>OY728152.1:1722670243-1725170243 GCA_963277665.1 Viscum album | reverse complement strand
GTCATCTTCATATCCTATGTGGGTCATCTTTGATCCTATGTGGGTCAATAGCAGAGATTCTCGACAAAGTAAGATGATCAAGCAATACAGCTAATCATCTATACTTCTGTACTTAAGTTATAACCAGTGTGAGCTGAGTCTTTAACTTTGTGGTGTTATTTTGTGTGGTTCTACCTACATGGTATTCTTTCCTTTTTTGTGATAGTTGTGCTTTTGGTTAAAGAGTTGGGCTACCTGTTCCTCTCAAATAACTTTGGTTACTTTATAACATAGGTATATGTATGGGAATATACCTAAGTAGGGTATATTGTTGCTTCGTGCTTTGTAATTGTGTTCTGGCTTTGTGGATTATCCTTTGTGGATTTTGAGAGACCTTCAGGGGTCTTGGGGTCCCTAATAAGTATTTTTATACCCACCCCTGCACGGGCTATGCCCACACCTTGTTGTGTCTTCTGCAGATGACAGACATCATGGATCGAGGTAGAGGGTTCCAGGACTCGAGGCTACTCAGAGGTGAACTATTAGATGGGATGAACCATAGAGACAACTATTTGAGAGATGTACCTACCCAACAGGTAGTATCCTTGGTGGGTGTTCATAGGAGCTATTTTCAGTTTTACTTGTACTTTCTAGTTGGACCTGTATTTTGGCCCATTTATATATTGCACTCAACCTACTTACTATATAGTTTACTTTGTGACTGTGTCTTGTTGTGTGCTTGGATTGTGTGAGTTTGCAGGTTAAAAGGAAATTTCTTCCCAGTTTTAGGGATATGTCTTTCTGGTGCTAGTCGCCAGGCCCTGGCCTATGGAAGGCGGGTTTAGGGTAGTCATAGCACAGGCCCCGGGGGACGGTTCGTGACATGTTTCTAAAATTAGATTTATTGTTTTTCATTGAATGACATGAAATAATTTCATCAGAGGAAACAGTATTAGTAAACATTTTAAGGGTTTACAAAAAATTATATTTTTTCCTTATAAATAAATTTTATTTATATAATACCATTATAAAAATATATTAAAATTGGTTATTATTATTCATATTACTATGTTTTAATGTCTAGGTTATAAACATCTCATTTAAATAATTATAACAATAAAATGTTGTTTTTTAGAAACTCGGTATTGGGGGTAACGTATGCCAAGTCGGTGTTTTGTATAGCACAAGACAAGTTAGTGTTGCGTATAGTGAAATCCAAGTTAGTTTCCTATGAAAGGAATGTTTGACTTAGTGTTTTAATATATATATATATATATATATAACTATTTTTAGTGTCATGTGAAATGATAAATATCAAAAAGAAAAATTACATCGAAAAAAAATACTTCATAAAAATCTTGGGGTGTTACATGTAAATTCTCAGGGATCTTATTTTATAGAACTTTTTCCTAAATCATTCAGTTTGTTGAATGTACTTGGTACTATAGATTATTTTAGAATATAGGGGTGTCTAAGGATACTATCATTTATGATTCTCATGTTGTAATGTATTTTCTCAAGGTTTTTATTTTTTTAGGTCTAGAATAAAATATTTAATGATAAGTAACCAAGGTTTTCACTTTTATAATCAAAATTTTGATTCCCTCCTTTAGAATTGTGGTGTGATGCGTGGAACATCAACAACATACCATCCCCAAATAATTAGCAAGTTCAAAGTTTCAAATTTAGAGCTAAAGAAGATATTGGAGAAAACTATACAATTGAATAGTAAGTATTTAAGTAAGTTCTTAAATGATTCATTATGGACATGTAATAAGGTAATTAAAACTCCTATCAGAATACTCCCTACCATATTCTTTTTGGAAATCATGGAAAACTTCATATAGTTGTAGAACATCAAGAATATTGGGCTATAAAGAAGTGAAACATGGATTTTGCCTAAGATGGAGATAAAAGAAAGCTATAAATTTTGGATGTTATGGAGACTCAATTGTCAGTATATGAGAACTTAGGGATCTAAAAAATGATAAACAATCCAGGATAGAATGATCCCAAAAAAGGAGTTTCTGGTGGCAGACAAAGCCCTTCTCCATATTCAAAAATAAATTTGATGCTTGGATAAGTTTCATTATAAATGGTTAGGACCCTTTTTTTCATGTCATGTTTTCCTTATGGTGTAGTGGAGGTCACACAAGAGGCCATGGAAAAGAGTTGTACAGTAAATGGTAAGTAACATTAGTAGTACTTTGGGGAGTTCCCCTCATATATAGTTAATTTCATCACACTGTATTACCCCATATCAAATAAGATAATTAGTTTTTCTCATTCCCCCACACAATAACGTTATTCTTAATATATTAAATAATGTAATTTATATGCATATATAAATTTATAGGGTCAAATTAAGGAAAATGTAACACTTTAAGTGTGGGGGAGGGTATGGAAATTTGGGTGGATTATTTCAGATTTTTTTGAATATTTTTTTTTCTAATTGATTTATTTTTCAAAAATATAAAATAAAAATAATAATAATGAAAATCATTTCACATTTTCATTACATCTAAATAAATTATTGAAAATTTATGTTTTATATTTCCAATCACATTATTATCATTTTTAACATGGGAAGTTTTCATTATGGATGGTTGATTTTAATGAAATTGGACGTTGGTCAATGGTAATACTGATTATTTGTTAATGAAAACTTCTTTTTATTTTGACAACATTCTATAAATATATTTTTTAAGAAAATTGACTCATTTAATTTCTTCATACAAGCTCACACATAATAATGAGTTATGATTATTTCCTAATAAATTGAAGGCATAATAAAGTTAAATAACTCTTTTAATCTTACAATAATGGTTTTATCATACTTACATTTCTCTTATTATCAATTTCATTAAAATAACAGATTGATAAATGTGTGTGTCCTCAATATATGACATTTTTATGCCAAAAAAAATCAAAAAATAACAATAAATAGAGGAGTGGTGAAATTTACAACATATGGGGATATATTGGTCAATATCTTGAGGCTTGATATCTTAGAATAATTAAGTGAGATGATTTTGAAATTGGATTGAAAAGGATATAGAAAAATCTTGGTATAAAATAACTAGGTAAGAAGAAAAGTTTTACATGAAAGTAATATAATGAATAAAGGGTGGAGAGATAAATGTAAAGTGGTTGTCACACACTCACATGGGGAATTAGTGGTGTAGTTGACTAATAACTTTTTCCACTATGATTAGTGTCACTAATATCATTTTATTTTTTGTTGATACGGTTTACGAAATAATGAATTTCAAATTTATTAAGATTGAATTTTTCTAATTCTTCATTTTCTCATGTTGATAACATAGATTTTGAAATGTCATCATGTATCATTTTCTAGAATATATGGAATGTGAATTTTCCTAGGAGTGAAAAAGTGTAGTCTTGGGAGAGTTGATAATCCACATTTTTATTTAATATTTTTTTAATAATATTTGATATAATTTCTTCACATTGATTTTTATTTAAATATTTAATGGAAATTTTATTTGGAGTTTGATCTTAGAAATTCCAAAAAAAATATATTTTTACATTATAAATTTACTATAGTATTTTTATCATAACATTATCTATGTGATAAATTTTAACTTGAAATTTTATGGATGAATTAAAAACTTATTGTTATAAAATTTTTTATTTATAACGTGCTAGCTAGATCCCTTGTTTGAATATAGATATTTCGCCTTGA
This sequence comes from Viscum album, assembly GCA_963277665.1. Classification (NCBI taxonomy): domain Eukaryota; kingdom Viridiplantae; phylum Streptophyta; class Magnoliopsida; order Santalales; family Viscaceae; genus Viscum; species Viscum album. The sequence continues at coordinate 1,725,166,558 of OY728152.1, read as the reverse complement.
ATTCGGAGATAGAATAGGCTAGGTAGAATGGACCTCACCACAACATTTGGTCCATAATTTTTTCATCATTGTTTGATTGGGATTAATTTTTTTGTACATTTCAAAGGAATAAATTTCTATCATTTCATTCTAATGTGAGGGCTTCAAGTTCACGTGGGAATTTAATTAAAAGGGTGGTGAAAGTGGGAGGAACATTTTGAAGTAGGATTTTGTATATAATATTGTTAACATTTAAAAACCTAGTCCTAATCCACTTTATTTGTTTGAGTTTCTCACAATTGGGGTGGTTTTTTTAGGGATTTAGTAGTGTGTGTTTTAAAAGGGTTTTCTACTTCCACTAATCTAACCATTTTGAAGAAGGAAAAATTATAACAAGGATCTATTATTAGATAGTCATCCTCCTCCACTTCTATATATTTTTACTTTGATTTTATAAATGTGATATCACATAAATTTTCAAAAAAATATCATTTTATCTCTCTTTAAAACATTATCCTTCGATTCGTGGTGCTGGAATCCACGATTGGAGATAAGATTTGGTTATACCTTTTCAAAACATTTCATAGGAAAATTGTCTCTACAATGCCAAATACATCTATGGGAGAGTAGCTTTTTTATTGCTGATATAATTCGTAATTAATTCATTAGATTATTGTAATCTATGTACTTATTATAATAAAGAAAATATGGTTAATAAAATGAGTATTTAATGTTTAAATTAGTAGAATGATTCATACTTAGCATGTATGGTTGATCTTGTATGATTTTTCAAAGAAACACTTTAATCTTTAAATATAAAAAACATGGGATCAATTCACATGGTTATAATATGATATAATTTACCAAAAAATTATCAATTACATAATTTTATTGATTCTTGAATTATACACAAATCATTAGTTGGAATTTGGAAAATAATAAAATTGGAGTTTCGTGATAGAAAATCATGAAGTTAGCTTAGGGTTCATTTATTCCAATGTTTTTTGTTGTGTTTTCATCCATAGTGTTCAAGGGTAATAAATTAGGGGAACCATAATTGAATGAATTTGATCATAATGGATAATGATTATTGGATAATGAATTTTTTGAGTATATCAGTCACAATCATTCATATTGTTATTTTCAAAAAATATATCATTATTTTTTTATTCTAGATTCACTCAACATAACCCCCAACGTTTGTTACCATTTTAAGTTTATTTTATTTATTTATTTATACGTATTATAGGATTCTTAATTAAATTAATCCTCAGGATAATGACCAAGTTCAGAAAATATTACACCTTAATACTTTAATATATAATTTTCCTTTAATTGAACATTGTATTGATAGATTGTTCCACACACAACAATGAACTAAATTGAGTGAAAAAATATTATATCAATATTATTAATAAAATTTAAGAATAATAATAAATATACTAAATATAAATAATTTATTCAATTAATAATTCATACAGAATTTTATTAACAACACTCAATGTTTTAAAAGATAATTTTTCAATAATAGTAGTATTTATTTGTAAATTGTATTTTCATTTAAAATATAAATTTATAAATATTAGAGTACAAATTTTGAGAAATGATTTGAATTGTTGAATTAATCACATCAAAATCAACTTAAGATGAATTTTTGAGCTTTTTAGAAAATAATTTATTTTTAGGTAAATAGAGAAAACAATAACTATTTTTCTAATAACATTACTTTTATGAATAAAAAGATTTTGAAAGCCTTTTTATACAATTATTTTTGTAACATAATATCAATCATTTAAAATTAATATTTTTTAATTTAAAACTCATGTTTATTATTTTGGAAACTTAAATAATATTTTAATATTAGAATTGTTTTAATTCACTTATATTAAAAATTACATCTTTACAGTAGAAGAAATTAAATAAAAAAATGGATTTCATATTTTAAATCAACATGTTTATATTATGTAATAAGGTTAATATTATTTTTATGCATAAATTTATGATTACTATGATTAAATTTAATTAACCTGAAAATGGTAATAGGGTTATTTTCAAATAATTTCTTTATTAAGGTTGTGTAATTTATATATAATAAATTAAATTTATCAATTTTATATAATTAAATTTATATTATTATTAAAAATATTTAAATATATAGTTTAACTCATTTAATGGGTAAAAAATGTTACATAATATTAGAAATGCTTAATATCTAAAACAATACTTTTCTACAATACATATTTTCTATGTATTAAATATATTAATTTAAAATTTATTTTCCCCTTTTGTATAAATTTAAACAGATTATATCAGGCTTAAATTTATGTTAATATCACAATAATTTGGTAAGATATGTTATTTTATATTTTTATTATAACTTAAATTACTTTGTTAAAAACCAGTTACCATGGTAAAAACAAAAATATAATAATGCAAAAACCTAATCATAAATAACTTCAAAAAAGTTTAAAACATGTGTGGAATCTTATTGTTGATAATTTATCAACCTTATCACATCATAATCAACATTATTTATCACTTTTGGAACCATTATAACTTGAATAGATTCATTCCATTATTGAAAAATAATGGGTGTTCACAAAAATTTCCTTTTTTAAACTTATAAAAGGGGATCACTTACACCCTCTCAAATAAACACTTACACATAAATATTTCCTTAAACAGCAACTCGATTATCCTCTCCTAGAAGTAACTTTTATGGCCTAAATCAATTTTTTACATATTTTTTCTTGGACCTTATTTTTTAATGATACACTCAAGATAATTTTCATGGTCCTGTTTTAGATTTAATATTTTTCAACACGATAATATCATTATTTAGGGAATTTAATGTTTCATTTGAAATCATATCCTTTAAGGGGGTTTTATTCCAAAATTTATAATGTTGTAAGGGTTTATTTGTCTCAAATTTAATCCCTTAATACATATTTATTATTATTCACCATGAAATCATTAATAGGGTATGGTTAATTCCAAATGAATATATTTTTATATATTAATTAAATTTATTTTTTTATGATCATTGCCATTTTTTTTATTTAAATAATTTTTAATTTAAAAGATACCACAATTGTAAGAGCTTTTGTTAACTCAAAACCATTCATTAAGATATAATATATATTTTTGACCTTATTTTTTACAATATAGGTTTCATTCACTGAAATATTTTATTTGATTTCACTTTATCATCCACATGAGTGAAATTACTTTTTACTGTGATACATAATGTTTAACATAAGGTAATGTTATAAAATAAATATAGGTTCATCTCACATTTCATAAAAGATAGTGTTTTAAAGAGATTATTGTTAGAAATAGATCTAGGAGTGTGGGTATGGGGTGCCTCATCCACTATATTTTGCATACTAAAAATATAAAGTAAATTGAGAGTGTGTGAAAAAATGCTCTTCAGCACCACTCAAATAAATATTTTATAATAAAGAATATTATTAAAATGTTATAAAACCCTCTAGTTATTAGGAAAAATAAAATATTGGGGAATTAAATATGTAATGAATCATAATCACAATTTAATTAACATGATCTTTAAAAAATAAAATCATGAAAACATTATAGTAATTTCATCAACATTGATCAATCAGTTCTCTAAAATCATTATTTTTAAAATGAATACTTTCATGTTCATTTATACCATTATATCTTCCATATTATTCATTTATCCATATTATCAATGATATCTAAAACATTTCAAGATGGTATTATTGGGAAAATATTTCATCATATATTAAAAGTATAAAAAAGGTCTGTGTGTAGTATGAAAATTCCTCCAAAACATATAAATCATATGAAAATATATCTATGTAATGAAATAATGAATATAAAGAAATAATAACCTATCCACATAAATCACTAACTTCTATTTTTATTCTCATCTTTTACATTCTTTCATGATCATGGACCTACAAAATCGAAATGACCAAGAAAAGTATAAGGTACATTCCATTTAAGCTCCAAATGAGTAAGGGTAATTAAACCAACATCCTAAAACAAGTTCCCAAATAAATGTCCCGAAAAACCAATCCCTAAGAATGTATAAAAAACTCATTTTTCCTTCTGAATGTTATTTTTTTAATTTATTTATGATGGATATTTCATCTTTATCACATAATAATATTATGGCAAGAAGTTACCTGATTCTTATTTAACTAATTCTTAAATTTAAACTCATATAGTGTGGATCTTTTTATCATATTCCTTAAAATATTCTTGAAATTTTATTAAGGATAAAAGAATTTTTTTGATAGTCTTAAATAATGAATAAGTTACTCATTTGCTATCTAAACCTGGTATTTCTCCTTCTTCACTATTTTTTTTGTTGTTCTTCTTCAAACAAATTCAATGTTAATAAATATTAAAATAGTTATCACCTCCTAATATTCATTTCCTTATTTTATCAAGGCTTATCCTTTTTATTTTTCTTATGGTTTGAATGTTTTGAGGGTCTCTTCTATTGGTTTAAATTTAGCTTCATCATTGGAAGTCAACCCTGAGTTATCCTTATTTTTAGAATCACCCTTGGATTTCACCACAGGTTGTGAATTTAATTTTCCTTCATCTTTGGGTACCTCATTTGATTCCTCATCCTACTTTTCCATCGTATTAAGGCATTTATAATCCTATTTGAAAATAAGTTCCTCAAAATAAATTAGGCCCTCATATTCAGTAAGGTATAGTTATAAACACATACTACTTTCCATCAAATATAATACATGTGTTGGTATATTTTATGTGAATTATCCACAACTTGAATAGGATAAAAGATCTTTTTTCTCATGATTCATTTCAATCCTACCATCATAAACAAAAAAACCCATGTGCATAAATATAAATAAAATAAAAAATAAACTAATAATATAAAATAGAATGATAGGGGGGAATTATTTATATTAATATATTTAATTAGAATCTCCAACTTAACTTGATTACCAAATAGCAGTGCCAAAAATATTGACCACCTACAGCGTGTCATTAATTATAATGGGTCAATCAAGAATACAATTTATATAGAATGCAACAAAAAATCACTAAAATTATTGATTAGTGGTCATGGATATACAAGAAACATTGTCAATTCCATAGGTAAAAGGAATTAGAAACCTATAACTAATAGTTGTGGAAAATGATCCTAAAATGAAAGAAAGATATTACTATTTTGAAAAAAAATGATGACGAAGAACATATCAAAAAAATAAAAACCAGGTTTAGGAATAAATAAATCATAAAAATAAATCATGAATAATCATGAATTTATTGTGATTCAGTCTAAGGGAATCCCTTAGTCTAGGTAATAACTCTATTAAAAAACATTTATTTTCTCATATTCAGGTAAATAAAATAATTTATGAAGTTTGTAACATTTAACTATATTTAATCCAAGAAAAAAACTTTCCTAATTTTCGTGGAGATGGTAAATTACTTGTTAATACTTTAAGAAACACTCCATCATTAAAAAAATGTTCAAGCTCAAGAAAAATGGGAGATAATGGAATAAAATTAAAGAAACTAGATTGAATACTACAATAAAGAAAACGAATTTAGAAACACGCTCCTATTTTATTAAAAATTGACGACCTAATATACTACCCTCTCATGATACCCATGAGAGGGAGAAAATAATGACCTAAATTAATTAGATATGCTTTCTTTCTAACCACCAGCCACAAACCCATTATAATGTACCTTCTTGAATAACTCATCCTTCAAACCAAATAACTTTTCTTGAAAAATAAATTCCTTAATTTATAGACAAAATCTTTCATTACATATTCATTAATATCATATTCATATCTTTTCCATGTAAATATCAACTCAAATTCCACTTAGATAAGTGATAAAAATAATGTGTAATTCAACACCCCCACTAATATTAGTCCCCCAAATATATCACAATGATAAAAAAAAAATCAAAAACATTTCTCCTCCTGTAGATATCATAGTCAGGCTGTGAAGAAAACTATTGTGATTTTAAAATACTCCTATACTTATTTAGATAATGTACTAGTTATGAAATAGTTACCATCTGGGTGTGAGCAGAAATTGAGTCCCATGAACTTCTTCCTTATTGTTTTATAACAACAACGTGACACATGATCATCATGATGTAAAACAACCTTAATTTCATGTACACTTAATGGTCGTGGTATGTAGTCTCATGAATGCATGTGAAATTCATTCTCACATATTCTTAAAAAAAACTAGAATCTTTTATAACATGTCGAAACCATATCCTAATGATGTAGGATTATTCTTATGTAATAAAAATCCTCACTTCAACTTAAAAATACCTCATGATTTTGATTATTCACACTCTATGGGCTCCTTATTAGCATCACATTCGAGACCCTAACTAGTGATGCAGACATATCCCATGAAATCCTCCCATGTAATTCAGGTTATGTGGTGTGGTACTGATTATCACGAAATGAAAAAAATATTATATATCATGTACTTCATGTTTCTTATAGTTCATCACCAGTATTTTCTATGTATACAGATATTCACAATGGGTATAAGGTTCAATATCATGGATTCAATGGAGGTCTATGGAATACAGCTTTTACAGAATGAATATATCTCACATACCAGAAACATCATTTCTTTATGGAGTGAAACCTATTCACAAACATGGAGGTTTGAGTCAATATCATTGTATCTCCCATATAGTGTCTATTTATAAACATTTATATATTTATCATCATCATAATGAAACCAATATTTTAAATTTTTTAATTATGATCACTTTCATAAAAAAATTACAATTTATATTAATCAATTCTCATACCAATACATCATAAACTCTATTAGGATATAAAATAACTTTTACTCTGAATTTAACTAGGTTAATATTTCATTTTTTTATGATTTAAATGTTGTAAATTCCATGTATACTCTCACTAGAATTTTAAAAATTAGTTTTTTTCCAAAATATGGTACTAATATACATAAACACATTTCGGTCAAGAAATAAAACAAAGTAACATTATTGGAAATATTTAAAAATAATAATTAACATTCATATCATATATATTATTCATTCTTTTTAAAGAAATATTCTTAAAATAATACATTTTACTTCAAAATTTTCCACTTTGGTGTAGTGAGAACTCTTTCCCTCATATTTTGAAAAATATAAAGGATAAACTCTTTTATTCTAGATGAAACAATGTTATCTTAGTCCTATTATTAAACCATGATAAAAAACCATATAAACCTAACCAAGTTTTTAAAAACATAATATTCTTTATTCATATCTACTATTTTTTACCATAACATCTATTTTAATAAAATAAGAGACCATTTTGAGAAATACACATTATTTATTCGAATACAACATAGCCTTAGGATAATCCACTCTATCCAACTTCTCAATGTAAAAAATCCTTTCTATATCTCTTGAATGTATACTTTAATATCTGAGCATCAATCCTCTATTAATGTTTAACTCCTTTACATATTCATAATTATGGTTTAATTTATCGGTTGTATCACATACCCTTCAAAATATAATATTTTATTTCTATAACTTAAATAATTAACGGGGACTCTCCATACAGTTTCATGTACCTACACCTATATTCTTGAAAATATATCATCTATTATGCATTATTTTCACTATATAAATACTATCCTTCCCTAGAATATCATTTCTTTGATTTATAATTTTGTATGAAGTCTATATAACCTCTCTTCCTCTCAAACTAGCCATGATTTCTATCATTTACTTTCGATACCATAATCATGGAACTTGGTACTAGACCACCTTTATCATTCTCCATAATACTCATCATGTTGATGAGGTCAAGTTAAATTTTATTAACTCATTCATGTTTTCATTCATAATAATTTATCAAAACCGTTCCATAAGAAACTAAAAGAAAATTTCTGCAGGAAAATAATGCAAGAGATGTAACCACAACCTCTAAATGTAATTTAAAACCCCAATCATATTGATTACCTGAGTTGAGAAAAAGGTACCCTCATCCATCTTATATAGAAATAGTTCTTTTGAAACTTTTTATCTCTCATGCCAAGATTAATCTTAATAGTTCTTTTTTAGTTTGTATATAATTCCAAAATCAACAATATTGTCCTATTTATTTATAATCTTGGTATTCATTGAAATATGAATCAATATAGAGAAATCAACTGAGTTCATATTGTTATTATTATATGAAAATTTCTATTTGTTATTAGCTTTCTTTAGTTAACATTTTTTCAATAAATTTTTTTCTCCAACATATATAGAATTCCTTCTTACTTGTGAACTATTTTCATATTCATATAATAATCTATAAAGTTATTTCAATTTTTCATTAAATTATTGAATATTAATCTCAAATGTCAAATATGAGCACTATGAATCCATTTTATTTACAAAATAATATTGTATATGATGACAATCATGTTTTACATTCATTAATGAGGCCTTTTATTAATTGTGATCAAACTAAAATGATGACCTATTTAAAATCCATAATATTCGTTAATGGTCCAAATTATTTTTTCACTGAGTAATGACTGCACACAATTTTTCCTCTAATTTCATATCTATTTAGGTATGTTTTAATTTTAGTCATATCATATATTACTCATATATAGTTGGGTAGTAAACCCTTTTCATAAACTATCATATGAAAAAACTCATCATTGCTTCTCTGGTATCTAATATACCAGAATTTCTAATAAAAGCGTAAATCAAATATGATAATTGTAATTGGTTAAACAACACTTGGGTTTAGACACTTCTGCCATTACTTACACAAGATAATTTATGGGAACGCAACATTATCATGAACCTACTTGGTTGGATGATCAGGGTATTGACATGTGATCACATTTGAAGGAATCAAAAACATAATATATTTTAATGAGATTTAAACCATCGCTATAAAATATCATGTATACCCTTAACATGTATATAAAATTCTAAAAATTTAGTTTGGAATCGATATTACTCCTACCAAATCAAAATTATTAAACCATATTGTTCTCTAATTCTTTACACAACTCATAGCTTGTGTGGGTAACCCAAAATTAATATCTAACTATATTTACATATATCTAAATGAAAATCAGGAATAAGGTATATAAAAATCATTAATAAAATGGCTTAGAATCACATGAAATCCATAATACACAAAAGAATAAATTGGACTGACCTTTATCCTACCCAACTTTTCTAGATATCGCCTAGTCTCCCAGGCCAGTGAGCCATCTGATCTGATATCCTTCGACCTTTGGTTACTTACTCGAGAGGACTAAATTCCATAAAAATTATAACACTAATATGTATTATAAACCATTTATTTCAAACTCATAACCCATGAAAAATCAATATTCAAGCAAAAATAAAACAAAATCAATTATTCTACCTCGCATATAACTCCTTAAATGCATCTACGATAATTTGAAGATGCATTTTAACACTTTAAACTAAATAATATATCGATTTATAGGATAAAACATTATATTTACGGAAGAAATATTTAATAATAATAAATATATGAACAATTAATAAATTTATACATACAATAAACAATTTATGAATTATTCATAAATAAAGAAAATTATAAATATTTTATAAATTAATTACTCTCTTATAGATATTAAATAAAATAAATAAAAATTAACATTTAATATTTACTCTAATATTAACTCTTTTAAAATTCCAAAAATATATAAAATTTAATATGAACTCCATCATATTCAAATTTTTTTGATATTCATGAAAACTTTTATAATTATATAAACATTTTGTATGTTATGTAAACACTTTAAATAAATTAAATATCACATAAGTAATTTTATTTAAACTTTAGATAAAATTATATAAAACCCAATTTGGAATTGGTTAAATATGTTATAAAATAAGGTCTTTAAATATATTCATTTTATATTTTTTAGGAAGAATTGGTAAATAAATATAAACACTTTTATATTTGATATTATTTAATAATATATAAACACTTTATAAATTCATCACCATTTAAACACAATTTAAACCAAATTTAAAAAAAGAAATATCTAAATATCATTTTTGGTATAGTTTAAAACAATCCTATGATTAGAAAAGTTTCCTCTAAGCCTGCGCTGATGACAGATTTTTAGAATTTAAAAAGAATAATATTTTCTTTATGATTCATCGCATTACAATTGTTTTTTTACCGACCATGTAGTTATCAATCCATAAATGTAAAATCTTTCCAAGGAGAAGACTATGAACATTTTAGTCTCAATTTATTCCTTTTGTTTCAACAGTCATATTTTATATAAAGACTTGTCAATATCTACCATAGTTTGTGTAATGACCCATACTTTTTAAATGATAATTGTTTCCTAAGAAAAAGTGTGTTATTGTGTATTATATATAACAAAACCATATCTAATTTAATAATGAAGTGGTATTTATAGGATATAAAAGGAAATGTGACTCTTGGGATTCCATCATTATATGAACATTTGTCAAATATGACCATTTTAAACTATACTCTTGGTAATTAATTTAACATTATAATTATTGTTTATAAGTAGAAATGAAAAAGGATAATTATTGAAGAAACAGTATGTGATGGCCTGAACTAGTAGAGTCATGAAATATGAAGCACATGTGTTAAAACATGGGAAGGAGGAAGCATCACTAGGGTTTACCCATGACCAAGACCAAGCCAAGATTCAAGAAGTAATGATATAACAAAATCTCTTACATGATAAGTTCAAGTCAGTGGAAATTACCACTCAGTCGATGTTAGCCAAGTCACCCCATGAATCTATCACCAACGCAAACCTTAACCTGAAATCGTGCATGGGTGTTATAAGGGGTCACTTGTCCCAACCATAGTTACTTAAAGTCTAATTACATAATATAAATATAATTTTTATTCAATCAATCCCATTTTTATGAATTTTTTTTCTTAATAAAATATCTTTTAATTGAGATGAATTTGATAAATTGATTTATCAAACCGAAATTTTACTTTTTCGAAAAGTTATAATTTTTTTAATAATCTAAGGTATTATAAAAAATATTTATTTTAATGAAATATTTTTTTAAAACTCTTTTTTAGTATAAATGATAAATAATTATATTATGTCCTTGAAAAGTTTTAAGTGTTAGGAATTTGACTATGCATTAAAACCGACTATTTTTTTAATAAATAAGGACTTTTATATTTAAAAGTTAATATTATCATATTTATAGAATTATTCTGATAAAATAAACACCATTTTTTAAATCATAACCTCAAAATTAGATTAGGGCAAATTTATGATAATTTTATAAAATACTTTATTTTTTATGAATAGTAAAAATACAGTTTGAGGCATGATGTATATCTAATGAATTCATAATTATTTAGTAATTATGTAATAAATTTTTAACCACAATCAATGACTGAGGATATTTTATTTTATTAACATAATGTATTTTAATATATTTTAATCAATTTACAAACCTTTAAGTTACATTCCTAAGTCTAAAATAGAAACATTAACTATAAAAAAATTATTTTTTTGAAACATTAGTATTACATGCCAAAATAATAAATATAAAATTATAATCAATTATTTAGTGTTAATATAACTTAAAATATGACCCAAATTTCCAAAACCATGGGGAAACCATGGATCAATCAATGGTTTTTCTTTTTCCACAACCTAGATTTCTAAGGACTATATTTGGAAATTATTAAAATATCCTCCAATTTTACTATAAATACCCACCCAATTATCCATTTATATTCACTCCAAATGAATCATCCTAGAAATTCTAGTGTTTTTACCTCCAATGGAGTCCCCAAGGTGTTCTCAATCCCCTAAGGTTCTATTCCTTAATATCTAAGAATAACTCTTCAAGGTAAGGTAATAATCCTTATTTTCTATTCAATTCTAGAACCACTTTTTTTGTATATGTATACTAAATGATATGGTGACACTATTATATTAAAATTTTGATCATATCCTTACTTCCAAATTAAGTTTAATAAATTGTAGACCATTTTCCCCTCTCATTTTACCATTTTCTAAAACCATATTTTATACTTGTCGTGTTGCTGAATTTACTTCTCAAAATTTCTCGATCCACCCTAAGAAATTTTATTTTATTTTACTTTTTGAATACCCAAAACTCATTATTTTATAGGGGTATTCACCTATATGTAAAAATGATTTATTTTATTCAGGTATTTACACATAAGAAACCTGTATTCCTTTTTTGGGATAAAAATGAGGTAATTATCATATCATTATGAACTTTTGTGCGCCATGATTTTGATAAGAAGTTGATTCTTTTTTTCTACATGGGTTATTAATGAAATTATATATTTTGATATATGTGGATCGCACTAATTAATACATATAAAGGGTGCAACCTGATAGTGTTCCAATGCATTGGGTAAACTATTTAATCAATAGAGATGGCATGTTTTATGATACCTTGGTGAATAACCTTCATAAATTTCATTTACAAATCCTTAGTGAAAAAACATTGTTATAAAATTATGAGTGTATCATTTAAATTTGGTATCACCATTTCCATGTTATGGTTCTTGTTTTTTTATTATGATATTCCTCATGTTATATTGATCATGGAACAATGATTTTCCTCATGTTTTTATTGATATTACTCTTGATCACATGTAAATTGATTCCCTTACCAAGCCTCATGCTCATCCATTTCCTTTTATATATGTCCCCATGTTATGAGATGTAGTTAATAAACTTAGGATGAACCTATGAAGAATCCATTGAAGTGTATTAGAAGAATTTTTATGTTTTCTTGTAATAATTTTTTTTATTTTCAAGAAAAAAAACATAAAAATATACTCTATTTATATATTTTATTTAAATGTTTTGAAATGAAAAGGTAGGATTTCATAAAGTGGTCTATCACCATGGAATATTGAACCGTACTGTAGTGTTGTTTTAACCATGTAATTATAAAATTGAGAAAAAATACTCTATATTTCATATAAATTCTATATGATCATTTTTCCTAAACCAAATCATGGTCTTATAAATTTTATAGAACCATGGCCATTTTTCATAACACTTTTCTTGTGGTTCATAAATCTCATGAAGCAAAATGGTCAATTTAAATTGAGCTATATCATGGTGATTTCATTATAATTTTTCTATCTTCTCCATTCCTTTTATAATTTAATATAAACTTAATGGAATTTAAAATAATACCAACAAAGGGGTTTTTAAGTGATAACATTATCCAAAGGCATGAGAAACATCATCAAAATCTTTTCTAAACCACGTGATCTTTTTATTCATTTTGGATTGAATAAATAAATAAATAATGAAATAATTTTTCTATGAATGATCTGACCTATCCAAGATATTTCACATAAGGTTGATAGTAACCAATAAAATAATATAATATAATTCTTCCTCCCATGGTACTTATGGGCTTTAAGTATCTTCTAATTCTTTATAAGGATTTTGTCTTCCTCATTGCTTTCTAGAACATTTGGGTTCAAAAAGAAATAGAGTGAGAAATTGATTCCAATTTTGGTGTTTATTAGTGATCGTAAATATATTAATCACAAAATATGATCCTCAAAATATAATTAATAAAAGTATACTCAAAGGAAACCAAAGGGTATTCCATTTAAATAGAAATATTTAATAATTGTTTCACGAGTTAAAACTCTTCGCCACTCATGACTCTTAATTTTATGATTAATTATTTAATTTTTAAATAATTAATTTCGATATTGAAACCCCTCATATCATAATTAATTGATGATATAACCAATATATTACATTCATAGTGTATATTTCCTATAAAATCAATCATTATCACATAAGCCAATCATTCCCTTGAACTAAACTATGAAATGGTTACATTCACCATGATGTGGTGTTACCCAACATAGACCACGATGTAGTCTAAACATCCAAATTGTGGTGGAGCCTTAAGTTTATATATATATATTTATATTTATATATTAAATTATGGAAACAAACCATATACCATAGTAGTAAATGAAATAATTCCCAAACACTAATCTCCAACTATCAACCTTGATTGGTGAGAAACATTCACCAGATAACTCCCCAATAAAACCCTACAAACAATTTCTAAAAATGGGTGTGGTTATATCTACATACTCAATGGTACATACCATAGGGATAAATAACTATGAAAATATCATTCATTTATAATTGTCAATAAATTAATAATAATAATATATAGAAACATCCCCACCAATAAAAACCACCCAAAGGTAATTTAAGTAAAACATCAACAAGAAAATTTTATCATCCTCAACCCTATAAGATACTATAAATCCTCATTAATATATCTAAATTGATAAAATATTTCATTCCTGAGATTACCAAAAACATCACTCACCAAATAAAAGAGATATATATTTTAACACATTCCATCAAACTTTAGAAGGTCCCACCTAAACAAACTCCCACTATCTAGTAACCACATATTTAAGGTCTAACATCATATAATTAAACAACTTTTTATAAACATATCACATATATATATATATATGTCTAGAATTAAATTGAAATATAACCAATCCATATCTAATCCACATTCAATTCATTCTGATCAATGGGATGAGAGAGAGAATACTAAATTGGATATCTAGTTGGAATTATCACCCATTAAGATATTATACGACATTAAAGGAAACCCAATATCATGTGATGGTTCTATAGAAAATAAAAAAATATTAGCGAAACATCATCATAATTATAATTGGGAATAATTTTAATAATACAATACATATAATTGGGATACTAATAAAATCATCATGTAACGTCATTGTATGCGTCACTAAATACATATTATTCATTACATCAATTTCATTATCATACAACAAGAATTTTCATCACATTCTAACTCACAGATATTACATGGTTTTGGAATTTATACTAACATGGTCTCAAGGTAATGTACAAGATTAACTAGTTTAAAAAACTTATCGATCATCCCATTACGACTCTACCCACCACATAGGAGGACAACTCTAGAGACAACAATATATAGGTAATAATTATTATTATTTCATTACATCGACTCAACCAAGGTCTTAGAGAAAACAATCCACTTGGTCACTCCCCTATAGTCAAATTGTGACATCTATTTTTTCACTAGTATATATTTATTTTTATTTTTAATGCTACACTATTTCTATAACAAAGAAATAAAGTATAAGAAAGACTGATTACCAGAGATAAGAAACAAAACTCAACCACCAGGGATATTGAGAGTTGAATAAAGGAATATGGAACGATAAGAGACATAAAAAATCTCTTTGAATATCCTAGGGTTTGATGAAAATATAAGGAAACTGAATGAATTAATATTTAGTCTTGTAGCACATAAAACTAACTAGACACAAGGGGTTTACATCATAAACCATGTATTTACAACATAAAATCTCCACAATTTTCATACTTTAAAAAATGTCTCTCCTTTGGTTAATTTTCCTGAGAATCATATTTACAAAGTAAAATATAGTTTTATTCCGTAAAGGTTATTACATCAAAAATTGTTTCATGACTTGATCCTAGTGACACATTTACATCATAAGAAAAACTCTTACAACATAAATGCCTCCTACAGGTAGTTCCCAACCTAGGTTCTTTTGAAAAACTCCCAAAACGGTCATGATTCTCACAAAACCTGAGAAACACTCTTCTATATAAAAAATATCATATGTTAAATTCCTTGATGTTACATTAATTCATTTTTTTATTTTTATTCATTGATTGATATGAGTCAAAATATTTATACTCTTGATTTTGGGTCCCAATGAGTACCCCTATGTATCAAAATCAATTTAAGAGTCACCATACTTCCAAAACCCCCAATTATATATAATTGTTTTTCGAAATTCCATTATCTTCTGATATCTAAATGATATGATGGGAGTTTCTATTCATATCCACTCATGATAATGATCTAATAGTAACCCTTAAATTTATTTGATCCACACAAAATTTGATCTTAAAATCTAATAACCTAAAGTGATAAAAATAACTTTGAAAAAAAATGTATGAATTGTAAATATCTTCACCATTATATATATAGAAAAAATACATAGATATAATATTTAGTTCTAAATTGTTTACATCTAGGAGAGGAAGTATTATTTTCCCAAAAAAAAACAAACAAACACACAATAATAAAAAAAATTAAAAGGAGGAGAAACAAAAATACATGGAATATGTGATAGGACTTATTTAGGCACCTAGGTATGATCACTATAGTAAACCATCCACCTAGGAAGGATTTTCTTAACTCAAAATCCCATGAATTTCTCTTCATGAAAAAACTAACTCATTTTTTGGGTTATCCCATTGGTCTTAATCCACAAAACATCCATGGATCCATTACTACCTACCTATTTTATCATTAATACCAATACACATCTATTAATCAAACTTAATCAACCAACTCTCTCGCTAAACCTATCCACCATAATTCCTTCATTTGTTTCCCACCACACATGTGGTGGTCACACCATATGATTGATATTAACACTCACTAGAATCTATTTCTGATCCACTCCCTCTTGACTGAACACATCACCCCATTTCACTATATATAACCACATATATTCCACTCACTGTATATAGCATGGTTTAATCATTATGAAAACACTCACCAAATATAATCACCATCACATTAATACATACATTTATCCACCTTTTAGTGACTCTTTGATTCATGATCTATGTATTACTAATTCACTATATGAAACAACATTCCTCAAATAACTCATCTTGAGTCTCCCCTCACCAAACCACTTTCATTTATATTTTTATTTCCCTATCTGACACCACTGAAATCAATAGATGAATATTTGTTTCATGAGGGAAACCATAACTGATAGTAACTATAGAATTAAAGAGTGGTAAAACATTATTCCATGATGACGAATGAGAATAGATGACCACACTTACTCCATGATTCATTCTCATATATGAACATTAAATAAAAAAATTCTGAATGAAAAATATTTGTATTAAATTATTCTCAATTGAAAATAAAAATTAAAATTTCAACTCCAATGATTATAATATATAAATGGGATTTAAAATGTGACCCATCCTTCCTTATAGGGCCACTATATTCTTATATTGGTAACATTCTATTTATAACCTACATGACATGACTTTTGAAGTTATACATGTCTTATGTTATATCATGGGCCATGTGCCATGTGTTTATAGAGGCACATCAATTAGTCAATGACAACATAACTCGGCTAAATAGTGGTACATGTTGGGTTATGACATGGGAATCACATGTCGTGCACTACATTGGAGAATCTATCTTTCTTGATATGGGAATGACCCATGTATTAAGGATACATGTTGAGTACCTCATTTCTACCATACAGCATGAACATCATAGTATTTTCTATTTTGGTTGTCTCCATATGCCACATAGATAGTATTAAATAATGAAATTTAACTACAGGGGTTATACACCATATACCCCTATAATACATTTCTTGTAATTTTTCCATCCATAGTGGATTTTTGTATCTCCATACCCATGGCTCTAATTTAGGTGCATGATTTTTCTATCCTAATCATTTTTTACCATATATTATAATGGTTTAATTTTCTTTGACATAAAATGTGACACTTGATGTGATTCAAGTGGATTAGCCTCCATAGATCTATAGGATTGTCAACAGATTTTAGGTGAGACAATCAAAGAAAACATTAGGTCAGGCACTACCTGAGTTATATTAAAGTGATAAGGAATAGGTCCCATGTATTCTTAAAAGAGTATAATACTCCCACATATACCTGGGGAATGGGTATTCTAGTTCATTAAAGGGTTGGTACACCCTCCATTATAGTGAGGTGTGGCCCTCCATACATAATTGATAGAGTTTAGTAATCCCTTTCATACTTGGTGTGTGGTTCCTTTTCCCATGGATTTAGTATTCCCTCATGTGTTGTGTTCCACTCACTAAGGAACAGGTGCACCATTTCAGATTTCGTGAGGTTCATGTGATTGTATGAATAGTTTTCTATAATGGAAGAGTTTAGTAATCCCATGATAAACATTTGTTAAAAGAAAATGTGTGGGTCCCTCTATAGGTTTTCAAAACATTTTTGTGGTAATAATTATTAGTAAGTTAGCATACGCCATTGGATAAAAAGCAAACTTTAATGAGGATCGTGTTTCCCTTTATTTTTTTAGTAATGTTGTGGGTTTTGTAATGGGTTTTCAGTTTAGATACTATAATACTTGTGTCTTTTGAGTCATCCCCCTTGGATACCTTTGAGAATGTGTCATATAGATGGGATATCAACTTCATACTGTGCGATCCTTTTGGTACTCTAACCATCCTTAGTTTCTTTTGAGATACATACCTCTGTGGATTGGAGTTGAGATTACAAGGAATTATTTTTATCCATAATACTTATAGATTTATAGAATATTTGGTTTTTCCTTTTCTTCCACCCAATTACTTCCCAACAATATATTTGTGGGTGAATTTTTTCTTGTCTTTCATTTATAATTTTTTGAGATTCATACAATGTATGTTTATACTCACACCAACATGATCTCTATTCCCACATGTGTTGTGTCTTTTCATATGATGAATAATTTAATGATGGCCTTGGCGGATATAGAGTTTTTGGGGCTTCCTAGGATCTAATTTCTGGTGACCCTTAGTGATTCGTGAAGGATCATGGTGGTTTGTGATGGTGATGATGAATGTTATAGAAAAATATAAATTTAGGAGTATAAATAGTGAGGTAGATCATTCCACTATCATGCATCTAATAGAGTTGGATGCCTATCATATGTAATATTCCTTTGGAATTTTTCTAAGTGAAGATGTGCTAGTATTTGATTTCATATGCATTCATTTTATATAGTTTATTTGTGTGTGTGTATATATATATTCATATGGTGATATTAGTTTTTTTTTCAAAGGAGTAATGTAATCACTAAAAATTAATATTGTATAAGGAATCCCATATAGTGTGTTATTCTTACTCAGTACAATGACCTGGAATTCTCTAAAAACTCTACCTAATGGATGGTACACTATTTTTGGGTTACTAAAATAGGTAAGTGCATATGTCATATAGTTTTATGTAATGATATTTTCATTTTTTGTTGGTAGGATAATGGTACTCATGGGGTGGATCATGGGATAAAATGTTTTTTATACATTCATATACATAAGATAATGATTAATATATTTTTTCCCATTATATATATTCCTAGGGGATGAGGAAAAGGGTTTCATGGAAATGATGGGACATATGATGTGTAGTTGGTACTGACAATAAAATAAAGTATTGATGAGGCCTCATACTTGTCATTGTTATTTTTCCAAAAGTAAAGGTTATCAAAATTTATGGGTTTTATATAACAACCCAAACCTGGAATAATTGGATCAAACTATCATAGACTCCAAGGGTGTTCCCCGATCCCTAGGGGATGGAAACTTATTATATGTTGCTTTGTATATCTCTAGGGAACAATTTTACCACACATGATAAAGGGTAAATCCTATATAGTTTTCCCAAAATTTATGCAATTATTCATCCATGTATTAAATTTTTCAATAAAAGAACATACAATTTTCTAAAACAAAACAACACCTTAGAATAAATGGTGTTATTTAAATATTAATGAAACAAATACACAAAACCCATCAAAATATAGAACATGGTATGTTTTCTATCTAACCATATAGACAAGATACACCACATATGAAAAGTACATGTGCCAATATAAATTATATAACTAAATGTGACTCAATTGTTCCAATGGAAAACTTATTGTAAAACCACCAAAATCACACCATCATAACATACTAGGTGGAATAAAATTTTATATAATGATAACCTATGTTTTGCTGATCAAACATAGAAGAATACTCACACCCAATTCACTTCACTATAACCCAAAATTTCTAGAAGAGAGGATACAATAACTATAACATCCCAAGTAAGTAATAAAAAATAGATATTCTTATCTATGCCTATTTATTAATTAGATAGTGTTTTAGAGGTTTAAAACGAGAATAAATCCAATCTTAAACATGGAATACACTAATATATTTAAAAGATTGTTTTACACCCTTTTGATAGCAAACCATTTTTAAATCAAAATTTTGACAATTTATCAGATATATTTGTCAAAATAAGCTTATTCTTTATTATTGTTACATTTAAATTTACATTGGATAATTTTTTGGTATTTTTCTGACAATGTTCATTTTTTTAATGAATAGTGAAAAATACTGCATTTTACATCAAAACTGCATTTTTCATATAATTTAATTATATGGTTAGATTATCTTTATAGTTTGTTTTAAAGTGTTATTATAATATATTTTTACCATTTAATCCAATGTTGGTCATTATAATTAGTTTCACAATGTAATTTAGCATAAACAAGTCACAAACTTTTCATAGATATTGTTTCAAAAAAACCCGCTATTTGTTTTGACAACGGGAATTATTTTTAAATTAATTATTTCAATTTCTGTGCTTGGAATTTGGTAAAATGGATTACATATTTGGAATCTGAAGTTCCAAATTATTTAATCAATACTCTTTTGTTTTTGGACATTATGAATAGTAACGACGGTAATTATCTTTAATTATCTTGATTAATTTGTAATCGGGTAGTTAAGGATAATAAAATAATATAATAATAACAAAACATGACCCCAACATGTGTCCTAATGTTACTGGTTGTGTCATGTAAGACCATGGGATGCCTTGTGCCAAACATGAGGACCCCATGTAATCAATTTTGTGTGATAATGACTTTTTATCTTTTTATTTTTAAAGAAAGTTAAATATAACAAAGAATGTATCACCTGAGTAAATTTTTTTTAATTTTGTCTACATAAATGATATGTTGGACTATAAATTATCATTGTAAATCTAAAAATATTTCCTAAATCATAGTATTTTTTTATAATTTTAGACATTAAATAAATTAAATTATTTATGACATCATGATGATGCAGTGATTACCTCATTAATGAATGATTTAAATAAAATGAAAAGATAATGTAAAATCTAAGACATACACTTGTCAAAGACCTATTGGATGAGTATATCCCAAACCCTTATCACCTTATCCTCGAAATAAATCAATGTGGGACCTTTAAAATCCGAAAATAATTTGAAAATAAAGTAACATTTTATACCTTTCCAAGAGTGCCCCTCCTCTTCTCTTATAAAAGGCCCCCACCTCTACCTCCTTACCCACACTTCTCAAGCCATTGGCTTGGCCAAGACCTGCTCATTTTATCTCTCCACATCCCTCTATTCATCCTAGAAGCCTTACCATAGGCATAAAGCTCTTCAAGAAACCATTTTGGTTCAAACCAAGAGGAGTTACCCGATTTAAAGGTAAAGTCTCCTCTAATGTTCCTTTGTTTTATTTTTCTTCTCCAACCCCCTAAACACTTTTTATTAATTTCTTTTGTAACAACACCAGTATATTAAATATACAAGGATGTTGTTATAATAATTATTCAAGCTACACTTACACACACCTTCATCTAATGGTTAAAGAGCATACTGTTTCCGTGGATGGCGAATTTCTGCCTCACGAAACGATGATTGTTCAATATTCTTCTAACACCTTAAAAGGTGGCCATTAAGATGAAAATATATTTATATATGATATATAATATGTTTATGTTTTCTTTAAGCTTCTGTATTTTTCATTTTTGTCATACTTTTATGGTTTCCATTATAGGTAAACGCGATATCTTCATTTTAGGAAGTGCGGACTACCGCCCCCTCATAGTTATTTGATCGTAAATGCCATATGTGGGATGTATAAAGGATGGAGTTAATGATATTATATATGATATTATACTGGAATTATAATATACCTTTATATCATTATTATTTCACTCCATTAAGTAAGTAATATAAATGAATGTAGCGTTCATGCGTATGTACGACTTACCGTCTCCATGAACGGTGCATTTCATTTCTTACCTCTAAATGTTATGTAATATTATAAATTCTTATATATACTGGATATATATGATATATATGATATCTACATCATGAATATAATTCTGGATATAATGGATATTTTACCCCATGAACAACTTGTAATTATAAAGAATTTATTTTTGACTCAAGTACCGATGATCGACAAAACGACCATTATTAAAATAAATAATTACATAGTGTTCATAACATGGTAATAAGTGATATAAAAGGAATAATGAACTTGAAAAATATTCTTAATCATGTAGAAATTAACTCAAGTTTATTATTCAGGAGGTTAAAGAATGATCGAGTCAAGTAGGACCTGAGGTAAGGGACTTCGTCTCAATCTCCTTTCATTGAGGCATATTATGTTTTATACAAAACTTTCTTTTATATGGTATATAATCCCTTTTGACTTTTACGTTTAATCAAAATGAATCTTTTTATACGAAGTGTTTACTAAATGATAAAAGGGAATGTTTTTTTTGTCGTACGTATGCGGCGACAACGACTTCTCTACCGCCGTGACCATTATTTGAGCTTCGGCTTCCTCTACAAGCCAAAACCTTTTTTTAAATGAAAAATAAATACCATGTTTTAATTTTATTTTATTTTGGTATTGAAAATGGTTTTAATAATGTTTTTATATCAATGTGTTGTATTGATATCTTGTGACTGAAAAGTGGAAATGTTATGGTTCCTTTATGCATGTTTTATGTGATACGATTATGTTATGGTTCTTGGGAATTGTTATGAAGACGGGTGGTTCCGTGATAAACTAAGGGCGGGTGAGCCCGACATAGCTCTACAATGCATTGGGTAACGCGAAGGGGTTAAACGTTAAGGTTTCTCCGAAGAGATTTAGGTAATATACTGTGATGGTTATTCCAAACGTAACCATGAGGGTTACTCCCAATGTAAGAATGTTATGAATGCCTCTAGTTACATTTATTTATTATGATTTCAATGATTTATTCATGATTTGATAAGGTATGTTAAAATGCTTATGTTTTATGAGTAAAGTATGATTTCATACATAGGCTAATGTTTTCATTTCATACTTTTATATCCCTTACTAATCTTTTTATGCTCATCCCATGTTTTTGAAATGTTTTTCACAGGTCAAGGGAAAGGTACATGATGTGATGATAGGGTCAAGGAAGTGTCATGAAAGAATCCATGTTTTGTTTTAAATATGTTTCCATTGATGGGAAAAAATGAATACTATATTTTATGTAACCACTCTGTTTAAATGTGGAATGTAATTCATGATTTATGATCTAATTCTCTAAAACTCTAAACCTGAAAAGATCCTCAATGTGTAATCACGTAATAACTCAAGATTATGTAATGTTTAAGGCTGGGGCCTTATAATAACTGCAAAAAATGTTGCAAAAAAATAACTCAAAGGCATAATAATATCCCAAATTTTTTACATTTTTCTTACTTTTATCCTAATTCATTATGGGATAACTAAAAATATCTATTATTTAAGTAATCATAGGATGGTTTCATTGTTAATAATCCAAAAAAAATATTTTAAACTAGTAATATATTAGAGTCTATCTAGTGCTTCTAGTATTTATTCCATCTGAGTTTCGTGGGAAAAAGTCTACCTAGACCAATATCTATGAAAAAATGCTATGTTAAGTCAGAGACTCTAACCACCTCAACTTGCTTGATTGGTGGACTATTCAACATTCAGTGATCACATAAGATATCACTTATAGTCTATATACTGGTGAACTAAATTTTGATGGATTGAATCCTAGATGCTTATTTGAATTTTTATATAGCCTATTACTTATTTTAAACTAATAACCAATTGTTTCCACCATCATGCTTCTAGTCTGCCAATTTTATCTGAGGATAAGATCCAACAAAAGATAACCTAAAATAAAACCTTTTTAAAAAATTCAATAAATTCATATCTAGTTTAATATTCCATCGATGCATTACTCAATCCTCTAAAATCTTTAGGATAGAGTTAAGAATTAGCTAAATTTACTTTCTCTTGGAATGGAATATTAGTTTTTTCTATGAAAAAATCACTTTATGAATCACAAAAGAGAATCCTATAACTATTCTTTCTCTCAAGATCATATAATAACCATTTGAACTAGATCAAATACTTCTCTGCCTCCACTAAATCCACATAATCAGTTTCTAATTTTTAGAGTGAAACTACCAGTTAGTGATTTGATACCCAATTCATTTCCATTCTACAAAATATAATAATATATATGGTTGTGTTTTTTCATGTTTCTTTATCTATACTAAAGAATCGGTCTATGAAAACTTATAATGGGCCATATGTTATATAGAAAATCACAATCCCTCAAAACCTTTCAAGTACCAAATAATCAATTTTATAGCCTCCCAATGTTCATTTCTAGAGTTTGATAAGAGTTTATGGATAACTTTTACAACTTTCACAATGTATGGATGAGTAAAAATGAGGGAAAACATTAGAATTCAAATAGATGATACATATATAATCCTCTCCATTTACCCAACCACTTACTTCATGCAAGGTTTCTTATCCTTACTAAACTTGAAATGCCTAACTATGGGTGTGGCCTCCAGTTTCATCACACCCATGTCAAAGCACTCTAGAACCATCCAGATGTTATAAAACTGAGTCAGTAATAGTTTATCATAAGTTTTGTCTCTTACAATCATTATCCCCAAAATTTTATTTTCTATAATAATATCCTTCATCATGAAGTTTTTGAACAACTCTTCCTTCATCTCATCAACATTTTCTCTCACTCTAACCACTATCATCATTTAATCCACATAGAGAAGAAGAATGATGAAACATTTGTCATCATGCATCTTCAAATAATAATAATGATCAACATTTCTCTAGATGAACTTCCAATCTAATTAAAAATAATTGAATTTATAGTTCCTATTTATTAGTGATTGCTTCAAATGTAAAGGCTACATTTGAGTTGATGTAGAAGTTCCTATTTCTAATGATCCAAAAAACCAAAAAGATACTCTATATAAATTTATTTATCTATGTCCTCATAAAGTAATTTTTTCTTCACATCCAATTGATTAATATAAATTCCTCTCATTCCAACCATGTTCAACACAATCCAAATAGTCTCATTTTAACTTATAGTGAAAATATCTCTGATAAATCCATAACATCTATTTGTTGATACCCTTTATAGAAAATTCTAGCCTTATACATTAATCTATATTATTCTTCTTCTTTTAAACAATAAACCTTTTTGGAAGAAATATTTTCCCAACTGCACTCTATATTATCTCCCATGTTCTTTATATATAGAGGGAATCAACCTCATTAGTCATGTATAGCTCCAACTATTTTGATTGCTTCAAAATTCTCACCACCATTGGGATATTAGGCTCTCCATATTCCCTTAAAATCATATAGTGCATGATACATCCCTTTCATTATATTGGGAATTTCATTTTGATGAATCTCTATCAATTTCCCTATAGTTATGCTCATTCTAGTACAATATATTTTATAACTATAAAATGTAGTTTTCAAGATTCTATAGTCCATGATATATATAACTTTAGGCCTTAGTAACACCATCATAAATGAACCTTATTTTTGTATCTTCACCATATGTTCTAGTGTTTTAGTACTTATTTTCTCACTAATTTCTCCAAAACATCTGTATCTTCTAGATAACCATTCATTTGAACCATAGCTTTCAATAATACATTGGTATCACCGAATTTTTTCACTTGGTTCCGATCCATACATAATTACTCTTCATGAAAAATGATATTATGTATTCTAATAACCTTCTAATAATTATTATCCTAGAGACTAAAACTAAACTCTTCATTTCCATATGCAAAAAACTAACATGCTCAAGACTTAGACTCAAGCTTGTCTTATTCATTATAGTTAACATGGAAATAGATGAGTGAACCAAAGACTTTTAGGGGGTTTAAATAAACCTTTCCTATAGAATAAAATATCTCTATATTTATCTACCCCAATAATGAAATAGGACGTCATTTAAACAATTATTCCACACAATTAATTACTTCTACCCAACACAACTTAGGGAATCCAATGTGAATCCTCATTATCCATGATCTTTGAAGTAATATATTCTTCATCTTATCTCTTAAACTTTGTTTTGTTAAAAAGTACCTCATATGATTTCCTAAAACCATATCTTATTATGCCATAAAAACCCACAAGAAATATCTATTTCCATACTTCACAATACTATTTGATCATAAGTATTTTACATTGCATCCAACCAATTTCTCCACCATGGATATACGTTAGAAAAGGATTCTAATTACTTCATACTTGTGATTGATTATGTACACCCACACATTGCATGTGACATTGTCGATTAAGTCCATGTAATAGAGGATGCCTTTATCATAATGCACTAGATTTGGCCCCCAAACATCTATTCGTAAAAACTCTAACTTCTGGTTCTTTAGCGTTTTCACTTGAATTTGGAAAGAAACCTTTCACTAATTCCATAAGAAGCATTCCTTTTTTATGTTTCTTACTCTATACTTTCAATATTTAACATACATTTTATTGTAAATATTTGTATCCCCTTATCACTAACATGAAACAAATAGTCATGCCATAACTTTATAGAAGTTAAATCTTCATCATTCATTGATCTTTATGATGAACCCATTAGTACAGATATCCACCCATAAATTATTTTTCTAAAAGAATATAATCAAGTGATATCTTCCATTATCTATATATAATTGTTGTAAAAAATTGGATTTATCGAGTTATCCCACCAAAATTAGGTTTTTCCATAGTTGTGATATGTGTCTTACTCCTGGCGAGTTCAAAAATATTTTATTCCATATAAAAATAGAAATATATCTCATGTAAATGATCTTAAGAGACTAATAATATAATAGATGTCATTTTCCAATTATTTTTGAGATATAATTCTACATAACCCCCCTCTCAGATTTTGAATGAAATAATGATAAAAAGTCTATTACATGAGACTCAAGTGAGCTGGTTGGACATTGGAGTAATCCACTTCTATATTATATTAAATTATCAATAGATACACTTCTATAATCATACCATTTAATTTTCACCCTCCTCCAACCATAATATTTCTTCATGTTTAATTTATATATAACATTCCAATATAGGGGAGTACCTTATTTTGATAAACTCTTACTCCTGAACCTCTAAAATTTACCACTCTGGGGAATTTCATGAAATGTGATTCATTATCTTCCTCATGCATAGTACATGTTGCCAAAATATTTCTAGAAATTATTTTAGGGAATGTATTTATTAAATATCTAATTTCTATATTCTATTAACTTTAAGTTAGCCTTTACACTATAATTACTAAAATATAGTCCCCATCGCATCCCAAGATTAATGGAGTAATGAGAGTAATAACAACACCTAGATTGAGCCTTTGATGATTAATATATATGAATACAACTAAAATTTAGTCACATTAAAGTTATTAACATGATCAGTAATATACATCCCTTAAAACATTATCATGTGAAACATTATCTTTATGAAGGGAATATTGTTAATCATTATCGACTTCACATACCAGCCCAGAAAGTTATTCATGAGTTTTAATATGGTCTTAGATTCCTAGATATTGTAATCCAAATTTTAAGAAAGGTACATTCAAACATCTTGAGGGATTTTTCATCCATATTCTCCCATCTTGGCAGTAGTCATTTCTTTATCAGGGTCCCTATATAGTTTAAAATATAATATCTACATTTTACGAGAAAAAAAATTCATTCTTCAATGTGCATACCTTACTCACTTAAAATAACATTAATATTGAAATTTTTATATCTCTTTACTTCTAGAAAACTAAATAGAGAGATCATAAATCACATTCCAATATTCTATTACATAGATGTCCAGATAAAATTGTTACTAAACCAAGATCTGAATTTTTTTTTGAGATCCTAATCATTAGAAAACATTCCAACCATAAATCTGATACCACTTGTTGTCTCCACATCCAAAAAATTATTTAAGGGTTAAATGGATTGGGTATGTTGACCATATCTATATTAGTTTTTTGTAGCTACCATAGATGATATCCTCATATATTCATGGATATATGAGGACCATGAAGATCATTGTATGGTTGTTGTATAGTTTCTAAGGAGGAATTAGTTGTGTGGTAAAATATATATGTGTAACTTTTAGTCCTGTTAATTTCATTTATTAGGGAATGTTTTTTCAGATAAATGTGTTTTTATTGAACCAATGAAAATATAAGACATTATTTCTTGGAGATCACCAAGTAATATTTCTAAGGTGTTTAGTTTATTTGGTTTATAAGTGTATTATCAATGGTTATTACCTTAATTTTCTCATATGTAGAGAAATTTATCCACTTTTTAGAAGAACAAGAAAAAATTTTCTTGGTAGGAGTTCTCGGTAGTTTTTGAGATCATGAATTAAAATTTGACTTGTACTTATATTCTATAATTACCCAAGGAAGGGATTACTGAAGAATTATATTATGATGCATCTCATCATAGATAGGTAATTACCCTAATGTAGTATATATGGGTTTTTAGTGGTGGGAATAGATAATTATTCCCTTATGATAGTGGTTATGGTGCCCACAATTTGGAACTAGTTGTAATGGTATTATATCTTCTGTTATAGATGAATTATCTATTTATAAGACACTTTTATATCTTTATAGATCATATAATTTTAAATTATATCTTTTAAAAAATATTTAAACCCAAGGAAGAGATATTATGTGGAATTTCTATATCATTATAATTTTGATATTGTCTATATTCTAAGAAAAGTGAATATGGTACTTTAATATCTAATTAGAAGATATCACTCTGATGTTGTTTCAAAATCAATAAAAGAATGGATACTAAAAGGGGATTTGATAGCTTTGAATATTCCTTTGGGTAAATGTATGGGAAAGTTTAAAATTTACAAATGATAGTCGATTCTTATTTTAAGAAAAGAGTAGTAGAGTCTCATCAAAGATACCCTAATAGAGAAGTTTGGATGGGTCATATCATTCACAATGGTAGTTCAAATGGGTGGGTTAAAGATATAGAGTATCAAGTTATTTTTCAAAACTATATATTTTTTCCTCAAATCTTTCTTGAAATGGTCTTGAGTGAATTTCATAATTCACATGTGGTGGTACATATTATAATTTCAAAGATTAATTATACCCTAAAATGAATGTTTTGTTGGGTAGGGATAAAGATATCTGTAGCTAACTTTATGATGAAATATATTAATTTATAGTGGTAAAAGACTTAACATTGAGTACCAATATGTTTTTTGTAACCCTTGGATATTTACAAGAGGTAATTTGATGATATTTCAAAGAATTGTTAATTACTTTACCCCAAGTGTTGGGTTATTATGATGAAATATCAGTTTTTGTTGACCAGTTAACTAAATCTAGTAATTTCTTTCAAATTAAGGAATAATATTTGGTACTAAGTTTATCAAATATATATTTGGAGGAATTGATGATATTAAATTTGGTTTCATGGATGAGTATATATGATCTTGATACACAGTTTAATTCTTCGATATGGAAAGTATTAATGTATTCTTTGCAACCCAGTTGTCTCATATCATAGTTTTTTATTCTTGAATAGGTGTTTAAACTAAGAGAAATATGTAAATATTAGATGATTTTTTAATGTATTGTGTCATATATTTTGGTGATTCTTTAGAGGAATGTAAATTTTTAAAAGATTTATCGTATAATAATTGTATTCATTCATTTATCCTTATATCACCATTTGTGGAATTATACAACCAATATCTACAATCACCATTGATTTAGGTTGGCATTATTATGTCACCTATTATTGGACATAAACTCATGTAGGATGTAATAGGTCTAATTTTGATAATTCAATAATGTATAAGAACTAATAAAAGTGGAGAAAATGCTTATAAAGACCAAAGGAGTAGATGATTGCAGTTCATCATCGGTGGCCATGTATTCTTTTTAGTATACCTTTGGTGTGGAAAGTGAAGGTTCAAAGGGGTAATAAACATTCATAGAGTTTTATTAAATTGGATTGTATTTGGAAATTCACTTATCAAGTGAAACTTCCTCCTTAGTTGAGTGGTATTCATGATTTATTTCATCTCTCTCATGTTAGGAAATAATTCCACGACCACTATCATCTGATCATGTGGAACCCTCATATTTTTAACTATATCTTCCTTTGGATCCTAAATTCTTCACTATCTTTATTCACACACAACATCTTACCAAAATGAACCACATTACAATATATAACTGATAAAATTAAGCTATAAAATTGGTAGGTAAAAATGTAGGGTTTTGAATTATGAAATATGTATAAAAATACAACAAAGGTCATTTTTTATATTAATGCATTGATAAAATTCAATTAGTATAGCTACATAAAAGATAATATTAATTTATTATTTAAAATGTAAACCTTTTAAAATTATATTTTATGTGATTTATTATAATAAAATAAATATAGTATATATAAAATATATTACTGATATCAATAATATACTAAATCCAATTTGAATGGTAATTGATAGAAAATAAGAATATGAACAATTAGTATTTTGAAATGTTATTTCCCAATGAAAATAGTTTTCATTATTTTCAATGTACTTAATTAAAAATAAAATTCCAAAATTTTTTAATTTGAAAAAAATATTCATTTTTGAATTCATCATTTCAAAATTATCTTTTCCAGAATTTTATGAAATATTCTGAAATAAGTGATTTTTAATGAATAGTGAAAATACTCTTTTTTGTAAAACTATAGAATTTATGAACATATATAGAATTATGTATAATATGAAAAACTACAAAATATTTTTCATAATAAAATTTGCTTCTAAGGAGTAAAACTATAAATTTTTTAATTCCATTATGAATTTTGGAAACATATGTTTTACATTTTATGAACTTAAGTAATATTTTCAAAAAAATATTTTTTTGGTATTTTATTTTAATTATATATTATTTTGATAAAATTAGTTTTTTTATTTCATTGAAATACAAAAAAATTATATTTTTTATAATAAAACAGTTTATTTAATTAAAATTGAAGTCACTAATAATTTTATCCTCACATAAATTTTAAACTTATTAGTACACTTTTTCTAAAAACGGGGTTTACACATTACATTCACAATTATTAAAATTAAATTTTCTTTTAAATAGAGATATTATATGATAAAATGGATTTCATGTTTGCAATAATAAGGTCTAAATTACGTAATGATGGATATTTTATTTTTAATCACAAAAAGATAATTAGATAAAAACAAGAAACCTTGGTAATATCCAAAAGGGTAAAATGGGTTACCCAATGGGTAAAAAGAATTCATATTAAAAAAATTATTAAATTGAGTTTTTTATGTTTGGGTAGACAAAAATTTTCTCCCACTCCATTATTTTACATTTTGGAGTCTTCTTGGCATGTCCAACATGCTCTCTCTTTATATTAAGATGAAATATTTTTAAGAGTGTCATTTTCACCACATAAAAATGGGGAATTATATCACCCCTTAAATACAACTTATTTATTAATATTACACTAGAAAATATATCCTTTTTATTTATCATTTAATCATATTTCACTTCCATAATATTTTAGACACAATTTGTTTTCCTATGTCCTCACATTCCCATGAATCCTCTAAAGGAATAGTCAAAGTTTTCAATGTAATACTAAATTTTCCCTTACATTGTTTCTTTTATATATTTCCCATTCAATATATTTTTCCAAATATTATATTATTAATTCATTATTTATATTATACTAATTTTTTTATATTTTTTGAATAATCATTAACCACATTTCCCATTTTCCATTAAGAAAAATGAAAATGTCATTTGTGTGTTTATGTGGACTACCGCCTCCATAAAGTAGTGTATCCCATTATTAATATGGTTTATTGTTTTATTAAACTATCATAAAATATGATTCAGTAGATTAAAAATATATAAATAATATCATTATTCTTATATAATAATGATATTATCACAAAAACCACTTTCATAACCATATTAACCCATTAATTATGGCATGTTATTATATAGGACGATATAACAACCTTATTGAAAAATAAAATAATGTAAAATAATGCATGAAAATGAGAACTTAATTAACAAAAATATATTATATAAATTATTAAATAATTATTTTCTTTTTACTCATTGATAGTAACATTAATATTAAACTTATTAATTATGATACAAACTCCAGTTCATTAAAAATCTTAGAAATGTGCTCAACATTGATTTCATATTTAGAGATCATAAAAACACATTCATAAAATGAATGAAAAACATTATAAATAATTATAAAAAAATAAATTCTAGTATATTTTATTTATATATGAATTATTAATATTATGGAAATAATGAATAAAAACTACAATATTAGCAACTACTACAAAAGTATCAAGATTACTCACACCTGATATTGAAAATAAATAATAAAAAACTAAAATACAAGATGAAAAACAAATATATGTAAATTTTAAAAAAGGTAATAGATATGAATAGTTATATAAAATAGGTTATTATGGAATTTAATTATTTATATAGGAGACTCAAGCACTTTAGTGGAAGTCATTAATTATGGTAAGGGGTTCTTTGCCTCAAATTTAATATTTTGAGACATATTTCATATTCTAAATTATGATGTCTTTAATATGGTGTGATTACTACATAATGATTATATTTTACCATTTTTATGTAATTCATGGGGTTTTTAATAAACATATCATGTTCTTTATGCAAATGAGTTTCGATTCAAAATATACCAAAGTTGTAAGGGTTATTTGTCTCTAATTTCAAATCCATGTGACATGTTTGATATTGTGAACCAGAATTTATTTTATATAGTGTATTCACTACCCTATTGCCCCGAATTATAATGAATATATTACATTTAATGATATTTTAACTTCCATTTCCTTGTAACCTTATTATTTTTTTAGATATCTATATTTCCATTACCGCAAGGATTTCATCTTCAATCACAATTTCAATTCGAGAGTTTTTTAAAGATAATGAATCTACTAAATTGATATGATATTTAATTATAAACCCAAAATACGTTTCTTCTCATATACTATTCATGGGAATTTACATGTCTTCCTACTATTTTTCCCCTTGGCTAATAGTTTACCTTTTGTAAGAGAAACTGCCCTCACCTCTTCTTTCCTATTGAGTATCTTTCCCTTCCATGTCATTATTCATTGTAATCCTTTACATGTGTCCTTATTTATGATAAAATTATTTATCAAGTTCATTTTAAACTATTTTTTAATTCTTTAAAATGTTTAATGGAATTTATATGTCTTTTCATATGCTTCATTTCCAACAAGTTTGTGAAGAATGTCAATTAAATGTTTCTGTGTGAACATATCTTTCCAAAATTTTGTCTTTTACTACGAACCATAATTTGATTATTTTAATGTTTCTATATGGAATCCTTATAATCCTATTTTTATAAATAATTATATTTTAATAAAAAAAATTCAAAAGTTTAAGGTTATTTTTTATTTCAAAAAAAAATCCAAAATGCTCCTAAAAAGTGTTTTTCAACTAAGTTTACATCTTTTGACATATTTTTGGCTTTGAAAAGGATATTTTTTAAATGATACCATAAAATTATTCCTTGAGATGAATTATGTAAATATATTCTCTATCAGAGGAATGATCCATCACTATAATTATCTTGGCTGATTATCTACTATGCATAAATATGATTTTTCTTTTAATACCTTTCATCTATGTAATCTTTATATTTTCTTCATTTGATTAAATGGTGTTTACCAAGTTTCTATATGAAAATTTATTATATAAATTATTTACTTAACCATATACCATTACTCTATGTGGTTTTAGTTTGATGGATTCTTACCTAGAAAGGTATTTCATTTATTGAAGGGGGAAATATTAAAAACCCGTATACTTATTATTTCAATATAGATATTGAGTGATTAATCAGGAATTTTGGTTATGTATTGTATAGTTTCTTTATTACATCTTATTTTTAAGGAATTGGAATTGTTTAGTGATGTGTGGGGCATGAAATAGCCTCTTGATGCATCTGTGTGCCTCAAGAGACAAACTAGTTTAGGTATTTACTTTATGCTTGGATATTTATTTAGATATAATGACTCTGGTCATGACAATAAGTAAATTTAAAAATAAAAATACTGGATGATATGTAATGTCTAGGCACAAGGGAATTACTAGTATGAAATTATGAATTCCATCACCATTAAATCAATTATCACTGTTCATGTGTTCATTTATTCTTTTTACCATTTATTTTTTTCGTGATTATGTAATCAACTGTGTAGAATTAATTGGATATTATTTATTTCCTACCATATTTTTCATGCCTTTTTTATTCAGTGATTAATTATTGTGTTCAATTTCTATTACTAAGACTTTGATCTAACCCTTCATATATTTATATTTCCCTAGGTTAATGAAGAAAATCATTACACCTAATATGTCTAGATGAAATATGAATGTGTGTAAAAATTTTGGGTGATTTTAAAGACTTATTATTGATTAAGTATTTTATTATATAGTGGAAAAATGTACATTGTTTGAGAAAGACATGGGATTTTTTTGTTAATGAGTTTTCATAAATATCTAAATATATAAACCTATAAGTTTTCAGGAATAAATGTAATTCAGTATTTTCATTATGTTATGTAATTAAGTTAGAAAAGTGTGTGGGGTGTCATAGTTGGTATCAAATTAGAGTTTGGATAACTTTATTTTTTAGGAAATAATCATTTAAGGATAATCTATATGTGGTAGTTACTGTAAAGGGTTAGTATGTTATAGGTTTATTATAATTTAAAAGGTATATATATCCCATTATGTTGAATAAGGTAATATTGGATACTTTATATTTTCTGGGGAATGGAATGAGAGAAATTTAGGAAAAACACTAATTAAGATTTTAAGAATATAAAAACATCCCAAATTTGGGAAATTTATAGATTTTTCGACCTCTTGGAAATTACATACTAGTCTGGATAGTGGGAACTGGATGCAGCTACAACACAAATTTATCTATGGGTAATCACACTAAAAATGTATTTTGGAGTGTCGAATCTATCTATACATGGTGAATGATGTGAGGGACAAAGACTACACACCTGGATATATAATCTCAGGGAATATGGTTTGGATGATTCACATACACTTTATGAACAATTATAAAGGATTAATTTTATTTGGATGACCTAATAGGATGATGAAAATTGGTAACATTGATTAAAATGTAGAGATTCATAATTTATGGTTCACATTAAATGATATGTTGTTTTATTCATAATGGGTTAGTTGAATTTTTGGGGTATATATTTCAATGATTGTTGAGCTTAAAATATTAGAATAAAGTCCTTGGTTATTTGGGACTATCATATATAATATTATAAGAATTAATGAACCAAATCTAAATCAACATAGGTTAAAACAAGAGTGATATATCTAGAACTAAAATAATTGTAAAATAACATGATGTTTTAATATAGTATGACACCATGAGGTTGAATTTTTCATAATTATATTATGAAGTTAATTTTTCATCCAATATGTTAACTCTTTTGGTTTTATGAATGGTTGGAGCTAGGAATAACCATATAAAAATTGGATACAATGGTAAATTTGGTGATGGTACTAATGATAAACCAAATTGGGATAAGAAATGGAGTAATAAGGCTTACTTTTAATAAAACCTAGATATCAATAAGTAGGGTTAATAGAGTGAATAAAGTTAAATTTCCAAATTCATCAGTGAAGATAATGATAGAGTCTCTTATAAGTTAAGGTGATGAAGATAGTGAAGAAAACAATATTTCATTTCCTTCATGTTAAAAATTTTGGAAGAGGCACGTTGGGGAATATATTGAAGGAATTTTAATATTCTTCATATATGGAAAATGAGTCTATATAGTGAAAAGTTGAAAAGGAAAGATGCAAAAATCGGTTAACGTGAAGAAGGTAAATATATGTTTCCAAGTCATGCCAAAGATATTAAGGTAGACAACTCATTTGAAATTATATATTGAGTTCAGTATATATTTTAGCTACCATTGACTAATTTTATTAGTAAGTGGTGATTAAGATTGCAAGAATAAAATTTATTTAGCAGGGAATGTAACACCCTAATATTTTAAATTGTATTTGCCTTTAAAACCTAATGTTCTCTGTAGCTTTCTTCATACACAACACTTAACCATAAAAATCTACAGAACATTATATGACTATTACGATGTATCCATATAATTTCAAGGTAAAAATATAGGTAACTGAATTATTAAATATACGTAAAAATTGAATAAATTAATTTTTTAATATTAATACATTGATAGAATTAAATTAGTGTATCTAAATAACTAATTTGATTGATTTATGATATAGAATGTAAACCAAATAAAATATGTTTTTATGATTTATTTTATAAATATAAATAGATTATGGATACAATATATTTTTGACATAAATTATATATTAACACCACATTTGTTATTAATTGATAGAAAATATCAATAAGAATAGTTGATATTTATAAAAATTATTTTCATATGAAAACAATTTTTATTATATTTTTATCTTTTTATTTAAAAATTAAATTCACAATTTTTTTAATTTTGAAAAATAAAATTAATTTTTTAATTCATAATTTAAAAATTATCTTACTATGTTTTTTTAAAAAAATAAGTAATTTTTAGTGAATATAGAAAAATACACATTTTACTAAAATCATGGTGTTTATGAATCTATCGAGAAGTATGTATAACCTAAAAACATATAAAATAATTTTCATAATAAAATATATATCTATGTAGTATATCAAAAAAAATTAAATTTCATTTTAAATTTAAGAAACTAGTGTTTAATAATTTTTTAACTTATGTAATATTTTCCAATTAAATGAAATGTTTTTATTTTCTATTAGTTAAATAATATTTTGGTAAAATTTTATTTTTTCTTGGTTTGAAGTACATATAATTTTTTTTATATAGTAAAACAATTTATATCATGAAAATAAAATACATTGATAATTTTATCCAACACATAAATTATAATCTAAAAAATACACTGTTTCTAAAAAGGGTTTTACACGTTACATGTAATAATGTCAAAATTAATTTTTTTAAAATAAGTAAAATTTATATAATAAAATTTATTTCATATTTGGAATAATTATTTTCAAATTTTGCAATAAGTTCCATTTTATTTTTAGGAATATAAAATGTATTACTTAGTTAAAAAGTAGTTACTGCGGTAAAATCTGAAAGGGTAAAATGAGTTAACCATAGGAGTAAATGTCGTACCTTGTTAAAAAATGTTTCTAAATGACTGTTTCATGTGTGTCTCTTCCAAAAATTATCCAAAATTCCTTATTTTCCATTTTGGAGTCTTTTTTACATGTGAAACATGTTCTCTCTTTATATTAAGATGAAATATTTACACAAATGTCAATTTCACCACTTATAAAAGAGGATTTTCATGACCCCATAAATTCAATTGTTAAATTTGGTTTCCTTTTTTAAATATTCCCTTTTTATGTCCCATAGATTTCTCTTTCAATAAATAAGTCTTCTAAAAAAAGTTTTTATCCCAATTCCTCCCTTTCCAATGAATCCTTCAAGGGAAAACTCAAAGTTCTCAACGTTTGTTCTAAATTTTCCATAACATTGTTCCTTTTTTATATTTACCTTGAAAATATATATTTCCAAGTATTACATAATAAATTTAATATTTATATTATAATTTATTTTTAAATTATTTATAATAACTACTAACCACATTTCCCTATTTCCATAAATAAAATAAAACATCATTCATGTGTATTTGTGGATTACTGCCACCATGAATCAGTATATCTCAATTTTCATATAAATTATTTTTTATTTAATAAAATCAATTAAAATTGAATTCAAAACCCCAAAAATATTTAAATAATATCATTATTATTTAATATGAATGGTATTATTGAAAAATAAACCACTATCATAACCATACTCATCCATTAGTTATGATATGTTCATGTTTCGGTCGGTCTAACCACTAACTTGAGCAATGATATAAAATAAAATAATAGATTTCTATGATAACATAATTAATGATATTATATGAAATAATTAATTAAATAATTATATTTTTTGTTCTATAATTATAACATTGATACTAACTCATTAATTAAGATACAATCATTGGATCATTAAAAATAACTGAAACCTATTTATACTCATTTTTATCTTTAAATTTCATAACGAAAAATCCCATAGAACGGAGTTATAAAATTACAAAAAATTATAAATATTAAATTCAAATACCTTGTATGATCTTCAAATGATGAAATTTTGGAGAAGAATAAATGACAACATCACTATTTGAAATTAGTTCAAAACATTCAATGTTACTCAAACCCAATATCAAATATTGATAACAACTAACTAAAATATATACAGTTAATAATTATAATATAATTTTATAAAAAATAATAGATATAAAAAAACTTCATAAATTATTTATTAAGAATTTTTTTGTTTTTATACAGAAGATTCAAGATCTTTAGTGGATGTAAGGAATTTAGGTAAGGGGTTATTTGTCTCAA
Organism: Viscum album; assembly: GCA_963277665.1. NCBI lineage: Eukaryota > Viridiplantae > Streptophyta > Magnoliopsida > Santalales > Viscaceae > Viscum > Viscum album. The sequence goes on along the minus strand of OY728152.1, from coordinate 1,725,127,897 downwards.
ATTTAATTTCTTGAGATATATTCCATGTTTTTCACCATGATATCTTTCATATAGTGTGATTTATATATAATTAATTTATTTTACCATATTCAAGTAAATATTTTTTCATTTAATATCTATATTGTGTTATTTTTTCATATTTATTTTGATTTTAATGATATCAAAGTTTTAATGGTTATTTTTTTATATTTTCAATTATGTGAGACATGTTTGATAATTCACTCCATAATTCGTTTTATATAGTACATTATCTTACTTATTTCCTTAAACTAAAATTAATATCTTTCATTTTAGGATATTTTAATGTCCATTTCATGTTAACCCTCTTATGTTCCTTTTATTCTTACATTAATATTACCATAAGGGTTTCTTCTTCAATATGAATATCAAATCATGATTGTTTTTTGAAAGATAATACATATGGATAATTTTTAGGTTGTTTCATTATAAAAATCACAATAATTTTGTTCTAATATAGTATTCTTGGAGTTTTTCATCTCTTCTCACTATTTTCCCCCTTAACTCATAGTTTACAAATGTTAGAAAAACTGACCCCACCTCTTCATTTTGGTCATGTATCTTTTAATTCTGCATCTTCATTCATTGGATGCATTTCTGGATATCCTTATTTATTCCTAACTTAGTTATCATGGAAATTTTATATTTTTTTCAATTATTTAAATATTTTAATGTAATTTTCAATTATTTTTTATTCTCTATTTTCTATAAGTTTGATAAGAATCTCTTTTAAATGTTTCCATATAGAAAAATATTTCCATAATTTCTTATTTTCGTAGGAAAATTAGACTCTATGTTTTCATGGTTTCTAATGAGAATAAATACTATCATAGTTTTATAAATATTTATATTTTAATAAAAAATTTCAATAACTCACGATAATTTCTTATTTCTAATTTTTTTCCACATTCTATTAAAAATTGTTTTTCATCTAAGCCAACATATTTTGATATATTTTATTATTGATCAAGGATTTTATTAAAAGGAAAACATTAACATTTTTCTTGGGATAACATATATAATTTTATTCTCAATCAAATGAATGATTTGTCAATGATTTTTTCTTACCTAATCATATAGTATGTATAAATATGGGATTTCATTCAATGTTTTTCCTCTGTGAAAACTATATAATTTCTTCACTTGAATAAAGGGTGTTGAACAAATTTCATGTGTCAATTAAATGGGGAAATTATTTACTTAACCATTTACCTTTACTCTATATGGTGTTAGTTTGAGGGATTCTTATGTAAAATTGAATTCTATTTATTAATGATAGAAATGTTTCTAGTCTATATACTTGTTATTTTAATACGGTTGTTTAGTTATTACTATAAAATGTTTGTTATGTAATGTATAGTTTTTGTATTCATTCATATAATGAATTCATTAGAATTAATTAGTGTTGTTTAGGGACCATACTGGCATCCTGATGCATTAATTGGTCTCATGAAACAAACTAGTCTGGGAATTTAATATATGTATACCCATTTATTTTGATGTCTTGACTACTATCTTGAATCAAGTAGATGTCCGAGAACAAGGCGTTGATATTTTCTCAATATATTGGCAAAAAATGACTACTTCCAGATTACAAATTATATCACCATGAAATTAGTTGTTATTGTCAATGTGTATATTTATGTTCTTACCAAGGGAATTATTATAAACACATTTTTTTAAGTTATATAGAATCATTTGAATATCATTTATTTCCTACCATATTATTATTTCCTTGTTTATTCTATCACAACTTCTAGTATATGTGTTCCCTTACAGATAGTTTGATCTCAGCCATCTTGTGTTTATATTTCCATAGGTCATGAAGAAATTTATTACACCTCATATGTATAGAATAATAGAATATGTGTGGATAATTTTTAGTATATGTTTAAGAATTATTATGGATTGTGTTGTTTTTTATATAGTGGTAAACACATACATTAGGTAAGAAATACCTGATATTGTTTGATAGTGAATTATTATAATTTTATAAATTTTTTATCCAAAAAATTCATGGAAATGTATATAATTAAATATTTTATTTATGTCATGTAATTAGGGGAGGACTACTTCTGTGCCATCACAGATTAACTTGGGGATATTGGTTTATAGAAAGATATGAATTTTTTAAAACATCCTATAGAGATTCAGTATCATCGATTGAATTTTATTCATAGACATGTTATTCCTTTAGTGGACATCGTGTTGAGTAATTAAATAATATAAATAATTTTGTAAGAAAGATAATTCCATATGTTAATTAAATACCCTAAATAGTTTCACATTTTTTTAAGATTTACAGTGGGTATTGATGTAATAATGAATTTCAATTTAGTAAAATTGTTTATGTGGTTGTTATCATTTTTTGTATTGAGGACTAAATTTTATTAGGATTTCTAGATTTAAATATGGATGTAACATAGAGACCCAAAAAATATAATATTGGTAGTTTATGAAATTTCGAGAAACTTTGATTCTGAAGGATAGGATAATAATTTCATCTCAACTCAAATTGAAATTTTGACAACATTATAAAATTTGGGGCATGGTGTTTACCCATATGTGTATTTTTGATATTTTCTAAAAAAATTTGAATTTTCATGTGTTTTTAATGATAATGAATCTAATTAAATTAAATTATTTATTAAATTATTCATTCTATGAATTATTTGAAAATTTGTTTATATTGAATGTAATTTATTTTTTAATTTATAAATGACATGGAATATTAGAATAATTGGAGCCAAAGTATTTATATGGTTTGGAAAGTTAAGTTATATAATTTCAAAATATGTAATTATTGAAGAGAAAATAAGGTTTTTATCTAAAGGGATGTGATATTTTATGAGTAATTAATTAAGGGAGTTAAAAAATTATAATGGTTGGGAAAATTAGAGTATTTACCACTCATATCCATTTTATCCACATAGATAATTTCCCCCAATCACTATATTCATCTCTATTCTCCCAAGGAAGATAACATTTCTCCATTGGTTTGTCATGGAAATTTTGAAATTGATGATGAATAGAATTAAATTAATTATTGATCGGTGGAGATCATCTATAGAATTGAGGCATGTGTTCACTATGGAATCTTGGTAAGTGACTCTATAACTTTTCATCCTTTCTTAGATTTTTATGGATTTAGTATTTTTTCGGGTGGTGAAATATATATAATAACTAGAAGTAATGATATTTGGTAACTTTATGTTATATTTAATTTATTTATTAAATTCATGCATGTGAAATTTTTTAAGATGATAATATTGAAATAGGGGTTGTCTTAATAAAATATTTATTAGATTTATATGTTTATGGAATTATTGATTATGATTATAAACCATAGAAATTTTAATTACTTCATATGTGGTATATGATTATTGAACATATAACTTAAAAGGTTGTAATGATAGAAACTATCAATTGTATTTTATGTTGAATAATCATGTGTTATTTATTAAAGCCCCCAATACAAATTTAGAGATCAAAATTGTGAAAACCTATAGAAGACACTTTAGAGGCGAGAGGATACAAATTTATGAATTTCTACATTTCCCATGACAATTCATCATAGGGGTTGTTCCACTTACTATTATGGCTTGTTTATGTAATGGACAGGGCTATGAGATGAAGTGGTAGAGAGTTATACAGTTTGTGAAACCTTGGTTGGAGGTTGTGCCACATTCAAGCAATGAAAGACTTTAGGAAATGAGTTACACAGGGTAGTCTATAATTTTATAGTATCATTCGTTTTGTAATAATACATACTTAATATTAAACACGGGTCATTCACATTTTTTATCCCTATATATTTCCCTTGGTTTTTATATGGTTCCTTTTTATTTTCTTAGAGGATGTTCATATAAAGTTATAATAATGGAATCTAATTATGAGTAGTTGTTATGATGTATTTATTGTTAGTTATTAAATGTAATATTATAAGTAATTATCAATTGAACCCTATGTAAATTAAAAATGGTTATTTGGATGTACATTTATTGTATATTTTGGGAGATTATAGAATGATTATGGATATTTATATGTATATGGATGTATATGGGGATTATCTTTACGGGTAGTGTGATTATAATACCAATTATTTTATCTATGATGCTTCCAGATAATTTAATTTTTTTTACCATTTAGTATATTTTTCGCGTTCTACATTCATTATCAATTCTCTTTGTAGGTAATTAACAATAGTGATTATTGGGTGGTCGATGATGGTACATTTTTGGCAATTAAAAAAGGCTCTTCTAGGTAAATATAAATAGTTCAGGTGTTTAATTTCAATTTATCATAAATGGTTTATCATGTGATTATTAATGGTAATTGGTAGTGAAATTTTGGGTAAATTACCAATGGTTTCACTAGGTAATTACCAATGGTGAAATTATGTGTAGACATCTACTGATGATGCATTAAAATGATTAACATATATTTATGGTTGTTGAGTATTATTAGCATGTTTTTTGAGTATACATTGTATATTTATGTAATTTGAGTGTAGATACACACTCAATATAATCTATGATACCATTTCCTATGTTTTGAGGCAAATAATGACCAACACTGAGTGGGAGATGTAGGTTACTAAATGACCGACATGTCTATTTTTATATACCCTTTACTCGTGACTAGATTCATTCAAGTGGAGACATAATGTTTGATTTTTAGATATATGGTGGTATAAAAAATGGTATTTGGAATGTTTATGGATATATTTTATTATTTTCACATTTTATGAGTTTTATAAATACTTTATAATTTTTTGTAGGGGTGATTGTGGTAAAATTGGTCCAACCTTCAGGACATATTGATGGTTATTATATTATCTCATTATTTCAAAAATTAATTGATATTAAATTTACATTTTAATCATGTTGGTTCAAGTAAGGAACCAAATGATTATTTTTTATATTCATCCTTACTCTATATACAATATCGTTCAGGTTATCAAGAGCATATTAGTAGTGGTTCTAGTGCTTTATATCTTCAGTTTGGGGAGTATTAGAGGTTTCTGGAGTTAGTTGTATTAGTATTTCATGGTTTATTGTGGGATGTTTAAAATTTTATTCAACATAGTTCATTCATGAGTTTACACTAATGTACAACATTAATATGAATTTTTTCTTTTAATATCATCTTAGTTGCATGTTTAGATTGATTCTTCAATTGTAGAGTCAAATGAATCCCATTTATTAATGATTGATACCATCGGTTCTAGTAATTAACCCCTTGTTTATTAGAGACTGACATGGGGGGTCTAACATTGTCTCATTTTCGACTCTTTGGGGGTCTTAGTTGGGTGAGGTCATAAAATTCACTATATTCCTTTTTATGATAATTGGCCACCTTTATATTTCATCAATATTACTATTTGGATATATTTTTTAAAAGTACCTAAATATAGATAAATTCATTTGATAAAAACCCAAAAAAAAATCTTGATTTTAGTAATGAAATAATATGTCAAGGATTGTGTAAGAATAAATTTTTTAATAACCTGAAATACGGAACTTCAAAACTAACATGAGATAGATCTAAAACCATATTTTGAATAAGTATTCATGATACATCTACATTTAGTGGAGTAAATCCTTCAATTACACGTTAATTTTGTATGTAATAAAAAAACTACTTGAGACACACTTTAATTTAACATGTAGTGGAATATGATTTTTTTTCACTTCCAATAAGTAAATATGTTTTTACATAAAATTTAATTTCATAATCTATGTGTTTTCTAATACGTTCATCTATTATAATATTTTTTATTCAATATAAAGGTTTTGGGTAAATCATAGGTTCTTCATGCCCATACAAAAAATATGTTTTTCACCAAATTCAATAGATATTCTATAAAAATGATGAATAATTTATATTTCTTCCAAATATAATTGAATAATCTTGATGAAAGAAACCCTAAAATAATAATTTAGGATCATTCATATATAATTAACTATTAATTTATAAATAAAAAATTACTTGAATCATGAATTATTTATTCTTTGATGATTATGCCATATGTTCTTATTGAGTGGTCATTATGTTCTAGGATTCAATATTGAACCCCTCTTGAAATGATCCATACATAACCCAAAAACATAGAACTCCACTATAAAGTTATTTGTGTGATAATATATAATTTATTCTCAGAGGTGGATAGAATTATATAGAGACCTATTGTGAAAAATAAAAAACCCATTAGAAAATGATATAATTGGGTATTTATAATACTCTATCAAGGGAATAATAATTTCATACAGGACCTTTACTATTTTATTAATTAATAGAAAATCCCACATATCATAATAATATAAATAATATTGTTATTTACTTGATGATCCAAAAACTATGGATAAAAAAATATTTTTTCTTAAATAAATAAATTAGTATTTATTTAAAATATATTTTACATATAATTTCTACATGGACCATTAAATCAGTTTATAATTCCTCCTTGGTATTTATCAAACCTTGAATAATGAATATAAATTTAATTAAATAAATATTACTTCATTATTCACTAATAAATAAATGAATATTATATTCACCAAACATGAAAATAAATATGAATTTATTATCAATATATCATAAATAAATATTAATCTCATAGACTAATAAAAATATTTTTTTATAATATTAAATTATTGAATAATTTAATTGTGGTCATAGATACACCAATTGTGTGACCCTTTAGACCCCTTCATTTGTGGAATTAGGCTGAAGTTTCCTAAATTCCAAGATTAGCATCTATCTATATGTGAAGAATCCCATAGAAGAAGGAATTAATGTCCTAATAATGAAAAAAACATTTATATGAATGCCCATTATATAATATAATATATTTTTCTTGATATATCATCAATAAAGATTCATTAATTGTGTCATCAATTAATATTCTTGATCAATGTTTCTTTGAGTTCTCATAAAGAGAACTCACTGATAAAACTACCATGGCCATGGACATAATAAGACTATTCCAATTCCATCAAATGGTTGAGATATAAACTTCTATTATCCTTGGAACGGAAAAATCCTTTCATAACATATTCATTAATGTTATATCTATCATGATTCACCCAACGTATCCTATATTGAAAAAACATACAAAACCACTGTTTTAAAAAATACATCAATGTGCGTGACAAATTATATGCATAAACAATAATCTCAGGTCCAATTACTGAAAAAAATTCTCATGGATATGAATATCCAATGACACATACATATGTAATTCCATTCAGGGGATATTTTCTCTTGACCTCCTCTCTTAGATATTTCATTCGGAGAACATCATGAAAAAATTCAGGGTGTATTACGATCCCTAAAACAAAATATAGCGTACCATATGTGTCCCTTTATATGATATAATCTTGTAATAAAACATATATAAAATAATATTTTCATAGTACTTCAAGAATCACATCATAATTGGGAACTACTATGGCATTTTGATGAAAAAATTACTCTATTAAAATTATCATATTCAATTTCATGTCAAAGTAAAATCATGAAATGATAAGTAATTTATTAATATTCAAAAACCATAAATATATAGATGATATAAAGTAAATGGTAGTTGGTTCTAGGTAACTAACTCTAACGGACTCCAACATGCACTAGAGGAAACTTATAAGGACCTTTTGTTTTATAGCTCTCAAATGATGGTCATGATTCTAGGTCTTCCATGTTTTCATTCATGGAAACCCTACATACTAAAACCTTACATATGTGCTAGGCTAAAATATTATCACAGTATAATGTGATAGGGTCCTTACAGCTAAGCACAAAATCAAGATCCTATATGAATTTGTGTATCTAAATTAATTCTTTAGTTGCATTATAAGATATAATATATTTGGAATCTTCTATATAATTATCCACAACAAACTTCTTTAATCTCTTACAAATCATATCTCTCTTTTTATAAAAAATGAATATCTTATATATGATTTTTGATTATCCTGTTCTATCTAAATTTTATCATCAATATACCATATGATGACTAGATCCTTATCTCCTCCAAAAACCAAGAACATATCCATTATTTTAGGGGTTTTATTAGTCTAATAAAACTTATTAAAAGCAATGAAAGCCATTTAATTTCATTCCTAATATCACCCATATAAGAAATATGAAACTAAATAGAAACTGATAATAAATCAGTACTATAAATATAATACCTTAAATTAATGATTTCCCTAAAAAATATTATTCTATGTTGAATATGATTGATGTAGACCACTAATGAAAAATACATAAGACTCCCACCTCCAAAACTATACATGGGTTTTACCTGAATCATTCATAAAACAAATAGGACTCTCCTTCACCCATATTGTATTAAGACCTAAATTTTATAAGGATAAACAAGATAAATAATAATTCATCTTGCTATAGGGATTCTAATCTAAGAATAAATAATCAAAATAAGACCACATTCATTGAATGTAAGGGGATTTATATATCCATAATGATTCTCGGCAATTTTATTATATTTACTCATGTATTTATAATGAATGAGTAAATTCCATGGCCAGTTCATGCATCCATCATATGAATGAAACACCTCTCATATGTTTTATCAAATTAAATAACATATTAAATGATAGTATTGTGGATTAATGACATTAAAAAACAATTTAATCTAGTTCCATGCATATACCATGCACTCAATATAGCAATGAATAATATGTTGGCTGAGGATTTCCCTAATCAATAAATATATTATTAGATCTTTTTAATCATATAAGAAAAGAGCTTTAGGGAATATTCCTTTAAATCTCTTAGTGACACTAAATCCTAAAATACATTATGCCCTATCACCTTATATTATATCCTATAAAATAACTCATGAAACCATATCCAAAAATCCTTTAGGATATCTTCTAAATAAATATTGGAAATATATCATTACCTTCACCATATATTAAATAAAGTATAAAATATCATGTGAATACCCATCCATAAATCATTAAGATAAAATCTAAAATAGTATTTGAGTATCTATCTGAGTTAAACCCAATCCTCATTAAGTCAACCATAAAAGGTGTCCACATGGGAATTTATAGTGTTGAAAAGATTATAAATCTTTAGATTCATAAATGTAATAAAAGTGTGTCCTTTAACAATGTGATGATGCTACTCAAGCTATAAAGGGATATTAAGTGACCTCTGTCAAACACATGTATATCTATACTGGTATCCACTAGTGTGCATCATATGAAAATGTGAGTTCTCATATTTTACCATCATTTAATACATCAATAGACTATGGGAAACAAAGAATGTCAATCCCATATAGCTTACTAATAGGTTCTTGATTCTCACAGTGTTGAATGACTTGGTCGATGAATACATAACATGTCATTCATCTTCCTGAATGATAATATCAAATGACACTCATTCAAATAGATAAGATCATGTTATGTACATTATAGGTGTGTAAACCACTTTATATTATATATCTATCTCTGTTCTATATTTCATAATCATCTAAAGAGAGGACATATCCTATCATGTTTGAGATCCCACAGATGACATGATCTACAATATAACCAGTGAAACCCATATTATCTAATTCAATTTGTAGACTTGCATACGTATGGTATAAATGTATGAAATTTATTATGTTAGGTATATCACTAACATTGGGTAATGTGTACTCAAATATGACCCATTCACCCATAGTTTACCAAAGAAAATTTTATAGTACACATAGTGGTATACTTAGTGGTTTATCTATTACACACAAAGAATATTATTCTTTGTTTTATGCCTCAGAAGCATATTTAATATCTCAATATGGTAATCCTACTCACACTAACCTTAATATTTCATCATAAACTAGGATAATCTATGATGAAAATCTGTTAGGGATAACTCAATGTTATAATTTGAGAGGTAAATTGTCATTACACTTCACTATATATATATATAGCCAATGTAAAAGAATGATAAAGTGGATATTTCCTCTAATATGATACATTTTATATCTTTAATACTATTTTAAGAATATTTAACAATCCCAATATAATTTTCTATCTATCATAACATATATGATAAACTATTAGATAAATATTATATATGTATCACTTTTAGGGGTTTTGTTAAATCATTACATCATATATAATTCCAGTAAAATTTCTATGTGACTATCTAAAAACCCTCAAACTAATCTTTTTTAGTGAGTAACATCTTTGAATAAATCAAGTTTTAATAATTGTGAGATTTATGAATCATATTCCTAATATCAAATTACAAAATATATTTAAAACTTCTTAACTTTATAACATCTAATGTTACAATGTAATGTTATATTGTGTATAAAAAACTCTTTATAACTTCATCATCATCATACTTAGAACCCTTTTCAACAGTCATTTCATTTTAAATATTTTCTGAATAATTTAACTATTTATATTATTACTTTACCTACACATCCTAATCTCTTTTAGGATAAAGTGACATTCACTTTGTTACAATAACTAATGTATATATTTACATTTTTATTTAAAACCACACAATAAACTCATTTAGTATAGTAATTGTAATTAACTATGTAATATGATAGGTATAATCCTTTAGAAAATAGTGATATTTATGATAAGTGAATGTAACTCAATAAATATTTCTTTATCATTATATATCATTAACTATTTAGGATCTCAAGGAAAAAACACTTTAATCTTAGACCAGTAAAATCATTTATTTGTTAACATTGAACTTCCCCAAGTTAAAATATTCCCCTACTATCCTCTTAGATACTATAGGGTTTTTATAATATTTTTCTAGGACACACAAACCATTTGGTGATAGTAAGTAACATTTATTTCATTTTAATTGTAACATATAACAAATAAACTATTGTTTTCATATCATATATTCTGTTCTATTTGGTTTGAACATTTATTTTGATAACAATGTTATTAAAATATATCATTGATGGGTTTTGGGAACACATTTCCTTAAATTTTCACAATCATCTGGATAAAAAAATTATCCTAGGTAAAAAATTACCCTTGTTTCATTTTCAATATATGTTACAAAATTTGATGGATCCTAAACCATGTGTATACACATAATCATCTCATTTTATTTATAAAAGTTACTTTTTAGATAATAAATTATCTTATTATATAAGGGAAATAATATGAAGATATGAATTCATTACAAAGATTAATTTGATCTTGACACATTCCTTTATATTCAGATCATTGTTGTAAAAAATATTTAATTCATCAGTTGAATAAAAACTAAAATATTTTGTCTACTCTTCCATTGAATTTAAACTCCTCTATATTGAAAAACATTTATGATATATATTAGTGTCACATACCCTTCAAAATGAAATAATTTATTTCTATAACACTTATACTTGAAAAGGAAATTCAATGTAGTTTCCTAAAATCTTTCAGGTATTCTAGAAAATCTAATTTAATTGAATTATCAATCCTCATTTCTAAAAACACAAGGAATCAATGACCTTGACTATATTCTTGAGGAAACATTATTGAACTTTTGAACTATCTTTTCATCTTTTTTTGAACTTTTACCCACTATAAATTTCTATATAAAACTAGTATTTAAACATCATATCTCTTGTTTATCAATTCTCAACAATTTTATAACATCAGGTAATCTTTTATTGAACTCATTTACCTTTTCAAATAATTTCTATAAATGAAAAAAATAATGAATTCCCTAAATAGAACATACCATTTTAAGTCCCCCATACATAATGTTATAGAATTTAACAAATCATAAATATTGTGTATTAGAAACAACCATATTATTTTATTAAAAATAAATTATTTACATACTCTTATCTTAAAAAAATAAGATAAAAATACAAATCTTATGAAAATTTTATCCAAGATTAATGCATCTAATTCATAAATATAGAAACTCATTTTCTTTATTGCTTGAATGAATGAATCAAGCACTAATTTTTAATTCTTTCTCATCTTATATACTCTTTTATATTTACAACATTTTTAAAACAAGATATTCATATAATATATTTATCATAATAATAGAATTGAATTCTATAATATTTATACCTGATGTAGATCCACACTAGTAATCTTGTAACCCTTCAGATAATCTCAATAATTTCTTTTCTAGTTGATAATTTGTCTATAAAGAAATAATTGTCCCTCTTTCTTCTTAAATAACTTTTTTGGAAGTGTAGTCTCTCCAGGAACTCTTTTATCCCCCTTCCGGAAAAAACCATTATCTTTATCTTTATACACTATCAACTTGATAATTTATCCTAGGATTCCTAGGTATTTCATATAAATATTAAATATATAAAAGAGATCCAATAAATTTTTATGAATTAATTCATATTATAATTCACAATATGTGGCTAATTCAAGATTTAGAGTTGAAACTAGCCTCTCCAAATCATTTATATACCCAATGGTATTAATCACATGAGTAGAGGATTAGGTTACTTTAACTATTATTCCAAAAAAAAATCCCTTGACACTTAATACCATTCATTCCAAGCATTCTAATGATAGATACATTTCAAATTATCAGTTATTTGATAGCAATCCAGAGTCTTGTGCTTCTTTTTCAAATTCGACTTTGTAGTAATAAGAATGAGTGTGGAGACTTCATCTGCATATTTTACATGATGATCCCAATTAACTAAAACATTTTTTGAACAATTGCACAAGTGGGTTTCTCAAGAATTGGTCGTTCTGACACCTAAAACATTCCTTCTTATTTAAGAACTATTCTCAAATTCCATTACCAGTCAATGTCACGAACCAGATCTGTTCCCCATCAAAACTGGCACCCAACCCGGCCTGTGGAAAGGCATGAAGGTCCTTCCCAATCCCTATAGGCTGTAACAAGTTCCCAGGTACCACAAAATGGGAAATGGTATTGATTTACCCGATTTTATAAACATAAAATAAAAAATTCCAATATAACAAATATGGAATTTTCTAAACAACCCATCATTTACAAAAATTCATAATTAAATTACATAATTTAAAAAAATTCTCAAAGAAAATAACAAATGAAGAATCCCAAAATGGATATCCCAAGAACCCTCTCATGGAATGGGGAACCGCCCTTAAGCCATCTCCATGACACTACACCATGAAGGACCGCTAGAAACCCGACCCACTGGTACTAAAAGATTTACCCAAACCTATGACAAAATAACAAAGTCTACTTACACCCAAGGGTGTAAGAAGGGTGTGATCCAAACCCCATTATGATTCCACCACTAAAATATTCCATGTGATAAACATTCGATGACAAAAATATTACATGTTTTCAAAAACATGAAATGCTAATAATAATTTTAAAGATATGCAACTTTAAATAAAACTAGTTTTCACGTGGGACACTTTAAAGAATAAATAATTTTAAATAAAATGAAAAATATATGGAATTTTCCATCCAAACATACCATATTAATATGTTAAGAATAAATTATTTAATGAGCACAAGGAAAGGAAATAACCCCTAGGCACTAGCTCACTGTGGGTCCCAGGTACCTCGTATCTCGGGGAAAGTAACCATATAAATATTCATTCTCATGAACATGAGCCACCATTAGGGATCATACCCTTAACCTAGTGGTACCCCAACATCACAATCATCAACATAGTTTAGTTAGTGTGGTCATCATAAAACTTGATACATGAAACTAGGGCCAAACCCCACGGGATCACTAGCATACTAGTACACGTCCATGCATCTAGATACCCGAGTTTAACCTCTTGTGCTCAGAGAAGTAACAAAAGCCAAAAAATAAAATTTTAACAAGAAAATACTAGTTCCTAGTCATAAACACACGAAAAATCCCACACACATGTCACATAATACTCATTTCAGAAACAAATATTCATTTTTCCCAATATACTCAAACAAAATAGCCCACAAACATGTTTCGCGCCTTTCTTGAAATTTGATAGATCATTTCAGAAATTTATAAAACATTATAAAAATGTTTGACATCTTAAATCACCACATTACCTTTCAAAAACCCATCCTAGGTGAACACACTCACCAAATTAGTACATGTACATCCTTTTCCCACTTTTTATATCTCAATAAATCACTTACAATTTTCATAAAATAATCCCAAGGGAGATAACCATGTTTTGCACACAAAACCCATTTTAAAACCCTCTTTCAAGGACAAAATAACCCCAATATCAAAACAAAAAAGAGTTGGCATCCCTAGAAACATTTATTAAACTAGTTTTAAATGTTTTAAAATTACCTCAAGTGACACAAAAAAAGATACACATGGGAAACACAAATTCTCATACAAATATGCAACATTGAAAATAAACTCTTAATCAATACAACAAAAAATGGTTCCCGCACCAAACATAATTTAAGAAGATCCTAATAAAAATATGAACGAAGAAATTTTCACTCATCTTAGGATTCTTACATATTTATCCACATAGATTTTGTGTAAAAACACCAATTCATTGTGAGAAAATTCAACTGCACCACCACCGCCCCACGAGGGAGTGAAATCCAACCTAAAACGTCAATTTTTGGCCAAAATGAGACCAAATAAAACCCTAGGTATGAAACCTAACTTATAAACATTTTATAACTTCATGAAAGTTGACGGAAACCCTAAATAGAAGGAAGGAAATGAAGATAGAAACACTTACATAAAGAAATATTGAATAAAACGACCAAAATACACTAGTAGCTGAATTTCCAAACAGCCAAAAATGAAAGTTAGGTTTCAATAAGTCTGAGGAGGTAATTTAAGAAATATAATGGGGGGAAAGGACTAAAAATTGAAGGATTTATAGAAGAAACAATTTACCACTTCAAAACTGGGTTATTTGTGAAATGTAGAGAATTTTCGCCCAAATTTACGATAAATATGAGCTCCAAAGAGGGGTAGAAGAGCATGGGCACGCGCCATGGGTAAGTGAGCTCAGGTGAGAGTTATAATCACTAAAAACCATAAAAATTGAATGATATATTAAATAATTTAAAAAAAAATTAAATTATGAAATGTGTGACGCCCCAGGATTTATGAACATGACTAAGTGAACAATGTTATGTTTTATAATGATGTTTCTTGTTTTACATGTTTTTTTTGTACCAATAAAGGGATTGAAACTAAATAGATTAAAAACAAGTAGAATAAATATAACTTGTAAACATTAAAATGTTACATTATTTCAAAGACCCAAACTAACCAAGAACACCATGTACAAGACTTAACATGGCCACGACAAGGCTGCTAAGAACCACAACTCAAGTAATTGGATAATAATCATCTTCTGGGTCTGTTAGTGTGAAAAACATAATATCCATAACCACACCACACATAATTATCACCAATGGAATGAGGAGAGCCATCCCCCCTGTTTTAAGTGTTTTGAAAATGTGAAATGCTCCCTGTTTTTATAATGGTCCTTTAAGAAATTATGACCATTATATTTTTGATCGTTGGGTTTAAATTGATCAAGTTTATCTTTTTATAAAAATTTGGTTTTTTTATATTGATCTTATAATCTTATGGTATTTCAAATATTTTAATATGTTCAAAATATTTGAAATATATCTTCAAGTACCTTAATTTTAAAATAAAAGAATATTCTTGAAAATGAATCTAATTGAGTTTTCAAAATACTAATGTTTGCCTACGTGGTTTAAAACTTAGTATTTTAAGAGTCGTGTTTAAAGGGTATCTGTAATAATTTAAAAATATATCTTTTTGGGTCTCTAAAACTATGTATTGTGAATTAGGAAAACTATTGGTCCTTTAAAAAATAATTTTATGAATCAAATAGTAGAGTATGTTATAAATTAGATTTTATATTTAAAAAGTTAAAAGTTCCTAATATTTATAAAATATTAGTATGTTAATTATGAAATGTATATATTTTAAAAGAGTTATATCCAATAGTAAAGTATTTTACATAATCTAGAATGGATTTTAAATTTGGAAATTTTAAGTTAAAGTATTTATTATATTGTATAAAAATTCAATTTACAAATATTCATGTTTCTTGTTTTTTTATTGAAGTATACCGTTTAGTGTACTGTCACTTTTTTTATATATACATAAATAATTTTTTAATAAAAAATTAGTAGGGACCCAACCAGCCGAGGGAAGCCCTTGGGGACAAGCCCTCATGGCCAAGACTGAGCCCCTAGGGACCCGAAGTATCGACCATCAGGATCTCGAGCGTGTGTAGAGGGTGTCAACCAGGTCCGAGCCGAGTAGAGTCTCGGCCAGGTCTCATGCTAGCCCATGTATAAGGCCCGCGGGGCGCGATGCGTGAGGGTGGGCCATGGCCCGTAGGGGCTCGTGAATAAGGCCCCAATGTGCGTGTGTTTGTGTTATTTCCATGAGGGTAGTGCATGAAGGCTTATAACCCATGCCTCTTATTATTTTCGTTTCGATGTGGGATGTGATCAGTGCAATCTAAACCGTTCAATCGAATCCATCATCAATCACATGCATCTGATCCCTTAGTCGCGCGATCTCCCCCTCATATCCCTATGTCCATCCTATCTCTCTTGAGATCTAATCCCGGTCGTTGGGTTCATTAAACCGCTCAACTCATCTCCCGATATCCCTCCAGCCGTCTGATCGCACCAAGATCTAATCTGGGTCATCTGTTTCTTTCCGCATCATCCTCTTCGTCGTCTCCTTCCTCACTTCGTGATCCATTCCAGCACACTGGTTCCCGAGGACGCCATGATCACATTCTTTGCACTGATCCCCTTGACCCTCACACACCCCACTCCTAGGGTACAATATCTTCATCTCTACACTGGCATATCTCTTGGGTTGAGTCACCTAAGAGAACTGAATCCTCTACTTAAACCTCTACCCCTCATGGGCGTCTTCTTGCCCTTAGAACTCCTCTCGGTCTCCTCAGTAAACTAGAGAACTTCTCCTCTCCTTTCAGTCCGAGCATCCTCAGCCGTCACGGTAAGGGTGCTTGAACGTTTTGTTTTCATTTTGAGAAACCTACACTTTATACACTTGGTATATATAGTTTATATATGTATATAAACATAATACAAACCTGTCAGTTTTTATTGTCTTCAAGGGGGTTTTCCATCGTGGTATCAGTAGGGTAAATATTTAAGGATCTATTTTTTAAACTATATTGTTTTTCAAAACCTAAAACCTATATATTTCTATAACGTGTATATACAGTTTTGTACATATAAATATATATATATAACCCAAATCCAAACTGTTATTAGAGTTTGTAATGTATTTGTGGATGTTTTACCTGGAGAGATAAATATTATAAGGGTTGTTTTAAAGATGATTGTATCATGCCAGACCCCTAGGTATAAACTCGGTATATACCTTATAAACTTAAATATATAAGTATATAGTCCTATACAAACCAAATCTATGATTTTTAAAGGATTGATATCAATATTTAGATAAATTTTTATATGTGAACTATGTTTTTGGTTTAAATAGAATTATGTTTATAAAACCCCAATTTTTTTACATATGGTTACATTTATAACAAACCTTATATGGATTTAGTTTTCAATAAAGTAATTGATTAATGGTTGGAAACATTCAGTATGTAAAAAATTTAATAGACCTTGTTTTTAAATTGTGTAAAACCCATATATACACTTTGTGTATGTATGGTTATGCGTATATGTATTTATAGGTATAATTTCCAAAACCCTAATTTTTTAGTAATAATTACCAGGACATAATTTAGGCTTTGATACATGTAAGATTTTAATAAAAGATAATTTTGATGTTTGCTAAACCAACAAGTATTTTGTATATAAGTACACACAAAAGATCATGTTTTATTTTAGAAGTTTATTTGACATTGCCCATGAGGCATTTTATGATAAAGTGTGTATTTTGGCTTGACTAAATATATTAGAGGATTTAGAATTTATGGGATCATGTTATCATGTTGTGTTCATTTATTGTCTTATTACACAATGAACCTAATTTGGTGAATGTTATTAGTTAATCAAGTTATGGTTTAATTTATTTACAAGTTCAATGACCTGTTTATCAACATAACATATGGAAAGTGTTTTCTTTAAGTATTTCATTTCCATGAAATAATAATTTTAAAGATTCATCATTTATTATTTCATGTGACAACCCCTTTTCATTTACCATTTGATGTGGTTTAGTAATTGTCCTTTGTATATATGATTTTTATTAAACCATGCCTTCTTTTCATTAATTATTCGATGTTTGTAATGTTTTCCATCATGTCATCTGTTTGTAGACCAATTTTAAAATGGTTTTCCTTGTCCATATCATTGATCATCCTACATGCATATGACACATCATAAAAATGCACCAAGAATCAAGTTACCCAAAGTAGTATGGGACACCTTGGGCAATGTGAAAATGAATGAATTATTCAAGGTGATATGGGAAATCTTGAGTATAAAACCCCGTTAAAGTAAATTATGATCTATGTGGCTCACATGATAATAATGAAAAAATTAAGGGTTCACCCTGATAGCACTCCAATGCATTGGTTAAATACTTAATCTCTAGGGATGTCCTTTTTAATGATACCTTGGTGAATAACCTTGGTAATTTTATTTTTAATGACACCATTGGGATAGACCTTGGTGATACAGAAATGATTGTCTAAGATAAATTTTGATGCCACATATTCAAGTTATGTTGCAAGTTATTCTCAAAATGATATGCCTCTTCTATCACTACTCATGTCCTTATGTTTTTATCAGATTTATAGTGATGTCATAAGTAAAGGTTTGGGGCATGAATTGTGTTTATCACTCAGTAAGATAGTAACCAACTTATGAAATTGAATTTTTTTCTTTCACGCGCAACTCTAATTATGCATTAATCTTAACTATTTATTGTGTTCTTGAATAATCATATTTCATTCTTGTTTATGATGACCATTACTACTCCTTTGAAAAATATCTTAATTGATTCTTTCATTCCTTGTTAATCTTGACTGAGCACTTTTATATTATGTTACATGTGTTACAGTTTTCCTTAAGGTAATATTATATGGATAGTTTTAAAGAATTATTTCAAAAGATACTTTGGTTTATTCTTTTTAAAACCCCTTACTGGGCATTCTTATGCTCACCCTACATTTTGATTTAAAATTTTCAGGTAACATCTTTTATCAGATAAAACAGCCAGGAAGTTGTCAGTTTCCCATAACCCGAATCGAACTCGATCCTCTGTATGGGACGTGATGTGTGTGTTTATCAGTGGATGTTTTTATTTCAAGACACACATCATGTTCAGAAGGCACCGGCTCCTGGTTTTCTGAAGTCGGGTCCTCACAGTTGGTATCAGAGGTTTTGGTTTGGATAGCTCCAGAAAACCATAACCGAAACAAAGCAAAATATACTTCAGAATTACTAAAAATGAGTTTTCTTAATTTTCAAATGGAAAACGAAGGTACTAATCTTTTGTCTCTTCCCACTGAGGCCCTAGAGACCATTGTGTCTTTAGCTAGCTGAAAGAATTTTCTAAACTATACCCATATCCGTGTGACATGAAAACACCTATACAATGTGTCCAACTCACCACGGCTGCTCCAGCTACACCGGGGGTTAGGAATGGATTACCTTCTTATGATGATGACCAAATTTTCCTCCTATGTATGTCGGGAAAGGTACCATGAGGTAATTTTCTAAGTGTTCATGGCTGGTGAGGACTTTGGCTTTATGACCCTCGACACTTTTCAAGAATTTGATGTTGTCGGTGTCCTCCGAGCAGTCTATCTTTGTCAAATCTTGAACTACATCTTCTGGGGAAAGTTGTTGAACTTCAGAATGTTAGAAGATACCCATTTGTCTTGTAGACAACAAGTGTATTCTAACATCTCCCAAATTCATACCACTCTTGCTAAACTCAGGAGATGTCACAAGTGCCCCCATGATTTTAACCCTGAATGATCAGCATGTGTTTGGTTTGAGGAGATAGGGAGTTTTTCCTCTTTGTGTGGAGTTCGTGTAGTAAGTCATTAGGGAAAACTCCAGCACTGATGTAGAACAATAAACTTATTATTGAAGTTTTTCCTTTCCCTTTCCTGTCTTTTCCTTGTTTATACCTTTGAATGGGTTTCAAGTGATTGAACACTCATCTTAAAATTTCATATGGACGAACAAACCCACATGTTATCCCTTCCTACTGCGATATTGGAGATCATTGCAATCAAAACCTGTGAAGACGAGAATTGTCCCTTCACAAACCTGTGAGGAATGTGAAAATAGTTGTTTGAGGTGACAAACGGTCCGGAGATTCTCCGCACCTGTCAAGGGAACGCTACCATCTTCTACCGGATAGGCTTAGCACAATTGGTTGAGCGTAAGCGGAGGGGGAAATACCACGAAGGGCTCTTCCTGTGTTTCACCCTAGGCCGGAACTACATGGCCAAAGTAAAATTTCAAGAGGGTGCCTTAGAGGGAAATGTTTTTGCGACTTACATGTACTAACTCCTCAGTGTTAGTCTATACAACAATGTCTATGATTTAGATGTTCTCGAATGGGACATAATTCAGCGAGTTGTTCGTACGTTGGTCTATATGGACATATCCAAACTCTATACTATTCAAGCCTCCCTCTAGAAGCCCGAGTGTCTGGTGCATGAGTTCAACCTCTTCTTCACTAAGTGTATCTGGATCAGATAACTAGAGGAGTTGAGCATCAATATGGGTCATCCGCTGAGCACACCTGATTATTACCAATGATGGGGGTTATGGTAGGAACGACTTGGAGTTTCCTCTTAGTGAGTTTGTATGAAAGGAACTGTAAGGATGAAATTCTTTTAATAGGGGGATAATGTGATGCCCCAGGATTTATGAACTTGACTAAGTGAACAATGTTATGTTTTATAATGATGTTTCTTGTTTTACATGGTTCTTTTTGGAACCAATAAAAGGATTGAAACTATATAGATGAAAAACAAGAAGAATAAAGAGAACTGGTATACATTAAAATGTTACATTACAACAAAGACCCAAAATAACCAAGAACACCATGTACAAGACTTAACATGGCCATGACAAGGCTGCTAAGAACCACAACTCATGTAATTAGATAGTAATCATCTTTTAGGTCTGTCAGTGTGAAATACATAATAGCTAGAACCACAACCCATGTACTTAGCACCAATGGAATGAGGAGAGCCATCATCCCTGGTTCAAGTGTTTTGAAAATTGGAAACGCCCCCTGTTTTTATAATGGTCCTTTAAGAAATTATGACCGTTATATTCTTGACCGTTGGTTTTAAATTGATAAAGTTTATCTTTTTATAAAAATTTGGTTTTTTATATTTCTCTTATAATCTTATGGTATTTCAAATATTTTAATATGTTCAAAATATTTGAATTATATCTTTGAGTACCTTAATTTTAAAATAAAATAATATTCTTGATAATGAATCAAATTGATGTTTCAAAATCCTAATGTTTGCCTACATGGTTGAAAACTTAGTATTTTAAGAGTCACGTTTAAAGGGTATCTGTAATAATTTAAAAATATATCTTGTTGGATCTCTAAAACTATGTATTTTGAATTAGGAAAACTATTGGTCTTTTAAAAAAGTATTTTATGAATCAAAGAGTAGAGTATGTTATAAATTTGATTTTATATTTTAAAAGTTTTAAGTTCCTAATATTTATAAAATTTTAGTATGTTAATTATGAAATTTATCTCTTTTAAAAGAGTTATATCCAATAGTATAGTATTTTACATTATCTAGAATGGATTTTTAATTTGGAAATTTTATGTAAAAGTATTTATTATATTGTATAAAAAATTCAATTTACAAATATTGATGTTTCTTATTTTTTATAGTGAAGTATAATGTTTAGTGTACTATCTATTTTTTTATATATATACCTAAATAAATTTTTAATAAAACATTTGTAGGGACCTGGACATCAGAGGGCATCCCTCAGGGACAAGCCCTCAAGGCCAAAACCGAGCCCCAAAGGACCCTAAGTTTCGACCATCGGGATCCCGAGTGTGTGTAGAGGGTATCAAAAAGGTCCAAGTTGAGTAGAGTCTCGGCCAGGTCGCGTGTGGGCCCATGTCTAAGGCATTTGGGGCGCGATGCGTGAGGCTGGGCCAAGGCCCGCAGGGGCCCGTGTATAAGGCCCCGATTTGCGTGTGTTTGTGTTATTTCCATGAGGGTAGCGCAGCCAGGCTTATAACATGTGCCTCTTCTTCTTTTCATTTCGATGTGGGATGCCAGCCACGCGATCTGAACCGTTCGATCGAATCCTGCATCAATCACATCTGTCTGATCACTTTACCGTGTGATCACCCCCGCGTATCCCTGTGTCCGTCTGATCTCTCCCGATATCTAATCTCGACCATTGGTTTCATTAAACCACTCAAATCATCTCCCGCTCTCCCTCCAGTCATCTGATCATGCCTATATCTAATCTGGGCCGTCCATTTCTTTCCACGCCGTCCTCTCTATCATCTCCTTCCCCATGTCGTGATCCGTTCCAGTAAACTGGTTCCCGAGGACACGACACTTACTTTTGTTGCACTGCTCCCCTTGACCCTTGCACACCACACTCCTAGGGTAATGTATCATCATCTCTACACCGGCCTATCTCTTGGGTCGAGTCACCTAGGAGCACTGAATCCTCTACTTAAACCTCTCCCCCTCATGGACTTCTTCATGCCCTTCAAACTCCTCTCGGTCTCCCCAGCAAACCAGAGAGCTTGTCCTCTCCTATCATTCTGAGCATCCTCCTCCGTCACAGTAAGGGTGCTTGCATGCTTTGTTTTTGTTTGGAGAAACCAACACTTTATACACTCGGTATATACAGTTTATATATGTATATATACATAATAGAAACCCCTTGGTTTGTATTGTCTTTAAGGGGGTTTTCCATCGTGTTATCAGAAGGGTACGTATGTAAGGATCTTTTTTTAAAACGATACAGTTTTTCAAAACCTAAATCCTATATATTTGTATAACGTGTATATATAGTTTTTTATATATAAGTATATATATATAACCCAAATACAAACTATTTTTAGAGTTTCTGAAGTATTTATTGATGTTTTACCAGGAGATATGAATATTATAAGGGTTGATTTGAAGATGGTTGTATCATGCTAGACCCCCTGGTATAAACTCGATATATACCTTATAAACATAAATATATAAGTATATAGTTCAATAAAAACCAAATCTATGATTTTTAAAGGATGAATATCAATCTTTAAATAAATTTTTATAAGTGAACTATGTTTTCGGTTTGAATGGAATTATTTTTATAAAACCTTATTTTTTATACATATGGTTACATTTATAAAAAACTTATATGCATTTAGTTTTCAATAATTTAATTGATTAATGGTTGGAAACATTCAGTACGTAAGGAATTTAATAGACCTTGTTTTTAAATTGTGTAAAACCCATATATACACTATCTGTATATATGGTTATGCGTATATGTATTTATAGGTATAATTTCAAAAACCCTATTTTTTTACTAATAATTACCAGGACTTAATTTATGCTTTGATACATGTAAGATTTTAATAAAAGGTAATTTTGATGTTTGTTAAACCAACATGTATTTTGTATATAAGTATACACAAATGAGCATGTTTTACTTAAGAAGTTTATTTGACATTTCCCATGATTCTTTTTTTGATAAAGTGTGTATTTTGGCTTGATTAAAATATATTATAGGATTTATAATTTATAGGATCATGTTATCATGTTGGGTTCATTTATTTTATTATTACACAATGAACCTACTTTGGTGAATGTTATTAGTTAATCAAGTTATGGTTTAATTTATTTTCAAGTTTAATGACATGTTTATCTCCATAACAGATGGAAAGTGTTTTCTTTAAGTATTTCATTTCTATGAAATAATAATTTTAAATATTAATCATTTATTATTTCATGTGACAACCCCTTTTCATCTACCATTTGATGTGGTTTAGTAATTTTCTTTTGTATATAGGATGTTTAATAAACCATGACTTCTTTTGATTAATTATTCCATGTTGGTAATATTTTCCGTCATGTCATGTGTTTGTAGACCAATTGTATAATGATTTTCCTTGTCCATATCATTGATTATCCTATATATATATGACACATCATAAAAATGAACCAATAATCAAGTTACCCAAAGTGGTATGGGACACCTTGGGTAATATGAAAATGAATGAATTATTCAAGGTGGTATGGGACATCACGAATATAAAACCCCGTTAAAGTAAAGTATGATATATGTGGATCACATGATAATAAAGACAAATTTAAGGGTGCGCTGTGATAGTGCTCCAATGCATTGGGTAAAGACTTAATCTCTAGAGATGACCTTTTTAACAATACCTTGGTGAATAACCTTGGTAATTTTATTTTTAATAACACATTGGGGATGGACCTTGGTGATACGTAAATGATTTTCTAAGTTAAATGCTGATGCCACATATTCAAGTTATGATGCAAGTTCTTTTCAAAATGATATGCCTCTTCTTTCACTATCATATCCTTATGTTTTTATCAGATTCATAGTGATGTCGTAAGTAAAGGTTTGGGGTATGAATTGTGTCTATCACTCAGTAAGATAGTAACCAACATATGAAACTGAAGTTGTTTCTTTCACATGCAACTCTGATTATGCATTACTCTTAACTATTTAATGTGTGCTTAAATAATCATATTTCATACTTGTTTATGATGACCTTTACTACTCCTTTGAAAAATATCTTAATTGATTAATGCATTCCTTGTAAATATTGATTAAGCACTTTTATGTTATGTTACATGCATTACAGTTTTTATTAATGTAATATTATATGGATAGATTTAAAGAATGCTTTCAAAAGCTACTTTGGTTTATTCTTTTTAAAACCCCTTAATGGGCATTCTTATGATCACCCTACGTTTTGATTTAAAATTTTCAGGTAACAACTTTTATTAGATAAAACAGCCTGGAAATTGCCGATTTCCCAGAACCTGAATCGAAATTGATCCTCTGTATGGGACGTGATGTGTGTCTTTATTAGTGCATGTTTTTATTTCAAGACACACATCATGTTCATAAGGAACTGACTCCTAGTTTTCTAGAGTCGGGTCCTCACAAAATGGGCATTCAGGATGGCCCAATAGCTTAATAAAAAACACAAATCCATCATGATTATGGATTCCTATGAGGTCCAAATGGATATGGTGGCTTTAATATAGCTTGGAATGCCAATTGGGATGTTGAATGGGTTTAATATTATGTAAAATTAATGATTTATAAATGAAAAAAATTGGTTTTTAAATCTGGAAATTGGCTCACAGTTTGGCCCCAATCATGAAAACTCACCCTTTCCTCCAAAAATGTATGGGGAACCCCCACAACAAAGAAATAATGGAAATTAAATGGAAAAATACTTTTAAAAGAATTCATTGATGTAAAATCCCCCCCCATAAAACTTCCTACCTTATGAAATATACAGTAAGGCCAAAAGAAAAAACCAAACCCAACCGAAATGTCGAAATGGACTCCTTTGCCAAGTTTTTTCCACCCCCAAAAGGAAAAAACACCTCCAATTGATCAATCAAAGAAGGAATAATCCCACCAACCAAAACATACACCACTTCCCGAAATAATCAATCATATTCAAACAATATCCCAAAAAAAACAACTCAAACACTATATATACAACACTTAAGAAACTTACCTAGAATGAAAAATGAAAACGAATGAGGTCACTATAGTCTTACATCCACAAAAATATTGGGCGCACTCCAATCCGAACGTTTACTCAATGAGGAAGTTTTTGGTTAAATAACTCTGAACGAGACTTCCTATTTTCAAACCAACACTAGGGACAGAACCAGGTTACTAGTACAGGGGGACACAAATGGGCTCCCCACCATAAGGGACAACCTAAATTTTTCCCAAGACAGAATCATGACACTAACAGGGGAGGCCCAAATGGACTCCCTGATACAAAGGGTATACTTACATTAGACCATTCCAAGAGAACTTACATAAGACTCATAGTGGGTCTCCTGACCATAATAATCATCCATCTTAGCTGAACAGCATGGGGAAGCACAAAACAATCCCAAAATTTAATGACTTGGGATAGTTACACGATTAGTTTGCATGGTTTGTAAAACCATGTGCTAACCCTGGGGATTCTTCTATCTATATGGTTTTTTGGGGCACGTTTTCTACTAACTGTGTGCTCAACCTATCTATCCAAATCTCAAATTTTTCTCCACAAACTAAATAGAAACCAAATGATGAAGGAATGACATTGGGCAATAATATGCTATTAAAATATTATTAAAACTAGACGTTATGAATAGTAATAACCACTTTTTCAAATTTTTTAAATTCTATTTTTCAAAATGGACTTCATTTTTGGATTCAGAGTATCGAATTTAGCCTAAGGTGAAATTTTGGTGATTTTCGGATAACTTTCAATTTTTGATGAATAGTGAAAATTACTAAATTTTAATTAAAAACTACTTTTTCAATCGAAATAATTAATAGTGATAAATTATTAATTTGAGTGGTTTTAAACTATATTTAGAATATATTTTTAAAATTTAATACAATGTTGGTCATTGGATGTAATTTCACATTTAAACTAGTTATAAACAAGTGCCAATCTTTTGATAGTTATTATCTCTTAAAAACCCGCCTTTTGTTTTGACGACGGTAATTAATTTTTAAATTAATTAATGCAACTGATATGTTTTTAATTTGGTAAAATAGAAATCATTTTTGAGTTCATAATATCAAATATAGCTTAGGCCTAATTTTTGGTATTTTTCTGAAAACTTTCAATTTTTGATGAATAGTGAAACCACTAAGTGGTAGTTAAAACAACTGAATTTTTTCATAAAACTTAATTTTACCGCTTCTGTGAGTGGAATTTCAAAAATCCGAGAGACACGGTTGATGTCAGTAAGTAAAATGTGGTACAATGAGATGAAAATAATTTTTGGTGAATAGTAACTTTTTACTTTGGTTTACCACGGTTAAAAGTAAATAGGGTAATTAAGGGTAAAAATGATATTATTATTACCCTAAAACATGTCCAAATTCTATTGGACAAGTGTAATTCGACCAAAAACAAACATAGGAATAAAATATGACCATTTAGGCCCACTTGAATTATATTAGGACATTTATTATTATTTAATTCAAAGAAGAGTTAAAAGAGTTAAAATCAAAGTTTATTTAATAAAACATTTTTAATATAGTGTTATACATAAGATAAATTCGATTTTAAATATTCATTAGAAAAAAAAAATTCCTACATAATGGTATTTTATTTTTAATTTTTAGACATCAACTAATTTAATTTATTTATGACACAAAGATGATGCAGTAATTATCTTATTAATGAAATATTGACATAATTGATGTTATAAATACCAAAATAAATATAATTTGAGACTTTTTATGAATTACACTAATTTTATAGGTTAATATGACATGTTATTATTGATTTAATTAACTTTGTTCGAACTTATCATTCTGTTATGAGTTTCACAAAAATCAATTACTAAATAGTGTCAAAATTGACATAAAATAGTTTTTAAAACAAATATTATATTATTAATTGTTATTTTATTCCTAAAAATCTAAGGTTCGGTCAAATGACTTAGATAAGGTTATATATATTTATAATAAACAACTTGGGGTTCGTTTGGCTTCTTATAGTATGTTTATTAACCTTATAGTATAAGAACACAAGAAGACACGGTAAGAGTAAAATTATTTAACTTAATGTTAAATCTAAATGATAAGGTTAAAATAGGAACCTAAACTTGTCTAAATTCTATTGGATGAGAGGATTTCGACCCATCCCCACCTTAGCCTCGAAATAAATCAATTTGGAGCTATTTAAATCCGAACTTGACTTTATAATAAAATAATATTTTTAGTTATTCTAAAGGTGCCCCTCTCCTCCCTTATAAAAGGGAACCTCCTCCCTCTCTTACTCACACAACTTTGAGCCTTAAAGCTCGGCCAAACCCTTCTAAATTCTCTTCTCCACTTCCCTAGAAACATCCTAGAGGTTCTGGTCTTCCTCAAAGACCAATGTTAGTGCCCTAAGAGGAGGTCTCAAAGAGGCGCTTCAAAGAAGAGGTAATTTCCGTTACCGATTCTTTCACCTTTATTTCTTCTTCCACTTCTTCTTCTTAGGTTGTTTCATTATGAAGTAATAAAATCAGTATCACTCATATACTGATATGTTATTATAAGTATGAAACAATCCTATTTCACCATCTATCCATCCTACAGAAAACGAAATCACCGCGCGTGCGTACGTACGGAATACCGTCTCCATTCCGTGGTGAAATATATTTTCCACCACCACCTTACTTGGATGGGTATAATGGTGTAAATAATAACTATATATTATTATTTTAAATTGATATTGATTCTGAAATAGTATATATACACTCCAATACAGTCCCACGATCATGAGAACGATATCATCGCTCGTGCGTACGTACGGACTACCGTCTCCACGACGCGATGAGATTCATTCTCCACTTTAACCATTCATGAATGATTATAAAGTATATATAATAAGTAATCATGAAATATATGACATAATAATGATACTTGATTTATGTATATATATATTTATTTCATCTAATTAATTCCACTCAATTCAATAAGGAAACGAAAATAGCGTTCATGCGTACGTACGACCTACCGTCTCCATGAACGGTGTATTTCATTCCATTTATCTATCCATTATATATATGTATATTCTGAATATATATTATATATAAATCATGTTTTAAATTCTGGATTTAAGTAATCATGATCTACGTAATCATATGAATAATTACAAGTTAAAACACGAACGACAAATGAGACGATTTTACCCAAAACGCTCTTTAACATGGAATTTACAAATGAACGGGTAATATAAAGTCATAAGTGAACCATATATGATATCATAACAATGAATATGATTCTGTAATAATTCAATGACATTATTTAAACCATTATACCGGAGGTTCGGACACTTACGAAGAAAATCGGACCTAAGGTAAGGGAAATATCACAATCTCATTTTTATCCGAGATTGTTTATACTTTGAAATTTACTGGGGTGTATTTTATCATCCACATCCATGTTTCCTCAATATGTAATATTATTTCCATACACTTACAATTTTTTTAAATTCAATTTTACCCTTCAGTGAGTTTTTATTAAAAGATATAAAAGGAATCTGTTGTCATTTTTCGTACGAGGTACTTTTTGACTTTTCCGAAAAAAGTACGAAGAATGTTTATTTCTAACTTATACGGCATAAATGGATTTTTAAAACATTATTTCCAAGAAGTTTCCATTACAAGTTTTCAAGTTTATTTTTAATCAACTTCTTTTAGTTTAAAGTTGTATGACATGATAAGAAAGGAAAAAACGTTTTTGAAGAAGAAAGGATATTTTCCTCAAGAATGGAGTTCAAGTGTTTTATCAAAATTATTTTCCATATATGATAATAAAGGGTTCTATTTTTATCTCTATTATTACATGGATTTGATTATGTTGTGATGGAAATATTTTTATGAATTCCTTTATCTTATATGAATTGTTTTATGATGTCATGTTGTTTAAGAATCCCATTTTTATTATGCTATGATGTACGGTTTATGATTTTGTGGCACACATAAGAATGGTATAATTATGAGATGGGTGGGACATATATCTCCCTCCAATGCATTGGGTAAAGATTTTATATCTCATGAGATAGACATGGCTGGAACGGTAGGTTATACCGGTTCAGTGAAACAGGACTGGAATGAGGGTGACTCGGTTCAGAAAGGGACTTTGTCCACTAAGATAGTCTTGGCAATGAGTCTTGACTAACAAGAAATGATTCTCTATGATTATGTGTGTATTCCACAAAGTTTCATGTTTTAAGTTATTATTATTGTGATTACATTTCACTGCCATGATTTATCCCATGTTATGAAATTATGATCTCTTTTGCATGTTAAGATTTCCAAAAGTTATGTGCTTATGTATATGATGTGATTGATATTTATTTTGTTTACCCTTACTGAGCATTTGAGCTCACACTTTCATGTTTTCTTTTCCCCAGGATATAAAGAAAGGTTTTAGGTATAAAAAAAGGAAGATCTTTATGGGAGATGTTGAATATCTTTCACCAGGATTAGAAGATTATATTCCAAGTTTCCAAAGACACTAAACTATTACGATCCTTGTGTGTGTGTTTTTGTTATGTACTAAGTATTCCGCAAAAGTAATGTAATGTACATGTACATCAGGATACGGGTCTCTACAGTTGGTATCAGAGGAAAGGTTTAGTTAACCTTTGGAAACTAGGATGCGAAAGCATTAGTGAGATCCCTAGAGATATTTCAAAGGTATGTCTAGGGATGTCCCTAAGGATAAGTATACGTATAATATACAGTCCTAGAACTACGGTAACGATCATAGAATTTAACCTAAGAAGTTAGATATTGAGGATACTCCCCCTTTATAATGTTGTTTTCCCTAGAATGATTTTGGCTCTCTCACTATTCTTTTTGGGTTTTAGACGATGGCTCGAACCCAAAGGAACCGTGTTGATCAATGCAATGGACAATGCAATGATTGTCCTCCTTAACAAACAAATGTTATGGGAGATGGAGTGCAAAATCTTACTGCTATACTTACACAAGCTATGAATAATTCTGGACTTCCAAATGAGCAGAGAAGGGAACAATATTCTATTGATTCCTTCATGAGGGAACGTCCACCTTCTTTCAGTGGGACTTCCGATCCACTTGTTGCTAAACAATGGATCAGTACCACTGAAAGAATATTTTCAGTTCTTCAATGTTCTAAAAATGATAAAGTCATCTTAGCAGTATATAGTTTGGAAGGTGAAGCTGATCAATGGTGGAATCTTATCAAGAATACGAGGCCACAAGATGAAATTGAGTCCATGGAATGGGAAGATTTCAAGAACTTGTTTTTCAGTAAGTACTTCCCTTGTATTCTTCGAACAAAGATGGAAAAGGAGTTTCTTGAGCTGAAGCAGAAGGATGATGAATCTGTTGGTATATACGGTGCGAATTTTATAAGACTTGCAAGGTATGCATCTGGCATTATCATCCTACCTGAAAGTAAAGTTGATCGATTTTTCAGTGGCTTAAAACCAAGTCTTCGAAGGTTATTAGCTATAAGAGACTTTAGTAGCTATGAAGAAATTGTGTGTTGTGCTATCAAGGTAGAAATGGAAGTTGGTGTTACATATCCATCTAATGGTTTTGACAAGAAATGAAAGATGGAGTTCAAGGAGAAACCTCAAAATAATGGTGAAAAGAAGATGAATGTTTCCTTATGCACAAAGTGTGGAAAGAAGCATGCTGGAGATTGTCTTAAAGGGACTAGAAAATGTTTTAGGTGTGGAAAAGAAGGTCATCAAGCAGCTGAGTGTCGAAGTAATGGAAAAAGGGTTTCTAATGTTGTGAATAAAGAAAAGACTGTAGAGAACACACCACCAACACTTCAATGTTTCAAGTGCAAGGAGATGGGACATTATGCCAATAAATGCCCTAATCCAAGGGTTAGTGATGATCAACATGAGCAACCACTTAAGGAAAAGGACAAAGGGAAGTCACATGCGATCACTATTGGCGATGTTGAATATGACAACGATGTGGTGGAATGATTAAGTGTTTATGTAATGGGATTCCAAAATAATGTTGTATCATGGAGTATTGAAATATTTATGTATTGGTCTAATGTGGTATTCAAAGTGATTGAGATATTTTTGGAAATA
Source organism: Viscum album (assembly GCA_963277665.1). Taxonomy (NCBI): domain Eukaryota; kingdom Viridiplantae; phylum Streptophyta; class Magnoliopsida; order Santalales; family Viscaceae; genus Viscum; species Viscum album. The sequence continues at coordinate 1,725,096,087 of OY728152.1, read as the reverse complement.
AGATGATATGCGCATAATGAAGGGAAAATGACAAAATGAAATGTTTAATATTATTCATGAGCTCATGATTGATATAAGGACTAAGTGATATCATGGTTTGTGTATATAGAATTTTGAGGATTTTGGTATGTGGAAGGTGTTATCTTTTAATTGCATTCATGTTTTCACTAAGGTTCAATGGGTATTCAAGAGAATACATGATTAAGGACTTTGAATGTTTGGAATGTGACCAACAAAACATATCTTATGATATATGGGGATCAACGATGGTATTAAATCTCTGGTAATCGTTTTCACTATGTTATGAGAGTGGATTGCAGTATTATGGATAAGCCTAAAGGTTGGAATGGATTATGTTGGACATAAGTTAGTATTGTTTAAGGATAGAAGTTTTTTCGATATTATTGATGGTATGTTATAGTAATATAATTTTAGAAAAAGGACAACCTGCAGGACGGGTGACAGCCCATCGCTTCGGACAAGGCTGTGGGAATCGAACCCACAACCGAAGTGCGACTGGCCTTTATCACCTACCACTGGCCTACAGGAAGTCCCTGGTTAGTAGAAACTAGTTTTATTTTATTAAGCGGTATGATATATGAAGTATAAGTTCATTTTAGGAACCATATATGATTAATCTCACTATAGAATGACTTATGTATATTTAATAACTTTTTCTAAATTTTTTTTTGAGATAGATGGAATGACCCGTCATTCTATCACATGATCTGCTAACACTTCAAGAATAATAAATTCAACTTCATTTATTTAAGAGATGAAGTGGAAATTGTTCAAGGCACGAACAACAGTGAGATTGAACCAAAATAAAGTAAGTATTTATTCTAATTCAAATTCTTCAACTTTAGGGAAACGATCTTGAAAACCAAAAATGATGTCCTAGTGCTCTTATATCTGATTAATCAGATGGTACCTTAGATCGTCACAAATTTATGGATTTGTGATTTTTGGCTTTTCCATAGCCATTTTCTCTACCACTCTCCATCAGAACACGATGGTTAGATTTTTCTTCCATATCCATATTTTCACCTATGTGGAAACCCAGTGATTAGTTTATTTGGGTAATCGTTACGTTTCATACTTTTGTTTTTAAAGATTGGTTTTGGTATTCCTTTTTACGATGTGGGTTTCTATTAAAGAAATTTTCGAGTAGTAAACCATTTATAACCCCGACGAATTTTGAGGGCGAAATTCATTTTAAGGGGGGTAGAGTGTAACACCCCGAGATTTTATGAAAAATATTCTTTTTAATCTCATTAATGTCTTGTGTTGTATGATACACCAAAAGGAGCTTGCACAACATGCATCCTTGACTTGCCTTTCATTGCATGCAATCGCGACCTTCCACGATAGCGTGTGTTGTACGCAACACCAAGTTTCGCTAAACAACGATATGCTATTAAAATATTATTAAAACTAGACGTTATGAATAGTAATAACCACTTTTGAAATTTTGTAAATTCTATTTTTCAAAATGGACTTCATTTTTGGATTCGGAGTATCGAATTTAGCCTAAGGTGAAATTTTGGTGATTTTCGGATAACTTTCAATTTTTGATGAATAGTGAAAATTACTAAATTTTAATTAAAAACAACTTTTTCAATCGAAATAATTAATAGTGATAAATTATTAATTTGAGTGGTTTTAAAGTATATTTAGAATATATTTTTACAATTTAATACAATGTTGGTCATTGGATGTAATTTCACATTTAAACCAGTTATAAACAAGTGCCAATCTTTTGATAGTTATTATCTCTTAAAACCCCGCCTTTTGTTTTGACGACGGGAATTAATTTTTAAATTAATTAATGCAACTGATATGTTTTAAATTTGGTAAAATAGAAATCATTTTTGGGTTCATAATATCAAATATAGCTTAGGCCTAATTTTTGGTATTTTTCTGAAAACTATCAATTTTTGATGAATAGTGAAACCACTAAGTGGTAGTTAAAAAAACTGAATTTTTTCATAAAACTTAATTTTACCGCTTCTGTGAGTGGAATTTCAAAAATCCGAGAGACACGGTTTATGTCATTAAGTAAAATGTGGTTCAATGAGATGAAAATAATTTTTGGTGAATAGTAACTTTTTACTTTGATTTACCACGGTTAAAAGTAAATAGTGTAATTAAGGGTAAAAATGATATTATTATTACCCTAAAACATGTCCAAATTCTATTGGACAAGTGTAATTCGACCAAAAACAAACTTAGGAATAAAATATGACCGTTTAGGCCCACTTGAATTAGATTAGGACATTTATTATTATTTAATTCAAAGAAGAGTTAAAAGAGTTAAAATCAAAGTTTATTTAATAAAACATTTTTAATATAGGGTTATACATAAGATAAATTTGATTGTAAATATTAATTAGAAAGCTAAAGAGATTTCATACATAATGGTATTTTATTTGTAATTTTTAGACATCAACTAATTTAATTTATTTATGACACAGTGATGATGCAGTAATTATCTTATTAATGAAATATTGACATAATTGATGTTATAAATACCAAAATAAATATACTTTGAGGCTTTTTAGGAATTCCACTAATTTTATAGGTTAATATGACATGTTAGTAGTGATTTAATTAACTTTTTTCGAACTTATCATTCTGTTATGATTTTCACAAAAATCAATTACTAAATAGTGTCAAAATTGACATAAAATAGTTTTTAAAAAAAATATTATATTATTAATTGTTATTTTATTCCTAAAAATCTAAGGTTCGGCCAAATAACTTAGATAAGGTTATATATATTAATAAAAAACAACTTGGGGTTCTTTTGTCTTCTTATAGTAAGTTTATTAACCTTATAGTATAAGAACACAAGAAGACACGGTAAGAGTAAAATTATTTAACTTAATGTTAAATCTAAATGATAAGGTTAAAATAGGAACCTAAACTTGTCTAAATTCTATTGGATGAGAGGATTTCGACCCATCCCCACCTTATCCTCGAAATAAATCAATTTGGAGCTATTTAAAACCGAACATGACTTTATAAAAAAATAATATTTTTTGTTATTCCAAAGGTGCCCCTCTCCTCCCTTATAAAAGGGCACCTCCTCCCTCTCTTCGTCACACAACATTGAGCCTTCAAGCTCGTCCAAACCCTGCCAAATTCTATTCTCCACTTCCCTAGAAACATCCTAGAGGTTCTGGTCTTCCTCAAATACCAATGTTAGTGCCCTAATAGGAGGTCTCAAAGAGGCGCTTCAAAGAAGAGATGATTTCCGTTACCGATTCTTTCACCTTTATTTCTTATTCCACTTCTTCTTCTTATGTTGTTTCATTATGAAGTAATAACATCAGTCCCACTCATATACTGATATGTTATTATAAGTATGAAACGATCCTATTTCACCATCTATCCATCCTACAGAAAACGAAATCACCGCGCGTGCGTACGTACGGAATACGGTCTCCATACCGTGGTGAAATCTATTTTACACCACCACCTTACTTGGATGGGTATAATGGTGTAAATAATAACTATATATTATTATTTTAAAGTGATATTGATTCTGAAATAGTATACATACACTCCAATACAGTCCCACGATCATGAGAACGATATCATCACTCGTGCGTACGTACGGACTACCGTCTCCACGACGTGATGAGATTCATTCTCCACTTTAACCATTCATGAATGATTATAAAGTATATATAATAAGTAATAATGAAATATATTACATAATAATGATACTTTATTTATGTATATATATATTTATGTCATCTAATTAATTTCACTCAATTCAATAAGGAAACGAAAACAGCGATCATGCGTACGTACAGCCTACCGTCTCCATTAACGGTGTATTTCATTCCATTTATCTATCCATTATATATATATGTATATTATGAATATATATTATATATAAATCATGTTTTACATTCTGGATTTAAGTAATCATGATCTAAGTAATCATATGAATAATTACAAGTTAAAACACGAACGACAAATGAGACGATTTTACCCAAAACGCTCTTTAACATGGAATTTACAAAAGAACGGGTAATATAAAGTCATAAGTGAACCATATATGATATCATAACAATGAATATGATTCTGTAATAAGTCAATGACATTATTTAAATCATTATATAGGACGTTCAGAAACTTATGAAGCAAATCAGACCTAAGGTAAGGGAAATATCACAATCTCTTTTTTTATCCGAGATTGTTTATACTTTGAAATTTTCGGGGGTGTATTTTATCATCCACATCCATGTTTCCTCAATATGTAATATTATTTCCATACACTTACAATTTTTTTAAATTCAATTTTACCCTTCAGTGAGTTTTTATTAAAAGATATGAAAGGAATCTTTTGTCATTTTTCGTACGAGGTACTTTTTTACGTTTCCGACAAAAGTACGAAGAATATTTTTTTAACTTATACGGCATAAAAGGATTTTTAAAACATTATTTCCAAGAAATTTCCTTTACAAGTTTTCAAGTTTATTTTTAATCAAATTCTTTTAGTTTAAAGTTGTATGACATGATAAGAAAGGAAAAAACGTTTTTGAAGAAGAAAGGATATTTTCCTCAAGAATGGAGTTCAAGTGCTTTATCAAAATTATTTTCCATCTAAGATAATAAAGGGTTCTGTTTTTATCCCTATTATTACATGGATTTGATTATGTTGTGATGGAAATATTTTTATGAATTCCTTTATCTTATATGAATTGTTTTATGATGTCTTGTTGTTTAAGAATCCCATTTTTATTGCATGGGTTATGCTATGATGTATGGTTTATGATTTTGTGGCACACATAAGAATGGTATCATTATGAGATGGGTGGGACCTATATCTCCCTCCAATTCATTGGGTAAATATTTTATATCTCATGAGATAGACATGGCTGGAACGGTAGGTTATACTGGTTCAGTGAAACAGGACTGGAACGAGGGTGACTCTGTTCAGAAAGGGACTTTGTCCACTAAGATAGTCTTGGCAATGAGTGTTGACTAACAAGAAATGATTCTCTATGATTATGTGTGTATGCCACAAAGTTTCATGTTTTAAGTTATGATTATTGTGATTACATTTCACTGCCATGATTTATCCCATGTTTTGAAATTATGATCTCTTTTGCAGGTTAAGATTTCCAAAAGTTGTGTGCTTATGTATATGATGTGATTGATATTTCTTTTGTTTACCCATACTGAGAATTTGAGCTCACCCTTTTATGTTTTCTTTTCCCCAGGATATAAATAAAGGTTTTAGGTATAAAAAAAAGGAAGATCTTTATGGGAGATGTTGAATATCTTTCACCAGGATTAGAATATTATATTCCGAGTTTCCAAAGACACTAAACTATTATGATCCTTGTGTGTGTGTTTTTGTTATGTACTAAGTATTCCGCAAAAGTAATGTAATGTACATGTACGTCAGGATACGGGTCTCTACAGTTCCTAAATGTTTCATCATATGGAATGGATTATACTTATCCTCCAATATATTTTATCTCATTAAACAACCCATTAAATGATAGCAATCTTATTGAATGATCATCCCAAAATATAGAATCCAATGTCATTTATATTCCTTGAACTCAATATATCGAAGAATCACATATAGGATGTGGTTTACCATTATCATAAAATATATGTTTGCGTCTTTTACATAATATGAAAAATTAGATTTAGGACATAATCCTTACAGTTAGTAAGACTCATATAATTAAGTATGGTCTTTAATTTCATCCATTGTAGGTCTTCTGGTTTAACTTAATATATACCTTCCATGATCAAGGTATAGGAAACATCAATACTGGTATATAAAATGGAATACATGATGGATCCTATAGTGGATTCCTATGGGAATCTTTTTATTCTTGGTCACTCCTCTTGTTACTAAGGAAACATCTTCTTGGATAGTAGTATGACATTCGATATTGGAATAAATACCCTATTATATTGTTCCATAATGAATCTATTTTGTATCTATTCGATGTATGTGCCATGAAATAGTCTAAGAATACTCTTGGATCTATCACAAATGATCTTTATATATGGGATATAGGTTATTTCACCTAACTCTTTCATATAGAATCTCAAATTAAACCATGTATTAACAAATTATATGAAAGATATATTGTTTTCAGTAAATAATATGGCATCGATATATACTACTCAGAAACTGACTATGCTCCCACTAAACCACTTGTAGACACATGGCCCACATTCATTCTTTATGAAACAAAATTTAATAATGGATTTATGAAAATTAATACTCCAGGACCATGATACTTATATCAACACATAAATGTATCTCTATAACTTTAATACCTTTTTGATATCCCATGTTGTTAAAATTCCATCTAGTTAAGTTATATAGACATCTTCTATAAGGTTCCCATTATGGAAAGTTGTTTTTACATCCACTATCCAAATCTCATTTTCTTTGTAGGTTATTATAGAAAGGAAAATTTTAATAAATGTTTGATTCCCAACTAGTGATAAGTTTTCTTTATAGTTAATTACCTAAAATTCTTGAAACCCTTTATCTAATATCAATGCCTTATAAGTACTAACTTTACGTTTTATGTCCAATTTTCTCATAAATACCCTTTTCCAACCAAGAGGATTTATATCTACTGGATGATATACCAAAACCCAACATAGTTATGATACTAGGAATCCATCTCAAAATTCATGGATTCTCTACATATTACTAATTCTAAGATACTTATTGCTACCTTATAGGTCACATAGTCATTATTATTAACTAATAATGAGTCAATATCATCAGGGACTAGAAATCCATATCTCTCTAGTTCTCTGACCTCCCTTATGCTTCAATGTAGTGTTGGGGCCTCTAAAAAATCCTATTCTATGGGGCCTTGTGAAATATATTCTTGTTCGAACTCTTGTATGTTATGAGCATCATTCTCATTGCAGTCAATCTTTCTCCGACTATCCCCTTTTAGGATGTTCTCCCTTTCTAGAAAAGTAAGTCATCTGTCAACTACAATTCTTTTATCTAAAGTGTTGTATTCATAATATCATTTATTTTCCTTAGGATATCCAATAATGATACACTTCATGCCTTGGGGTGCTAGTTTGTTTCCATGATTGGACTTAACATGTGCGTCACATCCTCATGAAGAAATATATGAAAAAAGGGGTCTATTATCATATAAAATCATATAAATAATCCAATTTCAAGCATTAGTTAGCACATAGTTTAGTATGTATACCATGGTTTATAATGAATTTTCCCAAAATGATGATGTAAGAATTGCAGGACTCGTTTTTTGACCTTAGCATGTCCCATAAGTTTTGGTTCCTCCATTCAATAACACCATTCCAATATGGTGTATAAGGAGGAATGAGTTGAGATAGAATCACAACTACCATAATTAGTCGATGAAATCTTGGTTAGGATATTCACCACATGAATCTCATTGAGGTTTCAATAACTTATTACCAAGATGGTTCTCAACATTTTTCATTAATTCCTTGAATTTATCAAAGTTTTCATACATATACCTCAATACATAGACATATTCATATTTACACAAGTCATAAATAAAAGTAATAAATTTGAGTATTAACCCCTAGATTCTATTTGAAAAGGTCCAAATATATCTATATATAAATTATCAAAAATATCTTTAAAACTTTCAACCTTACCACCAACAAATTTCATTGTTATTTTACCTTGAAAAGAAGTGTGACATATTTTAAGTGGTTTGGTTCAAAAGAATATAAACACACATTTTAATAAAGATTTTAAAATATTGTTTCATAACCAAGTCAGTGATTACATTATTAGGGGTGAAATGAGTGATACAAACATGATTTTCTTTTGATTACCATTACTTGACTTTGATAATCATTTACATAAATACCATTATTAAGGTGTTTCACAAAATACAAAATTCTATCTTGGAAAAAGTAAATTGTACATCCAAATTAGAATAAAAACCCATCTAAGTCCAAGCACGACATGAATATGATGTTCTTGGTGACTCTAGGTGTGTAAAAACAGTTCTTCAAGACCAGAACTAATCTTGTCAGCAATGTGAGGTGGTAGCCTCTAATGGATAGAGAATAAATCATATTTGGAACCCCCATTCATTGTAGAATAATATTTAATATAATTTTATTTTAAATTGGTTTAGAATAATTTTTTATAAATTCTACGTCTGTGGTTTTAAAATTTAAAAAATTTCTTTTGTGTATGGTTTGTGCATGGTCATTTAATGGTTTGGTAAACTGTCCATATGGCCCTTATATATACATCATGTTGCACAAGGTTGGTTTTCATTGTTTCAATAACCTTTCTAGGTCACCCCTACAAAGCGTTACCTTTCAGTTCATTTTCAGCACGAATGGTTTGGTTAGCATGGGCGGTGAACGGTTTATTGATAAATATGTGAGTCCTGGAAGAAACCATATGAGAGGATTCATAGTTTTAAGACAAAAGTTTATCATGGGTTGTGATTGGTTATTTTAATAATTTAAAGTCCTATGACTAAAAATCTGAGTGTGTTGTTTTTATCTAGTGGCTTTTTGAGGTTCGATGCATGGTTTACCAAACTGGGTGACAAAACATGAAAGCTTCCTAGGTTCCTAAAAATTGGAATTTATAATTTTCCCCCACTTTGATTTTTCTGGCCTAAGGACTTAATTTTCTCTACCTATCATTTTAGAAGACTAGGGGAGTATTTTTTAGATCCCTTCATTCTTCCTCCTTGGATTTATATCCCCCATTTCATGGATTTCAATCTATTTTCAATAGGTAGTACCTCTCTATTCTCCACCTATTTTCTTTACTTTACCTCATCCTCTAATTTCACTTATTCCATGAACTCTAACCAATTTTTTGGTATATATTATGGTTTGGTATGGAAAAAATGAATGATATTTGTGTTTTTATGGTTTTTGTAGTGTTTCATCTTACACACTAATGTGTTCACCACCGAAGGTGACATGTTTCTATTATGTTTCTAGTTGGATGAGGTCTATGTTTTTATGTTTTTCATTTATATTTCATATCATGAATTGATTTAATTCATTAATATACATTTATTTAAAAATTATGCATAAATAGTTTCACCCTTCTATGGTTGAAAGTGGGTTTCAATTGTTCTCTTCACTTATCATTGCATTTTCACGTGCCAGGTGATTAATAAAATTCCCAAATTGAACATTAAAAATAATTTAAGGTGTTTGAAGTGTTATATAGGGTTCTCATATTTGGTTCATTTTAAAAATGTATTTTTTATGTTTTGAATAGATGTTTTTCTAAAAAGGAGTGTGATGATGAAAATTTAATGATTTTAAGACTGTTTTGACTCATGGTGTTCAAATGGATTTTGTAAGGGGAATTAATGACTTTAAAAGGTTTTCTCAAAAACAATTATTTTTAGGTAATGTTAAAATGGGTGAATTTAAATGTGGAAAAAATGGTGTGGCATTCTTTGGATGGATTTTAAGTAATGTTTGGAAATTTTTTATAAATAATTGATCTAAAATGTCTATTTAACATATCATTGAACCCTTTATTTATATGATGTTAGAGTTAAATTGTGGCCTTGATGGGGATACTATATATATTTATTATCGATGATTCTTATGCTTGGTTGTGAAAGGAGTTGTTTTATATGATGGTGATGGAAGTGTAATGAGGTTTATTACTTTGAAATATTTTATTATTATTTATATTTTCTACTTTCTCAACACCATTGGTTGGATAATATCATGGGAGTCATAGGAAACATAGTAGAGGTCGAGATAAGTGAAACCCCTAGTGTTGATTGTGCTCTTATGAGGGGTTATTACACCTGGTATCTAATATCTACCAAGATTGATTATATATTCCCATTTCTGATAGGATATCCTATGATTTATTTTATAGCACACTTAGTTCTATAGGACCATCAAGACACTAAACAGTTTATAGTGTCAGTATTGGTTTATATGTCTCAGGTACGAGATCATGGTACATAAGTATTAAGGAGTTTCACATGATGTGTAAGTCCTTTTAGTATAATTTTTTGAATCCTGATTCACATTCCTTGCATTTATCCCCTAGCATATATGATTTCATGTCACCTTTCTCTATTTGTGGACTATTTTATTTTTTACACTGATTCTTTAGTTGCAATATGTTCATGCTTTATATTTTGGTTGTATTCTTGGTTCACATTCAAACTAATTTTTATTAATGGTTTGGGAAGTTTTCTTTCTTTTGAAATTAATGAGGGTTTATTTTAAAAAATACAATTGATAAATGTTTTTGAAAAGGGGAAGGAATGGTCTTTCTAGTTTCAATTTTCAAATCCCTCATTTCATGTTTTGAAAGAGATTTAAAATGGAGGATTTAATTTATTAATAGGTTTTAAAACTATGATTTAGGCTAGTTGGGAAATTTTTCTTAAATATTTTTCTATTTATTTTTGAAATAATAAATAAATAATGATACTTTTTTCTTTATGAATACTCACGTGAAAACCAATTTCATAAACTAGGTTTAAATAAGAATTTAGGGATCACAATATGAAAATAGCTGTATAGATTCATTAGTTAAATCATACTTGACATGTTTTTATCACACCCTATATATAAACTAATGAACAAGTGAATATATATTCCTTATGTTTTCTCTTAGACTTCTAGTTCCTAATCCAATTAATTAGATCACCCTTCAAGACTTGTGGTAGATGGGCTTGGGTAATGGTCTAGTGGTATCCTAGGATGGTTTTTTATAAAATGGTATCAGTGTATAGGTTTCTCAATAGGGACCTATATTCTAGAAAAAATATTTTTCTATTTAGGTGTTTTATGGTAGGATGGAGTCAGAATTTTTAATAAGACTTCAAAATTTGGTCATGATTAGGTTCATGATCACCAACTGCAATGATGTTGGTTGAATTTCCACGGTTAGTTGGGATTTTAATTTTGAATTTGGAATTTCATTTTTGATTATCGTTTTGGGTGGTTTTTTTCCTCTTTATCATATCATGAGTGTCTATAGTGTTTTTTTTATTTTGAGAACAAAAAGAAAAGTGATATGCAGTATGATTTTGGTATGCATGGTATGATAAACTGAGCAGTGACCAAATTACTTGTCATAAAGACGTTCCAAGAATTATTGTGTGACTATTAAATGGTCCATCAAAGTTTGTGGCTAATTCAAGCATGGATAAAAATATTTTTAGTCTTTATTATTTATATAACTCGACTCTTGGGATATTTTGTGTTATTATCAGAAATGGTATAATAATCAAGGTGGGTTTCGTGATATGTTTACATTGATGTGAATAAATTTTGATTTATGATTTTTGTATAGTTTTTTATGAGATTATTTGGATATTTATTTTTGTGAAAAGGGTATTTTTAAATGTTCTAGAATTTAAATGATTCTATAGATAAATTCTAATAAAATGGTTTCTGTGATTGTTAAATATTTTTGGGAAGAGGTTGATTTCATTGTGAAACCTAAAAAACATTTCTATTATAAAACCAATTAGGGATTTAATTTTAAATATATTTTCAACCTCTTGTACTATATTCCCAAGAAATTTGGATTTAAAATGAATAACAATATGTGTTTTGAAATATTTTAAAATAAATGTTGTTTAAAGTAAATAAAAATATTAAAATATTCAAGTTATTTGATTTTTTAAGAAAATTACTTTTTTTTCAAAATAAAATTTTGTGGCATGTTTGGGTTTTGACCATTGAAGGGATTTAAAATGTGGTTGAAATGGGTTTTGGTTGTTCATCAAAATAAGGTGAAATATTTAAAAAAATAAATGAGTTCTAGAGACTCCTTGTTAAGTGGTTATTATATAAATTATTTTTTTGAATTTTTTTCCTAGTTTGACATGAGGATTAATGATTCGATTTAGGAATCATAACCATTTTAGGTTCATATTTAACATGTAAATGTCTATGGTTAGTGGAATATATTTGTTTCCCTTGACTAGTTTGTGGAATTGTAGTTACCACAATGATTCTCTCATTGTGGGCAAGTTCATTATTACTTCACCAATTTAAATCAATTCTAAAAGGTAGAGAGTCCCTTATTCGGTATCCCTCATTTAGAGTTCCTTATTTGGGTGATTGTAGATTGGAACCATGATTGATATTATTTATTCTAGTTTTAGTGTTTTGTTAGATGTTGGAATATGTATTTGGTTTGGTGTCTTCTTGGACTTAGGGTTATCTTGAGTGTTCTTATTCTTCCCTTATATTTATTTCTATCAATGAATTTTTGCGGTAGAAAGTGCCATTTTGGGGAGAAATATGACACCACCATACAACTCTTTATTAATATTTCACATCATTCAATTTATAATTAGTGTAGTTTAAATTTATAGAAGTTTTGGTCTTGAGTTTTTAAAATTCTATAAATTTTCCATTTGTGCACGATTTTCCTACATTCATTTCACGGTTTGGTAAATGATGTCGATGACCCTTAGGTAAACTTAAAATGGATCATGGTTAGTGTGCATAGTTTGGATAATTGTGTTGTATTATCCTTATTCAGAAATTTCTTTCATTTCATTTCGAATGCTAATGTTTTTTTTGGCATGGGAAACACACAGTTTTTGATGAATCTTGCAAGTCCCAATAGAGACCATATGAGTAACCCTTACATGAGGGGTGTTATTGTATGAATTACACAATATTATTAGAAACCATGTGACAAGTGTGAAAATGGATCTTCAGTTTTAACAAAGGAGTTTTTCATAGATGACACACGGTTTTTCAAACCATGAAAATTCATAGAGATAACTATGTGAGTGTGTTTTTCTATCTAGTGGGGAACACAGTCTTCCAAACTATGTGGAAAAACCATGTGATCTCTCTAGATTCTTAAAAAGTCAAATTTATTCATTTTAATCTCTTTTATTTTATGTTCTAAGCCCTTATGTTTCTCCCCTTCTTTTTTTAAGAGACCATGGGTGTGCATGTGAACTCATTTCTATCTTCCTCCATGTATTTTTAGACCATATTTATCCAATTTTATATTGTTTTAAAGATGTAATCCCTCAATTTTCTCCTCCTATATTCTTATCATTCCCTTATAATCTAATTTTATTTTACCTATGAACCCCAACAATTTTTATTATTGGATTCAGGTTTAGAAAGGTTCTCGTGAAGGAGATTTATAAGTTTAGCGGTTCAGGGGGGTTTCTTCTTACTTAGTTATGTGTTCATTGACAAAGGTTTCATGTTTCTGTTACATTTATACTTGGATGAGGTAGATTTTTTATGTTATTCCTTTAAATTTCATGCCATGAAATTCCCAAATAATTTATTATGACTTTCTTTCTAAATTATGCATATATTTGTCACCCTTTAGGGGTTGAATGTAGTATTTAATGGTTTTATTAAATCAGTATGGATTTGTATCATGCCAAGTGATTTATAAAATTTATGAATGGAAAATTTTAAATAATTTAATGGTTTTGAATAGTAAAATGGTGTTCTTATCAGTGGTTCAATTTAAAAAGGTTTGTTTTACATTTTAGAGAATTTTTGTACTAAATATGGGTGTGATGACCCAAATTTAATTATTTTAAGACCTTTTTGTCTTACAATGATCAAGGGGATTTTGAAAGGGAAATAAAATATTTCTATAGGGATTTTTAGCACTAGTTGAGTTTATAGAATGTTTAAATGGGTTATTTCAAATATGGAAAAAATGACTCGGAATTTGGAGTGTGATTTCAAAGGCCCATTTGGAAATTTGTAATAAATAGTTGAATTCAAATGGTATTTTCCCTCATTATTGATCTCCTATATTGATATTATTGCTAGATTTAAATTCTATAATCGTGGGGGGAGATATATATTTCATATCAATGTTTCTTATGAATTTATGTGAAAGGGTATGTTTTATGCAAGGTATTAAAGGTTAGATGATGTTTATTTCATTGTTATATTTTTGATCATTAATCATTTTGATTTTTTGACTTTCATTTATTAATCACTATCATGGGAGTCCTATATAACTAAGTAGAGTAATGGATAAGTAAAAAACTATTATATATTTTTTCTCTTACTAAGGGGTTATTATCCATGGTAGCTACGCTCTCTTGGGGTGGATTATGTATCCCCATGGTGTCTTGGATGTCCTGGGATAGATTTTATGCCATAGTTAGTTCTAAATAACTATCAGGATGTTGACTGGTACATAGTGTCAACATGGGGTTCTATTTCTCTAGTCAATGATCATATTACATGAGTCCTATGAAGTGCCCCATGATGCAGAAATCAATTATAATATAATTTTGTAGATCCCTATAAACATTCCATATTTTTATCCCCTAGTTTAAATTGATGGCATGGCACATTTCATTATTGTTGATTGTTTTATCTGGTTCCATTGATTCCTTGGTGTAATACTTTATGCCTTGTTTTTTTGTTGTGTTATTAGTTCACTTTAAAACTAATCATAACAAATGGATTGGGATATATGGTTTTATTAAAAAAGGATGAATGATTTTTTTCAAAAATGAATTTTATAAATGTTTTTAAAAAGGGGAAGGAATTGTTGGTTTTGTTTCAAATTTAAAATTCCTCTATTTTTGTTTTTAAATATATTTATATAGAAACTTTTAAATTATTAATGTTGTTTAAAACTATTATTTATTCTATATTCACCTCTTTTGTTTTTAAATGGTTCCCCTTAGTTTTGGAAATAATAAATAAAACCTGATACTTGTTTTCTTCATGTTTTCTCATGTGAATTTTTTTATAAACTATGTTCATACTAGAATTTATGGATTATATTATAAATAGAACTGCATAGATTATTTGGTGAACCCCTACAAGGTATGTTTGGATTATACTCTCTATATACACAGTTGTATGTGTGTATATTCAAGCCTTATGTTTTCTCTTTGGTGCCTAGTTCTTTATCTCATTTGTCAACTATTTTTTGTTCTGGATATGTTCATTTTGGAATATAGTGAGTGACTGAGGGACACATGGTGGTTTCATTAGAACCTTTAAAATTAGGACTCATGTAGTAAAGATGATTAGCTACGTTAAACATGTTAACAAAAATATGTGAGATGTAATAATTTTATTATCTTTATTAGTCTCATGTTATTTTATCAAATCCCAATACCCCTCACCATCATTTTTTAATATCCTATCACTGGGATATTCATGGGGAAAGGATCCATGTCTACAATATCATAATCTATAAATTGACCACGACCATTATTTGAAGGTTTTTAGGTAGTTTTAGCTTATCAACTACATTAACTCATTACTCTGTGATCTATTGAGTCGAATCCTAAATCCTAAAATCATATATGTGTATTTCCTCAATACTTACCTCTAAATTATATTGTACATACCGTTTCCATTATACCTAACACAAGTTTGTTTACATCAACCCATTATTCATGTATAGAATCACTGATAATTAGAATGTTTCCTGACAATAGTCAGAACAACACTACAAATATGGGTGCATATTGACATAGATAATGGAAGAAAATAATTGAATTAATATTTCATTTATGTAATATTTATATTTATACATAAATATTACTCGTTTTATCTAGTTTATGCTTGTTAATATTATTTGGATTTTAAATAATAGATTAATCAGTATGATAAATAATTTATGAAAAAATAATTTATTTTATTCCATATTACATGATCATTATTTCAATTATTTTATATGATCATTTCAATCATCTAATAAACATAAATAATCAAGCATATATCTGAAACAAAATAAATAAATAATGTGGTTTAATCATTATCTTTTATATTGTTTCTTTATTTAGTGGAAAATAAACAAACCCTTGACCGATAGGGGGATAACTCCTTGAGATGGGACCCAACACAAGTTACATCATTCCACCAATACTCCTCTATATTTTCTTGGTTGGTTTTACCCAGTCTCTATCTTGAACTACCTTTACTCTCATGGGATCTCTACCATTCACATAATTGATTACTCACTCATAGTTGAGGTGAACCAATGGATTGGTTAAGGGTTTTACATAAAAGAAACCAGGTATACACATTCCGATATATAATAAAGTTGTTGGAATGAAATCAAGGACCTATTTTTTATTTAATAGAAATTGTTACCTAAAACCATGAAATAATGATTAATTTAAAATAAATTTAACAAAAAAATGCTTGTCTAAGCTCATGGTCATGCATGCATGAAAATATTTTTCATTTATATACATATATATAATTAATTTCAGTTTATATCATTATTAAGATAAAATATCTTTGTTAATTTACTAATTATTTTTTCTTAATGTCCATCTGAACAGTCTTGGAGATCTTTTCCCCTGTTATTTTAAATAAAAAAACAATTTAAATTAACAAAGTACATGACGTGATCATGGAGTCAGTATAGTGTATTCCCATGTTAACCATGTGTCATCTTGTATATCTCTAATCATGTGTCATATAGTTATATGGAATGTATCATACAAGTTGGGCCATGTATTTACATTGTGTGGATTTCTGCATGTCAATCCAAGTAGTAATCTTTTCATTTATGAGACATGAGTTACATTAAACTACATGACATGTACTGAATTGGATGCAAAGAAAGTACACAGTGTGTCCAACCACCATAAATGGTCCATACTTATGAATTTTACATGGAAAGTAATTTGTAATCTAATGTTATATAAACCCCATTACAAAGCATGTACACCAACTATACGCCATATATATTTTTTGATTCCACGAGAAGTTTATAGTCTATATAATTAATACATGTGATGTACATCCTAGCTTAGCATGTACTCCATGGGAATGAGTACTCATTTCAAGACGTGTAAACCCACTATGCATCATGTATCCCATTTTATGGACATCCATGATAGTCACCTAGGGAAATGAAATGAAATATATGTATATATTTCTATGATATATGTTTTGTACACTAGCTACATGTCATGCAATCACAGTTGGATTTTTTCCTTGCATTTAAGTGATTTCACAACATATAGTCAATACACAATGCCTATTTTGACCAAATGGTACCTATAAATATCACAAGTTGAACCATAAAGAACTTTCTGGCATGTACACTAGGTACACACTATGTAATCTCTAAATCTATGTTCTATCAGGCCTGTAAACACATGGTTTATAATTGAACATAATATGAGTTTTTCCCTCTTGGTGAACCAAGTACCCTATATCTTTTACTAGTGTTGTGAATCTTGGTACAAGGAGTGTACATTTTTGTTACATTTCGCATAACCATTTCTTCTGGCTAAAATATATTGAACTCTTGAATGGAGTTATTCAAATATTATTCACCTTTTCATAATTATATGAAGGTGAAAAAATACATTAAATTGGCTTTTATATTAACTAAATATTAAATTGGAAATTAAAAACTAACAAAAAATGTTTAAATTTATCAATGATTTATAAATAATTATAAATTAATATTTAACTACTCTGACAACACTTAAACATTTTACGTGCAACAAAATCCAGTTAGACCCATACCTAAGGGTAGTTATTTTTCATATTTCATAGATAATATGTATGAAAATGAAGAATAATTAACTTATCTCAGGAATAAACCTAATAATATTGATAAATTAACCTAAGAACCAAGAATAGAGGATTATTCACATATGATATATAGTTAATTTATATGTAAATATTTATCTCAACATTGAATTCTATCTATGTTAATTATTTTTTGATCTTTCAGGAGCATTAGTCACTAAATTATACTATCCAATGTATAATACCTTTAGAGATGATCCACACATGCTCTAAAACATTTTGTATGGTCATATGTTTTGTACCGGTTAAAATTTTTTAAGATGAATTTTAAATTTTCTATTTTGTGGATGGTTAAATTATTATTTCAAGATAAAAAACATAGTTTTGAGAGTTTTACTACTTTTAAATGATGTTTCTTGGAATTGTTTAAGGACCAGGAGGTGTCTTTGGAATTTAGATGAGTTTTAGGTGTGATGGGATCCATAAAATCATATATGAAATAAATGGAAAATGGTGCACAATTTTTTTTAATTGTGTGGTCCTCTATGGGAAATCATGAAAACATATAAGTTATGTCACATAGTTTTTCAAACCTTACACCTGAGGCTGCATGTCTATGTGATATATCTATAGTTTATTATATAGAATGGTGCACAAGAACCGCATGTTTTTTTAACTATGTGCCTAGCCTTTGTGGAGTATGGGGTTTGAGTGGTGTTAAGGCCCCACGATTTTCACAAAGTTTGTCTAACTGAGTACATAAACCATTTGGGGGGTCTCTCTTGGGTACTATGAATCACACATTTGGTAAACAGTTAGCCAAACTATGCATCCTGACTGTGAAACTCTTAAAATAGGGTAAATGATCATTTTCCCCCTCTTTCCATAAATGGGTTTTCACCCCTTTTTATCCTCATTTTCACCCAGGAGGTCCCCCTCATGTGCACAACTCTCCTTAAAAGTATAGGATTCTATAGTACTCCCTAAAATGGAATCTGAATAAATTATGTTGGATATCCCTTAGTCGTTTTATGATTACTCTCCCTTCATTTATTTATTTCTCTCACCATCTTTGTTTTTAACTGTGTGCGAGATCATATGCCTGGTTTTTAGAGAATTTGTTGATTTCACCAATTTCTCTTAAACCAGCTCAAATAAAAGCTTAATAATGGATGAGTTAAGCATCAAAATCATGATTTTTGGGGTTTATATCATTCCCTTAAGGTTTATTAATTTTATAAAATATGTTTTTGTGTTTCATACTGAATTTTTTGTGCATCAGACTTAAAATATGAAATTATTTACATGGAAGCTAATGTCCTAAATTAAATATCCATTATACATTTAAATTGATCCATTTGTGATTTTACACCTTAAATTGAACCACCATTGGGTTGTGATTCTTATATGTCATGACCTATACTTTTTATAGTGAATTAAATCACCCTTTTGAGTTGATTTTTAAATGTTTTGATTATAATTCTCCACCTAATCTTTAATCACCATTTAGGTGTGTTAGGTTAACTATCTTATAAGAGATGTTAAATTGAATTAATTTAGTTGGTATAACAAACAATACTTATTTTTAAAAAACAACCACATATGAGGTGTGGTGTATTCTCTAATGAAAGGGAAAATATAATTGAGATGTGTAATTACATAAATGATAATTGGCATCGACTTCATTAGTATAGAGGCTTGATTTTTTATTTATAAAAATTCATAAATTATGTATGGAATGTATAATTTCTTAGCCTATAATATATCCTTTTACATGTGGGGTGTTAACTACATATGGGAAATTCACCTAGGATACTTCTTACTCATACTTATGTTTATCTTATCTTTTACAAGGAAATGATTCATGGTGAACCTAAAGTTGGAATAAATTTTTACCATGGCACATATCTATAAAATTAAAATTACATATACCTATATATTACACATTGAGTGATACATGGGTTACTAATATAGAATTACTTGGATGGGCTCATAGGTTGAAGGAATTTTTACACCATGAGTGATAATTGGGTTCTGGATATAGAATGGATTGTATGAGCTCAAAGGTTGAATGAATTATATGAACATACGAGATACATGGGTTCCTGATATATAATTACTTTGATTGGATCATTGGTTTAATGAATTGTTACACCTTGAGTGATACTTAGTTTCCTTATCTGAAATGCCTTGGATGGGCTTGTTGGTTGTTTTTTATTATATGCGCCATGATAGATTCTTGGGTTCCTTATGTGGAATGTGTTTGACAGGCTCAGAAGTTAAATGGATTATATTAATCCATGAGTGATACTTGTATTCCTTTTTATGAAATTCTATGGATGGTCTCATAGGATGAATTACCTATTACCACACATAGAGAGATACTTGGATTCCTTTTTAGGAAATACTAAGGATGGGCTAGTAGGTTGATGGGTTCATAGTTACGCCTTGAGTGATACATGGATTCCCTTTTACAAAATTCCTTGGAATGGCTTAGGATGATAATTAATTATGTAATCAAACAACACATTTTCAATGTTAAAGGAAAAACTTGGATTTTTTTCATTGCTCACATACATCATAACCATTATCATTTATATGAGATTGATGGGTATGACACCCATTTATAAAATGTGATGCACTCATTATATTTTCATTATGTGGATACCTTGGTCCTAAACATAGGGTTCATGCCAGTTCATATATATATGTATGTTTGGTAATATATATATATATATATGGTCACTTATTCAGAGATTTTATAGATTATTACGTTGTAGGTATAGTCATCTGAGTGTCCCAAGGGGAACCCAAGCTGACTTGTGTTATATTTTATTCTTCTTCACTACTTTATTATTATATTTTCATACTAATATCATTTCATATTCATGGAATGGATTGAATTAAACACCATTCATTGTGTCCTACTTATTTTATCTCACACCATGTTTAGTCCATAGTTTGGTACCCAAATAGACCTCTTGGTTGAAGGTCGGGTTCTTAATTATGCTTTGTGTTATTACGCTTGGACATTAGATCTTTGGAGAAAAGGACTGAGCTGGTGCTTAGGATGCTCATAGAGATTTCCCTTGGAGATTTTATTATTTTCATTATGTATATACTATTTTTGTATTCCTACTACCATATATACATGCTTCCATTTAGTATTGGCATGACAACATTCTGTATATGATATAATTTATGGATTTATCTGTTTATTATTATCAGGATGATTTTTTTATCATTACATATCTTTTTTACTACATATACTATTGATATATTTATGATATAATATTGTGATACTCTGATTATGAGGATTTAGTCTCCCCAATGTAACATTGATAGACCATCACTGTTATTCTTATGCTCCGAGAATACCGGGAGGTTACCTTGGGGGCTTATGACGGACCGACTCATGGCACATTTTAGTGGCTTCTAGGTAAAGTCAATACGAAGTAGTATAAAATGGGTTATTTTTTTGTATTTTTTCTGGTAGATAGGAGGATATTAATGTGTTGGAAATTCTTAAACAGCTCGGGTCTCAGTCCAATAAACCCACGCATGAGGGAAATGTCAAGTTTCCAGGGATGAGACTGTCGATAACGAGTCTTGTTATTACAATTGGTCATGATTTCACATTGAGTGATTGGGGTAATTATATTGGTTATTGACTTAATATTTTTGACATTTTACCCTTGTATTAGTATGGAAAGGAAGTAATATTACATGAATCATTGTAGGCACATATAAGTTCACATTCCATGCCAATGCCATGTCAAGTAGATTTCATCACCTGATTTCTGTATACTTTTTGGATGTCACTTGAATGATTACTATAGCATGATTATTTGTCTACCATGTTTGGATAATAAATTAGCTTTTTGACATATACACCATGTTTGTATGATAAATTTACATGTTTACATGTATTTATTATATATGTGGTGACATTTATGGTTATATTTATTGCTTAGGGTGAGTTAAATAAAGTGTCTACATTAACCTATGTGATATTTTCCCACATAGCATGATGGTGACATTTTATTTAACCTTACATAAATATGTCAAGCGTATAAAATGGTTTTAAAATGACAAATGAATTAACCAGGATGAATTTTTGAAATGTAAATAAACTAGAATTGTTTTGGAAATCCACTAAATGTGTACAGATTTCATTTAAATTGTGTGACAATTTCAATTTTATGAGGCTTATACCACTATAATTTGGACACAACAAACCGTATAACTAAATTCCTAAATGTAGAACTAGAGACAAGGTGGTTAGTTGGGGAATATTGTTTATGTGATAAACCAATTAAGGATGTTTCAAATTTTAATGTTTAAAATGATTTGGGTTGCATTTAGATGGACCGAGGTTGGAATCCTAGGACCCTCATAGGTTGCTTTTATTTTGATATATCTTAGTAGTTAACATAATTTGGGTATACTCATCATACATAGGTATGGGTTTTTAATGTTTCAGCATCCACTTATACGGGTTATATATAAATGTATGGTGGAATCTTATTGTACCTAATCCCTTTAAATAATAAAATAACTTTTATCTTCTTTTGATATTTAGGATTATGAGTCTATTGTTAATTAAAATATCAATTGCAAACTAATGAGTGTTTCCTTTTATAGCATGGAATTGAAATTTTCTTTAACCCAACATAGATATGAGAAAACTTATGGATAAATAAAATAGAAAAAAGTAAGTTAAGAGTTAAATTACCTAAAATGTGAAAGGATTTCAACTAAATAAATAATTCTTGAGAAGGAGTTGTATGTGACATTCCTATGTTTTCTTGTTTTTTATCCAAATAAAATACAAAGTATCAATGCCTTTAGTAAAT
Organism: Viscum album; assembly: GCA_963277665.1. NCBI lineage: Eukaryota > Viridiplantae > Streptophyta > Magnoliopsida > Santalales > Viscaceae > Viscum > Viscum album. Next base: position 1,725,073,720 of record OY728152.1, on the reverse strand, counting down.
ACCCCGACCTCATTTTCCAAAATAAAGTGCCTTATTTTATTATAACAGAATGTAAATAAGGAATATGCATCACAAAGGACTAATCAATTTATAAGTTTTGGAAGACCAGATTACATTAATGATACACATAAAACATTTTGAAATAAAAAAAACAATAAACAAAATAAAATTAAATAAAAATGCATCCTTAAAAGATTATTAATAGTTTTATTCATCATAACTAGGGGAAAGGAAACATAATAAAGGGGTAGGATCATATGCTCAGTAAGGGTATGTAATACAGTATAAAGTATCATAAACAATAAGGAAGTGTGAATAAATCATGCCACAAAATCAAGATCTTGAGCATAATATAGATGGAATAAAAACTGAATGAATAATGCCATATAAATAATCACATGAGAATAAAACATAACCATAGAAATTATAATAGTAAAATAATCACATGGAATATCAAATAATAATCTCATAATGATGGAATGAATAATGTGGGACATCATAACCATACATTCAAGACTGCATGCCAAGACCATACATAAATGGGTCAAAACCCAAACTAGTTTTTTATCATGAGACCTACTGATGCATCGAGGGGCTATAACGGGCCCCACCTGACACTTACTAATTAAAATGAACTCCTCATCTGAAAGGGGTGAAACTTAATTAATATATACATGCATATTGACACTAAAATATGGAATTCAAATAACTTTCCCCAATTAATAAACATAATTACTATCTATTCGAAGTAATATGGGGAATGGAATCAAGATAGCACATCCACAGTCAAACTAATCAGAAAACCTTCAAAAAAATATTATAGATGATGTAATAAGATATAAACCTAATGAAGTACGACATTCCACAAAGTTTTCTGGAATATATGAATATAATTTTAAATGATACCACTAAAAAATTCTTGAGGAAAAAATCCTTAAACATTCCAAAGTGTCCAATACCACTTTAAAACATTCAAATCATAATACCTAATAATATAAAGAAAATAAAGATACTATTGATATGATATATAAAAGGGAAGTAAATAAACCGCATGAATGGAATAAGTGGTGAAAAGGCATATATCTAATAAAAGTTAAAGTGAGATGAGAAAAAATATTTTTACTTTGGAAATAAGAGTTATTTTGGAAAATGATTTTTATTTGTCATGAAATAAGATTGTAAACATGTATATCCCAGAAAATAATATGTAAGGATACTGAAATTATATTTTAGGCATAAATATTTTCCCACTAGATTGAAATTAGGAAGAAATATTTTTAGAAATGGCTTTTGAAATAAAACATTTTAGTGTGGTTTAAGGAAAATTTTAAAGATATTTTAAATAGAAAAGGAATGGTTATTTACATAAAACAGAAATGAAACAAGATATTTTTTCATGTTAAAATGTTCCATTTTAGAAAGACAATTATTTATTAAAATATATTATATATTGCACTTCAAAATAGGTAAGAATTAGAGAAGTTCCCTTGAATCTGGATTGTTTATCAGAAAGAAATTTTGAAAGATCCTTTTAAAACATGTAAATTCCCATAAAAGAAAGAAGGATTATGATTGGTACAAATATACAAAACATTCAAAAATAATTTATTATTATTACAAAAATAATAATTAATAATTTCAATTAGTTAAGTAGATAATAAGAGTAACCCAAAAGAAAATGGTGGTTCGGGTAGAAATCCCTTACCACTTTATAATCAATCAAATCATATGCCCCAAATTTAATAATCATAAAATGATACATTTAATACCATGAAAATAAATTTATTCATGATATTATACATTAATTTATAGTATAAATACACCCTACACAAGAAATAGTTTTGAATAAGGAATATCTCACAAAAATGGAAGTGATATGAGGAAACCCATACCTTATGTCTAAATAAGTTCTTCCCTTGACCTTAATGTCCTGGAAAATCTGATAAAATTCATTAATTAATTAATTAATAACATTTGATAATTGAATTATATTCATTATAGTTTTATTAAGTTCATTTATTCCCTTTTTTGATAAGTTATAATATTGGATTTAGTCGTTCTGGAGTGTTTATTTACATGATTTTCATGATTGGTTCGCTTGATTATAAGTAATGGAGTTTATATAAAATGGGTATAATTATCTAGAATTGGAATTAAATGTTATTAATTAATATAAATAATTTTAAATGGTATTATATATAGTTGTTTTTCATGTTATGAGGATGATTCATTAGATGAAACATTAAGGACAATTATTTATATTATTTTGGCAGTATTTCGATTATTACAAACTAGTTTCATCGTATGAATTAATATTTTGTATATATACTGGTTAAAGAAAATTAAATAGATTATAATACATATATTATAGTTTTTTTAACCATAAAAATTGTTTTATGACCATAATTGAAGGATAAATTAAAGAACAAAGCTTCATCGTCCATGAAGGTTATAAAACGGCACCTCCCATACAATGATTTCATTTTTAAAATAAAAGGGAGAGAGAGAGTAAGAAGATTGATGATGGATCATCCATTAACATGATACCATTACAGTATATAAATGATTAAGGAGTTATCATGATCATTTTCAAAGAGGAGTTTATTGAGTGACTAAGAAAATAAAACAAATTGAAAAGAAACTAAATGAAAAGGGAAGATGATTTACCTCTTGAAATATCCTCCTTGAGAACCTCCTTAAGAGAAGGGGTTTTGGTATTTTTGAAATACCAAGATCTCTGGGATTTTGGGAGAGAGTAGGAAAGATTATTTAGGCATAATTTTGACAAGATTCATTGCTTATAGAAGTAAGGAGAATATGGGGGTGATGGGCGGCTTTTGTAGGAGAGGAGAGGGATAATTGTTTAATATCTTATTCATTATTTTATTATTTTTCCCAAGACAAGCAATAATATTGATTCTTATGCCCAAAAATATTAATAAGTTATTGTGAGTTCGAACCAACTTTTCTTACATCAACCATGCATAACCTATGACTCAATAAATCATTTATTTATCATTTATTGCAAATTATCGTATTTTACTATTCACCAAAAATTCAAATTTTTTTGAAAAATATAAAAAATTCACCATAACCATTTTTGAATATGTGGAATCCAAAAAATTAATTCATTTTATCAAAAAAACATTTATAAATGTGAAATGTACTTTTTAAATAAAATCATTATTTACTTGAAAAAATCATATTTTAAAATCATTACCAATTTTATGGCACATTGAAAAATTATCTAAGGTCTCATAAAATTATATTATAATAATAAGACACAAATATATTGACTTATGATTCTATTCTATGAAAATATGTTTTCTTTTAAATAAATATATTAATTGTAAAATTATAAATAAACATTTATGTTTTATAAAAATACTAATACTTATTTAATAATTTCTAAAACATTAACTTACTTCTTCTATGATATAATTATATCATACTTTAATTTATAATATTCTTATACACTCATGGGTGAATTTACTATTTATTTGGCTGATTTACTGTTCATAGGTGTCATATTACTATTCATAAGGGCATATTCCTATTCATTAGGGTAAAGTTACTATTCACTAAAAAATTAAGCTGATTCTATTAGACTATAAATATCATACTGATCGCACTCGTGTATGTTAGTTTTATGAAATTAAATTCACAAAAGTGTCACAATTATGTTTTATGCAAATCTCACAGGTGAGTGAGAAGGCGGGTAAAAAGAACGTTGAATAAGTTCAATAAGTTTTTATATCTAATATAAAAAAGATTCCCATGATATAAATTTAATTAATATATTTTTAATTGGAATATATTGTGCCATTAAGAATAAATTTAAATTATAATAACTATTTAAAAATAAAACACAGGTCTTAACTATAATGTTTTATATTTCACTGTTTATCAAAAAATGAAACTTCTCAGAAGATTACTAAAAACTCACTTTAAAATAATTCTGACATTCCAAATTCCAAAATGATGTTTATTTTACCATAATTTTTATATGTCTTTATGAATATGTTTTATTTAATTGAATCCATTATAGATAACATTTAATAATAGTTATTACTATTAATATTGTTATTATAATAAAAAAGTGTTGTTTTAGAGAAACTCAATGTTCTATGCATTACATTATATATTTATTTTTAAATCCTTGGGGTTTTACATTCTCCCCTCCTTTAATAAATTGTGTCCTCACAATTAAAATTTTCACTTTGAAAGTTAATGGTTTTTATTTGAAAATTCCCTGTAGGAAAGCCACATCAGAAATAGGGTTAATAAAATATCCTCTTAAAAAGATGTTGACGTAAATGAGGTGGTCACCAAAAAGATATTCTTTCAAATGGGGTGACATTAGTTGGAAGTGAAAACCTAGACATGGAATAAAAATCATACTATGAAGTTCTAATAGAAATTCGTAGAGAAAATTTTCATATGAAAGTTGATTTCCAAAAAACCATAAACTAAATTTATAAAAGAAAACCATTGATATTATCAAAGATTATGAAAATAGGAAATTATTTAAGACTCTTTTCATAGAGTTGATGGATAATTCCACATTATAAGAGTATAAAGATTTTTTTCTATTTCTAAAACATAATATTATCCATTGATTTTACCTCGAACTATATATACTTCATCTCTTAGCATAGGTTTCTCATTTGTTGACATTAAACTCTAAAACCACATTAAATAATCTATATAAACCATTTTATAAATGGTTAAACTTTCCAAAATATCATGAGCCAACTCTTTAGAGTCATTCCTATGGTAGTTAGTACTATCCAATTTATTTTATCCATATCAATCATCTCTATATTCCAAAATTGACATATCAGTATCAAAAACATATTAAGGGTTGTCTTTCCCTCAACCATATAGTTTTCAAATGTTTAACTTTCTATTGATTCGCTTTTCATTTGTACCATTCATCATATGACCTCAAATCCTTAATGAAATAGTATTGTAGTACTATACTGATATATTCTATAATTCTAATAACTAGTACATAATTGATTAAGATACACAAAAGGCATAATTCTTGAATCAAAAAATAATCACATTAATCCTTACTCTTCATCCATGGGAGTATCATAATCTTGACCATGATCCATTATCTTATTTTGGGGTGTATTCCTTTGATGCATGATACATTGATTTGCGTAGTGTCCAATCTCTTTGTAGTTAAAACATTGGACATTAGAAACCTTTTTCTTACCCTTGCAATCACAATCAAGGTGGACTTTTTCTATACACTTGTAGAAAACATTCATTACTTTTAAGCATATAATGAGGTGTTTCCTTCCCCAATTATCACATTTGGGAAAATAATTCTTTCCCTTCTTCCCTTTATCTATCTTTTTCCCAGTTGTATTCTTTTTCTCTTCATTCTTTCTAAAGTAATAGTACTTAGAAAACTTTTTTTCCTTCTTTCTAGGATATGATATTATCTCCTTATATGATGATAATATTTGAGAGACTATTTACCTTCCAAATGCTGGCTTAAACCCATCAAAGAACTGATCATTCTTTATTTTTGGATTATTGATGCGATTCTCATTCCTTTCGGTAGGCACCATTTTTAAACAATTTAATAAACTATATTAGATAATCTCATTTGGAAAGATAATGTATAATCACAATAATAGTGAAATAGTTAACATAAATGTAAAAAATTTATGCGTAGCTAATATCATAAAAATAAACATGGTTACTTTGGGGATATGTTTAAATTTAAATCCTTTAAAATTGATTGTAAAGAAAATGTAGATTATCCTAAGAATGTCCCTTGGGTGTGTCAAACCAGATGCATAGTAAGGCCTCTTTTTCATGTACCAGGTTACCCCGAGTCAGGCTCGGGACACCTTGTTGGTGTTGTTACCCCTAAGTACAATGGTTCCAGAACCACATCCACTTGTAGTATCGAGATAGGGATGTATTACTTAGAAGACCCACCCAATATATACCTTACCAAAATTCTAGGATGTTCTTATATTTTTATCCTCAAATTCTATCTTAGGTTTATGTTCTCTAATCTATGTTTACTAATTCTAGTTTCCATGTTTGCGGCTAAAATTCGTCTGATACCAATTTTGAAGACCTCGATCCTAGTTTCCCAGAGTTGTTGCCTTATTTTATTAAAATGGAATATAAACAAGGAATACACATCCCAAAGGAACAATCAGTTTAGCATATTTGGAAGAACAAATTACATTCATAACACCCATAGTAAATTGTGAAATGAAAATAAAACATTATACATAATAAGATGAAATAAAATTACATCCTTGAAAGCTTATTCAAAGTATTCTTCATCATAACCTAGGGAAAGGAAAAATAAGAAAGGGGTGAACTCAGATTCTTAGTAAGGGTAAGTAATTGAAAATAAACTATCATAAAAAATAAGGCAATGTGAATAACTCATTCCACTAAAACAAAATCTTGAGCATAATATGGCATGAATAAAAACTAAATGAATTATTTCATATAAATAATCATAATAAAATAAAAATTAACAATGGATATTCTAAAAGTAAAATAATAAAATGGAGTATAAAATACTAATCTCATAATAATGGAATTTATAATGTTGGGCATCATATCCATACTATCAAGGCCTCATTCCAAGACCATATATAAATGTGTAAAAACACAAACTAATTTGCCTCAAGAGAACTACCGATGCACTGAGGGGATATAGTAGGGCCCACCTGACACTTAATACTTCCAACGCATTCCTCATATGAAATATATGAAACATAATCAATATATACATTCATGCTGAAACTAACATATGAAATGTAAATAACTTTGCCTAATTAGTAAACATAATTACTAGCCATTTTGAGTAATATATTGAATGTAATCAAGATAGAACATCAATAATAAACTTAATTAGAAACCATTAAACAATATATTATAGATTATATCATAATATATAAACCTCATTTAATTAAAATATTCAAAAAAGGATGTCTAAATAGATGAAGAGACTTTTAAATGATACCATTGAAAATTTCTCACAGAAATAATCCTTAAACATTCCAATGTGTTCCATACCACTTTGAAACATTAAAATAATAATCCCTTAGAACATTATGAGAGTATGTATAATATTAATATGATATATCAAAAGTAATTACATACACCACATGAATGTATTAAGTGGTGAACAAGGATTATATATAATAAAAGTTAAAGTGGGATTAGAAAAAAACTTTTTACTTTGGAAAGAAGATTTCTTTTAGAAAATCATTTATATTTTTCATGAAATAATATTATAAAGGGAATGGCGGACCACGCGAGACTGCTGAAGATGACCTAGATCCGGCGATGGAGTTCCTCCCTCCCCCCTCCCCAGTGGAGGGGGGAGTTCTTCCTCGTTCTTCGTCACGGAGGCCCCTGCCTACTTTCATCCCCTTCTCTAATCTGGAATTTTTGCCCTCTTTCCCGCAGATCTCAATTTCCCCTAAAGTTCCAGATTTGTTTCGTGGAGCGCCTCAACTCCGTTTAGCGCCTTCGGAACTCAACTCTTCCACAGATCTTTTTAAGCTGACTCTGGTGGCCCGTTTTCATCAAAGTCGTCCCTCAGTTGATGCTTTTGATCGATTTGTCTTTGAAGCCAGGAACCTGCAAGATCGGGTGGTGATTGGTCTTCTTGATCGACGACATATAATGATTCGATTTGGGTCTATGGATGATCTCATCATGGTATGGTCTAAGGCCCCTCGACGGTGTGGAGGTATGCCTTTCTTTCTTCTTCGGTGGAATTTTGAATTCCATATGCAGCGAGATAATCCGAGTATAGCGATTTGGGTACGTTTCCCGAGCCTTCCTCTCCCGTTCCAGAACCCTTCCATTCTATCTATGCTTGGGAACATGGTCGGACGCTACCTATGCTCAGACATCAAAACTGAAACCGTGTGTCATCCCATTTTCCCTCAAATATGTGTGGAGATTGATGTCTCCAAGACGCCGGTGGACTGGGTGTGGATTACTGATGGGAAAGAATTCCGATGGAAGCAGGAGGTTAAGTTTGAATCGTGGACTGATTATTGCAGCGTGTGCCATCGGCTGGGTCATGGTGCCTCTGCCTGCAGAAATGGCTCTCAGAACAGGAGGGTGTGCGGGCGGGTGAGGGATGGTGTGGTTTCTCAGGAAGTTGCTGTTGTGGAGAGTTTAAGGACACAAGGGAAGGATTCGGTTGATGGTGGGGTGAATGAAGAACAAACCATGCTTCCTCGACATGAGATGGTCAAATTATTGGATAGTGGGGCTCTGGGCACTGGGGCTGAAATGAAGAAGCCCGGTGTAGAGCCTCCTGGACCGAAGGTCAGTGATATTTTTAACAGGTTGAAGAAGAACTTGGGGATAGTTGATCTCCTGAAAGATAGTGGTGAGCCTTCTTCTAATGTTAAGGATGCAAGAGGCATTGCTGGAAATCCAATGACTGAGGTTCCATCCTTGATGGCAAGCCCCCGAAGGTAAGTGGGTGATAGGGCTGAAAGAGATGAGTCTGTTGGACGAAGTTGTGCTTCTGTGGAGGAAGATGTGGATATGGGTGGGAAAAATGGTGGTGTGGACTCTCCCTGCTGGGAAACTGTGAGTGCACCTGCAGCAGTTGTCACAGTCCAGGATGAGCAAATCACTGTTGCAGATCCTAATGCCCTAGCCCAAGAGGGGATTGAGAGGCACTATCAACACATGCAGCTTGGGATTGTGATGATGGCTGGGAATCAAGAAACCCCTGTCAAGGAAACTGCTAATGCCATTTGTGCCTTGATGATAGCAGATGGGATGCAGGCACCACCTGGGAGGCCGGCGACCAATGTTGAGCTTGGCAATCGGTTTGAATGCCTGATGGCTACAGATTTGGTCCTGGAACAAGAGCAGGATGCTGAAAGGACTCATGAGGACCAATATTATGCTTCTTTAGGTGCTGATGCTAAGTCAAGGGGAGCTAGTGTTGGCACATGTGATCAAGATTTGGGGGCTGTGAGGACATATATTGCTGAGAAGGGCTCTGAAGCAGATATGGACAACGGTTCAATACTGGACATCTTAGTAGGAGATTGAAATGTGAAAACCGGTATTCATGGTGGATGTGATTCTGTCGACAACCCCCCCTGCCATAATCTGATGGATTCCAATAGTCAATCTCAACAGGATCAAGGTGTGAAGGGCGGGTATAGGGTGGTTCACATTTCTGGTAAATGGGGGGACTGCTCTGATAGCGAGAAAGAAAATGATGGTGGTATGGTTCAGCCCTCCTATAGTGATATGGTTGAGGGTTGCAAAAATAGAGTGTCTATGGAGGAGAAAGTGAAGACTGACCCACCACGAAGAAGGCCGCGGAAGGACTATTCTCACTTTCCAATGCCTATGACTACGAGAGCTTCTAGTGGGAAGGTTGGACAGATTTCTTCTAAGGAGATGCTTTCTTTGGAGAAGCTCAATCTTAGAAGGAAGTATTCTAAGATTCTGAAACATTATGAATGTTCGGAGTGGGAATCGGATACTGCGGAGGAAATGGTGTATCAGGGATGTGGCGATGGGTCTGACTTTTATGATATGTAATTGTTGTCCTCACCTTGTTGTGCCTGTCTGATGTACTTTTCATCTTCTTTTATTTTAAATAAATGGTTGGAGGTTTACCTCTGACTAAACTTTCTGGTAATATTATAAACATGTATATCCTATAAAATAAAGTTTAAAGACATTAAAATTATATTTGAGGCATAAATTTTGTCCCACTTAAGTTAAATTATTTAAAAATGATTTTTAAATAAGTTTTAGAAATAAAAATTTTAGTGTGGTTTAAGGAAAATATTAAAGAGATTTTAAATCGGAAAGGCATGTTTATTTTCATAAAAATAGAAATGAACTAATATAATTTTCCATGTTAAATGTTTTCATTTGAAAAATATAATTAGGGCTTAAAATATATTATAGAGTTCACTTTAAAATATGTAAGAATTTGAGAAGTTCCCTTGTATCGGGCTTGTTTATCTAGAAGAAATTTTGAAAGATCCAATTAAAACATGTAACTCCCCATAAAATAAAGAAGGATTATGATTAATAAAATTATATATAACATTAAAACATAATTTATGATTAGTATATAAGATTAATTAAAGATTTCATTGAGGTAAGTAGAGAATAAATGTAACCTTAAATAAAGTAGAGGTTCAGGTAGAAATCCCTTACCACATTGTAATCAATCGAATCATATTCCCCAAAATTAATAATCATAAAATGATACATTGAATACCATTAAAATAGATATATTAATGATATGATACATCAATGTGAAATATACATTCAACCTACATAATAAATAGTAGTTAATAAGTAATATCTCACAAAAATGAAAGTGAGATGAGGAAAACCTTACCTTATGTCCGAATAAGTTTTTCACATGACCTTAATGTCCTTAATAATCAGATAAAATTCATTTATTAATTAATTAATAAACTTTTATACATGTATTAGGTTAATTACAATTTTACTAGGTTCTTTTATTTCCATTTGGATAAGTTATAAGATTGGATTCCATCATTCTAGAGTGTTCGTATACTTTATTTTCATGACCGGTTAGCTTGATTATATGTAATGGTGTTCCGATAAAATGGGTATAATTCTAAAGAATTGGAATTACATGATATTAATGAAAATTCATAATTTTAAATGGTATTATATATCTTTTTTTACATAGCATGAGGATGATTCATTAGATGAAACATTAATTAGAGTCATTTAGATTATTTTGGTGGTATTTCTATGATTACGAACTAGATTCATCGTATGAATTAGTATTAGGTTTATATAGTGGTTCCAAAACATTAAATAGGTTATAAAACATATATTATAGTTTTTTGCAACCATAAATATTTTTTAATGGCCATGATTAAAGGATAAATTTAAGAACAAAGGTTCATCATCCACAAAGGTTGTAAATCGACACCTCTCGGACACTGATTTCATTTTTTAAATAAAAAAGATAGAGTAAAGAGATTGATGATGGATATTCCATTAACATGATATAATTCTAGTATATAGATGGTAATGGATTTATCATGATCATTTGGATAGAGGAGGTGAGTGATAGACTAATAAAATAAAGCAAATTGAAATGAAACTAAATTAAATAGGAAGAGTATTTACCTCTTGAAATATCCTCCTTGAGAACTTCTTCAAGGGAAGAGGTTTTTGTCTTTCGGCTAGAACAAGATCTCTGAAAAATGGGGAGATACTAGGGACAATTATTTTGGAAGAATTTTCACAATAATCAAGGCTTAGAGGAGTGAGGAGAAGTGGGGGGGTGATGGGTGGCTTTTATAGTTGAGGAGAGGGGTAATTTATGAATATCTTATTCATTATTTTCTTAATTTTCCCAAGATAAGAAATAATATAGATTCTTGTGACCCAAAATAGTAATAAGTTCATGTTAATTTTAACTAAGTGTAAATACTTTTTCCAAACATCACCTATGACTCAATAAATCATGTATTTAGCATTTATCGTAAAATATTGTATTTTACTATTCACCAAAAATTCATGTTTTTTTGAAAAAACCCAAAAAATCACCATAAAAATTTTTAAATGTGTATAATAAAATGATGGACTCCATTTTATCAAAATAATATTACATATATGTAAAATTTATTTTTTAAATAAAGTCATTTTTTACACAAAAAATTCCAATTTTAAAATTATAACTGACTTTAAAAACACATTGAAAAATTATCTAAGGTCTCATAAAATTATCTTATAATAATAACACACAAATATATTAATTTATGATTCTATTTCATGAAGATACATTTTATTTTCAATAATTAAATTAATTATAAAATTGTAAATTAGTATTTATGTTTTATAAAAAAGCTATTACTTATTTAATAATTTCTAAAACATTTATTTATATATAAAATGATATAATTATATCATACTTTAATTTATAATATTATTATATAGGCATAGGTGAATTTAATATTTATTTGGATGATTTACAATTCATATGATTTATATTACTATTCATATGGGTGCATTGCTACTCACAAGGGTCAAGTTACTATTCACAAAAAAATTAAGTTGATCCTATTATACAATAAATATCTTACTGATTGAAACTGTGTATGTATATTTTTTAAAATTCAATTCACAAAAGTGGAAAAATTATATTTAATGCTAATCTCACAGGTGAGGCGAGAAGGCGGGTAAGAAGAATGTTGAATAAGTTTAATAAGTTTTTATATCTAATATAAAAAAGATTCCAATGATCTAAATTGGATTAATAAATTTTTAATTAATATATATTGTGTCATTAATAATAAATTTAAATTATAATAATTATTTAAAATAAAAAATAGTTTTTAACTATAATGTAGTATATTTCACTATTCATTAAAAAAGAAACTTCTCAGAAAAATATTAAAAATTCTCCCTAAATTAATTTTGACATTCCAAATTAAGAAATGTTGTTTATTTTACCATAATTTATATATTTATTTATTTATATATTTTATTTATGTGAAACATTTATAAATAAAATTTAATAGTAGTTATTACTATTAATATTACTAATATAACAACAATGTTTTGTTTCACAGAGACTAGTTATTGTGTGCATTACATTCTATATTTATTTTCAAATACATGGGGTGTTACACCTTTTATAATTGGTACATGGTATTCTTAAAAATAAACCATTGAAATGTTTAAAATTTAAATGTGGATTAATGTAATGGATTAAATGAAAACTTAATGTGATGTTATTAGTTTCAACCCTCATATAAGGGAAATTTAAATATTTCCCGGACTTTTACCTTTAATGGGATGTTATTTTTACCCATGGAAATTGGTTGGCTTCTTTCTAATGACTTTAGTATAGGGCTCTCCAGGTAGAGGTATTTCCCTCAGAACATAAAGCCTTACTAAATGCATTCGATAAGTTTTTCAGGAATTAGGTGACGTTCAGGTATCATTTTTCCTTAGTATGACTCTTAGTGGTAGAATGAAACCCTTGGGTTGATAGGTGGTTTTTTTATAGGACAAATCTTGTTAGAGGTGTGGGCTTTTAGTGATACTCTAATTCAGTGGGTTGAACATGCCTAGGTCATAGTCATCTTCCTTGCTGGTCATGTGATCTTATCTCCCTTCTAATGGATAGATCAGAAGTTCATTAGCCTATTTTTAGTCACCTGATAGACTGAATTTTCAATGTGTAGTTTCATTGGGAATTTAAATAAAGGAGATGGTAGAACTTATTTCTATTCTTTGTTATCATAATATCACACATCATTATATGCAATGCCTGTCAATTTAAGGACTCATGTGTTGGACTATGAATAGTTGAGATACAAGGTAGAATAATACTTTAAGAACATTTTGATTTTACATTTTTCATGTAGGGATTCACAAGTTCTTAAAATATACCTTTATAGGTCATCACTATAGTAGAGTGACCAAGGTGTTAAGAGCTCGTTACGGGCGTCATATCCTGGGGATGAAAATCATGAGATAATTTTCCCCATTTTTTTGTGTGACATTATATGAAGGCATGGATGTGATAACTCTACAGATCAATTTTATTTTAGGCTTTAATGGCTGATCCTCATAATGAATATGGACTTGACTTGGGAATAGAATCATGTATAAATATAAAAATAAATCGGATCTATAATGCTTATAAGTAATTGGTTATCTCTCTTTTCATATTAACATTAGATATAATTATCTAATTCATGTTAAAGAACTATATTTGATGGTGATGGAGCATGTACCATGAGGTGAATTTCTAGTTTCTACTAATGAAGTATGTAGGAAACTCCTAAGGTAGGTATAGTTGCGTTGATCATTATGAACATTTCCTTCCAAGTAGAAGTAACATGGTCATATAGGATCATTTAAAGATGTTCATGATAGCTTCTGGAGTCCATTAATCTTGGTTAATTCTTAAAATTCTAAAATAATTCCATGAGATGGGTGTTCAATCATTTTTAAGTGGCACGTGTTGAAGAGGAGTTCTAAGGGAGGTCTTTCTTTAATATAGATGATGTTCCAAGTAGCATGGTTATCTTGGACTTGATGATGAATGACTTGTGGAAGCATCAGTCAGGTCTTGAACTATGGGTATGAGATTGTACACCCATTATTCTAAGCGAGATATAAATGATACACACCAGTTGCACGGGGTACCATTTAAGTAACTACTCAATGAGTGTTTGTGTGAAATTTTAGGATCAATGATTTTAGTTTGATGATTTTGGGAAATGAAGACCCAGATCTTGATTAAAGGTAGATTCTTGAAGATTGTTGACATGGATTTAAATTGGCAACCATAAGATGTGTGACCCATGGTTGGACCTGGACACTCATCATCAGAAGATGTGATGATGAGAGTGGGTTATAGGTATGTATAGCCTATTTTAAATGTGAACGTGGCTCAGAAGGAGGTATATATACCTATAGATAATATCTTATCATACTCATAGTTGGAAAATATCATTCCCCATACCTTGAAATCATCATGAGTATTCTAAGAGAGTATTGAGTATACACTGAGCTAAGGGATGGAAATAAATGCCTATATCGTGTGGATTACAACCATGTGATGGTTGAGGTACACCCTCATGTGAGAAGAGACATAGAACCTAGAGATTTTCCATTATATGGTTGTTTTTATCTTCTTATGAATTAGATAAATGAAATAATGTATGAGTAAATTTCTCAGTTAATTCTAGGTTTAGGTTCGAATACAGGCTTGGGTGGAATTCGAAATGTGAGCATTAGACCCGATAGAAATTTTGATGATCCAAGGATACTATATAAAAAATGCACCAATGTTCAAGTTATGTCATGATGATTTTTTTTAATAGGGAATTGTTCTATTGGGAGGCTTCATAGGAATTTGGATATGGATTTCTATGATACCACTTGGACTGATCTTGACACACTATGGGATAAAGGCATCAAAACCTAGTTTTAAATATATCAGCTACTAAGGTTGAGTGTATTTTGAAATATTCATCTAGAGGTGGTACAAATATAGTTCTATCATTAGTGGGGTGTGGTCAGTGAGGAACCACATCAGGCATGTTAGTAGGATGATACAAGTGCGATCAAACGTTTGGTGGGGGGGGTTTCAAGGAAGGGCCAACATGACTGGTACAAGATATGTTAATCTAAATTAAACAATTTAGATAAATCAAGGAATGATATTATATTCTTTATATGTAATTTTCTCTAAAGTTTAAAATCATGTTTAAATAATCAATAGAATTCTAGGGGAATGTGGTTATAGGAAATTTTTACGGTGGATGTATCGTGACATAGAATTCGACATAGTAATCTAGAAATAAGGACGTGGTCATGTATCAAGTTTAATGAGATCTTTTCAGCATCGTCTAGGTATTCGTATTTTTTGTGAGAGTTATATTGAGTTTTAAAAGACCTAAGTAACATAATATTATAATTTAATTAGTGATGTGCATTCGGAATTTGGAAATGCAGCATGACTGTTAATCAGAAATACTAAACCCTATTGGGTTGGGTGTTATTTCCATTATTCCCTAAGACTTTTTAGGAATGATAATTTCTAAGGTGGGGTGATTTTAGGGTCCCATGTTTTTTATTAATTAAAATAAATTCATAGGGATTTTAAATTTTTCATTTCTTGGATGGGTGAATTCTTAAATTAAACATCAGAACATAATTCCATGAGTTAGAGTACATTTAAATGATATTTATAGGCATTTTTTAAGGCCAAAGTGGTGTCTCAGAAATTTATATGAGTTTTGACTATATTGGGCTCTAAAAACACAAATTCATAAGAAGAAAACAGGGGAATACATGTTGTTAAAACCAAGTGTCCCACTAGGGGAAACAGTGCATACCTATATGGAGTATCACATGGTTTGTGAAAACTTTCACCCAAGTACACATGGTCATCCAATAAATTTGAATTTTATTACATAGGTGATCTCACAGGCTACATGTGGTTTGTCTAACTGTGCCCCTATCATTTATTGTGTATGGGGTGAGGTCCTTCCAAGGACACAGTTTTCACATAGTTTGTCTAACCATGCACATGAACTATACAAGAAGTGGATCATGGTTAGTGTGAGCTACATGGTTGGTGAATAGTTAGGAAAACCATGTATTCTAACCCTGTGCCTCTTAAAAATGGGTGAAATGACCATTTCCCCCTCTGACGTTAAAAGGGGTTTCTCCACTTTTCCACTCAGGAGGTCCCCCATACATGAACTCCTCTTCTTCATTCTCTTTGATTCCATGGTTCTCCATCATTGAGACTAATAATCAGTTGTCTTTAGTTACTTTGCATATCCCTTGGTTAATATATGATTCTACTTATTTAGTTTCTCTGTTTATCTCACCATCTTCAGCAGTATCTCCATACAAGATCATATTTCCAATTTTATTTTAGTTTCATGAGTTCATTGATTTCTCTTGAAATAGCTCTAATCAAATACTGATAATGGATGAGTGAATCATCCTAATAGTGAGGGAGGTGTTCTATAGCTATCCCTTAATATCTTGTCATGTTATTAAATATGCCATTTTTTTTCACACTGGATTTTCTATGTGTCACCCTTAAAATGTGAAATTTATTATGTGGAACCTAATTTTTTAAATTAAATAGTTGTTATAAATGTAAATTTCTCCATTAAATGTTTTTTACCTCAACTCTAACAACAATTTGGGTGTGATGCTTATATTCGATGACCTATGATTCATTTAGGGAATTAAATCACCCTTTTGAGCTTGTGTTTAAATGATTTGAATACAGTGCTCCACCTTCACATTAATCAGCCTTGAGGTGTGTTAGATTAACTCTCATGTAAGATATGTCAACTAAAATTATTTAAGTTGATATAAATTACATGACCAAATTTTATAAAAAAACCCACCAATAAGGGGCATTTTCCTCTCTAATAAAAGGGGAAAATATAATGGGGATATGTACTTTCATAAATAACATGCTCATATACATGTATTGTTAATTACTTATAATTGTCATTTCCTTATTTAGTATTGAAACATTAATTTTTGATTTAGAAAAATTAATGAATTAGGTATGGTATGTATAATTTCATAGCCTATCATATATCCATTTACATGTGTGGTGTTAGCTACATATGGACAATTCACCAAGCCCCCTTATTACTCCTACTTATGCTTGGATTATCTTTTAAAAAGGAAATTATTCATGATGAACTTAAAGATGGCATGAATTTTTTCCATAGCCCATATCTAAATATAAAATGTAAATTGCATACACATTTACATTACACCCTGATCTATACTTGGGTTCCTGGTATGGAATTCCTTGGACATGCTCATGGGTTGAATGAATTATTACATCTTGAGCGATACATTGGTTCTTGATATAAAATTACTTGTATGGGCTCATAGCTATAATGAATTGTTACACCTTTAGGGATAATTGGGTTCCTGGTATAGAATTCCATGGATGGGTTCATAGGTTAAATGAATTATTACACATCGACTAATGCTTGAGTTCTTTACAAGGAAAACCTTGGATATTCTTTTTAGCTTTTTAAGATTATATATACAATGAGCGATACATGGGTTCCTTACACAAAATGACTTAGAAGATTTTGGGGGTCAAATTAATTATATTAAACCTTGAGCAATACTTGGATTAATTTTTATGGAATACCTTGGATGATCTCATAGGATGAATGGATTATTACCATCACTAGAGTGATACTTGGATCCTTTTTACAAAATTCCTTCAACAGGATCATAGGGTGATGGGTTCATAGTTACGCCTTGTGAAATACTTGTATTCCTTTTTATAGAATTCCTTGGATGGGCTCAAGATTATAATTAATTAATTAATCAAATGATTTATCTTCCAAGCCAAAGAAAATTCTTAGATTCATTCAGTACTATAATACATGATAACCATTATCATTTATATAATATTGATGGGTATGACGCCCTTTATTAAAATGTAATATACTTATTATATTATCATATTTGGATACATTGGTCATAAACCTTGGGGTCCATTCCAGCCCATATATAATTGTATGTATGCATGGGAATATATATATATATATATAGATGTTCTGGATTATGATGAAGTAGTTATAGTTAGTTGGATGTCCAATGGGGAACCCGAGCTAAATTGTGTTATTTTTTATTACTATTAATTGATTTATTACTAAACCTACACAATATTGTAAATTTATATTCATGAACATGATTTCATTGGACAATGTTGGTGGTTTCCTATTGAATTTATCTCATGCCCTATTCAGGTCGTCGTTTGGTTTCTAGAAAAACCTCTTGGATTTTGGTGTGGTTCTAGATTGTGCTCTGTGTTGTTACTCTTGGACATGGAAACATAGGAGAAAAAGACTGATCTAGTGCTGAGGATTATCATGAGGATAACCTTTGTGGATCTTATTCTTTTCATTATGCATGCATTTTATGTGTATGTATTCTTTCAAGTATGACTACTTATTTTAATTATTGACATTAAATCATTCTATACTTGATAATATTTATGGCATTTTTCTATTTATTAATTTTGGGGCTGATTTATTTCTATTTTATTTCATTTTTACTTATTCCACAATTGGTATATTTATGATATACCATTGTGTTACTCTGATTAAGAGGGTATAGTCTTCCCATCATACCATCATTAGACCCTCACTACTAGTTGGCAACCTTTAGTGTATGGGGAGTAATCCTTAAGGCCTTGTGAATGGATGACTTGGGGAACTATTTTAGTGGCTGGGTTGAGGAATTAATCCTTTTAACATCACTATAGAAATATTTTGGTGTTATCATAGATGATTAAAATATTTTTTATTTTATTTTCTGTCAATCATAGCAAGAACTCCTTTCTAGAAATGAAGGAATCCTCAGGATTTCTTAATACATGAGAGAGAGAGAATATATGAGGAGGATCATCATATCTTGGATCTTGAGAGCACTATAGATATTTTTCCTCATATGTGGAGGTAATTCTCTAGATAGATATTGTACATTGTAAAAAACCCCATTAGAAAATGATATAACCATGTATTTCTATTCCTAGGTAAAAAGAATAATAATTGCATATAGGACCTTTACTAATCTCTAAATCCATAGAGATACTCACTTATAATAATAATATAAATAATATTATTATTTACTTGACATGTGAAACAAGTACATATAATATAAATATCATTTCTTAAAGAAATATATTAATAGTTATTTAAATGATATTTAATATATCCTTTCCATATAAACTATTAAATTACTCAAAAATTCATCATTAGTAATTACTGAACATTGAATAATTTATAATTATATAATTAAATAACTATCAATTTATTATTCACCAATAAATAAATAAATATTATATTCAATAAATATTAAAATACAAATTTATTTTTAATCAACATAACCTGAATAAAATTAATCTGGGAACCTAAGAATAATTTTCTATTCTAATATTAAATTCATATAGAGTTTGACCAAGGTTATGGAAACACATATTGTGTGACCCTCTAGGACGCTTTCATAGTAGAATTATACTGAACATTCCTAAATTAAAAAATTGATGTATAGAAACACATCAAGGAACCCCTAGAGAAAGGATTTAATATCACAAAAATGACAATGACCTGACTAAAAATTATCATTGTGTCATATAATCTCTTTGTCTCAATATCCCATAAAGCATGTTTCATTACTTATGTCATAAACCAATGTTCTTGATATATCTTTCTTTGATTTTTTGAAATTAAAATCATTATTAAAACCAACATGTCCATGGAATTAATTGGTTATTTTTAATTCTATAAAAGGGAAAAGACATCAACTTTCACTATCATTGGTAGGTAAAATTCATTTATAGAATTATTCATTAATGTTATATCACCCATTATGCATCCAACATTTCCTAATTCACCGTAAGCAAATTGATTCATGGTTTTCACCAATACATCAAAATATATAACTCCTGATATGCATTAATAATAATCTCGTGACTAAGGAAAAAATACACATTCTCACCGATAGAAATATCCAATAACACATATAACATGTGGAATACCTACGGGAGGAAATTTTTTCATAACCTCTCCTCTTAGAGACTTTCAAGGTTGAAATTCATGAAAAGAGGTCTCAAAATTTTTTGATCCTTTAACCCTGATATCCTATTCCATCTATGCCCCATAAAAAAATATCATCTAGTCATAGAACATATATTTAAGGATTCTTTCATAACACTTCAAGGATCTCATCATAGTGGAGAACAACTATATCATTTCAATATGACAAGTACTTTAAGGAAATTAAAACATTCAATGTAACATAAAATAACAATAAGGATGTGATTAGAAATATATTAATATTCAAAAACCATGAATATACAAGGAATGCAAAGTATAAGGAATTTGGTTCCAAGGCACCAACTCCAACATAATAATGGTGTCGAGAAGAATATGTTATGTTATCAAATTATCTTTTTGTAAAATAAGTCAGTACTTAAACTATAATTTGGAATAATTCAAGATCTTGATTTGGTTATAATATATTTTTAACACAAAATTATCTCTTAACATCCTAAAACTTTATTTGAGCTTTAATTTCTCAAAATTTTTCTCACCAAACAAAAATTACCAAATTTTGACTATTGGATAATTTTATTGGAATAGAAATTGTAAAAATTAAATATAAAGAATAATATTTACTTTATAATTAACATATTCCATTATTTGTAAAAATAATAATAACATTATACTATAAAATTTTAATGAATTTAATTAATTGAATATCTGACTTAAAATGAAAATATTTTCAACAAATATATTGATATTATGAGAAACTAAATAAATAATATTTATGGAATTAAAGAGATAACTTCATAGAAAAATATACTCTAATAAAATTTCATACATGGACACCATCCATATATAACCCTTCAATAAGGATAAATTATTCTATCTCATAGGTCGCAACCTTGGGTAACAAAATAAATGACTAATCCCAAGCATCAAGCGGTTACTTAGTGTTAGAGGGTGAATAAATCATAACTCTTCCTTACATACAAGGAGTATACAAACATCATGAGTCTATGAAATAGTTATCACCTGTGTTATTGACCCATTAACCATAAAAATATATAATCAAAATAACAAGATAGCATACCATCCAAGTCATACCATAAATTAATAAACACTATTTGGTCTTACTAATGTCCAACTTAATAAGAACAACAACAATAAAAACAAAAATAAGACCAATAATAATATTAATATTTAACATTATTTTAGTTAATTATCATATAAATACACTTCTATACACATCCCTATAAAATTAAATCATCAAGTATTTAAATAATCATCTATTTAATCCATTTAATAATTCCATGTGTAGTACGATGAGTTTAGAGGAAAAGTAAGAAAGTTTGAACACTTTTAAAATAACATGATCAATACATAAATTTTCTAATCGTGATTTTTGATTTCTCCTTAATATTTTATAAGTACATTTTATTATAAAATTTATTAAAATACACACAATAAGAGTTATTTAAAAATTTAATATTCAAAAAACATATTTATATTAAAGGTAAATTACATGTTTGATGATTCTTTTAATCATATGGAAAACTGATGAGAAAAATCTCTCTCCACTAACATAGTGTATTGCATTGGCCATGAGCCTTTCTAGGATTATAAATTATATTTTTTTTATATTTCAATATATACTAATAAAATATAATTTATAACATTAATACTTTTCAAGTTCTCTTCATAGGTACACTGGTCACATCTTATATATATGATAACAATTTTTAGCATAATATCACATAAATCTCCATCGCTTATTATAATCGCTAAATAAGGTCCATATGGGACAAATGAAAACACTACATTGCTTATAAAAAATAAATTTCACCAAAATCCTATCTTCCAAATGTGACGTGTTACGAATAGAAATATTAGATACTAAAAATTATAAAATGGATCTCAAAATGATCAAAAATCTAAATAATTTTCAATTAAATTTAAAAAACATGTCTTGGAAATTACAAGAAATGATAAAAAAATTAAGTTAAATACCTTAACCATTGAGATATTTTTATTTTAAATTTTGGTAAAATTATTAAAGGTTGATTAGTTTTGATCGTTTCACTTATTTTTAATAAAATTATAATATAAAACTGTTCTTTATATCATTCCAACCACACTGCACATCAGATTTATGTGTCGTTTAATCATATATTTAAAAAATTAATCAATGGCATTTTTATAATATTTCACATCAATATAAGTTTTTTTCTCAATTTTTACCATTTCACTTTTATTTAATTAATTTTTAATCTGAAACTATTTTTATGATCATTCTGACCAAACTGCACTCCAGATTGACATGTTAATCATTCCATCAATTCATAATTTAATAAAAGAAAATTATATTAGTATTCCATTGGAACCCCTATTGTCCTAGTAAAGAATATGAGTATTACATCTAAATATCACCTCAAATAGTCTACATGTTTATGATTAGTGATGAGTGTATAGAAAATGAAATATGGGATGCATTTCCCTCTTCAATCTCATGAAAATATTGAAAACAGCAGATCAACATCAACTCCATAAATAAAACAACATAAAATATCATAAATACGTATAAATATACATTTAATGTCTTAAGGAACAAAAATAATAATTTCCAAAGTAAACAATAAGAAATAAAACTACTCATGTTATGGAAGCGTGAGTCCTCAAAAACTATCCAATCTTCACATTATGGGTTAACAATGTTTTTCCCATCCTATGAATTTATCTTGTAAATTTAAAATAACAATATAATGATGTAGGGATTATAATAAAAGTATAATGAATATGTTTCTTCTAGTATTTTCTATTTTAAAAGTAGATAGATCACACTAAAGATTCAATGAATATACAATAAAATTGACTCATGTCACATCACTGGTCATCTGGTAACCAATCTAACCACTATCTCCCTCTACAAATATGCATAAAATATAAATAAAGTAAATATTGAAAATATACTAAGGTAAGAACATCATACCCACTTACCCAGTAATCTATTCACCCTCACATCCTAATGACATACACCATGGCGCTCCCATCACTTCCTATATCCACATGACACAACCTCATATACCACAAATACGTACCAAAGCCACTTATGAAAACCTCATGTCATAGCCAACACCACCACATATCACAACAACTACCAATGATATATAACCTCACAATATTCATAAGGAAGAGTGTAAAGCTGGGATTTGTAAAACATTTGATTCCACTACATCTTAAATTTTGGGTGTTTAGTCAAAACCTGAAACATTATATTGATGTGATTCATCTTATAAAACTTTAGTGGTGGTGTATAAGGAATAAAAATAAATTAAGTGATATAAAATAGCACATAATATATATTAATTTCAACTTACTGTCAATCTATCTCTATAACCATCACATCATCACATTTTCACCTCCACAAAATGAGAAATTCCACCTATAACCACAAGAATATAAAAACATAAACCACACAAGTCAACCAAAAATTTTACTTTCCAATTATTCCATTTCATTATCAATTATCAATTATCACACTATTCTTCTATAAATTACATTATAAACTCATAATTCTTATAAAATCATTTTAAGCCCCTTAATTAAACTCGATTAACAACATCAAATAATAAACTCTAAAAAATTTTAATTTCATATACCTCTAATCCATATTCCACATGATTCAGAAATCTTATTCATCTATATTTCATAATTTCATTTTATACAAATAAGAAGAATCACCACCTTAATAATTTAATTTATCATATAATTTAATGATAGTGTTATAAATAAGGTCTTACCTTAATTCATTTTGTTCAAATCATTCATTATTTATATTTCATTTCCTTAGGTGTAACTACAGTAGAACATCTGTAGAAACCTTGTTATACCACCTTATCAAATTGTCTACACCAAATTCTCTTATATTACCACATTTAACTGCAAAAATATTAGATTAAAACATGATTCATAGAACTTCCTTACAAAATTAAAACATATAAAAAATCAAATACAAAGGGGAGTTAACACAATACCGCATATACCATAATAATAACCTCATTCCATCCTAGGATCCCATTTTAGTTTATATAAATAAGTCCAATACTAACAATATATCCAGAGAAATGAAAATATTTTTAAATATATACAAATAATGATAAGTAAAAGAGTAATTTCTATATTTTTATACATTTCTAAGAAATACTAATAGTTTTTCAACTGGATTTCGAAAAAATGAACCATTTTAGGAAAATAATAAATTTTATCATGACATGTAATTAAAAATAATAATTTTTTATTCCATTCGAAAATAAAATTATTTTTCATTAGGAATTTAAAAGAATTACTTATTCCTTTTAAAAAGAATATATGACTTAAAAATATGTTAACTTTTTTATTCCATTAAAAAATAATTTATTTATTAAAAATACACTTTAAGAATATGCATTTAGAAAAATATTTTGATTTTATTTGTCATGCCTTTTTAAATATATAATATTTCATATCAATTACATAAATTAAAATTTTTGAGCCCTTAAAAAATAAAATAATAAATTACAGTTCTCTTCCTTTCAATTAAAAATGATATTACTTTTATATATTCTAAAATTTTGTAATTAAAAATTAAAACATTAAAATTATTATTTTCATGCATTTATTTTTTCATATTCCATTAAATTTTTAAATTATCCATTCCTTAAAAAAAATATTTTTTATTACTGTAGAATATTGATAATTTTTTATACCTTGAAAAAATAGTGTTACTTTCTGTAAAATCATGATTTAAAAAGATGAAAACTTAATTCATTTTAGAATATATATATATATATATATATATGCATTAAATCATGTCACATGTATGTATATTTGTTTGTATGTATGTATGTATGTATGCATGCATGACTGTATTAAAAACAAGGGCCTCATGAAATGTTATGTCATTAAAAGAGATCAAAGGCTATTACATAACTGATAAAGGGCCATATCTATTATATCTGCTTGAGAGATGGATACTTCCAAGAGAGGGCCCTTTTTTGTGAAAAATATTATAAGGATAGATTGTGTATGGGGAAATTAGGGAATTAGAATTATCAAAAATAAATATTTGGTTGGTTCAAAAGGAATAAGGATTTGGAATGAGGGTATCTTAACATGGGAACTGATTGAGTTTGGAATATAGGGGGCGGTGTTGATTTCCAGCAAGTAGAAATAATCATGCGTGAAATACCATGTCTTTGTGTGGGGAATGAGTTGTTATTTTTTGGTTGAAAGTTTATATATTAATAAGTATGGGAGGTGAAAAGTCATGGTAATATAAAAGAACAATCCCTGTTGGATGATTCAATAACATGGACACATAGTGTAATGAAATAAAATGATACATACCTTTCTTTCAACAATAACATTTTTTAAAGAAGTCTGGAATTGAAATCAAAGGGTTAAATAAGATCACCTCAAAGCATTCTAGTTGTAAAACAGTGGATTTTGACGAATTATGATTTATTCATATTGCAATAATAATCTTTCCACACCATTTTACATGTCCTCAATGTTTGTAAGGTTGTTCAATTCAAACTATCAAAGACAATATGATGTGGTGTCTATGGACACTTTGGGTGTTATTGTTGGTGGAAACTAAAAAACATCACCATTGAGATGTGCTATCAAAAAAGTAATTTTTAGATGGTGGAAGATTTGGTTCATGATTTGGAGGGAGGAGGGAGGATATATAATTCTTGATTGGTTAATGATTGATTGGTTCTAATAAATAATTAATTTATCCCTTTTCTCTTTCTTTTATTTCATTTAATAAATTCATATCATTATAAAAAAATAATATTAAATAAATATATAGAATAATACATCTAAATTTCAAAAAAAAATCTATTAGTATTTTAAATTATAATCCAATCTTAAATTATTGTTTTTTGGTCTTAAAAATGAAACAATACTAACTATAGATATTAAAACAATAAGATACAGCACTGAGTAAAGTCTAATAAAAAATTGAGTTTCAATTTTTTCACTTATGTGACATGGTATTTTGAGGAAATTTAAACTAAAGGACCAATTAATATATATATCCACATATATTAAGATAGAGATAAAAATTTTATGAGTTGAAATTTCACCATATAAATTATGCTAATCCATTATGATGATAAAAATTTATTGAGAAATCCATTCTTTGAAATATTTAACTCCAATTAATGTTTTTCATTGTGTTACTCAGTGGTGGCATGGTTTGATTACAGTGATATTCAATCTTCCTAGTGTTGATTTTGATAGAGTGTGGATATCACCTAATACTAGTTCCTACATTTTGTGGTCTCTAATTTTTGGCAGCTACACTTACTCAGGATAGTGTGATCTCCATTAGTGAAGACATACCCGGTGAAGATTGTATTGTAGATTCTTTTTTCCCTAGGTTTTTGAGCCTCAACCAGCTAGTTTGGTTGTATTGGGCTTTGTCCCATGTTTTTATGTGGTCTTTGACGAGTGTTCCCTTTTTGTACCACAATTTATTTGTTGTGTTAATTTCCCACATAACTCTTTCAAGTTTCCTTTTTAAAATTTTATGAAGTTATTCAGAGAAAATGAAATATGATTTTTTTTTTGTTTTTTATTAAGATATAAATGGAGGATTTTAAATTTAAATGTAATTAAATTAATCTATTTCTTGTTTGGTAAAGAGTATAGGAGTCCACATTACTATTTGCATTCTATTTTCATTTATACTATTTAAAACATTACATTTTTATATCCACCTATATTATTTTTCATTTGGATAAATAAAAAGAACAATTAAAATTCAATTATAATTGAATCCTTTTTAATGTACTCTATATTAAATTATTGATTTCAAGATATAATATAATATTCTTTAATAAAAATGAAACAGACAAAGAAATGATATTATCTTTATGGAGACCTTTTCAAATACCATTGATGGAGAACTTTAGTAATTTCCTTGAATCATTCTATAACTATGAAGACCTCTGGTAATATCCTTGAATCATTCCATGAATATAACCAAAACCCACCTTGAATATAAAAACATGAACATCAATTTATGAAAAGAAAGGGCATAACAATGTTATTGTAAGGTCACCCCCATTTTGATCGATATTTGCATTATTATTGAGGAGTTGTTATATATTTTCCTATGATGTTGCAATTAAAATATTTAATTATTTTTTAATAGTGAATTTTTTTGTGTGTCTTTAATGATTTTGACATGAAAAATAGGGGAAAAGTGAAAAAACAACTAATATATGAGAATATATAACCATAAAACACCTCTTGAAGAAAAAATGGAACTAATCATCAATAACAATGAGAAAAAACATTATAAATATACATTTTCCACATGTTTAATAAAACAAATATATATATAAATCATGATTGTATGAACTTATAAAAATATATATAAATACAAGTAAAAATTACTATTATAATAAAAATAATTATTTTATTTCTCAAATAAAAATAAAACTGCTTTTTTATTAATTATTTTATGTATGAAAAACATGTCATAGGGCTAGTAGGAATCATAACACCATAAAATAAATGGAGTTCCCAACCTGTATATTAAAATTTATTTTTGAAGGAAATACCCATTCAAAACTATCATCTCTTCTAACATTAGTAAAGATATTCAAGGATATAATTACCACATCTCCATCCTATAGTAAAATCTATTCTTTTCTATACACCATTTTCACCTTCTATTTCTTACACTCGATGTCTTTCTTTCCATTTTCCCATGAATAGAGCCTCACCATCATGAATTTGAATAATCAGGTACCTTTCACTATTTTTTATCATTATCTCTAGATTCTAGTGTGCTAAAATCAATTAAAATACATTCTTTAAGATTAATAATCTATTTTATCTTCTAGGTTTTCTTATTTAAGTTCTTTATCTATGAATTCTCATGTGTATTTGGTTTGAATCATTGTTACTGGTATGATCATTTTGTTTCATATAATTCTATATATCATTTTTTGATCATAGGGTTCTACATTGAAGGAATAATTAGGGTTTTGTTTATAGAAACTATAGTGCATGGTTGTCCATTATCGACGAGAAACAAATATAGACCCCACCTCTTTCTTTCCAGCAAATAATGAATTTATCCTCTTGTTTATGTACGCATTAAATATACATTTACACATGTTTAATAAAATACATATAGACACACACACACACACACAGATATATATATATATAATATGATATTATATATTAATATATATTACTATTCTAATGAAAATAATTAGTTTAGTTTTCAAATAAAAAAGGGTTTTTTATTAATTGTTTTATATATGAAAAATATATCACAAAACTGAAAGGAATGGACACACCAACCTATAAATGGACATCCAAATTTTCTCATTAAATTATATAAATTTAGGAATACCTGATTCATCTATCAATGTCACTCACCACAGTATAGATATCCATGGATAGAATAACTACATCTCCTTCATATGGGAAAATCTCTTCTTTTCTCTTCCTTATCCCACTATGTCTTATAATAAAATAAGTGATAATACTTAAATGGTTTATAATATTTGTATATCTATGTTATAATGGGAAATGTGAGTTTCCTACTCATACATAAGGTATTATGGTAGATATTATAATAAATAATAATTCTTGACACAAATTTCTATTTTTATTAGTGGGAGATATTTATATATAACAATCTATTATATGCTGAATGTTATGAGGATTATGTGAAACATCTATGGATTTTTCTTCTATATTTATTATTTAAAGGTTTGGAAACATATATTAAATCATAACAATAACCTTGAAATTTAATTTTATGACAAAGATATATTTTTGGGGATAAATATTTGAGAACACGTGATTTAGGGATGGATAACTCTTAGGTTTAATATATGATTTATGTTGAGGTAATAAAGGTTTGAATTATTCTGAGAACAGAGATTTATTGTAATTCTTGAGACCCCATTGTCACATAGTCGATATCTTACTTTTTTACATTGGCATAAGATATCATAAATCACATCCCTGATGATAGAATATTTTAGTAGTATTTGTAAAATAGATACATATTTGAAATTAAAATTACATGTTAAACATTAAATACAAAAAAAAATTGGAAAAATTCCGTTATTTTCCTAGATTAACCTTACATATCAGTCATTATAAACCTCGTGTAAACCTAGGGAATATAAAACATAAAAAGGGGTGAGCTAAAATACTCAGTAAGGGTTAAGTATAGTCGAAGCTATAATAAAAGAGTAAAGGATAATTATTATAGAAAGGTAAATAAATGAACACATATTTCATGTAATCAATAAACTGAAAATGAAATTGCATTTATAGATTTCTTTCATATTGAAAATCCTCTAGATTGTAATAACTAAAATTAAGTAAATTCATAATATCAGAAGTATACACTATCAAGATATATCCTCTAGATAGTTACTATTAAGATCAATCCTCTTACCAGTTTAAGTCTATGGTTAGAAACCTCTTTGATTCTTCCTGTAAACAAACACAAAGGCTTTTTACTAATTGATTTAAACTCAAGATATTACCGATTCATCACATTGATTTCATTAATCGGTCCCCTAACCTTGTCTTTCATGTCTAAAGCATTCCTCGTATATAAAATATCTGATTTAAAAGTATATTTAATCAAAGTTCATCATACCACATTGAACTATTTGATTCATGAACCCCATAAAATTAAGTAATTATCAAAATAAATATTGAATACCATGAAGATAAGGATATTAATGATATGATATATCAAAGGGTTAGTACACCACACAAAATAAATAATTTGTGAATAAGGCATATCTCATAGAAATAAAAGTGAGATAAGACAAAACCATACCTTACGCTTCCTTTAGTCAAACGTTCTTTAACCTCATGTATAATGGTTTCAATAATGTTATTAACTTATAATAGAACAATATTAATTTTTATTCCATCATATTTTATCTTCGTATATTATTTGATCACCCATTTATTGATAATACTTTGTTGTTACCCTTGTTTTGAGTGTTAACCACTTTATTTCCCTATGAATGTTTTGTTATGAAAGTCTCATTTTTTTTCAAAGGATATATATCCAATATCTAAAAAAATTATATTAATGTTGTCAATATAATATTTAATCATTATATAAATTTTTATATCCATTATTTAATGTTGGATATGGAAAATTAATCGCATCGTGTTGTAGATACGGTAGGTCATATGTACGCACGAGTAACGGTATCATTCCCTTAATAAATGAAAGGATAAGGAAGTGTATGGTATATTAAATTTTACAGAATAAATATGATGCCATATTTATTTTATATATCCATTATTTACATCATTATACCCATCCAAGTAAATTAGTGATGAAAAACGGATTACACTACGGCGTGGAGATGGCAAGTCGTACACACACACACACACAATACTTTCATTTTTAGCTGGATGGATAAAAGGTGGAATATGGTTGTACCATAATCATAATAAAATATAAAAATATATATGATACATTATTTATAAATTTAGCATGGAAACCATTAATGAATATGAATTAGAATAAGGAATAAACTTTAAAGAGTCGGTAAAGATGATTACCTCTTCTTCGGTGGACTTCCTATATAACTTATCTTAATGGACCTACGGTATCTCTCCCAAAAGAATAAAAACTTTCATAAATTGGATAAGGATGTTTGTAAGATAAATTTTTAGGATTTCTCAAGCTAAATGGCTCATATTGGTGTGAGAAAGTTTGGGAGGAGGTTCCCTTTTATAATTTAGGTGGCGGGGAACTTTCGAAAATCCTCAAAATATTAAAATATAATATGGTTATTATAGAGAAAAAGATATATAAATGGGAAAAAATAAATAGGGGGAGAAATTTTAGATCATATCTTCACCCATTTGTGATTATTTAACATTTTTTGGATTTTTAAATAATTTTGTAAAATATTGATTAAAAATATTATCATTATTAAAAATTTGATATAATTCATTTAATTTGACATCAAATACATCATGAAAAAGTGGTAATTTGAATGTAATGATTTAAAAAATATCTAATAAATCTTATAGATATAGGAAATTAATTATAAACATTAAATAATCTGAAATATATCCAAATTAATACATTTAAAATAAATTATTTTATTTTTTGTTAATTAAATAAATATTGTGTTACCATTACAGAAGCATTTATGGTAAATATATAATTTATAAAAATTAAAAAATATAAATATAATAAAAAAATCATTATGGTAAAAATAGACATCTATTTTCTTTCATATATTTATTTTTTCACTATGTGGACACATAAATGACATTCAATACAAAGTGAGTGATATTTTGTTACTATCTTGAATTTTAAAAATATATAAGTTATTTTCATTGGAAAGTTTCCATTAAAAAACTCCAATTCTATATTAGGGTTATAAGGGTCTAATCCTCTTCTTAAGATAATTTTTATATAAGCTTAGGTCACATTCTTACCCTTATCTTTCGATTTTAACCCTTATTTAAACCCTTTAACTCTTACTGTGAAAATATGTGTTTTTACTGATTGATGGATAACATAATTAAAATAAATATAAAACTAAAAATAAATGATTAATGGATTATATTTTCACCCTTATACCAAATTTTCGGATTAAATTTATATTTTTATGAATTTAATAGCACTTAATAAAATATTATTTTCTTAAAATTAACATTAATGTCAATTTAGACATTATTCATTTATTGACTTTTTAGAAAATATCAATAAAAAATGTAACCTAAAAACCCATTAATAAATCATTAATATTTATAGGTAATCTAGGAAATTATTTTATTATCTTAATTATATCAAATTATATTTATTTTAATATTTTCAATAAAATTTATTTGATATGTCCATTAAGTGAACAATTACTACATTATCATTGTGAATGCCTTTAATTAAATAATTTTTTTCCTAAAAATTAAAAATTAATTTTCATTATGAATATAAACACTATTTATTTCAAATAAATATTTATATTTTAATATACCTTATGAATAATTACATATTAGAAATGTAATACCTATTTAATATATGAGTATGATATATTTGACTTTCCTTAAAATAAAATACTATAAATGGATTAATGTCATAAAAGTGGCTCCAAGAATCCATAAAATCAGACCAAAGGTGATTTGGGTCTATACTAACTCATACAATAAAATTAGGACAAGTTTTTATGTATTTTTTAAAACATATAATATTACTTTTACCCTTAGTTACTCGATTTACCCTTAATTTTGGTAATGAAAAAAAATACTAAAGTTACTATTCATATAGTCCAAAAATAAAAGAGAATTATTTACTAAATTTTTACCTTATGATAATAAATATGAAATCAATTTTTAAAAATTAAAAACACATAATTGGCTAAAATTAATTTAATATTAATCCCATTGATGTAACGGGAAAATGGTTTTTAAAGTGAAAATGTTCAAAAGATTGAAATATTTTTATATCCAAATTCAATGTTAAATTGATTCAAATTACCTAAATTATAGGAAATGATATAAATATTATCTAATTATACTTTAAATCCAATTAAAAATAAAATTCAACACTATAAATTATTTAGATGAAAAAGATGTTTTCAATTAAAATTTAGTACTTTTTTACCATTCATCAAAACTTAAAACATATCATAAAAATAATAAAAATTCAATCAGAATAAATTTTTATATTACTCAATAAAATAAAATGTTTATTTTTTCAAATACAATTTATAAAATTTCAAAAAAATAAATATAAAATAAGTGTTTCATTAAAAGGCAGTAAAAT
This sequence comes from Viscum album, assembly GCA_963277665.1. NCBI lineage: Eukaryota > Viridiplantae > Streptophyta > Magnoliopsida > Santalales > Viscaceae > Viscum > Viscum album. The sequence continues at coordinate 1,725,040,768 of OY728152.1, read as the reverse complement.
TGCCTTTTGAAAAATATAGGTTTTGATGTGTAAAAGGGGATTTATTTTTATATCATGTATAGAAACCCCATAAGATGAATGTTACAAATTATATTGAACATTTAAAATATAAATTTAATTATTTTTTTAATATTATGAATTCCGACCAATTTAATTGCTAGATAATAATAATAATCTTTCTTTGTTTGTTTAAGTTGGGTGTTGTGTTCAACATTAGCTTTCGAAAAGATTAACATTAAAGAGTGAAATACCAAAAAATACTAGTATTTTATAGTTATATAGTATTAATATCCTTGTAATTTATTTTTTATATAATTACAAATGGATCTACGATATTTGTTGGTGTAATTTTACCGAATTTTTGGGATTATGGTGTATATTGTCTTATGTATGACTTTATGAACTAGTGGTTAATATCTATGAGGGTTAAAGTTAAAGTTAAATTTTAAAGAAATATATTATTTTTTTGTGGTTCAATTTCTTGGATATTCAAATGCTTTTAGTAAAGGTATATTTTGTAGAATGTATGTCTAGGGTATATAAATACTTGACTATAAAATTGTATGAAAAAATAAGTTTATTAGAGGAACGATAAGTAACTTGGTATACCCAAATAGAGTTAGATAAATGTCTTATTAGAAGTTATATCCCAAATTATACATATATTATTAATACCCTCACCTAATTTCATTGGATATTAATAACTAAAATTGTGAGGATGTAATTTATTTATGTGGGGTAGAATGTAACGACCCAAGAGTTTACTATATAATTTTTTTCCTTTAAATAAACAAAGTGTTGATATTGTTTCACATGAGACACCAGACTAAAGAAATCTAACTGATATTTGATAAGAAAAATATAACAACAATAAAACCAATTTTAAATAAAATTATGGTAATCAACTATAAATTCATAAAATATGGGATCAAGAATACTAAATGTTCTAAAATTGTGTTTTTAACAAAAATAGTTTTTCTTTACATATTATATTTTCTTTTAAATGATAAATTTTATAATTTTATAATTTTAATTTTGAAATATTAAACGAATATTTTAATTCATCATTTAAAAATTATCTTAGGATTATTTGTAATATTTTTTTAAAATAATTTATTTTCACATGAATAATGAAAATATACATTTTGCTAAAAATTACAACATTTATGACATTATATTTAAACAAAAGTGACTTAAAAGTTTATGAAATATTTTTTAAATGAAATATATAAATTTAATAAGTAATATAAATAAATTAAATTCACTTTTTAAAATTTACAGAACACGTGTTAAACATTTTGGAAACTCATGTAATATTTTACAATAAAAATTATTTTTATAGACATACATTAAAAATGAGATTTTATCACTTTTATAAATTATATTTAAAAAATGGATTTAATATTTCATATCAAGATTTCCATGTTATTTGATAAATTAAATTTCCTTTGTGATCATAACAAATATATTACTAAAATTAAAGTTAATTACCATGATAATGATCAAAGGGTTATTTTCAAAGAATTGTTTTATTAATGTTGTGAGATTTTTATCTAATAAATTAAATTTATTTATTTTAAATTATAAATATAATATGATTTTTAGAAAATATATAATTACATTATCATGTGTTTAATTTTTAATAAATTCTAAATAGTATTAAGAAAGCATAATGGTTAAAACATCATTTTTCAACAAAAAAACTGTTTTTCTATATATATAATGGTTTAATTAAAATTTTATTTTTATATAATTAAAATTTTTAATTAAAATAAATGGAGTTGAATTTTATTTTTATCACCTCCAAAATTGGTAAGGTTATTTATTTTATATTTTATATAAAACATAATTTTCTTAGGTAAAAACTAGTTTCCCTGGTAAAAATTAAAAATGGTGAAAGTAAGTATTTAAGAGTAAATGACATAAAACATGATTAAAAATGTGTGGAAATAATTTTTTGAGGATTTATCCACCAAATATCCCCCAAAAATCCATTATTTCTAAATTTTAGACTTATTGATTCTTGAATAGTGTAATCATATCATTGAAAATAAAAGGGTATTTACAAAATAGCCTTTTTCTTCACATATAAAATGGATCACTTTAATCTTTCAATGATCCAAATTACCTTAAAAATATCCTTGAACCCTTAACCAATTTTCCTATCCTAGAAGATTCTTGTGTTTCTAAAATCCATAGATATCTACATATTATCCTTTTTCCTTCAATTCTATGGATTTCAACAAGAGAAAGTTTAAGGTCAAGACGTAAGTATTACATACTCCTTTCCTTTTCTTCTTAATATATATCATCCAAAACTACACTAAACATAGTAATATAATGACCTCATTATATTTAGTATACTAAATTATTATTATATTAATGGGTATACCTTAATTATTCCCTTCTAACTACTTATAAAAACAAAAAAACATTAATCATGTGTTGAGCGGACTACCGCCTCCACGAACTGATGACTTACATTTTTCTCCACCACCTCTCTTCAGTTGTTATACTGATTGAATTTAATAATAAATATGAAATATATAATATAATTTTGAATTTTAATTTTCAAATTATATTCCACCTACGTTACCTCTCATTACTAGAAAATGAAAATTATAATCATGAAATGTGTGGACTACCACTTCTATGAAATAACATTTTTTCGTATTGATTTTATTCTTAATCTAAAACAATTCAAATATAATTCAAAAAACTAAAAAAACTATATAATATAATTTTTATTTTATTATGATGATATTATACACTTCCTTAACCACACTCACCCATTATGTTATAGCGTGTTCTTGTTTGGGTCGGTTTAACCACTTATATGAACTAAGCTATCAAAATCAATCATGGATTACAATATGAACTTAAATAATAATATTATTATATAATATTAACAAAATAATTATTTTTTAGTGTTCTTAAATGGTTGTATAAATTATTTAACATATTATTAAAATATCATCCTTGATCGCTAATATTACCAAAATAATCCAACACCGGTTCAATTTTCTTGAAAAATAAAAAACATAAGAAATTTATATATATATATATATATAATATTTAAATATAATATAATATTAAATTGTGTTTAGTAAATTAATTATGGATGAATAATTTTCTAAGGAAGTTATTAATAAAATTAATTTTCTTATTCAATAAGTCTGTCACATGTACCGAGTGAATCAAGAAAATAGTATGGGTTTCTTGTCACATGTATAACGCCTTAATACATATTGTAACACCCCAAGATTTTATGGTATGTGTCTTTTTAAATTTAATATCTTTGATAGCATAAGTTGCACGCAACACCCATCTTGATCTAACAATGTAATATTATTATAGCATAGCTGTAAAAATTGAAAAAATGAATAATATTAACCAAATTATAAAATTTATATATATTAAAATGTTTTTACATTCAAACAAAAGATTTTATAGGCATAATATAATAATAAATCCAATTTTATATATAAAAATCTATATTTTTCTAAAATAAATTTTGTCACTTTTAATGGCATGCTTGTTTTAAATCTTTTTCTTGACACTTTTATAAATTCTATTTTAAAAAATAAACTAATTATTTTGAATTGGAATATAAAAATTCACCTTCATTGAAATTTTATATTTTAAAGATAAGTTTTAGGTTTTGATGAATAGTGAAAAAATATTACATTTTAATTGTAAACATCTTTTTGTCAAAATATTTTATTATGTTAAATTATATTTTTAATTGGTTTTAAAGTATAATTAGATTAATATTTTTATCATTTAATCCAATATTGGTCATTGTAATTAATTTTAAAGTGAATTTGGATATAAGAATATTTCAATCTTTTGAATGTTTTCACTTCAAAAACTTGTTTTTTCATTCTATCAATGGGGTAATTTTAAATTGGTTTTATCCAATTCTGTGATTTGAATTTTGAAAAATGGATTCATTATTTTTAATCAGAATTTCAAAATTTAGTAAATATTTCCATTTTATTTTTGTAAAATATAAATAGGAACATTAACAAAAAAATTTATTACCATGTCTAATGGTAAATCCGGTTATTAAGGGTAAAAATAATATTATAAATATTATTAAATTTTCCTAAAACATATTATAATTTTATTTTATGAATAATTTCCAACAAAAATAATTCATGGGCTGATTTTATGGCCTCTTGGATCTAGTTTGATGACTTTAATCCTTTTGTAGTAGTTGATTAAAAAGAAAGTCAAATATGTCATACTCTTGTTTTTAATAAGTATTACATTTTTAATAACTGGTTATTCAAAATATAAGTTAAAATATTAATTTTAATTTGAAAGATAAAATTTTTAAGTTCATTACTATTATTTATTTTTAATTTTTAGGTAATAGATAATTAAATTAGAGGCATGCATAAGGATGATGTAGTAATTGTTTAATTAATGGACATATCTAATAAATGTTATTAAAAATATTAAAATAAATTTAATTTTATAAAATTTATGTCATAAAATAATTTTATAGATGACCTAGACAAATTATCAATGTATTAAATTATTTATTTTGAAAATATCATGTTTTTATGATATTTTAGAAATTTCAATAATTGAATTGTATCAAAATTGACATTAATGATGTTTTATAATAAATAATATTTTAGTAAATAATATAAAATTTATAAAAATATAAAATTCATCAAACTTATTTGGATAACGTATCCAATTTCTTAAATGATACATTTATGGTTTTTTTGGAATTTTATTGTAAATATATTAACCCTCAAAGAGTAAAACTCTATGTTGTTTTGGTAAGAGTTTGAGGGATTAAATAAGGGTTAAAACCAAAATATAAGGATAAAAATGTGACATAAACATTTCTAAAAACTATTTTAAGATATTATTTCAACCCATAATCATCTTATATTGTAAATAAATCACTTTTGTGCCATTTGAAATTGGAAATTAATTTATATTAATTTAATATTTTGAGAGTTCCCAAAAGTGCCCCAAACCTCAATTATAAAGATACACCTCTTCCCTCAATTTTTCACACCACATTGAGTCTTATAGATCTAAAAAACCTATCAATTTCTCTTATGAACATTCTTATATAAGTTCTTGGGGTATGTTTCCTCCAAAATTACCAACTCTATATCCCTTACGAAGAGATATAATGGAATTCCACTAAAGAAGAGGTATTTGTTTTACCAATTAATTCAAGTTAATTTCTTCTTATACTTACTATTAATTATTTGTTCCCATGATAAAGTATTAATTATATTATAATATATGTTATGATATGTTATTATTATTATGGTAAAACTATATTACTCCTTTTATCCATCCTACAAAAAATAAAAACACGTTGTGTGCGTACGTACAACTTACTATCTCCACACCATTGTGTAATTTTTTTGTCATCACCAATTTACTTTGATGGGTATATTTATGGAAATAATGGATATATATGGAATTTATGACATGATATTTATTCTTTATAATTAATATAACATCCAATTACAAACCCTTTCACCATTAAGGTAATGAAACTGTCGCTCATGCATACGTACGACCTATCATCTCCACGATGTGATTTGATTCATTTTTCATGTTAACCATTAATGAATGATTATAATTTTTTATAATGAATATATATGATATATATGTACTTTATATCATTATATAGATAAAATAAATATATCTTATGCATAAGAAATAAGAAATACACGATAAAACATAAATAGGAAAATAAAGTAGTTAACACGTGAATCAAAGGTAATAATGAAATATTATTAACAAAAACAACATAATAGGATCATATATGATATAATAAATATGGTTATAGTCCTGGTATAAATTCGTAATGAGATTTAAAACATCACATAGGAAGTTAAATCAAATTCAACTAAAGGAAAGTAAAATGTATTCTATTTTTGTCTCAATTTTATTTTTGTGGGACACATGCCTAAAATTACATTTTTTATTATTTTTTAGAAGAAATTTTTTGGTTATGTGGGAACCATACACCACCTTTCATATCCATGAACACAACATAAATCTTGATTCAAAAATTTAAACATTATCTTTCAAAATTCAAAATTCAAACACAACATCATCACTCCTCAGACCACATCCCCCCTTGAGATGAAAAACCAAACACAAAACAACCTATCATCATACCAGATCACTAATGAGGAACCCTATAAAACCCATTATATTCATTATTTAACACCATCATCATCATCTAGAAAAATATATCTTCCAGTAAAACACTTTGAACCTAACCATGTTGGTATCAAATGTTACGGATAACCGGACCAAACCAAAGAAACTATCCATAATTAGAAAAAAAAACCCATCATTATAGGAGAGGGAAAAAACCCCGAAAGGTAATTGTAGACCATCACCAAAGGGGATATCAAATGGAGATCAAAAGGAGAAAATGTGCACCATAGTGCCTCCTGGAATTTTGTCAGCTGCTTCAATAATCCCTCACAAATCCTCCTTCGGTGCCATTGCACCAGACCAACTGAGATGGGAGCCACAGAACATGAATCCTGGGTAGAGTTGAGTGAAAAAAATGTCACATTAGTAGGCCACACTTTTCATGAATACTGAACCTAAAATAAATTCATCTGAAACACACAAAATAGGCCAAAAACCCACCACAACCCACAAACAAAAACACTATCACCAAACAAAGTTGATAACATCCATGATAGAAAAAAAGAACCAATAAACTAGATACTGAATTTAATGGAAGGAAAAAGTAAGATCCAAAAAAGAGAATCATTAGTGGACCACAATTTTAAACCACTATCACACCCCAAACCATCATGAAGAATGCCAAATATGACCAAAATGGAGTTTTATACGGTGGATCTAGTCGAAACTATAACGATGGATCATAGATGAAGTTCTATAAAAATGAGGCACAATCCCATAGAAGTAAATAACTTCAAGGAGAAACCTGTGACCTAAAATCAGGGGAATATAGTGGGAGTCCAGGAGAAGGTCCACTCATCGAAAAGGGAATGTGGACTGAGGTCACTGAAGGCAAGTGATCCAACCAATGGAAGCAGAAGTAACAGAAAGGAGAGAAGAGAGCAGTGAAGGGAAAAGGATGGTGCTCCATCTCTAGGGTGAGTAAATCCTAGGGGGATGAGGAGAGATCTTGAGGGACTTCTTCGGGAGAAAATAGATCCATCCATTTTCTGTGAAAAAAATGCTTTATAAACTAATTTTTTATTCTATGCGGTCTATATACTACCCATGAATGTCTTTTATGTGTATAATTCTGAAAACTTTGGTAATTTAATATCCATATTTTTTTCATGGTCCATACGTTTATACTCATTTTAATGTGTTAAATGTTTATTTCAAAGTCTCAATATTGTTCGGGATTGTGTAAGTTTAAATCTCCATCAGGGAACATTTTTCTTCTATGACCACGTTTTCTAAAATTATTTCAAAAAGGGTTTTATTATTATTCTATAAATATTTTATGTATTTTTACCCATGTTCTAATTTTTATAAAATGGTTTTAAATGAGTATTTTTTTCATTTTCAAATGAGGTACTTTATGAATATTTTCACAAAAATATAAAGGAATTATTTTTTAACTTATGTGGAATGAGTATATTTTTTAAGCCTCATTATGAATTAATGTATTTAAGCTTACATTACTATTTTATAAGGTTCTTTTTAATGAAAATTGTTCCATTTAAAATTGCACGGAACATTAAATAAATTATTTCAATGGAAAAAAACTATATTTCTATTAATAAATTTCAAGGATTTTATTAAAGAATTTTCATCTATGTCAACATAAATTATTGATTTTTATGCATCACTAAAGTTGATATATTATGATATCATATAAAAAAATTTATTAAATTTTTTATGATCGTTTTGATTGTGGATGTAGTATGCCGATACTACTAACCATATTACTCAGAACATTTTGTGATCATGTTTACTGATTAGGGAAAGTTATGTACATTTATTATGTATATTTTGTTTATCATTCAAGTCATTAATATGATGAATTCATTGGACAAATTAAGTTATATGTGGGTCCTACTATCACCCTTTGATTCATTGGTAGGTCTCATGAGGCAAACCAAATTGGGATTTGGATGAGGTCTTACCCATTTATTTTTCTATGTCTTGGACGAGTCCTCGAAGGTATATTTATGATTTATAGAATTATAAATTATATTATTATGAGACTATTTATGGATTTACATGTGATTATTTGGTTATTATAAATCCATGGATATGTTTTCTTGCTCATGGGATTGTTTATATGGTAATATTTGATTATTTTTTATATCGACCATATTATGATCAAATTACCAATTAAATGGAATGTGATTCAGTTATTAAAAGTTTAATAATTTTTATTTCATTTCTTATGCTCTATGTATAACCTTACTAAGAATCTAAGGTCACCCCTTTCTTATGTTTTATTTTTCCCCAGGATACTAGGAAGTGATTTATGATTGATTATGTGGGGATGATCTAGGAGAATAATGGTATTCTCAAAGCGATTACTATGTTATATTTTTTTCAGTTGTAATATAATATTCAAGTATGTATCTAGTTTTCCAAGACTACTAAACTATTTTATTCCTTTGGGATATGATATCTTGTACTCAGAACCAATGTAAAAAAGTAAGGCACTAGCTCCAAGAAACTGGGTTTCGGGTCTTTATATATAGTATCAAAGCGTGTTTAGTAAAAACCTTGGGAACTAGATTAGAGAATGAAACCGTATGATAGAATTTGGAAATATATCAAAATAAAATAAGATTGTGATTTAGAGATCAGTTATAATTAAAATTTCAATTTTGGTTATGTGATTCACTATTTTTGAGATTATACATTATGTTTCATAATGTTATGGATCTAGTGTATGCCACTATTTATAAATGGAACCTAGAGGAAGCAATAAAAATGATATTAATGCACATAATCTATGTAGGTATTTACCTCATATGCAATAAAATGATGTTGGATATGGAGATAGAGATGGTGTAGAACAACTTATAACTATACTATAAAAAATGACTCATGTTGTGAACAATAACCTTACATGTAAGGATCATCCTGATCTATAATGTGGAGGAACAATGTTAGACTACTTCATGAGACAAAAACCTCTATTATTTAATGTGACTAAATATCTATTTATAGATTAGAAATAGATAAGTTCCTTAGAAAATATATTTCTCACTTTGGGAAGTGTGGAAAGGGAGAAGGTTATTGTGGCATTTTTTCAACTTCCTTGAAATGCGGTTCAATGGTGGTCATTGATTAAAAAACTAAGGAGGATGAGGAAATGAAAAACATGTAATGAAGGGATTTTAAGTAACTTTTATTAGGAAAATATTTCCCTCATAAACAATGATCAGATATGGGGAGGAAATTTTTGAGTTTGGGGAAAAAGGAGGATGATAATGTTTTTAATTAGGAATCTCTCATTAATAGGTTAGAAAGTCATGCTATGGAATACATACATAACCCAAGGAGTAGGATTGATCATTTCTTTGATGGATTAAATCCACTCCTCTAAAGGGAATTTTTCTCCCAAACATTCTCATCATACTAAGATATGGTCTCATGTGCTATCAAGCTAGAGAAATAATTCTATAAGTCTTATGACTTTAAGGGAAAGATAGAGAATAAGAGAATGATGGAGAAATAAATAGATAAAGGGAAAAGTGGAAAGACAGATTTTACAAAATGTGATAATTATGGAAAGAAACACCCTAGTACTTTCCAGAAGGGAATGAGAGTTTGTTAAAAATGTGGAGAGAAGGTTCACCAGGATCGGGATTGTAAGGGAAAGAATGAAACTTTAAATGTGAAATGTTTCAACTATAAGGAGATGGGTCACCATGCAAATGAATTTACCAAGCATCAATGAAATATAGTTCAGAAGAAGCAAAGGGATAAAGGTCAATATTATGTTTTTAATATAGTCAAAGTGGAATAATTAATTTTTTTATGTTTACAAGAATCATAACATAAATAATGATTGTATCGCATTACTTCTTCTTTAAGGATTTTGAAGTATGATTGTTTTCATTAAGATTTAAAGGTGATAAAGGTCCTCATGTATTTTTTTGTGACAAAAATATCTACATTATGTTGTCATGAAAATATGATGTTAAGTTGATTTTGGAAATTTAGTGACATTCGTTGAAATTTACAAGTAATTCCCTTGACTTGTAAATTTTTACTCGTGGGTCTTATGATTTATAAAAGTGATATAGGAAAGAAAAATTCATCTTTAACATTCATTTCCAAGTGTAAGGATAATGTGAAAATAGATCCAACAAAAAACAATGAGATTATGCTTATGGAATGGAAATAAATAAATTAAGTGATAGTAAATGAATCCCTCAACTCTACAAAAAGGATTTTAGAACAAAAACATTATCTGTTTACTTTTCATTCTAAGAAATCAAGGGTATTCTAACAGATCATAATAATTATGTTTTTTTTATTATTAAATTTCTAATGACCATGTTATACATCACTCTCCATTATAAATTGATAGTTATATTTATCTACCATTTCAATATTTTCACTTTCCCCTAATGTTCCCCTATTTAAAAGCTTAATATTGTGGGGACCTTCGCATTTCGCTTTCCCTCTTATTAAGAGGATGTTTAATTTACACTATTTATGATGTGGTCTTCCCACAAAGGAATTTTGAAGTATCAAATTTAGATTTTTAATGTAAAATTTTAAATTTCAAGGATTTAAATTTTTTAAGGTGGTGAAATGTAACTCACATAGATTTTATAGTTTGTCTCTTTTTAAATTTAATCTATTCGATATCATATGTTCCACACAACACCCAAAATAATCGTAAAATGAAATGTTTTTATAAAACTGAGTGGAGGTGAATTTCCCGGTACTGTAGCAGTACTGAAACATGTACTATTCAGTACTGTTGTAGCTGGAACAATTCACCCGATTTGGGCCTTCGGGCCACCAATTTGGGACTACGGGTCTCCAGTGTCTTCGAGTCATCAAATTTCTTCTGGACATAGGGCCATCAGGTCACAAAGACCATGGAGTATCCTAGTTCACACAGATCAGTCCCCAGAAGAGGATCAGAGCAACAATACTAGCAGTCACCTGAGGTAGAGCTACCGGATTGAAAAAACGAGAGTGTATGGAAACTGCCATTGGGACCAGGCACTGTGTAGCTTTGTACAGGGAAATTCTAGCCAATCAGCAATGCAAGGTGGGGAGCTAGGCGATCAATGATGTAAAATCTAGGGGAGGGGCAGTTCCTATGGGTTAGGCCTAAGGGTCATGAATTGGGCCTAGTATGCCTCTAGGCCTTTGGGTCATGTTTTGCGAGTCGTTTCGGGCCTTGTGCCATAGGATTACAGGTCATGTATGGGTTCCCCTTCATCCCTTAAAAAGGTGGATAATCTATAATAAAATAAAAAAGAAGGTCTTCGGGCCATTCGAGCATAAGATAAGAGTAATTCCAATTTTAAGCATAAAAAGCTATATTTTTCAAATGGAAAATTTGTCACCTTTTGATGGAAGGCTTGTTTTAAATATAGATTTTGACACAATTATAAATAATATTTTTTTAAAAAAATTTATTCTTTTAAATAATAATATGAAAATTTACCTTGTCTTATTTTTTTTTATTTTTCTTATAAGTTTCATTTTTTTATGAATAGTTAAAAAATTATTTCATTTTTATTGAAAACAGCTTTCTCATCTAAATTATTTATTGTGTTATATTATATTTTGAATTGGTTTTAAAATTTAATTATATTTTTTTTTATTAATTATTCCAATTTAGGTCATTAGAATCAATTTCAAATTTAATTTGGATATAAAATCATTTAGTCATTTGAACATTTTCACTTTAAAAACATGATTTATTGTTCCAACAAGTGGATTAATTTTAAATTAATTTTATCCAATTATTTATTTTTTATTTTTAAAAATTGATTCCATATTTAGAATCATAATTTATAAATTTCATAAATAGGTCCCTTTTATTTTTGGAAAATATGAATAGTAACATTAGTAATTTTTTTTATTACAACATTTAAGAGTAAATCAGGTAATTCAGGTTAAAAAATATTATAAATATTATAAAACTACCCTAAAACTTGTTATAACTTTATTATGTCGATTATTTAAAAATAAAAAACCTTGGTCCAATTTTATGTCCTCTTGGTGCCACTTGGATGGATTTAATCATTTTATGGTATTTTATTTAAAGGAAATCCAAATATATCATACTCATTTTTTAATAAGTATTCTATTTTTAATACGTGGTTATTCAGAATATATATTATTTTATTAATTTTAATTTGAAAGATAAAATATTTTTCTTCATTCTGATAATTTTTTATAATTTTTAGGGAGTAAATAGTAAATTTAAAGGCTTCCATAATGATGATACAGTAATAGTTTAATTAATGGACATATCAAATAGATGATAATAAAAATATTAAAGTAAAAATATTTCTACATAATTAATGTCGTCCAATAATTTTCTATATGGTCTATAAAAATTAGATATCTATTAAATGTTTTGGTTTGAAGATATCATGTTATGATATTTTAAAAAAAGTCAATAAATGGACATTATCAAAATTAACATTAATGATATTTTAAAATAAATAATATTTTATTAAAAAAAACATTTATAAAAATTCAAAATTCATAAAACCTATTGTGATAAGGTTTCCAATGTCATAAATGATCCATTTATAGGTTTTCTTGGCATTTTATAGTAATTATATTGACCCTCAATGAGTAAAAAATTATGTTGTCACGGTAAGAGTTAAAGGGATTAAATCAGTGTTTAAACTAAAAGACAAGGGTATGAATGTGACCTAAACATATCTAAAAAATATTTTAGTATATTATTTCAACCCATAATCATATTATATTTTATATAACTCACATTAGATCCATTTTGAGTTGAAAATTAATTAATATTAATTTAATATTTTGAGACTTTCCAAAAGTTCCCCTCACCTCAATTATAAATGGGAACTTCCTCCCTCACTTACTCACACCACTTTGAGTCTTCTAGATTTACCAAAAACTAACCATTTCTCTTCAAATAATCATTATCCAAATTATGGAGGTCTTGGTAATCTAAAAAGACCAACTCTAGATCCCTCAAGAAGAGATCTAAAGGAAGTCCACTGAAGAAGAGGTAATTGTTTTACCAACTAATTCATGTTCATTTCATATTATACGTACTCTTCATATGTTGTTTCCATGATTAAGTAACGACTCTAGTATAATATATATTCTGATATTTTATTATGATTATCATACAATAATATTCCACCATTTATACATCCTATTAAATATGAAAACATTATGCCTACGTACGTACGACTTACCGTCTCCACACTGTGGGGTAATCTGTTTTTTCATAACCAATTTACTTGGATGGGTATAATGATGGAAATAGTTGATATATATGATACTTGTTAGGTTATGAAAATTTTTCAAAGGGAATCAAATTATCTTGTTTATTTGGGGATGGAAGGAAATAAAATCGAAGGAATATATGAAGATAATTATTTAAATTAGAGGAAAATGGAAAACTAACCAAATCGGGCTGTGAGGCATAAATACTTAATAGACCACTACTTCGCATAGTGGACTACTTAATAAATGGATTAGTGAACTAATTATTTTGAGAAATGATGATGTTGATTCCAATCCCTTGTAAACATATCATTTACGGGAAAGAGGAAAAGATAATTCACTCTTCATACAACAGCCCCCAAGAAATGAAGTGGTTTGGGGGCCTGGTGAAGTCAGTGGCTTCCAACAAATGAAATTAAATCGTTCATTAGATTAAGGTGGTGATTCTCACCACCACATATGATGACCCCATGCCCCCACTAACATAGTCATCAATAAGCTGGGTTGTTCCTCTAGGCTTTCGTAAAAGACGATTTGTTACCCAATGATCTAGCCCTTATACCTCTTAATAAAAGGACCCTGAGAGGATTGAAAATAGATGATATCTATTGATAAAGTCATGGAATAAAATATCACCTCAAAATACAGTCTCTTTCAACAATTCCCTTCAGGTATAACTTATCGCATATCATTAAATAATGAAAAACATAACCAAATTAGAAAACCACAAACCTAAAGTCCTTCATGGATGTATTTTTCTCAAGGAATAGATCTAGATCCCTTTTGCAATCGAGCATCCCATGCAACAAATTTTGAAAAAAATTGAAACCTACACAACATATAAAAATTATATGTAGGATAACTCATCCCCATGTAGAAAAATGTTATGTGAATAGAATATAGTCTTGCATAGCCCCATGCTACACGAATGGAACCTGGTTCCACATAGTAAACTGCTATGCAGATCAAACCCAGGACCACATACCACCATGGTATGTGGACATCCTTCCTTCCAGCGTAGCATCATGTTATGAAAATGGAACTTCACCCCACATAAGGGAATTCTACATTATATGGGGTGTCTAAGGGAGTTCCATCATCAGTCTTCGATCACTTCCCTCCATTATCTGTATGTCATCATCAGTCCCTCCATAAACCATTCTAATGATATCAGTCAAAAGCCTCTAAAAAATAAACTGCACACATATGATGAGATGACCGGGTGAATCAACATGCCCTTATAGGTTTATGTACACATTGTACGTGAAGTCACTTGGGTGAACCCCGTAGTAGGACAGACCCCCATAATGTCTCTAGGTTTACATTCCTATGGTAACCTGGGTTCTAACCACAAAGAAAATCACATGAACCTCCCTGTTATAGGGATTGAAGGGAATCACCGTTCTTCCCCTTTAAATATGGTCATTAGCAGACAAAAGTTATCAACCTTGTGCTTTCTTTTGACAAGGAACAATGCTCCTCCCCTATCCCAGAACTTATTATAGGGCACTCCCAGTGGGGTAAGACCCTAGATTTTCTTACAGGAGGTGGCACCCTCCATCCTCTTCACCATAACATTGGACTTATCCAGGTAGATCATCAACATGATTATCCCAAATATCAAAACAATAGACTAAATAATGAACTCAAAGCCACTCTCTCCCCCCTTTGGTCTCCAACACCATCCATAAGTGGATACAATAGGTTGCGAGATCATTAAATCTACTTATCTCTTGTTTCTCACATCGAGCATGATTCATGTGGGATTATTGATTAGTGGTGACCATGACATCCACATGACCTAGAACCCCAATAAAATTATCTTTCTCCTTATATATAATCCCCAACCACAATCAAATGGGCCTTCTCTTCAGATATAATCCCCAACCAAATCACATGGTCCCCCTATCTAGTATAATCCCGAATCACGACCCTTTAATGGGAAGCATCCATGTGTAAGCCCCAACATACTAAACTACATTGGTTTTGATCTATGTCTTCTATAGAGGGTATATTGGATTACAATATGAGGTTCAATACCAACCAATAGTAAACTTATGTTTCCATCTTATAGGTGAACCTTGCTGATCGACCCTCAGTGGTGTCCAGATCATCCTTCACAAGGGCCTTTTCCTTATATAAAATCCCCAACCATAATCAAATGAGACTCCAATATGGTATAATACCCAACCATTCCTCCTTAATATGAGCTTCAACATGTAAGTACCATATTTTATAACTACAAGGACTTTGATTCCATATAAATTGGAATACGTAAGAAACCTCCACAAGGTTCAACCCCACTATCGTTGTCTTCACATCATCCCATATTCATCCTGCCTGCATGAAATTACACTACATAGAACTACCAAAACATGTGGGTTATAATCCCTCTCAGTAGGGTATATAGGAACCCCATACTATGGGTTTGATCCCAACATAAAAACAATTCATTTCCCCCTAGATGATGGTAAACTCCATAGCGCCATCCCATATGGCTTATGGTCGGTGTTGTCTTATGAAACTTCTGAGGAATTATTGATCTATATACAAAAGGGTAACATTGATGAAGAACCTAAAATTCAAAAAAATATCCTCATTTATGGGGAACCTCATAATCATATAGATAATTCCAAACCAATGAGTAGTTATGAGTGATCTTTCCTAGGAGAAACATGCGGACACATGCTTGGGAATGAGCCAAGGATTCACAAATATATGAACATGTATTAAATCTAAAATAAAGTCCTAGAATAGGAAATAGTTACCCTAAAAAGGGCGTGATGAGCTTGAGTTCCCATCCTATCGACCAATGTGAGTTCCTAAGTGTCGTTTGCTGAATCATCTAATGACCACCTACATTTGGAATGTAGGACTATAAATAATGGATATGAGAATAGTTTGGTGTTTATGGATCCACAAACAAACTTGTTGGAGACCATTATTAAATTAAATCTTTGTTTGAAACAGAATGATGAATATTACATAAAATATACCTAGATGATGGAACCTCCTTCCCTAGATAAAAAAGATATATTTCCTAGTCCACATCAGATTGTTTTATCTAACTTCAATGATGTTTCCATCTGAAACAAAAATTGTGAACCCAATGTGAATCCTTAACCACGGTGGTAGAGTTACCCCAATGAAAACCCCTATATTGTACTAGATGATTGGTTATTACCCATCGTGCCATTTTTCCCCATACACAAAAAAAGGAGAGTCCAGCATGATTCCTTAACCAAGGTGGTAGTATTACCCTGCCCCAGACCACTTTCATATTAAATAGTGAAAAAGTATAAAAAAGATCATCAATTATACATGTGCTCATGAGATTATACTTTTATAGGTTTTGGTTGTATGTACTCATCAAATATATTATAGGCATTCTCCAGTGTGACCTTCAATACAATGGAATTATAGAGATTCTCACTGACGCACACATCTACCACCACAATGGACGGGTCCTCCACAAAGTAGTGAACTCCATCACCAACCAAACATATATAAATTTAGGTTTCAAATGCACTGATTAAGGAGTATCATTAGAACGGTACTCTCCTGATGTTGGAGGTAGAAAGGTAGGCCCTCCAGTTGGTGAAATCCCATAGGATTCCCACTCAACTATGGTCAGTAGTCCAGAACCAAGAGGCTCTACAAGCCATCTATAATCGTTTCGGGAACCTATCCCTAGAACTCAACAACAAGTGTCTCCCTTATATTAGGGAGGCATATGAAGTTTTCATCAACGACTTAATCCCTACTTCACAGGGTCCTCACTCAACAGACCCTACTGGAAGAGTTCACAATCCCTCTTCTGATTCTCACCACATAAATATGATGGAAAAACAAAAGCAATCATAGGTTCTAGCCAATTCTCTCCAAGGAATCCATGAAAATAAGGTGGAAAATTATAGGTGGATGAAAATTCCTACCGATGTACATGAACCCCATTATCCAAAATGGGAAGAAACCTACAGGCATACACATAACCCTGCAAATGGGTAAAAAGAACATCAGTCAAATAAGATGGAAATACAAAATGGAAAACTCAAATTTCTATACCCTCATATCAATCCCACCATCTAAATACAGTGGAAATTAAATATATGAAGAGTCAAATTTCTACGGATTCATATCAAGCTAGTGATCAAAATATAGTGGAAAATGAATAGATGAAAACCATTAACCACAAATATGAAACCCGTCATAAAAATATAGTGGAAACCATAGAAAATAGCTGGTGTTTCCTATCTACAAACTAGGAGAAGACTCATCCCTCGAGTTTGAAATAAGAGAACTGCCAGTACCCACTGGAAAAACATAGAGGACTGGAGGAGGCACCAATTTATTCTCTAAAATCATAATGGGAATATATCCCCATTCCATCCAAATAAGTCTCTCAACTTATCCTAGAAACAATGGAGGATCAGACATCAATTCCTGATCATATCCTCCAGACCTTCCAAGATAAAATCATGTCAACATAAATAGCAAAGAGTTTAGCCCAAAACCACATCTCCCCAAGTGGGTGACTAATCCACAAGATTATATGGTCACTCTAAAGTAGACCTACATCCCTATTCTAGTCCAATAAGTTCTCTTGTCATATTCTATGATAAATGGACAATCGGGTTGGAAAAAAATACACACTCCAACTAGGGGGCACTGGTCCACCACGGTGGCCTCTCCAGGGCAGGCATATATCTCTCCTAGAACTCAAGATTCTTGTCAGTATATCCCAGAAGTATAATGGTAACCTTTTAAATAAGAACCCATATTTGAAGGTCATTACCAATATTGGTCATCCCTAGTTTCCCACAAGAGAGAGCCCAAAAATAAATTTTTTCAAAGCCAATTTGAAAATGAAGAGAATATTCATGACCCTTCTCTGTAGGAATTTGGAGTTCCTAATACCATCAAACACCAATCTATAGAAGCTCAGGATCCTATAAATCCATTACCAAATTATGGAAATGGCAGTAGAAATTCTGAAATTACTCCATGCAATATTGTTACCAGTAGCTCTGAAAGTCCTCCTAAAATCTCCCATGAGGGCTTACATCATGAGAAATTAAAGATCCATCATGAGAGCATGTCTCCTGATGAGTGACATAGTATTAACTCACATGACCAGAAGATCTAATAATAAGAAGGTCCCCCCATGTTGTATTCCACCCTAAAGGTCCTCCCGAGGGTATACGCTGCATAAATTTTCCCAGTAGTCAGACATCTGGTAAGGATGGTATTTCTCTCCATGATGGAAGCCACTATGAAAGTCCTCCCCACAATGTTAATGAGCATTAATAAGGGAGTCCCCTTTCCACATTCCAACTTAATGTTCCTACCTAGGATGCACATAGAAAATATTCTCCCTATTGATATATATATCAAACTATTAAGGTAGTCCTCGCTATGACAGAAGTCACTATGAAGGTCCTCCCCACAATGAAAACAATAATCAAGAAGGTTTCCCTCCTTATTGCATTCCTTCCTGAAGGTCCTCCCCAAGATGCACACTATAGATTTTATCTCTAAATATAGAGATCAGGTCATGATGGTAGTCCTCTCCATCATGATACCGATCATGGAGGTCCTCCCCACTACAAAATTTTAAACTCAAAATAACACCCCCCCCCTATTTTAGTCCACCCTGATGGTACTCCCTAGGGTATATGTTTCAATAATTCCCCCTATAGTCATACATCATGTTATCGTGGTAGTCCTCACCCAGATAGTATTCACAGAAAAGGTCATACACACAATGACAAGAAGCAACAAGAAGGTACTCCTCTTATTGAATTCAATCCTGAATGTCCTACCCGGGATGCACACTACAAATATTATCTCAACAGATAGACACCAAGCCATGAAAGTAGTCCTCTCTATCACTATATCAGTCATAGAGGCCCTCTCAGCTGCCAAATTTTACACCAGCAAGAAGGTCCTCCCCTCATCATGTCATGTATGATAAATCCTTCATATTATGAGATGCATTGAGAGATGGAGTCATAAATGTTAGATAATCTATTAAGGATAAAAATATCTTTTCTCATCCATAAGATGACTCAGGGACACACTCATCTTTTGAGACACCCCCACACCATTCACATGTCAATAATACCCTTACTATCCATGCTACTCAAAAATAAATCATTAAAAAACACCCAAATTGGTCCACCCCTAAAGAGGAGTCCCTGGTGGAAGAACAAAAAGATATGTTGCTCGTGATAAGACAAATATATAGGGATTACATACCGGTTATGTTTTCTCCCATATCCTCTTCTCAGTATGACATACCAAGGTTATTTTTAGAAGAATGCATGAATAAAATTCATCGCATTATCAAGATGAATCTCCACCAATTGAAAGAAAAATTATTTCCCAATGATGGGTATGAAGACCATGTAAAAATTTTGGGGGAGAATCTCCATCAAATTGAATTTTTAGCTCTTCTATATACACAACAAGCACAGTTAGAGAGGAAAAAGAAAGATCTGGAATCGATCTACCACCATGTGCTGCACAATTTGGGTTGCCTTATCAGTGATGCCTTGTATAGTGTTCATATATTAGGATAGCGTGAACATAGAGCATTACACTTCACCCTGTGTCCCATCTAGCAGAACCCATTATAAATGACATCATACAATGTCATTATCCCAAGGAAGTGATCCAATGAAATCTTGGTTCAGGAAAGGTGGCATGATCGAAAAGAACCGTCCTTGTGTATGTCTTAAAATCATCAGGTCCAACAAGAGTGATCCATAAAAAAATCTTGAACTAGGAAACTGTAAACATTCAACATGCTTCTTACCTAAGGGAATCTAATAATAAAGCAATTCTCATGTCCTTGGAAGTAAATAATTCACATTCAGACCAGATACCAAATCCATCTCATGACTAAATGGGAATGCATGAGATTAATAAAAAGACCATAGCAGTAGTAATAGCTATAGTAAAAGAACAATCCCAGCCCATAGGGATGGGGTCATTTTTAACACAAAATTCCCCTATAACACCAACAAATATGGGTTGAGGAATCACAACAAGGGAACGAACACAACCCCAACCTGTAGGGATGTGGGCATTTTTACCGCAACCACCAACCCAGGGAAAATTATTCTTCTTCCACATAGAGAGGACAATGAATAGTGATTTTACCCATTTTTTCCCATCTCATGATTCATTTCCCCCACAAGAGATGCACACAGAAATGACATATAAAGGGTCCCTTCGAGTAACCCTTTACCAAGAAACCTAAGGAATACCCCACAATATAAGGATAAGTTCCATCAAAATATAAAAATAGCACTCCAAATATTCGGTAGTGGCTACAAAACCCACAATGAATTATGCATCATTTAACTTCATGGACATCAATATTATGGATCACAACAAAAATGATGCAAATATAGATTAACAAGGAGAGGATGGTTCCACCTGTAATCTGATCTGCATCAAACCGAGAGGTGTGAAAACCCAAAACCAGTGGGTTGCCTTAAATTTACACACTCCCTAGGCATGTCTATTACCTCCTCCATGAATCCCTCATAACTAGAAGACAAAAAACAAGGTAGTATAAAACTCATCTCCTCCCAATGAGAATGAGTCCCGAAAATGTGAAGAGATATTCTCTAAATAGGAGGAAGAAATGAAATATTTGAGGTGAATCATTGTTCAGTTGATCCAAGGAAGCCACCCTATTATATATGTCCCACATGAGGAGTTGCAACAAACACATCCATCCAGTGTTCCTCTACCTCAAGGGATCATCCCGCCAAATTATGTAAGGCCAGAATGCTAATCCAAGATAGTGCCAGGACTGTCAGTCTACCTAAACCCAATCCTAGAATTATATATGGATTTCCCCACATTGAGTAAAAAACCTGATTAGATCCATGAAAATATACAAACGACCCCCCCCCCCCGGTTGAGTATCTTCCTCAAGTACCAGCAGGGTCACCACGTCCAATATTTCCCCCTACTATGCCCTCCCATGCTCATGTTCAATAGTACACACATCAAGGTCTCATTAATACCATCAAGTCATTTTAATCACAATTAGAAGCCATATAAGGGAGGTGTGCTCCAATAAAACCAAAATGAAAACCATACCCCAATTGGGTGAGCAACGCCTCACCGCTGCTAAATTTTTGGAACCCTATATTCCAAGTATTTAATGGTTTGAGTGACCTAGAAAAACATTTGATGCCTTATGAGTCTTTTCATGATCCCATGATGGGAACCCTAGAGCAGTAATAAGAAGAAAAACTTATATACTTTGTGCAAACCCTTCAATTGTAAGCCTTTTTATGGCACACTTGCTTTCCCGATCATTCAATAAAATGTTGGAATGATCTTGGGTGGTAGTTCCTTCTCTAGTTAAGTTCAACACTTCCAAAGACAATAGTCAGGAAAATTATGAGTTTTAAATACAGGGAGAATGAAAGATTCTCATACTTCATTACCATATGGAAATGTCCGACCTATTCTTTGAATTGGATTCTTCCCCAAGATGAGTTGTTTTCTATGTGAATCGATAACCCCCAATGATGAGCTGTGAACACTGATCATCCTAGAGAAATATATAAGTGATTTCTGGGACTTATCTAATATATCTAAAAGGATAGAATCTTCCTTAGATCAGACTAGCCTCATGTCCTGGGTAGCCACATCGGCCCGAAGAAAAAGAGTGATAAAGGATGAAGAATCTTCTATTATGCTTAAGCCACCTAATGTACCTAATTTGGCCCCCAGGACCAAAAAATCATATAGGACCCCCTGGAAATCAAAAAAAACACCCACCTCTTCAAGGCAAGCATAGGGGGCCCACGAAAATTAAATTCAAGGAATGAAGGAATAAAACTTACTCATTCTGAGATGACCAAGTCTGTGGAAATATTTTAGCCATCATGAATCACAACTTGATCCATCTAACAAAGACCAAGAGGATTGATGAAGTATATCTTGATGAATGGATAGATTACTACCCATTCAACTAAATACTATGACATATCGTTCAATAATGCTTTGTCTTTGAAGACCTCTTACAAATAATGATAGATTTTTGACGAGTCTAGTAGAGATCACTGTCAGCACAAGTATCATATGTTTCCACCACTAACCTATATGAAGGGGAAAAGTGGAAAAAGGTTTTCATTAAATGGTAGAATAAGTTTGATAGTTGGATGACTCAGAAAAAAGTCAATCGAACTCATTATATAATCTAATCATAGTTAAAGAAACCAAATGTGCCTCCAATTACCCCTGATGCAATGCAGCTGACATACTCGACCCACAATCCTCCAAAAAACAGTCGGACCAAGTGAAAGAGGATGAACCCCTTAGAAGTCCAAAGTTATCCTCGACACTCAAAAATATTATCCCAATAGATCTGGAAGCACAAGTATTGTCCCACTAAAAGACACCACCAGAATTATTCAATCAGGTAGACTTATCATCAAATGAGGAACAAAACTTGAGCTCTATTAATGTCGTCTACTTGATAGGTCCCTTCTATGATGAAGAATATGGTTATGAACCCGAGTTACCCACACCCAATCAGGGAACCAAAGGGGGAGATTGCATGAGTTGAGGGTACCTAGGAAGATGCATTCATGGAAGAAACCAAATTTCTCGATGCACCATGGCTCAAACCATCAATGCTACAAAAACTCATGGGAGATCCCTTCAGAAAACCTAGTAGGAACCTAAAACTTACCTTTCCCCTACCAAAATCCACTCTGGCCTGACCATCTTGGAATATCCATGAAAATAGGAACAAACATCCAATAACCCATGGTATGTAGGCAAACTTGTCTGACCAAACTTATAAAGAATGGAACCTCCACCAACTCCTATATCGGATGCTATTCCATCCTCATCCAATGATCAAGACCCTAAATCACCTATGAAATAGAATCCCCAAGTCAGGAAGCATTGGAATTTAGATGATAAGTATGATATTCTAATGAAATTGGCTTCATTACCATCCAAATTATCAATTCTGGATACCCTGAGTTTGTCAAAATATCTTAGGGAAGTGCTAATCCCCCAAGAGTTTGAAGACAAAGTGTTCGTCGCTAAAGTCTGTCAGACAAAGTCCGATCCTACAGAATTCCATGTTGTCATATCCTTCATAGATAGAGAAGAATATTCCATCATTAAAGGAAACATAAAACCCTTATTTATTTTTTACAAGATAAATGGTATAGAAATCCAAAAATTATACATTGAAAATGGCTCTAAAGTTAACCTCATCCCACTGCAGACACTTTGTTGACTAGTTTAAAATAAATAGACTCTAATGACCAGCACCAAAACTCTATTGGGATAAAAAAAATTGAGCAGAAGTAGTTAGGCCAAATCAGGATCAAAACATGATTTGGAGACTTCATAGATGACTCAAAAATTTTGGTGGTTCGGCAAAACATGACCTTCAACGTCTTACTAGGAAGGACTTGGATGCATCAGCATAAAGAGATTCCCTTTTCATTCCTTCATTGTGTCAATTATTTCATTAATGGGTAGAATGGGACATTGCAATCCAATAAGGCCTCATTCAAATCCTACAATTCAATATATATTATTGCAGTATTCTATGAATAGAATGAGAAGAAACCCTCAATCAATTATATTAATTGGATTTCCGGTACGAATGGTTTGGAAATGGTACCATTCAACCCATTAAAGTGGCTCAGTGAGGATTATATATTACCCATCATTCAGATTGAGAGTATAATTCCATGTTCAGATGCATTTCCAAAGTTCTCATGATCTTAGTCATGGTTGTCGAGCCTAATGGTGTGGAAATACCCATTGGATCCCCAAGTAAGTGTGAATGCTCAAATATAAGTTCCCTCAGTCCATATTTAGGGCCTTAGATTATCCTTTCCTCGCTCACTAATGAAGAAGAGGATGAATATATTTATCATTACCTCACTCTATCGTCTCTAGAGAATCCCCTACCATCAGTCAGGTTAGAAGAAGTCACCTCGACCTCTGAATTCCAATATTTTGACTCTTCTCTTAACCCTGATGAACTAATCTCAAAGATTTTTTCTCTTTAAAAAATAGGATTATAATATGTGTAGGATATGGAGGAGGAAGAAGAAGAAGGCCATAGAGATTCCCCTCCAGCATTTAAGTATTGTGTCTCTGCCACTATTGATGAACTCGGGGAAAAAAACATGGGTACCGAAGAAGATCTGAAACCCAATTTCATTAGTTTGGCCATGGATTCCCAATAAAAAGAGGTATACACCTCCTTATTATGGAATAATCAATATGTTTTCTCTTGGTTCTATATATAAATGATAGGCCTCGACTCAAAGGTGGCTACTCACCATTTGGTTCTACTAAAAGATCACCCTAGCTACAAGAAATCTGCCAGAAGAACACAACTACCACATGCTACCAAAATAGAGGATGAAGTCAACCATATCATCAAAGAAATTTTCATTTAGGAATTTCAATATCGCATATTTCTTTCCAATATAATCCCCATAAAAAATAATAATGGATAAATTAGAGTTTTCATCAATTTCAAGGATCTCAATTGGTACTGCATGAAAGGTGTCTTCCCAGCCATGATTATAGAATTATTAATAGATGCAACTACTGGATATCATGATATATCCTTCATGGAAGGATATTTAGGATATAACCAAATCTAAATGTCCCAAGAAGATGAAGAATCTATCATCTTCAAGTCCCCCTGGGTAGTGTTTTTCTATAATGTAATGCCCTTCAGTATGAATAATGTTGGCACCCCATATCAACGTACCATGCACCACATCTTCAAACCCTTACATGTAATTTTTTATGAATGCTATATGGATGATTTTTTGGATAAATTGTGTCAATTTTCATAACACCTATCAGATATTGAAGTCATCTTCATAAAATTGTGACAACACAGCTTGAAAATGAACCCCTTGAAATGTCCATTTGGTGATGCCTCAATAAAATTCCTTGGATTAATCATAAGTTGTTATGGAATCGAAGTTGACCATGATAAGGAAAAGGATATCCATGGCATGTTACCTCCTAAAAACCTTACAAAACTGTGGGGACATCAAGGACATTTTTCCTACATTCAATTATTCATATCCAACCTCACAAGAAAATGTTTCCCTTTAACATGTTGATGAAAAAGTAGGTTGTGTATAAATGGTCTGATGATTCTCTAGAAGCATTCACCAATTTGATAGAGTACCTCTTATTCCCACCTACACTAATGTCTCCAACTGAGGGAAGACCAGTCATACTATATATGATGGACTTAGAGTGGCTTCTAGGATCCTTCCTGGAATAGAATAATGATGATGGCAGTGAGAAAAGACTATATTAACTCATTAGGACAATTATTGAAGCTAAGAATCATTATTCAATAATTTAGAAGAGTTTCCTGAAACTAATCGTTATAGTCCAGAAAATCTAAATCTACCTCTAGCACCATGAGGTTCTCTTGGTCTTGCATAACAACCCACTCTATTTTATCCTCAGTCATCCAATATTGACCAAATACCTATCATGATGGGAAGTCATTTTTTAGTTGTTCAATATACATTACATTCCTCAAAAATCCATCAAAGGCTATATGTTAGTAGATTTCTTGGTAGAGCACCCCCTATCATAAATGACTACATTGGATACTAAACTTTCCAATGAAGAGTTCTTCTCTATTCAAGAGGAATCCCAAACATGGGAAACACATTTTGATGGTGAATCTAGAAACAAAATTTGAAAAATTATGGAAGACTTAAAGATTAATAAATTAGGGTTGGGATTTGTTCTCATATCTCCAAAAAAGGCAGTCTTACCTTCCTCCTTCCTATTGTCATAGGGATGCACAAACAATGGAGTAGAGTATCAGTCTCTCTTTATAGGCCTAGATCTTGCACATTAACTCCAATTAAAACACTTTAAGATAAAATTTGATTCATAAATAGTCATCATACAAGTCAATAATGACTATGCCATAAAAAATTAGGAGATAACCTCCTTGATGGACCACATCTGATGGATGATGGTAGACTTACCCTTGGAACCAACATTAACTCATGTCCCCTAGTCATAGAATTCATAGGATGATGCATTTAAAAATGCAACCACAACCCTTGATGATCTATACCAGGATGAAACATACATTATTATTGTCTGCCTTTGGATGGTCTCACCATTCTTTTAGGCCAACGCTAATGAAATCAATGATATTAGTCTCATCCCTGAGACTTATGGTCCTACCACAAACTGGATGAATCTCATTGAAAATTACCTCCAAAAAGGAAAACTCCCACAACATAGGGATGAAAGGGAGAAAATTAGTAGGTTTTCAATCAATTTTTTTCTATATAGTGGCTTGAATCAACAAAATAGCCTCTATAAGCGAGGACTTGGTGGGATTATTCTCTGGTGAATTGATGGAGAAGAGACCACTGACGTCATGGAGGAAGTGCATGATGAATATTTTAGGCCAAACTAATCAGGATCCAAGGTCTCTCATAAAATTCTAAGGCTTGGATACAATTGGCTGATTATGAGGCCTGATTGTGCTAAATTCACCAAAAAGTTCCATTACTGTCAAGTCCATGCCAAATTCATCCACCAACCCCTAGAGTTAATTCACATAGCCATGTACTTCTGCCTATTTTACATATGGGGAATTTACATCATGCAACCATATCCTCCTACTACAGCCAAGAAATTCAAGTACATTCTCACAGCAAACAACTTCTTTTCTAAATAGGAATAATCTATACCTCTTAAAGAGGTCATGGAAAGCAGCATCGTCAAATTCATGAAAGAAAATATCATTACCATATTTTGTGTCCCTCATAAAATACTAAAAGACAATATGACCAATTTATGCTCTGCAAAATTAAGTGGTCAATGGATATATAGAGGCCTTCAACAAGTGTTGGGAAAAAATCCCTCATGGTATCATTGAAGCATTTTTGAGGTGATTGTGTTTGTTGACAAAGTGGATATCTATGCAGTGTTTTTTAACAAATCAATCCATGACATAAAAATTTGTTGACAAAGGGGATTTCATGGTGGGATGTCGAGTTCAAGGGTTGTGGTTAACAATCCACGTTTGATTCAAGAACATTGACAAAGGAATGGATGGTCTGGAGGTGGTACAAAAAGAGAAGATATATGGTGGCGTCGGTTTCCAGTGTTTGCCAAATTTTTGGGCCTGAAAATCGACAAATGGAGAAAAGTGGTTTTGGAAAAGGGACTTGCACGTCGTTGAATTCAAGGAGAGGAAACTTGTACGCCATATTTTTTTCAAAATCAGAACATCAAAATATGGAAAAGGGAAAAGGGGCGCCCAAGTTTTAGGGTAGGTCACGCAAGTGACTTGCGTGGTAGAGACTTGCACGTCGAGACTTGCGCATCGAGGGGATACTTGCACTCCATTGCACAGGGTGTCCAAATGCCTATAAATAGAGTTCAACCCCTCCTCATTCGGTAAATATTTCAACACTTAGAAAAATCAGAGCTCCGGTCGCGCATGTGTGGTTGTCGCGCAAGTGCTGGTGTGGTCGTGCAAGGAGAAGTTGCGCGCCAGGTGATAGTTGTGTGCCTAAGGTGGTTTGGTAGAGGAAGGAAGTGAGTCTCCCAAGTTTTGAGTTGAATAAGGGGGTGTCGTGCAAGTGGTTGAGGTGAACTTGTGCACCAGTTTTTAAGAAGCGCAAAAGTTGTTGGTTGCGCACCAATATTGGTTTGGGTGTAAAAGGGTGTGAGTCGCACAAGTTTGGAGTTGCAGAAGCTTTTTTTGCGCAAGTGGATAAGGTGGACTTGCTCGCTAGTTATAACTTTCATGCCGATACTTGTGCGCCAGCTTAGAGAAGGGCTCCAGGTAAGGTTGATTCACGGTAGTGATTCAGGGCTGCGTGAAAGCTGGAAGATTTCCCGATACCTTCAGTACAAAGTGAGATTCATCTACGGGTGAAAGTTGGAATTCAATAAAGCATCTACATACAACAGAGGATGCATTCATTAGTGATAATGAAGAGACCTACAAGTCTATAAACTATGAGTGGATCCTTTCTAGAGCAGTGAGAAAAGGAAGAGGAAGAAGGTGATCCTCTCCACCAGTAGTGAGCCAGAGAGAGAGAAACAGGGAGTGACCCTTGGGAAAGTGGAGAGCTGACCCTAAACCTTGTAAAGGCAGTGAGTCTGGGCATAGAAGTTATCTCACCCGAACCTTGTAAATAGTTGTGTGCTTTAGTGGATTTGGTACAACAGCACATCGTTGTTGTATGCTCCTTGTACGTAGACCAATGAGGGTGAACCAAGTAAAAATCTCTATGTCTACCGGCTTTCTTCCCTTCATTGCATTCTAAGAATTATCATCAAATTAATAAGAAAATAAGTGATCATAATTAACACACAAGTTCAAACAAAGTGACCCTTCTAATAAAGAGGTCAAGATCGAGTGGGGAAGGTAGAATTTAGAAAAAGAATATCCATACCCTGATTCACCCCCCTCTTAGGGTATATAGGCCCCTATTGGTCCTAACAATAAGACTCTATCCAATATACTCCAAAAGATGGTAAATAATGAAAATAAATCATGTCCCGATAAATTCTTCCATGCTCTGTGGGCTTACTAGACTACGACGCACACCACCACTCAAGAACCCCCGTACACATTGGTATATGGGAAATAGGCGGTTCTACCCATTGAGGTTAAAAAACCATCGCTTCACATTTCCATCTATGATCAACTGTCCATAGATAAGAAATCTCAAAAATGAATTGATGAGTTGGAGTGAAAGGATGAGAAAAAATTACACACCTTTCACCATTTGGAAATCTACCAAAATCAGATCCATGAGCCTTCAACAAAAAGGTTCACCTTTGATAATTCCTTGAAGGATTTTTGGTGATAGTCCTCAGGACTCCCATGATATTTAGAAATAAATCCCAAATGTTGGAGCCCAAGTGGGAGGGACTATATGTCATACACAAGGTCTACTCCAATGAAGCATATTCCTTAATTTCAATGGATGAACAACTTGATACAACTCTTACCAATGAAAGGTTATTGAAGAAATATTTCATGTAACCAAAGATAAAATCATCCTAATCACATGACGTAAAAATGAATGATACAAACGTCCAGATCACATGATGATAAACTTCATGATAAAAGGCCTTATTTGTGTGACATTAAACTAAATAGCATAGGTGTCCTCTCCACATGACGTTAAACTATATGGAATATTTCATCACGTCACGATGATAAACTGCATGTATAGTCCAATATTTATGACTTTAAACTATTGTTTTATTCCCTAACCACATGACTTTAAAATGTACAGAGATCAATGATTCATCGCACATGATTCAGATCATTGTGGGGTAAGGATGAAATGTCCCTACTCTTATGTGATAATTAGATCTACATAAGAACACTCATTTATTTAGAAATATGTGTGACATGATTCATGCCCTTGTGGGATACATAGTGACACCTAGACCCTATGTCTTAGGCCTATCCGCCACTTAAAAAATGTTTCCCCCTCCTTGCATATAGACTAGACCGATGAAATGAGGTTTCATCCAAGAACTACGCATGGATTGATCCCCATCCTCCTGGGATATGTAGTAATGCCTCGACCCAATGTCCATAGTCCAGCCACAAATTTATTTCCAATTATTAGAATGTGTTGTGTAATTATAGGACTTTGTGGTCCTAATTCATGTTGGGTTTGTTATAATTCCATGCTACATACCCAATTAAAATCTCCCTCCTTTTTTATAAACCAAACCGATGTTGGGTGGTTTCTTCACAGAACTACATATGGATTGATTCTCATTTTTTAGTGGGGTACATAGAGAAACCTTTATTATATATCTTGTTCTAACCACCACCTGAAAAAAATGCCTCTCATGTATCCCCAAATTCCATTTCATGATGATAGAAACCCTTGTTACTCTTTTTTTCTCGCATCGAGCATAGAACACATGAGCTTGGGAATTGTAGTAATAGCTTCCCCTACACAAGCAAAGAAGAAATGGGTACATGACAGGTCCATCATCTTGAAAGGGTGTTTAAATTACCCTCTCCCTATGTATGGGTCAGACCTATGTAGGGATATTCTAGAACTACATGTGGCTTGATTCCTACCCCTATGGGATTGGTAGTGATTCTTGGATTCTACATCCTGGTCCAGATTCCATTAAAAAATAACGAAAAAAGTAAAATTATCCTCACAACTTATGGTTCATATTTACGTTGGGAAATTCTAGAACTATGTGTGTCTTGATTCCCGCCCTTACGGGATATGTAGTGAATCTTGAATTCTACATCCCAACCCAGCCACCACAAATAGGATCAGAATTAAAATTCACCGATACATGGTCACATTGTCCCTATATGGTAGACCAATACTTTGTCTTTCCTTATTTATCACACTGAACACAGCTCGCGTGAGCTTAGTAATTTGGCAGGGGATTTCTCGTGGGGTCAGGGAATAACAATCTGCAACTGGGTTTTCATAATACTGGTAATAGGACATAAATGGGCATACAAAGTATTCCCTTCCTCAATATGGGACCTACGTCTATACCCTACGACATAAAACTACATGGTATGTCATGAACATTGTGTGTATTTATTCATGACAAGAAGATATACATAGTGAAACCCAAACATAGTGTTTGGGTCAAACCACGCAAATATAAATTCCCAATCTCCTACATAAAGATAATTGTTTATAGGAGACCCCAAAACAATAGATCCCACAACAAGGATCTGTTAAAGAATCAAAATTCAATCCCCTACACATGATTCAGATCTATGTAGGGAAGTAAATGATTCACAACTAATCATGTCCTGGATGTTTCTTTCATGTATGGGTATTCCCTTTAAAATCATCAAACTCCATGTTTTGGGCAATTTCAGATCTTCATAAACCATCCCTGGCCATTGGGAATGGAAGGTTGGTGTCTTGGGGACACCTTTGTTTGAATATGCTCAAAATACCCGGGTGGATCTATATAAGTTTCCCATAAAAAGTCCTATCAACCATAGGTAAATGCATACTTAGGAGAGGATTTTCCTACTTACATACACCCTAACGGCTTCCAAGCCCAGTATCATTCCTCCTTATTCAAAAATTCCTAGAACCATGGTTTACACTTTATTACCACTTCATATCTAGATTATTCCAGAATATCCTAGAAAAATTAGCCCCTTTTTACTCATGCTTCCTATGAAAACAACTTCCTTGCAACATGACATTAAATTGTTATTCCAATTTCCTCATAACATGACAATAAGCTATGCTTCCAATGTCCTCACCGTATGATGTTAAACTACCTGGTAAATTAATCCTCACTACATGAAGTTAAAACCGCACGGTATAATAGCATTATCACCTAAGAGGACATAACCACTGACATTGGTCACCTACCATGTTGTGTCACAGAACAATGTATGGTTTGATTCATATCTACATAGATTATTTAGAGACACCTAGATTTCATCTAGGTCTAGCCACTTACCAAAAATGAAAAAAAAAATTAAAAATTCCCTTTTTATTATGCATGGGTCAGACCTGTGTGGGGAACTTAAACCTTGAAAGTAAATTATTCCCCCATACATATGTTCTAGGACTAAGCATTGTTATTTCAATACATAACTAAATGTGGCTTGATTTCCATCTTTATATGATACATAGTGACATCTGAATCCCATGAATGGAACCCAGTTGTGGGGTGCACAGAAAAACAATCTCCCCTCCTCTCTGTGAAAAAAATTCAAATTAGGGGGATCTTAAACATGCCCTACCTATAGGATAATTTCAAAAATAATCATATTTCACCTCTTTCACATCGGTTCATCCACATCCTTTCAACATGATGCTAAACTACATGGAAATTGTCTCAATCGTATGATGTTAAACTACATAATGAAATTTCATTGTTGTACAACATTAAACAACACAACATCAAAAAAATTTCACCCAAAAGGTCATTTCTTCTAGCATTAGTCACCCACCAATCCATGCTCAAAAATTCCCTCCTCCTTAGGTATGAGTTCATTCATTATGGGGAGTTCCATGTTTGAGTCCCTTATCTGGGGATCAATCGAATAAATAGAGATTCCCCCCACACACACATATGAGTCATATATAAATAAGGAATTCCAAAATCTATAGGTAATCATGGAATGAATGATTCTAATATGTCAAGGACACCTCCTTTCATTCATCGCACTCTATGCCTTAGGAAATTTTGTATCCTCATAAACCTCCCTCACCATCAGAGAAGGAAAATCTGTGTCCAGAGGACACATTTTTTTACTATCCACAAATTTTCATGGTATCTCTAAAAATTTTACCCACAAAAACGGCCTACCAACCAAAGGAAAATTTATATTCATGGGATGATTTTCCTACCCCATATTCCCAATGTCTTCCAAGTATAGTATCATTTCTCCTGATCCAAGAATCCCTGAAACCATGGTTATCTCTCTCCTTTACCCTCACATCTTGGGCATGATAGGACATCCTGGTCTTATTATATTCCAATTAATTAGGTATTCTATATCAATATCCTAATCATAGGACATTAAGACTACATGTTGGTTGATTCCCAATGATCAACCGTGGGCCTTTCTATAATGAAAAATAAATGCCCCCTCCTTTCCAATCTATGGGCCATACCTACATAAGGAAACTCTCAGAGAAAAAAATAATTTTCTCCCCCTTCTGAGAGGAATGTCCCTATGCATGAAATAAATTTTCATAGGAAGGTCCAATATGAGTCTCGCTCTGTTGGTGGGCCCATATATGAGACAAAGAAAAAATTTCCTAGTCATATGTGTGTACCAAATCCTCATATAAAGAAAACATAAAAGAACTATATCTAACTTGATTCCTATTAAAAAAGGATACATTGTGACACCCAAGCCTCACACCTCGAGTCCAACCATGAAACAAAATGGTCTCCTCCTTTCTTATGCATTGATTAGACCTACATAGGGAGCCCTCTCACACCGGTATAGGGAGAATGTCTTCTCTTATTCCCAGGATGTTTTGGCTTGAAATTACCCTTTCATGATGGGGTACTCTATTTTAAAAATCCATATGATGAGTCCATAAGGTTTTTAATCCCCATAACCATCCTTGGACATTGGTAATGGAAGGTTGGTGTCCTAAGGACACCTTTTTTTGACTATGCACAAAGTGCCCCAGTGACTCTACATAATTTTCCCACAAAAAAAGGAATGTCAACCAATGGAAAGTTCATCCTTAGGAGAGGCTTCTCCTACCTTCATAAAACCTATAAATTTTAAACCCCACACCAACCTCAGGCTTTAGTAACCCTCTGGATTATATTTTACATCTTTTACCCACTTTTATGCTTGAAAATGATAGAACATTTTGGGTTATACTACCCTAGAAAGAGTGAACCATTTCCCCCCTTTCCAGAGTAAAATAATAAGTCTCAAATTTCCTAGTTGCACAATGTTAAACTTAACCTTACTTCAACCCTCCTTTATATAAGAAAAATACACTTAGGAGTGATCTCCCACTCACAATCACAACCGATACAAATTCTCTCACGCCTTTAAGACACCACTCCTTTGATAAACCACCCCTGGTGGCCTCATGAAATCCAAGTTCCTAAAAAATAATTTGACCATAAAGAAAGGACATTAAATGTCCTAGGGACACCCTTGTTTGGTTATGCACAAAAATCCTTAATGGCTCTGTATAAGTTTCCCACAAAAAAGGCATGTCATCCAAAAGAAAATTTTCCCCCATGAGAGGCTTTTCATACTTTTGTACAGCCTAATGGTTTCCAAGCCCCATATCATATCATGTCCTATGTTCAAAAATCATAAAATCAGGGTCAATAAAATCCTTAATTCACATCTAAAAAAGCATTGGGGAATCATCAGCTAATAAATTCTATTGGTTACTTTTCCTCATAATCCATGGTCAATGTTGCTCAACTTAAAACATCAGTATTGGTAAAATATGTGCGACCCAAAAAATCAGTATTGGTCAAAGTTGTTCAACATAAAACATCAGAATTGATCAAAGATATTTTACCTACACCATCAGTATTGGTCAAATTTGTTCAAACTAAAACATTAGTAATGTTAGTCTTGGTTTGAATGACTTTATACTACCCATGAAAAGAGACACGAAAACTTGTTATGCCGAAAAGTCGTAATGGGCGTCATAAGAAAAATCTAAGTTATAACAGTTAATCACTCACCAAATTGGATTTAGGAAAACAAATTAGGGTATTAAACATAATAGACACAAATATTGTAGGGTTCTCCATATAACCCAAGAAATAGTCAAATTATGCTCATTGGATCCCATAATTAAAGGGAAAAAATAGTGATTAATCTAGTTATTTTAATTTAATTACCCTAGTCCATCATTAGAATTGATATTCAGTGAAGATAATAATTTATTTTCCAATAAATTATAATTGATTAGCATATAAAAAGATAAAAAGGAAAAGTAGTAGGGGACCAGAAAGTTTCCATTATATTAAATAATATGGGAGGAGCATCCACATTCTGGATCCTCTCCTAGATGCTAACCAAAAAAATGACGGTATATAAAAAATTGAAATGATTATAAGAGATACCAACTAAATTGGTCCAGTAGACTGGTCACTATTTTGCATGGTCCATGAATAGCATGTTCTAAAGTATCCCTCTATTTAGCTTCATATTCAACCAATGGACATACTTGTTTGAAGACAACCCAAAGATCTCATCCCTTTTGTCTAATTTCCTCCAAATTAGAACTAGTTGATGACAATTATGATTTGATCTCAGCCACCCAAGCCTAGAAATCTCATCACTAATTTATCTAGGAAATCATTTGGCCATGAGAATTTGTTTACTTAGCCACCATGGGATGCAATTCCTTGGTAACTGTTGGGTGCCTTCCTGGTTGGTGCATAGTGTAATGCCTCCTCAATTAGATAACCACGTGGTTTATCATTAATAGAGGTGTTTTTAATGAGGGCCAAGATCACGTGAATTAATTCATGTGATGAAACTCTTTTGATGCAGCGACATTATTTGACATGGATTCTTATTCCTATATAAGGAGGCATGGGAAAGGCATTTCAACATCACCGACACCAACAACACTGAGAGAAAATCTCATTTGGTGATCGCCATTCTTCAAAGATCATCTTTCTTTCTCTCTGTCTTTTGATCCACACTTTTATTCTTGAGTATTAATTTTGAGATCCCTTCTATTTTAGGGAGTCTCTACTGTGTACCTCTTAATTTTAGTGGATTCCTCTTTCTGGACTAGGTCCCATGGTTTTTTCCTTTTGGGTTTTCCACGTAAAAATTTCTCATGTCAACCATTTACATTTTGCACTTATTTTTGTCTCTGCACATACAACTTTATTTAGAGGGAAATATTTCATTTCCACTATGTGTTCTCCTTTTCTATTGTTTGTGTGTCCATTGATTTCATGTCTTTTCTAACATCTGGTATTAGAGAGATTGGTTGAAGTCCTCGGTTGCATAATGTGGTGGTAGACATTTAATGGAGTAGTTTTTCAAGGACTGGAAGGAAATTATAGGAAGACAATGGCGGTACCAGAAGTGTTTCTGGGATATCGAAAGTCTGATTGACTGGCAGGATTCATTAGGTGTGTTCCATTGTTGATGATGGTTAGAATTTGGTTTTGGATTTATTTTTACAGGGGAGGCTGATATTTTTTTTATCAGAAGAGAAAAAGGTTGGAAATGATCCCCACTTTAGTTGGAGGGGGATTTTGTTGGGTGCCTTCCTGGTTGTCACACCGCATAATGACTCCTCAATTAGAGCACCACACGGTTTATCCTTTAAAGAGGTTTTTTAAATGCACACTAAGACCATGTGAATTAATTCACACGATGACACTCTTTTGAGGTGGTGACATTATTTAACGCAGATTCTTCTTCCTTTATAAGGAGGAAGGGGAAAGGAATTTCAATATCATCAGCTCCAACAACACCAAGAGAAAATCTCATTTGGTGATCACCTTTCTTCGATGATCGTCTTTCTTGCTCTCCGCCTTTTGATCCACATTTTTATTCTTGAGTATTACTTTTGATATCTCTTCCATTTGGGGATTCTCTACTGTGTACCTCTGTATTTTAGTGGATTCCTCTTTCTGGACTAGATCTTGTGGTTTTTCACTTTTGAATTTTCCAATTAAAGATTTCTATTGTAAACCTTTTATATTCTGGACTTATTTTTGTCATTGCACATCTGCCTTTTTTGAGAGGGAAAGATTTTATTTCCACTGAACATTCTCCTTTTCTATTGTTTGTGAGTTCATCGCTTTCCCATATTTCCCAAAATTGACATCCTAGAAGGTATATACATGATTATGGGAAGTGTTGAACTAAACGAG
Source organism: Viscum album (assembly GCA_963277665.1). NCBI lineage: Eukaryota > Viridiplantae > Streptophyta > Magnoliopsida > Santalales > Viscaceae > Viscum > Viscum album. The sequence goes on along the minus strand of OY728152.1, from coordinate 1,725,003,922 downwards.
TTCACCCTCACAAGAAGCTAGATATTCACAAACTATGAAAATTGTATGCACAAGAAATAGAAATTGATGATAGTTCAAACTTCCAGATCCCTACTTGATGAATATCTTCTGAAGGGTATCCCCATCATTGGAAAATTCAGTCAGAGGAGTTTCCCAGATGATAGTACAAATTTGGTTCCATTTCCCATATCTTCATGGACCGGTGTTCCCCCCTAGCATTGGAACCTCACCTTTTCACCTCCACTATGATTGGTATATAATCTAGAATTTCGTGTACAGCAAACTCAGTCACTCTAAATTGAGTTACCCAAGCAAGAAAACCTTACATCTCTATGGGTGGTTTGACTTCAGAAGCTAAGTGAAAATGGTAGGATGTAGCCCAAAGAATGTATAGAGATGTCCCGCTTAGGCCAGCTTTAGTAAGACCACCAATAACGTCAGCCAAGGATGTGTAATTATAGTCTATCTCCATAGAAATGGGATGTGTATATGAATTTCCCTTCAAATTCATGTGACAACAAATGGATCGCATTTTTTTAGTAGGAACAGAAGGAGATGTCATGGTTAGCGTAGGACTAGGAATAGCTGGAAAAGTGGCCAATGGTATCTGGACTCATCGAATCGGCCTTGTGAGTACTCAATCGGGATAGTGGGATACCCACATTTAGGAATACACCCCTAAGAAGTAGGTTAAAATCTCCACTAGAGGAATGGGGACTCGCATTACAGAATCCTCACACATCATCACTAGCCATAATGGGAGAAGGATTATCAGATGAGACTCCCTGTTAACCTGGGTGACTGGAAGAAATGCTATTTTTTCGCAGGAACCTGAATTTCTGAGAAAATCTATAAGGAGCGTAGGATTCACAAATAGTTATCATATCTACTTGAGCGGTCAGGACTTCATCTCATAGATAAATGACATATATGTGTTCTTCTACGGATCCCCTATCATTATCTACCATATTCTAAAAGGCACAAGGAAAGGCACAAAAGTAAAATAAGATAAATCTCTCAACAATAAAATTATGATGTTGGAACTTTGAGATCTAGGATGAACATCACCAATGTTAAGTAGTTCTAGAAGAAAATCAGAATGAGGAGCTGTTGCAATATGTTGATACTCATAGTAGGGGAAATGTTCATCCATCCAGTTGTACAAAAACTAAAACGGTTCTCTAACATGATGTGGAGGCGTCCCTTATTGTATCTACCCTAGTAATTCATATATATGAGTAATGGTGGGGATTAATAAGTTAATGGGATTCCATTCTACTAGTGTGGTAGCCATCAACATGGTTCAAGCTCTGACACCCATGTAGACATCATGGGAAGGGAAGATTCATCTGCTAAGGAACATGGAAAATAAACCCGCTAGTCTGAGATCTTGAGATATCTCTAGTAGAACATCACATCCCCCTGAGGTGTACTAACCCGCCTTAAGGGTATCATAGTATGATCCCAAAATGCATCGGGATTGTCGAGTCAGATGTGTCTAACTATGATTGATGTTCGGCCTTAGTCTGTTCACTTATAAAAATTGCCTTGTCCAAGCCTCAAATTGGATGAAGAAGTGAGAATGGGGAGGTTGACCAAGAAGTCCCTCTTTAATCACCAATTAATCCCTCTCTAATGGAGATACATGTTCAACAATCTCCTTATTATTTTTAATCAGTAAAAATTCATCATACATACTACCAAGTATGGGTATTCCTCTAAGTTGATAAATATCCCAAAAGTTGATTCCCACTTCCCTGTGTGGAAAGTTGAATGTGTTGGTGCTTGAACACCAACAACTAAGCAGTTCGGGTAGCATACCGCCTGGTGAATAGAATGAAAATTGAGAAACCCATACTTCCTTATGCAAGTCGATAGCTTCCAAATGTTTAGGAAGCTCCAAGTAGTTCTGATGCACCCATAATTCCCAAGCCCATTCATCATAAAGGCACCCCCCCCCCAACTATAGATCCCAATTATAGCTCCACACTCCATTGGGATCACTTCACAATAACTTGATAGTGGATGGGTAATCATGGGTGATAGTTTATAAGGATTAATTATAGCTATGTCAAATAATTTGTGTCCACATTGATCCATTTAGAATAAAAATGTCCTCTCAACTAAAATTAATTATGATCTACTCCATGGAAAAAATATTTTACTAATCATGTCATTGAGATGTTTCAAGATGAACAGTGAGGATGATCCGGTCAACCAGTGTCAAGGGAGAATCATCTTGAAGCCCAAAGTTATAAAATGGAAATTGATTGGACAATGGGTAGGCCATGAGTTATGGAGAGAGGATATCTTTCAAAATACTTTCTTGAGGGATAACGCAAGTCTAGAGATTTATTTCAATGTTCTTGACCATATCCACACTTTTTTTGGATTCATCCATTGAAATAATAGGAAGATCCATCATTGTTCCTCTAATAGAGTGGAAAAAGTCATCCCTAAAAGGTTATTAAATTTTCCAAAGGATTGAGAAAGAAAATTATCCCTTAAATGAATGTTCTGTAGAGAGCACCATCTATGAACCAAAATTTTGTGAAAGATCATTACAGCCTGTGATGCACTGGCGCACAATGAGTTGGCTATCAGATCAATGGTTTGTGGACTATGTGAACCACATACAAACCCTCACTATGAATAAGACTTAACTCATCATTTTCAGGTGAAATTTTTCAATTCGAGGATGAAAAGTTCAATTTGTAGACAAAGGCCTCTGAAAAGGGATGCAGTATGTGGAAGTAGGTAGACGAGAGAGTTTGTGGAAGCACTTTGTTCACTGATAATCCCAGTAAAAGAGAAATTTCTTGGTAACCCAATTTATAAGTGTGGTACTCCTATGATTCCACTCTTATACCATAAACCAGTTCAATTTAGGACCACTTTCTACATCGAAATACCCTCTACTACATCCCAATCGCAACCCATTCTGATAGGGTGATTTTGTTGGGTCCTGAAAACATTGTAAAGGGAATTTATTTCTACCATTGATTTAGAAAAGGGAATAAAATTGAATGAATATTTGAATAAAATTGTTTAATTTAGTAGATAATGTAAAAGGAAACAAATTAGGCCATGAATCATAAATCCTTCATGGAACGCTACTCTACATAGTGGCCCGATTCTCAAAGGCATTTGTGAACTAATTAGCTCATGGAACGATGATGCTAGTGTGGGTCCCCCAAAAACAAAATCATTTTTGGGAAAGAGACATAGATAATATGCTCCTCATATGACATACCATGTGAATAGAAATGGTTTATAGGCTAGGTGAAGCTGGAATATTCTTGAGAATTAAATGAAATCATTCACAGGATTGAGGTGATGATTATCACCACCACAGACGATGACCCCATGCCCCGCTAACCGATTCATCCGTAATCTAGGTTGTTACCTTTGGCTTCTGCAAAATATACTCTACATCCCACCAATCCAAATCCTTTTTCTCTTTATAAAAGGACCTTTAGAGGATAATAATCGATGAAGGCACGGTAGAAGAGAGCACTAAAAAATATGGAATCTTTTGAAAATTCCCTATAGGTATAACCCACTGCATATTATTAAAAGACATAAAACATAACTAAATTAGAAAAATAAAAACCTAAAGTCCTTCATGGATGTATTTCCCAAAAGTCACAAAGTCAGTTCCCCTTTTTCAATCCAACAACAGGCATAGAAAATCGCTATGTTGATGGAAACCTACACCACAAAAAAAATGCTATGCTGATGGAACGCAGTCCCTTGTAGCCCCATTCTATGTTGATGGAACCTATGTTTTTATAGAAGAATGATATATAGATGAAACCCTAGACTGAGTACCACCATGGTACACAAAAATACCTCCTTCCTGTGTAGTGTCACGCTCTGTGAATAAAACTTCACCCTATGTAAGGAAATGCTATGCGGAATGGGGTTTCCCAGGGAGTTCCATCCTCTAGATCCGATTACTTCCCTCTGTTCCCATCATATCATTAGAAGTCCCTCCATGAACCTATCTGACTTCATTAGTCCAAAGACTCTGCCAAAGACACCGGACTCATATGATGAGACCATCAAGCGTATCATTTCACCCTTATGTATTTACATACCCATGGTAAGAAGAGTCATGTGGGTGATCCCTGTAGTAGGAAGGACCCCCAAAATGTCATTAAGTTTTCATTCCCACGGTAACATGGGTCCTAAACTCAAGGAAATTAACATGAACCTCCCTCTTCTAGGGAATTAAGGGAATCACTGGACTTTCCCTTTAATGAGGTTTAATAGAAGAAAAAGGATATCATTCTTGTGTTTTCTTTTGACAAGGAACAACGCTCCTCCCCTTTCCCAGAACCAATTGTAGGGAACTCACACTAAATAAATCCCCTATATTTTCTTATTGGAAGTGTCACTCTCCCTCCTCTTCACCTCATCATGAGATGTGTCTAGGTAGATCACCAATGTGACTATCCTGGATATCAAAATAAGAGACAAATAGTGCACCAAAAGCACCTCTCCCCCTTGGGCTCCAACACCATCCATCAGTGGATGAGAAGGGTAGCACGATCATCAAATCTACTACTATCTCTTGTTTCTCACACTGAGCATGACTCATGGGGGATTAGAGATTAGTAGAGATCATGGCATCTAGAAAACCCCAACCACAATAAAATGGGCCTTCTCCTTAGATATAATCCCCAACCACAATCAAATGGTCCTCCCATTTGTTATAATACCCAACCATTCCCCATTACTGGGAAGCTTCTATGTGTAAGTCCCATCTTTCAGAACTACATGGACTTTGAATCTCAATTAACTAGGATAGGTAGGAAACCTCTCCAAGGTTCAAGGCCACTATAGTTATCTTCACATTATCCCACTTTTATTGTGACTACATGAATTTAAAATTCCTGGACCTATAAATCAAAATGGGTTTTGATCCCTCTTATGAGGGTACGTAGGAAGCCCATCATATGGGTTCAATCCCAACATCAAAAAAATTAATGTCCCCTAGATGATAGAAAACTCTAAAGCACCATCCTATATGGATTATGGCCAGCATTGTCTTATGAAACAACTTAGGAATTCCCAATCTATCCATAAAAGGTTAACATTGATGAAGAACCTTGGATTCATACAAATATCCTCATTAATGGAGAACCTCAGATTCATATAGATAATTTCAAACCTATGTGTAGTTATGATTGATCTTGCCTAGGAGTGAACTATGAACACATTATTTGGAATGAACCAAGGATTCACAAACATATGAACTTGCCTTAAATATATAATAGATTACTAGAATATGAAATACTTCCCATAAAAAGGATATAATGAGCCCGAGTTTCCATCTTCTCTAATGATGTTAGTTCTTAAGTGTCATTGGGAAAATCTTCCAATGATCGCTTTCATTTGGAAAGTAGGACCATGAATCTCGGATGTGAGAACCATTTGGTGTTTCTGGTTCCAAAAAAAACCATCTGAGACCATTCATAAATGAAATATTTTTTGGAAACAAAATTATAAATTTTACCTAAACGAGGCCAAGATGATGGTACCTTATTCACAAGATAAAGGATATATTACACAGTCCCCGTCAGATGGTTTTGTACTTAATTGATGAAATTTTCATATGAAATAATACATACGACATGATATTTAATCTATATAATTAATATATTATCCACTCCATTACCCTTTCACCATTTAGGTAATGATACTATTGCTCGTGTATATGTACGACCTACCATCTCCATGATGCGTTGTGATTCATTTTCCTTGTTAACCCTTATAGAATGATTATAAAAATGTATATAATGAATAAATATGATATCTATGAACATAATATAATCCTAGTGATTAAATAAATATATTTTATCCATATGAAATGGGACATACTGGACCCGACAAGCATGGGAAAATGAAGCAGTTAACACCCAAAAAAAGTGTAATAACGAAACATTATTAATAAAGTGATATAAGAGGATCATATATTATATCATAAATATGGTTATAGTACAGTTATAAATTAATAACTTTATTTAAATAGTTATTCATGATTCTAAATCACATCCCACTAAAGGAAAGTGCAAGGTAAGGGATTTTTGTCCCACTTTTATTTATATGGGACACATACCTTATACACTACTTATTTATTTTGGGTGTTGTATATAATTCCGATGAATATATTTTATGTGTATTATTCTGAATATTATGGTATTTTCATATCCAAATAATTTTCTTTCTTTCATGGGGCATACGATTCTACTAATTATAAGGTGGTAAGGGTTTATTTCACAATTTCCTTATTATTCAGAATTGTTTAAGTTTAAATCTCCACTCGGGAACATTTTATTCAATTTCAATTTTTTATAAAATGTTTTCAAAATGGTTATTACAATTATACTCATAATATTAAATTCTTTTTACCCATGTCATACTTTTTATAAAATGGTTTTAAAGGAATCTTTTTGTCATTTTCCAAATAATGTACTTTATAACTTTTTCAACAAAAATATGGAAGGAATGCTTTTTTTATACTTATGTGACATGATAGGATTTTTATATTATCTTGCTATAATAATTATCGAAGTTTCATTTAAATTATTACAGGGTTATTTTCAATGAAAGTGGTTTCTTTTAAAATAATGTTTCTTTTAAATAAATTATTTAAATGGAAAAAATGGGTATTTCTCTAAAGAATTTTCAATTATTTTATTAGAGTACTTTCATCTATTTCAGCATCCATTGTTGAATTTTATTCATCATTGAATTTGATATATTATGATATCATCTACCATGTTTTATTAATTTTTATGATCATTTTGACTATGGATGCGCTATTTTGATACCATTCACCATATTACTCAAAATGGTTTGTGATTGTGTTTATTGATTGGGGAAAGTTATTTACATTTTATATTTATATGTTGTTTATGTTTCACTCCATTCATATGTGGAATGAATTGGAATTAGTAAGTTATGGGAGGGGGTCTCTATATCCCCTCTATGAATCAGAATGTCTCATGAGACAAACCATATTGGGATTTGGATGAGGCGTTCCCCATTTATTTTCAGATATCTTAGTTGAGGCCTCGACAATATATTTCAGGTTTCTAGAATTTTTTATTCCATAATTATGTGATTATTTATTGATTTAAATTTTATTATTTTATTAATTTAATTTCCATGTATATGTTTTTTAGCTCATGGGATTGTTTATATGGAATTATTTGATAATTTTTTTATTACGTCCATAGTAGCCTCAAGTTATTAATTAAATGGGATGTGTTTCAATTATTTACATTTCCATAATTGTTATTTCTTAGCTTACTCTATATGTACACCATTAATGAGCATCTAAGATCACCCCTTTCTTATGTTTTATTTTTCTCTAGGATACCAGGAAGTGTTTTATAATTGATTGTGTATGGATGATCAAGAGGAATAATGGTGTTCTCAAAGGGACTACTGTGTTATATTTTTCAATTGTAATATATATTCTAGTATGTGTCTATTTTTACAAGACTGATAAACTATATAATCTTTTGGTATACGATATCTTGTACTTATTACTAATATAATAAAGTAAGGCACCGGCTCTAGGCAACTATTGTTGGTGTCTTTACACATATTTCATATTATAAACCATATTTTCTTTGTAATTTCATATATAATTCCAATTTAATATTTTGTATTATGATATACTTATTATTCATGGTATTTAATGTTTCATTTGAAATCACATCATTCAATGGGTTTTTACTCGAAATTTTCTAAAATAGTAAGGGTTTATTCCAACTCAAATTTATTCCATTGAGTTACATACATTATTATTGAACTCTATTATTCTAAGTTTAATTTATTATAACTAATGTATACTTTATATTGTTTTTTCTCTTTCTTTTTTGGGGTTATATAATTATTCCTTATAACATCATATTCAAATGATTCTTACCACAAAGATTATGTTACTTGAAAGGGTGCATTAGTCTTAATTCCTATTTCTTGAGCCATATCTCTAATTATAAACTAATTTAATTTTATATTGTGAATATTATACCTATTTATTATATTATATATTGGAATATATTTCATTTGGTGTATTTTAAGTTCAAATTAAAGTTCTTCTTCTTCTTTCACTATTTTTTATTTTAATGTTACTCAAGATGTAAGGTTTTTTTCCCAAACTCATTTTAAAATTGATATCTCTCAAATATGATAACACATTTGGGGAATTTGTATACAGTATCCTTCAATATCAAAATCATTTTCATCCACTCTAGTTATTCATTGTTATATCTTTTCTCTTTATCTTTTTCTAAATTGGAAGTTCTATGATCTTTTTTAACAATGTGGTTTCTAATAAAAGTATTATTAGTACAATCAAAAATATTTTTCTTCACCCGTATTTTATCATCGACCCCTCATTTTTTGAATACAAATATAATTTTTTAGAAAATATAAAAAATTTATTTTCATCTACCTTTAATTTAAAAGAAAACAAAATAAAATAATTTACACATGATTTCATTAAATATCCATTTATTTTCTATGGGTTTAACATGTTTTTATTATTAATGGATTTATGGATAATCCCTTATGTGAATCCATTTTAAAAAGGATATGAAACCCATTTTCATTTTATGGGTTATTTATGATATTATGAATCAAATTATTTCAAGTGTAACTTATATGTATGGATAATGGTGGGTGGGTACTATATAAACCTCTAAGGAATTTCTTATGGATGTATATATAAAGATCATTTGATTTTATTTTGTAATGATTGTTGTATTTTTTGTCAACATCTTATTTATGAATGTTTTTGTATTAAATAATAATAGTTTCTACCTTATCATAATACGATTGAGTTACTCTTTCATTTATTAAAAAATGTTTATTTGTTCCTTAATGTTTATAAAATCATGTATACCAAAAAAATTATTGTTCAAGTTGATTTTTTTTCAGGACGTTTCTAGATAGAAAATATGTGTGCATTGTTTTTGTTATTAATTCATGATGTTGTCACTATAAATAGTTGTATCAGATGGAGAAAATTATAAAGTTGAACCAGATAGATAGAAACACAGAGTTGAACAAGATAGAGAAAAGTAAAAAATATTTATTGGGTGATGAAGAATACAAAATTATACCAAATGAAGAACCATGTGATATTGTACCAAATAGAGAAATACATGAAGCATATCAGATAGAGAGAGACAATGGTTACTGAATTAAGTTCCACTAAATATATCTTTATATGTCCATTGGATATAAAAGATCAAATAGACTCTCATAAGATCATCATATAGATGAGAATCAAATGGTGTAAATCTTTTGAGTTTACTAGACAAAATTTATTAGATGGTGTAAATATTTTGGATATACTGGAAAGAGAAAACCATTTTTATTGGATGAACTCTTTCAAGTATATCAGACAGAGGAAACCTATATAGATCATTAGATAGAGAAATTTTATTTCATTATATGGATCATCCCTTATATTTTTAATCTCCAATGATGAGTTCATCAGACAAAGACTATCAGATAGGGAAATACCAGATAACAGAGTTCTTTGAAAGATCACAAGATAAATAAAAATTAATATTACTAGATAGAGTTTCCTTTATGTGTCACGACCCGCCCTCGGGGTCCGTGCCGTGACTACCCCAAGCCCGCCTTCCATAGGCCAGGGGCTGGCGACTAGCACCAAGGCGTAGATCCCAGCAAATTGGGAAGGCATTGCCTTTGAAAAGTAAACATACACCACAGAGTAAACAAGCGGAAAGTAAACACTAAGCAAGCAGAGTACAACTGAAGTGCGGAAAAGTAAATGGGCCAGAATACAAACCCAAACTGAAAGTAAAGTACAACTCGAAAAGGGAAAAACAGCAACTGAAAAGTAAAGGCCGCTACTCCGTGCTGTCCACTGGAAAATCCCACCTGAAGGGTGGGTACAGATAGCTCCTCTGCTCCACGGGTCCCACCGTCCGCTCCGTGCTCGTCCCGCCCAGTGGTCCACCTCCGGGTACCGTCCCGCTCCGCAAACCTCAGCTAAGGTCAACGCTGTCCGTCGTCTGCAACCAACACAACGTAGTGCGGGCGAAGCCCGTGCAGGGGTGAGTATAAGCTACTCAGTAGGGTCCCCGAGACCCCTGAAGGTCTCTCAAAATCCACAAAGGATAAACCACGAAGCAAAGTACAATCACGAAGTAACAACCAACACTGCTTAGGTATATGCCCATACATATACCTAAGTCATCAATTCAAATACGCTCCAACCTCCGAGCCCAAGTATAACTCAGTCCACGCAGGAAAGTATACGTATTCCACAAAGGAAAGTAACAGGATTCAGCTCACACAGGTATACTTCTTCAGGGACGATAAAGATGATCACTGATCCATCTAAGTCGTCGGACCCACGAAGGATCGATAGGTAACTAACCCCCGCAAGACCCACACAGGATCGGGCTCACACAGAACCTGTAGGCGCTGGCTCACACAGAACCGCTGAGCGCAAGGACCCACACAGGATCGGGCTCACACAGAACCTGTAGCACTGATCCATGTAGGATCGCTGAGTGCTGTAGTCGTCGTCGTCGAATCCACACAGGATCTCTGTACTGTCGTCGTCGAATCCACACAGGATCTCTGTACTGTCGTCGTCGCAGTCACAGTAGCAGTCGTAGCAGTAGAACAGTCGCAGCCAGCACTAGGGTTCCCGCACACAGCAAGCTCGTACGGAGGATCCGCTCCACGAGCCGAGAGGCTGATACATCAACTGTCACGAAGACCGAAGTTGATGTATCCAAAAGTTCCGTATCGTCAAAAGGAACTCAACGCAACAGACGGCGCGTCGATCGGACGCCCGGTCTGAGAGATAATGGCATTTTCGTCTCCGGGGCCCGGTTGGTTTTTAAGGCAAAACCAACCCGACCGTACTCCACCTGCGTCCAAACCTCGGGCGGAGTATGCCAAAAGATCCGTCTCACTAAGAGGAACACTACGCGACTGACGGCACGTCAATCGGACGTCCGTAGCTCAAGATATGAGCGTTTTCGCTCCGAAGGCCCGGTTGGTTTCGTGAATGAACCAACCCGGCCGAACTCAAAGTAACCCGAAACCTTGAGTGCGATATACCGAAATGATCGTCTCGATCCAAGGATCGCGTTGCCGCAGACGGTTCGTCATTCGGAGGTCCGAGGCTCAAGTTATGAGCCAAAAACCTAATCTGGTCCGAAACGGGGGGTCCGGGTCCGGGCCGACCCGGCCCGACCCCCCCCCCTCTGGACGGCGCGGCGGCCGGTGGCGGCGGACGGCGGCGGCGGACGGCGGCGGACGGCGGCGGCGGCTGGCCGCGTGGCGGCGGCGGCGGCTGGCCGCGTGGCGACGGCGGCGGGCCGCGTGGCGGCGGCGGCTGGCGGACCGCGTGGCGGCGGCGGCGGGCCGCGGCGGCGGCGGCGGCGGGCCGCGGCGGCGGCGCTGGGCGCCGCACGTGATTGGCACGCGGGGCATAGCCCCGCGTTTTTCTTCAAGCGGCACGGCTCAAGGCCGTGCCTTTGACAAAAACGGCCCCCGCAAATGGGGGCCGGCTTGATAAAACCGGGGGGCTGTTGCCCCCCCCTCTTTAAATGAACCGCCCCCCTCTTTAAGAGGGGGGTTTGAAGAGCCGGCCGGGGGTTTAAACCCCCGGTTTTTATGATATCCGGCCGGCCCGCTGGCCGGCCGGTTTTTACTAACGGGACCGGGAAATTCCGGTCCCGCCCTTGATTTCCGACGCCGGCGGCACGGCCGCCGGTCTTTCCTTCCGCCGCGGCCCGGAACCGGCCGCGGTCTCCTCGTCTCACCGCGGCCCGGAACCGGCCGCGGTGTTCGTCGTCCGGCGCGGTGCGACGGCACCGCGCCCCTTTCTCCGTGCCAAGAATCCTCCCAACGCGGCGCGACGGCGTCGCGTTCTTGAAATCTCTCCTCGGCGAAGCGCGACGGCGTTGCGGAAAAATATCTGAACGTTCATCCGCGTGGTGCGACGGCACCACGTTACTTGTTTCCTCCAGCATGAACAACATGAACGATGGAGGGGGATTCGGCCGTGTTCGTGCGGTCCGGTCCCCCTCACGTTAAAGAAATAAAAACGGAACTTAAATAAAATAAGTCACACGTTAAGTCATGCTAAAATCCACGATTCAAGAAAGGAATAAAAATAATCAATAAAGATCATCCCCTACCTCTGGTTTCAAGAACGAAGATCGTCAACGACCCGCGGAAGACGCGTCGCGGTGGTCGGCGTCACGGAAGAAGGACGTCGATGTCGTGAAGCGAGGATTCGAAGTTCTTTGACGACGATTTCGTCGCGGGAAAAGATGACGCGGAAGAAGACGTCGTCGGTGTCGCGGGTATGGCGTCGCGAAAGACGATTCCCGAGTACGTGGCGTTCTTCGTCGATGTTCGAAGGTTCTTCGCGTTCTTCAAGGAGGAAAAAGAAGTTCTTCAAAGTGTAGAACTCTTCCTCTCTCAAATCTCCACACAACACAGCAACCCCCAAAATAAAATAAGCTACCCTTATTTTATTTTCACTTTGCCCACCTTTCAAAAATTCAAAAGTTGAATTTATTACATTAATTAAAATCTTGAGTTGTCAAGAAATTAAATGGAAAGATAAGTTGGCAAGTTTTAATGTAGGGGAGAGTCACAAATTAAAGAGGGGGTTTAGAGGGGTTAGGGAAATTGAAAAGGTGGGGGGTTCGTGTGGGCCCCACCTCCCTCATAACCACACATGGGAAGTTGGGTGGTTGCGGGCCCCACCAACAACTTCCCATGAGAGAGTCTAACCACCTAGAATAAAATAAAATTCACACACAATTTTATTTTACTTATCTTTTAATCCCCAAAACTAACTTTCAACCCGCAACATACGCAACTCCCGAAAGGGTCTCTTTAAGCGAATATCGGCACTGCGAGTTCATCGGTGCCCTCGGATTTCAATTCCGAGCACCGGATCAAAAGTTAGGAATTCCCGCTCGTTCGTTCACTGAACGTACCCGAGCCAAACTTCGGAAATTAATTCCGGGCACTCCGGGCCTCGGAATCAGGTGCCGTCTGAAACCGCGCTCTTGTAAAAAAATCCAAAGAAAATTAAGAAAAAATTTCCCTTGAATTTTACGGTCTTTACATTACTCCCACCTCAGGGCTTTACGTCCCCGTAAAGATACAACAAAAACTAGGGGAACAAATGAGGGTACTGAGCACGCATCTGAGCCTCCCGCTCCCAAGTGCTCTCCTGGAGATTCCCGTGCTGCCATCTGATGCGCACAAGAGGAATCGATCGCCCACGTAGGACCCGCTCCTGTCGATCCTCTATCTCCACCGGGACCTCCGTAAAAGTCGCCCCATCGTCAACGTCAAGCTCCCCATGGTCAATGATGTGCGTCGGGTCGTGCACGTATCTTCTCAGCTGGGATACGTGAAAGACGCCGTGCACCCGGTGCAACTGAGGTGGTAGAGCCAGGCGATAAGCCACCTCGCCAATCCTGCTGAGAATCTGAAAAGGTCCGATGAAGCGCGGAGATAACTTGCCGCCTCGGCCAAATCTCCGAATACCACGTCGAGGTGAGACCCGCAAGAAGACGTGGTCGCCATCCTCGAACTCTAGTGGTCTCCGCCTCCTGTCAGCATATGACTTCTGCCGGCTCTGAGCTGTCCTCATCCGCTCCTGGATGACCTGGACCTTCTCTGTCGTGGCCTGGACCATCTCCGGTCCCACTAGTGCTGACTCCCCTGGGTCTGTCCAGCACAAAGGAGATCTACATGGTCGGCCGTACAACGCCTCGTACGGTGCCATCCCGATGGTGGAGTGGTAGCTGTTGTTGTATGCGAATTCCACCAAAGGTAGGTGGTCCTCCCAGCTACGACCAAAGTCAAGGACACATGCACGGAGCATGTCCTCGAGAGTCTGAATGGTCCTCTCCGTCTGACCATCCGTCTGAGGGTGAAAAGCTGTGCTAAGACGTAGCTGCGTCCCGAACGCCTCCTGCAACCCCTTCCAAAGCCGGGAAGTAAAGCGGGCATCACGATCGGAAACGATAGATGATGGCACGCCGTGGAGCCGCACAATCTCCTGAACGTAGAGACGTCCCAAGCTCTCCACCGAGCCCTGCTCTCTGATGGGTAAGAAGTGTGCCGACTTGGTGAGTCGGTCAACAATCACCCAGATGGAGTCGTGACCTCTGGAAGTGTGTGGAAGTCCAGTCACGAAGTCCATAGATATGCCGTCCCACTTCCACTCCGGAACCTCCAAGGGCTGTACCAAGCCTGCTGGTACCTGGTGCTCTGCCTTCACCTGCTGACAGGTAAGGCATCGAGAAACGAACTCTGCTACAGCCTTCTTCATGCCCGGCCACCAATGCTGTCGTCTGAGGTCCTGGTACATCTTCGCCACTCCAGGATGTACCGCTAAAGGTGAAGTGTGAAACTCCCTCAACACTTCCTCTCGCAAAGCGACTGGTACCATGGTACGTCCTCTGAAAAGGATGTCGTGCTCTGCTCCAAGGGAGAAACCATCAGGTGTCTGTCCCGAGGATATCTGTGCACGCCGTGTCTCACAGTCAGCGTCCCCATGCTGTGCCTCCCTGACTCGCTGCAGTAGTGGAGGAGTGACTGTGAGAGACTGTAGAAAGGCTGCTCCATCTCTATCCACGAAGGATATCTGCAAAGAGGCTAGCTGCTCCGTCGCCTCCTCAAGTAGTTGAATGCCCGTCCTCCTGCTGAGGGCATCAGCTACTACGTTCCCCTTCCCAGGAGTATAGACTATCTCAAAGTCATAGTCCTGGAGGAACTCGAGCCATCGTCGCTGTCTCAGGTTCAGGTCCTTCTGCGAGAAGATATACCTGAGACTCTGATGATCGGAAAAGACCGTAAAGCGCTCGCCCATCAGATAGTGTCGCCATGTCTTCAGAGCGAAGACCACTGCTGCTAACTCTAGGTCATGGGTAGCGTAGTTCTGCTCATGCGGCCTCAACTGACGTGATCCATAGGCGATCACGGCCCGCTCCTGCATCAGAACACATCCGAGTCCGGTCCCTGATGCATCGCAGTAGACTACGTACCCTACTCCCTCCTCAGGCAACCTCAAGATAGGTGCGCTAGTCAATCTCTGCCTCAGCTCCTCGAAGCTCTGCTGACAACTGTCTGACCACACGAAGGGTTTCCCCTTCTTCGTCAACGCTGTGAGTGATGCCGCAACTCTGGAGAAGTTCGGCACAAATCTCCGATAGTATCCAGCTAGTCCCAAGAAACTCCGAACCTCAGTCACGCTCCTGGGTGGCTCCCATGCTAACACAGCCTCAATCTTCGCGGGATCCACTGCAACTCCCGCCTCAGAGATAACGTGTCCCAAAAAGTGGACCTCACGTATCCAGAACTGGCACTTCGAGAGCTTACCATAAAGCTGGTGCTCTCGGAGTGTGTCAAGAACAACTCGCAAGTGATAGGCGTGCTCCTCCTCTGTCGTAGAGTAAATCAGAATGTCGTCGATGAAGACCACGACAAACCGATCGAGGTATGGCTGAAAGATCCTGTTCATGAGAGCCATGAACACTGCTGGAGCATTGGTTACACCGAAAGGCATAACCAAGAACTCATAGTGGCCATACCGACATCTGAAGGCCGTCTTCTGCACATCCTCGTCTCTGACTCTGAGCTGATGATAGCCTGACCTGAGGTCTATCTTCGAGAACCACCGTGCTCCCTTGAGCTGATCAAAGAGGTCATCAATCCTCGGTAACGGATACTTGTTCCTCACTGTCACCTGGTTCAGGCGACGATAGTCAACACAAAGTCGCAAGCTTCCGTCCGCCTTCTTGGCGAACAATATCGGGGAAGCCCAGGGTGAAACACTGGGTCGGATGAATCCCTTGCCCTGCAAGTCCTCCAACTGTACCCGTAGCTCTCGAAGCTCGGCGGGGGCCATCCGATATGCTGGAGTGGATATCGGGGCTGTCCCGGGGTACAAGTCAATATAAAAGTCTACCTCTCTGCGAGGAGGTAGCCCTGGAACATCGTCGGGAAAAACGTCCGCATACTGATCCACCACTGCAGGAAAACCAGGACTCCGCACGTCAACTGCTCCAAGGATAAGGCTAGCCAACTGATGAGTGATGGGCTGTCCTCTCCTCCGCGGAAGTCCATCCTGTGCTGCTAAGGCTCCCTTCTCGCCGGTGAAGGTGAACCTGCTCCCGTCGGTGCGTACACATCGCACCTTGCGCCTAAAACAGTCAATCTGTGCATGGACCGTGGACAGCCAATCCATGCCCAAGATGACGTCGTAAGGCCTCGACGCTGCTACAAGAAGATCCCAGCCGAAGCTCTCGCCTCCTAGAGTAAGCTCACACTGCCGGCACCAGTGCGTGATCGTCGAGTCTGCTCCCGTAGGAGTCTCTAGCCGTAAGGATCGAGCCAACGGCTCTGTCGGAATCTCCGAGCTCCGAACAAGGGCAGCGGCTATGAAAGAATGACTCGCTCCTGTGTCTATAAGAACTGCAGCAAGGGTGGAATAGACACAGATAGTACCTCGAATCATCTCGGGTGCGCCGTGGTCGTAGGCCTCTGCTGCCTGGAGCTGTGCCTGTCGCTGCCCGCCAGCTCCCTGTGGTCGGGGTGGACCTCCTGGTGGTGGTGGTGGTAAAGCCTCAAAGCGTCGGCCACCACCAGCTGCTCGTCCAGCTCCTCTGCCTCGTCCGCCTCCTCCCTGCGGACCGCCACGGTCGACCCTCTGCCTCTGCCTCGGTGGTCCATCTACTGACTGCTGCTCCTCGGCACGGCGGGTCGGGCAGTCACGAGCCATGTGGCCCTGTCCGCCGCACGAGTAGCACTGCCTGCCTCTCGGAAGACTGGCTCCGCGCTGTGTGCCCCGCACTGCTGAGCCAGTGCCCTGAGATCGTCTGCCTGAAGGTCTGGTCTGTCTGGACCCCTGAGTCATCCGTCGACTGCCTGCTGCAGATGACTCTGCCACGTGCCGCCCTGCGGTGGGTCGCTGTGCTGGTGTAGACTCAGCAAGGAAGCTCTCGATCAGAAGAGCCCGCTCCAGTACTCCTGTCTGAGTCGGTATGCTGAGGGAGATCAGCGATGCCCTGATCTCGTGTCTCAAACCCTGCTCGAAGGTCCGGGCCCGGAAGAATGGGTCCCGTACCATGTCGGTCGAGTAGCGCGAGAGATCGGTAAATCTCGCCGAGTACTGGGCGACCGTCATGCTGCCCTGCCGCAGCTGTAGAAGCTCCTGGATACGCACCGCTCGAAGGGTGGCCGGGACGAACTCAGAGCGGAAGAGGCTCTCGAAGTCCGTCCAGAGTAGAGATGCCTCATCGTGCACCTGGAGCATCAGGCTCCACCATCGTCCTGCTGCTGCGTGTAGTAGGCTCACAGCGAGGATCACCATGAGGTCTGCTGGTGTCCTCACTAGCCTAAACACTCGAACCACTGCCTCCAGCCAGTCCTCTGCTGCCTGGGGATCCGTCTCCCCGCGAAACCTGGGCGGTCGCTGTCGCTGAAACTCATGCAGTGCGCTGAGGCGACGTGCATCGTCAGCGGCTGCTGCTGGAAGCATCGGGGGCTCGGCGGGTAAAGCTACCGCCGGTGCCACTACTGGAAAAGGGCCCTGCACCGAGGCCTCGTCGCTCGGTGGGCTGTCGTCTCGCTCGACCATCGGAACCCTAGCTGGCTGTCGTCGTGGGGCCATCCTGAAAAGGAGATCAAGAGTGCCATAGTCAGAACAGTATACCTGGTGAGCTGAATTAAGTAATCACAAAGAAAACTTGAGACTTTCATTAAGCAGATCAGTATACCCGGTGAGCTGACACAAGTAATCACAAAGAAAACTTTGAAACACACACGCAATCAATGTTTCCGTGCATTAAGTCGGAAATCAGAAGTCAGGGTCCTGGTGTATGGATACGTCGGCCGCCGCACCAACACTGGACTCCCTGGACTGATAACCACACTCAATACGCTAAACATTATTGCTTCACATAGAAAAGATCAGAGTTCGCGGTAGAACCGAACTCCTCTGATACCAATTTGTCACGACCCGCCCTCGGGGTCCGTGCCGTGACTACCCCAAGCCCGCCTTCCATAGGCCAGGGGCTGGCGACTAGCACCAAGGCGTAGATCCCAGCAAATTGGGAAGGCATTGCCTTTGAAAAGTAAACATACACCACAGAGTAAACAAGCGGAAAGTAAACACTAAGCAAGCAGAGTACAACTGAAGTGCGGAAAAGTAAATGGGCCAGAATACAAACCCAAACTGAAAGTAAAGTACAACTCGAAAAGGGAAAAACAGCAACTGAAAAGTAAAGGCCGCTACTCCGTGCTGTCCACTGGAAAATCCCACCTGAAGGGTGGGTACAGATAGCTCCTCTGCTCCACGGGTCCCACCGTCCGCTCCGTGCTCGTCCCGCCCAGTGGTCCACCTCCGGGTACCGTCCCGCTCCGCAAACCTCAGCTAAGGTCAACGCTGTCCGTCGTCTGCAACCAACACAACGTAGTGCGGGCGAAGCCCGTGCAGGGGTGAGTATAAGCTACTCAGTAGGGTCCCCGAGACCCCTGAAGGTCTCTCAAAATCCACAAAGGATAAACCACGAAGCAAAGTACAATCACGAAGTAACAACCAACACTGCTTAGGTATATGCCCATACATATACCTAAGTCATCAATTCAAATACGCTCCAACCTCCGAGCCCAAGTATAACTCAGTCCACGCAGGAAAGTATACGTATTCCACAAAGGAAAGTAACAGGATTCAGCTCACACAGGTATACTTCTTCAGGGACGATAAAGATGATCACTGATCCATCTAAGTCGTCGGACCCACGAAGGATCGATAGGTAACTAACCCCCGCAAGACCCACACAGGATCGGGCTCACACAGAACCTGTAGGCGCTGGCTCACACAGAACCGCTGAGCGCAAGGACCCACACAGGATCGGGCTCACACAGAACCTGTAGCACTGATCCATGTAGGATCGCTGAGTGCTGTAGTCGTCGTCGTCGAATCCACACAGGATCTCTGTACTGTCGTCGTCGAATCCACACAGGATCTCTGTACTGTCGTCGTCGCAGTCACAGTAGCAGTCGTAGCAGTAGAACAGTCGCAGCCAGCACTAGGGTTCCCGCACACAGCAAGCTCGTACGGAGGATCCGCTCCACGAGCCGAGAGGCTGATACATCAACTGTCACGAAGACCGAAGTTGATGTATCCAAAAGTTCCGTATCGTCAAAAGGAACTCAACGCAACAGACGGCGCGTCGATCGGACGCCCGGTCTGAGAGATAATGGCATTTTCGTCTCCGGGGCCCGGTTGGTTTTTAAGGCAAAACCAACCCGACCGTACTCCACCTGCGTCCAAACCTCGGGCGGAGTATGCCAAAAGATCCGTCTCACTAAGAGGAACACTACGCGACTGACGGCACGTCAATCGGACGTCCGTAGCTCAAGATATGAGCGTTTTCGCTCCGAAGGCCCGGTTGGTTTCGTGAATGAACCAACCCGGCCGAACTCAAAGTAACCCGAAACCTTGAGTGCGATATACCGAAATGATCGTCTCGATCCAAGGATCGCGTTGCCGCAGACGGTTCGTCATTCGGAGGTCCGAGGCTCAAGTTATGAGCCAAAAACCTAATCTGGTCCGAAACGGGGGGTCCGGGTCCGGGCCGACCCGGCCCGACCCCCCCCCTCTGGACGGCGCGGCGGCCGGTGGCGGCGGACGGCGGCGGCGGACGGCGGCGGACGGCGGCGGCGGCTGGCCGCGTGGCGGCGGCGGCGGCTGGCCGCGTGGCGGCGGCGGCGGGCCGCGTGGCGGCGGCGGCTGGCGGACCGCGTGGCGGCGGCGGCGGGCCGCGGCGGCGGCGGCGGCGGGCCGCGGCGGCGGCGCTGGGCGCCGCACGTGATTGGCACGCGGGGCATAGCCCCGCGTTTTTCTTCAAGCGGCACGGCTCAAGGCCGTGCCTTTGACAAAAACGGCCCCCGCAAATGGGGGCCGGCTTGATAAAACCGGGGGGCTGTTGCCCCCCCCTCTTTAAATGAACCGCCCCCCTCTTTAAGAGGGGGGTTTGAAGAGCCGGCCGGGGGTTTAAACCCCCGGTTTTTATGATATCCGGCCGGCCCGCTGGCCGGCCGGTTTTTACTAACGGGACCGGGAAATTCCGGTCCCGCCCTTGATTTCCGACGCCGGCGGCACGGCCGCCGGTCTTTCCTTCCGCCGCGGCCCGGAACCGGCCGCGGTCTCCTCGTCTCACCGCGGCCCGGAACCGGCCGCGGTGTTCGTCGTCCGGCGCGGTGCGACGGCACCGCGCCCCTTTCTCCGTGCCAAGAATCCTCCCAACGCGGCGCGACGGCGTCGCGTTCTTGAAATCTCTCCTCGGCGAAGCGCGACGGCGTTGCGGAAAAATATCTGAACGTTCATCCGCGTGGTGCGACGGCACCACGTTACTTGTTTCCTCCAGCATGAACAACATGAACGATGGAGGGGGATTCGGCCGTGTTCGTGCGGTCCGGTCCCCCTCACGTTAAAGAAATAAAAACGGAACTTAAATAAAATAAGTCACACGTTAAGTCATGCTAAAATCCACGATTCAAGAAAGGAATAAAAATAATCAATAAAGATCATCCCCTACCTCTGGTTTCAAGAACGAAGATCGTCAACGACCCGCGGAAGACGCGTCGCGGTGGTCGGCGTCACGGAAGAAGGACGTCGATGTCGTGAAGCGAGGATTCGAAGTTCTTTGACGACGATTTCGTCGCGGGAAAAGATGACGCGGAAGAAGACGTCGTCGGTGTCGCGGGTATGGCGTCGCGAAAGACGATTCCCGAGTACGTGGCGTTCTTCGTCGATGTTCGAAGGTTCTTCGCGTTCTTCAAGGAGGAAAAAGAAGTTCTTCAAAGTGTAGAACTCTTCCTCTCTCAAATCTCCACACAACACAGCAACCCCCAAAATAAAATAAGCTACCCTTATTTTATTTTCACTTTGCCCACCTTTCAAAAATTCAAAAGTTGAATTTATTACATTAATTAAAATCTTGAGTTGTCAAGAAATTAAATGGAAAGATAAGTTGGCAAGTTTTAATGTAGGGGAGAGTCACAAATTAAAGAGGGGGTTTAGAGGGGTTAGGGAAATTGAAAAGGTGGGGGGTTCGTGTGGGCCCCACCTCCCTCATAACCACACATGGGAAGTTGGGTGGTTGCGGGCCCCACCAACAACTTCCCATGAGAGAGTCTAACCACCTAGAATAAAATAAAATTCACACACAATTTTATTTTACTTATCTTTTAATCCCCAAAACTAACTTTCAACCCGCAACATACGCAACTCCCGAAAGGGTCTCTTTAAGCGAATATCGGCACTGCGAGTTCATCGGTGCCCTCGGATTTCAATTCCGAGCACCGGATCAAAAGTTAGGAATTCCCGCTCGTTCGTTCACTGAACGTACCCGAGCCAAACTTCGGAAATTAATTCCGGGCACTCCGGGCCTCGGAATCAGGTGCCGTCTGAAACCGCGCTCTTGTAAAAAAATCCAAAGAAAATTAAGAAAAAATTTCCCTTGAATTTTACGGTCTTTACATTATGCATATACAATCTAAAAAATTTTATGATGTGTATTTTTACATTCAATTATCATAAATATAGCTGAGATTTGAGGAAGATTTAATGAACTTTTTGTGTTTAAATTTGAAGAAATTTTTATGAAGAATGTTGAATCTGAATAAATTGTGATAATTGAAGGTGGTCAAATGAAATTTGAGTTTATCAAGAAACTAAAATTGGGTTCCCAAATTTATTCATATTATTTTAAAGTAATATTGTATATATAAATAGGTGCTATATATTTTTGAAGTGTTTCTAAAAAATAATTGAAATTGCTAGAGTTTTGAGAGAGTAAAACATGGGTTTCCCAACAAGAATTCACTTGGTTAAAGGATGTGAGTACCATACATATCATAACAGATATTGGTGTAAGGATAAAGGTGCATCAGATAGAGGTTTATTGGATGAAGGTACATCAGATATAGTTGTACCAGAAAAATGATTACTAGACTAAGGTACACCAGAAGAAAGGTGTAATGGATTGAGTATTATTTAATGGAGTATTACAGGATAAAGTATTTTCATATAGATAGGTGCCAAAAAGGTAAATTTTGGGAAAAAAATTAAGCGAGAAACTTCCAAATAATTAATATTTTATTCACGCTAAAGGAGAAGAAAACTTTGTAACTGGTGTGAACCAGTAATATTTTCTTATCAGGAGAAATAAGAAGCTTGACGAGAGTAATATCATTCTTATTCACATTCATTATTTATAGTACCGCTTGAAAAAACATATAAATAAACACCAACACAATTCTCCCAACACACATAAGAAAATGGAGTAGTGGAAAGTAAAAAAATATAATGTTAGTTGATGTGTAAATAAGTATGCTCAATGAATATAATCTTTCAACGTTTTTCTAGAGAGAAGTTGTAAGTATATTAGTACATGTTCAAAACATATGTTTCCTTTGAAAAAAATAAAAAATGACACCCTATGAGATGTGCTATAAGAATAATACTACAGTGATATGTTTTATGGTTTTAAGAACGTTTCTTAATGAAAAAAATATAGATTTTGGAAAGTTTGATCAAAGATCAGAAGAAGGCGTTTTCAAGGGATATTAATCCAGTGGAAGAAGATTCAAGTGATGGAATAATTTTTCAAATAAGTTGGTTTATTCATTTTATGTAATTATTATTAAAACATAATTGTAATGACTTGGACCCAAACAGCCACCTGAATATTGCTACATAGTTCGGGTGTTACTACCTTAGGCACACCTCCCCGAACTCCAAAGGTTGTCGACTAGCAGTAAGGGTCTTATAGGTATAGTGGGGAGGCTATACCCTCTTGGAAGATAGTAATGGTACTGGTATGAGCATAATATAAAAATTAGAAGGCTCTACAGACTCAAACTAGACCCGAATAGTGGAAGCACAAACAATAGTAATAAACAGCGTAAGCAATAAATATAAACAACAACAACAGAATGTAAACACAACAGCATGATGAACCACTTGTAACTACTACTGAACAATAGAATATGCATCCAAAAAAGTTCATACATATCCATATGTAAAAGGGATCTAATGGATAACCAACTGTAGCTATAAAAAAAGTTAGCATACTGATACAGAAAAGTAATCAGAACAAAGTAAACTCCAGCTGGGCCAGACCTCAAGGTCCCTACCATCCCAATGCTACAGCTAATATTGTCCATATCTAGAAGCTAAACTCTTTCCTGCACGTAAATCCATAAAGTCTGCACACGTCCCAAAGGGATCGTGCAGGGTGTGAGATGAATATCAGTTGGATACCACCCAACGTTGCGTACCTAATATAAGTGTTTAAGTAGGAATGAATTTATAAGGAAAATAGTAAAGAATGTGATGCACCAATAAACAAAAACTCCACTGGTGCTCAGTATCCACCATGGTGTGTCACCCGCTTCAGCCAATCCAAAATCTCTATCATGTAACCTGACACTGTGTGCCCCTTGACACCACATGTCTCAAGTATTGATGTCCCGAAGGTACACCCAAGAAGTGGTAACTCGGAGGAACAATGACACATGTCCTTAAATAAGTAACCGGAGTGACAACAATGTCTTCCATCAAATAAAGTATTTTAAGGGACAATGATTTATGCCCTCAAATAAAGTATCTAGAGGGACAGCGATGTCTGCCCTCAAATAACGGCGAGCCTCTTCCCCCAACCCGATAGCCTCAATGTTATCCCCTGAAGGCTCCTCACCTTCCACATGGCTTCCTATGGCAAGAACCCGCAACCCAATAGTACCTAAACCACAACTAACAGGGGACTCTACCCTCATGAGTGGTAAAACCTACCTCATCATGGAGTCACTATGTGTGTAAACTACTCATAGTTCCGGGTGAGCGGTAATCAAAAAAATATTACCCAAGCCACAATGACTCTGACACCTCGTGTCCCTGCAACCAAGTCGCGCAAGTCTGATGGCCTTGCCACCCAAGTAACCTGATCCATGCCCAACCTAATAGTCACACTTCCTCAAGACGAAACCCATGATGCCCAATCCCATGGTCAAAACCACACAATGTAACCTGGTTCAAACCTAAACTGTGATAAACATCACTAAATAATATTCGAGCCACTCCCAACACAACCCAAAGGGGTTCCGTCACATGAAATTCAGTAACTACAAATATAATCAAAAGAGACACTTTTAAATAGTCAAAACAAACTAATAGTTGAATGCACTAACCAGGTGATGTCCCATACCAGCACTAAGATCATTAAAGCCTCTAACAATTCATATCAAGGTTCAATAACCAGAACTCAACCGTTTAAAATAATAAAACTTAATTATAACCATTCCGGCATCCCTAGGCCAAAATTCCCTAATGAGAAATGGCCCCTCGCCTGGGCTCAATCAAGAAAAACAGAAAAGGGCATACCCCAAGGCATCCCATGGGTCTGTTAATCAATTTGAAATGAAAAATTAGATAAAGCATGGTCTCACTAAAAATACCCAAAAACGCGCCAAAGTTCACGCCACCCAAAAGTCTGTGAAAACATGAAAGAAGGTATGCACCACCTACCTGAGACTCGTAGACGTAGGCATGTCTGATATAGAGCTCTAATTCGAAGTCGATCTTCATAGATCTACATTTCTGTCAAATTTCAACAACTCTACTAAGATGTAATTTGCAGTGTGTGAGGAAATGAATTGAGAATGGTAAAGGGTGTATGGGTTTAGCATTGCTGATGCGATCCCGCAGACACTGATGGATTGAATAAAGGAATCTGGATAAGGAATCTATGACTAGGTATGTTCTTCAAGTTTTCGAAATGGAACTATTCCGAAGTTGAGGGAGAATAAGAGGCTTCCCAAAATAAGATGTGGTGCTCTTTAATATAAGAAAATAAAAAAAAATACATGGATGTATAAATGACTACATGTTGTGTAGTTTCCTTTTCCATAATCCGACTTAAGCGAAGGTAGCCACACGGCTTGGACACGCCACACGGGTTGACACACAGCTATAACTCAGCCGGTACACAGAAATAAGATACATGGTGTGTCAAGAAACACTACACACCATGTAATTTCAAATTATTAAACGGTCATCACTCGACATGTACTTAGAGAGCACATAGTTGTTACATGCATAACCTATACACAATGTGTACTTTGGATTATAGGGCGTGTAATCTGGAAATTTTTAGAACTGCACAGATTTTCCCAGTTTTCTCAGAAACAAGTCAAAATTTCAAACAGGGTCCGAATTTTGACCCAATCCAAAAACCCAGGTTCTTAAAATCTCCTTAACTTAATATAGCTCGTCCCCGACCTATCAAACAAAACCCAAAGATGGCACCAAACATACCACCCCGATCAAAGTAACCCAAACTTCCCTGATCTCAAAGTTTCTCGCTAAATTCCTCAAGGGGATTCCCACCTTAGAAATTGCCTAACTCGAGCTCAACTCTTAAAAACACAATAAATCAAGGTTTCACTAACCTCTTTCTGGACTCATGGTCCTCATGTGATGCATCATCACCCATGCGCCTCATTGGTGCTCCTGTTTCATTTCTGACACCCCAAACGTCTCCCGCACCACATCGTTGTCTTCCTCCACGAGGTCCAACATCCCATGGATGCTCAAAATTAACCTGGTGCCTATAACCTAAATTAACTCGCATCCTTAATTCCCTGATACCCATGACACCTCAACTAACTCACATCCTCGATGCCCTGAGGCCCATGACACCTCAAGTAAACTGCATCCTCGATTCCCCGATGCCCACGACACCTAAAGTAACTCGCATCCTCGATGAACCGATTCCCAAAACACCTCAAACATATATATAAATATATCATGCACCCGATATGGAACCAATCCCATTGACCAACATATAGTAATTCAACATAGTTCATGTGAATCGCGTGCACTCAAAACATACATGCCTCTACAGGTCATGCCAAAAAACATGGAAATCATAGCCACACCCATGGTGTACCTCTAACCGTCATTGGCTCATCAGCCTACTCGGCCTCTAGCAGCTCAATGGCTTGCACCTAGACTAGAGTACAGCTAACCGATGTCTAACCTCCCTGCAGTGCTGCTCCAGTCATTGGACACTGACCCCTTAGCTGGATCCCATTGTCTCTACCGTGACCTCCACATGTAGATGAACCTCATCTACCCTCTCTTGGTACCGAACATAAACCAACTCTATATGCTAGAGTCTGTCCCAGTCCCTAACTACTAGCTATCTGAGAAGGATTCATGTTGAACCTCTCAAGATGCTTGACCTGTCCACATGCCCTGAACTCCTTTAGAGGCCTATCGCACTGAGTCCGAACATTCCCTGGATGTCCACACTGAAAACAAACCAATGAATAACTGATATGAGGTGGTCTAGCCAAGTCTGTGGCCTGACTGAACTACTAGAACTCATCCTATCCTCGCTTCCTTCTATCTGAACCATCACCTAAAGCTATCCCCTAGCCAACCTGGGGCCTATCCCTCTAGTTTCCCTCTACTATGAGTTCCTAATTCACTACCTATGAGAATGAAACTAGCCTAAAGATGTTTACCTAGATCACAATGGCATGTCATAAGCCATCCTCAAATTGTCTCACCCTTATTGAGTCATCACATACAATACCTGGTGCAGAGTGTGACAACTCAGTGAAATTATCTGCATAGTCCATGACAGATATGTCTCCCAACTGAAGGCTCAAGAACTCCCAAGCTCTCTCTTCCCTCAGTGTCTCTGGGTAAAAGTTATCAAAGAACCTATTCCTGAAGTCCTTACATGGTATCCCTTTATGTCTATGAGCCTGAACCTGAACATCCCACCAATGATTTGTCGATCCTCTCAGCATGTACATCGCTAGCTTGACCCTCCGCCCTGGAGGCATCTCGAGTTACTCAAGAATCATCTTAATTCTCTCTATCCAACCCTCAACCGCTTGTGGACCACCCTCACCTTGAAAAAGTGGAAGGTTCTATGACTAGAACTCCCACATCAGATATGCCATATATGGATCTGTACCCTACGCACCTCTGTCGATCCCCTGCAAGACATGTACCAGACTAGACCAGAGCTGCTCATCGAGACACGACCTGAACGCTGCCAAACATAGTTGTTTCCCTACCTGCACGAAATCATGAACCTGATCCTATCCTTGATCCTATACCTGTGGCTCTTGCTCTTCCCGCACCTGATCCTGAACCTGATCCTACTCCTACTGCACTGTACAATCTCCTGCCTGATGCTCTATCTGATTCATCAAAAAGGAACCCGCTGAATACTTTTTATGGTCAGACTTCCCACATACATAACAATACATACATACATACATACATAAATACATATATATATATATATATATATATATCAGAGATAAGGAAAGTAGTAAAAGTAAGTGCATAACTACTACCCTTACTCTTCCCAACCGCAACCCATTCCTGTGGTGTCTCGGACTCATGGCCTCCTTACTCGCACTCAACATAGCCAAGTATCAAAAGTACCTCGGCCCATGCCCATCCTAAAAACCAACATTGCCTCAAACTGATGACTGAGTTCCCCAATCCTGGTGATAAAATCACCTCAACCATTGTACATGCTTGCTCGTACAAGAGCCAGACCCAAATACCCTGCCACATGCAATTTTACAAAAATATAAGCATGGCATAACACATTCCAATAAACAAGCTATTCTATTAGGAATTTCACCTATACACATTTCAAGAGAGTAAAAAGCATGGAAATTGACATATTTAACATGATATTATCACATCACAAAGCATACATGCAGTTATGAAATTGAAGTACCCTAAAATATTCCTATCAAAATCCAAGAAAACAAGCCTTGCCACACTGGGCCAAGGTCCAATTCTACCTTACCGCACCGGGTCAAGGGTCACATATCACAATCAATAACATCACACACCAAGTGATCCACTGAGGTGGAAATCATATTAATTGTAATCTGGGAAAAAAGAAAATAGAAATTCCCACCCATGGAAACTTGGTCTATCCCTCGCACCTAGGGCTACTGGCACCCAAACACAAGCTAGAAACCTAGTTTCAAGTAACAACTTACCTCCAGTCTACTATATCCCAAATAGTAAAACTAGAAAAAAAGGGAAGTCTCAATCTAATTAGTAGCCAACAAAACAATGATACTAAATCCCTATTAAGAACCCCTCTAATAACACTTTGTAACGACCCGGGCCCGAACAACCACCAGAATAGTGCTAAATGGGTTGGGTGTTACTACCTTAGGCGCACCTCCCAAAATTCCAAAGACTGCCGACTAGGAGTGAGGCTCTTATAGGTATAGTGGGGAGTATATATCCTCTCAGAGGAGAGTAATCATACTAGTCCGAGCAAAATATAAAAATT
This sequence comes from Viscum album, assembly GCA_963277665.1. Taxonomy (NCBI): domain Eukaryota; kingdom Viridiplantae; phylum Streptophyta; class Magnoliopsida; order Santalales; family Viscaceae; genus Viscum; species Viscum album. The sequence goes on along the minus strand of OY728152.1, from coordinate 1,724,975,459 downwards.
ATAAGACACTGTAGACTCAAAACAGACTCAGATAGTGGAAGCACAAATAATTGCAATAAATTGCGGAAGCAATAAATATAAACAGCAGCAGCAGAATGTGCACACAAAAGCATGTTGAATGAATTGTAACTACTTCTGAAAAACAAAACATGCATCCATAGCAGTTCATACATATCTATATATAAAAGGGCACCAATGGCAAACCAACTACAGCTACAAAATAAGTAAGCATGCTGATACAGGAAAGTAAGCTGAACAAAGTAAACTCTATCTGGGAAAGACCTCAAGGTCCCTACCATCCACACGCGACATCTAATATAATCCAACTCCTAAAACTGATCTCTTTCCTACATATAAATCCATTAAGTCTTCATGCATCCCGAAGGGCCCGCGCAGGGTGTGAGATGAATCTCAGTGGGATACCACGCAATGGTGCGTACCTAATATAAGTGTTTAAGAAAGCATGACTTTATAAGGAAAACAGTAAACAATACAATGCACCAATAAACAAAAACTCCATTGGTGCTCAGAATCCACCATGGAGTGTCACTTACTTCAGCCAACGCCAGAATCTCAGTCATGTAACCCGACACCATGTTCCCCATGACACTATGTGTATAACGACCCATACTTAACAAACATTGTTGTTACTTCAGAATTGAAGCACACTTATTACAACATATAACAAAACCAAGAAAGGACCGTATAGGTATAGAGTCTTTAGAAACTGGGAAACATAAACAACTGGTTCATAAAGCATCTACTTTGCCTCCCATTTATTTCATCATATCTAGAGTCCCTTTTTAGCATATCCTACTTAATAACCTTCTTCCTGACCTGGGGAAATAAAACATACAAAAGGGTGAGATCAAATGCTCAGTAAGGGTAAACAAAATAAATATCAATCACATCATATACATAAGAACATAACTTTTGGAAATCTTAACCAGCAAAAGAGATCATAATATCATAACATGGGATAAATCATAGAAGTGAAATGTAATCCCAATAATCATTACTTAAAACATGAAACATTGTGTCATACACACATAATCATAGAGAATCATTTCTTGTTAGTCAAGACTCATTTCCAAGACTATCTTAGTGGACAAAGTCCATTTCTGAACCGAGTTCACTCCTCGTTTCAGTCCTGTTTCACTGAACCGGTATAACCTACCATTCCAGCCATGTCTATCTCATGAGATATAAAATCTTTACCCAATGCATTTGAGGGAGATATAGGTCCCACCCATCTCATAATGATACCATTCTTATGTGTGCCACAAAATCATAAATCATACATCATTGCATAACCCATGTAATAAAAATGGGAATCTTAAACAATGTGACATCATAAAACAATTCATATAAGATAAAGGAATTCAAAAAAATATAATTCCATCACAACATAATAAAATCAATGTAATAATAGTCATAGAAACAAAACCCTTTATTATCTTAGATGGAAAAATAATTTTGATAAAACACTTGAACTCCATTCTTGAGGAAAATATCTTTTCTGCTTCAAAAACACTTTTCCTTTCTTAACATGTCGTACAATTAGAAACTAAAAGAAGTTGATTAAAAATAAACTTGAAAACTCGTAAAGGAATATTCTTTAAAAAAATGTTTTAAAAATCCATTCATTCCGTATAAGTTAAAAAAACATTCTTCGTACTTTTGTCGGAAAAATCAAAAAGTACCTCGTATGAAAAACAACAAAAGATTCCTTTCGTATCCTTTACTAAAAACTCAACGAAGGGTAAAATTGGATTTAAACAATTGTAGGTGGATGGAAATAATATTACATATTGAGGAAACATGGATTTTGATGATGAAATACACCACAGTAAATACTAAAGTATAAACAATCTCGGATAAAAAAATGAGATTGTGATATTTCCCTTACCTTAGGTCCGATATGATTTATACGTGTCCGAACCTCCTGTATAATGATTTGAATAATGTTATTGACTTATTCCAGAATCATAATTATTTTTATGATATCATATATGGTCATATTATTAGCTTCTTAGTAGTAATATTTCATTGCTACTTGTTATTCGGGTGTTTATAACTTTTTGTTCTTATGTGTGTTTTGTCGAATAAATTCTTATTCTTATCTTTAAGTTGTAGATACCTCATTTAAAGAATGTTATTAGTGTAATATATATCATATTAATTCATTCAATTCATTTATATAATCATTATGAAATGAAGATCATGTAGAACGAGTCGCATCACATCGTGGAGACGGTATTCCGTACATACGCATGAGTGATGATATCGTTCCTATGATCGTGGAATTGTATTGGAGTGTATTTATACTATTTCAGAATCAATATCACTTTATAATAGTCATATATAGTCATTATTTACACCATTATACCCATCCAAGTAAGGTGGTGGTGGAAAATAGATTACACCATGGCGTGGAGACGGTATTCCGTACGTACGCACGCGCGGTGATTTCATTTTCCATAGGATGGATAGATGGTTAAATAGGGTTGTTTCATACTTATAATAACATATCATTATATGAGTGATAATGATTTTATTACTTCATAATGAAACAACTAAATAATAATAATTTGAAGAAGAAAGAAATTGGAAAGGATCGGTAATGGATATTACCTCTTCTTTGAAGTGCTTCTTTGAGACCTCCTTTTAGGGAAATAAAATTGGTCTTTGAAGAAGACCAGGACCTCTAGGATGTCTCTAGGGAAGTGGAGAGGATAAAATGGCAGGGTTTTTCCGAGCTTGAAGGCTCAAAGTGGTGTGAGGAAGAGGGGGATGAGGTTCCCTTTTATAAGGGAGCAGAGGGGCACCTTTGGAATAACTAAAAATATTATTTTATTATAAAGTAAAGTTCGGTTTTAAATAGATAAAAATTGATTTATTTAGAAGATAAGGTGGGTATGGGTCTAAATCCTCTCATCCAATAGAATTTAGACAAGTTTAGGTCATTATATTAACCTTATCTTTTATTTTTAACTCTTAGTTAATTAGATTGACATTTACCATGTCACTTTGTATTTTTATATTATATAGTTAATAAACATACCATATATATCCAAGCGACCCCCAAGTTGTGTTTTATTAATATATATAACCTTATCTAAGTCATTTTGCTGAAATTTAGATTTTTAGGAATAAAATAACAATTAATAATATAATATTTGTTTTAAAAACTATTTTATGTCAATTTTGACACTATTCAATAGTTAATTTTTTTGAAACTCATAACAGAATGATTAATTCGACCAAAGCTAATTAAATCAATCCTAACATGTCATATTAACCTAGAAAATTAGTTTAATTCATAATAAGTCTCAAATTATACTCATTTAGGTATTTATAATATCAATTATTCTAATTTTTCATTATTATGGTAATTACTGCATCATCATTGTGTCATAAATAAATTAAATTATTTAATGTCTAGAAATTACAAATAAAATACCATTTTGTAGGAAATATTTTTATATTTCTAATGAATATTTATACTCTAATTTATCTTATGTATAACCCCATATTAAAAATTATTTAGTTATTAAACTATGATTTTAACTATTTTAACCATTCTTTAAATTAATTAATAATAAATGTCCTAATCTAATCCAAGTGGGCCTAAATGGTCACATTTTATTCCTAAGGTTGTTTTTGGTCGAATTACACTTGTCCAATAGAATTAGGACATGTTTTAGGAGAATAATAATATCATTCTTACCCTTAATTACCCTATTTACTTTTAACCGTGGTAAAACAAAGTAAAAAGTTACTATTCACCAAAAATTATTTTCATCTCATTGAACCACATTTTAGTCCTTGATATTAACCATGTCTCTCAGATTTTCAAAATTCCACTCACAGAAGCGGTAAAATTAAGTTTTATGAAAAAATCAGTTTTTTTAACTACCACTTAGTGGTTTCACTATTCATCAAAAATTGAAAGTTTTCAGAAAAATACCAAAATTTCACTCGAGGATAATTTCAATATTACGAATCCAAAAATGAAGTCTATTTTGAAAAATAAAATTTATAAAATTTCAAAAAGTGGTTATTACTATTCATAACGGCTAGTTTTAATAATATTTTAATAATATATCGTTGTTTAGTGAAACTCGGTATTGCGTACAACGCAAGCTATCAAGGAAGCTCGCGATTTCGTGTAAAGAAAGCCAAGAAAGTGTTGTGTGTAGAAAAAGATTCCTTTGATGATTTATATAACATAAAAGTCTCGGGTGTTACATTCTACCCCCCTTAAAATGAATTTCGCCCTCGAAATTCGTCACTTTGTAACAAACAGATGAGGATACCTTTCCCTCATCATATCCTCAAGCTCCCACATAGCTTCTTCTAATTGGTGGTTCCTCCATAAAACATTCACCAATCGAGTGGTCTTGCTTCGTATGACTTTTTCGCTACGATCCAGAATCTCTATCGGTTGTTCTTCATAAGAAAGATCTTTCTCCAGCGGTACAACTTCTGAGCTGAGTACATGTGAAGGATCAGGTATGTACTTTCTCAGGAGAGATACATGGAACACATCGTGAACTTGAGAGAGATTCGGTGGAAGCGCCAATCGGTAAGCTACCTTCCCAACACGATCCAGTATTTTGAGAGGACCGATATATCTAGGGCTCAACTTCCCCTTCTTTCCAACTCTCATAACCCTCCTCCAGGGAGATATTCATAAGAAAACTTTATCAACCACTTCAAACTCTAGGTCTTTTCTTCAGTTGTTGGCATAACTTTTCTGTCGACTCTGAGCTGCTCTTATGTGTTGTTGAATAGATCTGACCTTTTCTGCCATTTCATCGATGAGATCAGGTCCTAATAGCTTTCTTTCCCCAACTTCATCCCAGCAAGTTGGAGTCCTGCATTTCTTTCCATAGATAGATTCATAAGGATCCATCTGAATACTGGAGTGAAAGCTATTATTATAAGAAAATTACACCAAAGGTATGTGTTCGTCCCAACCACCTTTGAAATCCATAGAGCAAGCTCTCAACATAACTTCTAGATTTTGAATTGTTCTCTCAGACTGGCCTTCTGTCTGAGGATGATAAGCAGTGCTGAAACTCAAATCTGTATCCAGAGTATGCTGAAGACTTCTCCAGAACTTCGAGGTAAATCTCGGATCCCAATCAGATATAATAGAAAGTGGTACTCCATGCAATCTTACCACTTCCGTTACATATATCCTGGCAAGCTGATCCAGAGAGAAATCATATCTAATAGCAATGAAGTGTGAAAACTTTGTAAGACGATCAACTATGACCCAGATAGCATTATTGCCTTTGAATGTTTTAGGAAGTCCTGTGAAAAATTCCATAGTGATGTTTTCCCATTTCCATTCGGGTATGGGTAATGGTTGTAACATCCCCTTAGACTTCTGTCTCTCAGCTTTAACTTGTTGACAAACCAAGCATCGAGAGACATATTCAGCAACATCTCTTTTCATGCCATCCCATCAGAAGTACTCTTTCAGGTCCCTATACATCTTCGTGCTTCCAGGATGAATAGAGAATGAAGAACTATGAGCCTCATCCAGCAACTCCTTCTTTAATTCTAGGATGCAAGGAACACAAACCCGATTCCTGAACTTTATTATCCCATCACAATCAAGGCTGAATTCAGGAACATTTCTCACCTTCTTTTGTAACTCGACATCTTCTTTCTGTGCCTCTTTAATCTTCACATGTATAGATGGTTGAACATTCATTTGAGAAAGATAAGATTTTTCCCCTTCCATTATAATTCCAAGATCCATTCTTTGTAAATCCATAAATATTGTATCTTTTGTGATCCTCATCATGGATAAACCGGCATGGTCTTGTCGACTTAATGCATCTGCCACCTTGTTTGCTTTCCCAAGGTGGTAATGGATAGAGGAGTCATAATCCTTAATCAGCTCCAACCATCTTCTTTGGTGCATATTCAGCTCCTTTTGTGTGAAAATATACTTTAAACTTTTATAATCAGTATAAATATCACACCTTTCACTATAAAGGTAATGCCTCCAAATCTTTAATGCAAAGATTACCGCAGCTAACTCCAAATCATGAGTTGGGTAATTTTGCTCATGTATTTTCAACTGTCGTGAGGCATAAGCTATCACCATATCATTTTGCATAAGAACACACCCCAATCCCTTCTTGGATGCATCACTGTAGATCACAAACCTTTCTCCACTACAAGGCAGTGTGAGCACAGGTGCACTGGATAACCTTCTTTTCAACTCCTTGAAATTCTCTTCACATTCCTCCGTCCAAACAAACTTAACTCCTTTCCGAGTCAACTTGGTGAGTGGATTAGATAATCATGAAAAATCATTCACAAAACTTCAATAATATCTAGCCAAAACAAGAAAACTTCCGATCTCGGTTACTGTTGTTGGTCTCGACCATCTTTCGATAACCTCTGTTTTTGCTGGATCCACAGATATCCCCTCTTTTGAGATTATGTGACCCAAAAATGCAACTTTTTGAAGCCAAAATTCACACTTGGTAAATTTGGCATAAAGCTTATCCTTTCTTAGGGTCTTCAATATAATTCTCAAGTGATCTTCATGTTCTTCCTTTCTCTTTGAATAGTCAAGAATATCGTCTATAAAGACTACCACAAACTGATCAAGATAGTCTCTAAAGACTCTATTCATTAGATCCATGAAGATAGCAGGGGCATTAGTAAGAACAAATGGAATCTCTATAAATTCATAGTGTCTATACCTTGTATGGAAAGCCATCTTTGGTATATCCTCCCTTTTTCCCTTTAATTGATGATACCCTGAGCGAAGATAAATCTTGGAAAAGTATTGAGCTCCGCGTAGTTGGTCAAATAGGTCATCAATGCGCGGGAGAGGATATTTGTTCTTGATAGTGATCTTGTTAAGTTCTCGATAATCAATGTAGAGTCTCATTGATCCATCTTTCTTCTTAACAAATAGAAAAGGTGCTCCCCAAGGTGACGCACTAGGTCGTATGAACCCCTTATCAAGATTCTCTTGGAGTTGCTTCTTCAATTCCTGCAACTCAATTGGGGCCATTCTATAAGGTGTCTTTGAAATAGGCAAAGCACCCGGTACGAGTTCTATTGAAAACTCAACTTCACGATTCGGTGGAAGACCCGGTAATTCATTCGGAAAGACATCATCAAACTCCCATACAATGGGTATATTCTTAATTGTGAGTTTCTCACCAACCATTTGAGATAAATAACCTTCATTTAGTGGAATCAAGACTCATAAGATGGAAGGAATTTCTACTGGAAGGTTATGTTCATCTTTGCATCGATAGACGATCATAGATTGATCTGGAATATGAAATGTGACTTACCTTCTTTGGCAATTGATATGAGATCCATGTAGGGAAAGCCAATCCATGCCAAGAATCACATCAAATTCCACTATAGGAAGGATAACAAGATTTGAAGGAAGCACTTTCCCACAAACTTCAATCGGAGAAGAATTATAAACTTTTGATGCGACTGTTGTGCCATTAGGTGTTGTCACCGCTAACTCAACATCTAATTGTTGAGGTAATACGGTGATACCCTTAGAAAATTCTTCAGAAATAAAGGAGTGGGTGGATCCAGAATCAAATAAAACATTTTCTACTTTAGAGTAGATGGTAAGTGTACCTTTCACCACATCGTTATCGTACTCCACATCGCTGATAGAAATTTCATGTGACTTTCCTTTGTCTTTAGCCTTAAGAGTTTGTTGACGTCGACTATCATCATCAACCCTTGGATTAGGGCATTTATTGGCATAATGTCCCATCTCCTTTTACTTGAAACATTGAAGTGTAGTAGGTTCATTCTGTGTATCCCTTCCTTTGTTTGAATCATTAGACATCTTCTTCCCATCATCGCGGCATTCAAATGCCCGATGACCTTCCTTTCCACATTTGAAACATTTACTTGTCCCTTTAAGACAACTCCCTCCATGTTTCTTTCCACACTTTGAGCATAAGGGAAAGCTCATCTTCTTTTCAGTGTGCTCTTTAGATTTTCCTTTGAATTCCATTTTCCTTTTCTTATCAAACCCATAAGACTGATGGGTTACTCCAATATTCATCTCAACTTTAAGAGCACATCGAACGATTTCCTCGTAGCTATTGAAGTCCCTTATGGCTAAGGCCCTTTGAAGACTTGGTTTTAAGCCACTAAAGAATCGATCGATCTTACTCTCAGGTTTGATAATAATACCAGAAGTGTACCTTGCAAGTCTTGTAAAATTTGCTTCATAGGTACCAACAGATTCATCATCCTTTTGCTTCAGTTCAAGAAACTCTTTATCCATCTTTGTTCGGAGAATACGAGGTAAGTACTTGTTGAAAAATAAGTTCTTGAACTCGTCCCATTCCATGGACTCAATTTCTTCCCTTTGCCTCGTATTCTTAATAAGATTCCACCATTGATCAGCATCACCCTCCAAACGATACACTACTAAGATGACTTTATCATGCCTAGAACATTGAAGAACTAAAAATATATTTTTAGTAGTACTAATCCATTGTTCAGCAACTAATGGATCAGTAGACCCGCTGAATGAAGGTGGACGCTATCTCATGAAGGATTCAACAGAATGTTGCTCCTTCCTTTGCTCATTTGGAAGTCCTGCATGATTCATAGCTTGAGAAAGTTGTGTGAGCATGGCTACAAGATTTTTCATTCCAGCTCCCATAACATTTGGTTGCTCAGGGGGACAATTATTGCATTACCCGTCGCATTCCGCATTAACATGGTTCCTTCGGGTTCCAGCCATTGACTAAAACCAAGAAGAATAGTGTGAGCAACACTATTTATAATAGGAAAACCACATAATCAAGAATAAAATTTCACACTTAAGGTATTATCCTAGGTTATTCATGGCCATTTCTAAAACACTAAGATTGTGTTCTATGCTTAGACTTATCCTTAGGGTTCTTACTAAGTCTTTCACATCCTAGTTTCCAAAGGTTGACTATACCTTTCCTCTGATACCAACTATAACAACCCATACTTTACATACATTGTTATTACTTCAGAATCGAAGCACACTTATTACAACATATAACAAAACCAATAAAGGACCGTATAGGTATAGAGTCTTTAGAAACTGGGAAACATAAACAACTGGTTCATAAAGCATCTACTTTGCCTCCCATTTATTTCATCATATCTAGAGTCCCTTTTTGGAATATCCTAATTAATAACCTTCTTCCTGACCTGGGGAAGTAAAACATACAAAAGGGTGAGATCAAATGCTCAGTAAGGGTAAACAAAATAAATATCAATAACATCATATACATAAGAACATAACTTTTGGAAATCTTAACCTGCAAAAGAGATCATAATATCATAACATGGGATAAATCATAGAAGTGAAATGTAATCCCAATAATCATAACTTAAAACATGAAACTTTGTGGTATACACACATAATCATAGAGAATCATTTCATGTTAGTCAAGACTCATTTCCAAAACTATCTTAGTGGACAATGTCCATTTCTGAACCGAGTTCACTCCTCGTTTCAGTCCTGTTTAACCGAACCGGTATAACCTACCATTCCAGCCATGTCTATCTCATGAGATATAAAATCTTTACCCAATTAATTGGAGGTAGATATAGGTCCCACCCATCTCATAATGATACCATTCTTATGTGTGCCACAAAATCATAAATCATACATCATTGCATAACCCATGTAATAAAAATGGGAATCTTAAACATCGTGACATCATAAAACAATTCATATAAGATAAAGGAATTAATAAAAATATAATTCCATCACAACATAATAAAATCAATGTAATAATAGGGATAGAAATAGAATCCTTTATTATCTTAGATGGAAGAATAATTTTGATAAAACACTTGAACTCCATTCTTGAGGAAAATATCATTTCTGCTTCAAAAACACTTTTCCTTTCTTAACATGTCGTACAATTCGAAACTAAAATAAGTTGATTAAAAATAAACATGAAAACTTTTAAAGGAAACTTCTTGGAAATAATGTTTTAAAAATACATTCATGTCTTATAAGTTAAAAAAACATTCTTCATACTTTTGTCGGAAAAGTCAAAAAGTACCTCGTACGAAAAAACGAAAAAAGATTCCTTTAATATCCTTTACTAAAAACTCAACGAAGGGTAAAATTGGATTTAAAAATTGTAGGTGTATAGAAATAATATTACATATTGAGGAAACATGGATTTGGATGATAAAATACACCCTATTAAATACTAAAGTATAAACAATCTTAGATAAAAAAATGAGATTGTGATATTTCCCTTACCTTAGGTCCGATATGATTTGTACGTGTCCGAAACTCCTGTATAATGATTTGAATAATGTTATTGACTTATTCCAGAATCGTACTTATTTTTATGATATCGTATATGGTCATATTCTTAGCTTCTTAGTAGTAATATTTCATTGCTACTTGTTATTCGGGTGTTTATAACTTTTTGTTCTTATGTGTGTTTTATCGAATAAATTCGTATTCTTCTCTTTAGGTTATAGATACCTCATTTACAGAATGGTATTAGTGTAATATATATCATATTAGTTCATTCAATTCATTTATATAATCATTATGAAATGAAGATCATGTAGAACGAGTTGCATCACATCGTGGAGACGGTATTCCGTACGTACGCACGAGTGATGATATCGTTCCTATTATCGTGGAATTGTATTGGAGTGTATTTATACTATTTCGGAATCAATATCACTTTATAATAGTCATATATAGTCCTTATTTACACCATTATACCCATCCAAGTAAGGTGGTGGTGGAAAATAGATTACACCACAGCGTGGAGACAGTATTCCGTACGTACGTACGCGCGGTGATTTCATTTTCCGTAGGATGGATAGATGATTAAATAGGGTTGTTTCATACTTATAATAATATATCAGTATATGAGTGATACTGATGTTATTACTTCATAATGAAACAACTAAAGAAGAAGAAGTTGAAGAAGAAAGAAATTGGAAAGGATCGGTAATGGATATTACCTCTTCTTTGAAGTGCTTCTTTGGGACCTCCTTTTAGGGCACTAAAATTGGTCTTTGAAGAAGACCAGGACATATAGGATTTATCTAGGGAAGTGGAGAGGAGAAACTGGTAGGGGTTTTCTGAGCTTGAAGGCTCAAAGTGGTGTGAGGAAGAGGGGGAGGAGGTGTCCTTTTATAAGGGAGGAGAGGGGCACCTTTGGAATAACTAAAAATATTATTTTATTATAAAGTCAAGTTCGGTTTTAAATAGCTCCAAATTGAGTTATTTCGAAGATAAGGTGGGTATGGGTCGAAATCCTCTCATACAATAGAATTTAGACAAGTTTAGGTCATTATATTAACCTTATCTTTTAGTTTTAACTCTTAGTTAATTAGATTGACATTTACCATGTTACTTTGTATTTTTCTATTATATAGTTAATAAACTTACCATATACATCCAAGCGACCCCCAAGTTGAGTTTTATTAATATATATAACCTTATCTAAGTCATTTGTCTGAACCTTAGATTTTTAGGAATAAAATAAAAATTAATAATATAATATGTGTTTTAAAAACTATTTTATGTCAATTTTGACACTATTCAATAGTTGATTTTTTTGAAACTCATAACAGAATGATTACTTCGACCAAAGTTAATTAAATCAATCCTAACATGTCATATTAACCTAGAAAATTAGTTTAATTCATAATAAGTCTCAAATTATACTTTTTTAGGTATTTATAATATCAATTATTCTAATTTTTCACTATTATGGTAATTACTACATCATCATTATGTCATAAATAAATTAAATTATTTAATGTCTAAAATTACAAATAAAATACCATTATGTAGGAAATATTTTTTGATTTCTAATTAATATTTATAGTCGAATTTATATTATTTATAACCCCATATTAAATATGATTTAGTTATTAAACTTTGATTTTTACTATTTTAACCCTTCTTTAAATAAATTAATAATAAATGTCCTAATCTAATCCAAGTGGGCTTAAATGGTCATATTTTATTCCTATGGTTGTTTTTGGTCGAATTACACTTGTCCAATAGATATAGGACATGTGTTAGGATAATAATAATATCATTTTTACCCTTAATTACCCTATTTACTTTTAACTGTGGTAACAAAAAAGTAAAAAGTTACTATTCACCAAAAATTATTTTCATCTCATTGAACCACATTTTAGTCCTTAATATTAACCATGTTTCTCAGATTTTTGAAATTCCACTCACAGAAGAGGTAAAATTAAGTTTTATGAAAAATTCAGTTTTTTTAACTACCACTTAGTGGTTTCACTATTCATCAAAAATTGAAAGTTTTCAGAAAAATACCAAAATTTCACCCTAGGCTAATTTCAATATTATGAATCCAAAAATGAAGTCCATTTTGAAAAATAAAATTTATAAATTTTCAAAAAGTGGTTATTACTATTCATAACGGCTAGTTTTAATAATATTTTAATAGTATATCGTTGTTTAGTGAAACTCGGTATTGCGTACAACGCAAGCTTTCGAGGAAGCTCGTGATTTCGTGTAAAGCAAGCCAAGCAAGTGTTGTGTGTATAAAAAGATTCCTTTGATGATTTATATAACATAAAAGTCTCGGGTGTTACAATGTGTCTCAAGTACCAATGTCCCAAAGGCATGCCCAAAGAGTGGTAACTCGAAGGAATAGCAATATTTGTCCTTAAATAAGTAACTGGAGTGAAAACAGTGTCTTCCCTCCAATAATGTATCCATAGGGACAATGATGTCTACCCTAAAATGAAGTATCCAGAGAAACAGTGATGTGTGCCCTCAAATAATGGCGAGCCTCTTCCCCCAACCTGATAGCCTCAACGATATCCCCTTAATCCTCCTCACCTTCCATGCGGTTCCCTATGAAAAGCACCCCAAAACAAATCTAAAATACAACTATCGGGGGCCTCTACCCACACGAGTGGTCAAAACCACCTCATCACGGAGTATCTCTGTGTGCACACTACTCATTGTTCCAGGTGAACAGTAATCACAAAAATAGTACCCAAGCCACAATGTCTCTGACACCTCATGTCCCTGCGCCCTTGTCTCTCAAGTCTGATGGCCTTTCCACCTAAGTAACGTGGGGCATGCACAACCTGACAATCACACTGCCTCAAGCTGAGACCCATGATGCCCAAACCTATGGTCAGAACCACCCAATGTAACATGGGTCAAACCCATCCTGTGATCAACATCACTTAAGAATATTCGGGCCATGCACAACACAATCCAAATGGGTTCCAGAACATGCAATTCAGCAACTACATATATAATCAAAAGAATCACTTTAAAATTGGAGAAACAAACTAACAATTGAATACACTAACCAGGTTTCGTCCCATACCAGCACTAAGATATTTAAAGCCTCTAACAAGTCATATCAAGGTTCAATAACATAAACTCAAGAGTTTAAAACAATACAATTCAATTATAACCATTTTGGCGTCCCCATTCCAAACTTCCCTAATGATAAATGACGCCTAGCCTGGCCTCACTCAAGAAAAATAGAAAAAGGGAATACTCAACGGCATCCCATGGGTCTTGTAATCAGTTTGATATGCAATAGTAGATAAAACAAGGTCTCACTCCAAAAACCCGAAATCGCGCCAAAGGTAACGCCACACAAAAGTATATGAAACCTGAAAGATGGTATGCACCACCTACCTGAGACTCGTAGACGTAGGAACATCTGATATCGAGCTCCAATTTGAATCCAATCTACGTAGATCTACCTTTCCATCAAATCTCATCAACTCTGCTCAAATGGAATTTTCGGTTGTGAGGCAAGGAATCAAGAACGGAATAGGGTGCGTGAGTTTAGCCATGCTGATGTGATCCTATAGGCATGACGGATTAAAGAACAGGCTCCAAATGAGGAATCTAGGGCTGGGTATGTTCTTCGGGTTTTCGGAACAGAACTTTTCTGATGTTAAGGAAGAATAAGTTGTTTCCCAAAATAAGTTGCAACGCTCTTTCATTTAAGTAAATAAAAATAAAAGTGCATGGAGTATATAAAGGACTACACATTGTGTAGTTTCCTTTTCTATACTCCGAATTAAGCATAGGTAGCCACATGTCTTGGACAGACCACATGGGTCGACACACGACTAGAACTTGTCCAGTACGCGAAAAGAAGATACACGGCGTGTCAAGAAACACTACACACCCTGTAGTAGGAAATTCTTAGACAGTCATTACATGTCATGTACTCTGTGTGCACGTGGACAGTACACGCCTAAACCATAAACGGCGTGTACTTTAGAGTACACTACGTGTAATCTGGAAATTTTCAGAACATCCTATATTTTCCCAGTTTTCTCTGAAACAAGTCAAAATTTCAAATAGGGTCGGGATTTTGACCCTCTCCAAAAACCTGGGATCTTACACCAATCCACCATAATGAATTTTTTTTAAAATGATGTACATTTTATTATGGAAGATAAGATGATGACATCCTAATAAGATAATGATAAGGCAGATGACTATGTGCCTAAGATTCTATAGACTGATCATGATCATTCTAGTGATACGAAAAGAAAGATCAGAAGAAAAAAACCCTAAAATTAAAAAAAATAAGTTTACCCTGATGATATTATTAGATATAAGAATTATATATTTCATACTATATGGAATTTGAGGTTTGAAAATCAAAAATCCCTTATCTTGTAAGTTGAAACACAATCTGTTTCGAATGCAGTTGTTCATAAAGAAGGATTAGATTAAATAAATGAATATTTTGATCAAATTGAGAATAATAAAATCTAGGATACTATTACTTAACTCAAAGGAAAAAAAATTTAGAGGAGAAAAATGGGTGTTAATAAATAAAATGAATGAACAGGGATAAAGTTTGAGGAATAAATCACACCTTATCTAAAAACGTTACTGATGGTAACATCCTAAGATTTTATGAAATGTATTTTTTAATACATTAATAACTTTGATTGCTTGTGTTAAATGAAAAAATATATATGATAGCATGAACGACATGAAACACCAAGTTTAGATTTCTTTAAATGAAATAATGAGTTTCTTTGATAGCTTGTGTTACACACAAGAGCGAGTTGTACTGAGAAATAATAAAGTATTAATATTATTAATTAATATTACAGTTATCAAATAGCTATTAGAATAGAGAGTATGAATAATATTAAATAAATTATGAATGTGTATTATTTAATCATTTATAAAATTAATTAATTGGATCTTAATTAATTAGAAATGAAAATTAAAACCAATCTAATATAAAGGAAATTTTTTTTATGAAAAACTATTTCTATGAGCATAAAGGAATTATATATTAAAAAATTAAATTAATAAATATTAATTAATCATTTTAATGATATTTTCATATTATATATTCATCCAAATTATACATTCATCTAAATAATTTTATTGTCATAAGATAAGAGCAAATCATATTTTAAGCTAAAAACTGTTTTTTTTTCTAAAAACATTTTTGTTGCATTTTGAAAAATTATTTTAAAATTAATTTTTATTAATTTTAGAAAAATTATTTTAGAAAATAAACTTCATTTCTAAAATCATCAGGTTGAAATTATCGGAGGATGAATTTTTTAGAGTTTTCTAAAAAGATAAATTATTCAGTGAATAGTAAAAAATAATTTTTTTAT
The DNA here is from genome assembly GCA_963277665.1 of Viscum album. Classification (NCBI taxonomy): domain Eukaryota; kingdom Viridiplantae; phylum Streptophyta; class Magnoliopsida; order Santalales; family Viscaceae; genus Viscum; species Viscum album. Next base: position 1,724,959,787 of record OY728152.1, on the reverse strand, counting down.
CAAGAATGTTCATTTCATTTAAGATTTTAATTACATAAAAATTGTTTTAATATGGATTTAAAAGTAAATTTAGATAAAATATATATAAATTAATAAAAATCTATAAAGACTCATAAATTCCATATAATTTTTTTAAAAATTATTTGGGATTATTATGAGTCGGCGAAAATTTATGGCGCGTGATTCCAAGACTAGGTGTGCCCAGAATGAATTTCTGAACATTATTTTAAGGTACATTAAGTAAACGTGGGGGTGGAGTTTTCTATCTTTTGTACTAATGATGGGAATTGAAATCAGAGAGCACTGTTGAATCTGCATTGTCGGGATTCGATTAAGGGAAGCTTCATTTCGACCATAGTTGGTCAGGAGGAAAAGATAGTTTTGGGACTTTTTAAAGAATAATAAAATAACATATAATTCTTATTTAATTTTCCTTTTCTCCAATTGATGAGAGGAGGTGGTGGGACCAGTGACTTGTCAATCCATTTAATGGCTTGAATCATCAGCTGCATAACTTCGCCATTGTGAATTAAAAGAGTTTTATTAATTAATTTAATAAACCTCATTAATTCTTTAACAAATTACTCACCATTCCCCCTCCTATTTAAATGGAGCTTGGGGTGTGGATTTTGCGTAGCTTCTTCAAGCGAGGAAACATTGGCGGAGTTTTTCGGAAACATCCACCGATGGAGGATGAATGCTCGGGCGGCAACGATCTCGGATCGACAAACGCCGATGACTCCATCCAACGTGGATGCTCCTCCCACTACAACCACGACACCTCCAATGGATCTTTAGGTAGGGGTTTTATGTTTGGTATTGGTTTAACATTAGTGAAATGAGTTTACTTACTCATTAATGTTAGATAAATATTTTCCTGCTTTTTTCATGTTAACGCGGAGGGTGTGGGCTGAACGAACAAGGCCTAGACCCTCCGATGATTTGTTCATGTTTCCTTCTATGGGGACGACTTTCTTAAATTTTAATGGAAATGTGAGACAGAGGGTCACGTTATGATGGCGGCAGTCTGGGAAGCTCGTAGGTGCATATGGAACCCAGAACGGACCACCGGATCATGTATGGTGGACCACGGAAAGAGCCATCGGTGTGCCATGCCGGCGGTGGCCAGAGGAGGCCCGCGGAAACTGGTTATGGGCGGTGGGGAGGTGGCTGGCCCGAACTGGCCACGCGGGAGAAGGTCGACACCCGTAGGCGACACCTGTAGGCACCACCGGCGGAAGCATCCACGACCAGCTGGCCGTGGCAGGAGGGGGTGACATAGCCCCGCATCGTGTCATGTTAGCTGGAGACTGGTTGGCCATCTGGCCGACCATTTCATGTAGTGGAACAGTGCAACATGGGCTAAACGAAATGGCCCTGCATCTGTGGGCCTAGCTGGAGATGAGGTCCGCCTTCAGGCAGACCGGGCCGGACACAGGCCGGCCAAACGGGCTGGACCTGCCTATCAAGCCAGACCAACCACAGCCTAGGCCCACGAACCAGCTAGGTAGACCTCGACGAGCCAGACCCAGACAAGGTCAGGTAGACACAGAGATCCGTTGTGTCGAACCGGCCTGACAGAGTCGGACCGGGCCCAGACCCAACCACCCCCGAATAAAAAAACACCCATAACTGATGAATCAGGTGTCCATTTAACACACCATCAGTGGAGTTGGGACCCCTTTTAGGAATCAGTCCCTTTGGCATATTCGAGCGGGCCCGAATGAGTCGGGCCAAACCGAGGTGCGATCACCCCCGTTTCACGGAAAGGGGAGTAACTAAAAGACCGAGCATCAGATCGACGCGTCGTTTGTTGCATAAGGACCCTTTTAACAAGGTGTTCATTTGGAGATACTCTATGTGAGTTTTGAATGAGTTTTATGTGTGACCATTGTTAGATCAGACTTGAATTCAATTGAGCCATTATTACAAAGGTGCCCATATCTCACAGACCGGGCGTCTGATCGACGCGTTGTCTATCACGTTGGGACCCCCATGACAGGGCGGTCCCTTGGGTATTCTTTTTTCAGGACTTTATACCAGTTGAAATGTGACCAATGGCTTGAGAAGAAGAGTCTTCCAGATATTAGGCATGCTTCAGGCGGGAATCCAGTGGCTAGTTGTGACGTGATGAAGAAAAGTGACCAATACGGGTCAGCATCAGATACTCTAGAGTGGGATGATCTAGATGTACAACTAATAATCCCAACCTCTGTACTAGTGACCAATATGGGTCATCACCAATCACCAATATGGGTCAGCACCATCAACCAATACGGGTCAGCACCAACGACCAATACGGATTAGCACCAGCGACCAATACGGGTCCTCATCTAGCGACCAATATGGGTCAGCATATAGTGACCAATACCGGTAAGCATCTAGTTACCAATATGTGTCATCATATAGTGACCTATACGGGACATCAATAAAGTTACTAGGGATATGATGATCTGGCTTTATGACTAGTCATCCCTATCCCAATAACCTTGAAGTTATACCGTAAGAGTAAGATGTCTCTTTTGTTTTATTCTTCATGATTTTGATCATGCTTATGATATTACCTTTTTTGTATTTCTTGTTATTTTTTCCTTTTTTGGATTACTAAGAGACATTCGGGGGTCTCGGGGTCCCCTAATTAGTTATTATACTCACCCATACACGGGCTCCACCCACACCTGTGTGTCTGGTGCAGACTACTGACCCTCTAAGGCAAACATTGTAGGTTCAGGACTTGGTAGAGATTAGTGTGATGTGAGCAGTCAATATCCACTTATTTGACTTCAGATTCATAGCTACTACCCTCCAGGTAGAGCTCAAGGGAAGATGCGATATCTGTTTAATTTCTTTTCAGTTTCTAGGGCTTGTATTCTGGACCAGTGTTTTCAGTTTTCAGTTGTACATGTGGTTGTACTTTAATCTTGTGGTTATGACTTACTTTTGTTGGTTTTTTACTTCAGTTTCCATTTTTTAGTGTGTATAGATATTTAAGGCAGTTCCTTCCCTGTTCGGGAAAATCCTTCTGGTGCTAGTCACCAACCCCTGGCCTATGGAAGGAGGGCTTGGGGTAGTCACATCTAGGCCATGTAGGACGGGTCATGAAAAAGTTTTATCAGAGGGTGGTCGGTTCTACGAGAAGAACTTAGAGTCTGTGTTTTCAATGGGAGCAATAGTGTTAAGGGACTTGAGTTCAGATTTCAGACCAGGGAGTCTAGTGTTGGTGTGGTGGCCAACGTATCCATACACCAGAACCCCGAATTATATTTTTTTGACTCGGTACATGAAAACACTGGTTGCTAGTGTTTTAAAAAGTATTCTTGATCTTTCTTGAGTCAGCTCATCCGTTATAACATAATGATTGTGGTGCATCAGTTTCTTATAGGATTCTTCCATGATGATAGCCAGCCTGGATTCTGATTAGAGATCATGGATGTGGCCCACCGATCAACGAGGCATCGGTACAGGGACCACTCACAGTGATGGCACCTTCGAGTGGTGTACCAAAAGCACCACCACCCATTGAGCAGCATATTCTACCAGTGGATTGTGCACACTGGTTGAGTGTGTTTCATGAGTTAAAGAGATAGAGGCCTCTAAGGTTTCGAGGCTAGAACGACCCCCAGGTAGCAGAGGACTAGCTTGAGGTGGTTTTTTGGGTCGTTTGCTTATTAGATACAACTACTGATTAGATGGAAATCTTGGTCGCTAGACTTCTTTTGGGATCGGTAGGACGGTGGTGGAGCTCGACGCTCCAGGTGCATGAGGAGACAACCCACACTTGGTTGGACCTTGAGAGCCTTTTAGGGTGGAGTTCGTGCTAGTGACACTACACTCTGTGCATATTCAGAAGATGTTGCATCTGCAGCAGTGCAGCTAGACTATGGATCAGTACTCAGCGAGATTTAGTAACCTCTTCTGATACTCCACCGACATGGTATAGGACCCTTAATTCAGGGTCCGGACCTTTGAGAAGGAGCTCCAACAAGAGATCTGAGCTTTCATAGTTTCTCTCAGCATCTCGATGAAGGTTGGGATGCTAGAGAGAGATTTTCTGACGGAGATATTCCTTATCAAGTAGGAACCAATAGTGAGATCCCCTACCATATGACAGGTAGTAGAGTCATTTGCAGCTGGTAATAGACAGACGACGCAGAAGCCCAAGCAGGCTAGAACTTTTGGAGGGTGAACCCAGGATGCAGGGTTAGAGGTGCGAGGCTTAAGAGGTCGAGGGATCCATGAGCGAGGCATGATATTTTTTTTCCTATAGGGGACAGTTTCACATACCTCGTGACTATCCGACTCCTTGCGCGAATGATAGGTAGATGGTGGAGGGGCCACCGAGGCAGTGACAGCGGCAGGAGCATGAGCGTCATCCAGACAGCGGATGAGGAAGGGGAGAAGGACGTGCAACAGGAGGTGGTCGGAGTCACCAGGCACTACCACCACCACCCCCAGGCGGTCCATCATAATCTTAGGGAGCAGGTGGATGGGAAAAGGCCCAGCTACAGGCAGTAGAGACTCATGATCCTGACGTCCCTGTGATGATATGAGGTACAATCTGTATCTTCTCTACTTTAGCCGCAGTGCTTATCGACATAGGAGCTAGCCATTATTTCTTTGTCGTGAACTTAGTTTTGGACTCTGAGCATCTGACTAGTCTTTTAGATTGAATTTTTCATTTGGATACTTTTATGGGAGGAGATTCAGTGGTCACACACTGGTGCCGATAGTGAGATCTTACTCTCAGAGAAGAGAGATTCAGATTGGATCTTCTAGTAGTGGCGTTGAATCCCTATGATGTCATTCTAGGCATGGGCTGGCTAATAATACTTCATGCCTAAATTGACTACTTGAGATGTACATTGCGATGTATGCACAGAGATGGAGGTAAGTTTTCCTTTGTTGGTGAGAAGAAAAACAGAGCATCACGAAATGGACTTGCGCTCAGGATGGTGCAGCCAATTACATATCAGCTTGCATGAATGACCTTTGACATGGTGTATGAGGTGATTCCATGGTTCCCAATGGTGGTGGATCAGTATGAGGACGTATTTATAGAATATTTCCTAGGACTACCTCCTTGTAGGAAGGTAGACTTCCACATTGACTTGTACCCAATAACAACACCGATATCTACACCATCATATTGGATGGCCCCTATGGAGCTCTGGGAGATGAGGGTACAGCTAGAGGACTTATAGAGGAAGGGATTCATAAGGCCCAGTGTTTCTCCATGGGCATTCCCAGTGTTTTTTCCAAGAATGAAAATGGATGTTTGAGGTTATGTGTGGACTTCCTACACCTAAACCAGGTGACCATGATGAACAAGTATCCTCTACTGAGGAATGATGATCTATTTGATCAATTGAAAAGAGTGAAGTGGTTCTCAAATATAGACCTCGAATCAGGATATCATCGACTTTTTGTGAGGGATGAGGACATCCCAAAGATTACCTTAAGATTTCGGTAAAGACATTAAAAATACCCAGTGATTTCGTTTGGCATGACGAACTCCCCTGCAGTGTTCATGGGTCTCATGAACAATAATGTTTAGACCTTCTTTGACCGATTTTTAGTGGTCATCATCAACAGCATCTTGGTGAACTCAGCATCCGAGGAAGAGAACTTTTTACACTTGATGATAGTTTTGGACACACTTCAAGAGCACCAGTTATATGGGAAGCTCTTGATGTGTGAGTTCTAGATACAAAAGGTCATCTTCATTGGACACATCATCTCATATTCTGGGGTTGTAGTGGATCCAGTGAAGATCAAGGTAGTACTTTTTAGGAGCCACCTAAGATTGTTACGGAGGTGTGGAGCTTCCTTGGATTATAATACTACTATCAGATGTTCTACCCAATTTCTCCAGAGTAACAGCACCTATGACTACCTTGATGAAGATTGGAAACCTCTTCCTATGGTAAGAGACATGCCAGTAGAGGTTTCAATAGCTGAAGCAGAGCTTGACTAGTGCTCACATCCTGAGGTTTCCGGGAGAGGGTTCTGACTATGTGGTTTAATGTGATGCATCAGGGACTGGACTCGATTGCTTCCTAATGTAGGGTGATGCAGTGATTACTTATGGCTCATGATATTTGAGGCCTCATTAGCAGAATTATGCGACTCGTGACACTGAGTTGGCAGCAGTAGTCTTCGCACTAAAGATGTGGTGAAACTAATTTATGGGCGAGTAGTTCATTATTTACTCAGACCACAAGAGTCTCATATATATATTCACTCAGAAAGATCTGAATTTGAGACAGCGACGTTGTATAGAGTTTCTCATGGACTATGAATTTGATATAGTCTATACTCTTAGGAAGGGGAACATAGTGGTAGATGAACTTATCTGGTAATTGAGTTCCCAACTACTGAACAAGGATTTAGAGTAGTTAGCCTCACTTCAGATATCCTACCTGGACAAAGATGAGACAGTCTACCTCCAGTCGATGGTACTTTCCCCTCTACTCCTTCAGTGAGTCGGGGAGGTGCAACTCAGAGATAGTAGCTATGAGATTACACATGCTCAGATATCCTCGGGTCATGCAACTAACTGATATTCTAAAGGTTGGGTGCACACTATCCTTTTTAGAGGAAGTATTGTTGTACTAGTGGCGCTACGAGAGGAGGTGTTGAGGGAGTTCCATACATCCTCCATGGTAGTACATCCGGGTGTGATGAAGATGTATCAGGATCTTCAGTGTTAGTACTAGTGGACAGGGATGAAGAAAGTTTTGGCAGAGTTTGTTTCTAGATGGCTCACTTTTTAGAAAGTGAAGTCCAAGTACAAAGTACTAGCATACTTGACCAAACCCCTCAAGATACCATAGTGGAAGTGGGAAGTGATGTCAATGGACTTCGTGATGGGGTTACCATGTATGTACAGAGGTCACGATACCATATGGGTGTTCATTGACCGACTCACCAAGTCGGACCACTTCCTTGATATTCGAGAGAAGGGTTCGGAAAAGAGGTTGGGACGTCTTTATGTTTAGGATATCATGTGACTTAATGGGGTTTCTTCGATGATAGTCTCAGACTGTGACGCACGCTTCACATCCTAGTCGGGGAAAGGATTCTAGGAGGATTTCGGGACTCATCTTCACTTGAGCACAACTTTTCACCTGCAGATAGTTTCTTAGACTGAGTCGACCATCCAGACCATGGAGGACATGCTTCGTGCATGTGTCCAAGATTTGGGTCATAGTTGGGACGACCACATAATCTTGGTGGAGTTCATGTATAACAAACGCTATCACTCCACCATTGGTATGTCCCCTTTTGAGGAATTGTACAGACAACCGTGAAAATCACCCTTGTGTTATATGGATCTAGGAGATCCAGCACTCATGGGCCCAAAGATTGTACAGGATACCACTGAGAAGGTGTTGGTCATCCAATAGTGGATGAAGTCTACACAGATCCAATAGAAGTCCTATGTTGATAGGTGACAGAGACCACTGGAGTTCCAGGAGGGGGACCACGTATTCTTGAGATTCTCCCCTCGATGGGGACTATAGAGATTTGGATGAGGCGGAAAACTCCCACCAAAGTTTATCGGACCATTCCTGATACTTCGGAGGATCGGAAAGGTGGTGTACCACTTGGAACTTCCACCGTAGTTGGATATGGTGAATGATGTCTTCCATGTATCCCAGCTGATAAGATACGTGCATGACCCATCTCACGTCATCGACCATGGAGAGCTGGAAATTGATGACGGAGTGACTTTTGAGGAGCACCCGGTGGGGATAGAGGGCCGACAGGAGAGGATCCTTTGTGGGCAGTCGATTCCTCAAGTGCACGTTCTGTGGAAGCACGGGAATCTCCAGGAGAGCACATGTGAGAGAGAGGCTCATATGTGTGCCCAGTACCACTCTTTGTTTGTCTGGCCTTGTTTTGATTTTGGGGACATAAATCCCTGAGGTGGGGATGATGTAAAGACACATAAATTCCATATAGATTTTTTAAAATTATTTGGTATTATTATGATTCTGTGAAAATTTAAGGAGCGTGATTCCGAGCCCCAGTGTTCCCTGAATGAATTTCTGAAATTTTTTTAAGGTATGTTCAGTAAACTCATGGGTGGTGTTTTCTAACATTTGATTCGATGCTCAAAATTTAAATCTAAGAGCACCATTGAATCTGCATTACCAGGATTCAGTTAAGGGAAGCTTCACTTCGACTGTAGTTAGCCGGGAGAACAAGATAGTTTTTAGAATTTTTAAAGAATAAAAAAAAACGTATAATTGTTATTTAATTTTCTTTTTCCCCAATGGATGAGAGGCAGTGGTGGGATCGGTGACTTGTCAATCCATTTAATGGCTTGACTCATCAACTGTGTAACTCCACCGTTGTGAATTAAAAGAGGTTCATTAATTCATTGAATGAACCTCATTAATTCTTTAATGCTTTACTCACCCTTCCCCATCCAATTTAAATGGAGATCAGGGTGGGGTTTTGGCATGAATTCTTCAAGAGAGGTAACTCTGGTGGAGTTTTGCAGCAACATCCATCGACGGAGGATGAAATCTCAGGTGACAACTATTCGGGATCAACGAATGCTGATGACTCCATCCAACTTGGATACTCCTCCCACCACAACCGAGACACCTCCAACGGATCTCAAGGTAGAGGGTTTATGTTTGGTTTGGGTTTAAAATTATTAAAATGGGTTTATTTGATCTTTAATGTTAGATAAATATTTTCCTGCTTGTTATCATGTTAATGCGGAGGGTGTGGGCCGAACGAACAAGGCTCGAACCCTCCCCTTATTTGTTTATGTTGCGTTCTTTGGGGATTGATTTCCTCTATTTTAATGGAAACGCAAGACATAGGGTCATGCTTTTACTGTGGCAGTCTGGGAGGCTCGTGGGTGCAAACGGCACCAAGAACGGACTGCCGGAGCACGTCCAGTGGCCCATAGAAAGAACTGTCAGCATGCCACGCCGATAGTGGCTGGATGAGGCCCACGGAAACTAGACATGGGAGGTAGGGAGGTGGAACGTCGTCGCACGCCATGGTAGCCAGAGGTGGCCGGCCCAAGTTGAACATGCGGGAGAAGGGCGGCACCCACAAGTGCCTCCCACGGCAACAGAAGTGGTAGAAGGGGGCAGCACGGCCCCACGCTGCACCGCGTTGGCTGGAAACTGGTCGCCCATCTAGCCGACCATTGCACATAGTGGGGCAACACCCTACTATCCAGACGAAATGGAACCACATCAATAGATCTAGTTGGAGATGCGGTCTACCTTCAGGTGGACTGGGACGGACGTAGGCCGACCGAATAGCCCGGACCCGCCCAATTGACCAGCATGGGTGGACCGAGCCCCATCGGGCGGGCATGGCCAACCGTGGCCCGAGACCAAAAACTAGTCGGGATGACCCTGATGGGTCGGACCCAGGTGGGGTTAGGTAAACCCTGGGACCCGTTGCATTGGGCAGGCCTGAGCGAGTCATACCGGGCCGAGACCCAACCAGCCCCTGAATAAAGAAACACCTGTAACTAACTAACCAGGTGTCTGTTTGACATTCCATCAGTGGCGTTGGGACCCATTTCGGAAAGTGAGCCCTTTGGAATATTCTTTCGGGCCCGACCGAGCCGGGCTGGATCGAGGTGTGATCTCCCCTTATTTCCTAGAAAGGGGTGTGACTAATAGACCAAGCATCCGATCGACGTGTCATCTATGGCATAAGGACCCTTGTGAAAAAGTGGTCTTTTAAGATAATATAATTGAGTTTTGATGAATTTTTATGTGTGGCATGGGTTCAATCAGACTTCAATCTAACTTGGACTTTTTTAGAAAAGTGCCCATATCTCAAATATCGGGAATCTGATCGACGCGTCGTCTGTCTCGTTGGGACCCCTATGACAGGGAGGACCCTTGGGTGTGAATTCTGTGGGATTTCTTACTGGTTGATATATGACTGATGGATTAAGGATAAGATTCTTCTAGAGATCATGTGTCTTATAGGTGGGAATCCAGTGGCTGGTTGTGTCATGAAGAAGAAGAGCGACCAATACGGGTCTGCATCAAAAACTCCAGAGTGGGATGATCTAGTTGTACGACTAATCATCCCTACCTCTATACCAGAGACCAATATGGGTCAGCACCAGTGACCAATAAGGGTTAGCACCAGTGACCAATACAGTTCAGGACCAGTGACCAATACAGGTCACCACCAGCGACCAATAAGGGTCAACATCTAGCGACCAATACGGGTCATCATACAGTGACCAATACAGGTCAGCATCTAGTGACCAATATGGGTCATCATACAGTGACCTATACAAGTTAGCAGTAGAGTTACTACAGATATGATGATCTGTCTTTACAACTAGCCATCCCTATCCTAATAACCTTGAAGTTATACTATAAGAGAGAGTTGTCTTTATTTATACTTCAGGATTTAGATCATTCTTGTGATATTAACTTTGTTGTATTTCTTGTTATGTTTTCTTTTTTGGATTATTGAGAGACCTCTGGGGATATCGGGGTCCCCTACTGAGTTCTTATACTCACCCCTACATGGGCTCCACCCACACATGTATGTCAGGTGTAGACTACTAACGCTCCGAGGTAGACTTTGGATGTCTGAGACATATTGGAGCTTTATGCTATGAGAGTAGTCAAGATCCTCTTCTTTGACTTCAGACTCATACCTACTACCCTCCAGGTAGACCTCCAGGGTAGATGCGACAACTATTTAATTTCTTTTCAGTTTCTAGGGATTTTATTATGGCCCTATATTTTTATTTTACAATTTTACTTGTGACTGTACTTTACTCTCATGGTTATACCTTACTTTTGTTGGTTGTTTACTTCAGTTTCCCTTTTTGAGTGTGTACAAATCTCTAAGGGAATGCCTTTCCTGTTTGGGAAAGCCTTCAGGTGCTAGTCACCAACTCCTGGCCTATGGAAGGCGGGATTGGGGTAGTCATTTCTGGGAACTTTGGTATGGTTCGTGATAAAATTAGTTCCTTATGATCAATTTAATATTTAATTTTCATATAAAAACTTTGTAAACTTTTGAACATTTTCTCTTTGAAAACTCATTTTCTCATTAGGTCTATAGGATTAATTTTAAATTAAATTCCACCACTTCTGTGAATTGAATTTGGAAAAATTGATGCCATATTTGGAATAAGAATAAATTATATTAAATAATAATTTCAATATAACTTTTACCATAATTATTAGTGAAAATAGTTAAAATTAATTACCATTATTAAGGTAGAAACAAGTTTACTGGGGGTTAAAATTAAAAGATAAGGGGTGAAATAAACTATAAACTTATCAAAACCCCATTTTCAGCCCATATTTATACATTATAACTTATATTATCTGGAATTGTACATTATTGGAGCCTTGTGACATGAAAAAAAATAGGATGTAATTCTTTCTTATCAAAAATTAAAAGTGTTCCACTAACCTCACTTATAAAATGTCACCCCCTCTCCACTCCTCTTAACACTTTCAAAGAATTTTTTTTCTACCTATAAATATCCAAGTCCCTTACTTAATTCACTCATCACATCCTATAATCCTTATTTTGATCATAAATCCCACCTATTAATGCTTTTATTTCAAACCTAATGAGTTTTTCTGAAGAAGAGGCAATGTTCTTCAACGAGTGTTTTTATTTTATTTCTTCATCCAACTCCATAAATTCTTATTAGATATTGATAATATAATAAAATAATTCAATTAAATATAATTAGATATTTTAATTTTATTTTAATGACCTAGGTGTGTCTCATCTTCCCTCAAAAGAGAAAGGATATTGTTGCTCATGGGTATGGTGGACTACCGCCTCATGAAACTGATGTGACTTTTTTTCGATCAAAACATTTCATAGTTTTGTATGATGATGGATATAATGTATATATATTATATTTTTAACATAATTACACTTATTTAAATATAATATCACATATAAATTTTTTACTTTCCATTTCATGATAGATACAATAGCGTCGATCATGTGTACGGATACTACCACCTCACAAAGTGATCTGTTTCAATTTTCAATAATGCTTTACATGGAACATTAAAGGGATAAATTTAATGAATATATTTGATATTTATTACATAAAAATACTTAAAAAATAAATTATAAAATCTAACTTCATACATTTTGACCTTATGGAAAACAATAACATCGCTCGTGAGCACACGGACTACCGTTTCACGAACTGATGTGATGTGTTTTTCATTATTATATTACTTTGATTGTAATAAGCATAGATAAAATAAATATATATGATATATATATATGAAATAATTATTATTCTATAAGGTTTATATATTATTTAGCTTTTTACGTTCTATTTTTCAAGAAAATGGAAACTGCATTCATGCATACATATGGTCTACCATCTCTATGAATGATGTAGTTCATTTTATATCACTAGAATTAATGGATTTATATAAAAAAATATATAATGAATATATATTATGTTTATATAATAATTAAAATTCTATAAATTATTTAATCATCATCAAAGTAAAAGAACTGAAAATACCAAACCAAAACATATGTGAAAAATTAAGCAGTTATTACATAAAACATAATTTTAATAAAGAATTGTTAATAATAGGTAGTGAAAGGTCATAAGTATATCATATATGGTATGGTATATATAATTATGATAATTTAATATCTATATAACTTTCTTGAATTTATTATACATGAGTTTTGAACTTTTACGAAATAATTTAATACTTGAGGTAAGGGATTTTAATTTCATTTCTGTATATTTGTAAGATACATGCCATATTCACCACTTATTCATTTGTTTTGGTGTATATGATACCCATCAATGAATTTTATGATTATTATGATTAAAAGTATTTTTATTTACATTTACATTCAATGATCTATCTTTCTTTGGGTACACAATTCAAAATATACTAAAGTGGTAAGGTATTTTTTGTCTCAATTTTTCTTCTTTGAGATATATGTTATGTTATGAACCTATATTCAATTATGGGGTATATATAAAGAACATTTTATGTGTGATATAATGAATATATTTATTCTCATTAAATTATAAGTTTTATTTAATTTTATTCTTTCATGGGGCATATTATTCAAAGTTACCAAGGTGGTAAGGGTTCTATTTTACAATCTCATCATTTAATAGGATTGTTCATGTTTATGCTTATAAGGATAAAATATTATGATCTATATCTCAAGAATTTCCATTAATTTTTCTATCCTCTACTTATTAATGATATTTCAATTAATTCTAACAAAAATTCACTTTTTGGTACTTAAAATATTTGAGAAAATATTTTTAAGAAAATATATCTTTATTTCTCTCTTCAGATGAAAATCTGTTTTCTTCCAAGATCATGTTTTATGAAAATGTTTTCAAAAATGATTCATGATTATTATATTATTTTTTAAAGAAATTTTTTACCATGTTTTACAATGTGTTTCAAAATGAATCTTCATGTCACTTTCCAAACAATTCTCATTTGGATTTAACATAAACTATAAAATGAATCTTTATTTTTAACATTCATTTCATGAATAGTATTTCTCACTGTCATGAATTCTAAATTATTTCAAGATTACTTTAAAAGTTTTCAAATTTCTTTTCAAATAAAATATTTTCTTTATTATTTGTTAAATTTTATATTTTGAATAAATGATTTCAAAGTGAAAAGGATTTTGAATTTATTTATGTTTTAAAAATATATTTTCTAAGTACAAATGTTATTTTCTTTGATAAATGTTTTTAAATGATATTTAAATATTATTTTCAAGGAAAATTATTTCATAAATTTTTTATGTTTTAAATTTTTTTTTCAACGTAAAAAAAATCCCTCAAGAAATTTTTCAAGTGATCATTAAGAATCATTTTTTATCTAAAGATTTCTCCCTTTGGTATGATCTAATGATGCAATACTTATTCATTCTCTCGATGGTTTATATTCATGATTATGGTGAAACGTTTTTTATGAAACCCATTTATTTTACATGGGTTATTCTATGATGAAATAATGAAATTTTTATGAAACCCATTTATTTTCATGGGTTATACTATAATGAAAATTTTATTAAATACATTTATTTTCCATCAGTTATTCTTTGATGAAATAATGAAATGTTTATAAATCCCATTTCATTTACATGGGGTATGATATGATGAAATATTTATGAAACCCATTTATTTTCATGGGTTATGATATGAGGAATGTTTTATGATCTTGTTCCAAACATATGTATGATTTTCATTATGTGACAGGTGGGGCCTATATATCCCTCCAATGAATTGGGTAATGATTAATGTTATATGAGCTTAGAGGGTATAATGGAGATTATCCGAAACCTAAAAAAGAGGGTAAATATGTGGTTATCCCATGCCTGAAATAAATAGGCTACATGGGTGGTCAGCCCAATCCTGAAGCAGGTACATGGGTGGTTAGCCCAAGACTATCATGTTTTCAATGTCTTAGGGGGTATCCTTGACTTAATATTTGTTAATATTATGAGTTTTCAACCAATATATGTCTTTTTTCAATGTCACATTCTCATGGATAATGTTATTTGATTCCTTTATGATTCATGTATTATGAACTACCATTATTTATACCATGTATGAAGATTATGATTTTTATATGAAGGGTAATGTTTTCAAATTTTAATATCATATTATCATATCATTAAACTCATGTTATGTTTATGTTATCATTGATAGATTGTGTCTGTATACATACCATTCCTAAGCATCTAGGCTTTCCCTTTATTATGTTTTCTTCTCCTAATTATGAATAATGTTTTATGTAGGTTAAATATAATAGGAGTACTATATAATAATATGTTTGTAGGATATGTTGAATATCCTTTACAAATTAAAAATATTGTGAATCTAGTATCTAATTATACTAAACATATAAAGTATATGGGAATGTATTTGTGAAATGTATTGAATATTCATCTAAAAAGATGAAATATGTATGTATGAGAATTTTTGGTCTTTATAGTAGGTATCCTAGAAAAGGTGTTGTTAAAAATTTGAAGACTAGGATGAGGGAACATTAGTGAGAACCATTAAGATAATCCTATGTATAGGGAAATATTATAAGTTATGGTAAATATAGAAGTGTGATTTTCTTAGCAGTACATCTATCTCTAGATACTACTAGAGGATGAGGTTATAGAACAGAGTTACATAGGGTTAAAAAATCTAAAAAATCCATGTTATTCTTGATTTGAGTGTTTTGTGGTACACAAAAACTGGCCTTATTATACACCTGGTTCGACACTCATAGGGGATATGCTTTGGTTAATCCACATTTTATTTATAAACCATCATGAAGGATTTTAATAGATATTTATCATGGATGAACTAAGTTAAACCTAAGGTATCTTAGATTTAAAATAAGTTTTATTTATTTAGAAATCCTATAAATGATTTTCCATGACAATGTGTGTTCCACTATAAATACTATTAGTCACGCTATGCTCTTTGGTTTTAGGCGATGGTGGGAACCAAAATAAACTGGGTTAACATTGAAAGTGATAGAACTTTTTTTATGAGAAGCTAAAAGGAATGATGAAAGAGTAATGAATATTATGATTATTACCAATCATCTATTAGGAATCATGGTTAACAATGTAAACCATTACCAATACACAGAGTCACCAAAGAAGATAAGTTAAAATCCTGCTAAGATTTTGGGTGGTGGAAACCATGGGGGAAAGAAGATTCAGTTTCTCATATGTCGAGAATGTGGTAAGAAGAACTCATGGAAATTTCTCATAAGAATGATAATATTTTTTATGTGTGGTGAATAAGGACCAATAATTATTAATTTATGAGGAAAAATGAATATTTTAGTTAATGTAATGGATGGGAATAATTTTCACTCTAAGGTATTATCAATAGGTGAATATTTTAAATGTGAAAAGCATGGGAATTATAAAAATTGATTTCCCAGTTGGGGATACTCAAGATAAAGATCGGCATGGTTTTAGGAATAATTCTTATACTGTTGATGATGAATAAACCATGAATTTCATATTAAAGGAAAGGGGTATTAATGGATAAGATGACGAAGACTAGTTAGTGTTTTAAGAATGATATAGAGTGGGTGAAGTGGTTATGTATATGAATTTGAGAATTTTTAAATACATAAGGATTGTCCAGTATAATTTTTTAATTAAGTACTTTTAAGAATATGATGAATGGTGATGATCACCCAGAAAAGTGATTTATTGGTAAGGTGAAATTCATGGAAAAATGATTAAGGGAAATATAACACTTGGTATGTTTTCAATGTTGAGATAATTAAGTTAGTATTAAGATATTATTAATATGGATAAATTAAATTCTATGGTATTTTTTATCTTGGAAATTATTCATGATTATTTGACAAAGTGTTTTATACAATAATTGATGGATTTTATATAATTTTTTGACTTATGGAATATATCAAATAATCTGTATTTTAATTAATTAATAAGGGAGCATGTGTATTTTTAATAAGGTTTTTGGGTAATTTAGGTTATTACCATGTCTCAATAAAATACAAGATAAAAGTATTCACATGTTTGGTATGTGACAATTAAGAATTACTACATGTTGTTTGGGGGGATTGATGATAATTATATTTTTGAAAATTTATTCACCTTCTTTATAATGTTTTATATTTTAATATTTTAGAAGGGTCATAAAGTTAAGAATTTATTAAATTATTTAAGGTGAACTTTGGATGAGATTTTGGAGATTAATGTATCACTTCACTGTATGATGATTTATACATATTGGATAATGTGTGCTAAAGATTTTCTTATGATGAAAAATAGAGATGGAAGGAAAGGATTATCACTCTATTATGAATATTATGATCCATTAATTATTTAGGAATGACAAATTAATCTTAATTTATTTTAGTAAGAGTTGAAGTGGGAATTGATCAATTCACAAACATAGGATGATATTGTGCTTATGAAATGGAATAAAGAAAGTAAGTATATCTTCTCATGAAAATTCTACAAATTTAGGAAAATGATCTTATGATAAAAATCATATAATTTTACCTTTACTTTTGATGAATCTAAGATCACTTAACACTTCATAGATTTATGGTTCTTTGGTCACTAAACGTCTCTTAACCATTTCCTCTGTCACTAACTATTAGTCCTTGAGAGTTAGTTTTCTCCTCCATGTCAATATTTTAATTTCCCACAAATGTTTTCCCCATGTGGAAACCTAGTTATACGTAACATCAGGTAAAATTTTTGTTTCTAACTTTAAATTTATAATAAAATGTTTATTATTCATTTTTATGATGTGTGTTTCTATGATGGAATTCTCAAATTTCAAACCATTGATGATTGAGATTAATTTCAAGGTAGAAATTCATTTTTATAGCGATATAATGTATCATACTAAGAATTTATAAAAGAACTATAAATTTAAATTATTTGATTACTTTAATTACATGATAAAACAAGTTTCTTTGATAATGTGTATGAAATTAAACACCTAGTTCAACTTGTGTTGCATGGAACAATGAGTTTCTTTGATAGTTTCGTGTTACACACAAGACTGAGTTTTACCAAACAATAATATAGTATTAATATTATAATTTAATATTATTGTTATTTCTTAGCCATTGGAATGGTTGGTATGAATATTATTAACAAAATTATAAAAATTTACAGTTTACACATTTATAAAATGAATTCATTGGTTCTAAATTTATTATAAATTAAAATAAAAACCAATTCAATAAAAAGGAAATTTTTTTATGAATAACAATTTTTATTTGTAAATTAATAAATTAAATTAATAACTATTGGTGAATGATTTTAATGAAATTTATATATTATATATTCAACAAAAAAATCACATTCAACCATTAGGTTTGATTGGAATAAGATCATAACAAATCCATTTTTATGCTTACAAACTGTATTTTTTATGAAGTAGTTTTATCACATTTTGCACACTTCTTTTAGAATTGACCTTTTCACTATTATAAAAATATTTTAATTAAAAAAATTAATTTTTAAAATCATCACATTTAAATTAACTTTGTATTAATTTTTTATAATTTCTTGAAAAGATAATTTTTCAATGAATAGTAAAAAATACTAGTTTTTATTAAGAATTTTCATTTCTTTTAAATATTTTAAAAAGTTAAAAATAGTTTTAAGATGTATTTAAAATTAAAATTAGTAAAATTATATATCTATTTATCCAATTTATTTCATTTTAATAAATTTCATATTTAATTTTTATATAAAAACATTGTAATCTTTTGAACTTTTTCTCTTTGAAAACCCACATTCTTGTCAAGTCTACATGATTAATTTTAAATTAAATTCTACCACTTATGTGAATTAAATTTGGTAATATAGATTTATTATTTCTAATAATATTAATATATATTATATAATATGTTTATCTTAATATTTTACCATTATTATTTGTGAAACCGTTAAAATTATTTATCATGATTAAGGTAAAAATGAGTTTACCGGTGGTTAAAATTAAAATATAAGGGTTAAAAAACCTATAAAAATTTCCAACACAAATTTTATAGAAATATATTGACCTTAAGTTTTATAATATATATAATTTTATATTATTGGAGCCTTGTGACATGAAAAAAATGTGGTTATAAATTTTATTTTCAAAAATTATAAGTGTGCCACTCACCTCACTTATAAAAGGTCACCCCCTCTCCTCTCCTCTTTGCTCTTTAAAAACCATTTTGTTTGGAAAATAACTACACAATAACATTATTTAATTATATAATCAAAACCTATAATCCTTATTTTGATAATAATTCCTACCTATAAAGGTTTTTAATGAAAACCAAAGGATGTTACCCCAAGAAGAGGACACATTCTTCAAATAGCTTTTTTATTTTATTTCTTCCTACACCACCTTAAATTTTAATTTCATAAAGATTATATAATAAACCCATAACCTTAATTATACTGATATTTTTTATGTTAATTTTATTACCAAGATCCATCTCCTCTTCCCTCAAATTGTAAATGATAATGTCGCTCATGTGTACGGAGAACTATCGCCTTGTGAAACCAATGTGAAACATTTTCAATCAACACCTTCCATGGTTGGGGATGATGATGGATCTTATATTTATATATATATAATATTTTTAAATAATATCACATATACCAATTTAATTTAAATTTAGTGGTAGATACGATAATATTGATCATGTGTGCGGCAGCTACCACCTCGCTAAGCGATGTGATTTGTTTTTCACTAACACTTTACATAAAAGGTAAATGGGATAAGGTTAACTAATCTATGATATTTATACTACCTAAAAAAATTATTGAAATATAATATAAAATTTATATTCTTACCATTAAAACTAATGTAAAATAATAACATCGCTCATTTGTACGACGGACTACCACCTCGCGAACTGATGTGATGTATTTTCCATTCCTGTTTTACTTGGATGATATATATGATATATATTATATTATAATGGTTTTTTATGGGTTATTTATAATTTACCTTAATTATGTTTTGTCCGTCGAGAAAATGGAAACAGAGTTCATGTGTACGTACGACCTACTGTCTCTACGAATAGTGTAATTAATTTTCTATATCTAACATTAATGGATTAATATAAATATCTATATAATTAATATATTTTATTTTAATATAATGTTTAACATTAAATAAATAATAGAACCATGATCAAATTAAAAGGACCGAAAATTTCAAACCAAAACATACGTGAAAAATTAAGCATTTATTACTCGTAATGTAATTTCAATAAGAAATTGTTATTAAAAGAATAATAAAAATCCCTAAGAGAATAATATATAGAATGATATATATATATATATTGGGTTCTTTAATATATGTATAATAAACCTATATTTATTATACAAGAGGTTTTAATATGTATGAAGGAAGTTGGTACATGTGGTAATTGATTTTCATCTCATTCCTTTAAAATGAGATACATGTTATATTCAACCCTTATTACTTTTGTGTGGTGTATATACTACCAATTAATTTTTTTTATAATTTTTATCATTAAAATTATGGTGATTTAAATGTCTGTTGTAGGATCTCTCTTTCATGGGTTTCACGATTCAAAAGATACCAAAGTAGTAATGGATTTTTGTCTCAATTTTTCTTTATTGAGACATATGTTATGTTATGGAATCATCTTATTTTATGATATGTATATAAATACCATTTGACAAGTAATATAATAAATTCATTTATTCCCATGATATTATAAGTTTCATTTAATATTACTCGTTCTTGGGGCTTATCATTCAAAGTTGTCACGGTGGTAAGGGTTTTATATTAAAAACTCATAATTTAACATGATTTTCATGTTTATACTTATAATGATGAAACATTATGACCCCAGTCTCATTAATTATCATTAATTTTATCCTCATATGGTTATTAAAGATATTTTAAGGTAGTATTATCATTTTTATACTCATTGTTACTTAAAATAATTTAGAAATAGTTTTTAAGAAAATCCAACTTTATTTCTCTCTTCAGTCGGAAATCTGCTTTCTTCGAAAACCGTGTTTTAAAAAAATGTTTTAAAAAATGTTTTATATTCTACTATGAATTTTAAAATAAAATTTTAACTAGTTTTTTATAAAGTTATTTAAACATAATCTCTATGTTACATTATATAAAATTCTCGTTTGGATTTTACCGAAAATGGGAAAAGAATCACTATTTTTAACATGAACAAAATGAATAGTATCTCCCACTATCAATACCACTCAATGATTTCAAGTTATTGTTATAAGTTTTAAAATATAGTTTCCAAGAAAAAAATTTCCATCATTTTTTGGGATATTTTCAGTTTTTTAATAATGATTTAAAAGTGAAAAGGATTTTGAAAATGTTTTATGTTTTAAAATGATATTTTCAATGGGGAAAGACTATTTTCCTTAAGAAATATTTTTAAATAGTGTTTAAATATTATTATTTAGGAAAAGGATTTTGAGATTTTTTTATGTTTAAAAAAGTTTTTTAAAATTAAAATGGTTATTTTACTCAATAAATTAACCAAGTGATCTTTCAAAATGATTTTCCATCTAAATATGGTGTCCTTTGATATAATCTAATGATGAAATCCTTATTATTTATCTTGATGGTTTATTTTAATATCCCAAACTTTATTAGAGTTGAATCAAGATTGGTTTTTTGGTAATTATTTTGATTTTTTTTAGCCTAATTTGGTTGTGTTTTTACCTTGTGGTGCATTTGGGTAAAAATTGAGAAAATATTGAAGAAAGATGGTTGTGCATGGTTGGTGCACAGTTAGAGAAAACTGTGCACCCTAGCCCAAAAAATTGGGAAACCCTAGACATAGTAAATTTTCTTGATTGGTGCACAATTTTTCAAACCTTATGCCCTAAAATATGAAATTAGTCAAACCCTTAAAATAAGTGCACAATTAAGGTGCATGATTATTGAAAATTTTTCACCTCTTCCCAGCAAACCATGTGTATGGTTTTAATTAATATGATTTTTATTTTTTATTAATTACCATAACCCCCATTTTAACCCCCATTCAACCCTAGAAAATTCCTCAAGATTTTAGAGCCTCTTGGATGGATTAAAATATTTTTTGACCTTCGTTATTCATGATTCGAAGCCCATATTGAAGATATACACCTCTCCTTGTAATTGAATCCAATCGTACATAGTTTGAAATTCCTATTCCTTTATTTTCCATTCAAGAAAGGGTTTGTTCACCCAATTTTATTAAGATATATATTTAGTTTTTTGGTCCTAGTTCTAGTATTGTAGAACTAGATATATATTTAAGATAAATTGAATTGTTTAGTCTTGATTTAGTGTTTTAGATTCGAATCTCATTCTATATTGTTGTGCTGGTAAAATTTTGGGGATTTTCCTTGGGTGATCGCATGTCAAAAAATCGAGGTAGGTGATAAAATATTCAAATCTCATAGTTTTTATTTTCATTATTTGTATGAAAATTGTATAATTAATAGTGTTGTTTAGAAATTGAATCTCTATTTGAATTAATTAATTTGGTGGACTAATTAATGAATGAATTGAGAAATTTGTGCGATTTTGGGATAACTTATTATGGAATTAATTACTAGATATTGAGATTGATATTTAGATAATTAATTGTAAAATTAATTATAAGATATTGTGACTGATATTTATATAATTAATTATAGAATTAAATTTGATTTATTGAAAATTTAGTATTAAGATAATTAATTGTGGAATTAATTATGAATTATTAAGATTGGGATAGAGATAATTAATTGTGGAATTAATTATGGGATTTGGAGTTTGTGGATACTAATTAATTGATTCATGAATTAATTAATGGTATTGATGTGCTTAATTAATTTGTAAATTAATTAATGGGATTAATCTGTGAAACTAATTGTTAAATTTGTATTTAAATTGGTGTGGTTAGTTGTTTTTTTAATTGAAAAATATAATTAAAGTGATTAATTAATTGTTTAATTAATTAAATTATTTTATGTGGTCATTTAATTGTAAAATTAATTAATATTATTGATGTTATTAGTTAATTTTTCAATTAGATAATAGAATTATGGCGGTTAACTAATAATTGAATTATTAAATTAATTATTGTGGATAATTAATTGTTTAATAAATTATGTGTTGATGAATGGTAACATGGTCATTATATTGTGAATTTATGAATGGTAATATGGTCATTAGTTGAGAAACAAATAATGTGAACATGGTCATTCAAATGTGAGAAGTATGAATGGTAACATGGGAATTCAAGTATGAATTAATGAATGGTAACACAGTCATTATTATATGAGTTGAATTAATGAATGTTAATAATATATTTCTAAGACTTTTTATTCCTTGATAATAGTTCATATTCCATCATGGGTTGAAGAAGGTATTGATATACATGTGTATATGGAAACTCGAGGGTTTATGTGGTTAAATAAAGGATAGTTGTAAATGTGATAACTCTTCATTTATGCATTGGGCTTTATTCTTTATAAAAATTCGTAAATTATTATTTGAGTGGATATTGTTTTATATGCTGTTAGTGGTGGCCTACTGAGATATACTCACACCTTATTCAGGCTATCGATTGGTACCAAAATAGATTTCATGGATTCATAATAGGTTAAGGGAAAAGGCCATATAGTAGATCGCTAAGTTGGGACAAACCATGGAACGAGGGAACCAGATGTAGTTCAGGACCTGCTTGAGAGTTTTCCATGTATTTATTTTGAGTTTAAATTTGACACTGGACATATACTTTAGCATGGAATATTTAGTGCTTTAGTTTTGATATGGTATTTCTATTTTTGGATATTATCTAATATTGGTATTTTTTATTTTAATATGTTATTCTTCTATTGTTTATTTATTTTGGCTAGTTAATTACTCTAATAAAAGATGGTATGTTCTCCCCGTGATCAATTTATTTGACCCTTAATTCTAGTTGGTTGCCTCTAGCATATGGGGAGGCATGATTGAGGTCATGTGATCGATTGTTTCGGGGCATCAATGCATGTCACTCAGGACAAGATGTTACAAAGTGGTATTAAATCCCATCATTCTTTTATTTTTCTTTTCTCTTATTATTTAGAAAAGGTATATAGGATACTATGATGGTTTGGGTCTTGTTTATGAGCTCGTTCATGGTAGTATCTAACCAATTTATGGGGGAGAACCCAAGTACCCTGGGTGGGATTGTTGTAATTTCAATTTTATATTACATTTTAATATTATTTCACCTCAAGTGACACACTTGTGGTGTAATTTGATTATTGTTTTAATGATTTTTTGAGATTTGAATTGTGTTCTAGTATGTCATGATAGATGATTTGCATGAATCATTCTAGTCACTTAGGGATATTGTGACATTTATAATTTTAGGCACACATGGTAAAATGGGTTCTGGGTAAGTTGTAGAACTTGAACTTTTCTACTTGCTTGTGAAATTGAAATTAAAATGGTGGATAAAATTAAATTGAGAAAGATTGAAGAATGAAGAAAGATGAGAATAAATGGGTATTTCAATGTGAAACTTGAATAACGAGAATGTGTTTACCCTTGTTAATCGGGACCTAGGTGTAGGATGGTTAAGGGTAGTGATAGCGCCTTGTTTTTTACCGTAGCGAGGGTTTGGGAAAAGACTTGTTGTGGGATTTTTTTTCCCTATTATGTAAACATGTTCATTTTTGTAATTATGTCCTAAGTTGTGTGTTTGTAATTGTAGAGATTATACCTCCATGATGATGCTTGTTAAGAGGAAAAATGATGTACATGGCTTGGAATGATCCTTAAGTGGTGCAGCCTGAGGAACCAATTGTGCTAGGTGAGGAATTTGAGAATAGTTTTGAGAGAAATTCACATGATTCATTCAAATTATGGAAAGATACACAGGGTGGGTTGTGAATAGTATGTATGGTCTGACTAGGGAGTTTCAGTTGTTATACCCTCTGAATTTTACTGGAGAAGTTGGACCTAAATAAGATGAATTCTAGGTTGAGTACATCGAGATGATACTTGACTATTTAGAGACTGCTACTAAGATGAGGTATAATTTGTTTGAATATATTATAAGAGTATTGGGGAAGTGATCGAAGGGACATTCAAGTGTGGAAAGTATGAGAGTGTGTTTGTGATGTTCTATGGTGGATGCTTTATAGAGTTACAATGCTTTTCTCTAGCATTGGTGGGTTATTAGATAGCTACTGAGAAGAATTTTAAGGATGGGATTAAATTTTAGATTACTTATTAGGTTAGCCTTTTTTGGTTAAATATATTTTATGAGGTATTGGATCGAGCTCTCATATATGACAAGAACTTGAAGGAGGCTTCTAGTGAAGGATGGATAGTTGTAGTGGGATGATCAAGAGGTGTGACTCCTGAGAGTAGGAAGTGTTTTTATGAAAGCATTTGTCTGGGAAGTGGGAAGTGGGTGCACAAACAGAGGGATCATCTTCTCAGGATATTACTCGAGTGGTTTGTCACTATTATAGTAGGTCAACAAACTTCTGGAGATAGTTTCCCCAACCACTAGTAGAGTATTGATCCTGTGGAAAGATATGAAATCTGTAGAAGTTTTACAAGACCCACCGACTGACGAGTAGTGATGCAAGAGCTAGGCAGAACTAGGAGGTGGGAAGGGGATCTTCTGCACAATATCAGTTTGGAATCTAGAGTTCTACTAGCCGAGTTGGTAGATATAGTTAATGTGTATATTCGAGTTAGGATCTCTTATATCAACAGACTGGTGTATCTCAAGGGATTCAGATTTCATCATTGGGTAGAGGGGCATGACAGTTGCATGTGGTGTAGACTAAATTTGTGGATAGCGAGGTTGGACCATTGATAGTGAGAAGTACTATTCTTATAGCTTCTAAGCTAGATAGTACCTTATTTGATTCTGGTTCATCTGATTCCTTTATTTCTACAATAATTGCAAATGGTTTGATCCTGGAATTGGAATTTTTTAGCAAGGTTTTGACTATAGATACACCATTGTTGGTACGGTCTAGAGACATATGTTTATGCAAGGGGTTCTCTCTCGAAGTGATCAAGTATCATTTTATGTGGGATCTCTACATCTTGTACATTCCAAGCTTCAACCTAATTATGGGTATGGACTAGCTAGTCACATACCAATACCACATTGATTGTTACTTGAGGGGAGTGACCTTTACTTCTCCTAAGGGTGAAAAATTTATCCATCGTGGGGAGTGGGATATCCAGGAAGGCCAAGCAAGGAAAATTACATAGCAACTGGGAGAGCTCATAGCTCCGGTTTCTAGTTTATAAATAGATAAAGGAGGTGTAGAACAGGATTTCCTTCTAACTATCGTGGTCTAGTTTCAAGATTTATTTCCTAAAGACTTCACAAGTTTTCCACCTAAGAGAGATTTGGAACTCACCCTTGAGTTCATAAAGGGTAGAGTAGGTTTTTATTCCACTATAAAGAAAAGCATTGATAGTGCTTCAAGAGATCAAGGATTAGCTACATGAGTTGGAGGATAAAGGATTTAATAGTCCATGTACATCTCCTTGGGGTTCACCTATGTTTTTTGAAAATAATGCTGATGGGAGTTTGAATTTATGTGTTGATTATTAGAAGTCGAACCAGAAGACTATGGAGAACTGGTATCCTCTTTCCCATATCGATGATCTATTTGACCAGTTGAGGGGAGCTTTGTATTTGCCAAGATAGACTTGAGATCGGGGTATCATCAGCTAAGAGTTTGGACTTTTTATATACCAAGAACTACTTTCAGAATCAGTTATGGACTATATGAGTTAATTGAAATACTCTTTGGGTTAAAGAACACACTAGTAGTTATTATGGCTATAATGAATAGGATCTTCCATCCATACCAGGATCAATTTGTGGTAGTGTTTGTGGACGACATATTGGTGTACTCCAACACTCATGGTGATCATTCCCAACATCTTAACATCATCCTGAGTACACTGAGAGAGCATGAGAAATATGTCAATCTATCTATGTTCTAGTTTTGGATTGATATATTACAATTCTTGGGTTACATCATCTTAGAGGAAGGTGTGTTAGTAGATCTAGATAATGTTCATTCAGTAGTTTCTTAGGATCATCCCAAGAACATGTTCTATATCCGTAACTTTTTGGGGTCAGTTGGACATTACTGGTGGTTCATCCAAGACTTTTCCTATTTGGAAGTGCCGCTTTTAGGCTTGATCAAAAAGGGAATAAAGTTGGAATAATTAGAAACTGGTGAGGATGCTTTCCTAGTGATAAAGAATTGTTTTACATTATCACCAATATTGATCCTACCAAAGATAGTTGAGGATTATATGGTGTATGGTAATGCTTCTGGGATTTGAATTGGAGATTTGTTGATGCAAGGAGAATAAGTTTTGGTGTTTGGGTCTCGGTAGTTCATGACTCATGAACAAAACTACCCTACAAACAACCTTGAGTTAGGTACATTGATTTATGTTTTGAAGTGTTGGTGGAATTATCTATTGGGAGAAAACTTTACTATGTATACTGATCACAACATCTTAAAGTACATATTTTCATAGTAAAATTTGAATGTTCTGTATTAGATATTGGTTGAGTATATGAAGTCATTTTATTTTGAAATAGAATATATTCTCAAAAAGGGAAATAGTGTGGGTGATGCTTTGAGAAAGAAAAATTAGACTCAGGTTGTTCAGGAATCTACTGCTGAGTGTAAGATGATGACTTTGTTGGTTGAGATGAATATAGTGGTTCAGGAGAGTCAAGAGCAGATGAATCTCATATAATTTTATGTGGAGTCTACACTTTTGAGATTGGTCAAGGATGGAAAATTTTAGGATCCAATGTTCTTGACCTTGAGGGATATCCTTGAAGGTGGGGAGTCACCTTTTAATTATAGCAAAGATGAGGATGAGATGATATATGTTAAGAATTGAGTTGTTGTTCCTATGAGAAAGTGAGAGGAGTTAAATCAGGAATTTCATGCCTTAAAGTGGGTGTTCTATCTTGGTGTGACCAAAAATAATCATGAGTTACGATGATAGTTTTTGTGGTCAGGCATGAAAAAGGAGATAATAGGGTTTGTGAGAGGATGCTAAACCTATTAGTAGGTGAAGGCCAAGCATCAATGAGCAGGAGGTTTTTTACATCCATTGACTATTCCTAAATGAAAGTGGGATGATATTACCATGTATTTTTGGGTGGGTCTCCCAAGAAATCATTGGAAGAATGATGATATTTGGTAGTTTGTATACAGTTTGAAAAAGGTAATTCATTTCTTTCCTATACGAGAGAATTTTAAGTGGACCAATTGGGAGAATTTTATGTTGAGGAGATAGTCCATCTGCATGGGGTTCCACGGACTATTTTTTTAGATCCTAACTCATGTTATACTTTTTTTCTTCTAGTAGGTCATACGGAAGACTCTATGTACATAAGTATTATTAAGTACAACCTTCCACCCACATACATATGGGAAGTCAGAGCATATGATATAAGTACATGAGGATATAATGTGATCATATGCTCTTAACTTGGTTAGGTCTTGGGTGAAGCAATTAGACCAAGTGGATTTCACATATGAAAATAGTTAATAGGGAAATATATATATGGAAATATATGAGGCACATTTTGGTAGACCATGAAGATCACCTATATGCTAGATGGAGGTTGGGGAGTTAGAATTATTGAACCAAGTCTTGTGGAGTAGATGTCGGAATAGGTTTAGCTTATTCATAAATTTATGCCTATAGCTCAGAGTAGAAAAAAATTATATGTTGATAAATTGATCATACCCCTATATTTTACAGAGGGTGAATGTGTATTCCTTCAAGTTTCCCCCAAAATGGATTACCCTAGGAGATGAAGATTGGGAGATTTGACACCCAGGTTTGTTGGACCATGTAAGGTTGTGAAGAGAATCAGTCTAGGGGAACACCGATTGGATTTTCCTTAGATATACAGTGCTATGCATGATGTTTTCAATGTATCACATCTATGAAAGTATCACCCTAACACTTATCAAGTGAACTATGTGGATGATGTGGATATTGAGAGAGATGTATCCTTTAAGGATCATCTAATATGTGTGTTTGATCACGATGATAAACTGTTGTGATGAAATACTATGCTAACAATTCATTTACTATAGAAACAGGGGTGTGTTCAGGAGGAAACATGGGAAAGTGATTATATATGATGGATCAGTGGCTTGACCTTTATGACTCGAAATCTTTGAGGGGCTTGGGAGTGCAGCTTGAGGATGGGTTGTTATAAGTAGGAAAGATTGAAAAATACTGACCTTTTTTTAAGATGACTCGAGCATTATTTCAGGTAATTATTTTTCATTATTTAAGCACACATTAGTTGTTTTTTACCTTGGGATGTGTTAGGGTAAAAATTGAGAAAAATTCAAAGAAATATGGATGTGGACGGTCAGAGAAAACTGTGGGCCCTATCCCAACACACCATGAAACCCTAGAAAAAAAAGAATTTTCAAGATAGGTGAATGGTTTTTCAAACTATACACCATAAAAGGCTAAAATATGCACCCCACCCCCCCTAGAATAGGAACATGGTTAAGGTGCACTGTTAGGGAAAATGGTGTGCCTATGCTCAGTAAACCTTGTGCATGGTTTTAATTGACCCTATTTTTAGTTTTTTTTAAATTACCTGAACCACCATTTAACTATTATTCAACCCCATTCAATCCTAGATAATTTATCATAATTTAATAGCCTCTTGGACTGATTACAATATTTTTCAACCTATATTATTCACTATTCAAAGCTTGGATTGAAGATCTACACCTCTCAAGTAAGTGAATCCAATCCTTCTTGGTATTTTTTCTCTTATTCATTTCATCTCAATTTAGGAAAGGGGTTTCTCCACCTACTTTGTTAATATATAGATCTAGTTTGGTGGATCTAGATCTATAATTGTATATCTAGATCTAGATTCAAGTGATAATTGTTTTTTAATATTGATTTAGAGTTTTAGATTTGGATCTCATTCTACATCATTATACCACTCAAATTTTAGGGATTTATGTTGGGTGATCACTCAACAATGAATCAAGGTATATGGTTTAATATTTAAATCCCATAGTAATTATTTTTATTGATTTTATGAAAATTTTAAAATTTCTAGAGTTGTTTAGAAATTGAAACTCTTAATTTTAATTAATTAATTTTGGGAATTGATAAATGAAGGGATTGAAAAATTTTGGGATTTGGGGTTAATTAATTGTGCAATTAATTATGATATAATGATATTGAGATTTAGATAATTAATTTTAGAATTAATTATGAGATATAATGATTGAGATTTAGTTAATTAATTGTATAATTAATTATGAGATATTAAAATTTGAGTATTAATATATATAATTGTGGAATTAATTATAAAGTATTCATATTGTGATAGAGATAATTATTTATGGAATTAATTATGGGATTTATATTTTTTTGATATTGATTAATTAATTGATGAATTAATTAATGGGATGTACGTGCTTAATTAATTGGGGAATTAATTATGGGGATTGATGTGATAAATTATTTGTTGAAATAGTAATAAAATTGGTGTGTTTAGTTAATTGTTGAATTGCCTAATATAATTGAAGTGGTTAATTAATTATTGGATTTATTAAAGTATTTGATGTCATCAATTAATTTTTTAATTAATTAATATTATTAGTGTGATTAGTTAATTTTTTAATTAACTAAATGAATTGCGGTGTTTAACTATTTTTTGAATTATAAAATGAAATGATGTGGATAGTTAATTATTGAATTAATTGTGTTTTTATGAATGGTAACATGGTCATTCGATTATGAAGTTTTGAATGGTAACATGGTCATTTAGTTGAGAAATAAAGAATGGGAACATATATATTCTAATATAAGATGTATGAATGGTAAGACTGGAATTCAAGTATGAATTAATGAATGGTAACATTGTCACTCTTATTTGATTTGAATTAATGAATGGTAAAATTTTCATTCTTATATGATTTGAATTAAGGAATAGTAAAAATGGAGATTTAAGACATGATATTCCTTTTGAAAAGTTCAGACTCAATCACAATCTAAAGCAGGTATTGAGATACGGGTGTCTATGGAAACCTGAGCATTTATGTGGTTAAATAAAGGATAGTTGTCGACATGATAACTTTTTATTTATTCATTTTTATTTATTTTTTATACAACATCACACACTATTATTTTAATGGGTATTGTTTTAAACATTATTGGTGGTGGCCTATTGAATTATACTTGCACCCTACCCATGCAACTAAATCCATACCCAAATAGATTTCATGGATATAGGACAGGTCAAGGGAAAAGGTCGTGTGTTATATGGCTGAGTCATGATGGAACATGGATGAGGGAATTTGATGTAGTTTGGGACCCACATAGGATTAGTAACTTCCTTTAATTTGAGTTTTCATTTGAAGCAAAAACATAATTTAGCAGGGCATATTTACTAATTTATTTTTGATATGGTATTTCTAGTTTTGGTTATTATTAGAAATTGGTTTTGTTTATATTGATATATTATTACTCTATTGTTTATTTATTTCCACTAGTGAATTAATTTGATAAAAGAGGGTATATTATCCCTATGATCGATATTTCAGACTCTCACTGCTAGTCGGTAGCCTCTAGAATATGGGGAGGTGCACTTGAGGTCATATGATTGATCGGCTCAAACCACCAGTGTCTGTCACTCAGTCCAGGAAATTTCATTTTTGTTCATGATTATGATGAAACTATATTTACAAAACCCATTTATTTTCAATTTTTTATTCTATTATGAAATGATTAAATGTTTATGAAACCTGTTCCTTTTTCATGTTTTATGCGATGATGAAATGTTTATAAAACCCATTTCTTTTCTATGGGTTATGTTATGATGAAATGGTAAAATGTTTATAAAACCCATGATGAAATGTTTATAAAACTCATTATTTTTCATGGGCTCTAATATGGTGATTTTTTTATGATCATGTGGCACACATATGTTTGATTTTAATTATGTAATAGGTGGTACCTATATGTCCCTCCAATGAATTGGGTAATGATTAATGTTCTATAATAAAAGAGGGTACATGGGAGGTTATTCCAATCCCAAAAAAAAGTGGGTACCTGGGTGGTTATCCTAGGAATGAAAAAAGAGGATGCATGGGTGGTTATCCCATACTTTAAGGAGGTACACAAGTGGTTATCCTAACCCCAGCATGTTTTTAATTTCATGGTGGGTAGTCTTTACATAAGGTTCTTTAATATTATTAGTTTTCCATAAATATTATTCTTATAACAATGTTATATTATCCTAGCTCATGTTATTTGATTCCTCATTGATTCAGGTATTATGAATTGCCAAGATTTATACCATGTATAAAGATTATGATCTTTGATTTTAAGGGTGTCATTTTCAAATGTTATTCTCATTTATCATACCCTTAAACTCATGTTACTCTTATGTGATCATTAATAGATTCTCTTGTACACATACCCATAATAATCATCTGAACTCACCCTTTCATATTCTTTTTTCCCCAGATTGTTAGGAAATTTTTATGTAAGGTATGTATAAGTGTATTACTATGTGGGAATATCTTTGGGGATGAGGTTGAAGATACTTCACTAAATAAGAAGATTGTAAATCTGGTCTCCAAAGATACTGAATCATTAAGGTCCATGGGCATGTATTTGTAAAATTTATTGAATATTCATCTTAAAATATGTATTATTTATGTATTATAAATTTGGTTCTTTACACTCACAAGTAGAAGGTGTTGATTTTGGAGAAACTGTTTCCCCTTTTGCAGCACTAAAAACAATCAAAATGTTTTTGGTAGTTGTTATTCATAAAAATTATAAAGTTTATCAAATTGATGTTAAGTCATTATTCTTTAATGGATAAATTAAATAAGAAGTTTATATTGATAAAAAGGATGGTTTCATACTTGATAGTTATGGAACCATTATGTGTAAATTGAAGAAAGCATTTTATGAATTCAAACCAATATCTTACGCCTGATATTCAAATCATGATGATAGTATGAACTAATTGAACATTTATGAATGTAAATTTGATACCAAACATATATGTGAATTATATGAGCATAGATACAATGATTTTCATTATTTAATTTAATGATATAATTTTTTATAGTGATAGAGATAGAGCTTATGGGTAGTTTTGTGAATAAATTCATAGTAAATTTGAGATTTCAATGCTCATAAAATTGAATTAATTTCAAGGTCTATAAGTTAAAAAAATAATATGGCTTCCTTTCAAAAGAAAATAATTCTAAATATTTATTAAAGAATTTTGGAATTTTAAATTCAATGGATTTTTTACACCAATTTCTTTTTGTGTGAAGATGATTAAAGATGATTTTTTCCAAAGTGAAAATCAAAAAAACTTTCAAAAGTTGATTGGGAGTTTACTCTATCTTACAACATCTGTGAAAGATATTATTATGTAGTAAAATTACGTGTTACATACCAAAGTAATCCTAAATAATAACATATGATTTATTCTTATATAATTTTAAGGTGTGTCAATAGGAATTTGAATTTTTTCATGTTATACAAGAAAATTAAAAGGATGAATTTACTTGGGTTCACAGATTATGATTAATTTGATGATTCTATCAATAAAAAATTATTATTTAGAGGAAAATATTTTTGGGAATGTTTTTTATATGTTTGAATAGTAAGAAAAAAATCTCGGTAACATTTTGTAATTTTGAATCCAAATATGTTATTGTTACCCATGAATGTACTCAAATGATGTGGATGAAATATTAACTAGAATATCTGATTGTGGTTGTTTAAAATCCACTGAGAATTTTTTTAGATAGTCAAAGCTCAATTAATCTATCTAAAAATATAGTACAACATTCCAAATATAATCACATTGATATGAAATTTCATTTCATCCAGGAGAAATTCTATAGTGGAGATTTCATGTTAGAGTGTATTATAATAAAATATCTATGTGATAATGTTTTCACAAAATCTGTTACAAAAGAAATATTTGATTAATTAATGATAAAATGAAAATTGTATCCTCTTATACTTAAGAAATTTCTTTAGTACCCTCATTATACTTTGGATTCTATTTTCAAAAGGGGGGAACAAGTTTAACTCTGCACTCTATCATCTATGAATCTAAATCTAGTGTTATCATATAAAGGGGTAGTAAAAGTTCAGGAAGTTATAATTCCATAAGGTGAGTTGATTGAGGATGAGTTTATTAATATTATGGAAAAAAAATTTCTTATCCCAAAGGTATGTAATTCCTTTAAAATCATTTCTTAATCTATATATGTGGTGTCCGGATAATTATTTATGAGAAAGATAATAGTTTAATGAAAATTTAGAAAAACGTTTTTGATAATTTTTCTAATATATCCAAAGGGAGATATTGAAGATCATTTGGTTTGATTTTTTAATTATTACAATTTTTTGTCAACATCTTATTTATAAATGTTTTTTGTTTCAGGAAAAACAATTACTACATTATCAGAAGAATATTTAGTTATTCTTTCTTAATTCATATGATTTTTTTTATTCATCAATATTTCTAATATCATTATTACTAAAAGTTTTCATAGTTCAATCTAAGTTTTTTCCTAAAGTTTTTTATTATATAACTTATATAAAAATATAAAGTTATGATTTCATGAATTTTCAGTTATAAAACTTTTTACTAGATAGAGAAAAGTACCAAGTTGAAATGGGGATAGAGAAATACAATGTTGTATAAGATGGAGAAAAGTACGAAGTTTTTTTGGTTGAAGAACAATACAAAGTCGTAATAAAAGGAGAAAAATATGAAGTTATACCAGATGGCGGAATATATGAAATATACCAGATGTAGATATCTTATAATCATCAAACGAAGTTCCAATAGAAAAATCATTATAATTTCATCAGACAAAGAATATTGGGTATACTCTTTAGAGATAATTGGATAGGATAGAATCAAATCGAGGAAATCATATGAGTTTATTAGATTAAATTCATTGAATATATGAATGAATTTTGATATACTGGAAAAAGAAAACCTTTCTTATAAAATTAACTTTTGTGAGTCTATTAGATAGAGGAAGCCTATGTATAGAATCAAATAAAGAAATGTATGTCATCGAATGTATTAGCCCTCATATTTGTAATCTCTAATAATTAGTTCATTGGACAAAAGTTATCATATGGAGAGTTATTGAATTGATTAGTTCTTATGAAGATCACTGGATGGAGAATAATCAAGGTTATTAAATGGAGTTTACCTCTTTCTTATACACACAAATAAGTGTGATGAAGTTGATATGTACATTCAATGATCATAAATATATCTAATATTTAAAAAAAATTTGATAACGTTTTTTGGGACTGATATTTAAGGAAAGTATTATGAATAATGTTGACTCTTAATTAATTGTAGTGTTTGAAGGTGGTAAAATGAAATTTTTATTGATCAAAAAATTTAAATTTTGAGCTCGTGTTTCTTTCTTGTTTTTAAAGGAATGATTAGTATATAAATGGTCCCTATGGTATTGTGAAGTATTGTAAGAAATGGACTGAAATTATTGATTTTTTTTAGAGAGGGAATCATGATTTTATGACCAAGAATTTACTTAGTTTCAGTAGAGGATACTAGAAATAGTGTACGATATATAGGTGCAATGCATAGAGGTGTATCAGATAGAGGTGAATCTAATAGAGGTGCATCAAATTGAAATGTATCAGATGAATGATTACTGGGATAAGTCACACCAGACATAGGTGTAATATATGGTTTGTTATCGGCCAGATAATTTCTATATAGAGAAGTATTATATAGAGAAATTCTAAAAAAAGTATCTAGAGATTGGATTTTAATGTTATAATATTGCATTGTCTCTGAAGAAGAACAAGAAAACCTTGTAACTAGTGGGAACCAGAAATATTTTCCTATCTGGATATATAAGGATCTTGATGAGAATTGAATATTTTTTATTCACATTAATTATTTTTTGGATATCTATGGATCAATGGTAGTGAACATAACAAGGACTAGGTACCCACATTGGGACTGAACCTTGTAAAAACTTGTGCGAATTGAATTATTTACTTATCTTTTAATGTGTGTGAGGTTGAGTTATATATTTTAGAGTATTGACATAATAAAATGTTATAGAGGATAATTTTAGGATAAAGGAAATTATAAAATATCACCACTGATTCAACACACACTTCTTATATTTCACATATTCATTAAAACTTTAATATCAGCTGAGATAATGATGCGGAGAGATACTTGTATTTTTTCACAACTAAAAGGACTTACATACTTGAATTTTTTCAGAACTTAAAGAGTGAATATACTGAAATTTATTCAAAATTTGTTCCTATGTTTATGTTTGTGAAATAATTTTATGCTTATTCTTATAACTATGTTATAATATAAGGGATCATGTTTATTGACTAATGTATCAATACTTTTTTTATTAATTTCTTATGTAATTACATTCCACATTATATGAATCTAGTTTTATAATATATTTTTTTGGGTATTATTTTCTTATATACTTTTCATACCCATATGGGTATCATTTTCTCACTTATGATATTTGATTGTGATCGATTATGTTTACCCATATAGAAAATATAATCTCACCCATTTCTTATGATTTCATTTCCCTAGGATATAAATATTAGTATATCCTGTGATAAGTCTATATGGTAGTATAGTATTGTTCCATTATGGAGAAATTTTCACAATTTTTTTAAATTAATTTTCCTATATAACTAGTCCTCAAAGGCACTAAACCAAATTATGTGAGGTTATTATGAGATATAACATTAATGTGGAATTTATTCAAGTTTATCTTTGATCATTTCAATTTGTATCATAGTTAATTTTCAAAATTATGATTTTTTAGCATCATACCCAGGATTACAGGTATGGGGTGACTCATCAACCACTTGTTTATAGAATATTCACCCTATCAAACATAATTTCATATTTTTACTTCAAATACTAAAAATATCTTCAATTTTGGTCACATACATAAACCATTTTAGTGATAGTAATTACCACATAGAAATGAGCTATTAATAAATCCTCTAATACTACTGAGTTAAAAGTCAGTGTAGGAAGCAATAGATTAAACTAATTGCACAACTATTATCCTTTTAACTCATTTAATTCTATGAATCCTAGGCAGCCACAATTTCCAACTTCTACCATGTAACTCCTCCAGTAAACTCAAACACTCTTCCAATAAAACATTAGTGAAAAAATATAAAATTAAAGATATTTGAGTCAAACTAGATTACAACTTTTAAAATATGCTTCAGACACCGAACTAATACCCATTACTGAAACTGATATCAATTTTTTAACTCAAATTAATACCACTTTTCAAATACATATTTAAACATTCATCTGTCAGGTTCCCTTTCTTAATTGATGGGTATACCACACATATATTTGAATATAAATTCTCCCCCAAAATTTTACCTTGATCACTAATTATAGAGATAATATTTAACATAAATTTTATCTATCAACCATGGAATTTTGATATCCTAAAAATATTCAATTGATATAACATGATAAATAACTTGTTAGATATAACTAAATAAATCAAAAAAACATTATTTTTGCTGATTCTCTTCATGATATACTCTTCTAACTTCAAGGATTTGTACCAATTGTCATACCACTTTAATAATACCACTTATCATTGAATAGTATATTATTTAACACCTATTATTTTAATTTTATCTTCAATGAGATACTTTTAGTACTGCTTCCAATCCACAATTGGAACTTTGGAGAATTCCTTGAAACCACTTACATATTTTGATGCAATTTCCTCATGGATCGTATCTCTCTCAAGACCGAAAACCCTTAAATAATAGCTAATAACATTTGAATACATATAAAGAGGGGACATTACAAATTTACTCAAGTTTAGGAAGGTGGAGAGTCACTATATACAACAATTTTTTCATTATAGTTTGGTTTGGACTCTATATTTATGTCTAAAACTGTTTTGAATGAGTCAATTGTTTCTTCAACATCCTAAGGATTGAACTTTTCTTCATGTAACAACATAAAATCATTACCTCCTTGGGAATTCCTATCAATAAGGATCTCACAACACATGAAAAATTTGACCTATTTTCTAAAAATTATTATTATTATGTTTTTTCTTTCAATAATCATTGGTATTTTTAACCCAAATATTGTTTTTAATACTCATTTCACAAAATATTTTATATTTTTATCATTGTGTGAACACCATTATTATTTCCAAATTTTCTTAATATATTTCCAATATAATTTTGTTTGAGTAGAAAATTTAAACCTCCTTTTCTAGATACTTTTATCATGGATATATTCCTTAACCATCTCTAAAATCTATTAGTCAAAATAATATATTTTTTGTTGAATAAACGCTAATTTACTAATTTAATTATAGAAAAAATATTCTTGATACATCCACTAAAGGTATGAATATCATGGTAAAATCATTGGAATAATAACGATAAATCCTTTTCAGTGGTTGGTAGGTTCTTATATTATATTTTATTTTAACTTCATAGTGGGATATAAATTCCAATGCTTCATGATAAAAGATAAAAAAATGACCATGCATTCCATAATAAAAATATATATCCCTATACTTCCCTTTTACACTTATTTTCATGTCCTTTATTATTAAAGGTAAATTTTTTAATGTGTTTCTATAACTACCATTGTTTTCTCCTTTTCTTGGGATTTTCCATGGTTTACTTTTTATCATACATCAACGGGAGTCTTCATGGACAATTCCAAGTTTTCTCATGGAACATGACCATTGGGACATGGTAATTACTTTTTTTCTCTATAGATATAGAATAATTTTTCTTCATATCATTATCTCATGTCAAATAATAATCAAAAAATAAATTTAAATCATCTTTTATAATTTTATTATCTAAGAAATTTTGTTGATTCACTTGATTTATAAATTTGGTTATCTCTTCCTCCAACTATTGGATCTTTTTTCTTTTAGTTTAATATTGATAAGTCATTTCTACCTTGACTATTTCCACATTATAAATATAACCCTTCAATACATGAGGTATATTATCTATAATATCACTTTTCTCCATCATATTATTGTTCATTTGAGCAATGGAATCCTAAAGGATTAACTTTTCTTATTACAAGCTTTGTTTCCCCACAACTAGTTATACTAGGTATGAAACAAGTTCATCCTTAGTTTAACTTAAAATTCCAAAATTCATTTGAGTTAAGTCCATTTTACTTGGAGTTATATTTAATCTTCTACATTCTTGAAGAAATCGCTTTTAAATCCTCATATTAGGAATTGTTCTTTTCCCTCAGTTTAGTTGCTACTTCAACAAGACTATTTTTCAGCATCAATTTTTTAATATAAATTTCTAGCACATTTACATGAATATATCAATACATATTCTCCCTATATAACTTATAACTTCCTTCATAAATATTTTCACCTAGATCTTCTCTTTTTGGTGGAATAATATCTACTTCCAGCTACTACTGTCAACTATGCACTAAAACTACTCATTAATATATCTCATCTATTTCTTCTATGTGAAAACTACTTGTACTTATTTTTGGACTAAATTATAGATACTTGTACTTATTTATGGTTTTAAGTGTTAACAACTTATACATAGTTGTATAGTTCCCCTGTAAAAGGACCTGATGGATTTGGAAAAGACTTGTACTAAGTAACAAATTCTTGTACTCATTTTATGTGATCCATGGGAAAAGGATCGAAAATAATTTACCAAACTATTTTTCAAAGTAAAATGGAAATAGGTAGGTGCAATTAATTTAAAAAAAAATTAATTATGATAAATAAATTCAATAAAAATAATCAAATTAAGAGTAAGTTAATTGATAAGAATATTGAATTTCAAAAGCATAAGTAAAGTGGAAACAATATATTACTTAAGAGGGTGATTGATTTATAAGTTAAGATATTAATATATTTATATGATGAATGGATAATTAATTAATTTATTTAATAATATTAATAAATAAAATATCCAAACAGTAAATGAAATACAAGACATGTAATTTATTAAGGACGTATAACAATAGCTCAATTATGAGGCCATAAATATCCCACCAGAATTTATTGGGGATTAATGAATTAAATCCCTTGAAATTAATGATGTAAAAGATCCCAAAATAATTGAGATACTTTATTTTGAATTTAAGAAAGAAACAAACAAAAATACCCTTGTATTTGAATTGAATAACGATGGAAAACATAAAAACCATGGTTACAATAGTTGACCAAGATCCAATTAACAGGGTTATAGAAATAAAGGTTCATAAAAAAAGTTCTAACCAAAT
This sequence comes from Viscum album, assembly GCA_963277665.1. Classification (NCBI taxonomy): domain Eukaryota; kingdom Viridiplantae; phylum Streptophyta; class Magnoliopsida; order Santalales; family Viscaceae; genus Viscum; species Viscum album. The sequence continues at coordinate 1,724,919,858 of OY728152.1, read as the reverse complement.
AAAATGGAAAATATGATTTTAAATTTTGAAAACCAAAAAATATAATTTTAATTTAAAAATATTTTAACTTCAATAAAAATATATTTTCAAAAATCTCAAATGTTTTATCAAAATGGGTATGTCATATAGTAACATTTTATAATATAGAAATGCTTTGGATCCCCATCAATTAATACTTTCAAAACAAGAATCAAAAAAACAATAATTAAATAGGAAAATTAAAAAGCAAAAAAATATTTAAAATTAACATTTTAAAATAAATAAATACCTTATAGAATAAATTTCTAAGAGGTTTTACAATAAATTAATGATTTAATATATTTTTCAATAAATTCATGATATAAGATATTTTGAAAAAAAATCATGAGATAAGATATTTTAAAATAATTTAAAGAGATATGATATTTTGAAATAAAATAAAGAGATAAGAGATTTTGAAATATATTCCATAGATAAGATAATTTCAAATAAATTAATGATATAAGAGATTTTTGAATAAATTTAAGCACAAAAAGATTTTGGCATAAATTCAAAATTGGGTCATAAATGTTATGATTATCATCCAAAGAAAATAACCCATGAGTTTCAAATAATGTGTGTGGTAAGGTCCCACTAATCAAAAAAATTGAAGATTTGGTTAATTCCCAATTATCCATTTTTAAGGTTTATACCTATTGGTGAATCTGTAATAAAAGAAGATGAACTTTTTTGTAGATAGATAGAGATTTCATTATTAGAAAAATCCAACTTACTATAATTTAACAAAATTAGTGGTTTAAAAAATTAAAAACACATAGGATAAATTATCTCAATTAATGGATTAATGTACTAAATATACTCATAAGAATGATTAAATGAAAAAACATTACATAGTATATATGATAAATAGATTCATGCCTATAGAGATCCAATTATCTCATAAAAGAGTTATATAGATATCATTTCATAAATATTAATATAAAATATCAAACTCAAACAAGTTTATAATTGGATAACAAAATTTCAAAATGTGGATAAAATCTTTAATCAAATAAAAATAAGAAAAATATTTGTAAAAATATTCATATGATAGGAAAAAATCATGAATTTAGATCCATACAAAGATAGTGTGAGTATAACAAAAGAGATAAATATTGTCCATTAAGATAAATAAATAATGATAAAAATAATTATATAATAAAGCTCAAAATATTCTAAATTGAAATTAATTTAAAGTTAAAAAATCATGATTCAAAATATGATAAAATTTAATTTGTAATAGAAATTATTTTACAGATTATGGAATAAATAAATCAAGAATTTTAAAAGGTGATTGAAAATTTTATCTAAAATAATTTTATAAAAAAACATGATTTAAAAATAATATCCATTTAAAAAAATAAAATGGATAAAATAAAAGATAAAACTGAATTTTCAAAACATTTTAAAAATAAAGGAAAGGATAAAATTAATGCAGATCAAGATTGACTTAATCAAAAATATTTGTGACATAAAATAGTTATGACTCACTCATCAGTAAAGTATTCTAGAGTTTGGAGGTTTGAAAAAATATTGCTTTCTACAAACAAAGTTTTTAAAACACTAATATATAAAACATTATTAATAATGACTACATTTAATTCAACCAAAGATACCTTTATTGATAATTTTATTTCTGTAAGTATCACCTAGAGATAACTTTATTTTATAAATTTTTCCAAGAAGTTTAAAGTCACTACACATGTTCCTCAAGAACCCATTATCCAATTATAAGGTAACTCCATTAGATTTTCTCTTGAGATGATTTTACAAAAAATAATCAAGAGATGAAAGCTATTGGTACCCAAAATTTGGGTTCACTTATGTTAGCTAAAAGATATTTTGGAATCCATACTTTTTTTGAATTATATTTTCCCTAGGAATTATAAAAAAATAATTTGAAAAGTGGTTTATAGATTTATTTCTATTATAAATAGAATTTTTATAATCACAACCATAAATAAAATGTCATTTTTTCTATAATAATTGAAAATTTTACCTTGATAACATCATTTTAAAAATGTATTCGTATTTTTAGAGGTTCTATATTTATTTGAAAAATTGAATCCAATTTTTTTTTACAAGACATTGAGAACCTAGAATTTTATTTAGATTTTTTTCACCTTGTATGAATTTATAAAGATAGTTTTTGAGATCCTTAATAGTTGATTCAAAAATTTTAACATTGTATTTTTCTTATATTTTCAAATATAAATATTTATTTTTTAAAAAAATTATTATTTTGATGAACAATAATACTGTATTTCTTTTTGAGATATTTTATAATAGTGGTAAGTTTAAAAAATCATTTGAGAGTAGATTTTGAGTATATTTAAGATCAACATAGTTTAAATGGACATAAGAACAAGAAGAGGTGAAAGAATTAGAAGTATATTAACTAAGCATATCACTTACCTAAATTTCAACCATGAGACATTTGGAACTTTCATTAGTTGATTCAAAAGTGGGGAGGGAATCTTCACTTAGTCTCTATGTTGATACTTTGTGAGATTTATTATCATTATTCTTTTGTTTCATATTATTATTTTATATGTGGAGCTTCGGTTCGATGTGACAATTTTTGTTTCAATGATAACAAATTTATATAGATTATTTTCATTATTTCTCCTTTTTATCATGTTGTAGTCATTTCTTACTCTTCATTTATTTGTTCAAATTCTTGACAAGAAGTGAAATTCTAGTGTCTCTTTTAGACAATTCATCATTTATTACTTTAAAATAAATTGTAATCTTAATTTACTTGACTTCCATGGCCTCTTTTTTAACTTATCATTTCATGGAAATTTCATAGGACATGAGAGAACCACTGAGTTATTCAACTACCATGTTATTGAAATTTGTGGCTTCTTGGTTTGTTATTACCTTGGGTACCTAAGATATGGAAAGACCCAAATTAATTTCTTCACAAGATTTTAATTATAAGAGTATAACCAAGAGATTTTGTTCCATTAAAATTTTCATTAAAGGTTACAAGCATATCATAAATTTATTTATTATTATGCATGAAAAAAAATTCAAAATCATTTCTAGTTTATTTAACTTTATTAAGTCCTTCATGAGTAATAGTTAGTAATTTATAGATTTAATGAATAGTTTTTCAAGTAGAAACATGATTAAACTCATTTATATCTAAACCACATTGAATATAATTCATATATATAAACATAAAATTAAAAAACAAAAATATCATCTGAAGTAAATTTTTCATCTGATCCTTTGGTAGGTGTATAACCATGTATAAAAATTTTCCATACTGAATGTCCAATGCTTTTAATAAAAGTAAACATGCAAGTTTTTGAATAACTATAATCTATTATATCAAAGAAAGGATAATCACACATTGAGTTTCCCTTGGGATCACCTTGGTCATGAAAGTTAGAGTCTGTATTTAAAAGATCTTTCCTTGGAATCAATTAATATTTGTAAAACAAATTTTGAAAATAGTGTCCAAAATTTTGAAAACAGTGTCTAAAAATTATTTTGAAGATAATGTTACATTTGATACCAATTCTTGGTTTACGTAATTTGTAAAGAGGGGGTAATTTTCATTTTAAAAAATAATTATGGATTAATGATAAATTTATGCATTTAAAATAATCAAATAATAAGGAAATTAAAAAGATTATTATAATTCAAAATCATAAGAGTAGAATAAAAAGTAAATTAATTAAATGGGAGATTGATTTATAAGTAAAGATATTAATTAATTGATATGACGAATGATTAATGATTTATTTATTTATTTATTGAAAAAGATTAGTAAATAAAATATATTTAAAGTATATAAAATACAATGCACATAATTTTTTAAGACAGTTTAGAGATAGCTCAATTATGAGCCCCTATGTCTCCCACCTCAATTGTTTGAGTGTTTATAAATTAAATTCCTTTAATTTAGTAGTGTCCATGAACTCTAAATAATAGAGACTCGTTTTTTAATGGAAGAAAGAAATAAATATAAAGACCCTTCCTTTTGACTGGAAGAAAATATGAAACCAAAAGAACTTGGGTTTCCATGGTTAACCAAGATCTTGAAAGAAAATAAGAAGAAGAAGAGAATTTTTTTTAGTCACAGCCTCATTAAAGTACACACTATAAATTCTAAAAATACAAGAAAATAATAGATGATATAGCTTTAGAGGAATAAATGAGAGAAAATTAGGTTTTATAATTTAACATAATGGATATATCTAGAGAAGGATAGAGTATTGATGGAATTGAGCTCAAAGATTGATCATAGTTGATTTCAAAAATAATTTTCATGTCCCCATTAGTTTCAAGATTCCCTGGGGGTTTATTTATATCCTCCATGTAATGACCCAAACTGTTATAAATAAAATTCCCCTTTTAATTTAATTAAACATCTGATTAAGTAAATATGGTTATAGAAAAAACATGCACTTATGTGGTTTAATTATATCCTCTCAGATTTAGTTGAATGTTATGAATCATTTTAGTTGATAATATAGTCGTTGAATAGTGATCACATTATTAGAATAAATATAAGGTTTTAACAATCCAATTGACACATACAAAAGAATTGAAGACCTCAAATAGTAGGATCATACCCTATGAAACCCTTTTATCAGTGATTCCAAGGGAGATAATGTCTCTAGGATTTTCCCTTGACCAAGACCAAGCTTATATATAATAACTTAATATTGAGGGAAACTATTTAGAGGATAATTTCAAACACATCGAGATCACAGCACAAACCATGTTCACCGAACAACCCCATGAAAGTCCCACCATCGCACACCTTACTCATAGGGTGTATGTTGGTGTACGAAAGGGATATGTATCAAGACCCCAGAAATAGGAATATGTAAAATATTTTTTATATAATAATGAATATATTTCCATCCTATTATTGTTACATTGTAAATGATTTTTAATTTGATACAATGGAGCACAAATTGTATTTTTGGTTAATATTAAAATTCAAGTAATGAATTTACCAATTAATGAATTTTTTGAAATAAATAAAATTTTAATAAAACATTTTTATAAAATAACTTTTATCAAATATAAATAATCATATAATTTTTTTAAATTCAAAATTAAATTTTTTTATTAGGGTTCAAAAAGTGTTATTTTCAAAAAATAGTCATTTTAAATAAAAGTCAGTCATTTTTTAAAATTTAAAATTATCATATTTATTACAATATTAGATAAAATTAAAATTATTTTTGGTGTCATAATGTTGAAATTATCCAAGAATTATGTTTTTATAATTTTTTGAGAATGTCAAACTTTTGGGTAAAAATTAAATACCATATAAATATACTTTGTGCTTTATGACATCATAATGGCCCAAATTTTATTTAATTTGTAATATAAATGGGATACAAGATCAAATAGATTTTTTCATTTAAAATAATTTTTTTTTACGTTTATTGGATTTATATTTTAAAGCCTTAGTGAATCCTCCAAAACTTTTGATATATTTTAAGGTTTTAAAATCATTTCTTTAAGAGTATGACTCACCAGCACATCACCAATGGTAATATTTTAATAAGTTCAAACATTTTCATTATAAAATAATGTAAAACACTCCCATTTGTAAGAAACCATGGGAAAACCATGGTATGTTTTTTTTGGATATATTATTATATAGAGTCCAAAACCTAAATAATAAAGAAATCTCCCTCATTTCCTATATAAACCCATCCAATATCTCATTTATCTTCACAAAAACTCTTTATAAAACATCCATACTCTTCCTTACACTCTATAGATTCTTCCCAAGGTTCCCCCAATCTCTCAAGAAGTCCTCCCCAACCCTTTGGATTCACACATTCAAGTAAGGGATCCTCACCTTCTTCTCATCCTTTCAAATTCAAGAAACTTCTTTGAAATTATTTCTTATAATTTTAAATGGTTATATTTAATTTAATTTATGATAATTTAACTTAATATTTAATTTTATTTGAATTAGGTATCATTTATCCACTCCCATTTGGACCCTCACCTAATTCATTACTATATCAAAATTCCATAAGGGATCCTCACCTTCTCTTTATAATTCAAGTTTCTTTATGAGCATACACTTTCTATTTCCATTTCCTAATGTTGGGTCATTTACTAAAACTTCCCTATTACTGACCATATTATGTATAAATTGTAATAAACCCATATCACTCTCATCAACCATTTTTATGAATTTTTTATGTAACATCGTTTTGCTATCAAAATTTTACTGCGATTTTCCATCATAAAATGATTTTGTTGTGAATACCATAGTCGTTTTTCTATCAAGGGTATTCACCATTATACAGATATACATATTTAATGGGGACTGAATTATTTTTATTCTACACTTCTTTTTCATGGAATAAATTATGATGATTAATGAACCAATGTTGTATGATCTATGTGGCACACATAAGAAAGAGAATGAAATGAATATGATGGGTGTTCCCAGAGAGCGTGATAATGCATTAGGTAATGTTTTGTATCATGGTAAATCATGTTAGAATATGGATTTAACCTTATTACTTTATGGGATTTTTTTTACCCTGAGGTCTTGGTGTATTTATCCTTGAACTAATTTTATGATACTATGTTTAAAGTTGTTTCCACATGTCTCAATTTGCCTTCATGAATACCATGCTCTATCATGTATCAATGTTTGTGTTTTTGATTCCTACACATTTTATGCCCTATAAAAATGCATGTTATCTAACAAATATCAACCTCATAAGGTTATTCCATTCTTATTCCCTTGCTGGTTTTTATATCTCACCCATTTCTTATGTTTCTTCCCACATTATCCCATGCGATTTATGTTCATTGGAATATTAAGATCATGTCAAGGAAGTGTTAAACAATGTTTTGTATCCTATTTTATTATTTATTATGTGATGTACGTAATTCCCAAATACACTATAATTAAAAATATTTTGGTTGGTATTAAGTTTTATTTTATGTAATAAATCAATTATTAATGAAAAATAAAGATCTAGGTTGTTATAGTTGGTATCATAGAAAAAGTTTAGTTATTTTTGGGATTAGGATTAGAGAAATCTAGATAAATCTTAGGGATAAGAATAAGTATCAAAAAAATACCTAAATTATTGTAAGTATAGAGTATGTTTTTTTCATGAAAATGCATCTTTGTCTGGATACTACAAGTGGATGTGGTTCTAGAAAAAATGTACCTAGGAGTAACAACTCCGATAAGGTGTTTCAGGTCTGACTCAGGGTAACCTGGTACATGACAATAGGCCTTAACATGCACCTAGTTTTACAGTTTAGAGGGATATGATTTGATAAAATTCATAAGCTCTTCATGAACCATTATTAAGGGGAACAATTCCCTTAAGAATATATGTTAGGAAATGGATCATGTATAATATAAATTGTCGCATAGAAATTCATAAGTTAAGGAAATACATGTAATTTATAATTTGTACCTTTATTTTCATTGGATTCCCCCTATGTGTTTAATAGTTTAAGAAATTCAACCCTAATTTTCCTTTTATTCAAGTCAATGGTCCGAAATAGGTTGAATCGGGTTAATAACTGATGTGAAGGGTAATGTGTTGACCACCCCAGTGAGAGGCCCAAACCGATGAGAGTGGGAATTACAAACTTTTTCACGATACTCCCTTAGAAAACTCATTTTTTAAAAATAAACTTGTATCAAGAGGTGTGACCAACCCCCCCCCCCCCCAGAGAGAACAAGACAAAATCAAGATATTTATGTGACAAAGACCTCAAACTTTCAATGGATAATATGATACCTTAATCTCAGAATAATGGATCAACTCCATTGAGAAGATCATATCCATTCATCAATGTTTTGAACAAGATAATGTTATTCTGGCTATTTATCATATGGAGGGAGAAGTTGATTAGTTTTGGAAATTGATCAGGAATACAAAGACTAAGGAAGATATCAAATTAATGGAGTGGAAGGAATTCTAGAAAAAAAATTGATAAATATTTTCCTCACACTATCCATATTAAAATGGATAGGTATTTTCATATTGTCAATAAAAAATACAATGAGAAAAAATTCACAAGACTTGCATGATACACCTTTAGTTTTATCATTACCCTTGAATGCAAGGTTGTCTGCTTCTTTGATGCGCCAAAACCTAATTTATAAAAATCACTAGTTATTTTTGACTTTGATAGTTATGATAAAATTTCTTAATGTTCTCTTAATGTTAAAATAGAGATTGGTTAATCTCATGGGTATCATGGGGATAAGAAGCAAAAAAGTAGAGTTTAATTTTGGTCATCTGGTAGGGAGCTCTAATGGTGCCTTTAAATTTCAATATACCACTTTTCAAAGGTGCAGGAAGAAGAACCTTAGAAATTTCCTAAAGGGAACAAATAAGTTCATTAGGGGTGGGAAGGAAGGACACTTAACCAAATTTTTTGATAGGATAAACTTGCTAATGCATTGTAGGAAAGGAATGATCAAGTAAACCCTCAACACATTGTTCATTTCTTCAACTATAAGAAACTAGGGAACTTTGAAATCAAATTCCCTAAGCCAGGGGTTTTCAGAGACAAAAAATAACCTCTAAGGCAGTAAGGAGGTTTTTTCCATCACAACCACTAAGGTAAATCCAAAAAAAGTGTTGAAAGGTATACTAGTTATTCATTCAATAATTCAAAATGTATTTTTTGAGTCTAGTTATAAAAAATCCTTTATATCACAAATGTTTATTAGAACTATACAAACACCACTACAAAATATGGAAGTAGAGATGTCAATGGAAATTGAAAATGTAGAAATTATTACATACCAAGTATATAACTCCTCCCCTATCAATTTTTATGGGATAAACTTCCTAGATAAACTTTTCATACCCCCTTTAGTGTAATTTGATGCAATTATGGGAAAGAATTGACTTTCCCTATATAGATCCAACATAAATTTCCATGATAAAGAAATAAATCTATATATGGTGAATAGACACTCAATTTTATATAAGTTCAAGGATGAGGATGAATATTCTTTAAAACCATAATATCAATAATTGATATAATTTCTCCATGGGTAAGTGTATCCTTCTCAAATGATTTATTCTAAGGAAATAACCAACCTCAAAGACATCCTTTTTGTGAGGGAATACACTAATGTGTTTCCTAAGGAATTTCCTGGTCTTCCTCCATGAAAAGAGGTCAAATTTCCAATCGATCATATGCCTAGTACATTTACATAATACAAGACTATATATTTAATGGTAGTTTTATAAATTGAGGAGCTGAAGAAATAACTATAGTAAAATCTATATAAATGGTCCATATGCCCAATTGCTTCACCATGGGGTGCACCGGTCCTCTTCTTCAAGAAGAAGGATGGGTCAATATAACTTTTCATTAATTATTGTGAGCTCAAAAATATCACAATAAAGAATAAGTATCCACTTCCATGGATTCATGACTTATTTGATCATCCACATGTAGCAAAATACTTTTCCATGGTAGATCTTTGGTCAAGATATTATCAATTAAGGGGGAAGAAGTAAGATACCCCAAGACTACTTTTCATACAAGGTACGGGCACTATGAGTTCATAGTGATTTCATTTAGACTCACTAATGCTCCAGCAATCTTTATGTATTTTCTAAATAGTGTATTAATAGATTACCTTGAAAATTGTTTGGTATTATTTATAGAATATATTCAAATATAATTAAAAATAAAGGAACATAATGAGGGGCATTTGAACACTATGCTAGAGACCTTAATAAAGGAGAAGCATTATTATAAGTACAGTAAGTGTGAGTTTTGGTTGAATGAAGTATCATTATTGGGTCATATCATCACAAGTAATTGGATATATTTGTATCCATCAATGAAAAAAGCAATCGAAGTATGTATGAGGTCAATATATGTGATAGATATTTGTAGTTTCCTTGGGTTAGGTGGGTATTATTTCCGACTTGTGAGAAATTCATCATGATAATATAAACCTCTTTACAAGATAACTGGGAAGGGAGTCAAGTTTGATCGGAATGATTAATGTGAAGAAATATCCAAGGAGCTAAAAAGGAGGCTTATCACTACCCCTATTTTTACACAATCCACAAGTGTAGAACTTTTCATAGTATTCAGTGGTTTTTTGAAGAAGGGATTGGGTTGTGTGTCAATGAAGGATGAAAAATTCATTATTTACGCCTCAAGGTAGTAGAAAATTCATGAGAAACACTATCCCACACATGAACTGGAGTTTATATATATGATATTTTCATTGAAAATATATTTACATTATCTATATGGGGAGAAGTGTGATATATATACTAATCACAAAAGCCTCAAATATATATTCCCAAATAAAGAGATTAATATGAACCAACGAAGATGTTTAGAGATGATCAATGGCTATGAATTCTCAATTCACTACCATCCTGGTAAATAGAATAAAGTAGAGGATGCTCTAAGAAGAAAGGATCCAATAATTTTATCATTGATGAGAATTGAGAAGGATCCAATCTTCTTATAAATAAAGGGTATGGACATGGGAATTGCAAATGAAGGAATATCATCAATCCTTTCACAAATGATTTCTCAATTTTCTCTTCATGAAAGTTTAATGAATGCCCAGAAAGATGGTGTGGGGGTTCAAAAGAAAGTGGATACTATAAGAAAATGTAAATCCTTAGTGTTAAATGTTATTGAAGAAGGAATTGTTATATTTGGGTCAAGATTATGTGTTCCATCAAATAATATGTTAAATAAGGAACTATTTTTTATTAAAATAGTTCAACATTCTCAATTCACCCAAGAAACAAAAATATGTAACAAGATCTTTGAGAGAACTATTTGTGGGACAAAATAATTTAAGATATCACTAAATACACATAAAAGTGCCTAGTATGTTAGAAAGTAAATTAATAAAGGTAGAAGTCTAAGGGGGTGATTCAAACATTACCCATACCAACATGGAAAGGGGAAAACATCAACATCCAATTTTTCATCAAACTTCTGAAGACATCCAAAGGAAACAATGCAATTTGTGTTTTTGTGAATTATCTTACAAATACTACACACTTTATTGTGATTTGATAGGATTTTAAACTAGATTTAATTTCATGGATATACATTATAGAAGTGGTTGGGCTTCATGGAGTACCACTATCGATTGTGTTCGATCAAGATCCAAGATCTACCTCTATGTTTTGGAAAATTCTCCAATATGATCTAAAAACTGAGTAGAACTTTAGTATGTATTATCACCCTCAAAACTATATCCAATATAATAATACTATCAAAACACTTGAGGAAATTTTGATAGAATTCTCAATTTACTTCAAAGGAGGATGGGACCAACATCTTCCACTTGTCGAGTTCTCTTATAATAACAGTTTCCACTCCAGCATCTAAATGGATCCGTATGAAGCCCTTTATGGGAAGATGTGTAGAACACATACATGTTGGGATGAAGTTGGGGAATGAAAATAGCTAGGTACTGAAATTTTCTATGAAATGCTGGAAAAGGATAAGACTATTTAGTAGCACATCAAGTTTTCTCAGATTCAAAAAAAGAGCTATGATGAAAATCATCGATGGGACCTATAGTTTGATGTTGGACACATGGTATTCCTCTGAATATATCCAAGAAATAAATTGATGATATTTTTGAAGAATGGAAATCTTAGTCCAAGGTACATCATCCCATTTGAGATCCTTGAACGCATCGGAATGGTGGTATGTCAACTAGCACTCCCACCAAACCTATCTGATGTACATGATGAATTCCCTGTATCCCTATTTGAGGAAGTACATATTATACCCATCACATGTACTCAATCTATAGGTGGTAAAATTATAGAATTATCTTTTCTCTAAGTATAAATTTTTTAAGATCTAAGATTGTAGAAAAAAAAAGTTCTACAAAATAATACAATTCACCTTCTCTAAGTGCTGTGGAGAATACAAAAGTTTTAAGAAGTGACAAGGGAACCGGAGAAAGTGATAAAGGAGAGTTACAGTCATCTTTTTTAGTGTGGGAAGTGAAAATTTTGAGGGTGATATTTCTTAAGGGGTGAATATTGTAATGACCCGAACTTTTATAATTAAAATTCCCCTTTGGATTTTATTATACATCTTATTATGTAAATATGGTTATAAAAACACATTAACTTATTTGGTTAACTTATATCCTATAATAGTTAATTGAAAATTATGAATCATTTACATTTATAATATATCCATTGAATAGTGATCACATTTTTAGTATAAATAGAGGTTTTTAACAATCCAATTAGCATAGACAAGAGAAATGATGGACTCAACCAATAGGATAATACCCTATAAAGCCCATTTATCAAGGCTTCTAAGGGAGATAGAATCTCTTGTATTTTCCATTAACCAATCCCAACCTGATATCTAACAACTTAAGATTTATAAAAACCATTTACGGGAGATGTTCAGGCTCATTGAGATTGATGCCCAAACCTTGTTCGCCGAACCACCCCATGAAAGTCCCACCATCACGCACCTTACTCTTAGGGAGTATGCTGGGGTATTAAAGGTATATGTATCAAGACTCTAGAAATAGGAATATGTATATTATTTTTTACATAATAATGAATATATTTTCATCATATTATTTTTACATTGTAAATGATTTTATTTTCATATAATAAAGCACAAAATGTATTTTTTGTCAATATTAAAATTTAATTATTGAATTTATGAAAAAATGTATTTTTTGAAATAAATAAAATTTTAAAATAAAATTATTATTAAATAATTTTTATAAAATATAAAGGTTCATATAATTTTTATAAAGTAAAATGTAAAATTTTTATTAGGTTTTGAGAACTTGTATAGTCAAAAACCGGTCATTTTCAATAAATGTTAGTCATTTTTTTAAAAGCTGAAAATTCATATATATAGAAAATTATTTAGGTAAAATTAATAATATTTATGGAATTATAACATCAAAATTATCGAACAGTTAATTTTTCCTTGTTTTTTGTGACAGTCAAATTTTTGGGTAAAAATTAAATATTGTATAAATATACTTTGTGTATTATGACATAATAATGACCCAAATTTGATGTAATAAGTAATATAAATGTGATACAATACCAAATATATTCTTTTAATTTAAAATAAATTTAGTTTATTTCAATTTTATTTATTTTATAAATCCTTAGTGAATACTTCAAAACATATGATATATTTTAAGGTTTTAAAATCATTTCATTGAGAATGTGACTCACCTCCACATCAAGAATAGAAATATTTTATTAATTTAGGCCCTTGTAATTATAAAATAATTTAATCCAATCCCATTTTTTGAAACCATGGGAAAAAACCATAGCATGTTTTGTGGTTTTGGATATTTTATTATGTAAATTCCAAAACCTAATTAATAAAGAAATCCCCCTCCTTTCCTCCATAAACTCACATATTCTCCCATCTCTCTTAACTAAAAATCATTGTATAATGTCGATAATATTTTATATACTCTATATAGTCCTACTAAGGTTCCCCCAAGATCTCAATAAGTCCATTCCAAGCTTTGGATTCACACATTCAAGTAAGGGATCCTCACCTTCCTCTCCTTTCAAATTAAAGAAACTTCTTTGAAATTAATTATTGTAATTTCAAATGGATATATCTTTATTAATTTTTAATCGTTTAACATACATTAAATTTTATTTTATTTTAATGAGTCATCATTTATCCTTTCCCATTTGGACCCTCACCTATGTCATTACTATGCCGAAATTCCTTAAGGAATCCTCACCTTCTCTTCTTTATTCATGTTTCTTTATGAATTTATGCATTCTATTTCCATTTAAAAGTATTGGGAAATGTCATTAAATTTAACCATTACTACCACTTTTATGTTTAAATGATGATATTCCCCTTTCTCTCTCATTAACCATTCTTATTAACTTTTATGTAATGCTTTTATGCTGCCAAAATTTCACTGTGATTTTCCATGCCAAAACAATTGTGCAGAAAATACCATACCCATTTTTATATCAAGGGTATTAACTTTTATACACAAATACATATTTATTTGGGACTTAATTATTTTTATTGGGAACTCCTTAATCATGGAATAAATTATGATGATGAATGAACCCATATTGTGTGATCTATGTGGCACACTTTAGCATGAGAATGAAATGAATGTTATTGATGTCCCCAGATAGCACTCCAATGAATTGGGTAATTTTTAGTATCATGACACATCATGTTGGGATAGGGAGTGAACCTGGTTCCTTTATGGGTCTTTTTCCACCATGAGGTCTTGGTAGATTTATCCTTAACCTAAGTTTATGATGTAATATTTAAAGTTATTTGCATATATCCCATGTGTCTATTATGATTACCATGTCATATCTTGTATCATTGTTCATGTTTATGATTCCTGCTATTTTTATGCCCTGTTGATATGCCTATTCTCTAACATGTATCGCATTCTTCATATTATTACACTTTTATTCCCTTACTCAGCTTTATAGCTCACCCCTTTCTTATGTTTTTCCTAGGTTAACCCATGTAGTTTAAGTTTTTTGGAATATTATGATCATGTCAAGGAAGTTTTAAATAATGTTTTGTATCCCATGTTATATGTTTTTTATGTAATGTACTTAATTCCAAAAGATACTAGACTTATTGACATTTTAGGTTGTATTAAGTGAAATTTTATGTTATAAATCTTGTATTAATGCAAAATAAAGATCAAGGTTGTTATACTCCATATGTCCCTTCATGGTCCATAAGTCGTAAATGGGTCATAATATCCATATGATGTCAAGTCAAGTAATGTGAGGAAACATTTATTGCAGTTTATCACCTGTTGCCTCAGCATCCCCAGGTAGTTGGGGATCTAAATTTAGCTTTCTAGGATGTAGTAGACTCTACTATATATCCCATGATCTCTACTAGTTAGTTAGTGAGCTTCTATAAGCTCATATGTTCATTACAATTCCATCATTTGGTTGATGATTAACCAATATGTAGTTGACGTAACTCATGTTACTGGAAATATTCTATCTTTTTCTACCAGTTGGACGATGGTCACATATCGGGTAGTCGGTGACTTCAACTTGTGTGGGTTATTGAACATGAAATCCACGCTTCCTTTGATTCCTTCCTCTTTTCAAACAACTTTATAATTTAATTTTCATTCTTAATAATAGAATTTAACTTAACAAAAGTGGTTTATTAACATGATGAGTAGTGTTTGTGATCATTAAAATAAACTAAGAGGGTGGGGTAAAACACAAACTCATGTTGCGTGTTAGCGGAGTGGACTTGGGGATTTTTATATAGCCCCAACCCACTAAAAAATTCCATATGTCTTATTTCATTAATTCACTTTTATTCCCCTCCATTACTTAAATAAATATATAATTAAAGATTAACTTACGCTAAGATAGAATGTTTAAATTACCCATTATTTTTAAAGGGGTTTAACTCATCCCCTATTAAGTAATTGTGTGCATCAATATTGGGAAAAAATTTCGTATCAGAGGTTGCTCTTTGAATTTATATCTTTCTATCCTTGATATGATAGAGAGAAATATCCAACAGACAAAGATATATTGTTATGACATATACAAGAGAAGGTATTTCTATAATTAGAGATCGTTATTTTGATAGTTATAATTATGGTTGTTAGAAATATAGAATGATTACATATTTGAATAACCTTGGATTAAATGTTTAATTTAATGTTGCTAAACTCTATAAAATTCATAATGGTGAACCTAATACTTGGAATGTTGGTTAAGAATATGATTATTATTTAAATTCAATGGGTATGAATTCTATTATTTATAGATTAGGTCATTATTAATTTAAGAGAGTTTCACAGTTAGATATTTCATATGATATGTGGGAAACCATTATGATTTATTGTAAAATGAAATATAATTATAGGAAACTATGTTATAATTATTCAAAAAATAATGTAGTTGTTTTGGGAACTATTTTTACATATCATCATCATAATTTGATAGTTCTTAGAGTTAAAATTGTAAGATTAAGTGGAATATATGTTTCTATAAGACAATAAAAATCTTTTAATTATTTTAATACAAAGTATTTGATTGGAAATCTCATGGCGTATGAAGCTGAGATGTAAGCAAAAGTTGATGATCACAAGCTAATTAGGAATGAAACCTTTTCTCCTAAGGTTTCCACTCATAAAGAACAATATTCTAATTTTCCTAATGAATATTCTAGTAATTCATATTTTATTTATGAATTTATGGAAATTTCTAAAAGATTTAATAAGTTATATAAGAGGAAAAAATAAAAACTATATGAAGATAAAAAATCCAAGGAGGTTAGATGTTATGAAGGTAATAAACATGGAAATATTAGGCCTAACATCCCTAAACTAAAATACCAAATAAAAATAAGGAAAATTAGATTACAAAAGGAAATGAAATAAATCCATTAATAAAACTTGGAGTGCATCTAAAGATTCAAGTAATGAGTCTAAATTAACCTGTAAAGATAAGAATTCAAATAAAAAGGACAATCTATTTATATGGATCAAAAGGAAGAGGTATAATATTTATACTCGTTTAAATTTGAATTTAAACATATTTATTTTTAATAGATGAATAAATATTGTTTTATACTTGAAGATAAATTTGACTATTTGAAGAAAAGGAATAGAAATATTATAAAATCATATTATGTTGTTATCTTTGTAAAAGATGATTTATTTAAACCGCTTATACATTTAAAATATAAATTAGAAAAAAAAACTTATTTTTGTGTTTTTTGTGATAATATAATTATAAAAATTTTAGTTGAATTAAATTCTCAAAAATTGGATGCTGGTGTTTTTTTGAAAGGTGAAGATTATTTAAATAATATCTTTAACACCATTAAAGGAACTAAAGGAAGACATGGACTTGAAGGTATTAGTGAAAATACTAAACTATAGTTAAATTATTTTTTGTCAGGTATAAATCATAAATAAATTTCTACAGTTAAATGTTTCAATGTAATATTTTTTAGATATTATACTAATGAAAATTGGTTTAATATTTCTCAATTTTATAGTGTCAAGTGTATCTATTTTTTTAAAGATTTATCTAACATAAAATCTGGAAATTCAATTCATAATAATAAATTTTCGTTACCTAAATATCTTGCGGCTAACACAACTAAACCCAAATCATATGAGAAAAGATGTGTTTTCATTTTATAATTTATAGGAAGAATCTACAAGAACATCATTGTTAAATTTTAATGTTGGATGCTTGAAATATATGAAGGATTCTTAAATTTATTATCCTTATCAAGTTTGGTAATCATTAAGGAGAATATATTTTAAAATTGGGACATGTAACTATATTGATTTCTTCTTAATAACAATAGGTTATTCCAAAAATGATATCTCAAAATCCCTTTCATGATATTTATTTTCAACAATTGTTTACCTAATATCAATAAGTGTATATGGTATAAAAATATAGGAAGTATTTCATATATTTCTATTTTAAATATGATAATGGATCTTGCTTTTTATACTTGGGAGAAGATTTTATAACTAGTTTTATATTTTATCTTAAAATTTTAGAATTTTCTTAGCTAGATTATTATTTTTTAATGATTACTAAAATTACATTATTAACATATAGTCAGCATGAATTTTTTTATATATCTATTTATTGGTATGTTGTAATGTGCTAATTTGAAAATTGATATTTTTAAAATCATGTGTTTAATGATTTATCATTTGGTTTATAATCTTGTGTTACACTATTTTAATTATTTCATTTACTAGAATTAATTGTTCTATTCTAATTTGGTCATGTATTATGCTTTATTTTTTATCTTTATTATACATGAAATTTTATAAACTGTTTTTATTTATTTCCTTGAATTTTTATTTTATTTCCTAAATTTCATTATACTTTGTTGGAAGGGGAGTTTTTTTTAATAGCATGTACTTAAATGTTTTTTATTAGAATGATATAGGCGATTTATTCTTCTATTTTAATATGTTTAAAATGTTTCATGGATCCTTGAAATTCACTATATTATGTTTTCAATTAGATAATGACAATATTAAGGGGAGAGTTTACTGCTTTTATAGTAAGTATATTTTGAATGAACATTAGAGGAGTTTATGATTTCATTGTTTATATTTATATTAAGAATGACTATTGTATATTATATTTTGAAGATTTATTTTTTAATTTGTGTTTTCATTGATAAAGTATATTTTTTATATTTTTTATATTTAATGTACATTTAAGTTTGAATGATAATATATTATAGGGGAAATGAATAATACTAGTTTCAATAAAATCCTAATCCTGATATACTTTATTAAAAGGGGAGCATGATAATTCTTTAATTTAGCCATAAACTCAAACTGTTTTTAATCCTCAGATAAACTCTCTTTTTACAACTGTTTATAGGGAACCATTACATGCTTTGAAATTATAGGAATACATTTTCTAAAATCCTTAAAATATATGCTTAAAGACCCTAAAGAACAAGGACCCAAATTGTAGCATCCCCTCCCATTATCATATCTTCTACCTATCTGACTCCTTAATGTAGCATCTACATTATGTCATCTCTTCCTGGTTTTAAATTACAAGATTCCATGAGTGAGCTTCATAATTATTTTTTCTTCTTTCAATGACAAGTCGCAAAGATGATTTCCGTGCATCTATCTTTTTTAGTGAGTACTAGTGCATAATCATATCCACCAGACAGATGCTGCTCCAGCCAACCCAGAGGCTCTATAGTGATGATTGGTTATTATAATCTTGTATTCATATTATATTAAATAGATATATTATGTTTCTTTAACCACTGTGATTAAATTTATATTTTCATGTTAGGAAGGAAATTTGTTCGCATAACCCTAATGATTAAATTTCATTATTTTATGTTTAGATGAGAATGTTTTTTATTATTTTTAGCCTATGGGAGAGTGTGTAACTTAGATTAAGTTATTTATTTTTTTGATATACTCTTATATGAATTATAATTTTTTATCTTTAAAAAATGGGACGATTTTTTTTTCACATGATCATGTTTTGTAATTATCAAAAAGGGATAGAATATTGAGAGGATCCTTGAAGGTTTGTTAATTTTTTAGATTTGAAAATTGCATATCCCGCTCTATATTGTTTTATATATCTTTGTTGGATATGATAATTATTATATTTATTTTTACTTTTTGTTTTATTAGCTCACAATATTTTAATCATAATTTGAGCTATAGATCAAGGAATTTCCCACATATTATTATGTTGGATAGATAAAAATATTATCTATATTTTTTCCACAATATATATGGTTTAATTAATGATTTTAATACTATAAATTTTGTGAGAATTCACCATATTATTTCTATAATAATTCTATAGATTTCCTTTTTTATTTTTTATTGATTTCTAATGATATCTTGAGTTATAAATTTTGTATTAAGGATATTTTTGTGTTGGAAACCCAAGGTAATTGTCTAAATTTAATTCATCTACACTAAAATAAGAATATGGTGTTTAGAGGATCTATTATTAGACCAAATCATCTAATATCAATCTACCAAGGAATTTAATTTTTTTATTATAAAGGATTTTATATCATATTTTCATAAAAGAAGATATCTTACACAATGGAAGTAAAGTCATACACTTGGAGAATGAAACTTTTCTATGAATTGAATGATGCTTTATGAAATACCTATAAATCTTAAAAATTTTATAATAAGACTTAAAAAAATATGGGTAATTCTTCATGAAATAAGGAAAATCCTTATAAAGTGTAAAAATAATTATAAAATGAAAATCCTTACATTTTCCTATGGAGCTTTAAGAAATTAAAAACCTTACATTGTGCTATAAATCCATACTAAATTAAGGGGTAAATGTTGTAGAAATTAAAGAATTACATTTTATAGTAAATCCATATGGTATGGGTAAATATTTATAAAATGAAGGAGTAAATTCTTTGGTTGATAAAACCTTATGAAATTAGAAGACTTATGAACCGAATAAAAACCTTATGATATAAAAATCCATAAAAAATGGATGATGGGGTCTTATGAAATACAATAATTATGAAATAATGAAACCTATATGAAGTGGATTATGTTTTCAGATAATCTTGTGTCCTAGGCTATGATAAGAAAAACACATTATAAAGAGATTTATAATATTTAGAAAATGAATGAAATGAATTTTAGAAATGAAGCTCATGATAACTAAAATAGTTATGATATTAAGCTTTAGATTTATGATTCAGATTTATTGGTGGATATAATTCTTGAAAATAATTTTTTGGCATGATCATTACAATCACTGGAGTAGAGATGCATCGTGAAAATAATATGTCGCATGTAGAAACTAGAATACAGTCTACAATACACATGAAATATGAACATAACTCTATGTATAGATTAATAACTGTCAAATATCAAAAGTTACATAAAAATTTAAAGTACTATAATTATATAGAAACAAAATATATCACTGTCTAGTCATGATATGCATATTACAGCTCATCATTTATAGTTCATATTTTATCAATATAAAATGTTATGTGACTTTCGTACATGTGGAAGTTTTGATATGGTGATATCATAAGTTATGGTTTTTATAAAATCAGAATCATTATTTTTATGTTTTTTATTCACAGACATGAACTTATAAAAAGTGAAAATTAAAATAACTTAAAAATTATGACTAAAATGGAAAATCAGTATAGTGATCATTAATTGTATTTTAGGATTGGTACATAGGTTATGTCTTGATAATATATTTTAATATAACATTATTAATTCTATTTACTATAACACTGTATAGTTTATTAATAATGGATACAAAGTTTAATATTTATAATTATATTCTAATGAAGTTGATCAAAGCGGTTATAAAGATTTAAATATAGAATTAAAAGAGTATTCTAATCACATTATATAATGATAGAAGTCAGAGGTTGTGATGTATCTGATGATGATGAAACGACATGAAACTGTTTTGTTGGATGTCTTGGTGACTATAGTATGTTCAAAATGAGGAAATCTTTTATGCCACATTGTGGCAGAGGATAACACATTATCTATGAAAAATTGGGAAACTAAAAATGGGGATTTTAAAGAAATATACCAGAATAATTTTCCTATAATATTATTTACTATAAATTTTTTCACATTAAAAATTAAAATTTAAATTACCAAAACAAATCTTGTGATATTTTATGAGTTAGATGAAGATTAAAAATGTTTTTTCACTTGATAAAATTAAGGGGAGATTTATAGACCTTCCTAACTAGATTATTATGAATATATTTTTGAATGAACATAATGTTTTTAATGAATCTATGATTTTCATGGAGGGATTTAAGGGACTTACATAATTATATATTTCTATAATTTAAAAAGGAACAATGTAAGGATAAATTCTATCCTCTCTAAATATATATATTCCACCTATATCGAAGAAATAAAAAAAAGTGGAACACACTCTACAATAACTATTTAAGTGTCTTATTGTTGTTAGGATATCACTTGAATAAAAAATAAAATAATAAAGAAATAAATATAAGGAAGAAAGATTGAACTGTATTCAAGATTACTTATTTCTCTTATTTTGAACATTGATGATCATCTATAATGATGTCTTATTTAGAACTAGACCTTGATGGAGTACATATTTTCTACATGAAGAATTTCTAATATCAGATGTTGTCAACAATTTAGAAGCAAAACGTTTTGTAACACCCCAATATTTTATAATATATTTCTCTACAAATAAAATTTCTTCAATAGCTTTCCATACACGTAACAATGAGTCTTAAAGAACTGTAATATAGTATGTCATTATAACATAGTCATTAAATCGATGGGTATAAATAGGATTAAATAAATTGTAAAAAAAATTATACTTTACACATTTATAAAATAAATTCATTGATTAAAAATTGATTATAAATAAAAATATAATCATTTTCAAGTAAAAGATATGTTTTTCTAAAAAAAATAGTTTTTATGCATGCAATGTGTTTTTATCATTATAAATAAAATAATTCGCTTTTGTTGAATAATTGTAATGAAATTAATATATTATATATTCATTAAAATATTTTAACATTCCTCTAATGTTTTTCTATTCATGATATAAGAACAAATCTAGTTATATGCATAAAGAATGTATTTTTCTAAAAAATATTTTGGTCATGTTGTGTGCACTTATTTTATAAAAGTTATTGCATAAAAAAATTTAATCATGGAAAATGGATCAAATATTTTAAATCAGGAGGATAAAATTTTGTAATTATACCCCTTTTATTGTTTTTATTAATAATAGAAACTTTGGAAAATATTTGTCACTTATATTGGGGTAAAACGTGTAAAAAAGGTTAAAACTTTGGGATAAGACTTTAAATTTCTCTAACACTTTCCTTAATCAAATTGTATGGGTTTATTTCGGTAATTTCCATCCATGTTTTGATAATATGGTAACTTGGTACAATTTTTCTTTGTTTATAACTTTTATATTATTTTAAGAAAAGGATAAATTCCAAATGTCACTCTCTTAACTTTAATATCTCTAAAATTATTTCATAAGGATAAAAATATGATAATTTTGGTTCTAAATGATTATTTTAAGGATGAATTATTTTTTGTATCATTATAATTTATTTTTAATTTATAGTTGTGAAATAATTTCCTTAAATGCTTATACAACTTTGATACACAATTTCTTCAACTAATAAAAAAATAAAATAAATGATTTTAAAAATATTAAAAGTAATAAAAATTGAATTAATTATTATCTTCCAAAACATTAGTAGATAAGTAAAAAATAATATAGATTTTTAAAAGGTTTATATTTTAATTATATAACTATATTTATGACTTTAAATTTAAAGTAAATTAATAGTTCAAAAAATGACATTAATAATATTTTATAATAATACAATAATTCATTAAATGAAATTCAATTCGAAAAAAATTATATATTTCTCCAAGTGAATGAGATATGGTTTAAAATAACAAAAAATTTAAATTTATGGGTCACTTGTCCTTTTATGGAAATATTCTTGACCTGTAAATAGTAAAAATCTTTGATATTGTTGTCTTTTTTAAAAAGATAAACGAGTGTTAAAACTAAGATATAAGGGTTAAAACATCACATAAAATTGTCTATATCTTATTATATGAGAGGATTTAAACTTATTTTCATTATTTATTTAAAATATTTCAATTTTGATCCATTTTAACTTGAAAATTAATTTATATTTATTTAATACTTGAAGTAATTCCAAGAGTGTCGCTCCCCTCAATTATAAAAGGACACCCTTTATATATTCTATTTACACATTCTTGAGAAAAATAGTACAAAAGATCATATAAAATACAGTTCTAAACTTCACAATACATGAATTGGTATGTTGTTCTTCTTAAAAGGTCATTACAAGGATCTATAAGAAAGGATCCAAATGAGACCTACCGAATAAGAGGTAATCATCCTACCCAACCTCTTTTGATTTATATATTTGTATACCTCCAATAATTCTATGATATTCATCATAAAATAATAAATTTATTATTATAAATATAATAAAATTTTATTATGATTTTTAAAACACAACTATTCATCCTCTATTCCATCAAATGGGATATGAAAGTATTAATCGTGCATACGTGTGGACTATCACCTCTACGTAGTGATACAATTCATTTTTCATCACTAAATTTCATGGATGGTTATTATGATGAGTTTAATAATTAGACATGATATTTATTACATATTTATACTTTTGGAATTATAATATCACATTTTTCTTATTACCGCACCATCCTTTGTAAAATAATAACATCATGCATGCGTACGTGACGACTACAACCTCTACAAAGGAATGTGATTTATTTTTCATTTCTATTTTACTTGCATGATAATATAGATAGATTTAATGAATATATATGATATATATGATATAATAATGATTTAATGAATGGGAATTATGATTTATCTTTCTTTATTTTCAACCATCTAAAAGTAAAAAATAGTGTTCATGCGTACATATGACCTACCGTCTCCATGAATGATGTAATTTATTTTTCTACCTCCATATTTTATTGATGATTATAAAATTTTATATAATGAAAATATATGATATTTATATCATGATTAATATTATTAATATGATGTAATAAAGACCAATATAAAATTACTAGAACTAAATAACCAAAATTCCTATGAAAAATGAAATAGTTTAACACCTGAAAACAATGACTTTAATAAGAAATTATTAATAAAGAGTTGTTTAAAATTTTATAGGTGGAACATATATGTTATTATTATTAGTTAAATGAGTCTAATATATAATTATAATAAATTTAAATTTATTATGTAAGAGTTTAAAGTGATTTCAAAGTGAGTCGAACTTGGGGTAAAGGATTTATGTTACAATCTCATTGTTTATTAGGATTGTTTATGATTAAGTTTCTTATGAGGAAATTTTATGACTTATCACTAAATAATATAATTAATTTTCTTATCCTAATGTTATTTTAGAAGAATAAATACTTTACTTTTATTTTACTCTCTTTAATAACTCAAGATAGTGAATGAATATTTTGTAAGGAAGACTGATTTTGTTTCACTCTTCAATCGAAAATCATTTTTCTTTCATATCCATGTTTTCTAAATAAAAATAAATAATGTTTTTATTCTAATATGATTTTATTAATTAAATTTTTCCAATTATTTAATTTTCAAAAAATTGTTTAAAAATAATATTCTTTTCATTTTCCAAACAAGGTTGCTTTTACTTTTTATTAAAAATGTCAAAGAAATATTTGTTTAAATGTATACATCGTGAACTGAATTTCCAATTGTCATGAAAACTCAATGATTTTAAGGGTCCTTTAAAGTTTCCAATGCTATTTTAAATTAAAAAACTTTAATATTTGTTAAATTTATATATTTTAAATATGTGATTTTAAATTGAAAATGGTTTTTCCCTCGTAAAATCATTCGATGATTTTTAAATGAATTTTTCAACTATGATAACATCCTTTGATATTACTTATGTTTTACTAAGTATATGATCCAATGATACCACCCAATTTCATTCTTTGGAAGTTTTATGATTATTATTATTTAAGGGTGATTCTATGAAACCCATTTCTTTACCATGAATTAATTAAGATATGATAAAACCTCTATAAAGCTCATTTATTTTCTCTGGGTTATGCAATAATAAAATTATTAAATGTTTATGAAACCCATTTCCTTTACATGGGTTATGTTATGATGAATATTTTATGATATTATGGTGAACGTATGTGTGATTTTAATTATGTGATAGATGGGACAAAAATTACATAGTCCTCCAATGCATTGGGTAAAGATGGATATCTCATGAGATAAAGAGGACTGTAATGGGGAGTGAACCAAATTCAATAAGGGGATTTGTCAACTATGATAGTATTTGGAATGAACCATAACTAAAGATACAGTGGAATGGGGATTGGATCCAATCCACTATAATATTCTTCAAAGTGAACCGTGACTATTAAGGAAATGATTTGTTATGATTATCTGTATACCTCAAACTTATGTCTTATGAAAATGTTATGCTCTAATGGGCCATGTTCTTTTATTCCTCTGTTATGAAATTTCAAGATTTATTCCATGACTTAATAGTATGATCTATGATATGATTGGTATGGTTTTAAAATTTAAATATCATTTTATCATGAACTTATTCTCATATAATGTTTCAATGAACATTGATATCTCCCTTGTTTACACTTTTTATATAAGTTCACCCTTTCTTATGTTTCTTTTACTAAAATTATGAAGAATGGTTTCAAGTATGATGTATCTTGTAAGAATGATATATGTGGAGAACTATGTGGGAAATTATGGATATCTCTTATGAACAAGTTTTTTATGTATCCATGTTTCCAAAGACACTAAACAAATATGATTCTTGAATTGATCATAATGTTATGTAATGAATATTCATCTATATTTGGAAAGTATGGGTCGCTATATTTCTCAACTCTATATCTCATTAATTTCTTCTATTTGAAAAAAATCATGTACTTATTTGTGGGTTAAGTGATTACTTAGTCATGCCAAAAGTGTTATCTACTTGTACATATTTTTTGGGGTCCCTCGTGAAAGGAATTAAAGACCTATTAAAAACCTTAACTAAGTATTAGCTTCTTTACCTCATGTTGTGTGATCCTTGGGAAAAGGATTGGACCAAACAAACACTGGGTGCTGGTGGAGTGGACTATGATAAGTTCTTTTAGTCCCAAAACATTATAAAAATACCATGTGTCCTTTTTACTTAATTTAATTTTATTCAAATGAATTACTCAATTAAAGAGGTATGAATAAATTCACTTACTTTTAGAGTGAAGTATTAAATCATACATTATTTTTAAAGGGAATTTATTCACCCATCTCCCATATTAAGTATTTGTGTGAATAAACCATAGGATAATAGAGTAAACAGTAGAAAGATTTCACATCACTATCATCAATCCATGTCACCATCATGTCACATCATAAAATATTCATCATCATAATTTTGGTAACCCCGTCATACATGATTCAATAAGATTCAACATGATTTATTCTACACAAGATTTAAAGGCAATGATCCTTTACTCAATGGTTAGGGTCATCACCCAGGTTAAAGATAAGGACAAAGGTCATATGGTCGAGGAAATGAGGAAACGTAGTTTGAAAAATCATAAATAATGAGAAAATAAACTATAGGTTATGAAAAAACCACATCACTAAATATCGATATCCAAAAAACAAAATTCTCTAACAACAATTGAGAGGAAGCATCAAAAGTGTATGAAGACTAGAAAAAAATTCAAAAACCAATAAATGGAAATAATAAGTGAAGGGAAACACCAAAAGGTAATAAAGAAAAAAATCAAAACATCAATGAGGAAATTATATGAGGATTAGTTATAACACCCCATGATTTTTAAAATAACACTATGTTTTATATCATATACAACACGCAACAATGATCTTAAACGAACCCCAAAAAAATATTATTTAAATATGATCGTTATAAGAAAGCTGTTAAATTGGTGGGTGTGAATACAATTAACCATATTATGAAATATATATAACATTCTTAATCAATAAAAATTTATTTATTAATTTTTATTAAATAGACACTTAAATTTTAGTGAAGTCATTTCATACATTTTCTTAAAATATGATTTTTATTAATTTTTATGAGAAAATAATATAATTAAATTTTTCCACTTTTAGAAATTATATTTGATAAAGTAAACTTTATTTTTAAAATCATCAAATTAAAATTATCATATAGTGAAATTTTTGTATTTTTCTGAAAGTACTTATTTTCTAATGAATAGTGAAAAATAATGGTTTTTATTGAAAATTTTATTTTTATTTCAACCATTTAAAAGGTAAATTTTTATTAAAAAATAGCTTAAAAATAAAATTAGATATATTATATTATTAATAATACAATTAAGTACATTGGAATCAATTTCATGATTGAATTTGGAATAAAAAAAATTATACTTAAAAAGGGAATTTTATGAAAAACTTTTTTTACAGCGTTTTGCTGATTTAATTTAAAATTAAACTAGATCAATTATTTGTCTTTAATTTTGAAAAATGGAATCAATTTTTTTATTTATGAGTTCCAAATTGAGTAAATATTACCCTTTTATTTTTTGTCAATAGGAATAGTAACCTTAAGGAATTTTTTTAACATGGTAAAGGGTAAAAATCAGGTAAGTAAGGATTAAAATAAAAACATAAGGATAGAAAAATGACCCTAAAACTCACATAAATATTATTATTTAATTCCATATAGTCCATAATTATTCAATATTCTTTTACATATAGTTTTATGGCCACTTTTATGAGATTATAAACTTTATACTATTTTATTTAATGAAAAATCAAACATGTCATGCTCTTGTTTATAATAAGGGTAATATTTTTAATGTGGTGTTATCTAGAGAATATTTTAGACTATAAAAAACATTATGAAATATATAATATTTATCTACATCATGACAATTTATTTTTAATTTTTATTAGAGGAATAATTATCATAAATGCTTATACAATACTGATGCAGTAATTATTTTATTAATAAAATAATCAGATAAATAATATTAAAAATATTAAAAGTAACAGAATTTGATATATTTATATTTATTAAAGAATTATGTGTATTAAAATTACATTTTTAGGACATAAAAAATATTTTTTTCAAATATTCCTTGTTTATTGATTTTCTTAAAGTCAATGCAATGAATAGTATCAAAATTGACCATACTAATATTTTAGGGGATTGATGTTTTATTAAATTATTTTAAAATCTTAACATTATTAAATAAGTAAAAACATTGATTATATATGTTCTAAAATTTCATCAATTATGCATTTATAGGCTATGTTGAAGCATTTAGATCCAGAATATTCTTAATATATTTTAATCTTTTAAGAAATTCCAAAAGTGCACCTCGCCTCAATTATAAAAGGGCACTTCCTCCCTAATTTATTTACACTAATTTTAATCTTTTAGACCTTCCAAAACCTAAAAATTACTCTTCTAAACATCCAAATCCAATTTCTAGAGGTTTTGGTCTTTCCAAAATACCAACCCTAGATCCCTTAAGAAGAGATCTAAATAAATTCTATCAAAGAAGAGGAAATCGTCTTTACTAACAATTTCAAGTTTATTTATTATTATTATTATTCCTCATGGGTTATACCCATAATAAAACATCAAATATAGTATCATAAATATTCTGATATGTCATAATGATTATATAACAACAATATTCTATCTCATTTCCATCCTACGAAAAGAAAAAACATTTTTTTTGTGTACATATGACTTATTGTCTCCATGTAGCGGTGTAATTAATTTTTCATCAACAATTTACTTACATGGTTATAAATATAAAGATAATAAATATATATTATATATATGAAATAATAATTATTCTGTAATGTTAGATTATTCTTTACCATTATTCCATTTCCTTCTTCAAAAAAGGAAAACGACGTTCTTGTGTATATATGTCATACTTTCTCCATCAATGGTGTAATTCATTTTTCTATATATATCTTTATGGAAGGATATAAATAGATATATTTATTTATTTATTTATTTAATATATATTATATTTACACCATAAATAATACTCCAGATATGATGGAACTGTGATAAAATTATATGGATCAGAACTACGGAATCAAAACATACATGAAAAACAAAGTAGTTACCAGCCAAAAAAGTTATTTTAACAATAAATTGATAATAAATGGGTGATAAAATATTATAATTAAATAATATATGGTATTATATATATGATTATTTTTCTTAAATATATGTATAACAAATTTTTATTTATTATATAGTAGGCCCAAACATGTGCAAAGGAAATCGAACCTGAGGTAAGGGACTTCATCTCAATTTCCCTACATTAAGTCATATTGTAATTTTATAAACATAATTTATTTTATGTGGTGTATATAAATATTATTTTATATGTAATATCAAGAAAAATTCTTAATTCATTTTATTTTATTTTTAAATTTGAATTGTTTCATCCAAATGGTATTTGACTTGAAAATTACGAAACGGTAATGAATTTCAAAATCCAATTGCTTTTCATTATGTTATATTACTTCTTCATGGTATTTGAAATTATAATATTATGCGTGAAGTTAATTTTGAATATCTTGTACAATATTTATACTTTTTTATATGGATTTACATTTTAAACACATAATTGATTCATTTATTAATTATCACTTCAACGTTATGATCTTTGTAAGGGTTTCTCATATCACTTTTACTTTTATAAAACATATACAGTATTTACCACTTGTTTAGTTTTTTGTGGTGTATATAATTAATATTTGATATATTATATCATGAATTTATTTTTCTTCGTGGTATTTAAAGTTTCATTTAAATATATTTATTTCATGAGTTTTATGATTCAAAAAACCCAGGTTGTAACGGTTTATTTCAAAATATCGTCATTATTTATGATTTTTTGTATTTGAGTATCTTATGGAGAATATTTATCTTCTAGGTACTTATTTTCTTGAATTTTTTTAAATACGTTTTTTAATATTATCTTAAAATTATTTAATTTCATTTTTATCCTTGTTTTACTATTATAATAAAATTAAAAGGATTATTCCTATCTTTTTTCAAAAAAGGCACTTTATGAATTTTACAAAAAAATATAAAAGGACTGTTTTTTAACTTATATAACATGAGTGGATTGACCTGCCATAATAAATCCTTAGTGATTTGAAAATTAGTTTATATGTTTATAATTATGTTTTCAAATTAAATATTGTCATTCATATGTTCACAATTTATTTTTAAGAAAATGAATTTCAAAGTGAAAATGATATTTTCCTAAAAAAAAATTTAATGATATATTTATTGAATTTCTATTCAAAAAGTTCAATAATCCTTATTATAATTATGCATCACTGGGGATATTTTTTAATGATACCATTATGTTTCTTTCTTCAGATGGTTTATGATTATTTTGATTGGGGATATTCCAGTTTGATACCATTCATATTACTCTGGATAGTTTATAATTTTTTTAATTATTAAGGTAATTTTTAACCTTTTGTATTCTAGTTTTTAAATTTAAATGTTTATTTTTTTATACTTATCTTATTTAATATTAAGAAAGAATTGTAATTAGTAAGTGAGGGGAAATTCCATCTATATCCCTTTGATTCATCGGTAGGTCTTAGGAGATAAACTAGCTAGGGTTTTGGTAGAGGTCATACCCTTTTATTTAGATGTCTTGTCTGAGGCCTTGATGATATGATTTAAAGGTATGAAATTAATCATTCCATTATTATGAATATAGTTATTTATCTTCCATGTCATTATTTTATTAGTTATAATATCCATGGATAAGTTTCAATATCCTATGATTATATATAAAGTAATTTTTTATCGTCATTCATTCTTGTCATATTATGTTATAGTTATTGAGTAAATTTCATGTGTTTCAATTATTTAATTTTCCATATTTATTATGAATTATTTACTCATATATTTCATTGTATGAATATCCTTACTGAGCATCTGATCTTACACATTTTATTACATTTTTTTCATGATTCAATGATGTATATTATTGTTGATATGCAAGGATAAGTAAAGAGAATAATGGTGTTCTAAAAGTAAATACTATTTTATGTTTTTAAGTTTTCAATTGTAATTTAATATTCAAGTATGTTTCTAGTTTACCAATACTACTAAACTATCTAGTCCTTCAATATGTGATTCCCTATATTTAGTTTCAATGGGATAATGTAACCCCCAACTCTGGGATACTATGTTCAGGGTCTATATAGTTGGAATCAAAGGAATTTTAGTAGAAACCTTGGGAACTAGATTTAGGAAAACAAGGATTTGGGAATATAATACTATGACTGAATTTTAGGATAATTCTAAGTATATAATAACATCTTATAGAATTTGTAATGAGCATGCACAACCTATGTTAAAACGAAGTAATTATATATCAAGAAGAAGGTGTTATTATTTATAAATAATTTGAATAATATTTCATGATTATTTGATAGCTCACTCAAAATATTGTAGTTTGATGCTTACACTATGCTTTTTTGTTTTAGTTGATGGATGGGACTAGATTGAATTGGTTGAACATTGAATTTTCTTGACATTGTGTTTACAGGAAAAAAAATTTGATTATGACTAGACTAAAGGATATTTTGATTATGAATAATAAGTTATCATGATACATGATTAACAAGTTGCACCTTAACTAACTCTCAGACACACCAAAGAAGAGAAAAATAGATTTTTTGGAGAGCTTGAGTGGTGGAGAACATTAAGGAAAAAAGATTTAGTTTCTTATATGTTGAGAATGTGAGAATAAATCCCTAAGTGAATGTCTCAATGGAACAGGAAAATGTTTTATGTGTGGAAAAGGACACAAAGAAACTAATTACTGATAAAAAATGAAAACTATGAGATAATCTTTGAGGACAAAACATTTCTTTAATATTGAATCTATTAAGGTTATTTTTTAGAGTGATTATCACATTTTTGGGAATTTTGGAAGTATTATATTAATATAGTTTTATAAAAATGACAACTTGCAGGTTGGGTGACAACCTGTCGCATCTGGAAAGGCCATGAGGTTGGAATTTGCATCCAAAGGGTGATAAGGGTTCATCGCCTACCATTGACCTATGTGATATCTTATTTAGTATGACATGGTTTTTCTATATTTAAATGATGTGAAAGATAAATTATAATTTCATATTGAGAAAATATTATTTATCTTATAGATAACCATGGGATTGGAAATTTATTTGGTGTTATGTGATTTATATTATTTCGAAAGACACTCACTATTTTGGGAACTCTATATGATTAAGGTAAATAGAATATTATGGAATTTTATTTAAGTAATAAAGTTTAGATTTTATTTGGATGTAATATATGATTTTTATATGGAATTTTGGTGATTCCGATGATTTATGAAAATGGTTATCATATCTTGGAGATTATATGTTTAGAGTGTGCACACTTTTTGAGATAAGTATTAAATTTATCTTAGAAGACTATGTGATCTGATCTTTATGATTTTTTTGTCTCAATATTAGACTAGAATATTTTTTAGGGTATATAGGGATACTTATTTATTGAATGATCTATCTTGAATTTTGGGTATCACTGTTTAATTTTGGGTTATTAAAGTAGTTTTCTTATAATGAAGGTTTTTTATTTTTGAGAATTATCTTACCATGTTCTAAAAATTTTGTTTTTTTTAATTCCTAAATGGAGAAGAAATATATATTTATTATTTTTTGGATTTTATGAACTATAGAACTTGATTCAAGTTTGTCATTCATGAAAAAATAAATACTCATCATTTGGATAAAAAATTGATTTTGTGGTGGAAATTGATTAAATGATGAAACTCTACTTTTCAAGTAAGTATATTTCCTTATGTTCTAAATATAGTTAGTAAAATTATTCTTCAACTCTATGAAAAGGATTTTGGAAAAAAAAATTACATGTTTACTGTTCTTATTGAGAAATCAACGGCCTTTCAACCCATCACAAATTTATCATTTTTTCATTGTTAACTTTCAAATAACCATGTTTTCTATCACTATTTATCAGTCCTTGGGAGTTATTTTTTTCTTCCATATCCTTGTTTTAACTTCTCATTTATGTTCTGCAACATTGAAACCTAATTTTTATTACTTTTCATGAATTATGTACTTCTCTTTATCTATTATTAAGAGGAAATTTTATTAACCTTTCTTATTATGTGGGTTTTCCACAATGGTATTTTAAAATGTAATATCCTTTATTACCCATCAAAAAATCAAACTATAAGGATGAAATTTATTGAATGAGGGTAGAATGTAACACCCTAATACTTTTTAAATAACCATATATTAAATAGAATATACAATACACATCATCGATCTTTAACAATCCCAAAAAATATTATTATTTAAATAGGATGGTTATAACCTTATCGTTAAATTAACTGTTGTGAATAATATTAACTATATCATAAAATATATATATAAGACGTAAACAATAAAAATTTATTGATTAATTATTATGAAATAAACACTAATATTTTAGTAGTAATTTTTTTCTTTCTTCAAAAATGATATTTATTACTTTTTATAAGAAAATTATATAATTAATTTTTTTCACCATTAGAAAATATTTATTTTCCAGTGAATAGTGAAAATGCTTATTTTTATTGAGAAATATATTTTTATTTTAACCGATGAAAATTTATTTTTGATTTTAAAATGGTTTCAAAGTAAAATTATTTATATAATGTTATTAATAATCCAATTATGTAAATTGGAATCAATTTTATGGTTGAATTTGGAACAAATCATTTTTAGACATAAAAAAGGATTTAGTGAGAGAAAACTGTTTTTCAATGCATTTTGCTGGTTTAATTGTAAATTGAATTACACCACTTCTATTTTTTTAATTTTTAAAAATGAAATCCACATTTTTATTTAGTAGGCATGAATTTATCAAATATTTCTCTTTAATTTTTTGTCAATATGAATAATAACCTTAATAATTTTTATTACCATGTTAAAGGGTAAATCAGGTAAGTGAGGTTAAAAATAAAATTATAAGGACTGTAAAAGTATCCTAACACATTATCAGGTCATATTTTATAAGTAAATTTCATCCATAATCATCCAATATTTGTTTATATGTCATTTTATATCCACTTGGATGAGATTATGGCCTTTATAGTATTTTATTTAATGAAAAGTCAAACATGTCATGCTCTTATTTTTAATTAGTATAATATTTTTAATATGGTGTTATCAAGAGGATATGTTAGAATATAAAAATTTTTCTGAAATAAAAAATATTTATATACATCATGATAATTTATTTTTAATTTTTAGTGAAGAAATAATTAACTTAAACTCTTATAAAATAATGATGCAGTAATTATTTATTTAATGGAATAATCAAATAAATAATTTTAAAAATATTAAAATAAACATGATTTGAGATATTTAAAGTGATCCAAGAAATAAATAAATGACCATGACATTTTTATAATATAAAAAAATATTTGGTTTGAATTTGACTTGTTTTATTGATGTTTTTAAAGTTAAAGTAATCAATAGTATCAAAATTGCAAATAATGATATTTTATGGGATTGATATTTTATTAAATTATTTAGAAACATAAAAACATTAAATAATAACAAAGGGGATACTATATGTTCTAAAATTTCATCCCTTATAAATTTATTGGCAATTTGGAATCATTTTGATCTGAATAATCTTAATATATTTTAATCTTTTGAGAAATTCCAAAAGTGTCCCTCACCTCAATTATAAAAGAGCAAAACATCCCTCACTTATTCACACCACTTTGAGACATATATATCAATAGATCCCTACCCATTATTCTTATCAAAATCCTTTTCCAAGTTCTAGATTTTTGAGTCCTTCCAAAATACCAGCCTTAGATTCCTTAAGAGGATTTCTAAAGGAAGTATGCCAAAGAAGAGGCAATCATATTTACCAACACTTCCATGTTTATTTCTTCTTATATTCCATATTCATGTGTTTTAATCATACTAAAATAATAATTATAGTTTCATAAATATAATTATATTTTATTATGATTATGTGACAATCATACTCCATCTCGTTTTCATCATACGAAAAGAGAAAACATCGATCCTGCATATGTACAGCTTATGGTCTCCAGGTAGCAATGTAATTCGTTTTTCATCACCAATTTATTTGGATAGTTATAAATATGAAGCTAATTTATATTATATATATTAATATATGATTAAATAATGATTCTAAATATTTTAATTGTTATTTACCATTATTACCTTCCATTTATCAAAAAATGAAAACAGTATTCATCTGTTTGTACGGCCTACCGTCTCCATGAATCATGTAATTTATGTTTATATTTATATCTTTATAGATGGATATAAATATATATATATATATATATAATATATGATATTTACCCCATAAATAATATTTTTTATATTATGGAACTATGATAAAAGTATAATGAACAGAACTACCAAATCATATCGTACTCGAAAAACAAAGTAGTTTCCACCGAAAATAATGATTTTAACAATGAGTTGATAATAAATAGGTGAAAAATATTATAAGTCAATAATATATGATATTATATATATATATGAGTATATTTATGTAATATATTTATAATAATTATATATTTATTATACATAAATATTAAACACTTATAAATGAAATCAAATATAATGTAAGGGACTTCATCTCAATTTCCCTTCATTGAGGCATATTGTAATGTTATGCACATAATTTCTCTTATTTGCGGTATATATATACCATTTTAATTTTAATATCATGAATCATTCATAATTCATGGTATTTATGCTTCAATTTTAATTATTTCATCCAAGGGGGATTTGACTTCAAAATTTCCAAGTGGTAAAGAATTTCATAACTCAATTTCTTTTTTTTTATTAGTTATTTATTATCATTGATATTATAGGATTATATATGAAATTAATTTTGACAATATTATGTTTTATTTCCACTTATTTTATGTTTATTTAAATGTTACACGCAAAATTGACTCATTTATTAATTTTCACTCCAACATAATGATATTTGTAAGGGTTTCTCGTCTCACTTTTACTTTTGTGAGACATATACCATATTCACCACTTATTTATATTTTATGGTGTATATAATGCCTATTTGATATATTATATCATGAATATATTTTTATTAATGGTATTTAATGTTTCATTTGAAGTTATTTCTTTTATTGTATTTATGAATCTAAAGAAACCCCAAGTGGTAAGGGTTTATTTCACAATCATTGTATTATTTGAGATTGTTTATATTTAAGTCACTAAAATGGAATATTTATCTTCCGTTTTCATGTTTTAGAGAAAAAATCAAAAAGTTATTTACTATTTTTCTAAAAAAATTATACTCATTTTAAACCACATTTGAATTTTTACAAAAAAAAATTAAAGGAATCTACCTATCATTTTCCCAAAAAGGTACTTTGTGAATTTTCTGACAACAATATGGAAGGAATGTTTGTTTAACTTATATGCCATGAGATTATTTTCCCACCATCATTATTCCTTAATGGATTGAA
This sequence comes from Viscum album, assembly GCA_963277665.1. Taxonomy (NCBI): domain Eukaryota; kingdom Viridiplantae; phylum Streptophyta; class Magnoliopsida; order Santalales; family Viscaceae; genus Viscum; species Viscum album. The sequence continues at coordinate 1,724,883,137 of OY728152.1, read as the reverse complement.
TATTACTTTATATTTTTACATGGATATTTCCAAATAAAATTTTTCCTTCGTATTTATTCATTTTCTTTTCAAGAAAATGAATTCAAAGTGAAATGATATTTTCATAAAAAATGTTTTTAATCATATCTTTATATAATTTCTATTCATAAAATTTAATAACTATTATTATATTTTTTCTTCACTGGTTATATGTTGTAATGATATCATCCTATTTATTTCTCTGAATGGTTTATTATTTGTTTGATTGTGGATGTTCCAATTTGATACCATTTATTTTACTCTAGATGGTTTAAGATTATATTTATTGATCAGTGTAATTGTTAAAATTATGTATGCTAGTTTTTCAATATGGATGTTTATGTTGATTATGCTTCTCCCTTCGTATAAGGAATGCATAGGACTTATTAAGTGACAATATGGACTCGATATCACCCCTCTATGAATTGGTAGGTCTCAAGAGGAAAACTAGATCATGTTTTGGCTGAGGATTTACCCATTTATATAGATGTCTTGGTTAAGGCATTGAAGGTGTGTTTTAGATGTTGGGAATTATGAATTCTGTATTTATGAATTTATTTATTGTGTTCTGTGTGATTATTCGATTAGTTATAATATCCATGCATAAGTTTCAAGATCATTTGATTATTTATATAGAAATTTTATGTAATCCTTAATTTGTGGCATATTATGTTATATTTATTGATTAAATGGAATATGTTTTATTTATTTATCTTTCCATATTTATTATTACTTATTTACTCATAGTTTTTATTGTACTCGTATCCTTATTGAGCATCTGAGATCACCTTTTATCTTATGTTTATTTTTCTCAAGATTCCCAGAAGAATGTTATAATCGGTATGAAGGGATAATATTATAAAATAATGATGTTATCAATGTAAATAGTGTGTTTTGTTTTACATTTTCTATTTTAATGTATGATTCAAGTATGTTTCTAGTTTACCAAGACTACTAAACTATTCGGTCCTTCGAGATGTGATTCCTCGTACCTAATTCCAAAGTAATAATATAACCACCGACTATGGGATATTGGAGTAAAGGTATTTACATTAACATCCAAAATAGTGATTAAAGTAAGAGAAATCCCATTATGAAAAATCCCTGTTCTTATATGAAAAGGATTAGAATGACAAAGGGTAGAGAATGGGATAGATTCCAAGAGAAGTCAATAGAGGGGTGAACCCCAAGAGAATAAAATTATATAAAAAATTGAATTAAATTCAAAAGGAAAAGATACTATTCTACCCCCAAAAATAATTTTCAAAGTGCCCATATGGAACCCCAAAACAAGAGCATAGCTGGGAGAATTTCATTCCATCCCCAATAGTTCTATAATTTTAATCATTTCAACCCTTATGAGTTATTCCCTTATAAGATTAGGGAATTATCAAATTTCACTATTATGGTTCAATTAGGGTGGAATCAATTATAAGGTGATGAGAAATAATTATTTAATTATATTAGTTTATTATGATTTATAATTTTTCTTTCATATTATATTTTAAAATAGTTATACATTATATATATTACAAACACTGACAAAAGTATACACCTTTTCTTTACTGGTAATTAGTTAATGAGATCACTAAAAATCATTGTGAATCTTGTATTCACCCCTTGAAAGCAAATTTTATGTACGTATAAAGATTATTTTCTTGAGTTGTGGGTTTGGAATGACTTCTTCATTGAAACTTGGTTGAAGAGTCAGACTAGTTTAGTGAAGACTAATGAATGGAGTTTCAAATCTTTTAATTTTTTTTATTTTTATCTTTATATTGTTTTATGAGACTTAGTTTCCTACCAAATGTTTTTTGTATATTCAATTAACATTTAAATTAAATTGTGTATTTATGTATTCATGTATACACTAGTTGTGTAAAGGTTTTATTCAAAATTATTTTATCTATTGTAACTAGGTGCATGGAATTAATTTATTATTTTTTACATCTTCAAATTCAAAACACAATTCTAGGATGGTATATTAGATAGTTCCCACATTTATTAAAATACCACTATTAGGAAAAAGTCAATTAATATTAAAAAATTAAAATTCAATGTTATAATTACATGATGATACATTAAAACCCCATAGAAAACAAAGTAAACTCATGGAAGTACCCCAACATTGAAATCAAGTGTAGTATTCTAGAAATAATATCTATTTCAATTTTGGAGATCTAAATGAAAGGGTAATTTTTTCCATAAATGTAATCAATAAACAAATTGGCATTCAATTAAAAAATATATATAACCACGACACATATATGATAAATTAAATAAAAATGGAACTACCACCTAGGAAGAAACCAAAACATTTCTAAGCTAATTAGATTTAGTAGTAGTCATTCAAGATTTCATCAAGTCCATTAAAAATATTCAGAACACAAATAATGGTAGGAAAAAATGTAAGTGAAGAATGATAAAAGTTGTATTGAATAATATTTTAGGATAATAACAATATTGACATTCAAAAAATAATTCAAGTAAATTGCATGTCCTTGTCGATGGACATTAGAAACCATGCTACACTCAATAGTAAATCTAAAACTGCAATAAACTATGTAACCATTTCACTCAAACAAACAATAATTCAACACCCAAAGAAATTACCTATCCAAACAAGAGTTTAACTATACTAATAGTTACTTAAGATTAACATACTATGTCTCCAAAACTGAAAACTAAGCCATAATATTGTTGAAAACATACTATAAAAACATTATTTTCTTTATTATTCATTGTACATAATTATTCCTTCAATTCAATGGATTTTTTGAACCATATAAAAAACATAAGAGGTATGATATATATTAAAATCATAGTAGCTACCTATATGTCATGGTGGATGATAAAAATAAAAACACAACTATTTTAAAAGAGTTCACCAAAAATTATTGGGTCACCAGGTTCTTGATCATTTTAATAAGATTTGTTTACTTCCTCAAAGAAGATACACATAGTTTTTATAATAATTGAAGTGAAAAATGATTTAAAACAATGAAAGGGGTCACATGTAATGCCTCGATTAGGATCCCACTAAATAGTTCCCCAAGCTGAGGTTCTAGGTGACCTCATACATGCCTCTTTGTATGCCAAAAACTAACAATATGTGGTGATGGCCTAAATCATACTTTGTAGAGACTATACCATAAAATCACAGTGAAAATATAGTGGAATATAACCAAATAATATCCATCATATACATTGGAGTATGAAAAATCATTAAACATATTCAATACTATAACAAACTTTAATGTAATCATACAAGAATACATCTCACTAATTTCCCATTTAGCCGATCACATATAAAAAATAAACAAAAATAAACAAAAATACAAAGAGGATATGATATTGTACCCACGAATTAGCTCAATCCCTATATCCAATACCCTTTGATCTACCTAGCTTGATCAATTGCATGTCGTGTGATGCCTCAAAACGTTTTCATGTGTAATAATAATATTATGTTCTTTTACTTTGTTTAATTTTAATATTATCCAAACAATGTTTTCAAAATAAAAACAAGGCATGTTTTATTCAATGAAGAACTAAAATGATTACATTGCATCAAGGACAAGAAAACCTCAATACCCTAAGATACCTACTAATAGACCTATCAAAATCATAGAGAGACCACTAAATATAACAAAAAGACCAAGAAAATAGTAGGGGTCCTTTGGATATGTCATGATGAACATCAGTATATCCAGAACTACTGAAACCATGCTAAGCATCAAAGGAATGATGAGAACCATCTTCTCCAAGTTGTCTTAAAGTGGAAATACCATAAACATGTTTTTATAAGGGTCTTCTTGACCGTTATAAATACATATGACTATTATTTCCCTTTTTAGGGCTATTAGAGTTTAAAATTAAGTGACTGTTAGTATCTTGTTAAACCAAAATAATTTAAGTGAAAAAATTAAGATATATTGTATAATTTTTCATGAAACCTATATAATTTCCTTAATCATTTGAATTGTTTTGATATGTTTTACATATCTTGTGTTTTATCTTTAACTTCATGGTTTTAAATTAAAAAACATATCTTAAGAAACATAGAATGATTTCAAAACTTAGGAAAGTATTTCAAATAATTTTTAAATATTTCAAATGTTTTAAATATACTAATTTTATAATGGTATTTTAAATATGTTTTTAATTAATGGTTTAGTTAATATAAGTATTCGGTTTTATTAATTAACTTTCTATATAGTTATAATAAATATTCCTTTTTATACATAACAAATAATGATTTTACAAAGTATTTTAAGTATAAAAGAATCTTGAATTTTATAAGTATTTTATTACTTTAAAGTTGTCTCTTTGAATAAATTTAATTTAACTTGTATTTTGGGAGCATAATGATTTAAAAACCTAAAATGAATTTGAAATCATGACTTTTGGGTTTTAGGGAAAATACAAGGAGAAGTACATATGTTTACTTTAATTAATTAAAGTATAAGTTTTCATTTTGTTTTTGAATTTGAAAACATGTTTAGGAATAATTTTGTTAATTAAAATTTATACTCTTGGTTATGTGATGAAAAAATATAATTTATATTTTTATTTGTGTATTTTATTGTTCCAAAGTTTAAAATAAAGTAGGAATCATGTTTTATAAAATTAAAGATATTCTATATTTAATGAATTTAATTATTTATAAATTTAATTTCTTTTTCAATGGTTATATGGTTTATTTTAAAGTTGGGTATATAAAAAATATAAACCCCATAGAGCCAGCCCTCGAGTCGGGCCAAAGGAGGTAGCTCGTAATACTATAGGAGTAGGCGACCAAGCCTAGGCCCTTCAACCATAGAACATGCCAGCCCATAGGTGTGTGTGCATACTTACAGGAACACATGGAGGTACCAAGCAACTCGCCACTGTGCGGGGTGGCACAGAGGCAGGGGTGGGCGAAGAAGCGCTCCAGCAGAAGACTGGTAAGGGGCAGTACAGGGGAGGGGGAGAGGGAATTCTGAGTGATGGTTGGGAGCTCTAGGCTTATAAAGACAGCTCAAAAACCCTTTCAATTCAATGTGGGATGATCTTTGTAAGAAGAAATCATATCCCCACCATTCAATCAGGACAAACGGGATTTGGACCATCTAATCAGTCTTCTATTCAAACTCCATCATCGCGGTATTAATACTGCATTTTATCTGGACCGTCTGATCGTAGACTTGGCTGATCTCCACCATTCAATCCATTTTAAATTAGTTATCATGCCTCAGCCGTCCGATCATATACAATATTTAATCTCAACCCTCCATCGTTTTTTTAAACCATGGATTCACCCTAGCCATCCAATCAGATCATGTTTGATCTAGACCGTCCATATCTTCTCTATTTTTCTTCTCCATGTTTTTTCTTCTTCCTCGTGCCAACTAGCAACTCACCCACTATTTTCTTTCTTCTTCTTATAATTTTTTATTCTCCATTAATATTCCCCTCCTTTCTCTTTGGATCAACAATCGATTTATACCATAAGTCTCGATTGATATTCTTTTTTATTATTTTATTTTCTCTACTTTCAAGTTTCCACAAGCATTATGTGTTTATATATATAATATAATCACCATTTGGATTTGGATTTATTCTAATAAAGATGATGGTTTTTGTTTGTTTAATCCATATTTTGAGTATTTGTTTATAATTTATATATGAAACATTATATATAAAATATATATGTACACCGCCTATATAGACCCTAGTTTGCTCACATGATCCTACCTGATCCCTTCACCTCAACTTGCAAACATCCCCTGCCCAACCATGTTTCACTCTTGAATCCAGGTAAGGGATATTTCTTCTACATTTTCATTTTTGTAAAATTCTTATACCTTTTTATTTATGGATCTATATATATATATACAGTTTTATACTACTTATAAATCTTAACTCATGTTAGGTTTTCTAAATGTGTTTTTGAAGTATATAACACATGCAAGGGATTTTATACTTCAATTTCAATATTAAAAACCCTTTTAAGGGGATAATTTGAGTCATTTTTATCATCAATATATGCCTTGTGTTTTTTGGATATATATATATATACTTGTATTTTCTTCTCAAATTCCTAAACATGTTTTTTCTAAATATGTTTTTCAGAGTGTAAAACTCATTAAGGGAATTTTTTATGCCTTGAAATCAACATACAAAGCCTTTTTCATCTACTATTACAATTTCATGGATTATATATATGTATAAAATTTTATATGGCTTTTAATCCAAACTCATTTTTGGTTTTTAGTTTTTTAATTGTTTATCAATTGTTATTTTAAACAATGTTCTTAAAACATGTAATATGTGAAAGGGTTTTATTTCATCTTATTTTTGTATGAAAAATACTTTCTCACAATTTATGAATATATGGTTATATAGAAACATATATATATATATATATAAGTTTATTATGTGACAAATCATAGTTGGGTCTTCAAAAACCTGTTCTTATTAATAAAACTATGTATCTGAAGGATACAACAGTTGTAAGAATTTATTAAACCTTGTTTCAGGTTGTGAAAACCCCAATTATACACCTTGTGTATATAGGGTTCTATATTAGTCAAAAACCACATATACAAATATATATATTACAATTTTGTTTTATCAAGTTTAAAAAAAAATTCTAGCTATGTTAATAAATTGTACAAATGTTTTCATGATTAAAGCACAATATATATATATATATATGCATAAGCACCTGTGATTATTTACCTTTTGTTTTAAAAACAAATAATCCACATGAAATAATGATTATATTTCAATTTTTCACAAGAAATTAATCTTATTATTTAAGTTTGTGTTTTAATCTTTTATGATATAACAATTAACATAGCATGGATTAAATGAGTATCTCAAAGTCAAAACATGTAAACATGACTTAAAAAGGGTCACTTTATTAAGGTTTTAATGCAAGATTTGTTATTTTATGTGACAATCCATTATTTTATGTGTACTAGTTCTTATTTCATGTGCAAGAGTATGTCATTTTAGTTCATCTGCATCACTATTAAATTTGAAACCAACAAGTCTAGTCCTTCTTACATTTTTGATATAATCCATTTTAGCTATGCACATGTTTGTAAAAAGGGTTATGGAATAAGAATGTAAGTATTAAATGTAGTATGGGACCCTATTAATATAAGACTATACTAGAAATATGAGGAATGTATTGGACTTAAATGATAATATGTGTGTACCCAGATAGCACTCTAATGCATTGGGTAAAGTTGAGTCTCATGAGACATTATGGGTGACAGTCTTGGTAGTTAGCCTTGGCTTGTTCTGCTATGGGAAATGGTATTGGCGGTTATCCTTGACCCATACTACGATGGAAAATAGTATTGGCAGTTAGCCTTGACTCATACTAAGTCATGTTTTATGGTCTTGGTGAAAGTCCTTGACAAAGTCTGGAATTATACATTCCCTCATTACGTATTTTTAAATGATCAACTAAGGGATTATTCGACTAATAGAATATCCATTGTCTAAGAATCTTTTATGATAATGGTGATGAATGCATAAGGCATAATTATGTATGAAAATGGAAAGTGATATAATGAAGGGGTATCTAAAGTTTTGATTACATGAATTTAATTTTAAGGGATAAATAATCATGACATGATTACTTATGTAATTCTACATACAATTTAGCATTTCACGTTAGAGTTGGTTTGATCAATTTATCAACCATGAATCATTCATGAATTCTTGTACATGTATGCACACTCTGATTTATGTATTACCTACTATTTTTAAGTAAACACATATGAATCTTGAGTAAAAGGTCTTATTGAAAAAAAATCATTTAACCTTTAAAAATATTGATGACGTTCCTCAATAAGTAATATTTTCCTCTTAAGAAAACATTTTATGATAATTTCAAAGGTTGTTGTTTTAAAAAGGGAATTTCTTCAATTGTTTTAAAACCCCTCACTGAGCATTCTTATGATCACCCTAATTTTTCAATATATTTTAAAGGCTTTAGTATATTATTCTAATCAGTGAGTACTCTTATGTGATGGCATCAATATGAAGCTTAACTTTGTCATGTTTTTGGAAGAAGTGTATCAGCAGCACCTGGTTTCCCAGAACATAAAATGAACTGATCCTCTGTATTAGAACAAGATGTGTAATTTTTGTATGCATGTGTCTATAAATACAATTGCACACCTTGTTTCAGGCACTGATTCCAAACTTCTGGGGTCAGTGTCATGATAGTTGGTATCAGAGGATCAGTGTAGACAACCCAATAAAATTAGAACAACATTAAAAAATTGATTAGGTCTTACTAAGTAGAATCATTATTAAAATTTTCAGATGTTATAAAAATAAAGCCTTTTGTCTCTTCCAACCTAATTATTAGATAATATAGTGGGAAAATCATATTTATAAGGCTATGAGACTTTTTATAACCTTTTTTTGTCATTCAAACGCCTTTACTGTGTCTCCAATTCTCATTGTGTACTCCAACTTCCCCAAGGATTAGGCTTCGACTATTTCCCTATGATGAATTCTCAATTTCCATTCTATGCACAGAAGGGAAAGTATTTTGAGGGTTTGTTTAAATGTTTACCCTAGTTAGGAATGCTTCATCTCTAGAGGACTTCCAAGAGGTAGCCCAGGAGGGTGACCTCTGAGCAGCGTACCTTTCTCAAATCTTGACCTACAATTTTTTTGGTCCAATTATGGACTTTGAAATTTTTGGGGATGAGTCTTACCGATTATCTTCTTGGAATCAAGTTCATACTGATTTCTATCAACTTGATACACATCATTATTTTATCACATGGAACTTTATATGTCCACATGAAGTTGATCCAAGTTGCTCATGCAGCATATAGACCCAAGAGATTGAAGAGTTTGGAACCGCCTTAGGGATCTGTTTGACTAGAAACTTGGGAAATCACCAATACAGGTGGTACCAGTAAAGGGACATCATGATGGATATCAGGAAATCCATACCAGTGAGTTGTGAGAGGGAGAAAATGATTATGTAACACCTTGAGTTTTATGAACCTTGTTTAAATGGATAATGTTGTATTTTTTGTTTTGGTATTTTTTTATGCTTTTACAAAATAACATCTATGTTGTTATATAGTTATGCCTTACTAAGTAAAACATATCCCTTGAAATGTTTAGATGGAATACATAGGTTTACAAACAAACCACTTATCACTTCCTACTGAATTACTAGATTCTATAATCATCAAGTAATGTTTAGAATACTATGACCTTTTTTAGAACCTATGCCTATCTGGAAAACGCTTTTATATAGTGTCCCTTTGATAAAATATCAAATGTTCCTAAAAAGGAGAGAGATACATCTATAATTGTATTACAAATGCACAGCTGGAAAAGTATAGGTAGAGGGGGGACTACCATAAAGGTCTCTTCTTATGTTTTACCTTGCATGAAAACTACCTAGCCTTGGGAAAGTTTTGTGAATCTGCCTTGTAGGGTGAACTTCGAGTGGTCTATCTATTCCCAGTCCTAAGTTTTACTATGTATGGGATGCTCTACAACTTTGAAGTTTTCAAACATGATGTAATCTGAGGGATTTATAGAGATTTTCTCCACTCTCAATTCTCAAGTTTCCACACAGCACAAGCCCCCCTATGGAAATTCAAATACTTTATGCATAGGGGTAATCCTAATTTCTATCGGTGTATATGGAGAAATGAAGCTGAGGAGCTAGAAACTAATCTCGGGATCTACCTGAGGATGATCAAAAGATCATCCACGTTTGTCAACTTTCTAAAGGGTTGTTGGAAGTGTTATGGGTTGGGTTTTGCTGGTGGATGTGTACTAGTGTTTTAGAATTGAGAGGGTGAAATTATTTGAAGGGGGGACAATGTGCCACCCTGAACCTTTTTCATGTGTAATAATAAGATTGTGTGATTTTACTTTGTTTAATTTTCATATTATCCAAACAAAGTTTTCAAAATAAAAAAAAGGCATATTTTATTAAATGAAGCACTAAAATGATTAAATTTCATCATGGTCAAAATAACCTCGATACCCTAAGATACCTATAAAGAGACCTATTAAAATCACAGGGATACCACCAAATTCAACCAAAATACCAATAAAATAGTTGGGGTCTTTCAGATCTATCATGATGAACATCAGTATAGCAATAACCATAGAAACTAGGCTAAGCATCAAAGGAATGATGATAACCATCTTCAACAAGTTTTTATGAAGTTGAAATACCCTAAACATGTATTTATAAGGGTCTTCTTGACTGTTAGAAATACATATGACCGTTATTTTCCTTTTTAGGGTTATTGGAGTTTAAAATTAAGTGACACTTACTATATTATTAAAACAAAATAATTTAAGTGAAAAAATTAAGTTATATTGTATAATTTTTCCTAAAGCCTATATAATTTCTTTAATAATTTTAATTTTTTTGATATGTTTTACATATCTTAATTTTTTTCTTTAACATCATGGTTTTAAATTTGAAAAAATATCTTCTGAAACTTAGTATGATTTCCAAACTTAGGTAATTATTTAAAATAATTTTTAAATGTTTCAAATGTTTTAAATATCCTAGTGTTATAATGGTATTTTAAAGATGTTTTTTAATTAATGGTTTAGTTAATAAAAGTATTCAGTTTTATAAATTAATTTTCTGTATTGTTATAATAAATATTCCTTTTTAAACATAACAAATAATTATTTTTCTAAGTATTTTTAGTATAAAATCATCTTTAATGTTCTATGTATTTGAGTACTTTAAAGTTGTATCTTTGAACAAATTTAATTGAACTTATCTTTTGGAAGAATAATGTTTTAAAAATATAAAATGAACTAAAAATCATGACTTTTAGGTTTTATTGAAAATACAAGGAGAAGTACATATGTTTAATTTAATTAATTCAAAGAGAAGTATGAGTTTTTTTTAATTTTAAAACATGTTTATGAATACTTTTATTAATTAAAATCTATACTCTTGGTTATGTGATGAAAAAATATAATTAATATGCTGATTTGTGTAGTTTAATGTTACAAAGTTTAAAATGAAGTGAAAATATTTTTTTATAAAATCAATGATATTATTTCTTTAAAAAATTTGATTATTTATAAATTTCATTTTTTTCTATGGTTATATGGTTTATTTGAAAGTTGGGTTTATAAAAAACATAAACCCCATAGGGAAGCCCTATAGCTGGGCTGAAGGAGGAAGCTCGCTTACTACAGGAGTAGGTGGTTGAGCCTAGGCCCTTCAGCCATAAAATAGGCCAGCCCATGAGCATGTGTGCACGCCTACCACCATGCATAGAGGAACCAATAATCACACCACCATGCAGGGCGACACGGTGGTAGGGTTGGGTGTAGAAGTGCACCCGTAGAAGACCAGTACTGGGTGGTACCAGGGAGGGGGAGATGGAATTTTGAGTGATGTTTGGGATCTTCAAGTTTATAAATCCGGCTCAAAAATCCTCCCAATTCGATGTGGGATGAACTTTTTAAGTAGAAATCAAATCCCTACTGTCCAATCATATCGCGTATGATTTGGACCATCCGATCAGTCCGCTCTTCAAACTCCACCATCGTGGTATTAATATTATGTTTTCTCTGGACCTTCTGATCATAGACTCAGCTGATCTCCACCATTCAATCAATTTTAAATCCCACACCATGCCTCAGTCAATCGATTATAATTGTGATTTAATCTCAACCCTCCACTATTTTTTTTAAACCACACATTCACCCATTCCATCTGATCATATCCCATTTGATCTGGATTATCCATTTCTTTTCTATTTTTCTTATCTACATTTCTTCTTCTTCCTCTCACCAACCAGAGAGTTGGGCACTGTTTTCTTTCTTTCTTCTTCTTCTTCTTTTTTATTCTCCCTCGAGATTCCACACCTTTCTCTTCGGATCGGCCATTGATTTCTACCTTAGTTTATCTTCTTTTTTATTATTTTATTTGCTCCACTTTCAAGTTTCTGCAAGATTTATGTGTTTATATATATAATATAATCACCATTTGGATTCGAACTTATTCTATGTAAGATGCTGGTTTTAGTTTTTTTAATCCAGATTTTGGGTCATTGTTTATAAATTATGTATGAAACATTATATATAAAATATATTTCTACACCACTTATATAAACCCTAGTTTTCTCACATAATCCTACCCAATCCCTTCACCAAAACTTTCAAACATCCCTTTCTCAAACCTATTGCACTCTTAAAGCCAGGTAAGGGATCTTTTTTCTACATTTTCATTTTTGTAAAACTCTTATACCTTCGTATTTATGGATCAATATATATATATATATATATATATAATTTTATATTACTTCTAAATCATAACTCACATTAGGTTTTCTAAATGTGTTTCTGAAGTATATAACATATGCAGGGGATTTTATGCTTCAATTTCTATATCAAAAACCCTTATAAGGGTCTAATTTGAGTCATTTTTATCATCTACCTTTTGTTTTTAGGATATATATATATATATACACATACTTGTAGTTTCTTCTCCAAGTCCTAAACATGTTTTTCTAAATATGTTTTTGAGAGTGTAACACTCATGAAGGGGAATAATTTATGCTTCTACATCAACGTACAAACCCTTTTTGTCTCATATATAAATTTCATGGATTATATATATGTATATAATTTTATATTTCTTTTAATCCATACTCTTTTTTTGTTTATAGGTTTTTAATTGATGATTAATTGTTATTTTAAACAATGTTCTTAAAACATGTAATACATCAAAGGGTTTTATTTCATCTTATTTTAGTACGAAAAATACTTGATCATGATTTATAATTATATGGTTATGTAAAAACATATATATATATATATATATATAATTTTATTATGTAAAAAATCTGAGTTGTTTCTTCCCAAACCTATTCTTATTAATTGAATTATGTATGTGAAGGATACAATGTTTTCAGGAATTTATTAAACCTTTTTTTAGGTTGTGCAAACCCCAAGTATACACCTTTTGTATATAGGGTTCTATATTAGTCAAAACCCACATATACACATATATGTATTTCAATTTTGTTATCCCAAGTTTAAAAAAATGATAGCTATGTTAATAACTTGTACAAATGTTTTCATGATTAAAGCAAAATATATATATGTATATGCATATGTATATGGGATTATTTAACTTTTCTTTTAAACATAAATACTCCAAATGGAATAATTATTGTATTCCAATTTTTAACAAGAAATGCCCCTAATTATTTAAGTTTTTGTTTTAATATTTTTTGATATAGCAATTAACATTGCCTGGATTAAATGAGTATCTCAAAGCCAAAACATTTAAACATGACTTGAAAAGGGTCGCTTTGAAAAGGGTTTAATACAAGAGTAGTTATTTTATCTGACAACCCATTATTTTATGTGTAGTAGTTCTTACTACATGTGTAAGAGTATGTCATTTTAGTTCATGCATGTCACTGTTAAATCTGAAACCAATAGGTCTAGTCCTTCTTACATTTATGGCATAATCCATTTCTGATATGCACATGTATGTAAAAAGGGTTAAGGAATAAGAATGTATGTATTCAATGTAGTATGGGACCCTATGAATATAATTCCATACTATACATATGAGGAATGTATTAGACTTAAATGATAAGATGGGTGTGCCCAGATAGTGATCTAATTCATTGGGTAAAGTTGAGTCTCATGAGGCGTTATGAGCGATGGTCATGGTAGTTAGCCTTGGCTTGTTCTACTTCGGGAAATGGGATTGGTGGTTAGCCTTGACCTGTACTAATAACGGCAATGGGATTGGAGGTTAACCTTGACTCATACTAAGTCATGTTTTATGGTCTTGGTGCAAGGACTTGACAAAGTATGGAATTATACATTCCCTCATTATGTATTGGTAAATGATCAACCAAGGGATTATTCGACTAATGGAATATAACTTGGCTAAGAATATTCTATGATAATGGTGATGAATTCATAATAAATAATTTTATATGCAAATGGAAAGTTATAAAAGGAAGGGGTATCTAAAGTTAAGATTACATGAATTTCATTTTAAGTTCTAAAGAATCATGACATGATTACTAAAGTAATTATATATACAATTTGGCATATCACTTTTGAGTTGGTTTGATCAATTTATGAATCATGCATCAATCATGCATTCCTATACATGTATGTGCACTATGATTTATGTATTACCTTCAGTTTTTAAGTAATCATGTATGAATATTGAGTAAAAGGTCTGTTTGGAAAAAAAAATAAGTAACCTTTGAAAATATTGATGACATGCCTCGAGAAGTAATGTTTTCCCCTTAAGAAAATGTTTTATGATTATTTCAAAGGTTGTTGTTTTAAAAATGGAATTTCCTTAATTGTTTTAAAACCTCTTACTCGGCATTCTTTTTCACACCCTACATTTTCAATTTATTTTATAAGGTTTATTATATTAATATAAGCTTTGAGTACTCTTATGTGACAACATTAATATGAAGCTTAACATTGTCAAGTTTTTGGAAGAAGTGTATCAACAGCACTTGGTTTTCTAGAACCTAAACTGAATCAAAATTATGTATTGGAACAAGATGTGTAATTTTTGTATGAATGTGTCTATGAAAAAAACTTCACACCATGATTCAGGCACTGATTCAAGACTTTTAGGGTCGGGGTCTGGATAGTTGGTATCAAAGGATCGGTTTAGACAACCCTAGAAAATTAGAACAACATTAAAAACTTGATTATGTATTACTAATTATACTCCTTCTTAAAATTTTATGATGGTAGATGAATCAAGATGTATGTCTCTTCCAACAGAAATATTAGAGTAAATAGTGATCAAATCATGTTTAGAATTCTACGATGCTTTTGAAAACCTTCGTTTGTCGGGAAAACACCACTACCATGTATCCAATTCTCTTTATATACTCCAGCTTCACTAAGGACTAGGCTTCAACTATTTTCTTATGGTGAACGCTCAATTTTCATTCTATGCATGGAAGGGAAAGTATTTTGAGGGTTTATTTAAATTGTTTACCCTAGCCGGGAATGCGTTATCTCTAGAGGACTTCCAAGAGGTAGCCTAGGTGGGTGACCTCCAAGCAGTGTACCTTTTTCAAAACTTGACCTACGGTCTTTTTGGTCAAATTATGGACTGAAATTTTTGGGGACGTGTCTTCCCAATTGTATTATCGACATCAAGTTCATACTAATATCATTCAAATAGATACACATCATTATTTTCCCACATGACTGAAAATTATTTTTTATTTGATTATTAAATCACTTTGCAAGGAAAGTGAGATACCATAGTGTCCAGCAAAACAACCAAATAAAAATACAAAAAATTCCCAAGAACATAAAATTTCTACCTCGCCCCAGCATTTTAATCGTGTAAAGGTCCTCCACCAGGACATGAGCACTTAGACAGCCTTGTTCAAAGATGTGCAGGCACAATACCAATGGCCAGGCCATACCCTCTCAGAATCCAAGTGCCATACCAAAGTGGTGACCTCGTGCTCTGAACCCCATCTGAAGTAGAACCAGAAAAATGTTGGGAACAAAACCCCTAATTCACCTTAGACCCACTGACTGAAATTAAGTCCTCATAATAAAACACTCAAGAAAATAGATAGACTGAACATTAGTTAGAAAATGAGATAATAGAGTCATTGAAAGAAAATTTAAACCTACCAGAGTTCATATCCCTAAACAGCTTCCATGAAATATTTGTCACCTGAGTGTGAGGCTCTTCCATTATCAGGACTTCTAAAGTAGCAGATATTTTATCCCATACCTGTATGTATTCCTCGAGATTTAACAACCCCTGGTTGAGACCCCAAACCAGAATCAAGTCCTGTTTGTCAACCCAAGAGTATTTCTCCTCATTAGGGTTCATTTCAATATTCCGGCCCATCATCTTGGATGCATCCTCTTTAGATGCATTGAGATACAACACCTTCTCTTTAACCTCATCTCCCGAACTCAGAATTAAACCCCATGATCCGGGTTGATCAAGGCATTCTGGTTGACATAATGCCTCGTAGGCCACCCTCTCATCCACTTTCTTTTTTGAAGATCGGGTCTTCAAAGGAGGTGGAAAGGAGTAGTAGTCCTTCCTGCCCTTACTCCTTATGTTACTCCTTCTACTCCTCGAGCTTGTTTCTCCAGTAGAGATACTCTTACTTTCTCCCATGGAATGCACCACTCATTCCCCATTTACAAATGTCTGATTATTCTTGATTATTGTTCAGCCCTTCCATAGTGAGGCCGTCAAATTTATTTCCCACTTGTATGGATTACTAAATACCCCTGACCACTTCCTCATAGGAAGAATCACCAGCATGCTCGACCCCTGGTATAGCCACACTGTTTGAAGGGGCCACCTCCATATCCAGCCCATGCCTTCCCTTCCTCAGGTCATCCTATTTGGAACCCTCCACTCCCGTTGTAATCTCCTCCACATAAACCCACAGTTGCTCCGGAACATGAGAAATCCTAGACACCCTTGGCCCTTCATGGGTTGCAGTCAGGTGAACCAAATCTATCTCCCTCCAAGAAATCTTTAATGGTGAACTACTGCTAGAGTATGGTCTGTCTAAATCATTCCTCAGCCTCTTAAACACATTCTCCACTGTCAGATTCACCTAATTCTTCAATATTTTCTTCACCGGTGAACAAACTCGTGGAGACCACTCAGGTAAAAACTCCCTTGACTCATCACATAGCCTAGGAGGACTGACTAAATCTCCTTCAAGGCCTGTCAACCCAGAGGATTTCATGTCACCCTCATGATGAATTTTAGCTTCTCTGCCACCAATATAAGTCAACATCAAGGAATTCCTCTTAGAATTCCTATGGCAAGCCTCCTTCAAGTGACCCAATCACTTTCATTCAGAGTAATAATCAGTCCATGATTCGAAAACCACACGTTGTTTGCAGTGGTATTCTTCGCCCACCGTTATCCACACATACTTGAAAGGAACCTGTGACACATCCATTTCAACACAGATTCTAGGATTCACGGGATGACAAATGGCCTCTGTGCGTCTATCTGAACAC
This sequence comes from Viscum album, assembly GCA_963277665.1. Taxonomy (NCBI): domain Eukaryota; kingdom Viridiplantae; phylum Streptophyta; class Magnoliopsida; order Santalales; family Viscaceae; genus Viscum; species Viscum album. Next base: position 1,724,866,070 of record OY728152.1, on the reverse strand, counting down.
ATGTATCTCCATATCAAATTTCCTAACATACGGATAATAGATGGATTTTGAAACGGTAGAGGGAGGTTGGGGAAACTTACCCATATTTCCATTGAAGTAGGATCATGTTTTATATGCAAGTCGAAGGACCACCGGAGAAGATAAAATCAGAAACCATTGAAGCTTCTTAGAGCGCTTGACTAAGATTTTATGAGATCAGCCTCTGAGGTGAAATGGACCATGATTTGACTATTATCCATAAGACCCATTATTTCCCTCTCTTGCAGACCCCAAGCATCGAAGACGTGCCTATAAAATGAGTCTACCAAGGGTCGTCTCTGAATAAATCTCGAAATCAGAGTGTGCTTCAGAAGGTATGAACACTCAAAAGATTCTGATGTCAAAAGATAAAGTTTAGGGAAACCATCGAGTAAATCCGTGACTTTCAGGCCGAGCGGGATTTGAGGAAATGCCGGTAGCAAATCAGGTTTTGATAATGGAATTAAAGGAGAAGAAGCATCTCTCCTGGATGGTAAAGGTCCCTCCCCCGTTATTGAGGGAGGGACCGAGGTAGAATCCACCATCGTCATGAGCTTCATCCACTTCTACCCTTTTCTCACATGGAACATTATATTTCCCCATGAATTTGATCCTAGTTGCATGTGTTGAATCTGGACCCAAGATATTGAATAATTTGGAACCTCCTTTAGGATCTTTTTGACTACAAATTGGGGAAATCACCAACATCGGTGGTAGCTATGAAGAGACGTCATGATGGATATTAGTAAATCCATACCAGTGATTTGTGAGAGGGAGTGAATGGTTATGTAACACCTTGAGTTCTATGAAACTTGTTTAAATTGATAATTTTGTATTTTATTTTTTGGTATTTTATTATGATTTTACAAAATAACGTCTCTATTGTAATATGGTTATTCCTTACTAAGTAAAAAAATTCCCTTGAAATATTCAGATGGAAAATGTAGGTTTACCAACAAACACCTTATCACTTCCTATCTAATTACTAGATTCCATAATCATCAAGTCATGTTTAGAAGACTAAGACCCTTTTTTAAACCTACTCTTATCTTGGAAACGCCTCTATAAAGTGTACCTCATCTCAAATATCTTTTGTTACTACAAAGGAGAGAGATACATCTATAATTGTATCGAAAATGCATAGTTGTAAAAGTATAGGCAGAGGGGGAAGTACCAATAAGGTATCTTATAAAGTTTCACCTTGCACAAGAACTACCAAGCCTTGGGAAATTTTTGTGAATCTGCCTTGGAGGGTGACCTTCGAGTGGTCTATCTGTTCTAAGTACTAAGGTTTACTACTTATGGGAAGCTCTATAGCTTTGAATTTTTCAAACATGATGTAGTTTGAGGGATTTATAGAGATCTATTCCACTCTCAAATCTCTGGTCTCCACACCGCACAAGCCTCCCTCTAGAAAATCGAATGATTTATGCATTGGGGTAATCCTAACTGCTCTTGGTGTATATGGACCAAAGAATTCATGGAACTAGAAACTAATCCGGGGATCCACCTAAGGATGATCAGTAGATCATCCATGTTGGCCAACTTTGTGAAGGGATATGGGAAGTGATGTGTGTCTGGTTTGCTGGTGGATGTGTACGAGTTTTTTTGAATTAAGAGGGCGCAATTCTTTGAATGGGTATAATGTGACCCCCCGAAACATTTTCATGTGTAATAATAATATTGTTTTCTTTTACTTCGTTTAATTTGCATACTATCCAAACAAAGTTTTTAAAATAAAAACAAGACATATTTTATTCAATGAAGAACTAAAATGATTACATTGCTTCAAGGCCAAAAGAACCTCACTACCTGAAGATACCTACTTATAGACCTATTAGAAATAACAAGGAGACCACAAAATACAACAAAAATCCCACGAAAATAGTGTGGGTCCTTGGGATCTATCATGATGAACATCATTATAGCTAGAACCACAAAAACTGTGCTAAGCATCAGAGGAATGATGAGAACCATCTTTGTGAAGTTGTCTTGAAGTTGAAATACCCTAAACATGTTTTTATAAGGGTCTTCTTGACCGTCGGAAATACATATTACCGTTATTTCATTTTTAGGGCTGTTGGTGATTAAAATGAAGTAGTTGTTAGGATCTTGTTAAACCAAAATAATTTAAGAGAAAAAATTAAGATATATTGTATAATTTTTCATAAATACTATATAATTTCCTTAATCATTTTAATTCTTTTGATATGTTTTAAATATCTTATGTTTTATCTTTAACATCATGGTTTTAAATTTAAAATTATATCTTATGAAACTTAGTATGATTTCAAAACTTAGGTAAGTATTTCAAATACTTTTTAAATGTTTCAAATATTTTAAATATCCAAGTGTTATAATGGTATTTTAAAGATGTTTTTAATTAATGGTTTAGTTAATATAATTATTCGGTTTTATAAATTAATTTTTTATATAGTCATAATAAATATTACTTTTTAAACATAACAAATAATGATTTTACTAAGTATTTTAAGTATAAAAGCATCTTGAATGTTTTAAGTATTTTAGTACTTTAAAGTTGTATCTTTAAACACATTTAATTGAACTTATCTTTTGGAAGCATAATGTTTTAAAAACCTAAAATGAACTTAAAATCATGACTTTTGGGTTTTAGTGAAAATACAATGAGAAGTAAATATGTTTACTTTAATTAATTCAAAGAGAATTACACATTTTGTTTTTGATTTTGAAAACATGTTTATGAATAATTTTATTAATTATAAGTTATACTCTAGGTTATGTGATTACAGAATATAATGTATATGTTGATCTATGTACTTTAATGTTCCAAAGTTTAAAATAAAGTAAGAATCATGTTTTATAAAATTAAATATATTATTTATTTAATTAATTTTATTATTGGTAAATTTCTTTTATTTTTCTATGGTTATATGGTTTATTTGAAAGTTGGGTTTATAAAAAATATAAACCCCATAGGGCCAGCACTCCAGCTGGGCTAAATGAGACAGCTTGTACTACTACAGGAGTGGGTGGCCTGGCCTAGTCCCTTTATCCACAGCACAGGCCATCCCATGGGAGTGTGTGGGTGCCTACAGGCACACATGGAGGAAACAAGTAGTGTGCCACTGTTCGGGGTGGCACGGCAGTAGGGGTGGGCGTATAATCATGCTCGCAGAAGACCGGTACGGGGTGGTACAAGGGAGGAGGAGAGGGAATTCTGAGTGATGGTCAAGATCTCTAGGCTTATAAATCCAGCTAAAAACCCTCCCAATTCGATATGGGGTGAACTTTTTAAGTGTAAATCAAATCCTTGTCGTCCGATCATGTTTTGTGGGATTTGGACCATCCAATCCGTCTGCTCTTCAAACTCTACCACCGCGGTATTAATATTGTGTTTTCTCTTGACTGTCTAATCATGGACTTGATTGATCTCTATCATTCAATCTGTTTTAAATCCCACATCATGCCTCAGCTATCCGATCATATCTAAGATTTAATCTCAACCCTCCATAGTTTTTTTAATGCAGATTCATCCTAGTCGTCTGATCAGATCCAATTTGATCTTGACCATCCATTTCTTTTCCGTTTTTCTTTTCCGTGTTTCTTCTTCTTCCACGCACCAACCAGTGACTCTCCCACTATTTTATTTCTTCTTCTTCTTCTTCTTTCTTCTCCCTCAAGATTCCCCACCTTTATCTTTTGATCGGCCATCAATTTCTACCGTTAGTCTCGGTTGATCTTCTTTTTTATTATTTTATTTACTCCATATTCATGTTTCTACAAGCTTTATGTATTTATATATATAATATAATCACCATTTGGATTCAGATTTATTCTAAGTAAGATGCTGGTTTTAGTTTGTTTAATCCATATTTTGAGTCTTTATTTATAATTTATATATGAAACATTATATATAAAATATAAATGTACACCACCTATATAAACCCTAGTTTTCTCACATAATCCTACCTGATCCCTTCACCTCAACTTGAAAACAACCCCTTCCCAACCCTGTTGCACTCTAAAATCCAGGTAAGGGTTCTTTTTTCTACGTTTTTATTTTTATAAAACTCTTATACCTTTGTATTTATAGATCTATATATATATATATATATATATTTATTTATATATAGTTTTATACTACTTCTATATATTAACTCACATTAGGTTTTATAAATGTGTTTTTGAAGTATATAACACATGAAAGGGATTTTATGCTTCAATTTCTATATGAAAAAACCCTTGTAAGGGACTAATTTGAGTCATTTTTATCATCTATATATGCCTTGTGTTTTTTTGATATATATATATATATATATATATATATATATATATATATATATATATAATTTTAGTTTCTTCTCTAATTCCAAAACATGTTTTTATAAATATGCTTTTGAGAGTGTAAAACTCATGAAGGGGAATTATTTATGCCTATACATCAACATACAAAACCCTTTTTAATCTACTATTTCTATTTCACGGATTATATATATGTATATAATTTTATATGGCTTTTAATCAAAAATCGTTTTTGGTTTTTAGGTTTTTAGTTGATGATTAATTGTTCTTTAAAACAATGTCCGTTTAACATGTAATACATGAAAGCGTTTTATTTCATCTTATTTTAATATGAAAAATCCTTGCTCACAATTTTTGAATATATGGTTATGTACAAACATATATATATATATATATATATAAGTTTATTATGTAACTAATTTGAGTTGGGTATTCACAGACTTGTTCTTATTAATTGAATTATGTATGTGAAGGACACAAAAGTTTCAAGAATTTATTAAACCTTTTTTTGGGTTGTGAAAACCCCAATTATACACCTTGTGTAAATAGGGTTCTATATTATTCAAAACCCACATATACACATATATATAATTCAATTTAGTTTTCTCAAGTCTAAAGAAAATGATAGCTATGTTAATAAATTATACAAATTTTTTCATGATTAAATATATATATATATATATATATGCATAAGAACGTGTGAGTATTTACCTTTTATTTTAAACATAAATACTCCACATGAAATAATGATTGAATTCCAATTTTTCACAAGAAATTCCTCTGATTATTTATGTTTTTTTTAAAATATTTTCTAATATTACAATTAACATTTCATGGATTAAATGAGTGTCTCAAAGTCAAAACATGTACACATTACTTGAAAAGGGTAACTTTATTAAGGGTTTAATTCAATAGTTGTTATTTTATTTGACAACCGATTATTTTATGTGTACTATTTCTTACTACATGTATAAGAGTATGTCATTTTAGTTCATGAATGTCACTGTTAAATCTGAAACTAACAATTCTAGTAGTTCTTACATTTATGGAATAATCTATTTTAACTATGTCAATGCATGTAAAAAGGGTTATGGAATAAGAATGTAAGTATTCAATATAGTATGGTACCCTATTAATATAAACCATACTAGACATATGAGAAATGTTATGGACTTAAATGATAAGATGGGTGCGCCCAGATAGCGCTCCAATGCATTGGGTAAAGTTGAGTCTCATGAGACGTTATGGGAAACGGTCTTAGAGGTCATCCTTGGCATGTGCTACTATGGGAAATGGGATTGGAGCTTAGCCTTGACCCATACTACTATAGGAAACATGATTGTTGGTTAGCCTTGACTCGTAATAAGTCATGTTTTATGGTCATGGTGCTAGTCCTTGACAGAGTCTGGCATTATACATTCCCTCATTTTGTATTGTTAAATGATCAACCAAGGGATTATTCGACTAATAGAATATCCCTTGGCTAAGAATATTCTATGACAATGGTGATAAATGCATAAGGAATAATTATGTATTCATATGGAAAGTTATACAATTAAAAGATATCTAAAGTTATGATTACATGAATTTCATTTTAAGTGCTAAATAATCATGACATGATTACTTATGTAATTCTATATACAATTTTCCATATCACTTTTGAGTTGGTTCGATTAATTTATGAATCATTCATCATTCATGTATTTCTATACATGTATGTGCACTCTAATTTATGTATGACCTGCAGTGTTTAAGTAAACACATATGAATCTTGATTAAAAGGTCTTTCTGGAAAAAAATTTCAAGTAACCTTTGAAAATATTGATGGCGTGCCTCAAGAAGTAATGTTTTCCTCTAAAGAAAACGTTTTTTGATTATTTCAAAGGTTTTTGTTTTAAAAATAGAATTTCTTCAATTGTTTTTTAACCCCTTACTGGTTATTCTTACACTCACTCTACGTTTTCAATTTATTTTAGAGGGTTTAGTAGATTATTCCAAGCTCTGATTACTCTTATGTGATGACATCAATATGAAGCTTAACTTTGTCATGTTTTTGGAAGAATTGTATCAGTAGCACCTAGTTTTATAGAACCTAAACTGAATTGATCCTCTGTATTGGAATAAGATGTGTAATTTTTGTATGCATGTGTCTACAAAAAAAATTGCACACTATGTTTCAGGCACTGATTCCAGACTTCTAGGGTCGAGGTCATGATATGTCATGTGATCAACCTAAAATTCATACATAAGGTATGAATTTGCACTGGGATGCTCATATATGGTGTAAGAATATAACATAGTAGGGTCTCACAAAGAACCCCTAATATACATATTCATATGTGAGTTTATGCATGAGGAAAGTAATCATGTCACACAAGTGCATTGGGAATTGTGTGCTAACCAGACCACCATGAGTCACTTTGTATCGGGTCACTATATGATGACCAAGCTACCAAAACACTTAACCACACCTACTTCATCACAATGCCAGAATATTTTCATCATCTCACACCCTCAAAATTCATCAGAGCGCATAACTGAAGGCATATGGTAGGGTGTCATCTAACCTCAACTACTACCCATAGAATCAGTGTATGGGCCCTCATAAAAACTTCATACTCACCATCTCACTAAAAGTGGTCCCATTTACATGCATTAAACCATCCCTTATCACTCAAGGTAGGTCATTCATTACATATCTGACCACTACCTTATCACCCAAGTTAGGCCTCACATCCAACATTAGAATCGCCTCGATACTCAAGATAATTCCATATCTATCTATCAACCCATACCTTCTCACTCAAGACATGGTCGACCAAAACCTCCCCCTAAATCCAATACCCATACAATAACCACTACCTTATCACTCTAGGTATGGCTCAACATCATGTTTTTACTACTACCTTCTCAGTCATTATAGGGTCTAACCACCACCTTCTCACTCAAGGTGAGTTCATCAGGACTCAAGTCATACCTTCTCACTCAACATAAACCCAAACTTTATGCACACTAAGACTCTCACACAATGAAATCCTTCCAATGCCATCTCACTCATGGGGTAGAAATCCCTCGGGACCCATCATCTAAAAAGAGGTATCTATCACCTATCACAACACACATGGAATACAACCCACCAAATAAGCTCACCATCTCACTACCTTGGGTGTTATTCATTCATACTTAGCCTTTCATCTCAATGTACCATGATGTGTTTATCCCCATATTCTCATATCCTCTACACTATCTCATTTTCATAAGCACAAACTTTAAATATTATTGGAATCCTCATCTCACTCGTCATGTAATATACTAGGGTCTCACAACCCTTCTCATTATCTAGCCATTGATAGAAATCAACGTCAGTCACAACATGGTGACCTTACAATGCAAAGGATTTTCCTAACCCTAGCCTCAACAAGAGGGTCTAAATATATTTCAAAACCCTCTTATATTTCCAAACCTTTGTCCTAAAGGACTTCCCATGACTCGCGTCAGAGTATCACATCACATCTTCTAAAATAGATCACAAAGACTCTCTTCTCACATGACAAGACTATCTTCTAACTATAGGAGGGAGTTCCTAGCCACTCATGAGATGTATGACTAACTCTCCGATCATCACTTAGCCCTAACCCTACCATGTCTACCCAAAAACCCAAGGAACCCTACCAAGGCTATCTATCATCACCACTCACACCCTGATACCTACCCAAGGCCTATCATCTACCTAACAGCCACCATCACCCCTTGTTGAAATATTCATTGGGTGATTTTAATCACCCAAGGTGCTAAAGAGATCTAGGTCTCATCCTGAGAGGATCAATTCCACATCGACATCACACTTAAGATATTTCTTGGTCCCTAAATGTACTACCCACACCCATGTGATTATTCCGACATGCACACTCATAAATAAACAATCATATGATTTCATATCATAGGGGCCATCAACCTCAAACAGAAAGTTAACCCCTCATAAAGCTTCTTTAACCTATTACCAATCTCATCCACATTCCCGATCATCTCTATGACACCATATGACATAAAAATTTAATTATAACCATTTATAATTTATTATTCAAATTATATCTTGTGGAATATTTTCTTAAAAACTAAATGTGCATCAACAAAACACCAAAATCACTCCTTATGGTGTGTGATCAACCTTCTAAGACCTCCTCTAGCCATATTGAAAATCAAACCAATCATTCTGACCCAATTATACCATGATCTAGTGGAATTATCATTGAAACACTAACCGAGTCACACCAAATCATATGTAACAAACGAGGAAACCAAAAACAGAGGAATCATAGGAACATCATACCTTATAAAATCATTGGAATGAACTAAATATTATCCCCCATCATGGAGGATTTAATGGAGCAAGAGGAAGGGGAGATCTGTTTGGACTCTCCCCAACACCCACTGGTCCCCAAAATCTGAAGATCCCCAACCCCAAATAGTATGATTGCCTTTATTTAAAAAAACTAGGTAGGGACACCCTTGTGTTGAGGCCATAGAGGAAACAGTTAAATCACCCCTTCTAAGGACCAGGATGTGGCATTGAGTAATTTTTTGTTGTAAGTATTCCTTGAAAGAAGCTAGAGACCCCACCTCTTGAGGGACCTCCATGGTGAAGCCCCTGGGATTTTCCTTCATGATTTTCCACAATGATACAATATAGCATGGACCTCCTAACTATGGTGCAGATGGCTCCTAATAGATAGGGTCGCTCTTTAATCCTTATTTGTGTGAATTTCATTTGTTGTCAACAATTTTCAATGAATAAGGATTGCATTGATGTCGATATGTTGTGGACGTAGAAAGTAATAAATATCTTAGAAGTTTAATTTATGAATCCATTCTTTTTTAGGAAGAAAAGAAGTTCCTTGGAAAAATTTTACTTATCTTTATATGTTTCAAGACTAGATTACCCTTTTTAGAAGATTAGTTTGAATCTTGGTTGGAATTTTTCCTTGAAAAACTTAATATATTAAAGGAAAAAGTGATTTGAAGAAGGTTCATCCATGAGAGTTAGATGTAGTTTTGAAGGTGTTTGAAGAAAAATTATGATGAGGCTAACCAGTTCAAATTCAATACATATCATGAATGGATTTCATGATGAAATATTTTGAAGAAAGGAGTCACATGCCCGAAAACATTTTTATGCACCATTAAGGTGGGTCTAAGAAGAAGTTCTGCACTATAGAGCACAGAACACATTGTAATGGTGTTGAGGAACAGGTTTCTTATGCTGTGAGAGGGTGACCATGCCATAAAAGGGAAATCAAATGAAAAAATTTCCTCCCAAAAAAATCTATACAACCACATCCTGTATTATGGGTTATACTGCCATAAGAAGATAAAGTTGTTTCCTGTTCCATAGAAGAAGTGACCATGTAGTAAGGTACTATAGGCTAGTGTTTAGACTGTATGGAGAATCTATGACCTCCATTCCATAGTGAAGAACCATGTCCCAATGGGCTGACCACCTAGGTCCTCAATCCATATGAGTATCACACCATATAGAATATTAGGTCAATTTTTGTGCCTTTGAAATTTGAGGACCTCTGCATCATAGGAAGTGGCTATGCCATATCCAGTTTACATTTGGATTATTCCATAGAATAGGTTTCTATGTCAAAATGATCATTTTTCTGTAATTTGATGTCTTTTTAGATTTTGATTTTACTATGCCAAAACACATGATCATTCTATAGAGTGTCCAAAAATTTTAAAAATAGTTTTTTTGAACTAAAATCTTATACTGCAAAGGAGGAGGATGCGCCCGGAAAGTGAATTTTTGGGAAAATCTACGAATTTCGACAGCCATGCTAATTTTTCTCTATATTTGAAATTTAGTGGTTATTTTAGCCTATTATAACTACCAATTAAAATTTAATAGTCATGATTAAGATGTTATATAATCCAAGGGTTTTGATTGAAAGATAAGATTTGAATTTGAAATTAAAAATAAAATCTAAATTATTTTTTTAAGAAGGGGTTTGTTGTGTGATGTTTGAAGTGTGTGAAGTAAGAGTGAGAATAATGGTTCAACATAATTATCATTAGATAAATTTGGTGTTCCAAGAAAGGATAAAGGAGAACAAGTTTATTTCTATTTGTATACTAAAGTAGAATATAAATAAGAAATAGATCTAGTGTAATCCAGTTATGGATTGAAGTTGAAGAAACAAACAAGAAGAATATGTGTTTTTCAAAAATGATTTTGTGGTGAAGAAGAAAACTTGGAAAGGATAATTGGTTGTGGATTACAGACTTGTATAGATAAAAGAAGTTTATTACAACCAGTACATGATAAGAATAAAAGGAATAAAAATTTTGTTTTATTGTACGGAAGAGATGAAAAAAGTGTGTATCCCAATTTTCATACAATAGATGATAATTTCTTATATTTTATTGTGAAAGTGAAAGAAGAAGAAGAACAAAAAAAGAGGCAGAATATCTATAATAAGATAGAATTCTATACTATTATTGTAATATCATGTTGTTATTTAAATGTTTTCCATTGTTAGTTGTGAGATATACTGAAGCATATTTAAGAGAGGAAAAAACACATGTCTCAAGGTTATACCCTACTCATCATAGCTCACATCAGGAATCTAGTGGGTTGTGTGATCATAGAATAATTCAGTTCACACTAAGGACTAGTCATCTCACATTAACTGATGAACCTTGTAATTTTTTCACCTTGTTTACATGTGTTTGGTTGGGCTATAAGAAATAAAGAAGGAAAGAGAGAAGAAGAGTGATATGTTAACTATAAAAATTTATATAGGTAAATTGAAAAAAGGATAAAAGTGAGGTAGTTTAAATCATATCAAGACTTACCAACATTTATTCACCCCCCTATCAGTTTGGTTCATATCCAAATAGGTCCCCTCAATTGGTATCAAAAGGAGGTTCTCCTCTATTAGATTCTATTATTGAAAATTTTTTGCTTTGATGATTTGAAGTTTATTTCTTGAAATTATAATGAATTATAGTTTTGTATAAGTTCTTTCTATTACAGATCATAACTCAGTTTTAGCCAAGATTTTGATGAATAAGAAAATGAATGAGAATGAAAAGATGAAGAAGATGTCTCTCTTGTTAAAAGAGTAATAAGTTTCATGTAATCCAAGCAGGGAATAAAAATTTATTTTGTAAGGATATTAATGTACCACAAAGGATATGGATATGATTACAAACTCAGTGGGATTAAAGGATTCAAGTAATATGAAGGTATGTGAATATTCTTGTTTAAATTTTCCACAGGAAGAAGTTTTAAGTGGCTATGATCAAATGTTAATAGATTTATCTATTTAAAATTTAAAATATATGGTGTATTATTTTACCAAATAATTAGTTTCTATTATATGTGTGATTATTGAAGTCTTTTAGAAATAAATCACTCAGCTTGAAGTTGAGGCTGAAAACATGGAGAATACTTTTAACGAAAGGGAATTGACCATTATAAAGTTCTCTAATTAGGTTGGATCAGTTGAAGAAGTAAAATGGGAGCATAAATATAGTTTCTCCATGATTGAAGAGAATTTTCTCAATACAGTCAGAGAAAAGTATGATTCCACAAAATATTTTTAGAAGAAAACCCATATATTATAACAAAAAATGAATAAAAAAATTGATGTCAAGGATTTGAAATTGGAAGTGAAATCCAAGAGGATAAATTAACATGACTCATTATTACAAGAAAAGGTTAATATTCTTGAATAGGATATTGAAAATATGAGTAAGTATTGTGAAGAGAGAGTTTCATTTATTGAAGATCGGATTAACTCATTCAATAAGAGGTGTCTTGAACTGAAGATTAAATTGGACAATCTAGAAATGAAACATATAGAGTCTTTACAAATGAAGGAAGTAGAATTTATCAAAATAAATCTTAAAGAGGATTCTTATGTAAAAATACTAATATTATATAATGACAAGATCATGAAATATTTTTATGACCTTTCTTAGGAATTTTCAGAGGTACCATCCATATCTAAATTTCATAATTATAATAAATATATTTTCATTTAAAGTATAAGTATAAATAAAAAATATTTATAAGTATGGATGAGAAGAATTTATGAATATAATACCAACATTTATATGGTAGATAGAATAGAAAGTCTAAGTGTCGATTCCCAAGGTGAAGCTCAACCAGTGATGAAGAAGGCCCAGAAATAGCATGTTATTGAATTTGAAAAATCTGGACAATATATACTCAAGAAGAGAAGAACAAGGTTTATTGGGAAATAATGGTGGTGTAATAGATTTGGAAATTTTATATTATATTTTTGGTACAATACACTCATATCAAAATCACAAAGAATTCCATTTTTAAAGGATAGAATATGAGAAGATTCAATATCCATAGATTCATAAGAACTTGTCCACTTCAAATAGGTATGATAATCATGGAGATATATATGATGTGTGAAATGGTTATGTTTATATACTTCATTCATTCTCATATCAGTATTTATCAAATACTAATAAGTTTAAAATACCAAGTTATATGATTAAAGAAGCTACCTCGAGATGAAATTAGAAGAAGGATGAGAATCAGTATTCTGTCATGAAAACGTCAAAGATGATAGATAATAGATCCTTAGAAAATAATATGAATGAGAAATAAAAAAAATTATAGTATAATAAGGTTAATAGGAGTTATATTTCAGAAGGTAAAATCACTCTCATGAATCTATGTGTAAAATCCATAAAGTATTCCAATATTTCAAAAGGATTCTGGTGATTTTTTCAGTAGATTTGGAGAGAGAATTAAAATTATAATAATCACAAAAAATGTATTGTTCAAAATTAAAAGAGAAGGATCCACATGAAGAAGTAAAATTTCATGAGTGGTTGTCATAAAAATGATAACACTTTTATTAGAGAAGTATTATGTACAAGATTAAATATGACTATACACAATGGAAAAGGTTGCTTACCATCTTTCCATCATAAGAATCCTTGAAAATAATTCAATATACAATGATAATTACGAAATATATCTCGTACAAGGGAGAATAGGATGTGAATAAATCCATGATATGAAATCCAAAGTTGGATTAAAAAATCAAATGTGGAAGCATAAAGGGTGAAACAACTTCGTTGAGAAAAACATCTCAACCTTTCTATTCACATTGAGGAAAAAGAAGATATGCCTTATTCACTTAACATGTGTGTATTGTATTTGTACATACATTTTAGGGAATTAAATTTTAAGTATTTTTTCAAGGAGAGAACCTGAGAAATTGAATATACTATCAATTATAGATAGCAAAGATAAAGAATTCATAATCCTTGAATAATTTATCAATTGGTATTGAAATAAAAATATGATAGAGAATCATTTTTTATGAAGATAAATAAGGTGTTGTCAACATGATACAATAAGAATATGAATATATCATCATGTATTGATCTCAGAAGTTGGTATTTCAAAAATTAAGATTTAAAGGATGTAATCCTTGGTGAAGATGTGGAAGTTATCAAATCTGGACAGCCACATGAAGAAGACTCATTTTGGTGTAATATCATCATGGAAATACCAAAACATATATATTTAAGGGATTGAAAATTATGAATATTATGAGGAGTTTCTCTTGAGATGGAAAAAAGTTAATAATGTTGAATAATATTCTAAAAATTTTGCCTCATGAAAATTTGATTATTCTCAAAGGTATTTTCAAAAATAATAATTGAATATGAATATATTCTTTATCTCTCATACCTGGTAATTAAAATTCAAATCAATAAATTAAGGGTGAGAAATTAAATTAATCAATGTCATAAGTGATGAAGTTCAAATATGTTCTAAGGATATTTTAACCTTCCATTTATGTTTGAAAGTTCTAATTTGTGTATTAAGTGAGTGTAGGAAAATTTAAGTTGATATTAATGAAAACTTTGTATCTCAAATTGGTGCATATTAAATATTAGTCACAAATCGATTCAAAATTAAATGTCCTTGAAGATGAGTTTTTGTGTTGTCTCATTTCATTTGATATCATTTAAATTATTTATGGATAGATTAGTTTTATAAATCAAATTCACTTCTTTACTACACTGATCAAGGCTTAGTATACTAAGAGTGGAATGGTTGATAATGATTTGATACCATTTCCTATGTTCTTGGTATTTCTTGTTAATAATGGGGAGAGAAAAAAATGAAAATATAGATGATAATGGGGAGTAGAGTAAAATCAAATAAAGGTTGTAGAGAAGTGTAAGATTTAAGATTACATATTAAAATATATTTTTACGATGGTATTGATAAAAAATAAAAATTTTGAGCTTTTTTATCCCATATTGTGTCAGTTGCATTTTTGTCAGTGATTTTAAATAAAGAAGGATTTAATTTATGTCAATATGTTGGAGTTTTAAGGTAGTAGAAATATCTTGGAATTTTAGTTAAATAATTAAATCTTGTTGAATAATAGAAGAAGTTACCAATAAGAAGTCTAATTGTCTCTATGTTTCAAGATTATATGACCTATCATGGAATATTGGTTTGAAAGTTGGTTGAAGTTCATTCTATGTAAGTACTCAATATGTTGTAGGTAAAAGTGATTTGAAGAATTTTAATCCATGATATTTGGGTGAAGTTTATAAGGTGTTTTGAGAGTAATTTAGATTATTTTTAATCCATTTCAAAGTGTTTACATATCATGAATAGAGTTAATGATACAAGCTTTTGAAGAAATGAGTCATGCCACAAAACATGTGTTTGTTCCATGAATATTGGTTGAATAATTTTTTCACTATGGGAACCAAAAGAAGTGAAATGAGGTTATTTCACTATATAAGAGGATAATATTCCCCAAGGTACTATAGGAAAAAATTTGGAGTGCATGGAGAATCTGAAACCTCCGTGTTGTAGCGAAGAACCATGTCGTGATGGGTAGACCACCTAGGTGCTCAAGATGTAGAAGGAAGACCACGTTGTAGAGGAGGTTAGGTGGATTTTTGATGGACCTATAAATATAAGGAACACCACACTGTAGGATGTGTCTATATAGTAGCTAGTTGACAGGAAGTATGGATGACACTGCAGTAGAGGTGTCCAAACCAAAACCCTTATTTTTTCAAGAATTTTATGTCACTAGAAATGTTGATTTTACTACACCACAGCAAAATATAATTCTATAGACTATCCAAATAGTTAAAAAAATTATTGTTTTGAAATAAAATCCTATAATTCCAAGGAGGAGGTTGCACTATGAAATTTAATTTATGGAAAAATCTTATCGATTCAAATAGCCATGCTGATTTGGCTTCATATTCTAAATTTGGTGGCTATTTCAGCCAATTATAACTAATAAATTGAATTTAATTGTCAATAATAATATGTTATATGATACAAGAGGTGTGATTAAATAAATCGATTTTAATTTGAAATTAAAATTAAAATATGAATGATTTATTGAATAATTGGTATATTGTGCATATCGGTAAAATTGCATTTTTTGAAAAATACTTCTTTTATCTAAAAAATTGAATTTGTTTTTCTATTATGTATAAGAAACACATAATATGTATGTTAAAATTATATGGAGTATTAAAAATGTAGTTAATACAATTCATAACTGCTTTTTGAACGGCTAGTTTGGTTAGTTTTGGTGCGCTCAAACTCGGTGTTGTGTGTAGCACAAGCTATTGAATTACTTTAAAAAGATAATGTACTATGAAATATTAGGGTGTTACATTCTCCCCTCCAACAATAAATTGCGTCCTCAAAATTTTAAATTGTTCTTCAAAAATAAAAGGTTTAAAATAGAAAATAACTTTTTGGAAAACCCACATCAGAAATAAGGTTAAAAAAATTTAGTCTTAATAATATGGAATAGGAAATGAAAAAGTCACCACAAAATTAGGGGTCTGAATATGAGAAAATTGGTGGAAATTATTGACACATTATTGGATGAAAAACGTAAATATTTATAGGGAGTGATTGAGGTCATAAATAACAAACAAGTGAACAATAAATGGAAAATTTGGGGCCTCAAATCCATAAATCTATGATGATTTAAAATATCATCGGTTTAGAAAAACATAAAGTATTAAGATAACAAATTTTTTGTTTTGATATTTTTTTCCCTAATGTTTAAGAATTAATTTCTTCGTAGAATCAAAAATAATAATACTTGATAAGTAGAGTCCCAAACTCTGGGTTTTCATATTTATAATAATCCAAAATTAATCTTAAGATGTTTTTTAAACTTAAAAAATAGTATCCAATGTTCAACATAATCCATTACAACCTCTATACTTATCCAAAATACTTTTGTCCAAACTCAAAGTCCAAAATTAATAAGGTCGCATAACATACATGTGAATACCTTTGTCGTGTATTCTCATAAGACATGGTAATAAACTAAATTACCAAAAAACCATATTTGAATAGGTATATACTTCCCTATTTCTTCTGTAAAAAATAGAATAGTAGATATACTCATTAAATCCAAAAATGTTGTAATCTCCAACAATGATAAAATAAGAAAATCATTAATTAGTTCCTAGGTAGTCAATAATATCCAATATACTATATCCAACTCAATTATCTGTTTTTCCAAAATCATTACCTCAACCTCATGACTATGTTAAGGTTTATATTTCTCTCAACCATATAGTTTCCAAAAAAATTAACCTGTTATTGAGTCACTTTTCTTGGTTCCACACAATCTCAAATCCTTAATGATATAGTACTACAGTACAATCCTTGTATACTCTATAATTCTTATAACTTATACATCATTAATAAAATACTCAAATGACACAATTATTTAATAACAACATAAGAACAGTAATCATTCCTCTTCAACTATGGTAGAATCATAACTAGATTATTATCCAATAGCATTATTTGGGGTATACTCTGATGATTGATACATTGATTCACGTAGTGTCCCATATCCTTGCAGGTAAATCATTGTACATTTGAATCCTTTTTCTTACCCTTGAAATCACAAACTTGGTGTCCTTTTTCTCCACACTAATAACAAACTCCCATTCCCTTCAAGCATTTACCAAGATGATTCTTTCCATATTTATCGCATATAGGAAAATCCTTTTTTCCATTCTTCCCTTTATCTATCTTTCTCAATGTCGTCCTTTTTGTCTCTTAATTCCTTTCAAATCTGTAGGACTCAGATAATTCATTACTTATCTTATTAACACATGATACTATTTATTCATATGATAAGAATACATGGGGGAGTGTTTCCTTTCTAAATGTTGGCTTAATACCATGAAAGATATGATCCTTCTTACTCTTTGGATCATGCGTATTCTTGGAGTTTTCATTCCATCTACTGGGTGCTATTTTTAAACAATAGAATTCACTAGGTTAGTTTATGAATCACAATGCATAATTCCAAACTTGTAAAATACCTAACATAAATTGAAAAGTTTATTCATATAATCCATAATCATAAAAAATTGAGGGAGTATTTACTCATAAATCCTTCATAATGGTTTGTAATGAAAATGTGAATTATCCTAAACATATCCCTCGTGAGTGTCATAACCAAGAGTACAGTAAGGCCCATTTTTGTGTACCAGGATACCCCAGGTCAAGCCCAAAACTCATTATCAGAGTTTTCACTCCTAGGTACATATGTGCCAGATCCAACTCTACCTTCTTGTATCCAGACAAGAACGTATTTCTTGAAAATTCACAAAATATCTACATTACCAAAATTCTAATAAGTTCTTCTATACTAATCCTAAAATTTTATCTTAGGGTAATGTTCTCTAATCAGAGTTTTTCAAAATCTAGATTCAAAGGTTTGTACTAAACATCCTCTAATACCAACTATAATGCCCTAACCCTAGAAGCTCAGATTTGGTTCATTATTTTAATACATTGGCATGATTACAAGGAATCTAGTCCTGAAGGACCGATTAGTTTAGTGGTCTTGTAAAATAGATTATAATAATTAACATCACCTTACACATTCACATGTAACATAAAAAAATCATTTGAGAATTCTATTATTCTACTATCTTAAACCTGTATATAAATCATAATACACTTCTTGGCATCTTGGGAAAATAAAACATAATAAAGGGGTGGTCTCAGATGCTCAGTATGGGTAAATAATATAGTGGAAACTATAAACTTTTAAGAAAATATGTGTAATTAAAACAAAAGTCTTCTAAACATAATCATGAACATAATATGGATAAGATAAATCAAACATTACCATCTAAACATGCACATGGATATTCTACTACTCGAATAATCGCATTTAATAACTAATTTCATAATGAGGGAATGCATAATGTCGGACATCACAACCATGTAGTCAAGCCCTCCTTCCAAGACTACAAATAAAGATTTTGTCCAGGCCTTGTTCCAAGACACTAGTTTTTCTCATGAGACCTACTGATGCATCGAGGAGCTATAGTGGCCTTCACCCGTTAATTACTAAGTCCAATGCATTCCTCATATGAAAATGTTGAAATATAACATAAACATTCGTATTAAAATTAGCTTAAAAAATGCCAATAATTTAACCATAAACCATGAATGGTAAAAAATATCACATCCATAGTTAAAAATATCATAACTCATTCAATACAATATTGAAGTTTGTATTATAACAAATCAACCTCAATCAAGAATAATATCCAGTAAAGTATGTTGACATAGTTGAAAATGATTAGTAAAACTCTTTGAGAGAAATATATCATTATCATGAAATCATTTAAAATTCACACAATTTATAAATGAATAAATTTAATAGGTATTTTTGAATCAAAGTGTCCCATACCACTTTGAATCCTTTGAAAGGAATTATCATTTTAAAACATTCATGTCCATATAAATAAATCCTTAAACCCATTTTGAAAACATGGACCTTAATGAGAAAGCTTTTGAAGAATAAATATTTAAAACATTTAAAATTATGTTTTAGTTAAATATTACCTTCAAAATAATCCTTTTTAAAACTTATTTATGAAACATGGTCATGGATGATAAATATGTCCCAGCAAATACTTACACATAAACACTCTCAGATAATAATGAGGTTGAAAAATTAACCCTTACGTTGTACTTTCCTTTTGTTGAGGGTATGTTAAACCTCTTATATAATGACCACAGTATGTTATTAAATTATAATACAATCATATTCATATTTATTATATCATGCATGAATCATTTATGACTTTATACTTCCCATTAATAATAATTTCCATGTTAAAATAATATTTTGGGTAATAATCGCTTTCTTTATCGTATGTGTTTTAACTTGTAATTCTTGATCATATCACTTAGATCATGATTTACATACTTCCATAATATAAAACATGATTTATATATAATATATATTCAGAATATAAATATGTATAATAGACAGATATATGAAATGGAAACACCATTCATGGAGACGGTAGTTCGTACGTACGCATGGATATTGTTTCCGTTTTCTTATCGTATTGAATGGAAGTAAGTGATTGAGATATATGTAAATACATATATATATATATATATATATATTTCCAGTAGAATTATTATTTCATATATTACACAATTATTAATAATATATATTTTTATAATCTCCATTTAATGGTGAATGTGGAAATGAATCTCATCGCGTCGTGGAGATGGTAAACCATACGTACGCGTGAGCAACAAAGTCATTTCCTTAATGATAAAATGGTATTTAATTGGATGGTATATTAATTATAAAGAAACATTAAAATGTTATATTTATTATTTAAATCAAATATACTCATTATTATACCCATCCAAATAATGAAGTGTTGAATAACAAACTACACCACGACGTGGAGACGGTAAGTCATACGTACGCACGTATGGTGTCTTTTTCATTCATAGGATGGATAGACTAATGAATATGGTTATACCATATTTATAATAACATCATAGTATGTAGAAGGTACTGGATTAATTTTTTTAAAGAGAACAACAAATAAAGAGGAAGTGGAAGAAGAAAAGAACTTGAAAGTGGTGATGAAATAATTACCTCTTCTTCGGGTGCTTCCTTCTGATTTGATCAACAGGGCTCCTTAGGTTGGCTCTCTGATCAAAGTATGGCCTATAGATTTAATTTAGGGTAGTTGGGAGGATATTTGATCATGGTTTGGCCGAGAAAATGGATTTGGAGATGTGATTTTGAGAGAAGGGGAAGTATCCTTTTATGAGAGAGGTGAGGGTCACTTTAGGAAAACCGTGAAATATTATTTTATTTTAAAATAATTTTCGGTTTATAATGGATTAAAATGTGTTTAATTCTACTATAAGGTGGGGGTGGGTCTAAAACCTCTCAACCAATAGGTTTTATACTAGTTTAGGTCACCATATTAACCTTTTATTTTATATTTAACTCTTAGTTAAATAGTTTAACTTTTACAATGCATTCTTGAATTATTATAATAAATGGTTAATAAACATACAATAAATATCCAAGAGAACCCCAAGTGGTTAATTATTGACATATATAACCTTATCTAAGTCCTTTGTCCAAACCTTATATCTTTAGGAATATTATATCATTTAATAATATAAGATTTTTTTTTAAACTTATTTATATCAATTTTGACACTATTTGGTATTTTGTTTTTGTTAAAGTTATAAAAACATTATCACTTATAAAAGAATTTATTTAATTAATACTAACATTATATATTATCCTAAAATTAGTTTAATTCATCAAAAGTCTCAATTTACATTTATTTGGGTATTTGTAATATCAATTATTTTAAACTTTCATTAATAAGGAAATTATTGCATCATCATTGTGTCATAAATAAATTTAATTATTTAATGTCTAAAAATTATAGATAAAATACCATATTGTAGGATATCGTTTTAGCTTTCTAATTAATATTTATAGTCTAATTTATCTTCTTTATAACCCTATATTAAAAAAATATTTTAGTTATGAAAATTTGAATTTAACACTTTTAACTCTTCTTTAAATAAAATAATAATAAATGTCCTAATATAATCCAAGTGGATCAAAAGGATCATATTTTATTCTTAATTTGATTTTAGTCTAAATACACTTATCCAATAGAATTAGGACATGTGTTACGGTAATTATAATATCATTTTTACCTTTAATTACCCTATTCACTTTTTATCGTGGTAAATAAAATTCAAAAGTTACTATTTAGAAAAAATTATTTTCATCTTATTGAACCAAATTTTACTTACTGATGTTGTCCATGTATCTTATATTTTTTAAATCCAATTCACATAAGTGGTAAAATTGTGTCTTATGAAAATTTACAAATGTGCATAGAAGGTGGGTAAAAGACGTTAAATGTTCAATAAAATTTTATATTTCTAATCTTGTAATAAAATGACTCCAATAGATTAAATTTGATTAATATAGGTATTATGAATCTATTTGGACTTAAAAATAAATTTAAACAAAAAAAATTATTATTTACATAAAAGTCAGTTTTAAACAATAACGTAATGTTTTTCACTATTTATTGAAAAATTGAAAGTTTTCAAAAAAACACCAAAAAATAACCCTAAGATAATTTAGATATTATGAATTCAAAAATGAAGTCTATTATACTGAATAAAAAAACATAGAAGTTTCATTAATTAATTGAAAATTAATTCTCATTTTCAAAACCAAAAGGTGGTTTTTTAAAAAGTAAAAACTATCCAAAGATTGACATTTGTTTATGTCCAATTTTAATGTGAAATTACTTATAATGACCTAAATTATATTAAATGTTAAAAATATAATCTAATTATACTTCAAAACCATTCAAATGTATAATTTAACACTATAAATTATTTTGATTAAAAAATTATTTTCAATTAAAATTTAGTATCTTTTATTATTCATCAAAATATGAAAGTTATCAGAAAAATAACAAAAAATTATCCAAACTAAATTTTTTATGTCAAAATTCTAAATAAGAAGTTTATTTTGTCAAATTTAATATATAAAAGTGTCAAATATTTGATTTAAAAAAGGTTATCCCTTAATAGGCCATAAAATTTCAATTTTTGAAAAATACTTATTTTATCTGAAAAATTGAATTTGTTCTTATATTATGTCTAAGAAACACATAATATGGATTATAAAATTATATGGAGCATTCAAAATGCAGTTAATACTATTCATAACTGGTTTTTGAATGGCTAGTTTGGTAAGTTGTGGTGCGCTTGAACTCGGTATTGCGTGTAGCACAAGCTATTGAATTACTTTAAAGAGATAACGTAATATGATATCTTGGGGTGTTACAGTAGGATTTGTTGGATTCTTTGAATTGATTGTGCAAGATGTGTTTTCAAGGAATGATAGTAGCATGGGTAGACACTTGCTATTTAGAGACACATCTGTGAGTTGGGTGATTGTACAATTAATCTTAGCATGAGTGAGATTCTTTGAGACATTGGATTAGATGACATGAAATGGGGAATGGTATGTGGGTTAATAATGTGTTCCTAGATTTGGTGGGTTGTGACTCATGGGAGTATAAGCCTAGCTGTGTGATCGGGTTGTACGAGAGAACATGTCATTGGGTTTGGATGCGATCAAGTTAGATAGTGGGTAAGAGCCTATAAGAGGTTTCTTTGGAGGATCAGTCTACCTTAGGTGGGTAGAAATTAATGTTGGTAAGCCTTTTGGGGGAAATTATCATTGTATGAGGGAATATATGAATTAGTAATGTGTGGTTCCATTAGGTTGTAAATCGGTGAATGACCATGTGCAGGATAAAGACCGATGAGGTTTGCTAAGGTTGAGAGATACCACTCTATAATAAGATTGTTACACTGTGGATGGACTGGGGTACCCTGGTATGGTTAATCCAAGATCATGTCCTGATTGGGGTTGTCAAAATGGTTGAGTGTCGCTCGGGAGGAGGGACACACATATGATGATGGACCCTATAATGACCCATCTTTTAAATAAAGGTGTGGATCATTATTTTTTCAATTTGATTACCTAAAATGGACCTAATAATGATGTTTAATAATTTTTTGGATGATCTAAGAGCATCTGGGGCTTGTTTATAGCTTGGAGCTCTGGAATGGGGAAAATAGACTAGGCCACATGGTCGTACGACCAGTTGTAGGTGGGGGATAGATCCTTTATGCACGGTTTGTGCATGGTTAGTCAAACCATGTGCCTAGACATGTGTATTAACCTTACCTATAGGAAACCATTAATGGTTGGAACATGGTTTAACTAACCATGCACTATAATATTTTGGGGTGAATTCACCATACCCCCACTTAGTCTATTAGGTCCTTTTCTCTTCTACCTTGTTCTTCAGTGGATGAAATTGGAGGTCTCCTCCTCCTTTGACATCAAATTTTCCCAAATATAGGCATTGAGATATTTTCTTCATCTGGTGTCTGTTTCTCAATCCATTAGAAGCTACGAATCCATCTCGGTAAGCTCCTCTAGTCTCTCCAATCCTATTTCAGTTTATCTCATCATCTATTGAGCTATTTAGATGCAATATAATTTTCCCTATTTTTAGGGAATTGGAAAATTTATTAGATCTCTTCTAACCTTCTACAAATCTGAGTCTGATATCAAGAGAGGAATCACCTACAGCCTTGATGTAGGTGGCAACATTGTTTTCCCATTGTGTTTTGTCATTTCGTAACTATTTCCATTGTGCCGCATGATGGATTTTATTGATAACCCTTATTATATTGATTAATTCATGTAAAATTGAACCATCCATATAGATACATGTTAATTGAACCTTTTTTAGAGGTTTAGAGACTGAACATACCTTATATGGTCACCCCATGGGTGTGCCACTTGAAATTAACCATTTTGGTCAAATGGTTCAAAATGATTGGAACTCCCTTGTATCTTCTAGCTTGGATTCTGAATCAATTTTTCCTTTATTCATGTGTTTTAAATGAAATCAAAATCATGTCATAGGTGTTAGTCCTATAGTAGATGGAATTTCCCATGTAAGCATATTCCATGTAGCCCATGACACCTCCCCTTAGCACTTGATCCTTTGAAATGAAATTTTCATGTCTTAATAAATTAAAATAATTGGTTTTGGTGAATTGAATTCTATAGGATATCTTAAGAAATAGGTGGATTCCTTTTAAATTAATTGACCATTACACCTTCCATTTTACCTTTGAGACTTATAAGTTAGTTGGATGTGTATTGATAAATTTAATTGGTGGTTTTAAATGAAATGGATAATACATTAAGGATTTCCTTTATTAATAAATAAAATGGTTTTAAAAAGAATGATCATAGGGTGGTAAGTCCATGCCAATTACTATATCTTTATTAAATGCTTAAAATTAATTATTATGCCTTATGTATTATATTTGAAATAATTATTCCTCTTCTATATATATGGGCTATATAAAAGTAATAGATGGGCGGTAAAGCCCCGTGCCGATTATAATTATAATATGAATTTATAGAGGTTGTGTATGATGGTAAGGGGTGTTGATAATGGTAGATAAATCATACTCCATTAAATCAGGTGTTGAGTTCATGGAATCTCACACCAGTGATACTATATGGACATTGGGATG
The DNA here is from genome assembly GCA_963277665.1 of Viscum album. Taxonomy (NCBI): domain Eukaryota; kingdom Viridiplantae; phylum Streptophyta; class Magnoliopsida; order Santalales; family Viscaceae; genus Viscum; species Viscum album. Next base: position 1,724,841,223 of record OY728152.1, on the reverse strand, counting down.
AGGTACCATGTTCCATGATTAGAGTGTTGACATTTTGGAATACTCACCATCTCGAGCATTGTTTCATGATGTCTCTCATTCTTATTGGGGTTTAGGGAATGTACCCTTTGACTTGAGATTTTAGTCTCATTATAATGGTCATGGATAGTGTGAGTTATTCCCTGGTCCAACCAGCAATAGTATTCTTGGTATATGGCCATTAGGCATCCTCACGCACTTGGTTCATATAGGTGAATGAAATATATAACTAAACTATATATATAATATTACTTGTTATATATATATAGTGACATGATCATACATTTCTTCGGACCGTGGGATGAAGTAGGTAGACCTACCAGGTGTCCTTTAGGGACTTGATCAGGTCATTGTTTATTAATTTAATTATTTCTGTTTGTTAATTCATTGTACCTACACACTACTTAATTATGAGTACTACTCAGATTATATGTAGATACCATTGGTGGTGGCCTACAGAGATTTTTATCTCACACCCTACTCAGTCTTCCTTGGACACCCAAGAAGATTGTCTACCTATAGCTACTGATATGGACAATTTCCCTACTACAGGTTGCTGATATGTTTTGCTTAGCTGGAGCTTAGGTGAAGAGTACTGAGCATGTGATTGAGATGCTAGTGGAAAAACTTTTTTCTTTTTCTATATTTTGTTTAACATGATTTTATGCATGTTCCCATATTCCCCTTTTTGTACTAGCATGCCATGCATCATGTAGTGACACCGCCTTAGTGGATTTTGTTATATTATTTTAGTTGTTCTGTTATCTACTTCTCTCATAGTCTTTTGATTCTGATTTTTTATATTATGATTCTGCTACTATTTATTATTGAATATATCTATTGTTCTACTTTGACATGAGGGTATTGTCTCCCCATTATACCACCCTTACACCCTCGCTACTAGTCAGCAGCATTTGGCATACAGGGAGGCAAGATTGATGCCATGTGACACATTGGCTTGAGACACAGTTTAAGTGGAATACTGGGTTAGGACATTACAAAGTGTTATCAAAGTAGTTAATTTCTTACTTTACTATTTGGATACAATAGATGGGAGATTTGGAATGATTGGATCTTGTTCATAATCCTAGCATGGGTTTCATAAACTCATGTTTGGGGTAAATTCCTAGTTCCCTAAATTATAATTGTTGTTATTATTTTTCATATTACTATTGATACAATTTCACCATTGGGAGACTCAATTGATTGATGATGTTATTGATATTGGTGATATTGTAATTATGATTTCTATATTAGGACAAATAAAATAGTGGATTTTTATTAGGAAATTCATCACTATAGGCACAATAGGATGAATATTCCATGAATTTTTCCATTCCATGTTTGTTTTTAGCATGCATTTTATTACTGAATATTTATTGTTCCTTGATATGTATTGAATTTCACTAACACTTCTTATAGGTATTAGAAAACATAATTGATACTTAAAGTGTCTACCTTAACCTAACAGTGTTTTTCTGAATGTGTTAAAGAAGACACCTTAAGTATTAAATTATATCATGTTGGGTTGTGGACCATCGGTCGCATGTGATGGAATTTGTTATGGTGTGGGTCAAGTGGATTCCATGGTTTGTTTCATAAGGTGCCCTTATGGATCGGAAAATGGAAAACCACCATATTAAACCATTTCTAAAGTGTTTTAATGATTTAAAAAAGAAAAATTATAAATTGTAAATAACTCTTGAAATTGAAATGGACATCTTTATTATGACTAACCCATAGAATTATACTCGAACCCGGCCTTAGTAGTTGGGTAGTGGGTATCTATTTAATTTTTATGTCCTCTTTTGATCTCCTTATACCATGTAGACCTGGGTTTTGAAGCGGGAAGATAGGCATGGTTGTTTCTATAGGAAGGATTTATACCTATCCTAGTTTCATATCTAAAATTGTTTTAATTTCATAAAACTATTTTGATATATTCATTTGGAATTGTATCATTATGCCACCATGACGTCCTCTGGTCGCGCACCCTGAAGGTGGTGATGATCATGGTTCAAAGGTGGTTGGCCGAGTGTCTCCTATCATTCCTCTTGTAGAGACACCTATGTATCATCTTCTAGTTCTTGATGTGGGCGTTGATTTCAAATTCCATGAGGACTTCTTTTTCATACTGCAGTCGATGGAAGGTGTTGGTTAACCTGCCCTGAGCATGGCAGAGTTGACTCGAGAGTTTCAGCAGCAGCATCCTCCCACCTTTTTGGGGTATGGAAAAACTCATTCTATAGAGTCTTGGCTTGAGGAAATCTGATCTATATTTGAGCATGTCAAGATGCCTCCATATTGGAGGGTCAGGCCGGCAGCTTATATGTTACGCGATTCGGCTACGAGGTTGTGGGATGTTAACCCCATGCGGTTCGACATAGAGACATGGTATGGGCTGACTTTTAGACCATATTCTAAAACTAATTATTTCCCTAGACCCTAAGGGTAGAAAGAGATAGATAATTTATGAATCTATAGTAGGGGATTATTAATTTTATGGAATACTCTTACCGTTTTATAGTGATGTAATAGTTTTCTCCCTGTATAGCTGCTGATGATCTTATTACTACTAGGTGATTCAAGGGTGGGATGTTATATGCCATCCAGTCATAGGTCAATGTGATCAGGATGATTACCATATCTAAAATCACCAAATAGGCCCTAATTATAGAGCATAATTTGATGGATGCTAAAGTTGAGATTCGGGGTGGTTCGACACCTAGGGCTTCCAATGGTTGTTCTTCTAGGTGAAAGAGGCATTTTGAGACTAATCACAGAGGTAGAAATAGTCAGGATCCTCACAAAGATAGCTTTCTCATATATCACCAGTGCAAGAATCTAGGGAACCTCAGATCATTGTGTTTATGAGATCTAGTAGAGTGAAAAGGTTGTGGCAGGATGGGCTATCTCCAGCATTTCTGTAGGACTTTACCCCCAGTTCATAGCGAGTGGGGATCTTCACCTACTCCTTGGTCAGGAGTAGGGTCAACTGGATCACATCAGGAAGGAAGTTGGAATACCACTATCTAATTAGGACAAGGTGGTAACCAATGTAGAGGCAACTAGACTTATGATGCTCAATGCCAGCAGAGCGACCCTAATCAGGTCAGTCAGGAAATGACTTAGGGCCATGGTACATGTCAGTTACATGTAGTCTAGACTACATAGTAGGAGAAGAGCGTCATACCTTCTACTATAAGAGGTACTATTATAATATCCTCCACTTTAGTGTCTGCATTATTTTACATAGATGTGTCTCACTCATTTATATCTAAGGCAATCACTGAGAGTCTAGGCCATGAAATCAAGTACCATCATGGAATTATGAAACTAGATACACTGTTAAATATCTTTTTAGAGGCTATTTTCTTTTATCAAAATTGTCCCCTTGAGATAGGTGGTTACCTATTCATATAGAATCTATACATCCTCAACATGACTGGATTTTACAAAGACATCAGTATGGACTAGTTAGTTCCCTATCGAGATCATATTGACTTCTATAATCGGAGGGGTGTTTATATTACCAAATGGCATTAATAACATGCATAGTCTTCCCCAAATTTACCCATGATTTTAGGGTTAAGAGGTTTCTTAAAGTTTAGCTTGGGTTGTCGAATCCTCAGAGACCTAAGAATTAACCTACAGACACATACATTCTATGGATTGTTTTTGGCTATAAAGTGGCCAACTTGGGTTGATTTTAGATGGGTTTAAGTGAATTCTAAGAGACTTAAGTGAATTCAATTTAAAATAATGAGTTGATCCTAGGTTATCACTTGGGGTGGATTTTACGTATTCCCTTTTCAATTATTTCAATTTCTTATATTTGATATGGGTTCACTTAAGTAGATCAAGCAACATCATCACTTACGGTTTTAATGCTTACACACCCTAATACTAATCACCTATACACTTGAAGGATCAATTTTTTGAGCACTCTAAGGTAAATGTTTGTATTAGCACTTGAAGTGTGTGGCCTTAAATTCAATAAGGATGAAGAGCTTTTAAAATCATCAAATAAAAATATCATTTAAAGGAAGTGATTATCCATTAATGGAGTGAAAAATAACATACAATACGGCCCCTTGATACTCCCTTGGATCAAACCATAAGTTTTTTAGTCCTCCATTTATTCTATGGTTTCAATGGAAGTGGGAAGTAGACCTGTGATGGAGGAAATGGAGAAGTAAAAAAACAATGAAATAATGATCACTCCACCATTGTGTGATAATATCACAAGGTTTGGTGTGAATAAATTCCCACCTTGAGACAATGGTATCAACGTGATATGAAGAAGAATATAATAAGAAGATAAGTAGAACCGTTATTAAGAAACAAATATGAATTATAACAACTTACATGTGAAAGAAAACTTGAGACAACAAAAATGCTGCATAACATTACAATGAAAGAAAGCACCAATAATACTTAAATACTCTAACACCACTACCTTAAATTGGAATTTTTGGAGCCTCCAGTAGAGTCTCCAAAAGTGAAAGTCATCCCACTTGAGTATTGTAGGCTTAGGGTGGTGGAAAGCATGTGGAACTTAGACATTTCCACTCTTGACCCGCAGTGGAAGACAACTTGCATCCACCAAATTGATGCATCGAAATGGCCTTCTATAAGGTCGAAGTAGAGTGCGAAATAGAAGAAAAAATTAGATCTTCAGATGTCTCATAACCTCCTATAAAATTTCCGCTCAAATGGAATTTTTTTTGCGAGATATTATCAAAATAGTGGGCTATTTTTCTGGGCTGCAGAATATGGCCCAGAATATTATCTCCTAATTGGGCCACTTGGAACTCCATTCAAACATCAGAATTAGCTTTGTACACTATTTAATGAAATTTTCCCCTTGATTTCCTATATTGTTACTTAAATTTTCAGAATTACTAGTATTATATCATGTCCATTACAGTCTCCTTATTGGGATGTTGTCTAGTTTACTTTTCCCAGAATGTTTTTGATTCAAGGACAACTTTGGTGGTCTTCTAATGTAATATTCAAGTGCTCCAAAAGCATGAATTTTTTCTTATATCATGGGGGACCTGAAAATAAAATATGAAAAAAAAATCAAGACCATTGGTTATTTTTAAATGGTGTCCAAAAATGTAACATGTAATAGTGCATTTTAAAGAGGAATTACAAACATAATGTGAATTAATCTTCAAAGTATTAAATGAACTAAAATAGTGTTTATTAATAATAAATAACATAAATATTTTATATATTAACAATTAATATTAGCCTCATTTAGTGGCTAATCACACCCCCCCCCAACTTGAGTTTTTCTAGTCTTGATCAAAATGTATCTAAAAAACATGAAATTTGAATTTCCTTTTCCAAAAAATTTTTAATACACATTGCTCACCAAAATAACTCCTACCAAAAAATTATGAAACCCATAAAAATAATTTAAAATAAGATATTTTCAAAGGAATATCCCAAGCACAAGCCAATTCCTTTTTTCAAATTCATCTCCAAATTTCATCCAATTTCTATTAAGCATGATGAAGTGTTTTATATCACAATAGACATGGGGGTTCATCTTTTTCAAGGGGGAAATGATGGAAGCGCTAGGTGGAATAAAATTTTGACATTAAGATGAGTATTAAATTTTTTTATTTTATTTATTTGTTTTTTTTTTTTTGTTTTTTTTTTTGTTTTTTTCAATTTTTCCACAGTAATTGAAATTGTACTCAATAGAGTCAACCCATGTAGCGAGACTTTGCTAATGACTCCCATGATCAAAGACCTTAGGTAACCAAGTGAATTCCACATACTCAGGCATTATCTCGAGTTAACTCAGTCGAAAATAAAGTCAAATTACCACAAATTGAGATAAAATTACAAACTTTGGGCTAGACAACTATGGAGTCATGATCCCCAAGTGTCGAAAGCCAAACATTAGGTCATTTCATTTCTCTATGTGAAAATTTATTATTATTATTATTATTATTGATTTTTTATTGAATACTCATATTAAAACTAAAATAATCACCAAACTTATGCTATTTATTGGGGGGACCCCATGAACTCAAACTAATACACCAAATCTAGAGGACATGTATTGTGTTATTTTTTGTTATTAAATGGATGAAAATATAAACGATGAAAAATTACATTGAAAAACTGCACATTCCAAAATCTATTCACGATAACTTAAACTTGAATTAAAATCAAAATCATGGCATACAAAATTATTTTATATTCAATTTAAAACTGTGAAATGTGTATTATCATGTTCAAGGTTAAAAGAACTTTTCCTTCCATTGAGGCACACTTTTTTTCAAATAATTTTTTTTCACGCAAAAGAAATTTTTTTAACTCCCCCCAAACTTAAAATAAGTCTATCCCTAGTGTTTTAAGTAAAGAAAAATTTAGAGGGAGGTAGAGGCAGAGAAGGGGATTTCAAAAATGAAATTGAAAATGAGGATCATGGATTGAAGTCACCTGGTGGTTGAAGTTTAAATTCTTGTTGCTTCCTTTTAATCCCTTGATCATCATGTCACTCTGAGAATTCCCTAGTGGAAAATGGAAAAAACAAAACAAACAAAACAAAACTATATATATATAATAAAGAAATGAAAATATAAGTATATATACAAAAATTATAGAATAAGGGAACACTATAATTCATAGGTCAGTAGTATGTGTGTTCCCCTATCTCCCTTCAGTCCCGGGTTCGAGTCCCTGCGGCTTCGCCGGTTGTGACATGGTTTTCCCCATGACCTACAATGTGTCCTTTTATATATTTTTTTTACTATATTATTTTTTTGTATTTTTATTTTAACCTACAAACCAATAAAAATAAAACTAAACTGATGATACATTGTCCTCTTTTTAAATTTCTGGGTAAGGTATTACTCAGGGATCACGCAACGTTAAATGAATGAATATGGCGCTCCCCTTTTATACCCATCCATACTCAAAATAGAATAACAGGTCAAAAATGTATTTTTTTTAATATCAAAATGATTCATTAATCCTAATTTAAAAATAAATATGATTCAAAAAGATTGGAAACATGAATACCATTGGTTACCTCTCATGTAGCGCTTTTGTTTTATGTCGTTAACCCAACATGGACCTCTAATTGTTTAATTATTTTTTTCATCTAAGGTTGGTTCACACATTCTTCTTCAACATCATGTTTTTGGAATGGTAAATGAATGGTTTAACTCTATGACCATTAACTTTAAATATTTTACCATTAGTGGGATCTTGAATTTCTACAGTCTCATGGGGGTACACCTTATACACTATGTATGGACATGATCATCTGGACCTAAACTTTCTTGGGTGTAAATTAAGTTTAGAGCTATACAAAATAATAGGTTTACCTGGTAAAATGTGTTTGGTTTTATTATTTCGATATTGGTAGGCTTTAACTCGAGCTTTATTTATCCTTTAATTTTCATAACCTTGTATCCTAAGTTCCTCAAGTTCATTGAGATCTAATTTCCTTTTAGTTCCAGCCAATGAGAGGTCGTAATTCATTTTCTTAATTGCCCAAAAATCCTTATGTTCAATCTCCACTAGCAAATGGAATTTTGTTTCCATAAACCAACCAATATGGGTATATTCTTAAAATGGTTTTAAATGCAGTTCGATAGGCCCAAACAACATCTAAGAGTTTTCTCGACCAATCTTTCCTAGATGGATTAACAGTTTTCTCAAGAATTTGTTTGATTTCTCAATTGGCTAACTCAGCTTAACCATTGGTCTGTGGGTGGTAAGTACTAGACACTTTGTGAGAAATTCCATACTTTTCAATGAGTGTTGAGAGTGGATGATTGAAAAAATGAGATCCAAGATCACTAATGATAGCCCTAGGAATTCTAAATCTAGAGAGGATGTTTTCCTTGACAAATATAATCACAGTTTGATGATCATTGGATTTTTTAGGAATGGCCTCAAACTATTTAGAGATATAATCTACAGCTAAAAGGATGTACAGATATCCTTTATACTTTTGGAAGGGACCTATGAAATAGATTCCCCGGCAGTCAAAGATTTCAATCACTAATATGGGAATGAGTGGCATTTGATTTCTTTTTGTGATGGACCCTACATGTTGACACCTAGGAAATATTTGAAAAAATGTGTAGGATTCCCTTAAGAAGGTGGGCTATAAAATACCACAGTGAAGAACCTTAGAAGAAGTTTTTTTAGAGGAAAAGTGACCTATGTACGCCTCACAATGACAAAATTTAAGGATGGATTCTTGTTTAGATTCTAGGAAACACCTTATAATGACTTGGTCGGGATAAAACTTATAGAGGTATAAGTCATCAAACACAAGTGCCTAATATTATAGAGGAATTTCCTTCTATCTTGAGACCCTATGAATTTTGGAATGACTCATATAACTAAGAAGTTGGCTATGTCGGCATACTAAGGGAAATCAATCACAAAGTATAGGTGCTCATTGAAAAATTAATCAGACACAAAAAGGTGATTTGAGTTGTCCAGGAATTCCATCCTAGAGAGGTGATCATCTAAAACATTTTCAACACCCTTTTTATCCTTAATGGTTAAATAAATCTCTTAAAGAAGAAGGACCCACCTAATCAGTCTAGCATTGGCATCTTGTTTTTGGAAAAGGTATTTTAGGGATGAATGGTCAATGAAGAAAATGATGGGTGATCCTAATAGATAGGACCAAAATTTCTCTAAGGAAAATACAAGAGAAAGAAACTCTTTCTCAGTGTTGGTGTATTTTATTTGTGAATCATTTAATTATTTTCTTGCATAAGCAATGACATGTGGATTTTTCTCACACCGTTGTCCTAATACTGCTCCTACAGTGAATTCACTCACATCACACATGATCTCAAAAGGAAGTTTCCAATTTAAAGATTTCATGACAGGTGGAGAGATAAGAGATGACTTGAGTGTAGAGAATGATTCCTCATAGCTTTTTGTTTAGAAAAATGGAGCATCTTTCACCAATAGAGCACAAAGTGGTCAAGAAATAGAGTTTATGTTCCTAATGAACCTTTTATAGAAACCAAAATGTCCTAAGAAAGACCTCACTTCCTTGATAGTTTTGGGTGATGGAAGGTGATGAATGATGTCAACCTTGGCTTTATCAACATCCATCTCCCTACTCGAGACTATATATCCAAGGACTAGTCCCTCTTTAACCATGAAATGGAATTTTTCCCAGTTTAGCACCAGATTATTTTCTTCACAACTTGAAAAAACTCTCTCCACATTCCTTATAAATCCCTAAAATGTATCCCAAAACACAGAGAAGTCATCCATGAAGACCTCTATAAAATTCCCTACCATGTCTGAGAATATTCCCATCATTCACTGCTAGAAGGTTCCAAGGGCATTACATAACCTGAAGTGCATGCGATTGAAAGAAAAGGTGCTGAATAGATAGGTGAATGTAGTCTTCCCTTGATCCTCTAGGGATACCTAAATTTGATTGTACCTCAAGTAACCATCAATGAAATAGTATAAGGCATGACCTTCCTCTATCTCAAAGACTTGGTCAATGAATGGTAAGTTGAAATGGTCCTTCTAGGTAAATGAGTTTTTCTTCCTATAAACGATGTAGACTCTCCAGCCACTACTCACCCTAGTTGAAAGAATCTCTCCATCCTTGTTTGTTATCACTATGATTCTGATATTTTTTTGATCCACTTGGATTGGGTTGAACCACTCACTCTCAGCTATGGGATAGATGATACCAGCTTTTAACAATTTTAGAATTTATTTTCTCACTACTTCCATGAGATTAGGATTGAGTCACCACTGAGGTTGACGACATGGCTTTGAATCAGATTCTATAACAATCCTATGAGTCCAGATAAGTGGGCCAATCCCAAGAATATAAGATAGGGTCTATCCATTGGATTTATTGTTCCTCCTAAGGACACCTAGAAGAATCCTCCCATGATCAACTTGAATATAAGAGGAAATGAAAATAGGATGTGTTCCATTTTCTCCTAGGAAGGAATACGTAATTGAAGTAGGAAGTTATTTCAATTCAAGATCTGGTTGGTTCAAAATTTTAGCAGAATATTGGGACATTGGATCAAGATAAACTTCTTTTTTTAGAGTTTTCTATAGGATTGACTCCCCATGTGTATAATTTTCAGCTACTAGATTGGGTTGATTAGTGTTAGGGAATGTATTTGGAGTGGTCTCCATGAATGTGGTTTCCTGAAAGATTTCCTTGATTGTTGGTCTTAATATTTCATCATAGGAGAAATATGAACGTGATTCCAGCCAAGGAGATACACTTACTTCATGCGAATAAAGGAAATTAATCTTGTCCTAACTTAAACATTCCTCAAACATTCCTTGATGTTATTTGGATTCATTATCTATGCTTCCTATAATTTTTACTTCATGAATATCCTTATCATCCCCTATTTTTGAGCTTTCATTATAGATTCTCAAGTCTAGACTCATGTTTCAAAAGATGATGGTCATGTTCCCATTTTGGACTCGGATAATAGATTTGATCGTTGCATGGAATGGATGACCAAGGATTATTGGGGTTTTTTCCTTATTACCTAAGTTTGGATTTTTGTCAAGTACCATGAAGTTAGTAGGGTAGATGAAGTTTTATAATTTAACCAGAACATCCTTTAAAATTCCATTTGGAACCCTAATGCTATAATTAGAAAGTTGAAGTGTGACAGATGTGGGTTGGAGCTCTTCTAGTCCTAACTGGTAGTACATATCATATGGAATGAGATTGACACCGGCACCTAGGTCACACAAGTATTTGACAACTTTGTTCTCTCCTCGTTCAACATTGATGTAAGGGAATCCTGGGTCTTTCATCTTTAGTGGATGGGTTCCTTGGATTGTTGTGCTAACATTTGCTGCCAGAAGGACTTGGTTCTTATGTGAGAATTTCATTTTAAATTTGAATAGGTCCTTAGATTATTTTTAGTATGCAGGAATTGTTTGAATGGCATCGAGGAGTGGAATGTTAAAATTGACTTGTGAGAATATTTCCCTCAATGTTTCTCTCAATCCAGGCTTGGTTTTCCCCCTCATATGTTGAGGAAATGGTGCATGTTGTGGGATTGTTTATTAAAGAGTTGTGTCTTTCACATTGTTATCAGTTTTTTCAGTTTGATCATGTTGTTCATTTGAATTTTCATTAGAGTTTTAATATTCATATGTTTTTTGAATTATTGTTTCTAGTTTCTCAATTTATTTCCCACTTCTTAAAACTGTCACGGCCTTTAGTTGTTAATGAGTTGTTTGAGTGCAACTTGAATCTCCACTTAATGTTGAGGATTGTACCACTTGAGTATGCATGGGTTCCTTCATAGTTTTTATGGTTTGAAGTTCTTGTTTAAGAGAAGATACCTCTGAATTAATTTTCTCCATTTGTTTACACAACTATTCAAGGATTGGTAGAGGGACAGATTGTGTAGGGGCTTGTGTTGGTTGGTTTATCCGATGAGGATACTTTGGTTGTTGAATGGGTTGCTGGTATTGGATAAAAGGGTGTTGGTATTGTACTAGTTGTGGTTGGAACTGGTTATTATTTTTTAAATTTTGTGTAGGGTAGGGGTTTGGTCCTTGTGGTTGGCTAGGCTGTTGGTTATCTTTCTAACAGAAGCCTAGGTGGTCATTATACCTTGGGTTGAATGTGTTTTGGTATTCAGGCTTTTGATAGTTTAGGGTATTGACCTCTACTGGTGGTCCTCCTATAAGAACATCCATGATGGAATGGTTGGGCAGTTGTCTGTTTTGTGATCATGTTTATCACAAATTTTTCAAACATGCTCTATAGATTTGATTTCATGGATTTTCCTAAGGTATATCTCGTCAACCTTACTAGTGAGTGTTGTGAGTTTATCCCTAAGGATTTTATCTTCTCTAAGTGTATGCATTCCAGTAGTTCGTTGTGGATTTTCAGAATAAGGTGATGTTCCCCATGTTTGGTTTTGTTCAGCAAGGATTTCTAGATACTCATAAGCATCAATTGGGGCTTTGTTTTTTAAGGTCCCATTACACATCATGTCAATGAATTGTTTGTTCCCCAGGCCCAACCCTTCATAGAAAATTCTCACTTGTTCAGGAATAGAAAAAACATGGTGTGTGTAACACCCCAACCCCAGTTACCCAGAGTCGGTGCATTATTACATAAAATTGTCATGATACAAGGAATCATGTCCCAAAAGACCGATCAGTTTAGTTGCCTTGGAAGTACTAGATACATTCATAAGTTTTACATAACATCATGAAATAAAAATATCAACAAAATTTTGTCCCCTTTTGAACACGCTTATATACTTATCCTATCCCTATAGGTCAACCATAAAATACTTCTTCACATCCTAGGAAAATAAAACATAGAAAGGGGTGATCTTAGATGCTTAGTAAGGATAAAAATATAGTAGAATCTTTCTTAAATAAGAAAACAAATTTAAGGAAATGTATATGACTAAAACAAAAGCCTTTTAAACTTAAACTTCAGAATAATATTAAAAATATAAAATCAAATAATGTCATTTAATTATTCACATGGATATTCTAATAGTCTAATAATCACATGAAATATCAATAGCCACTTTCATAATGATGGAATGCATAATGCCAAACTTCATAACCACATAGTCAAGGCCTTGTGCCAAGACTACAAATAAGATTTTGTCAATGCCTTGTGCTAAGACACTAGTTTGTCTCATGAGACATACTGATGCATCGAGGAGCTATAGTGGGATCCACCCATCACTTACTAAGTCCCATGCATTCCTCAGATGAAAAGGTTTAAACATAACATAAACATTCGTATTAAATCTAGCATATGAAATGTCGATACTTTATCCATAAACCATGAATGGTGTAAAAATAGCACATCCAAAGTCAAACATATCACATAACCTTCAATAAAATATGGATGTTTCTTATCATAATAAATCAACTTCAAACAAGCTTAAAATCCATTAAAGGATATTGACATAGATGAAATCAAAACTTTTTTAGAAAAATATCTCTTTCTATTTTGAAATCATTTAAAAGTCATATAATTATAAAAGAAAAAAATTATTTTGAAAATATTCTTATAAGCTTTTATGGGAAGCTTTGATGATGATATAATGGTATAAAATAACTACACTCGCTGTATAAGTTAAAAAAGGCATTCTTACCTTAATTTAGTCAAAAAGGTCATAAAGTACCTTGTTTGGAAAACGATGGAAAGATTCCTTTCAAAAAATATATGGTCAAATGAGGGTATAAATTACTTTAACCCATAGTATATTAAATAGTAAAAAAATTGAATTACATTTTTAAGAAAACACGGATGTGGATGATAAATAGGTCCCAGTAGATACTTATGTAAAAACAACCTCGGATAATGAAGAGATTGTGAAATTAACCCTTACCTTGTACATTTCCTTTGTTAATGGTATGTTAACCTCTTGTATAATAGTTAAATAATTGTTATTAAATTATACAAGAACAATATAAGTAAATATGATATCATATATGATCTTCTAATATTACTTTGTTAATAATATTTTAGTATTATTTTCGTTTTAGGTGTCAACTGATTCGTTTTACTTTATATCTTTTGCTACGTAACCTGTGTTTGTTATGGATAGGATGTATTTGATTTATATCTAGAATGATATTAAGTTCTTAAAAATTATTTTTAATCATCAAATTAAAATTATACTTGAATGATTACGATGGGGAATGAATCTCATCGCGTTCGTGGAGATGGAAATCCGTACGTACACACGAGTGACAATATCATTATATTGATGGTGAAATCATATGTAATTGGTTGGTATATCATATATAATGAATAATTAACATGTTATATTTATTGTTTTCATTTTTTGTACTCATTGTTATACCCATCCAAATAATGAAATTTTTAAATAACAAACTATATCGCGACATGGAGACGGTAAACCGTACATACGCACGTATGGTGACTTTGTCATTCATATGATGGATAGAATAAAGAATATGGTTGTACCATATTTATAATAACATCAAAGTATATAGAAGATACTGGAGTTATTATTTTATAATGGAAACAAAAAATAAATAGGAAGTGGAAAAAGAAAAGAACTTGAAAGAGGTGATGAAATATTTACCTCTTCTTCGGGTTCTTACATTTAATTTGATCAAAAGGTCTCCTTAAGTTGGATTTCTGACCAAAGTAAGGTCTCTAGGATTAAGGTAGGAATGTTGGGAGGATATTTGGGTATGGGTTTGCCGAGAAAAATGGATTTGGAGGTGTGAAATTAAGAGAATGGAAAGTACCCTTTTATAAGAGAGGTGGGGATCACTTTAGGAAAATATTGAAATATTATTTTATAATAAAATAATTTTCGGTTTATAATGGATCAAAAATTATTTCTTTAGAGTATAAGGTGGTTATGGGTCGAAAACCTCTCAACCAATAGGTTTTATATAGGTTTAGGTCAGCATATTAACCTTATATTTTAGATTTAACTCTTAGTTAAATAGTTTGATGTTTACCATGTCTCTTTGTATTTTATATTAAAGGGTTAATAAACTTACTATAAACTTTCAAGAGAACCCCAAGTGTTCATTATTAATATATATAACCTTATATAAGTCCTTTGGCTGAACCCTACATTTTTAGTAATATTATATCCATTAATAATATGGTATTTGTTTTAAAAACTCAATTTTGTCAATTTTGACACTATTTAGAATCTGAATTTTGTGAAAATCATAAAAGCATGATTACTTAGAAAAAAAATATTTAATCAATTATAACATGTCATATTAAAGTATAAAATTAGTTGAATTCATTAAAAGTATCAAATTACATTTATTTGGATATTTATAATATTAATTATTTTAATCTTTCTTTAATAAGGTAATTACTGCATCATCATTGTGTCATAAATAAATAAAATTATTTAATGTCTAAAAATTATAAATAAAAAACCATTATTTAGTAAATCTTTCTATATTACTAATGAATATTTACAGTCTAATTTATATTGTGTGTAACCCAATATTAAAAATGGTTTAGTTATTAAACTTTGAATTTAACTCTTTTAACTCTTCTTTAAATAAAATAATAATAAATGTCCTAATCTAATCCATGTGAACCAAAGGGGATCTTATTTTATTCCTAAGGTTGTTTTTGGTCGAATTAAACTTATCCTATAGAATTATGACATGTGTTATGGTAATTATAATATCATTTTTACCCTTAATTACCCTATTTACTTTTACTAGTGGTAAATAAAAGTAAAAAGTTACTATTCACCAAAAATTATTTTCATCTTATTGAATCACATTTTACTTACTGATGTAACCCGTGTCTCTCGTATTTTTTAAATTCAACTCACAGTAGTAGTAAAATTAAGTTTTATGCAAATTTGTAAATGCTCCTTGGACGTGGGTAAATGAAGGTAAAAAGTTCAATAATATTTTTATATATCTAAACTTATTATAAAATGACTCCAATGAATTGCATTGTACTTATATAGGTATTATGTATCTATTTGGACCAAAAATAAATTTAAATAAAATAAAATAAATTTTAAATAAAAAATTCGGTTTTAACCAATAACGCGGTGTTTTTTCACTATTCATCAAAAATTGAAAGTTTTCAGAAAAATACCAAAACTTCACCCTAAGCTAATTTCAATATTATGAATTCAAAAATGAAGTCCATTTTGAAAAATAAAATTTATAAAATTTCAAAAAGTGGGTATTACTATTCATAACGGCTAGTTTGATTGGTCGCGGTGTGTTAGAATCTCGAAGTTGCGTACAATGCAAGCTATTGCATTATTCAAAGGGAAACGTATTGTGGAAGCGTGGGGTGTCACATTCTCCCCTTCTTAAAATAATTTCATCCTCTAAATTTATATAATATTACTACATAAATAGATTTGGGTGGTTTTTCATCATAATTTCCTCAGGTTCCCATGTTTCCTCTTCCATCTTATGGTTTCTCCATAGAACTTTCACCAGACAAGTCGTCTGGTTTCTCAGCACTTGTTCTCTTGTATCAATAATTTTTACAGGATCTTCATAATAAGACAAATCATGTTCCAGTTCAATTTCCTCATAGGTGAGTACATGCATTGGTTCAGGCATGTATTTTCTCAACAGTGATACGTGGAACACATCGTGAACTTTGGAGAGACTTGGCGGAATTTCCAAACGGTAAGCTACAGCCCCAATTCATTCTAGAATTTCAAAAGTTCCGATGTACCTGGGACTCAATTTACCCTTCTTACCGAAATTTATAACACCCTTCCATGGAGATACCTTCAAGAAAACATGGTCTCCTACATGAAATTCCAAATCCTTCCTTCAGTTATCGGCATAGCTCTTTTGCCTACTTTCGACTGCTTTGATGTGGGCTTGGATAACCTTCACCTTTTCTGTTGTTTCCTCAACAAGTTCTGGGCCTATGAGTTTTCTTTCACCAACATCATCCCAACAAGTTGTTGTGTGAAATCTCTTTCCATATAACGATTCATATGGTGTCATCTGAATACTTGAATGGAAGCTATTTTTATAGGAAAATTCTATCAGAGGTAAATATTAATCTCACATACCTTGAAAGTCAAGTGAGCAAGATCTCAACATGTCTTATAAGGTTTGAATAGTCCATTCTAATTGTCCATCAGTTTGAGGGTGGTAGGAAATGCTCAAATGAAGTTCAGTATCCAGGGCCTTCTGAAGACTTTTCCATAATCTTGATGTAAAACGGGGATCAAGATCAGAAACAATCGATAGGGGTACTCCATGAAGTCTTACAAAATCATTAATATATAGTCTTTCCATATGTTCAAGTGGTAAATTTTTTCTTATAGAAAGAAAATGTGCTGACTTGGTAAGATTGTCAACAATGACCCATATTACATCATTCCTTCTAAGAGTATTTGGTATCCCCATGACAAAGTCCATTGTAATATTATCCCATTTCAACTCAGGTATAGGAAGAGGTTTCATGACTCCTCCAAGCCGTTGCCTTACAACTTTCACTTGTTGAAAAACCATACAGTTTGACACAAAATCAGCAATCTCCCTCTTCATGTTGTCCCAAAAAAAATATTCCTTCAAATCTCAATACATCTTTGTGCTCCTAGGGTGTATAGAGAAATTGGAGCTATGAGCATCATCCAACAATTCGCCTTTTAGATTAGGTATATCGAGAACACAAAGTCTCTTCCCAAATTTCAAAATTCCATCTTCATATATAAAGTCACTCAATCTCCCATCATTCACAGATTTAATCTTCTTTTGAAACTCCTCATCATCAGTCTGAGAACTCTTTATCCTTTCTAGTAAATATGGTTTGGAAACCATTTGAAAAATCATTGATGTTTCACCTTCCATGGAAATTACCATATCAATCTTTACTAGATCCATGAAAATAGGATCCCTTTCAATTCTAATATTGTTTAAAACTCTATGATCTTTTCTACTCAAAGCATCTTCCACCTTATTTTCCTTCCCTGGGTGGTAGTGTATAGTGCAATCATAATCCTTGAGTTGTTCAAGCAATCTCCTTTGCCTCATTTTGAGTTCTTTTTGTGAGAAAATATACTTCAAACTCTTGTGATCAGTATAAATCTCACATTTTTCACCATAGAGACAGTGTCTCCATATTTTCAGATAAAATATTATATCTTCTAACTCAAGATAATGATTAGGATAGTTTTTTTCATGAATTTATAGCTTCCATGATGCATAGGAAATAACTCTATCATTCTGCATAAGGACACAACCAAGTCCTTTCTTTGAAGCATCAAAATAAATAAAAAACCCATCATTCCCTGATGGTAGAGTCAAGATAGAAGAATTGACTAATCTTCTCTTCAGTTAATCATAACATTATTCACACTCTTTTGTCCAACCAAATTTAACCCCTTACATGTGGTCTTGGTTAATTGGTTAGCCAACACAGCAAAATTCTGGACGAAACGTTGATAATAACCTTCTAAACCAATAAAACTGTGTACCATAGTTATACTCGCCAGTGCTGGCCATTCTTGAATTGCCATGGTCTTTGAAGGATCAACAGAGATTCCATCCTCAGAGACAATATGGACAAGAAAAGAAATCTCCTGAAGCCAGAATTCACACCTGCTAAATTTCCCATATAATTCATTTCTTCTAATTTTCCTTAGGATAATACGCAAGTGATTTTCATGATCTTAGTAGATTTTTGACTATACCAAAATATCATCAATAAATACCACTAAAAATTCATCAATATATTCCTTGAAAACTCTATTACTTATATCTATGAAGATAGAGGATGCACCAGTCAATCCAAAAGGCATTACTATAAACTTAAAATGGACGTACCTAGTTTGAAATGCTGTTTTTGGAATGTCTTCCTTCTTCACACACAACTGATGATATCCAGATCAAAGGTCAATATTTGAAAAATACTGATCTCCATGAAGTTGGTTGAATAAATTATCAATGTGAGGTAGT
This sequence comes from Viscum album, assembly GCA_963277665.1. Taxonomy (NCBI): domain Eukaryota; kingdom Viridiplantae; phylum Streptophyta; class Magnoliopsida; order Santalales; family Viscaceae; genus Viscum; species Viscum album. The sequence continues at coordinate 1,724,822,746 of OY728152.1, read as the reverse complement.
GGTACTTGTTATTTATTTTTATAGCATTGATTTCCCTGTTGTCAATGCAAAACCTAATAGATCTATCTTTCTTTTTAACAAAAAGGGCAGGGGATCCCCATGGAGAAACACCAGGGAAAATAAATCCCTTGTTACTCAATTCCTCTAGTTGTTTCTTTAGTTACACTAATTCCACAGTGAACATTCTATAAGGGGTCTCTCACATGCGCCATGAACTAGGAATTAAATCAATGGAAAACTCAATTTCTCATTCTAGAGGATGTCCAGGTAAATCCTCTAAAAACACATCAATATATTCTTGCACAATAGGTATGTCCTCTATTCAAAAATTCTTTTCCTCACCCATAGTTATTTCATTCTCTTCTTCCCCAATAATTGAATTTAGTAGAGCTACTGGGGGAAGATCTAGATAATAATAAGATGGTTATGTTTCTACTCTAAGGATATGGTACTTCTTATCATCATCGAGAATTGTAACCTCTATCTTCTTACAATAAATTTTCGCATCATGGTCTGAAATCCAATCCATACCAAGGATTATATCAAATTCAATCATGGGTATGACGATGAGATCAGCAGATAAAGAATATTTATATTCCCTAATGGGAACTGATTCACAAAACTATATTGTAATGATACTTCCCTTAGGTGTTTTGACTAACAACTCCCTTGTTAAATCAAATTGTAAATATTTAATTTTCTTAGAAAACTAGAAATATATGAAACAATGAGATAATCCAGAATCAAATAAATCATTGTCTAAACTTGAGGAAACCATTAAATTACCTTCCACCACATATTTCATAGCTTGAACCTCAGTAGTAGTGATATCATAATATTGAGCTTTCTCCCTTGAACTTTTCTGAGGTAAGTTCCCTTGGTGCTTAGGACTTTCATTTTCATAATGCCCCTTTTCTATAAAATTGTAGAATTCAACATTGATAGCCTCTTTCTTCCCATTACAATCACAAGCTTGGTGGCCTTTTTCACCACACTTGTAACAGACTCCCATTCCCTTCATGAAATTACATGGGTGTTTCTTCCCAAATTTATAGCATGATGGATATTCAACTTTTCCCTTCTTCCCCTTATTTACATTTCTAGAGTGTTTAGTAGACCTCTTCTTCTCCTTCTTTGCTTTAAAGTCATAATACTTAGAGAATTATTTTTCTTTCTTGATATCACACGAGACAATATCTTCGTATACTAAGAAGGATTGTGAGACTAATGCTCACTGGAGAAATGGTTTTAACCCATCAAAGAATCGATCAATATTACTCATTGAGTTACGTATATAATCTGTTTCATGCCTTGCTAACCTTGTAAAATTAGCCTCATACTTTGCGACATTCTCATCCTCCTTTTGCCTCAGACTCGGAAATTGTCTTTTCATATTTGATTTATGGTCATCAGGAAAGTATTTTTCGAAGAAAATATCTATAAACTCCCTCCATTCCATTTTCAATACTTCTTCATCTTCATTTTCCTTTTGGATTAATGACCACCATTAATCTGTATCTCCCATGAGGCAATAAACTGCCTTGAAAAATTTTCCCTTTCGCTACTCCCTAAAGCATGAAATGTTTTCTCTAAGGAATTTATCCATTGCTCAGCTACTAATGGATTTGTACTCCCATTGAATTTTGGTGGTTGTTGCCTCATGAAGCGGTCTAACATTGATCCTCTGCATTGTGGATCAGGGTGCTCCATATGTGTAAGTTTATTATTCATAACCTGAGTGAGTTATCCCAATATAGTGATAAGTTTATCAGAACCAATTGCATCACCAACTCCACTATAATTATCTTGAGTAGGAGGGAAATCCCCACTTGAATTATGTGCATTGATACGGTTTCCATTCCTTCCACTAGGAGCCATTTCTAAACAATGGCATACACTAGATTAGTTTATGAATTGAAATACATATTCCAAACTTGTAAAACACTTAACATAATTTGAATAGTTTATAGATATAATCCATAATCATAAAAATGTTTTCTTTAAGGAAGTATATACTCATTAACAATTCATAATGTATTTTAAATAAAATGAGAATTATCCTAAGCATATCCCCCAAGAGTGTCGTAACCAAAAGTGCAGTAAGGCCTGTTGTTGTGCACCAGTTCCTGTTCGAGCCTAGCTCAAAGCGGTGTTTTTAGGTTTTACCCCTAGGTACATCTGTGCCAGATCCACTTGTACCTGCTCATATCCAAACAGGGATGTATTTCTTGGAAAACTCACAAAATCCTTACAATACCAAAATTTTAGGAAGTTCTTCTATACTAATCCTCAAATTCTATCTTAGGGTAATGTTCTCTAATCAGAGTTTTTCTAAATCTAGCTTCCAAGGTTTGTACGAAACTTCCTCTAATACCAAAAGCAATGCCCTGACCCCAATTACCTAGATTCGGTGCATTATTACATAACATTGGAAAAATACAAGGAATCATGTCTTGAAAGGATGATCAGTTTAGTAGCCTTGGAAGTACTAGATACACTAATAAGTTTTACATTACATCATAAAATAAAAATATCAACAACATTTTTCCCCTTTTGAACAAACTTATATACTTAGCCTATCCCTGCAGGTCAATCATAAAATACTTATTTACATCCTGGGAAAAATAAAACATTGAAAGGGGTGATCTTAGATGCTCAGTAAGGATAATAATATAGTGGAAACTTTCTTAAATAATCATAAACATTTAAGGCAATGTATAATACTAAAAAAACCTTTTAAACTCAAACTTCAGCATAATTTGGAAAATATAAAATCAAATAATTTCATTTACTTATTCACATGGATATTCTACTGGTCGAATAATCACATGCAATATTAACCACTTTCATAATGATGGAATGCGTAATTCCATACATCATAACCACATAGTCAAGGCATTGTGCTAAGACTAAAAATAAGATTTTGTCAAGGAATTTTACCAAGACACTAGTTTGCCTAATGAGACCTACCGATGCGTCGAGGAGCTATAGCGGGCTCCACCCATCACTTACTAAGTCCAATGCATACCTCATATGAAAACGTTTAAACATAACATAAACATTCATATTAAAACTAGCATATAAAATGTCAATAATTTATCCATAAACCATGAATGGTGTAAAAATAACACATCCATAGTCAAACATATCGCATAAACTTCAATACAATATGGAAGTTTTGTATCATAATAAATCAACTTCAAACAAGCTTAAAATCCATCAAAGGATTTTGACATAGATGAAATCAAAACTTTTTTAGAAAAATACCTATTTCTATTTTGAAATCATTGTAATATAATTATAAAAGAAAATAAGTATTTTGAAAATATTCTTATAAGCTTGTATGTGAAGCTTTTATGATGATATAATGGCATAAAATAGCCACACCCGCCGTATAATTTAAAAAAAGATATTCTTAGCTTAATTTAGTTGAAAAGGTCATAATGTACCTTGTTTGGAAAACAATGGAAAGATTCCTTTCAAAACATATATGGTAAAATGTGGGTATAAATGACTTTAAACCATAGTATAGTAAATATTAAAAAAAATGTATTACATTTTTAAGAAAATGCGCATGTGGATGATAAAGAGGTCCTAGTAGATACTTATGTAAAAACAACCTCGGATAATAAAGAGATTGTTAAATTAACCCTTACCTTATACTTTTCCTTAGTCGATGGTATGTTAACCTACTATATAATATTTAAATAATTGTTATTAAATTATACAAGAACCATATAAGTAAATATGATATCATATATGATCTTCTAATATTACTTTGTTAATAATATTTTAGTATTATTGTCGTTTCGGGTGTTAACTGATTCATTTTCCTTTAAATGTTTTGTTACGTAAGCCATGTTTTTTATGTATAGGATGTATTTTATTCATATCCCAAATGATATTAAGTTCTTAAAAATTATTTTTATTCATAAAATTAAAATTATTCTTGAATTATTATGATGGGGAATGAATCTCATCGTGTTCGTGGAGACGGTTATTCGTACATATGCACGAGCGATAATATCATTATATTGATGGTGAAATCGTATGTAATTGGATGTTATATCATATATAAAGAATAATTAACATGTTATATTTGTTATTTATATTATTTATACACATTATTATACCCATCCAAATAATGAAGTGTTTAAATAACAAACTACACCACGATGTGGAGACAATAAGTCGTACGTACACACATATGGTGACTTTGTCATTCATATGATGGATAGAATAACGAATATGGTTGTAACATATTTATAATAACATCATAGTATATAGAAGATACTAGATTTATTATTTTATAATGGAAACAACAAAGAAAGAGGAAGTGTAAAAAAGAAATGAACTTGAAAGAGATGATGAAATATTTACCTCTTCTTCGTGTTCTTCCTTTTTATTTCATCAAAATGTCTCCTTATGTTGGATTTATGACCAAATTAAGGTCTCTAGGATGAAGGGAGGATATTTGGGAGGATATTTGGTTAGATTTTGTCCGATCCAAATGGATTTGGATATGTGAAATTAAGATAAGGGGTAGTACCCTTTTATAAGAGAGGTGAGGGTCACTTTAGGAAAAGCTTGAAATATTATTTTATAATAAAATAATTTTCGGTTTCTAATGGCTAAGAATTAATTTATTTAGAATATAATGTAGTTATGGGTCGAAAAGTCCTCAATAAATAGGTTTTATACTAGTTTAGGTCACCACATTAACCTTATCTTTTAGATTGAACTCTTAGTTAAATAGTTTGACATTTATGATGTCTCTTGGTATTTTTTTATTATATGGTTAATAAACATACTATAAACTTCCAAGATAACCCCAAGTGGTTCATTATTAATATATATAACCTTATATAAGTCCTTTTTTTGAACTTTATATTTTTATGAATATTATATCCATTAATAATATTGTATTTGTTTTAAAAACTCAATTATGTCAATTTTGACACTAATTAGTATTTGATTTTTGTGAAAATCATAACAGCATGATTAATTTAGAAAAAAATTTATTTGATCATCCTTAAAATGTCATATTAACCTATAAAATTATTGTAACTCATAAAAAGTCTCAAATTACATTTATTCGGATATTTATTATATCAATTATTTTAATCATTCTTTAATAAGGTAATTACTGCATCATCATTATGTCATAAATAAATAAACTTATTTAATGTCTAAAATTTATAAATAAAATATGATTATGTAGAAAATATTTTTATCTTTCTAATGAGTATTTATAGACCAATTTATATTGTGTGTAACCCTATATTAAAAATGTTTTATTTATTAAACTTTGAATTTAACTCTTTTAACTGTTCCTTAAATAAAATAATAATAAATGTCTTAATCTAATCCAAGTGGACAAAATGGGATCATATTTTATTCCTAAGGTTTTTTTGGTAGAATTAAACTTATCCAATAGAATTATTACACCTGTTAGTGTAATTATAATATCATTTTTACCCTTAATTACCCTATTAACTTTTAACAGTGGTAAATAAAAGTAAAAAGTTATTATTCACCAAAAATTATTTTCATCATATTGAACCAAATTTTACTTACTAATGTCAACTATGTCTTTCTTATTTTTTTAAATTCAACTCACAGAAGTGGTAAAATTATTTTTTATGCAAATTTGAAAATGCTCCTTAAGGTGGTTAAAGACGGTAAAAAGTTCAATAAAATTTTTATATATCTAAACATATTATAATATGACTGCAATGAATTAAGTTGAAATTATATAGGTATTATGAATCTATTTTGACCAAAAATAAATTTAAAATAAAATAAAAAGTTATTTAAATAAAAAATTCGGTTTTAACCAATAACACATTATTTTTTCACTATTCATAAAAAATTGAAAGTTTTCTGAAAAATACCAAAAATTCACCCTAAGATAATTACAATATTCCAAATTCAAAAATGATATCCATTTTGAAAATTAAAATTTATAAAATTTCAAAAGGTGGGTATTACTATTCATAACGGCTAGTTTGATTGGTCACGGTGTGTTAGAATCTCGAAGTTGCGTACAATGCAAGCTGTTGCATTATTCGAAGGGAAACGTATTGTGGAAGCTTATAGTGTTATAGTTTGGAACCATATTTAGGGTGTCTTTGAACCTCTCCCATGTTTCATATAATTACTCTCCCTCTTTTTCAAAAACAATTGATGCTCTTTTTAAGTGCAATTATTTTGTGGTGGGGGAAGTATTTTTTGTAGAATTCTCTTTGTAATTGGTCCTAAGAGTTGATGGATAATGGTCTCAAAATTTTTAGCCAATTTTTAGATATATCCTTTAAATAAAAATTAAATAGCCTCATCTTAGCTGATTCTAGTAGATGTGGGGGACACAAGGTTTCTACAATGTCATTGAACTCCTTAACGTGAAGGTAGGGCATCTCAGACTCCATTCCATGGAATGTGGGAAGGTGGTTTAGGACATGGGGTTTAAAGATGTAGTTTGAATATCCTGGGGAATTTTGTCTAATGCATGATGGTTCATTAGTCCAGGCAGGTTTGAGGTAGTCATTCATGGTTTTATCGACTTCATTCCCCAAGTTTGGAGCTGCCTCATTTGGATTTCTATTTTGGTTCCCACCCGAGTTTATGGGTTGGTTTTTTGAAGACCTTCCATTAAAATGGGCTAAATTTTTGACTCTAGAGTATTAGGAATATTAGTATCTAATGGAAATATTTCCTTGGTGTACTTGACTCCCCAACCCCTGGACTATCCACCCTAACTAGACGGTTTGATTGGTCACGAGTCTAGGTGGACATACGCCAAAAGAAAAAAACGAGAAAATAAAAAGATAAAATAATTTTGATGATAATAGAAGAAATGGGATATAATAGAATGGGTCTTGAGATGGATTAATTGGGTCCCCAGCAATGGTACCAAAATTTGGTCTCGCCCAAATTTACCCAAGATTTTAGGGTTAAGTGGTCGCTTGAAGTTTAGGTTGGATTGTCGAATCCTCAGAGACCTAAGAAGTAACCTACAGACACGTAAATTATATGGATTGTTTTTGGCTATGAAGAGGAAAAATTGGGTTGATTTTACATGGGTTTATGTGAATTCTAAGAGACTTAAGTTAATTTGATTTAAAATAATGAGTTGATTCTAGGTTATCACTTGGGGGTGGATTGGACGTATTCCCTTTTTAATTATTTCAATTTCTTATATTTGAAATGAGTTCATTTAAGGAGATCAAACAACATAATAACTTACTGGTTTAATTCCCTACACACCCTAATAATAATCACCTATACACTTTAAGGATCAATGTTTTGAGCACTCCAAGGTAAAGGTTCATATTAGCACTTGAAGTGTGTGGCCTTAAATTCAATAAGGATGAAGAGGTTTTAAAATCATCAAATAAAAATATCATTTAAAAGAAGTGATTATCTATTAATGGAGTGAGAAATAACATCCAATACAGACCTTTTCTACTCCCATGGATCAACCCATAATTTTTTTATCCCTCCATTGATTCTATGGTTTCAATGGAAGCGGGAAGTAGACTCATGAGGGAGGAAATTGAGAAGTAAAAAAACAATGAAATAACAATCACTCTAGTGTTGTGTGATAATATCACAAGGTTTTGGGTGAATAAATTCACACCTTGACACAAAATTATCAACATGATATGAATAATAGAATAATAGGAGAAGTAGAACTTTTATTAAGAAACTAAGATGAATTAGAACAACTTACATGTGAAAGACAACCTGATATAACAAAAATGCAGCATAACATTACAATGAAAGAAAGCAGCAACAATCCTTAAATCCTCCAACACCATTGCCTTAAATAAGAATTTTGGAATCCTTGGTTCGAGACTCCAATAGTGAAAGTCATCTCACTTGATTATGGTAGACTTATGGTGGTGGAAAGCCTGTGGAACATAGACTTTTTCACTCTTGACCAGAAGTCGAAGCGAGCTTTCATCCACCGAACAAACATGTCGAAATGCCCTTATAGATGGCCGAAGTAGAGTGGGAAATAGCCAAAAAAATAGATTTTAGGATGTCTCCTAATCTCCTGTAAAATTTCATAACAAATGGAATTTTTTTTTGCAAGATATTATTGAAATGGTGGGATATTTTTCTAGGTCATAGAATCTAGCCCAAAATTTTATCTCCAACTTGGGATGCTTGGAATTCCATTCAAACATCATAATTATCTTTGGATACTGTTGAATTAAATTTTTCCATTGATTTCCTATATCTTCAATTCAATTTTCAGAATTATTGGGCTTGTATCATGGCCGTTATAGTCTCCTTATTGGGATGTTGTCTAGTTTACTTTGCCCAGAATGTTGTTGATTCATGGCCAACTTTGGTGGTCTTATGATGTGAATCTTCAAGTGCTAAAAAATCATGAATTGTTCCTTATATCTTTGGGGACCTGAAAAAAAATATGAAAAAGAAAATCAAGACCATTGGTTATTTTAAATGGTGTTAAAAAATGTACCATGTAATAATTCATTTTAAGAAGGAATTACAAACATAATGTGAATTAATGTTCAAAGTATAAAATACACTAAAATGTTGTTAATGAATAATAAATAGCATGAATATTATATATATTAACAATTAATATTATCCTCATTTAGTGGATAATTATGGAGAACGGGATGTTAGTACTACATGTGCTAGACCAGAGTAGTAGAATCTATGTAATGTGACATTGTAGATCACTTGTATTTTCCTTGATGACCATGGGTTAAAACCAACTATCTTTCCTCCTATAGTGGATAATTTCAGATATTTCTTTTCAAAATACTTCTATATTATACCTTTGGTGCAAGATGTAGAGTTCACTATTGAGCTTGTTCTAGGAGCAGAACTAGTGACCATTACTCTTTATAGGATGGAACCTAAAGAGATTCTCGAGCTCCAAAAGTAGTTAGAGGATCTAGAGGTTGAGGGATTTATACACCCCAAAACATCTCCTTGGGGTTCATAAGTTATTTTTTTCCAAGAAGGAAAATGAAACCCTTAGGATCTCTATGGATTACTTCCATTTGAATCAGATTACTGTAATGAATCGGTATCAACTTCCAAGAATATACTACCTCTTTGATTAGATCAGAGGAGAAAACTATTTTAAAAGAAAGTTTTGAGGTTGGGATATCATCATGTGAATGTCAGGACTTCATATATAACTCACACAACTTTCAAGAGTCGTTATGGTCTCTATGAGTACCTAGTTATGATATTTGAACTGATTAATTCACTTACTATACTTATGGATCTTATGAATCAGGTTTTCAACCCGTATCTAGATTCATTTGTGATAGTATTTTTTGGGAATATCTTGGTGTATTCTCACACCATAAATAACCATGTAACCCATTTTTAGGTTGTTTCAAATACACTGAGAGGGAATCATCTCTATGATAAGATCAATAATTTCCACTTATGGATTGAAAAATTCCACTTCTTGGGTCACATCATTTTGAAATCATGAGTTTCAGTCGACCTAGGGAAAGTGAGAGTTGTACTTTCTTGGGAGAAGCCCAAGAATGTAGTTAAAATTCATATTTTTTATGTATTTATAGATATTAAAGATGCTTCATCTAGTATTTCTCATTCCTTATAGCACTACTTATGGGTTTGACAAAGAGGGGATTGAAATTCATTTGGTCATAAGCTTGTGAAGCATCCTTTCAAGAGTAGAAGAGAAGACTGAATTCAGTGTCAATACTGATTATTTCGGATCTAATAAGATCCTATAATATATATTGTGACACATCAGGAATCAGTCTTGGATCTATTCTGATGTAGGATGAGATAGTCATTTCATATAGGTCTCACTACTTCAGGCCTCACGAGTAGAATTACCTGATGCACAACCTCAAGCTCATTGCTATTGTGCATTCATTATGATGCTGGAAAAACTATATACTTGGTGAACATTTTTTCATATTAATTTATCAAAAAATACTCAAGTAAATATTTACATATAAGGATATTAATCTTAGATAGAATAGGTGGGTGCAGTACCTATATTCATTTGATTTCGATCTTGCATACATGCTTGGTAAAGGAAATTCTATGGCCAATTATATAAGTCGAAAGACTCAGAGACAGGTGGTTCATGAATCCAGTGATGAATGGGAGATTATGGCCTTATTATCAAAGATGCATGTTGAGGTTTAGGAGGACCATGGTAAGACTATCCTATCATCCTTATCAGTGAATTATACTCTTCTATAATGGGTAATAATGAGGCTATTATCGGATCCTAAAGACTTTTTACTAAGGGAAATCATTTCAGAGGATAATGATTCTTCAGGTTGGACTATGGATGAGGAAGATACCTTATTGTTCTATGGGTGTGTATGGGTTCTAGCTGATATCATAGAGGAGCTGATTTAGGAATTTTATGCTTCATCATGGGTGGTTCAACCCGGTGTCACCAAAATGTATTAAGATATATGATTCCAATACTAGTGTCCTAGTATGAAATGTGATTTTTCTAGCATCATCACTCGTTGTTCCACCTACCAGTAAGTCAAAGTGGAAAAAAACATCCAATAGGGATTCTATATCTGTTATCTATTCCTAAGTGGAAATGGAATGATGTTTTGATGGAATTCATGACTAGTCTACCCAGATCACCTCGTGGCAATGATACTATGTGGGTTTTCATTGATCCTCTGAAAAAGGTTTCCCACTTCTTAATTGTGCGAGAGACCTTATCAGTAGATGAGATAGGAACATTTTATGTCAAAGATGTGGTATATATTAATGGTATTTCTTCTTCTACCATTTCTGATAGAGATTCTCATTTCACGTCTGAGTTCTGAAAGGGGTTGCAAAAGGATTTGGGTACATAGGTACTACTGACCATGATCTATCACCCACAGACCAATGGAAAAATGGATCATATGATTCAGGTTCTATGCAAAATGTTCTATGCACGTTTCCTTGACATTGGAGGTTCCTGGGAGAAACAAATTCCTCTCATCGAGTTTTCTTATAACAACATATTTCATGATATCGTTGAGATGGTTCCTAATGAAGCCTTATATGGTAGGCCTTGTCACTCACTTATGTGCTATCTAGAGGTAGGATAACTTTCCATTCTTGGACCATGTCTCATTCAAGAAACTACAGAACAGGTCTAGTTGATCAGAAATCACATGTTGATAACTCAATATAGAAAAAATTAATATGCCAATAGACGCTGACAACCTCTTGGGTTCGATGTCGAAGACTGGGTTTTCTTACGAGTCTCTCCTAGGTTGGGGCATAGACATATTCAAAATTAGGGTATGATCTCAATGAGGTTCTTTGGACCCTTTGAGGCTGTGAGATGAATCGGACCTATAGCTTAATAGTTGGAACTTTTTTAGATATACCATTCAATGCAAAATGTGTTTCATGTATATCAAATTTTCTGATACTATCTAGACCTGAATCGCATCCTCCAGCATGATAAGGTTGAGCTATATATGGATGCTTCATTTGAGGAGTATCCCATTCGTATTATTGATAGGAGGGTAAAGAAACTATGAGGCAGGTTATTCCCTCTAGTATGCATGCTATGGAAGCACAACCAATTACAGGATGAGGCTTAGTAAAAATAATCTAATATATGATCACAGTGGTCAAAACTCATTGATGATGATACCTCTTTACCCTCGGAAGGCTGACTTGGGGATTAGTTGCTTTAAGGAGGGGAGGTTGTAATGAACCATATTTTCAATGAAGGAATGGATCATTAGTTTTTTAATATAAATGAATTAAATGGATCTATTATTTATGTTTAATCATGTCTTGGAGATTCCAATATCATCCATGGATCGTTTGGGTCTCGTAATTCTGAAATAGGGAAAACAGACTAGGCTACACGGTTTGTTTGAAACCTACGACACAGGGCGCTTGGCTATGCGGCCAGTTGTAGGTGGGGGAAAGATCCTTTATGATTTTTTTACATACGATTAGTCAAAACATGCACCTAAATAAGTGGATTTCCTTTCCCTATAGGTAACCATGCATGATTGCCGCACGGTTTGACTAACCATGTACCTAAACCATGTGCTTTGATATTTTGGGGTGAATTTACCTCCCCCCCCCCCACTTAATCTAGTAATCATTTTTCTCTTCTCCCTTGTTCTATAGTGGATAAAATAGGATTTATTCTCCTCCTTTGAGCTCAAATTATCCTAAATATATGCATTGAGCTAGTTTCTTCATCCGGTTTCTATTTCTCAACCCGTCAGAAGGTACGAATCCATCTCGATAATCCCCCCTTGTCTCTATAATCCTATTTCTGTTTATCTTGACATTTATTGTACTATTTATATGTAGGCTAGTTTTTACTATTTTTAGGGAATTGGATAGTTTCTCAGACCTCTTACAACCTTCTTTAAATTTTTGGTCGATATGGAGCGAGGAATCATCTACGACCTTGAGGTAGGTGGTCACGTTGTTTTCCCATTGATTTTTTTCATTTTGTAACTATTTTCGTTGTGCTACATGCTGACTTTTTTTAATAATCCATATTTTATTGATTAATTCATGTATAATTGATCCTTGAATCTTGATACATGTTAATTGAACCTTGTTTAGTGGTTTATAGATTATACATTCCTTATATGGTCATCCCATGGGTGTGCCGCTTGAAATTGTCCATTTTTTCCAAATGGTTCAAAATGCCCAGAACTCCCCTGTATCTTATGAATTGGATTCAAAATTAAATTTCCCTTTATTATTGTGTATTAAATAAAATCCAAAGGACCTCATAGGCATTTTTTCCTCTTATAGATGGAATTTCCCAAGTAGGCACATTCCATGTAGCCCATGAAACCTACCCTTGGCACTTGAGCCTTTAAAATAGAATTTCCTTGTATTAATGAATTAAATGAATTGGTTATGGTTAATTAAATTATATAGCATGTCTTATTAAACATGGAATCTTCCTTTTAAATGAATTGACAATGACACCTTCCATTTTCCCTTTAAGCCTTATAAGTGAATTTTTCATTACTTGATAAATTGAATGGGTGGTTTTAAATGAAATAGATAATGCATGATGATTTTCCTTTCTTAATAAATCAAATGGTTTTAAATGGAACAATCAGCGGGTGGTAAGGCCACACCCATTTTTTCCTATTTATTAAATGGTTATAATGAATTGTTATGCCTTACGTATTATGTTTCAAATGATTATGCATTTTCTATGTATATGGGAAATATAAAAGGAATGGATGGGTGGTAAATCCCCATGATAGTTATAATTATAATATGAATTTATAGAGTTTGTGTAATATGGAAAGGGGTGTTGATAATGGAATATAAATTACACTCCCTTACATCGGGTGTTGATTTCATGGCATCTCACACCAGTGATACTATATAGACGTTGGGATGAGGTGCCATGTTCCATGATTAGAGTTTTAACATGTTGGAACACTAACCATCTTGAGAATTGTTGCATGAGGTCTATCACTCTTCTTGGTATGTATGGAATTCACCCTTTGAATTGAACTTTTAGACTCATTAGACTAGTCATGGACATTATGAGTTACACCCCGGTCCAACCGGTACTAGTATTCTAGGTATATGGACATTAAGCATCCTCACACACTTGGTTCATATAGGTGGATTCAATATAGAACTAAACTATATATATAATATTAATTATTATACATATAGTGACATGATCAAAAATTTATCCCAACCATGGGCCGAAGTAGGTAGACCCACCACACCTCTTGTAGGAACCTGATCGGGTGGTTGTTTATTTATTTAATTGTTTTTGTTTGTTAATTCATTGTAATTGCACACTTTTTAATTAAGATAACTACTCATATTACATATAGATGCTACTGGTGGTGGACTAATGAAATTTTTATCCCACACCCTACATGGGATGCCTTTGGCACCTTAGAATATTGTCTTTTTGTAGGTGATGATAAGGGAAAGTTATCTACTATATGTTATTGACATGTATTTGTTAGCTAGATCTTAGGGTCATAAGAACTATCATTCCCTTGAGATGCTAGTGGATCAAATTTTTTTCTTTTTTTACCTTTTGTTTTTCATGAATATATTCATATTCCTCAATTCCTCTTATTGTACTAGTATGCCATGAATCTTGTAGTGACACTTCCTTGTGTATTTTTTATATTATTTCAATTGTTCCGTTATCTACTACTTATGCAGCCTTTTGAAATTGATTGTTTAGGTTATGCTTCTACTACTATTTATTATTGGATATATCCACTATGCTACTCTGGCATGAGGGTATTCTCCCCACTGTACCACTCTTTCACCCTCACTTCTAGTTGGTAGCCTCTGGCATATGGGGTGGCATGCTTGAGGCCAAGTGACCCTCCAGTTTGGGATATGAGTTTAGTGGATTACAAAGTCGGGACATTATAGACCCATCAGGATCGATGATCTAGGTGTGGTGTAAGGGAATCCATATGGTTTAGAGCACACCATTGACTAGTGGAGAGTGTTGAATGGAGATCTATACCTTACAATGAGGTAGGGTTCTTTATTGATATAAGAGAAAACGAGTACAATATATAACCCATACCGATGTAGTACATGAATATTTAAAATATCTAATACTCTTAACACTCCCCCTAAAGTTGGAACATATATACTTATCATGCCTAACTTTTTACACAAAAATCAGGCTCATGGTCCAGACACCCATTTTGTAAGAACATCTACAAGTTTATCAGAGGTGTAAACTTGGTCGAAGATGATCTTCTTCATTTGAAAGTTTTACTGAACCAAATGAAAATCATCTTCAACATGCTTCTTAAACTCATGAAAGAATGGATTTGTGACAATATTTATAGTAGATTGATTGCCACACCAGATATGAAATGGTTTCTTAATAATATACCCAATCTCTTGTAGAATTTGTTCTGACCAAATAATATTTACAGTCACATATGCCATGGCATGATTCTCAGACTATGCACTTGATCGAGATATAAATATCTACTTCTTACTTTGTAATGAGATCAAATTTACTCAAAAAAATCCTAAAAATGTAGAAGTATAACTCCTAGAAGAGAGACATAGAAAATAATCTACATCACAAAATTTATCAATATCGGTTTTCCCATGATCAGAATATAGAAAACCTAAACCTAGTTCTTTTTCACATATATAAAAATATAAAGAATAGCCTCCCACTGTGTTTTTTTTGGGGATTCCATAAACTGAATAAATTTTCTAACCATAGAAGAAATATCAGGTTGATTCATTGTCAAATACTTAAGCTTCCCAATAAGTCTTCTATATTTTTCAAGTGAATAAAACATCTCACGGTCAGTATTAACTAAATCTTCCCTAGGTGTGAGGGGTGAGTCAACTGAGTTAGCTTGAGTCATTCCCATGTCTTGAAGAATTTCAGAAACATACTTTCTATTAGATAGAAAAATTCATTTGGTATATATAGACACCTCAATCCCTAAGAAATATCATAGTGGATCAAAATACTTCATGTGAAAATTTTGATGAAGCCAAGATTTGAGTCAATCAATGTCGACATCATCACTATCATTAATGGAAAAATCATCCACATAGACTATGAAGAGAATATTTCCTACTATATATTGATGATATAATGTGAAAGAATCCTTTATGATTTTACACATTCCAAATATAATCACAATGGTGAAAAATTTCCCAAACCAAGTATTAGGTTTCTGCTTGAGACCATACAATAATCTAAAAAGGTGAAAAACATTGGAAGTCTCCCCCTGAACAAAAAATTCAGGTGGATTCTCTATAAAAACTTCTTCATTAAGAAAAAACTGAATAAAAACATTATTAACATCCAGCTAATGGATTGGTCGGTGATAGGTGGTGAAAAGATAGATAAATAAGTAGACCAATTTTATCTTGTTCTCAAGAGAAAATGTGTCAATATAATCAATGTAGTATGTCTATGTATAACCATTGACAACAAGTCATACTTTGGGATGATTAAGAGAGAAATTTCCATTGACACACATGGTATAGATCCACTTAAAACCAACAAGTTATTTATTCAAAGGGAGATGGACAAGATATCATGTATGATTGGTTTATAAGTCCTGAATTTCATTCTCATTACCTTTAACAAGTTGAGATGAGATTTTTCCTCAACAAAAGTGCACTATGTTGAGTTTTTAACCAGTGTAACAATATCTTGTGAGGTACCCACATATAATACCTGATATGAAGCTGATTAACCAAGATATTTTTAACCAGGGAGTTTACCTTTGTAAAGGGTAATGGGTAACTCTAGTGATAGAGGAACAGGATATGGTGATTCATCGAGTGAAATAGTAGCATTAGGATCTGGGTGGTAGGTATGCAAGGGAGTTGAGATTAAACTTGTCCAAAACAGTATCCAATTACATGATGAGTAATAGATGATGGTTGTGGTGGAGGATGAAGAGAATAAAGTAAAGTAATTTCAAAATTTGTAAAAATAGGTGATGGTGGGAAATAAGGAACATAATAGATGGAAGACACAATAAATGGGACATAAATAGATGTTACATAACTGCACAAGCCCTGGGAAAAGAGACAATAACCACAGTGAGTTTAAAAATAACCATGAAAGATTCATTTGAGTGAGTGTGCATCAAACATGGAAAGGGAGGGGAGAGTATCATGAACATAACATATACAACCAAAAATGTGAAGTGATAGTTAATGTGGTTGTGTGGTCAGAAACAAAGAATTGAAGGGAGTTTCCCTCTGTATAATTGATGGTGGAAGCCTGTTAATGAGATATTTAGTGGTGATAATGGAATCACCTCAAAAAATGGTTAGAACATTCATTTGAAATAAAATAGCATGGAAAACTTCTAAGAGATGATGTTTCTTACATTTTTCAACACCATTTATTTGAGATTTATCTAGCTATAAGTCTGATGTAGATTCTTATGGTCATCTAGAAAGGAATGAAATAGGACAAAAAAATACTAATGGCCATTTTTAGAGAAAAAATAACAAATTTTAGTGGAAAATGGGTTTGTACTTTGTGATAATAAAAGTAAAACATAGTAAAAAATTTAGAATGAGTTTTAAACAAATAGTGCCATGTAATTCTTGAAAATAATCAATGAATTTGAGGAAAAAATGATAACCCAGTTTACAAGGATTAGGATTGGGTCCCTATATGGTATAATGAACTAAATGAAAAGGACTAGGAGCATGTGCAATTTCCCAGGGGACATAGGTGACCTAAAGACGCTTGACATAATGACATGATTTATAATAAAAATAAGATACATGACCCAACATTGGACAAAGTGAATGAAGAATGAGTACAGGTGAATGGCCATGGAGATAATGAAGCTGTAGGATATGGTCATAAGTGGTAGGGAAGGCAAGAGCAGGGACCGAGTTAAGCATGTATTCACCACCCTAAAGGCATAAACTACAAAGAACCTTAGTCATATAAGGCTCTTAAATGAAAAACAAAGTATTTGAAAAGATTTATTGACACTATAATTCAGTTGTAGGTTTACTACTAATAGAAAATTAAAAGGACCGTGTGGAACAAAGGAAACTATGGAGAGCGTCAAGTTAGGTGTAATCGAGAAACTCCCATAATTAGCAATTCATACTATCTTACAATTATCCATATTAATATTACCTCCAGTTTAAGTTGAGATACAGGACCAAAAAATACCTACTTTCTTGATGATATTATTTGAGGTTCCATAGTTAGGAACCCATGAGATTGATCATTGAGATAGATAAGTAGCAAGTGCATCTCCAGGAACAATAGTAGCACTTGATGTAGTACCAACACATTGATACTGAAGATAATGATTCTCATTATCAGATATATCAAAAGTATGATGAAATTCATTTGGAGGAATAGGGGAGGGTATGGAATGATGTGAATATTGAGAGCATCCTAAAAATGGAGATCCATATAGATGATTAATAAAGTTCCAACACGTATCTATCATGTGATAGTATTTTCCGAAATGCATGTAATATATGTGGGTAGTAGGTCTACCACAATCTCATTAATGGACACCACCATTGTTGGGATCACTAGATACCATAGTATCACGATCAAAGTGGTCATTGTTGAGTTCCAGTGGTGGACGACTCACATGAACAAGGTGATTATAAACCAATGAGTGATGTAATGTGGTGGGGCTGACCAACATGTCAGTAACAATGGTAGAGAAATCATCATTGAGACCATGTAGGAGGGAGAATAATAAAAAGTGACTGCATTGAGTGAGGGTATCATGAGGAGTGTTGAATGGTCCAAAATTCATTGATCTCATCAAAAACAGACTTCCACTCATTATAATAAAGGGGAATAAAGAGAGTTCATTATTGAAAAGTGAAGACCTTCTGAAAAGGGTCAGATATTTGAGTAAGATTTTTGTCTCAGAAAACATAAGAAATGGAATATAAAAATTCCTTCAAAGTATTATCATTATTAGAATCTTTCTTAACTGATTGATCCATGGAGTTAAGTATCATGTAAAAGATCTTGTTGTCCCGATGTTCCCATTTTATGAAGATGATAATTTTCAGATTAGGAGGGGATGAAAAAATATGTGAATAATATCCCATTACCTTCAAAGTGATGATAACATTCTTCTCCCACCTGATAAAATTGTAGGAATCAATATGATCATCCATAAGATGTGTGGAAGATATAATAGTATCTAGAAAGGGTGATGACACTTCCATAGATTGTAAAGACCCAGAAATTTCAAGTAAAATTTTTTCTTAATTTCTTTGGGATTTTACAAGAACACAGTTTCTGACGGCACCTGATTCCGAGGCCCGGTGTGCCCAGAATCATTTTCCAAAGTTTATCTCGGGTATGTTCAGTGAACGAACGAGTGGGTTTTTCTAGCTTTTGAACCGGTGCTCAGAATCGAATTCTGAGGGCACCGATGGATTTGCAGCGCCGGTAATTTCTTAGGACCACCTTTTCTGGAGTTGCGTTTGCTCGGGTGTGGTTTTTAAATTTTTTCGGGTTAAGTAAATGAATAAAATAAAATGGTGCAACCAATTTATTTTATTTTAAGTCGCTTAACCTATGTTAAGTGGATGATATGGGACCCACAATATCCTACCCACTTGGTAGTATATTTGTGATTTGGGGCCCACATGAGCCCCACCGTTTCTTTTCTTCTTAAGTAACGCACCTACACCCCCCTTTTTAATGAATTCAACTCTTGTGTTTAATCTGGATATTAAACGCCACATTAATTGGGTGGTTTTAAACTCCTCAATTAATTGATCGTTTCTTTTCTTTTTTAATTTAAAGCGTTGGTTTGTGTGTAAATAAAATAAGACACCACTTATTTTATTTAGTTAGTCTTGTTGTGTTGAGAGGCTAGGGAGAATTCACCCAGGTTCTTGAAGCTCTTCCTCCTCGATGAAGAACGCGAAGAACACCGACCTCCGACGAAGGTCGACAAGAATTTCGGATCCTCAGAGATCGATGGCGCGATTCCGACAAATCCTTTCTCCACGATGTGACGATCCCCCTTCCGCGACGCCTTCTTCCGCGACGTGAAATTCCGCAACAAACCCTCGCTCGGCGACGCTTGAGGTAGGGGTTTTGATTCAATTAAATATTTGTGATTTATACCCTCGGCTTATGTTTAAAATTTTTCGGAAGATTTTTTTTAAACCGCTAACGCGGTGGGTGCGGACCAATGAACAAGTCGGAACCCACCTTCTCTTCGTTCTTGGTGTGTGGATTGGCGGGCGACGATGAAGTAGGCCGCACGGGCACTGTGAGGTCCTCGCAGTGAAGGACCGGTCCCGGGAGGGCCATTGGCGAAGACGACGGGCAAATCTGACCACTGGAGCTCGTCCGGTGGTCCGCGGAACGCGCCGTCGGCGGCCGGCACCGGCCGGCCGCCAGGAGGCGGCAGGCCGCTGGTCCCGCGACCGCGCGGGACCAAGGGAGGTGGGACGTGGCACTTAGTCGCGTCCGTTGACAAGGAGCGGCCCCCCATGGGGTCGCGGTTACGTGCTGAAGGGGGGCAGTGTGCCACCCAGCACCGCTCGGCCGAAACGGCCGAGCCGCCAGACCGGACCGCCAAGTCGGGCCGCGCCCAGGCCGGGCCGACCCAGGGGGTACCGGGCCGGGTCGGACCGGGCCCGAACCCCCTAATACCGGACTGTTACGGTCTTTTGCCCATAATTTGGGTTGCGGACCTCCGATCGATGCACCATCAGCGGCGATGCGATCCTTAGATCGAGACGGTCGTTTCGGTATAATACACTTAAGGTTTCGGAGTATTTTGGGTTTGTCCAGGTTGGTTCGTATACGAAACCAACCGGGCCCTCGGAGCGGAAACGCTTATATCTCGAGCTCCAGACGTCCGATTGACGTGCCGTCGACTTTGTTGGATTCCTCTTAATGAGACAAAACTTTTGGCATGCTTCACCTGAGTTTTGGATGTAGTTGGATAATGGCTGGGTTGGATTGTACCCGAAATCCAACCGGGCCCCTAGAATGGAAAAGCTGATAACTTTTAGACCGGACGTCCGTTTGACGAATCGTCAGCAGAATTGGTGATCACGTTGAGAAACGGTCCCTATGAGCATACCCTATTAGTGTTCGGGGTACAGTCGAGATACGACTAGGTTGGTTCGCACACGAAACCAACCAGGCCCCTGGGATGAAAAGGCTAATAACTCATAGATTGGGCGTATGATTGACGCACCATCTGTTGTGTTGAGACCCCTATGACGAGGTGGTACTTTGAAATGCTTCTTCATGGAACCTTGTGATAATTGGAGTATCGACGAGTAGCTCGTGGATCGGACCCTCCCGGTGATGAGCTAGCAGAGTGCAGAGACCTAGTAGCTGGCTGAGACTTGACGACTGTTGATCTATCGACTCGGTGTGTTTCGGATATCCCAGTGGGGAGCGCTTGGTTGTAGCAGCATACCCATGGTAGAGGAGTGCTTGGTATTAGCGTCTGACCCGCGGTACTCAACAAAAGGAGTACCTCTGGAGGCTATGAGGGGGAGCACTTGATTTTAGCGGCAGACCCACGGCGGAGGAGCGCTTGGTTGTAGCGGCAGACCCATGGTGGAGGAGCGCTTGGTTGTAGCGGTAGACCCACGGTACTCAACAGAAGGAGTACCTATGGAAACTATGAGGGGGAGCGCTTGGTTGTAGCAGTAGACCCATGGTGGGAAGCGCTTGGTTGTAGTAGCAGGTGCACAGTACTCGATAGGTGGATTACTACAGCAGTCCAAGGAGTACGGCGCGCTTGGTTGTAGCGGCAGGCCCTCTGTACTCGACAGAGGAGGAGTTAGGCGTGCTTGGTTGGAGCAGTAGGACCTCTGTACTCGACAGAGGAGGAGTTCAGCGCGCTTGGTTGCAGTGGCAGGCCCTCTGTACTCGACGGAGGAGGAGTTCTCCAGAAGTCGTGGTTTTAACGTCATGAATAAAATCCTGGTTGAGCTGAGTCTATAATCCTTGTGTTTCCTCATGATTGAGATGGGTTACTTGATAACTTAGGTATATGTATGGGCATATACATGGGTAGAGGTTATCCGTTGATTTCATAATCCTTGTGTTTCCTCATGATTGAGATGGGTTAGTTGATAACTTGGGTATATTTATAGGCATGTACCTAAGTAGAGTTTATCTATTGAGATCTTCTTTTTGGTTATCCTTGTTGGATTTAGTGATACCTTGAGGGTCTTGGGGTCCCTACTAAGTATCATTATACTCACCCATGCACGAGATATACCCACACCTCGTTGTGTTGGTTGCAGACGACGAACAGCGCAGATAGAGGCTGAGTGTTCGAGGACTGGACGGTACCCAGAGGTGGACCTCACGACGAGACAGTATCCGGTGGTGGACTTCACGATGAGGCGACGCTCGGAGGAGGTTGACGGGCAAGAACGTTGTAGAGGCTATCTATACCTACCTTTCAGGTAAGATCCGTGGTGGACGATCCAAGAGCTGCACTATCTGTACCTACCCTTTAGGTAGGATCTGAGGAGAACGACCCAAGAGCTGCTTCCTTTCTTCCAGCTGTTGTCTTTGTTGTAATTTCTTTCAGTTGTAGCTGTACTTTCGATTGGGTTTGTATTCTGGCCCATTTACTTTTCATCACTTCCTTTTTTTACTTGGTGTTTTACTTCCGCTTGGACTCTGTGGTGTTCCATTACTTTTATAAAGGCAATGCCTTCCTAGTTATCGGGATTTACACCTTTGGTGCTAGTCTCCAGCCCCTGGCCAATGGAAGGCGGGCTTGGGGTAGTCACGGCACGGGCACCGAGGATAGGTCGTGACAAATTGGTATTAGAGGAGTTCGGTTCTACTGCAGAACTCAGGACTCTGATCTTTTTCTATGTGAAGCAATAGTGTTGAGAGTATTGAGTGCGGTTATTAGTCCAGGGTGTCCAGTGTTGGTGCGGCGGTTGACGTATCCGTACACCAGGACCCTGACTTCTGATTTCCGACTTAATGCACGAAAACATTGATTGCATCTGTGTTTCAAGTTTTCTCTGTGATTACTTTATGTCAGCTCAACCAGGTATATTGTTTGACCGTGGCACACCTATTTCTTTTCAGGATGACCCCACAACGGCAGCCAGCTACGGTTCCGAGTGTTGTGCGGGACGACAGCCCACCGAGCGACGACGCCTCGGTATAGGGCCCTTTGACAGCAGAGGCACCGGCGGTACCTCTACCCACCGAGCCACCGATTCTACCATCCCCAGCCGCTAATGGTGCACAATGTCTTAGTGCACTGCACGAGTTTTAGCATCAGCGACCGCCCAGGTTCCATGGGGAGATGGACCCTCAGGTAGCCAAGGATTGGCTGGAGGCAGTTGTGCGAGTTTTCAGGTTAGTGGGGACACCATCTGACCTCTTGGTGATCCTCGCAGTGAGTCTCCTGCACGCAGCAGCAGGCAGATGGTGGAGCTTGATGCTCCAGGTGCACGACGAGGCATCTCTCCTTTGGACGGACTTTGAGAGCCTTTTCCGCTCAGAGTTCGTCCCAGCCACCCTCTGTGCGGTGCGCATCCAGGAGCTACTGCAGCTGCGGCAGGGCAGCATGACAATAGCTCAGTACGCGGTGAGGTTTACCGATCTCTCGCGCTATTCCATGGACATGGTACGGGACCCATTCTTCAGGGCCCAAACCTTCGAGCAGGGGATCAGGCGAGAGATCAGAGCTTCAATTGTTTCTCACGGCTTTTTGACATAGACATGGGTGTTGGAGTGAGCCCTCTTAGTGGAGAGTTTCCTTGTTGAGCAGTCTCTAGCAGCAGGACCCACCACTAGCTGGCATGCGGTAGAGTCTTATGCAGCAGGCAGTAGACAGATGACGCAAAGGTCCAAGAGGACTAGACCTATAGGTGGTCGACCGCATGACACAGGATCATTTGTGCGAGGCACCCGGGGTGGATAACGACTTACCATGCGCGGACAGTGTTACTCCTATGGCGGGGTTGTTCACATGGCTCGTGACTATCCGACCCTCCATACAGATGACCAGCAGATGAACGAAGGACCTCCCAGGCAGAGGCAGAGGTTCGATCGAGGCGGACCGCATGGAGCAGGAGACCGTGGCAGGGGAGCTGGTCGTGCAGCTGGAGGTGGACGACACTTCGAGGTGTTGCCACCACCACCACCAGGAGGTCCACCCCAACCACAGTGAACAGGTGGACATGGGAGAGCTCAGCTTCAAGTAGCTGAGGCCTACGATCATGGAGCTCCGGGAGCAGATGGACAGTATCGGGACTAGATCCAGACCTGGAGACTTTTATTCATGTTGCTTCAGGATTTGTTGTTGTTTGTTTGTAAAAGATTTTTGTCTTTGTACTTTGAGCTGCAGTAATAAAAGAAACCTTTCTTGTGGTGTTTACCTTCCTGTCCTCTCTTTATGTTGTTACTAAGAGGTTCCGGTTTAAAAATCGTTGACTTGACCCTCACTTTGAGATACCTACTCAAGGAGACCCAGTGACCCCACATTGATGCCAATAGTGTGACTCAACCCTTGGAGGCGAGAGTAACGGTTGGATCTCTTGGTAGTAGCGTCGGGGCCTTATGACATCATCCTTGGTATGGATTAGTATTTTCCATGTCGGGATTGACTGTATTAGGTGAAGAACGTGGTTCATCCAGGGGATGAGACCAGATTTCTCTTATCGGCAAAGAGGAAATCTCAGTAGCTCTTGTAGGACCAGAAGGGTCCAAGCCATCTAAGATCGGATGAGGAGAGATCCGAGCCGGAAAAGGTTTTGTGCTGACAGGAGGCGGAGACCACTAGATTTCGAGGTTGGCGACCATGTTTCCCTACGGGTCTCACCTCGACGTGAGTTACAGAGATGTGGCTGAGGTGACAAGTTATCTCTGAGGTTCAACGGACCTTTCTAGGTCCTCAACAAGGTAGGCGAGGTGGTTTACTGCTTGACCCACCCACCTTAGTTGCACCAGGTGCACGACGACTTCCATGTATCTCAACTGAGGAGATACGAGCTTGACCCTTCACATTTCATCGACCATGAGAAGCTAGACTTGGGCGATGGGGTGACCCTCACGGAGGTTTCAGTGGGGAATGAGGAATGACAGGATCAAATCCTACAAAGACGTTCGATTTCTCGGGTGCGCTTTCACTGGAAGTACGGTAACCTCCAGGTGAGCACATGGGAGCGGGAGGCTCAAATGCGTGCTCAGTACCACTTTTGTATCCCTAGTTTGTGTTAAAGCTTTACGGGGACGTAAATCCCTGAGGTGGGAGTAATGTAAAGTCCCAAAAATTTCAAGGAAATTTTTTTCTTAATTTCTTTGGGATTTTACAAGAACGCAGTTTCTGACGGCACCTGATTCCGAGGCCCGGTGTGCCCAGAATCATTTTCAAAAGTTTAGCTCAGGTACGTTCAGTGAACGAATGAGCGGGTTTTTCTAACTTTTGAACTGGTGCTCGGAATCGAATTCCGAGGGCACCGATGGATTCGCAGCGCCGGTAATTTCTTAGGAACACCTCTTCCGGCGTTGTGTTTGCTCGGGTGTGGTTTTTAAATTTTACGGGTTAAGTAAATGAATAAAATAAAATGGTGTGACCAATTTATTTTATTTTAAGTCGCTCAACCTATGTTAAGTGGATGATGTGGGGCCCAAAATATTCTACCCACTTGGTAGGATATTTGTGAGGTGGGTCCCACATGAGCACCACCGTTTCTTTTCTTCTTAAGTAACGCACCTGCACCCCCCTTTTTAATGAAGTCAACTCTTGCGTTTAATCTGGATATTAAACGCCTCATTAATTGGGCGGTTTTAAACTCCTCAATTAATTAATCATTTCTTTTCTTTTTGAATTTCAAGTGTTGGTTTGTGTGTAAATAAAATAAGACACCACTTATTTTATTTAGTTAGTCTTGTTGTGTTGAGAGGCTGGGGAGAATTCGCCCAGGTTCTTGAAGTTCTTCCTCCTCGACGAAGAACGCGAAGAACACGAAAACGCGAAGAACGCGAAGAACGCAGACCTCCGACGAAGGTCAAAAAGAACGCCGGATCCTCGGAGATCGAAGAAGCGACTTCGACAAATCCTTTCTCCGCGACGTGACGATCCCCCTTCCGCGACGCCGACAAATCCTTTCTCTGCAACGTGACGATCCCCCTTCCGCGACGCCTTCTTCCGCGACGTGCAATTCCGCGACGAACCCTCGCTCAACAACGCTTGAGGTAGGGGTTTTGATTCAATTAAATATTTGTGATTTATACCCTCGGCTTATGTTTAAAAATTTTCGGAATCTTTTTTTTAAACCGCTAACGCGGTGGGTGCGGACCAACGAACAAGTCTGAACCCACCGTCTCTTCGTTCTTGGTGTGCGGATTGGAGGGCGATGATGAAGCAGGGCGCACGGGCATTGTGAGGTCGTCATAGTGAAGGAACAACCCCAAGAGGGCCGTTGGCAAAGATGGCAGGAAAATCCGACAACCGGAGCTCATTCGGTGGTCCGCAGAACGCACTGCCGGCGCGCCTCGCTGGCACGGTGACGTCGGCGGCCGGAGGCGGTGCCCGGCGCGCCGCCAGGAAGGGCCGCCGTGGCTGAAGCCATGGTGGCAGGCCGCTGGTCCCGCGACCGCATGGGACCGAGGGTGCTGGGACGTGGTGCTCGGCCGCGTCCATTGACAAGGAGCGGCCCCCCATGGGGCTGCGGTTACGTGCTGGCGGGGGGCAGCGTGCCACCCCGCACCGCTCGGCTGAAACAGCCATGCCGCCCAATCGGACCGCCAGGCCGGGTTGGGCCGCACCAGCCGGGCCGGGCCACGCCCAAGCGGGCCGGACCCGGACCCGGGTTGGGTCGACCCAGTTCGGGCCGACCCAGGGGGTACCGGGCCGGGTCGGACCGGGCCCGAACCCCCTAATAACGGACTGTTACGGTCTTTTGCCCATAACATGGGATTCGGACCTTCGATCGATGCACCGTTAGTTTAGATGCAATCCTTGGATCGAGACGGTTGTTTCGGTATACTACACTCAAGGTTTCAGAGTATTTTGGGTTTGGCCGGGTTGGTCCGTATACGAAACCAATCGGGCCCTCGGAGCGGAAACGCTTATATCTTGAGCTTCGGACTTCCGATTGACATGTCGTAGACTTTTTTGGATTCCTCTTGATGAGACGGAACTTTTGGCATGCTTCGCCTGAGTTTTGGATGCAGTTGGATAATGGCCGAGTTGGATTGTACCCGAAATCCAACCGAGCCCCTGGAACGGAAAAGCTGATAACTTTTAGACCGGACGTCTGTTTGACGAACCATCAGCGGCATTAGTGATCACGTTGAGAAACGGTACCTATGAGCATACCCTATGAGAGTTCGTGGTATATTCGAGATACGGCCGGGTTAGTTCGCACACAAAACCAACCGGACCCCTGGGATGAAAAGGCTAATAACTCATTGACCGGGCGTCCGATTGACGCACCGTCTGTTGTGTTTAGACCCCTATGATGAGGCAGTACTTTGAGATACTTCTTCATGGAACCTTTTGATACTTGGATTATCAACCAGTAGCTCGTGGAGCGGACTCTCTCAGTGACGAGCTAGCAGAGTGCAGAGACCTAGTAGCTGGCTGAGACTTGACGACTACTGATCTATCGACTCGGTGTGTTTCGGATAGCCCAGTGGGGAGCGCTTGGTTGTAGCGGCAGACCCACAGCGGAGGAGCTCTTGGTAGTAGCGGCAGACCCACGGTACTCAACAGAAGGAGTACCTCTGGAGGCTATGAGGGGGAGCGCTTGGTTGTAGCGGGAGACCCACAGCGGAGGAGCGCTTGGTTGTAGCGGCAGACCCACGGTGGAGGAGCGCTTTTTTGTAGCGGAAAACCCGTGATACTCAAAAGAAGGAGTACCTCTGGAACCTATTAGGGGGTGCACTTGGTTGTAGTGGCAGACCCATGGTGGGAAGTGCTTGGTTGTAGCAGCAGGCCCATAGTACTCGACAGGTGGAGTACTACAGCAGTCCAAGGAGTCCGGCGTGCTTGGTTGTAGCGGTAGGCCCTCTGTACTTGAAAAAGGAGGAGTTCGGCGTGCTTGGTTTCAGCAGCAGGCCCTCTGTACTCGACAGAGGAGGAGTTCGGCGCACTTGGTTGCAGCGGAAGGCCCTCTATACTCGACAGAGGAGGAGTTCTCCAGCAACCGTGGTTTCGACGTCATGAATAAAATCCTGGTTGAGCTGAGTCTATAATCCTTGTGTTTCCTCATGATTGAGATGGGTTACTTGATAACTTAGGTATATGTATGGTCATATACCTGGGTAGAGGTTATCCGTTGATTTCATAATCCTTGTGTTTCCTCAAGATTGAGATGGGTTACTTGATAACCTGGGTATATGTATGGGCATGTACCTAAGTAGAAGTTATCTGTTGAGATCTTCTTTGTGGTTATCCTTGTTGGATTTAGTGAGACCTTGAGGGTCTCGGGGTCCCTACTGAGTATTTTTATACTCACCCATGCACGGTCTATGCCCACACCTCATTGTGTTGGTTGCAGACAACGGACAGCACAGATAGAGGCCAAGTGTTCGAGGACTGGACGGTACCTGGAGGTGGACCTCACGACGAGTCAGTATCCGGTGGTGGACTTCATGATGAGGCGACGCTCGAAGGAGGTTGACGGGCGAGAGCGTTGTAGAGGATATTTTTCCTTACCCTTCAGGTAGGATCTGTGGTGAACAATCCAGGAGTTGCGCTATCTGTACCTACCCTTCAGGTAGGATCCAAGGAGGACGACACAGGAGCTGTTTCCTTTCTTCCAGCTGTTTTATTTGTTGTACTTTCTTTCAGTTGTAGCTGTACTTTCGATTGGGATTGTATTCTAGCCCATTTACTTTTCAGCACTTCCTTTTTGTAATTGGTGTTTTACTTCCGCTTGGACTCTATGGTGTTCCGTTACTTTTATAAAGGCAATGCCTTCCCAGTTATCGGGATTTATGCCTTTGGTGCTAGTCACCAGCCCATGGCCTATGGAAGGTGGGATTGGGGTAGTCACGACACGGGCCCCGAGGACGGGTCGTGACATATATAGGCTTGAATATTACAAGAGGTTGGTGGAGTGATTAAGATGCATGTTATTAAGGAATAGGTTTTTAAAGTGAACAATGGGTAGAAAGTGGTCTTGAAAGTGCCAAAAAAATAACATGTGGATATCAATTAGGTCATAGAATAAAGACGTTGAGGAGTATGGATAGAGGATGGGAGAGACTATGTATTTTGGGGAATCACATATGGAGAAGTGATGGGATAGAGGGGGGTTTGCTAAGGGAGGAGGTTCTGAAATGAGGGGTCACACTAAGAGAGGCGATAGGTTGGGGTGTTTTTGCATAGGGAGGGGTGATGTGCAAGGGTCCATCGAATAGGGAGGGGTGATGTGTAAGTGGCCATAACCAAGGGAGGGGTGACAAACACAGGGCTATCACACAAGGAGGGATGAAGTGAAAGGATCCATCATGTGGGGATAGACATCATGCTAGAGGGCCATGTCGATGGAGGTGTGGGTGAATAGGGGGTCTTCATGTAGGGAGGGGAGGTGTGCAAGGGGGTTGTCACCCAAATATGGTCAAGGTGTTAAACCTCCTTTGATACCATCTTGAATGGAAACTCATACCTTACAATGAGGTAGGGTGATTTATTTTTAAATGGGAAAGAGTGAAATAGAAAACCCATATAGATGTGGGTCATGAATATTAAAAACATATAATACTCTTAATAGAGAGCATTTACCTCATTGTGAGTGGGTTGGTGAATGTTGAGAATGAATTTTTAGGTGAGCTAGAAAGGGTGGAAATGGGAATTTTGGGTTAGAGCTCGGACATGAGTGGATAGATCAGATCCAGTCATTATATTTAGTAATATATGGAGCATGGGACATTGATATTGAGTTTTTATTTGGTATATTATTGATGAGAATACTCTTAGTGTGAGGTTTAAATGGTTATAGATAAAAGACCCTTGTGTCAGAAGGGTCATGGGTGTGACTAGATGGTCTATGGATAGTCGAGGTGGCACCAAGATGTGGGTGTGTGGTAATATCCAAAGATATATGGTTCCTTATATAATAATATATTTATAATGTGGATGTGTTGTTAGATGGATTCTAGATGTTGGAATAAAACTTGGGATGAAGTGGAGTGATTCAAAAACGAGTTGGATCAGAGGTGTGCTAGTGCTGAGGGTGAGAGACTAACACCTAGTGAGGTTATTGGTGATCCAACCATTGAATCAAACTAAGACCCATGTTCAAACTTCAATGTGGGTGGTTTAACGTGTTGCGGAAATTCCAGGAGTCACAGTGATAAAACATGTTTCCAAATGAAGAAAATTTGGAAAAAAAATAAGAGGAATAGGGAGAAGAATAATAAGAAGAAAATAGACACGAATATTTATGTGGTTTGGGAAATGATCCCTATATATAGAGAGAGGAAAAAATTTACTATTTATTGGAGAAAAAAATATAGGGAGATCTCAATGATTCACACATAGAAACCCTTTCTCAAAATGGGATAATAAAGAAGATGAAGTATTGTGCCACCAACCATAGAGAAAGTCTGAACTTCTATAGTGAAAGATGTTTAAAAGTTCACATCACAACAATGTTGTGACCACCCAAGTCCAAGTTTCTTCATTCGTTGACATCTGGAAGTCTGTGGAGCTATAATACTACTATCTAAAAAGTCCTAACTACTACATTTCCCTATCGGTGTCACAAGTTAGCCCTACTAAAATAGTCATGGAGAAGTCTGCACTAATACAGTTCCATGTTGGTGTCGCCCAGTCAACTCTGCTATAGTTGGTAAGATTTTCTATATTACCCCAAAATTTGGGCCTGGGACCTCCAACCCCTTGACCCCCAGAGCAAGAACACGATGCCCCTAGCTATCCCCAACAAGATCACTATAGAGCTAGACCCATGGAGTTGTGGCTATGTGCCCAATATGGGATGCAAGAATTCATCCCACACAACATCCAAAGTGGATCAAGGCCACACCAATCCAACAAAACGATATAATGATGCCTCTGAGGATTAAGGTGTCATGATTGTGAGGTGTGGTGATGCATCAATGGGTTTAGTTGAGTATTATTGGTAGAGTTTGGTGAGTGGAGGATTGACCAATGTTTTTGTGTAGAATTGCATGTGTTGTGATAGAAACTACATCGAGAGAATTGTTTGGAATGTATCTAGCTATTCGGTGGAGCTTTGGGAGATAATTGGTCAGGTGATTCCTATTTCGGGGAGCACTATAGCTCAAAATCATCTTATTCTAAGTAAATACTTAGGATCACCATAAGAATTTAGATGAACAAGTTGTTAGTGATTTAGTATTAGGGATATATAGATGAAATTGATCACCATATCAGTGTTGGAAATGATAACGAGTGGGTGACTTTGCTTCCATTGGATAATGTTTCTTGGTGTTTAGTGTTGTGCAATGGAAGTGAGTTCATAGTTCAAGGACAGAACATAGTGAATTGGTAGTGGTCTGACAACTGTAGTAGGTAGGGTTTTTTGGATGAATGACTGCCTCAACTTCTTGAGGATAAGAAGTGTTATTTTGGAGAGTTTGTAATGACCCATGAATTTTTGGGTCATTACTTTGGGGGGAGTGGGGTTGAATTTTTTTCTCAAAGCAAGGCTCATTTCAAGAATTTTTAATTGGATAAAATTTATGAGTGTTCTAAAATAGTGGGAAGCTGTTTTTGGTTGAGGAATGAGGTTTTATTGGTGGTTTGAGTACTTCAGTGATCATCAAAGAAGGGACAGGTGTCCCTACAGATAAAATTCTATTGTAGGTAGGTCACCATGATGCAATGAAAGGACATGATTTGTGGTTTCTAGTGGACAATAAATCCATATAGAAACATTAGGGGTTGTTCTATGGTGGTGCTTTCTAGGGATGCACCACACCGTAGCTCAAGGGCTATACTGTGGAGGTCTACATATGGGGGATGCTTTATAATGCAGCCTAGAGGGGCTATGCCACAATAGAGAGTGGGGCATGCAGGGTCGGTGAGGGGACCTATTGAGATATAAACAACATTGAAGGGGGGTGAATCGATGTTGTTAAGTCTTGATCCAATTTAAATAACTTGACTTTTATCCCTATTCAATTTACCTTTACCACTTATTAAGGTGAATAAATCACTCTTGTAATCTCTTTAATTATTTATTTCTTTCATCACAACCATGGACACACACACACAAGGAAAAAATAATTTACATGGTTTAACACTCAATATGATATTGATAGTCTTTGGTTTGAACTAGTGTTGAACCCTTATGAGTTTGAAGTATACATGTTCAAAATAAAAGATTGGATTTTTTAGTGATAAATAACTAAACGTAGTTATGGATTCATTCAAGCCATAATATTGAAGGTAGAGGAATTTTGTTTGATGTTCTTTATGAAAAAAATACACATTTGTGGAGGTTTATGCCTTATGTTTTGTTTGGTGCAATTATACTGAAGGAATTATATGTTGGAGGAGTTTTATTTTTTGGCTAATGGATGAAAAGTGGACTTTCCACAAATTATTCCATCCTTGACCAGTTAATCCAAAGAATCACTCAACTATGCAATACACAATAGTGATAAACAAAAGTCCAGACAAAAGAAGGAGTCACTAGGGGTGAAATCATAGATAAGGTAGAGCACGCATGATCATGCACATGTGGGCATGCATGAGGCCATAGGCATGTGCAAGGGAGTATTACTATGTGATATAGGGTGAAAATTTAGAAGAGGTCAAGAGTAGACAGTGTTACTTTAAAATGGAAAGTTGGTGAATCAAAGAAGTATATAAAGAGTGACATTTAGAAGTGAACTCTGATGTGGGACTCAGGGAAGTGGGAATTTATCAACTGCCTTGAAAACATATGCTTATAAATAGAGTTGTCTGATCAAACTCACTCCACTATTGGACATGTATTGAAAATCATCTTCAAACTCTTTCTCAAGAGTTATTATATATTCTATACACCGTAGGAACAATCAACATGATATGGTTCCATGTAATAAGATATTCCCACACTAAAACCATGCCTTGTGTCTTATAGTGTTCAGATTTAATAGAGGTAAATAATTCAAGGATCCAAAGTGATGTGCCACGATGTGTGAGATTTCACCACATTAATGGAATAGGAAGTGGAGACTACAACATAGGGAATATCCTATATCCTAAGAGATGATATTCACACCATAGAGACATAGTTTGAACCAAAGTATGAACTCTATACTGCAAAGTTAAGTGGGGATTATCTTTTTTTTATTCCATTTTAGAGGTTTCAATTATGTAGATAAATTGATACACCATAGAATTGTTTCGATTTTATGGATATGGAGACTTAGAGGTCACTACACCATGGAGTATAGACTACACCAAAATGAATATCCTTTGGCCCTGAAAATTTGATGGTGTCCATGCTACAAGGGTTTTGATCATGACACAATAGATTTTTAAATGGTATATTTCACAGTGGAGATAATGGTTATTCCATATTTTCCATGCATGAATAAAGGGGAAGATAATGGGAGACTTAAACAATCCAAAAATGCATTTAACATTTACAATTATTCATAGATGGAGGTTAAATCACGTCTAATGGAGGTTTTATGATTGTGAGCTATAAAGAGTTAAAAGATAAAGATAAAAATTGTGGTGGTATGCATATTTAGTTTCCATATTTATAGATATATGAATTTATGCTTACTCCAAATATATATATATTTATTTATTTATATTTATATTTATATTTATTTATTTATTCTCTAATAAAACCACTTTGAGGTTAAGTGGGAACCACATACAAGGAGACCAAAACTGGAATCACGAACCTATTAGCCAACCAAAAACCATCCAAACATAAATAAAAACCACCAGAGATTAAAATAACCACAAAATTATGACCTGCGACACATTGATAATTTACGACTTATTTAAGACTCTAAAATTAACAGTTATTGGGAATTAAGGAACATGGAGAATAAGAAGACCATAATTCTAGAGAATAAAAAGAGTGATTTCATTGTGTTATATAGAAAATAGAGCAAGAGACTCTGTACCATTGAAAATGAATACAGAAGTGGGGATAGTTCCATTAAAATATATTCATTTAGAGGAAAGAGAGAAGAGTTGCTACATTCAACAATGTGAATACATTCTAGTGTTATTTTGGAAAGTGGGATGAGTTCTATAGTTTTTCTAGAATGAATAATATTTTACATATCCCACATATATCGGAAAATGAGAGTTTCTGTGACCTCTCATGGAAAGAGTATTCTCAAGGTGATGTTCACAACAAACCCATGAATGAGAAAGTAGAGATTCAATGGGAACTAATCCACAATCACTATAACTCTCAAACAGTATGTGATATTGTTCTTTAGCATGTGACCCAATTGTTTCTCCTTATAAAATAGAAATAATAAGAGGTAAGTGTGAGATAAGTGATCCAAGGGAGATATTACATCTATCCGGAACCATTTTAAGACAATGATCCTAGGTAGGAGTGACCTATCCTAAAGTAACAAGTAGTGAGATTAGTGATTTTGGTGAACCAACATAATATTGGTAGCATAATCCTTGTACTATCCTATTTTGGTGAACCAATTAAAACCCTATCTTATATTATTATTTCTTTTCTTTACTTCTTTCATGTCACTATCATATAATGTTTATAAATATAATCAAAAATAAAATTGATATACAAAGTCTAGTCAAGTAATTAGATCAAACCGAACACTACAAAGAAAAATAAGTGACCTTTAAAATTAAGATTTCAAGATCCAATTGCATGTAAAAAACATTGAAATGTATCCATACCCTAAGACACTCTCCTCTTAAGGTATCTATACCCCTTTGAGACCAAACAACTAGATTCTTCTATGATCACACAACCCACTAGATTCTACCAATGAGGTACAACGAGCGGGGTATAACCTTGAGGTTTGTGTTTTAACATCTCTTGGTTATGCTTCAATACATACTATACATATGTACATCCCACACTTTACAATGGTAAACATTTTTATAACAACATGATATTCTGATACCAGTGTAGAATTCTTTCTTACTGTATAAGTGCTACATATAACTTCTTCTTTCACTTTCAAAACATGCAAAGAATTATCTTATTTTGTATGAAAATAGTGATGAACTATGGTGAACCAAACCTTAAACACATATTATTTCATAACTTTTAATATATTTTACAATAAATACAAGCTGATGATCTAGGGTCTAGTGTCTTTGGAGGATTATACACATAAACACACCAACTTAAAATAGGACATCATCACCTTTATTTTATCTCTATAAAGTGATCTTAACTCCCCTAAGTCCTATTAAATATATATATGATAACCTATGGGAAATACATAAGTAAAATGGTGATATCTAAAGCCAAATAGGGGAATAATCATGATAAAGGATTATAACATTAGATACATAACATGATATCATAAAGAGAATGATCATAAGCATGGAATCATGATACAAAGAAATGATGAAAAAAGATCCAAAAGTAAATGTGATCATATCATAAGAGCGTGACATCATTGGAATGTGGAAACACCATAAACTTGACATCATAATCATAAGTCAATGCTCTCTACCTAGTTAACATAACAAAATTGGCTAGGCTAGCTACCCACAAACTATAGTCGGTTGGGTTCACTATCAAGGCACCATTATATCTTGTAAGATAGAAACATTACTCAATGAATTATAGGAATATATAATTACTGTTCCACCTGTAAGATAATTAATATCATACTTATTTGTTCCACAAAAGGAAAATAAACCATACATAAGTTGTAATCATGGTAAAAACCCTGACAAAAAAACATGGTTTCATGAACTTATTTAAAAGAATATATGAAATATATATAATTATTATTACCAAAAGAATAAGTAATTAAATTTATTTTGACATTAATATTTGAAAATAATATAATTCTTGATCCTATAGTCTCATGGAAAAAATCCATGAGAATGTTCAAAGAAGTAAGCATAAAAACGAACCACTTTGGTGATGTTTTTTAAAATAAGAAATGAATCTTTTAGAGAAAAGGGGTCATAATTTTCCATTGAAATAAAAAATGAAACAATAGAGTTATAAATAAAATAAGTATTAATTTTAAAATATATTCATTGATTTAAAACATTTTAAGGGTGTGACGGTTGACATGAAATATGAATTTGAAAATCCACTTAAATTGGGTTTCCTTAAAAGTGGGTATTTAGAATGAAATTAAAACATGTATAACACCACCAATGGAATATTAAAATATGTATATATGTGATATAAATATATAAAAAATATAAGTACATGATAATAATTTGGCATATAAAGGGGAAAAAGAAAGATAAAGTGTAATTTAAATGTTAAGAGGGGAGCATAGAAGATCCCTTACCTTTATGTCTGAAAGTGTTATTCACTTGTACTTAACTTCCTGTATAATTAAATTTAGTTCACTAAAAACATGAATAAGAAAATAATTCATAAATAATTAGTTTAATAAGGCCTATTTATTTTCATAAGTTTTTCATTTATTAAATATTTTCCACTTATATCAGTAACTTGAGGTGGTTCAGTTGATTTGTAATTAAATCTATTAGAATGTTGACCATGTTTAGGTTTATTTTTAAAATATATTCACAAACACAAAAATATAAATATGTTTTTAAATATAATTTTTATAAATCAAAATAATTATTAATTCCATCCCTGATTGGCGATAATGGAAAACAAAACACGTGTCTACATGGAGGCGGTAATCTGCACGTACACACGGTCAACAATTTTACTTTGCATAAAATGGGAGGGTGGTAGAAATTTAGAATGATTTATCATTTAAAAATCATAATAATGATATAAATGAAATATATATTCATTAAAAACCATTTTTAACCATCCATGAAACACGGTTAATAAAAATAGGACACGTCGTGCATGGAGGAGGTAGTTTACACATACACATGACGATGTTTTTATTTTTCTAATGGTTTATGAGGAAGACATAAAAAATATATTCCAATAGTATAATAACATAATATAATATCATTAATACTTATTTTATTATACTCTTATGGATGTAAGATATTATAGGTGGTAGATTAAATAAATAATAAGAAATAAAGGTTAAGAAAGACATGATACCTTCATCGTGCCTTTAAACTTTTTCTCGAAAGTTTTATTGAAATTTGAGAAATTATGATATATTATTCAAACCATGGGATTGAGGTAGTGTTATTGAATTATATTAATAGTAATTATTAATTTATTTCAAGAATAATTATAATGTTAGGTCATGTATTGAAGTGGTGGAAGTGGTCTCATTTTTTATAAGTGAAGAAAATGACACTTTTCATGGAAAAGAATGTTAAGGGGTAAGAATGGAAGTTCGTGAAATTTAGGTGAGTTAGGTGTTATATGGTTGGTGATAAATGTGGGTAAGACATTAAAACCTAACAAAGGGGTTCAATAAGGTCTATAGGTAAATTAAACATAGGAAAATTCAATCCACTTTAGATTAGTCATTTAAAAACTAATTAGTTTTAATTAAATATTAATCATGGTAATTGATTTATTAATAAAAATATAAGAGGGATATTACTACTAAATTTTGACATCATAAAACCAAATTTATTATCTATTTAATGTAATTAAATTTATAAATAATATAAAATTTACTTTTAAATTTAAACATATAATATTTAAAAAAATATTTATAATAAAATATCGATTATGTTGAAAAAATGTTAATCATGGGTTTATAAACAAGTTATATTAAATATTAATATTTAATTGTAGAAAAAAAGGGTTTCATAAATATATAATTTTACAATATCTAAATTAGCGATAATATTAGCAAATACTGGTATTTTTCACTATTCACCTAAAAATTGAATATTTCAGAAAAATATAAAAAATTCATACTAAGATAATTTTGGTATTATAAATAAAAAAATAGTGTTAATTATATCTAATTATATTTCTAAAAAATTATATATTTAACCTTTAATGTAAAATAAACATTATATAGATAAAATACTTTATTAACCATATGTTTTTTTAATCATTAAGTATTTTTAATACTATTTTCTACAAACATTATAATTGAAAGAATGTAAATATATTAGATCATATATTAATACCTAATATTATTTTAAATTTGATTATCATAATTTATTAATATATCATAATTTTCAATTTAGTGTGTGTAAAGAAAGTTATTGAATTTAAAGGGAATACATATACTAAAATCCTAGGATAGTACATTCTCTCCCATGGGAAATTTTACCCTTGAAATTTGATTAAAAATACTAAGGTGAAAATAGATAAGGGTACTTCTGTTTCATGTTATCTTTAGTTTCTCATGTTTCCTCTTCAAATTTATGGTTTCTTTATAGTATTTTAACAAGATGAGTTGTTTTATTTTGTGGAATTTTGTATCTGTGGTCCAAGATCTCCACGCTCCTCATATGAAATATCATTATCTAGCTGCACCAATTCTGGATTTAGTACAAGTGAGGGGTCTGATAGGTACTTCCTCAAGAGGGATATGTGGAAGACATCCTGAAATTTGGCGATGTTTAGACAGAGCACTAGTCAATACACCACAACTCTAATGCGATCAAGGATCTTATAGAGGCTAATGTATCTCACACTTAGATCACCATTATTCCCAAACCTCATGTATATCTTCCATAGAGATATTCAGAGAAATAATTTATCACCAACCTCGAACTCCATGTATCATCAACGGTTATAAGCATAACTCTTCTATCAAAACTGTGCTGCTTTGATGTGATTTTGAATGGTCTTGAACATTTCTACCATTTATTCAACCATCTCAGTTCTTAGAAAATTTCACCTACCTCATTCCAACACATTGGTGTTCTACATCTCTTCCTATATTGATTCATATTTTTCCATTTGGATACTCAAGTGAAAATGATTATTGTAAGAAAACTCGACTAGAGGAAGTTGTTGGTCTTGGCTTCCTTTCAAGTCCTATGGATCAAACTATAAACATATTTTCAAGTTTATAGATAGTTATTTTAGATTTACCATTATTTTGAGGATGATATACCATACTGGAGTTAAAATATGTGTTTAGATCATGATAAAGACTTTCAAAACTTTGAGATGAACCTTGCATCTTGATCAAATATAATCGACAATAGTTTCCCATGTATCCTCACCACTTCTCTAATGTATATATTTGAATGGAGATCAAGTGATAATTCCTCTTGATTGGTTATGAAGTGAGAATTATTTGTAAGGTAGCCCACCATAACCCATATAACATTATTCCCTATTTATGCCTCTTAAGAAATGTGACAAAATCCATAGATATGTTCTCCCATTTCCATATTGGCATGGAAAATGTATGTATCATACCTTTTAACCTTTTCCTCACATCCTTCACTTGTGGACACATGAGTCACTTTGATGTATATTCCACAATCTACTTCTTGTGTTCCACCAATAGTGTTCTTGGATATCTCTATACATTTTTTTGTTTCCTAGGAGGATGGAGAATGCAGAGTTGTGACCATCATTCACCAACTCCTTTTACTCCAGTTTAGAGGGTACACATAATTGTTTCCCAAATCCCACATCTCCCTCATTATCATACTTAAACTCATATGTTTTTATATTCCTCACAGAATCTACCTTCTTCAA
The DNA here is from genome assembly GCA_963277665.1 of Viscum album. NCBI lineage: Eukaryota > Viridiplantae > Streptophyta > Magnoliopsida > Santalales > Viscaceae > Viscum > Viscum album. Next base: position 1,724,783,530 of record OY728152.1, on the reverse strand, counting down.
TATCACCGCATCATCCTTTTGAACTTTCTTAATCTACTCAAGTAGTGATGGCAGATAAATCATTTGATAAAGGTAGGATGATGTTACTTTCCTCATTATTCACATGTCTTTGTTTTTCATGTCCATGAAGATTGAATTTATTTCAATCCTCATCATAGATAAGGTTGAAGGATCCTTTGTACATATAATATCTACCACTTTGTTCACCTTTCTAGGATGGTGTTGGATTGAGATATCATAATCATTGATCAACTCTAACCATATTCATTGATTCATGTTTAACTACTTCTATGATAATATATATTTTAGGCCCTTGTGGTCCATATATATATCGTACTTCTATTTGTGTAGATAATTTATCCTAATCGTCAAATCAAAGATTACTACTACTAACTCCTTGTCATGCATTGGGTAGTTCTACCCATACACCTTTAACTATCTCAAGGAATATAGTATTACATTATCATTTTTTATGATTACACAACCTAAATTACTCTTTGAAGTATCACTATAAATCATAAATCCCTCCCCACTTGTCAGTATGGTGAGTATAGGTGTTTTGGTTAACCTCTTATTTATCTCCTTGAATATCTCTTCACACTCATCTGTCTATACATACATTAATCCCTTTTGAGTAAGCTTGCTTAGATAGTTTGACAATCTTGACAATTTCCTCAGAAATTACTAACAGTAACTAGATAATCCGATGAAACTATGGATCTTTGTAATAGATGATGGTCTAGGTCAACCCTTAATCGCCTTAGTTTTTGAAGGATATACAGATATCCCCTTATGATAACTTACTTGAAGAATGAAACTTGCTCCATCCAAAACTCTTAGTTGTTGTTCTTTGCATATAACTTCTCCTTCCTAAATTTCTTAAGAATAGTACTCAAATGATTCTCATATTCCTCCTTGATTTTGGATTATATAATAATATTATCTATAAAGACTACCAAATTTTTATGAATAAATATATAAATACTCTATTCATTAAGTACATGAAGATTTCTATATAATTCATGAGTTTGAATGATAGAACTATGAACTCATAGTTCCTACACCTTATATGAAAGGATGTATTATGAATATCATCTTTCTTCATATTTAATTAATGATATTCTAACCAAAGGTCCACTTTAGATAAGTATTGATCTCCACACAACATATCAAATAATTCATCAATCCATGGAAACAAATACTTATTATTTATTGTGATCTTGTTGACTTCACGATAATAAATACATAGATGCATCAACCCATCCTTCTTCTTGAAAAATAGAACCCACACACCCTATGATGAAGAACTTGGGCATATGAAACCCATGTCCCAATGTTCTTGTAACTACTTTAATTCTTATTATTCAATGGTTTCCATTCTATATGTATTCTTGGATATTTATATAGATCTAATTTCAACATAAATTGTGAACTCAACCTCTTGATCAAGAGGAAGAATGAGAAACTATTTGGGAAATACTTCATCATACTCCCTTACAATGGAAATATCTTCAAGAATAGTCTTATCCTTTGATTCAATTATTATGAATATATAAGATTACTCATAAGGAAAAAATATTCATTCATCTAATGAATATTCCGAAGAAGATTCATCCTCAACATTGCACTTGTAAAGAATTAGTGGATAATTTGGGATATGGAATGTGATTTCCTTTTCTTGATAGTTGATGTGAGATCTATACAGTTTCAACTAGTTTATTCCTAGTATAGCATCAAATTCTACTAATGTAATTATAAAAATTTCCTCTTGGGGATTCATCCAACAAATAGAATGTGGGGAATAGTTGTGTGCTTGAGATGCAATAATCACTCTATTAGAGATTTTCAAGGACAATTTAGTCTCCATGTTTTTTAGTAATGTTGGAATAGTTATACTAAAATTTCATGATATGAAATAATGTGTAGAACTAGAATCAAGTAGTATGTTCTCTATTATTGAATGAATAACTAGAATACCTTTCACCAAATCATTTTCTTATTCAACCTCCATATTATAGATATCATAAGACCGCCCTTTCTCTTTGATCCTCTAAGTATTTTTACATTGGTTAGATTTAACAACCCTTGAGTTAGTACATTTATTTGTATAATTTCCATGTTTTTTGTGGTTGTAACACTAGACTACAGGCTAAGGATTGATTTGGACTTTTTTGTCTTTGATCACATTATTGGAATTGTTTCCTCTCACTTGGACTTGAGTTAGCTATATGCCCTTCCTTTCCATACTTGAAGAAATTTCTGGTCCTTTTGGGAAAACTTATAGGATGTTTCTTCCTACACCTTTTACAAGTAGGATGTTGTAACTTCTTACCTTGAAAGTATCATGATTTTCACCTCATAAGATCTAATATATTCATCTTCCTTTTTATTGAGTGCATGAAACTTCCTCTCCATTTAAATATAGAGAGTGTGTGAGAAATACTTATTGATAATCATCCTATCAAATTCACCCAACTCTATAGATTCTATGTCTTCCCTACTCTTTATTTTCTTGATCAGTGTCCACCACTGATCCGAATTTCCCTCAAGGTAATAAATGACAAATATTACCTTCTCTTATTTAGAGAATTGAAGGAAAAAGAATATATTTTCAACATAGTTAATCCACTATTCAGTTATTATAGGATTATAAAATCTTCTAAAGGTTGGATGCCTTTGTCACATAATGGAATCAACTATGGATTTCTCTCTTAGAGGGAATTCCATGCAATTCATGTTATTGCTCATAACATGAGTCAATTGTGCTAGTGAAACCATAATGTTATCAGCTCCCATTCCCATCATGTTAGACATTTCATCACTAAAGTCATCACATTTCCCGTTACACAAATCATTAATATGATTAATCCTATGAAAATCCATTTTCTGACATGAAGGAAGGATAGGGAGGAAAATACTTAGATAAATTTTTATAAGGTAAACCATAAACTTAGAATGAGTAACTCCAAAATGAAGAGAAAAAGCTTAATTGATGGATCTATAAGTTTAAATCCAGGTCATCCATGACCATCTTTTAATTGGGTTCTATAACCCTAAAAACTTATAAAATTATTTTAAATATGTATGAATTCTTCATAATGGTTTTTAAAGAGAATGTGAATTAACCAAATCATATCCTCCTAGAGTATCTCACTAGGTTTGCAATAAGGATCCATTTACTATGTACCATAATGATGATCGAGATATACCCGAATGACACTTTTTCAGGTTATTACCCCTAAATAAATCTGTATCAAAACTATGTCCACCTTCCAATATAAATAAAATGATTTAATTTCTAAAAAAACAATCTCAACTTGACAAATATTTAGCATTATTCTCATATACATAGGCTTGTCCCTCAAGTTTTCACTACTATTCTATTATTATACTATCCAAAAATAACTTGACCTTACTTTGATACCAAATATGGAAACCCAATCCTTAAAAATGTATTATTTCATAAATTTTAATGTATTTTACAAAAAATACAAGTCAAGGATCTAGGGTCCAATGTCTTTGGAAGATTAAACACATAAATACAACATATCAAAACATGACATCATTGTATTCATTTAATCTACTTAGAGTGCTCTTAACTCCCATAGATCCTATTGAACCTACATTAGATAACTTAGGGGAAACATGTAAGGAAATTTGTGAGTTGGAAAGCCTAGTAAGGGAATAAACATGATTTGAGAACATAAAACGGGAGACATAACAAGATATTTTTACAAAAATATAGAATTATTCTCCAATAATTAGGATTATCCCAAAAGTTTTAACTATTTTTTTATTATTTTAATCTCTAAAAAATAACTAGAACTTCCTTTGATGACAAATATGGTGACCCAATCCTTAAACACATATTATTTCATAACTTTTATCCTATTTTACCGCAAATAAAAGTTGAGGATCTCGGTTCTAGTGTCTTTGTTGGATTTAAAAACTAAATAAAAAATCTCAAAACATTCCATTATTATCTTTACTCAATTACCTTAAAGTTATTCTAACTCCCATTGATCCTCTTAAACATGCATATGACAACTTGGGGGAAATATGTAAGGAAAAGGGTGAGTTGGAAATCCCATTAAGGGAATAAACATGATAAAGGAACATAACATGATATCATAAAGAGATTGATCATAATCATAAAATAAAGACATAAATAAATAATAACAAAAGTAAATAAAGTAAACATGATCATATCATAAGAACTTGACATCATAGGACTGCATAAACTCCGTAAAAATGGCATCATATGCATAAGTCAAGGCTCATTTTCTCGTTAACATAACATAGTTGGTTAGGATAATTACCCATGCGCCATAGTTTTCTAGGCTCATTGCCCACACACCATGATGTATCATGATATGGAAACATTACCTAATGAATTAGAGGAATATATAATTCTGATCCCACCCTTAGAATAATGAAGATCATAAATATTTGTGCCACATGTGGAAAATAAACCATACATAATTCGTAAACATTGTACAAACCCATGAGAAAGAACTGAGTTTCATGATATTATCTCAAGGAATATTCAAAACCAATAAGGGTTCCTAGGATAAGAAATAATTAAATTTATTTAGAAACTCATATCTAAATGTAACATATGTCTTGATCATGGATTCCCATATTAAAAAATCTTTAAGAAGGTTCATGGACGTAAGCATAAAAATAAACTACTTTGGTGATGATTTTTGAAATAAGAAATGGATCTTTTATTTGTAAAAACCCAATATTTCATAGTAATTTGTATCATTAAATTAATTCAATATATTATATTTCATGAAACAGTGACTTGGATTACATTATATTCAAGATTGAGTTTCTGCGAAACAACTCTTTAGTATTATAATTATTCAAATGATATATTTATAACATAATAATTAAATATAGTAATACGAATAGTAAAAAATAAATTTTAAATGTCATTCATAATTCTATCACATAAATAAACCATATTTATAAGGAAATGTATAAGTTTCATTAAAATATAAGTACAATTTTGATAAAGAAACTACTTCTTATGTCCTTTTTGTGAATGATAATAAAATTAATTTTAGACACTATTATAAATTTAATTTGGTGAAATTGAATTAATTTTTGAATTCATAATAACAATATTAGATTAGGGTGAAAGTTTGGTAATTTTATGAGAAGTTTCATTTTTTAATGAATAGTGGAAAATACTACGTTTTAATTCAAAACTGCATTTTCACCCAATTTATTTATATTGTTAGATTATACTTTTAATTGGTTTTATAGTATATATAGATTATATTTTTATCATTTTATAAAATTTTTTCATTGGAATAAGTCAAAATACACAAGGACAAGAGACTCTAATATGAACACGCCCCACGCGCTCCTGCCTCTTTCTTCTTCTTGTGCTTTTTCGAATAGCCCTCTGGAACGGGATTTTTCTCCGGCGGTTCTTGATCCAAGAACTTCAGTTTTCCCTGGTTATCGGGGGTCAGTTTCTCCTAATTCGGGGGGTCTTGGTCAGGGATCCTTCAAGGATGTTCTCTGTGGTGGTCATGCATCTCTCCCTTGTTTTCCTGAAATTGCTACATTCAACCCGCGTGTGGAATGTGAAGGGTCTCATTTTTGCATTAATGTTCTGAGGTTTTCTTTCGAGGAGGCAGTGGATTGTTTGCAATGGACTCTGGTAGCTAGGTTCGGTGGGCGAATCCTTCTCTGTCTTCTTTTCAATGATTCGTGGCTTCTTGGGGTTTTCGTTCTCCAGTCAAGATCTCTTTTATTCACAAACAATCTTTCTGCATAATTTTGGGTTCCCGAGAGTATTTCCTACAGGTATGGTTCTTTTCACCTAGAATTTTTGGTCGATGGAATTTCAATCTTTCCAAGTGGTCTCTAGATTCACATTATGGGAAAGAAAGCTCGGTAGCAGCGTTTTGGATTTGTTTACCTGGAATCCCACTCCCTTTTCAGAATGAGGGGTTCTGGAGGATTATTGGAGACTCCTTGGGTGGATTTCTCTGTTCGGATTCCAGGACCTATTCTTGTGATGATTCTTTGGTGGCTCGCATTTGTGTTGAACTTGACCTCTCCCTCCCAGTTCCGGACATAATTTCTCTTCAGGAGCAGGATTCTTTCTATTGGAATCAAGACATTTGGTATCTGGTGTATCCAAACTTTTTTCTTAACTCTCTACTGAATGGGAATTCTCGTGTAGTTTGCAGGAAAGGTAAGCAGCGGTCTCGTCCTGTTGTCAGCCAAGGAGAAAGGACCAAGGTGGATTAGTCTCCCCCTGGTGGTATTCTTTCTGATGGACCCTTGAAGGAGGGTGGGTTGCATGATTCTGTGTCTTAATATTCTTCTCAAAGTATTCATAAGGATGTTTCTAATGTTTTTTGGGATATTGTGCCTATTGTTCCAAGGTCTATTCCCCCAATCCAAGTGGTTAATGGCCTTGTTCCTGTCTTTGGTAATTTGATTCATATCCTGTTGTATGTCAATCAAGTTGTTTCAGCCTCTCAGGGTTTACCTCAGGATCCTTTGTTGTTGTATTTTTCTGAGCACTTGGGGGATTCTACAGTGGAGGATTTTTCTAGGGGTGAGAATATTATTGCAATCTCTGATAGTTCGGTTTCCTTGATCTCTTCTACTTTTTCTCCAGGTTCCAGGGGAAAGAAGATGATTTTTCCCTTCTCAGCATGAGTGTTTGGGGGGACTGGAACCATTCTAGATGGAGAGGAAGGGTTGGTTCTTTGTAAGGGTATGTGGGATTATAGCCCTTTTTATAAATCTTGTATGGAAAAATCATTGTCACGGTTTGAAAAGGTAGTTAGCCCTAAAGCCAATCCCAAAGCCCTTCTATTTATATGATCCCTATGATTATATGGAACACCTAGGGTCTTGGAGCCCGGATAAAGACTGATTTCCTTACTTCTGAGATTGTTAAACATAAGATTGGTTTGGTGGCTATTCTTGAGCACAGACAACATCCCTCCAGGATTGATGAATTTTCCAGAAGGATTAAGATGAAGGGGTGTCTTCATGCTGACCCGGGTAATAAACATATTTGGATATTCTGGCATAGGGATTTCAGGGTGGAGTTATTTCAGCAAGGTTACCAATTCATTACTATTGGGGTATCTTATGAATCTCATTGTTTTTTCATGAAATTTGTTTATGGTAGCTGTGATCATCTTCAAAACTACTTCTTTGGAATAGCCTTAGTTCCTTTGACCTTGGAGACACCCCTTGGTTTTTTGGGGGGGATTTCAACATTATTACATCCCCTCGGGATAAAAAAGGGAGAGGTCATTTTCCTAGATAGGCTATAATTGAGTTTAATCAGTTCATGATAGGAAAGGGACACCTTGATCTTGGTTTTTCTGGTGATAATTTTACCTAGTGTAACAATCAGTAAGGACAACATAGAGTTTGGAGTCGTCTGGACAGATGCCTTGGTAATCTCCAGGCCATTTCCTCTTATTCTAATGTGAAGGTGACTCATCTCATACGAGGTATTTCGGACCATTCCCCCCTATTTATTACTTTATCTCCAGGTACAGTTCATCGTGATAAGTTTCGGTTTTTTCCTTATTGGGAGAAATGTCCAGGTTTTCATGAACTTGTTCGGAAGTCCTAGGAGGATCCGTGTGAGGGTAATGCCTGGTTTATTATGCACCATAATTTGAGATAGTTCAAACATATTCTTTTAATATGGTTGAAGGATATTCTTCCTCCAGATAGTGACATTCGAGATTCTATGGATATCATTGATCGACTGGAACAGAGGCTGGAAGGAAACTAGGATCCTGGTGTTTTTGGAGAACTGGCAAACAGGAAAGAACATCTAGTAGAGATGGTGCTCAAACAAGAGAGGCTGGCAAGAGAAAAGTCTAGAGTCAAATGGCTAAAATATGGAGACAAAAATACCGCTTTTTTCATTTCCTGTATTAAGGAAAGGAAAAGTTTTGTGAAACCAAATTTTGTGCTGGAAGATGGGTCTATTACTGATGATAGGGGGACTATTGGACGACTAGCCAGTTCTCATGTAAGGGAGCTGCTGGCAGGTGTTAATCCTTTGATGGAAAATGGTTATCCATGGGGGCCTACAGACTTTTTTGATGTTATCTAGAGATGTGTTTCTGACCAGGATAATGATTTTTTGGGTTCCATTCCATAGGAGAGGGAAATCTTTGAGGCCATGATGAATTTAAATTCGGATAGTGTTGCTGGCCTAAACTCTTTTCCTTATTTTTTTATAGGTCTTCGTGGGAAATTATTAAGGGGGATATCTTCATGGTTGTCCGTGATTTCTTTTTGGGAGGTCAATTGCCTCGTGTTGCTAGTTCCACTAACGTTGTGCTTATCCCCAAATCAAAGGATCCTTCTTCTATTCTTCAATTTAGACCTATAAGCATGTGTAATGTACCCTATAAAATCTTGGAAGGTATAATAAATGATTGTTTATCTGTCTATTTTCCTAGTTGGATTTTGTTAGAGCAGTATGGGTTTGTGAAAGGATGCTCTATACAAGGGGCTATTGCTTTGGGCCAGGATTTGATCAGGGATATCAATATTAAATCCAGGGGGTCTAATATGGCTATAAAGTTGGATATGAGTAAATCCTATGATCGGATGGAGTAGAGTTATATTAATAAGGTTCTGGTAGGTATGGGATTTTCTCATAGAAATGTTGATCTCATCTTTCGATGTATTTCTTCTCCTTGGATGGAAGTTTCTTATATGGGAAAGTCTTATTTAAAGAAACTCATGGTCTTCGTCAGGGGGATCCAATATCTCTAATCATTTTTATCATTGCTCATAATTTTCTTAGTAGGAATTTAAATTTAATCTTGATTAATGGAAGAACTATGGATTATAGAAGAATATTGGGGGTTTCTTTGGTTTCTCATTTGATTTTTGTAGATGATTCTTTGATATTCATGAATGGCTCAAGTAGATCGATGCGGGGTCTGAATAAAGTTTTAGATGATTATTGTCACTAGAGTGGTTAGTAGGTTAACAAAAATAAAAGTTGTTTTTGCATTTCCAGCAGATGCACTAGTGAAAGGATATCTTAGGTGGTATCTCATCTTAATATTCAAAGAGGTGTTTTCCCATGGAATATCTGGGAGCCCCTCGTGCTTATGGGAGGTTGCATATTCATGACTTTAATCATATTTCTAGTAAAATTTTGGCTCGTATTATGAACTGGAAGAATTATTTTCTATCCTTTAATGGGAGGATATGTTTGATTAACAATGTTCTTTTGACCTCTCCAATCCATGCTCTCTCAACTATTAAAGTTCCCAAGGGTGTGATCTGCAATATTGAGAGGATCCTTGCCATTTTTTATGGGATCCAAAGATGGAATGTAAAAGGCATTGGGTTTCATGGGGGAGGTTAGCCCAAACTGTTATTGAATGAGGTTTTGGGGTGAATAGTATTGAGGGGACTATCAAATGTATGCAATCCAAGCTAGCCTGGGAAGTTTTGGAGGGTCGCATGCTTTGGGAAAGGTCTATGAGGTGTTATTTGAATAGTAACAAGGTTACTCTATTTTCTCATTTCTGGGTTGAAATTACTTCAATTATCATCTTTCTAAGACCTCATTGTCAATGGATTGTTGGGAGAGGGGATATCTATTTTTGGAGTAGTAATTGGTGTGGGGAGATCCTTGAATTCCCAGGATGCCCAGTTCCACAACTTTCTTTTAAAGAAGCCTGTCAGCATCCTGGTTTCTTTAATTATGTTTTAAAAAATGATCAGCTGGACTTCTTTAACCGCATGGAACTTTCCCCTGATGAGGACAAGCTGATCTTTTCTCCTTCCTCCTCTGGATACTTTACTTCTAAATATTACAGAAGGATATCTTCTGGTTTGGTTACGGACAGTGATAACTTTGGCTTTATTTTGGAAAAGAAAATTCCATTAAAGTACAACTTTATTCTTTAGAGGATTCGAATGGGATCTTTTCCTACGGATGAAAATGTGAGACACTATGGGATTTTTCTTGTCTCCAGATGTGTCTGTTGTAACATCCATAATAAAGAAATCTCGGAACATCTTTTTTTTCTATAGTGAGTGGGCTCATGCTGTATGGAGTTTCTTTGGTGGTTTCACTAGTTTTTATTCTAATAATATGTATGATCAACCATTCCTAGAATGGTGGTTTAATGGTTCGGGTTCTAGTGGTATGGAGAAAGATTCTTGCCTTTCCATTCTTCTTGTTGGTTGTTGGTGCTTGTGGCAGGCAAGAAACAGTTGGCTGTTTAAGGAGATATCTTCAAATAGCCGTGGTATTATTTGTAGAACCAAAAACCTCCTTCTAGACCTGGTCAGAGCGCTTGGGTTCAGAAAAGAGGCTCCATCTTTACAGGGACTCCTTCCTATATCTTCTGCTCCACCTCTGGTTAATAAGAATTTGCAGGGTTCTTAGATCTGCTGGTCTCCTCCCCAAAGCAGCTTGAAACTTAATTGTGATGGTTCCTGTGTCTCGGGAGCAATCAGTGGAGCAGGGATTGTACGGGACTCTAGTGGTTCGGTCTTTATAGCCCTCTCCATCAAGCTTGGGCATGGGAATTCTCTCCAGGCAGAGGCCCTGGCTTTATTCACTGGGCTGAGTTTATGTATTCAAAGGAGGCTCAACATTTCTGTGGTGGAAACTGATTCTATGGTCTTGTATAATTCTCCTTTTGGTAGAGGTAATGTTCCTTTGTCCATCGTATATACTATTCATAAATGTTGTTGTATTATTGATGATCATATCAAGGTGTCCCATACTCAGCGAGAGGGTAATAAAGCTATGGATTTTCTTACTTTGGTGGATTTTCCAGGATCGGAGCATTTATTCCTTCATGATTTCGTAAGACTCAAGTTGAAAGGTGTTAATATCATTAGGGGTGATGCTCTTGGCCTTTTCCATTTTAGGCCACCCTGATTCTAGTTCTGTTTTAGTCCTGCCTTTGTGGGTATTTGTATGATGTTCTTCTTTGACAATTTAATAACAAAAAAAATGATTTTTGGTAGTCATTGGAATTAATTTCACATTTAAATTGGATATAAACACATGTCAATCTTTTGATAGTTTTTATTTCTTAAAAACCCAATTTCTGGTTTTCACAACAGGAAATAATTTTAAATTAATTAATGAAAATTACATGTCTTAAATTTGGTAAAATAGAAATCATTTTTAAATTCTAAATATCAAAATTATCTGAAGGTGAAATTTTTGTATTTTTCTGAAAACATCCAATTTTTGATAAATAGTGAAAAACACTACGTTATTGGTTAAAACCGAATTTTTATTTAAATAATAATTATTTTTATTTAAATTTATTTTAAAGTCAAAATAGATATATTATACATATATTATTACAATCTAATTCATTGGAGTCATTTTATAATAAGATTAGATGTGTAAAATTTTATTGAACTTTTTAACGTCTTTTACCCACCTTCTAGGCACATTTGCAAATTTGCATAAAATGTAACCTTACCACTTCTATGAATTAAATTTCAAAAATTGGAGATACACGGTTGACATCGTTATGAAAATGTGGATCAATAGGATGAAAATAATTTTTTTTGAATGGTAACTTTTGATTTTTATTTACCACGGTTAAAATTAAATAGGGTAATTAAAGGTAAAAATGATAGTATAATTACCCCAACACATGTCCTAATTCTATTGGATAAGTTTATTTTTACCAAAAACAACCTTATGAATAAAATATTAATCTTTTTGATCCACTTTTTTTAGATTAGGACATTTTTTATATTTTATTTATAGAAGAGTTAAAAGTGTTAAATTCAATTTTTAATAACTAAAGTTTTTTTAATATAGGGTTATACATAAGATAAATTCGACTATAAATTTTTATTAGAAATATAAAAAAAAATTTATAAATCATGGTATTATATTTATAATTTTTAAACATTAAATAATTAAATTTATGTATGACACAATGATGATGCAGTAATTACCTTATTAATGAAATATTAAAATAATTGATATTATAAATATTAAAATAAATGTAAATTGAAAATTTTGATGCCATCAAAGAATTTTATAGGTTAATATTATATATTAGGATTGATTCAATTTTTTTTAAGTAATCAAGATGTTATGACGTTCGAGAAAACCAAATATTAAATTGTGTCAAAATTGACATAAATGAGATTTTAAAACAAATACTATTTTGTTAAATGATAAAATATCCATAAAAATCTAAGATTCGTCCAAAGGACTTATATAATGATATATATATCATTAATGAACCACTTTAGGTTCTATTTTCATTTTATAGTAAGTTAATAAACCATGTAATATAAAAATACAAGAAGACGTGGTAAAAGTAAAACTATTTAACTAAGAGTTAAATCTAAAAGATAAGGTTAATATGGTGACCTAAACTTGTCTAAAACCTTTTGGTTGAGATTATTTCGACCCATTCACACCTTATCCTATAAATAAATCTTTTTGGATCCATTATAAATATAAAATGATTTTATAATAAAATAATATTTCAACATTTTCTTAAAGTGCCCCTCACCTCTTTTATAAAAGATTACTTCCCCTTCTCACAAATTCACACCACAAAATAAAATTGTATCAGCCAAAAACTTCTAAAATATCCTCCCAACTACCCTCACTTCATCCCAGAGGCCTTATTTTGATCATAAATCTAGCCTAAGGAGCCCTTTTGTTCAAACCAAAAGCAAACACCCGAAGAAGAGGTAATTATTTCATCACCACTTTCAAAGTTCTTTTCTTCTTTAACTTTCACTTTCTTTGTGGTTTCCATAAAATAATAACAGATATAGTACCTTATACATAATTAGATGTTATTATAAATATGGTACAACTATATTCATTACTCTATCCATCCTATGAATGACAAAGTCACCATAAATGAGTACGTACGACTTATCGTCTCCACGTTGTCGTGTAGTTTGTTATTCGACACTTCGTTATTTGGATGGGTATAATAATGAGTATAATTGATGTAAATAATAAATTTAACATGATAATTAATATTTATATATAATATACTATCCAATTACATATTATTTCACCATCAATAGAATGATATTTCTGCTTCTGCGTACGTACGACTTATCGTCTCCACAACGCGATGAGATTTTAATCCCCATCATAACCATTCCAGAATAATTTTCATTTGATGATTAAAAATAATGTTTAATAACTTAATATCATTTTGGATATGAATCAAATACATCATATCCATAACAAACATGACTTGCGTAACGAAACATATAAAGGAAAACGAACCATTTAACACTCAAAACAATGATATTACTTAAATATTATTAACAAAGCAATTTTAAAAGATCATATATGATATCATATTTATGTATGTGGTTATTGTATAATTTAATAAAAATTATTTAACCATTATAAATGATTTTATCTTACCCTCAACTAAGGAAAAGTTCAAGGTAAGGTGTTTTCATATCACTTTTTATTCCCATGAGATTCATGCTATATTTGCCACTATTTCCTTTTCTATGGTATATCAACTGCACATGATTGTATTATTTGTGTAATATAATTTAATTTGTGGGTATTTACATATACATTTATTATCCTTCTTTCATGGGGTGTATGTTTCATAAGTTACCAAATTGGTAAGTGAATTTCTAATTTCAATGTCCACTCATTGGGTTTTACGCATACTTCATTGATTATTTTACTCCAAGATTATGTGTAGAATCACTATTTATTTACTTATTTAGTAATTTACACTCTCCTTTGTGTGGAAATTATTTTTATACACATAATCACTCCATTGATAAATTCTCAAGTCATTGATATGAACTTGATAAGGGTAATCTTAACTCAATTTCCATTCATTAAGTTAAACATCCAAGTCATTGGTTTTGTTTTTACAAGAATATGTGTGAATGTCCTATGATTGATTTACACTTAATATCCAATAAGATTGAGTGTATTTATATTTTTCACGCATAATTATATCATTGATTTATCCTTAATCTAAGGATACAGTCTTTATAAGGGATTTCATCTCAATTTACATTCCATTGAGACTTCTTTGTTGTTATGCACCAATTCACATTTATATGGTGTATATATAATCCTTTGACATATTATATCATGAATCCCTTTATTCTCATGATATTATAATTTTTTTATTAGTGTTATTCCTCAATTATTTTAACTCAAGCATCTCTCATTTGGTTAGGAACTCTTTAACTAAAATATAATTTTAAATGTTTTAAAGATTTATTCTTCTAAATCTTTCTCATTAATGTCCATGTTTTAAAAATGTTTTATGGATTTATTTATATGGACAAGAATGTTTTGAAATTAAAATTCCTTTCAAAAGTTTCAATGTGGTATGTGACACTTTGATTCAAAAATCTATTTTAAACGAATTCTTTGATAAATAGTGTGAATTTTAAATGTTTTCAAGAAAAAGGGGATATTTCCCTCAAATACCTTTACTGGTTATTTTTATTTATGTAAATATCCTTCATTGTATTTTATTATTGATTGAGGTTGATTTATTATAATACAATCTTCCATATTGTATTGAATGAGTTATGTTTGACTATGGAGGTGCTATTTTTATACCATTCATGGTTTGTGGTTAAAGTATTGACATTGGGTACGCTAGTTTTAATACAAATTTCTAGATTATATTTCACCCTTTTCATATGAGTAATGCATTGGGCTTAGTAAGTGACGGTCGGGGCCCGCTATATCCCCTCGATGCATCGGTAGGTCTCATGAGACAAACTAGTATCTTGGAACAAGGCCTTGAAAAAATTTATATTTTTAGCCTTGGCATAAGTCCTTGAATATGTGGTTATGATTTCCCATATTATTCATTCCATCATTATGAAATTAGATATTGATATTAAATGTGATTATTTGACTAGTAGAATATCCATGTGAATAAGTAAATGTCATTATTTGATTTATCTTTTCCATATTATGCTGAAGTTTAAGTTTAAAAGGATTGTGTTTTATTCTTATACATTGCTTTAAATGTTTATACTTATTTATGAAAGTTTCTACTATATTTTTATCCCTAATGAGCAATTGAGTTCACCCCTTTCTTATGTTTTATTTTTTCCAAGATGTGAAGAAGTATATTATGACTAACCTGCAGGGATTGGCTAATGGATATGAGTGTGTTATACAGAGGAAAAATGTTTATTTTTCATTTCCTAATGTAATTTAAAACTTATGGATGTATCTAGTACTTCCAAGGATACTAAAATGATTGGTATTTTGTACCTGATCTCTTGTGATCATGTCAAGGTTATGTAATAATGCACCGGATCTGGGTAACTAGGGTAGGGGTGTTACATTATTGAAATGAGATCATGATTTTATTTTAAAATAAAAATTAAACCTATACGGTTATACATAAAATAAATATGAATTTTAAAATCTATCCATGTTTTAAAAACATTTTAAGGGGGTGATAGTTGACATGAAATGCGAATTTGAAAATCCCCATAAATTGGGTTTCCTTAAAATGTGTATTTCAAGGGAACTTAAAACATGTATAACCCTAGAAATGGAAGGTAAATTAAACTAGTTATATATGTAAGGTATATATATACAAAAATATAAGAAGTACATGGGAATAATTTTTCATATATTAGAGAAAATGAAAGATAATGTGTAATCAAAAATTTATGAGGGGAGAACATCAGATAACTTACCATTATGTTCGAAAGCATTCTGCACTAATACTTAAATTTTGGTATAATTAAATTAAATTCATTAAATAACATAATAATAACCATATTAATCTATAATTATTTTAATAAGGTATATTTATTGTCATAAGTTTTTCATTTATTAAATTGTTTTTATTTATGTTGGTTACTCAAGGTGTCTTAGTTGAGTTTTACGTAAATCTCTTGGCATGTTGACCATAGTTAAGTTTATTTTTAAATTAGATTAACAACCTATATAATATCAATAGTTTATTAAATATAATTTTTATACATAAAAAACATTTTTAATGTTATCCATGATTGGTGGTAATGAAAAACAAAATTCATCGCTACATGGAGGTGGTAATATGCAGATACACATGATCAACAATTTTACTTTCCATAAAATGGGATGGTGGTAGAAAGTAAAAATGATTTACCATTTAAGAATCATAATCATGATATTAATTAAATATTAATTCATTAAAAAAACATTTTGAACCATCCATGCTATGTGGTTAATAAAAACCAAACACATCGTGCATGGAGGTGGTAGTCTACACATTCGCATGATGGTGTTTTTATTTTTCGAATGGTTTTGGAGGAAAGAATAAAAGGGATATTCCATTGGTATATTAAGATAAAAAATTATCATTAATACTATTTTTATCAAACTTATGGATAAAATATATTATAGGTGGTATAATAAATAAAGAATAAGAAAGAAAAGTTAAGAAAGACGTGATACCTTTATCGAGACATTGAAATTTCTCTAGAAAGTCTAGTTGAAAATGGAGGATCTAAGATATCTTATAGTAAACATGGTATTTAGGTAGTGTAAGATACCTCTATTATAGGTAATTTAGAAGATATTTTCAAGTATAATTCTAATGGGATTTCAAGTATGAAAGGGGTGGAAGTGCACTCCTTTTACAAGTGAAAAAAAGAACACTTTTTTTGGAAATGAATGTTAATTAAGGGGTAAGAATGAATGTTCAGGAAATTTAGGTGTGGTATGGTTCCTAAGACATGTGTTTAAGACTTTAAAACCTAAAAATGGGTTCCATAATGTCTAAATGTCAAGTAAACATAAGAAAATTTATCCAGTTTAGATTATACATTTAAACACTTATTAGTCTTAATTAAATATTAAACATAGTAACTAATTTATTACTAAAAATATAAGCATATCCTTCCCACAAAATTTTAGCAGTCTAAAACTAAATCTAGATTCCATTTAATCTAATTAAATTTCTAAATATGATAAAATTTTCTTTTAAATTAAAACATAGAATATTTTGAGAAATAATTTTTTATAATAAAATATCACTTATGTTAAAAAAATGTTAATCATGAGTTTGTAAGCATTATATTTTAAAAATAAGTATTTAAATATAGATAAAAATGGGTTTATAAATATTTATTTTGAAAATATCAAAATTTGTGATAAAGTTAGTCAATATCGGAATTTTTCACTATTAACCTAAATATTAAATATTTCAAAAAAATCCCAAAAATTCATAGTATGTTATTTTGGTATTCTAAATTCAGAAATAAAGTTAATTTTATCCAATTATATTTATAAAAAATTATATATATAACCTTTAATTTAAAAATAAACAATATATTTATAAGTCTTTTATTAAATGTAATGACCAAAATATTATAAATAAAATCTCCTTTTGTGAATAAATTAAATACCCTATTATGTATTATGGTTATAGAAAACACATGCACTTATTTGATTTTATTATATCCTATTAGATTTAAATAACCATTAAGCATCATATTCATTGATAAAATAGTTTATAAACAGTTATCATATGATGAGTATTAATATAGATTTTTGATAAATCCAATTAATACAGGAAAAATACGCCATGACCTCAACCTATAGGATCATACCGTATGAATCCCATTTATCAGAGCTTATAAGGGTGATAAAATCATTGATATTTTCCATTGACCAGTCTAAATAAGATATCCAACAACTAAATTATGATAAAAAAACCTTTTACGGAAGAAGTTCAAGCTCATCGTGACCAAGACCTAAACCATGTACGTCGAACCACCCCAATAAAATCTCATTATTGCGCACCTTACCCTTTGGGTGTTTTCTGGTGTATTAAAGAGATATGTATCATGACCCTAATATTATGAATATTTATATTTTATTTTAAAAAGTATAATGTTTATATTTACATCACATTTTTATTATATTATAAATGATTTTAATTTTGAAATGATAAGACACAAATTGTATTTTGGGAAGATTTTCAATTTCAAATAAGACATTCGTTTTTATAAATCAATTGATTTTTGAAAGAAATGATATTTTAATAAAATATTATTATTAAATAATTTTTAATAAATACAGATTATAATATAATTTTTATGAAGTAAAATATAATTTTTATAAGGGTTTGAAAACTGTTTTCTTAAAAAACTTAGCATTTCTCAATAAATGTCAATTCTTCTTTTAAAATTTAAAATTAACATATTTATAAAATTATTTAAATAAATTGAATATATTTTTTTTGTAATAATAACATCTAAATTATCCAATGTTTAATTTTTCAAAATTTTCTGAGACAGTCGAATTTTCAAGTAAAAATTAAATATGGTATAAATATAGGGTGTGTGTTATGACATCATAATGACCCAAAAGTGATGTAATAAATTTCATTAAGGGTATAAAAGGCCAAATATAAGTTTCCCCATTTAAATAATGTGATTTTAAGGTTATTTTATTATTTTTATAAAGCATTTATGAATCCTCAAAAGCTGATATTATATATTAAGTTTTTAAAATCATTTCTTTAAGAACATGACTCACTTCCACATTACCAAGGGTAATATTTTTATAAGTTAATCCCTTGGCCTTATAAAATAATGAAAATAACTCATATTTTAATGTAATAAACCATGATTAAAAACCATTATAATTTTTTTGGTTTTTATTACTTTATTATATAGAGTCCCAAACCTAAGTTTGAGAAATGATAAATAACTCATATCTATACTCCTATATAAACCCACCCAATCTCCCATTAATATTCAATAAAAAACCTTGGATCATGTCCTTAATAAACCCTACTATCTCTAGAGTCCTCCAAATGTTCCCAAGGTCTCAAGAAGATCCTCCCAAGCTTTTGAAATCACCCTCTCAAGGTAAGATATCCTTTATTTATCCTCTTTATTCAAGCATCTTCTTCATTTTATGTATTTTATTTCCAATTCATAATGTTGAGATATGATTTTACATTTACGTAATACTTTCCATTTTATATATAAATTATTAAATACCTTTTCACTCTCATTAATCCCTCCCATGATCATTTATGTTCCCCTGTTATGTTAATGAATTTTCATTGTGATTTTTCCTTCCAAACAATTATGTAGTGAATACGCATACATATTTCTTATCAAGGGTGTTCACATTTATGAACATATACTACTTTTATTAGGAATTTAAATTTATTTATTCCAAAATCCTTTTTTGGAATAAAATTTAATGAAAAATGAGTCTATGTTGTATAATCTATGTGGCACACTTATGCATGTGATTGATATGAAAGTGATGGGTGCGCCCATAATTATATAATGATCCAATGCATTGGGTAATGTTTTAGTCTCGTGAGACGTTATTCAATGAATTAGGGGGTGAAACTAATCCATCATAGGAATTTTTCCACCATGATGTCTTGACAATTATCGTTGAGCTATGTTTATGATGTCGTGTTTAAATTTGTTGCCACATTCCCATGTTTCCATTATATTGTCATGTTATATCATGCCTTGTTGTTCATGTTTATGATTCTGAGAAATTTTATTTCCCATTTCAATTCCTATTGTATAACATGTAAATAATTTATTCTTGTTATGATTTGTTTATTCCCTTACTGGGATTTATATCTCAACCCTTTCTTATGCATATCCCCAGGTTATCTCATGCAGTTTTAAGAATAATGGATTATTATGAGCATGTTAAGGAGGTTTTCAATAATGTTGTTGTATCCCATGTTCAAGTTGTTATGTAATGTACTTAATTACCCAAATACATTATACCTCTGGTTATTTTGGGTTTTATTATGTGTAATATGATGTAATAAAATATTAATTAATGTGTAATAATGTTTTGGGTTATTATAGTTGGTATTAGAGTGATGTTTAGTTATTTTTGGGATTAGGATTAGAATACTCTAGAGAAATCCTTAAGGATAAGACTGAACTTAATAATACATCCATAAATTTTTGTGAAGTATAAAGTAAGTGGTTTACAAGAAAATATCTCTCTTTATGATTACTATAAGTGGATTTTGATACGGTACAAATTTACATAAGGGTGACACCTAAAAACACTGCAACAAGCTAGACTTGATCCAGAACTGGTTCATGACAATATGCTTTACTGCATATTTGGTTTGACACTCCTGGGGGATATGCTTTGGTAAATTCAAAAACTCATTAATAACCATTATTAAGGTAAAAAATGAAAATAAGATACTAGGTTAGTAGTTATATATTGTATAACATAGATTGAATCCTATAAATTCATAAGTTAAGGAAATACATGTCATTTATAAATTTTCCCTTTAATTTTATTTGATTCTCATTTATGTGTTTAATAGTTTAAAAGTAGTCATCCCTAATTTTACCTTTATTCTAGCCAATTTCCCTAAATAAGAGGAATCGAGTAACCAACTAATGTAAAGGATAATGCGATGATTACCCTAATGAGATGCCCAACCCAATGGGAGTGGGAAATGAGAACTTTATAATGATACTCTCTCAGTTGACTTAGGTTCTGAATAGAAACATGTATTAGGAGGAATTAACAAATCACCCTAAGAAAGAATAGGTTACAATTGATACCTTTATTCAACAAAGGCCTCTGACTATCATTGGATTATCCAATCCATTAATCATGGAACAACGGATCAACACCATTAAGAAGATAATATCCATCCTTTAATATTCTGATAAATTAAAGGACATACTGCCTATTTATCATATGGAGGGAGAATATGATCAATTTTTGACATTGATAAAAAAAATATGAATCTTGAGGAAGATATCTAAATAATGGGGTTGAAGGAATTTTGGAAAAAAAAATTGACAAATATTTTCCTCACACTCTTCGATTTAAAATTGAAAGAGATTTCATTTCCATTAAGAAAAAATATGATCAATCCATCGTGGCATAGGAGGAAAACTTCACAAAACTTTAATGATACACCTATTAATTTTTCATTACCCCCCGAATGTAAATGTTCTTTGAAAATCCCTGGAGATATGAGACTTTTATTGCTATGAGGAAATTTTTTTATGTTCCTTTAAAGTTGAAAGGGAGATCAGTAAATCTCAAGGTTATCATAGGGATAAGAAACACAAATTGGAGTTAAATTTTGGTGTTTCTATGGATAAATATAATTTTGGTAAGAAATTTAAGCATCCCACATTTTAAAAATGTGAAAAGAAGCACCCCAGAAATTGCCTGAAGGGGATGAGAAAATGATTTATGTGTGGGAAGGAAGGGAACCTTTCTAGCGATTGTCGATGGTAGAAACCCTCCAATGTAATGGAAGAGAAGAATGTCCCAGTCATCCATAAACATATTGGTTGTTTTTTAAACTCTGAGGAAGAAGTTTACTTTTCAAAACAATTCACTAATCAAATGGTTTTCATAGAAATTACGGCCCAATAACCTCTAAGGTAGCAAGGGTGAGGTTATTCCATTACAAGTGCTGAGGTGGATCCTAACAATGAAGTAGTGACATGTACGCTAGTTATTCATTCAAAAATAGATTAAACTCTTTTTTATTATTGTTATATTCATTCCATAATATCATGAAAGTTTATTAGAACTATTTAAACATCTCCACAAATCATGTAAGTAGAGATATCAATGGAAACAAAAAATGGGGAAATTATTATATCCCAAGTATATAACTCCTCCACTGTCAAAATTTTCCAATTGAACTTCCAAGAGAACCTTGTGGTACTCCCTTTGGTGGAATTTGATGAAATTATAGTTATGGAATTAATTTCATTATATACATCCAACATAACTTTTCGTGAGAAGAAAATCACTCTCTATACCACAAATTATCCTTTTATTTTTTACAAGTTCAAGAAGGAGGATGAATCTTCTTTAGTACCAACATCTCAATTGTGGATATTATTTCCCTACAATAAAGTGTATCTAGATCAAATGATTACAAATATGGAAAATAATATCCTTGAATACATTCAAATTGTGAGGGAATACATTGAGGTGTTTTTTGAAGAATTTCCTAGTCTTCCTCTTAGCTGAGAGGTTGAATTTTCAATAAATATTATATTTGGATCTTTATTGATATCCATGAATCCATATAGAATCTCTATTGTGGAACTTGATAAGTTAAAGAAACAACTACAAGTTAATATGGATAAATGTCTCATACACCCAGGTGTTTCACCATGGGGTGCACCAGTCCTCTTCGTCAAGAATAAGGATGAGACATTGTGTAAAGACACAAACGTAAACATTACATGTTCTATTGTATTTGAAATAGAATAAATTTTCTTAAAAATTCAAGGATATTTTCATTTTATAGTTTTATAGTGATAGGTTATAATTCATACATAACATCTAAAATATTAAAAAGTAGACACTTCTATTCAATATCCATTTTTTCACAAAGAAAACTTTTTAAAATAAAAAATGATTTCTTTTTTATGAAAAAACTCCATAAATTTAAAATTGACTTCATCATTTCTCTTACCCATCCTTATACCCTATTGGAAACATTTTAAAACTTGGTATAATAACAAAAAGATCAATAAGGGACATAAAATTAAAGAAACCATTATTCCATGAATACTTATAAATCCATAAAAATATTTTTATAAAGTTATACTTTTCACCCAAAAAAAATATAATCTCCTTATCTTACATTATGAGATCATAGTTTCCTATAAAATCCATAGAAAAAATAAAAAATAAGATTTACTTGTGGAATAATTTCCATATCACTCTTACATTTAGCTATCATGTCTATATAGGTAGTAACCTTAATGGTTTAATTTTGAATAACCACCATAGTATATTCTCTTAATCTCTTAGGAGAAACCCTATCGGTTAACTCTGTCCCTTTACCTAATGCATTGTAGATCTATAACGGGATCAAATATCCTCAGTTTATCATTAAAAAAACTAATAATAAACAATTCCCAAGAACCATAACGTAAATATAACACATAAATCTTTCATAAAAAAACATTATTTTGAAAAATAACTTTTCCATTTTTTAAATCTCTTTTCATTTTTACAAAGTTGTACACTCATAATTGAAAACATTTTATTTGAAAATAATATAGTAAAATTATAATTTAATCTTAAAATAATTAAAGTGATTGGAAAGTGAAAAAATATGTTCATTAATTATATTTTAAAAAATATTCTTTTAGTCTTTTGTAAAAATATTTTAAATAGTAACTTTAAAAGAGGATTTTTTTTAAAATAAACTCTCTTACCTTTAGTCCAAATCATCACGTATGTCCTTTATATTTCTAAATAATAAACTTAGGATAATTAATTACTTTCTTGAGAACCTTTTTAAAGTTTATTATTCCTTTTATATCACTTATTATCATGTTATAACAATTAATTAATTATTTAAATTTATGTTGGATGTTTTGATGATATTCGGTACTTGAGTCCAAAATGACTTTGGCATGATGTAAAAAAGTCAAAGTGGTCATTAGTACATCATCTCCAGAATAAAAATAATAATAATATAATTATAAATTTTTTACATCGATAATACCTTTAAATCCATCCATTAAATTTGGATATGAAAATGAACAACATCACAATCATGGAGAAGGTAATCCGTACATACTCATGAGTAACATTTCAATTTTTCAATGATCATTACATAAAGAAGGTAAGTATTATTATATATTTAAATAATTATGATAACATAATTAATATCATATTAATCATTTAAATATACTTATATATATCATCCATGTGATGTGGTGATGAAAAATGAATCTCATCGCTTCATGGAGGTGATAATTCACTCGTACGCATGGATGACATTATCATTTTTGTGTGCATGGAAAAGAAAGAACAAAAATGAAATATTATATTTTAATAATGATAAATATTTAATTAATATCATATATATAATATTTAATTAAATCATTATAAATAGTCTTGAGATATGGTAATGGAAAAATAATTTCATCGGTTTGCGAGGCGGTAGTCCTTCATACACATTAATTATAACTTCTTTTCTCGTTTGATGGAAGTGGAGATGGATTTTGGTAATGATATTAACATGAAAAAATAAAAATATATTTAGTATATTTGGGTTATTATTTCATCATGTTTGAAGAATATTTTAAGGATTTGGAAGAAGAAACAAAATAGAAACACTTAATTAAAAAGGATACCATTTCATCATATAATCTCCTTTAGTTAACACCTTAAGATCACTAAGGTTGGTGTTATGCCTAAAATAATAGCTCTAGAATTTTTGGAGGGATTATAATATGGTATTTTGGAATATATAGGCTTAACCTAATAGTTTTTTATGTGTTAAGAGGCGAGAATAATATGTACCCTTTTATAAAATGGGGCACTCTTGGAATTCTTCAAAATATTTAATTAATATAAATTAATTTTCTATTCCAAATGGAACCAAAGTGATTTATTTAGAATATAGGATTATTATGTTTCGAAATAATATCATCCAATTTTTTTTTGGACTATTTTAGTTCACATTATTACCCTTGTCATTTAGTTTTAACCCTTATTTAACCATTTTAACTATAATTTTGACAACTTGGATCTTTACTATTTAAGGGTAAATATAGTTACTCTAAAATGCCAAAAATACCAATAAATGAGTCATGAATGATATTTTAAACATTATAAAAGTTATTTGGATGAATTTTATATTTTTATAAATTTTATATAATTTAATAAAATATTATTTATTTTAAAATATCATTAATGTCAATTTTGACACTATTCATTACTTGAATTTTTAAAAATTTAATAACAACATGATATAATATATAAAAAATCCTATAAAAACAACTAACATATCAAATTTATCCATAAAATTCGTGGATGAAATAAATTATCTCAAATGATATTCATTTTAATATTTTTAATATCATTTATTTGATATTTCCATTAATTAATCAATTACTAAATTATCATTGTGTAAGCCTTTAAGGTAATTATTTATTTCCTAAAAATTAAAAATAAATTACTATGATAAATATAACCATTTTATATTTAAAAATATTATTTTTAGTAAAATATATCCCCTAGGTAACCCAATATTAAAAATATTTCTCATGTTAAAAGTTTGAGTATGATAAGTTAGACTTTTCTTTGAATAAAATATTATAAAGGTTATAATCTTGTAAAATAACCATAAATGGTCACAAAACTGATAATTTAATGATTAGGGACTAGAAATAAAAGTCCAATAAAAATTGGGGGAAGTGTTAGGGTCATTTTATAATATTTATAATATTATTTTTACCCTTAATTATGCGATTTTCATTTAACTGTGGTAAGAAAAATTACTAAAGGTACTATTTATATTATACAAATATAATATAAACTGATTTAATAAATTTGGACCTTTTTATTCCAAATATTTAATCTATTTTTCCAAATTAAATTCATTGAATTTTCATAAATTAATTAAAAATTAATCTCATAGATGGGGCAAAACAACGAGTTTTTAAAGTAAAAATGTTCAAAAGTTTGGAATGTTTTTATATAATTTTTATTGTGAAATTGATTACAATTGACTAAATTAGATTAAATGATATAAAATTGATCAAGTTATACTTTAAAACCAATCAAAAATATAATTTAACAGTATAAATTATTTAGAAAAAAACTGTTTTCAATTAAAATCCTGCATTTTTTACTATTCAATGAAACACTGAACTTCTCAGAAAAATATCAAAAATTCACCAAAAGTAATTTTTTATATTCCCCTTTAAAAAATTAAATTTATTTTTTAAATTAGAATTTATAAAGTCTTAAAATTTAGTTTTAAAATAGATGCACCATTAAAAGGAGGCATAACCACCTTTTTAGTAAAATCCATCTTTTATGTGAACAATTGGATTTTTTCTTATCTTATCCATATCAAATATATTGAATAAATGTCAAAAAAATTATAAATGAGTTTGATATTATTCTATCATTACCTGGGTTGTTATATTATTCTCCCCTTTTAGAAATTATAACCTCACAATTTTATTCACTTATTAAATAAGTAGGGATAACTTTCCCTCATAACATTTTCAGATTCCCATTTTGCCTCTTTAGACATATGGTTTTCCATAAAACATTAACATTATGAATCAAATTATTCCATAACACTTGATCCTTATAGTCAAGAACCTAAACTGGCTATTCCTCATTAGAAAGATTATCTTCCAACTGAACTACTTCAGGGCTCAAAACATGAGATGAATCTGACACATATTTCCTTAACATTGAATCATGAAATACATTGTGTACCTCAGATAAACTTATAGAAAAATACACTTTGTATCCAATTGACCCAAATTTCTACATGATTTCTTAGGGTCCAATGAACCATGGACTCAACTTCCCTTTCTTACCAAAACACACCTCACTTTTCCAAGGATAAATTTTGAAAAAGACGTGACCACCTATCTTGAAAGAAAGATCCTTCCTCTAATTATCAAAAAAAATTCTGTCTGCTCTGAGATATTCTCATGTGTCACCGAATCAACTCTAATTTCTTCTTCATTTCTTCTACCAACTCTAATCCCATCAAATTTTGTTCACCTACCTCATCCCAAAATGTAGTAGTTTAACATCACTTTCCATATAATGCTTTAAAAGGTTCCATCTGTATACTAGAATTAGAATTTTTATTATAAGAAATATCAAATAAAGAAAAATGATGATCCCAAATTCCCTAGTAATTCATTGAACAAGCACATATAATATCCTACAGGGTATAAAATTTTCATTCTGATTATTCATCAGACTGAGGATGAAAGGCTGCGATGAAATTTAATTCTTTCTCAAATGACTTATGAAGGACTTTTGAAAAATTTAGAAGTGAACCTGAAATCATGATCATATACAATAGAGAGAGTAACTCCATATAACCTGACTATCTATTTAAGATACTATCTAGAAAGTTAATCTAGTGACAGAGTATCTCAAATAGGAATAAAATGTGAAGATGTAGTCAGTCGATAAAAAATAACCCAAATTGAATTGTTACCTAGAGATGTCTTTGGTATTATCACTATGAAATCCATGGATATATTTTATCATTTTTACTTTGGTATAGGAAATGTTTGAAGCATCCCCTTTAATAATTTCCATTCTACTTTAACCTTCTGACAAATCAAACAATTCATGGTAAATTCAACAATATACATTTTCATTCCATTCCACCAGTAATACAACAAAATATCTCTATAAATATTAGTGTTGACCAGATGAATGGAAAATGAATAAATATGATTTTTAGTTAACAACTCTTTCCCCAACTGTGAATCACATGGCACACATATACTTTTTCCAAATAAAAAAATACCTTCTTCATCAATATTAGAATTAGTAAATTTACCCTTCTTAATGGATTCTACCTTTTCTAGGAATGATTTATCCTCCTTCATAGCTTTCTTAATTATTTTTGATAAATTTTACTCCACTAAAACCTTAAAAACAGAGGATATACCTATATCCACAACTTCTAGGAAAAAATTTATAAAATCATTAACCAAAGGGTCATGTTATAAATGTATCATGGTTAATGAAGCATTATTTTTTCAATTCATAGCATCATCCACCTTATTTTCTTTTCTTGGTTGATAATTAATCATGTAATCATAATATTTGATCAATTATAGAAATCTTCTATATCTCATGTTCAATTATTTATGAGTGATTATATACTTTAAAAATTTGTGATTAGTATAAATTTCACACTTTACTCCATACAAATGATGTCTCCAAATTTTTAATGAAAAAACAAATGTAGCTCATTCCAATTCATGTGTAGGGTAATTTAACTCATGACGTTTCAACTAACATAAATCATATGAAACTAACTAAACATTTTTCATTAGGAAACAACCAAGTCCTTTCAATGAAGCATAACTGTATATGAAAAATTCACCATTTCTGGAAGGTAGAGCTAAAACTGGAGAACTAACCAATCTTCTTTTTAGTTTCAAAAAACAAAAATTGCATTATCTTATTAATATTAACCGAAATTCTTTTCATGTTAACTTAGTTAGTGGTATAGATAAGCAAGAAAATTTTTCAACAATCCTTCGGTAATAACCCACTAATCCCAGAAAAATACAAATCACTATGACATTGGTAGGTCTTGACCACTCTTCAATAACTTTTGTTTTAGTAGGGTCAATAGTTATTATATATTTAGAAACAATATATCCAATGAATGAAATTTTTTGTAACCAAAATTCACTCTTAATACACTTTCCATATAGTTTATTTTATTTTAAGTCTTGAAAAAAAATCCTTAAGTTCCTTTCATGTTCCTCCTGGATTTTAGAATATACCAAAATATCATCTATAAATACAACCACAAACTGATCCAAAAAATGATGGATGACTATATTCATGACATTCATAAATACAATAAAAGCACTATTTAATCCAAATGGAATAAATACAAACTCATAATTTCCATATCTCTTCTAAAACACTGTCTTTGAAATGTTATCTTCCTTCACCTTTAGATAATAGTACCCAGACCTTATTTCAACCTTTGAAAAATACTGAGCTCTCTATAGTTGATCAAACAAGTCATTAATATGAGGTAATGAATACTTATTATTAATAATTACCCTATTCAAAGCTCTATAATCAATGAAAATCATCATACAAAAATCTTTATTTTTAATAAATAAAACATGAGATTCTCAAGGTGAAGTGATGGGTCAAATGAAACATTTGTTTATCAACTCCTATAACTACCTTTTCAATTATGGAAGTTCTAATTGGCCTATTCAATAAGGGGTTTGATATTATCTTAGAATCGTGAACCAAGTTAATAGTAAATTCAACTTCCCAATTAGGTATAATACTGGAAAAATCATTATAAAAACATCCAGATACTCTTTTACCACTAACATGTCATTAATCAGAATAGTTACCTTATTTTCAACAATATGTACAAGATAACTTTCATTTCTATCTTTTAACAGCTTCTCTGATTATTGATATTTTATCAATGGTATGAGTTCATTCTTTTATAAAAACTAAAAATATTTTTGAAATAAAACTTATTTATCTATAAAATATATTTTAGCATGTTAAAAAGAAATTCAATCCATACCCAAAATAACATCAAACTGAACTAGGGTAAGAGAATAAGGTTTTTATGTAAATCCCATAAACAGAAAACAATAAAAAGATTATTATAATTTCTTTTTTCCTTAATATTCCCCCCATGTGTTTTTATCAGATGTTTTGGCTTCATTTCTTGAGGTGGAATTTCTAATTTACCAAAAAAATTCTTAGAAATGAAAGAATTTATAGACCCCATATCAAACAATACATTAGCATAATCTGAAAAAAAAACTATGTATATAATAAAACTTTTTTTGATGGCCCAACATCAACTGAATTAATTGAAAATGATTTCACTGCACCTTTTTTGTTATAGTATGGCTTCTTCCAATCATTTGGGTTCTTCTTCAGACACTCTTTTACATAATGATCCATCTCATTATATTTAAAAAAAATATTGAATGTATATTAGAATTGGTCTTACCACTACCATGATCTTTTTCGTTGCAATTACAAGCCATATGCCCAATCTTACCACATCATAAGAACTTACCAAAATTTAAAAGGCATTCCCCAGTGTTTTTTTTACTACAATTTTCACAAACTAGAAGCTTAATTTTCTCACCCTGAAACTTATGTAATGAATTCATCCTTTTTTCTTGCCACCTTGACCTCATTTTCTATCCTTTTTCCTACCACATTGACATCATTTTCTATTGATTTTAAAAGAAAACATGAACATCGGAAAACTCCATTTCCACCATCTCCACACATATAATAAGTGTCTTGTAACTTTTGAATTCACAAGAATACAATTCCCTTCGATATTTTGGATTCAATCCTCATTAAAAATGATTGATTTTACTATCAAGATCCCAGATAAAATTTGGATCATACCTTTCCAATCGAGTTAATTTTTCTTCGTATAAAGCTAAAAATCCTCCACCCATCTAAATTCCAAGAATTTTATCCATCATAAGTCGAATCTCCTTAGGAAAATATTTCCCAAGAAAAATATTTTTGAATTAATCTCATTCTAAAACATCAATATCCTCACTATCCCTGATATTCTTGATCATCAAACACCACTAGTAGTCTTCACATTCAAAATGGTAAATATAAAGACTAACCTTTTGATGGTATGAACACACTTGGACATCAAAAATATTTTCCAGGGATTTAATCCACCCTTCAACTACTACTAGTTCAGAAGATCCACTAAAATATAGAGGATGTTTCCTCATAAAATGATCCACTACTAACATATTCATCCATGTTTGATCTAGAATATCTCATGCATGGATTCATCCACTGATAATAGCTTGTGTCAACTAAGAAATTACAATAACTATTCAGTTCATATTCTAACAATCTCAGGATGTTGATTTGGCAGGATGTTTTCCTCTCGATGCCTTCCCATAATAGTTATCATGTTTCCTCTATGGAAAACCATTATAAACAGACATATCTTAGACAATGGAACATGATAATATTAAAATGCTATATAATTTCAACTTAACAATAAAGTAAAAAATTCATTTATGGATATTCTAATTAAAAATATCATAACCCCTAAATTTATCTAAACCAACCTTTGATACCAATTGTAAAGTTCTGACCTTAAACGTTACATATTCTAGTGTCTTTGGACTAGAATACACTTTCTTAAAATTTTGAGGATATTTTCAGTTTATATTTTTATATAATTAGGTCATCATTCATACATAACATCTCAAATATTAAAAATTATAAACGTCTACCCAATATCTATTTTTCTCACCAAAAAAACTTTTTAAAATTAAAAATAATTTCTTTTTCATGAAAAATCTTCGTAAATATCTACTTGAAATTTTACATTATTTTAATCATGCTTATAAAATTTGAGGCTGAATCCTCAGTTTATTTTTGGAAAGGAGATACATTACAATGAAAAGTAGGACACATACAATGCAGGGATGTACACACTGAGAATCAAACTCAAGAC
This sequence comes from Viscum album, assembly GCA_963277665.1. Classification (NCBI taxonomy): domain Eukaryota; kingdom Viridiplantae; phylum Streptophyta; class Magnoliopsida; order Santalales; family Viscaceae; genus Viscum; species Viscum album. The sequence goes on along the minus strand of OY728152.1, from coordinate 1,724,752,505 downwards.
CTCACCAAGACCCACATGGGTAACTAGCACTGAGTTGCACCCTAGGGCTCTCTTACCCATCCTTATACCCTGTGGGAAACATTTTAAAACATGGGATTATAAAAAAAGGTTTAGTAAAGGACACAAAAATAAATAAATAAACTATTAGTTCATGAATACTTATAAACCCATAAAAATATTTTCACAAAGTTATACGTTTCTCCCATAAAACATAAGCTCTTTATCTCACCTTATGAAATAAAAAGTTTCCTATAAAATCCATATAAAACATAAATCAAAAGGTAAATTGTGGAATAATTTCAATATCAATATTATATTTATTTTATATCTTCTGGATAAATAGGTAGTAACCTTCATGGTTACATTTAGAATAACCATTCTAGTATATTCCCTTAGTCTCTTAAGATAAACCCTACTTATAACTTTGTCCCTTTACCCAATTCATTGGAGATCTATAATGGGGTAACCCACCCTTAATTTATCAAGAAACCAAAATTAATCATAAATAGTTCCCAATAAACATAAAATAAACATAACACATAAAAATTACATAATATAAACATTCCTGAGAAAAATAACTTTTCCATTTTTTAAATCTCTTTTCATTTTTACAAAGTCGTACACTCATAATTGAAAACATTTTATTTGAAAATAAAATTTTAAACTTGTAAAAGAAGCTGAAAAACATTAATGAAACATGAAATTTAGAAAAAAATTTCATTCCATATATGTTTAAAACACATTCCTTTAGGATTTTGTTAAATTAGATAAAATATTAACTTTAAATGACATTTTTAAAAAAAAATAAAGTCCCTTACCATGAGTTCGAATCATCACGTATATCCTTTATCTTTTTGAATAATAAAATTAAGTTAATTATTTAATTTATTGATAAATTTTTAATGTTTATTATTTCTTTTATATCATTTATTATCATGTTATTAAAATTACTTAATTATTTAAGTTCACATTGGATGTTTTGATGATATTCGGTACTTGAGTACAAAATGACTTTGGTATGATGTTAAAAAATCAAAGTGTTTATTATTAAATCATATACAAAAATAATAATAATGAAATAATTATCACTTTTATACATCAATAATACTTTTAAATCCATCCATTACATATATATATGAAAAATGAACCATTGTACAATCATGAAGATGGTAAGTCGCACATACGCATGAGTAACATTTCCATTTTTCAATGATCAATATGAAAAGAAGGTAAGTGTAATTTTATATATAAAGAATTCTAATAATAAAATTAATATAATATTAATAATTTAAATATACTTATATATATCATCAATGTGTTGTGGTGATGAAAAACTAATCTTGTCGTTTCGTGGAGGTGATGATTCACATGTACACAAGAATAACGTTATCATTTTTCTGTGAATGGGAAGGTAATAAAAATTGATATATTATCTTTTAATAATTATAAATATGTCATGAATATAATATATAAACTTTAATACCATAATTATTACATTTATTGAGAGATGGTGATGGAAAAATAATTTTATTAGTTCGCGAGGCGGTAGTCTGTCGTACACACAAACAATGATTTCTTCTCCCATTTGATGGAAGTGGATATGAATTTAGGTGATGATATTAACAATATAACATATAATAATATTTAGGATAATGAAGTTATTATTTCATCATGTTTTAATAATATTTATGGATTTTTCTGAATAAACAAAATAGAAACACATAATTAAAAATTGTACCTTTTTTCAGATAATCTTCTTTACTTAACACCTTAAGACCATTAAGGGTAGTGTTATACCAAAAATAAGAGATCTAAAATTTGGGGAGTGATTATATTATGGTATATGTGAAAAAAATTTCTGATCCAAATAGTTTTTTATGTGTGAAATGAATATAAGAAGATGTGCCCTTTTATAACTGAGGGGAGGGGAACTCTTGGAATCCTTCAAAATATTAAATTAATATTAGTTAATTTTCTATTAAAAATGGATCAAAATTGATCTATTTAGATAATAAGATGTGATTATTGGTCTAAATAATATCATCCAATAACTTTTTGACAATTTTAGGTCACATTATTACCCTTATCGTTTAGTTTTAACCCTTATTTAACCCTTTTAACTCTTATTGTGACAACTTTAATTTTTACTATTTAAGGGTTAATAGAGTTTCTATAAAATGAATAAAGTCCACTAAATGAGTCATGGGTGAAATTTTAAACCTTATACCAATCATTTGAAGAAAAAAAATTATATTTTTATAATTTTTATATAATTTAATAAAATATTATTTATTTTTAAAATATCATTAATGTCAATTTTGAAACTATTCATTACCTGGATCTTTAAAAATATCATAACAACATGATATATTTGAAAAATTTATTTTAAAACATCACTAGAATATCAAATATTTATATAAAATTCTTTTATAACATAAATTATCTCAAATTATATTTATTTATTTTAATATCATTTATTTTATATTTTCATTAATTAAATAATTACTACATCATCATCGTGTGAGCCTTTAAGGTAATTATTATTTTCATAAAAATTAAATATAAATTATCATGATGAAGATAAAAATTTTAAATTTCAAAATTCTATTTATATTAAAACATATCCAATAGTTAAACCAATATTAAATATATTTTACTTGTTAAAAACAAGATTATGACATGTTTGACTTTTCTTTGAAGAAAATATTATAAAGGTTATAATCTCATAAAAATGGTCATAAATGGTCAAATAAATGATAATTTGATTATTAGGTACAAAAAATACCCATCCAATAAAATTATTTCATGATTTAGGGTTATTTTATAATATTTATAATATTATTTTTACTCTTAATTACTCGATTTACCCTTAACCGTGGTAACAAAAAAATACTAAAATTACTATTCATATTGTCGAAAAATAAAAAGTACCTATTTGATATATTTTTATATTCATATTAAAAATATGGAATCCATTTTTCCAAATTCAAATTATATATTTTATAGAAATTAATTAAAATTTAATCCTATAAATGAGATGGAATAACGAATTTTTAAAGTAAAAATGTTCAAAAGTTTAAAAAAAAATCCAATTTCAATGTGAAATTGATTCCAATGAGATAAATAGTATTAAATGATATGAAAATGATCTAATTATACTTTAAAACCAATAAAAAATATAATTTAATACTATAAATTATTTAGATGAAAAATCTATTTTCAATTAAAATCTAGTATTTTTCACTACTCATCAAAATAATAAACTTCTCAAAAAAATAAAAAAAAATTACCCAAAGTAAATTTTATATTAAAATTTAAAAAATTAAGTTCATTTTTTCAAATATAATTTATAAAGGTTTCAAAATTTAGTTTTAAAACAAGTTCACTACTAGAAGGCAGCAAAACTGTCTTTCTATAAAAATATATTTTTTATATAAAAAAATGGATTTTTTCTTATTTTATGCCTATAAAATATATTGAATGAATTTAGAAACATTATATATATATATGAGTGTAAAATTATTCTATCAATACTTGGTTTTTTACACAATGCGCCTTTTCATTGATTATCGCGATCTCAATAAGATCGTGATAAAGAACAAGTATCCTTTATGACAGATTGATGACTTGTTCGATCAACTACGTAGAGACCAATACTTCTCCAAGGTGGATCTTTAATTGGGGTATTATAATTTAAGAGAGAATAAGATTTATATCCCCAAGACCATTCCATATAAGGTATATGAACTATGAGTTTATAGTAATTCCATTCAGACTCACTACTACTCCAACAATCTTCATGGACTTGATGAATAGAGTCTTTAGAGATTGCCTCGATAAATTCGTGGTAGTCTTTATAGATGAAATTGTAGTACACTCCAAAATCAAGGAACGGAATTAATAGTATCTGAGTACTATGATAAAGACCTTATGAAAGTAGAATATTTATGAAAAGTAAAACAAATCGGAGTTTTGGTTGAAGGAAGTCTCATTTTTGGGGCATATCATCAAAAGTAATGGGATATCTATGGACCCTTAAAAGATAGAAGAAATTTAAGGATGGATGAGGCCAACATATATGAGATACATCCATAGATTCCTTACATTATCTTTTCACTATCATAGATATTTGAGAAATATCTCATGATTGTCAAACCCCATAAGAATGCTAACTCAAAAGGGAGTAAATTTTTTCTATAATGATGAATGTGGAGAGTGTTTCAAGGAGTTGAAAATGAGGTTTATCACTACACCTGTACTTACAGTACCCACAAATGGAAAAAATTTTGTCATATACAACAATGCTTTGATGAAAGTCTTAGGCTATGTGCTAATTCAAAATGACAATGTGATAGCCTATGCCTCAAGAAAATTTAAAGTTCACGAACTGAACTACCCAACACATGATATGGAGTTGGTTGTAGTAATATTCACATTGAAAATATGGAGTAATTGTCTATTTGGTGAGAAGTGTGAAATATATATGGATCATAAGGGATTCAAGTAAATATTCGCACAGAAAGAACTGAATATGCTCCAATGAAGATGGTTAGAGCTGATCAAAGAGTATGACCACTCAACCCATTATCATCATGGGAAAGAAAATAAAGTGGAAGAATCTCTAAGTTGAAATGATCTAACAATTTTATCATTTATGAGAGTCGAGAAGGATCTGATCTTCTTAGACGTGAAAATAAAAGAGATGAGGATCATAAAGGAAGTAACATCATAAATCCTTTCACAAATGATTACCCAAAGATCACTTTTTAAGAATACCAATGATGCTCAAAGAGATGATGTGAGAATTCAAAAGAATGTGGAAGCTATAAGAAAAGGTAAATAATTAGAGTTCAAAATTTATGAAGGAGTAGTAACATTTGAGTAATGAATATGTGTACCATCAAATATTGGGTTAAATAAGGGGATATTGATGATGCACATAGCTCGACCTTCTCTATCCATCCAAGGATCAAAAAATGTATTGAGATCACAAAGATGTATTGAGATCTCTGAGATTTTTTTGCCAGTACAATATGAAGAAGGATATCATGGAATATACATCAAGTTGTCTTGTATGTAAAAAAGTGAAGAAATAGAGGAAAAATATAAGGGGATTATGCACTATTACTCATACCTACATGGAAATTGGAAAACATAACCATGGTATTTGTCACTAGTATTCTGAATACATCAAGAGGAAATAATTATACATGGGTTGTGGTGGATTGTCTTACAAAGACCGGTCATATAATTATAATTCGATAGGACTTATCACTCGATCAACTTGCAAGGATATACATTATAGAAGTGGTGGGGCTACATGGAACGCCACAATTTATTGAATCTGATCAAGATCCAAGATTTACCTTCAAGTTATAGAAGAGTCTCTAACATGCTCTAAATACTGATTTGAACTTCAGAATGGATTATCACCTCAAATCTATGACCAATATGAGTGGACTATCAAAACACTCAAGGACATTCTGAGATAATAATCAATTGAATTAAAGGGAGAATGATATAAATATATTCCTCTATTTGAGTTCTCATAAAATAATAGTTTCCACTAAAGCATCCAAATGACTCCCTATGAAGCCATTTATGGGAATAGGTTCATAACATTTTCATGCTGGGATGAAGCTGGTGAACACAAACTAATGGGTCCTAAAATGGCCAAGGAAATAGTGGAAAAGTCAAGACCATTCAGTAGAACATCAAGGCTGCTCAGAGTCGACATAAGAGCTATGTGGATAGTCATTAATAAGAACTGGATTTTGAGGTTTGAGAAAAGGTATTTCTCTAAATATCTCCATGAAATAAATTCTTGAGATTTGAGAAGTATGTAAATCATAATCCAAGATGCATTGATCCCTTTGAGATCCTTGATCACATTGGAGCATTGGCCTATCAACTAGCACTCACGCCTAACATATCTTAGGTATATAATGTCTTCCATGTATCCCTCTTGAGGAAGTACATACCATACCCCTCACATGTGATGAATCCAGAGGTGGTACCATTGGAAAATGATATTTCATATGAGGAGAAATAGGTGAAGATCTTAGATTGTAGAAACAAAGTTCTATGTAATAAGACAATTAACTTGGTCAAAGTGCTATGGAGAAATCCCAATTTTGAGTAAGATACATGAGAACTAGGGGAGGGGATAAAATATAATTACCATAATATTTTTTAGTGTTTGAAATGAAAATTTCAAGGGAAAATTTTCTGAAGATGGGAAGATTTTAATGACCCAAAATTTATAAATATAATCCCCTTTTTGTGATTGAATTAAATTCCATATTACATATTATGATTATAGAAAACACATGAACTTATTTGGATTTATTATATCCTATCATATTTAAATGACCGTTAAATATCATAAAAATTGATAAAATATCCCTTGAACAGTGATCATATTATTAGTATAAATTTAGAGTTTTGATAAATCCAATTGGAATAGGAAAAAGAATCCATGACCTCAGCTAGTAGGATCATACTTTATGAATCCCATTAATCGGAGCTTCCAAGGGAGATAGAATCCCTAAAATTTTCCCTTAACCAATCCCAAGCTAAGTTCCAAAAACTAAATCATGAGCTGAAATATTTATGTGATAAGTTTAAGCTCATTGAGATCATGACCAAAACCATGTACGTCGAACCACCTCGTGAAGATATCACCATCACACACCTTTCCCTCATAGAGTTTGATGGTGTATTAAAGGTATATGTATCAAGAACCTAATAATATTAATATGTATAATGTATTTTTGAAATTATAATAGTTATATTTACTTTACATTGTTATTACATTATAAATTATTTTAATTTTTATATAACAAAACACTAATTGTATTTTTGGGTGATATGCAATTTGAAATAAGACATTAGTTTTTATGAAATAATAGATTTTTGAAATAAATTATATTTTAAAAAAATATTATAATTAAATATTTTTTTATTAAATAAAAAATATAATATAATTTTTATGAAGTCAAATATAATTTTTATAATGGTTCAAAACTGTTATTTTTATAAAACCCAGTATTTATCAATAAATGTTGATTCTTTTATTAAAATTGAAAGTCCACATATTTAGAGAATTATTTGGACAAAATGAATGTTATTTAGAAACTTTAAAATGAAAGGCAACATGGATCATTGTGTATATTTTTCAACTCCCACATATTTCAATCTTTGAGTAAGGTAATTATAACCCAGTTCGATTTAATGCCTCAATAGTACTGGGTAGCATGGAGAGACCAGTTTTACCTAGCTGGGTTGGAGTTCGCATTTGAGACATGGGGTTGGGTACACCCATATGGGAAAAAGAAACACCAAGAAAAGCACAGATTGTATATTTTTTCTGGGGTCTCTGTAAAGAAATTAATATTATTTTTGGAATCATAATGTCAAAATTATCCAATAGTGAATTTTTCATAATTTTTTGATATAATCAAATTTTTAGGTAAAAATTAAATATGATATAAATATAAATTGTGTATCATGAAATCATAATGACCCAAAAGTAAATTAATTAATGAAATTAAGGGTTTAAATGACCAAATATAAGTTTATCCTTTAATATAATGTGATTTTTAGGTTATTTGATTAATTTTATAAAGCCTTTATGAATCCTCCAAAACCAGATTATATTTTAAGGTTTTAAAATCAATTGTTTAAGAACATGACTCACTTACATATCACAAAGGATAATATTTTAATAATTTAGGCCCTTGAACTTATAAAATAATGAAAACCAATCCTAATTGGAAGAAACCATGGGAAGGTTTGTGGTTTTGATTACTTTATTATATAGAGTTCAAAACCAAAGTTTGGGAAATAATAAAGAACTACCCTCTCTTTTCCAATATTAACCCACCCAAGATCCCATTCCTATTTACTAAAAAAACTTGTATCACATCCTTAATATTCCCTTACCTCTCTAGAGTCCTCCCAAGGTGCCCAAAATTTCTCAATATGATCCTCCCAAGCTTTTGGAATCACCCTCTCAAGGTAAGAGATCCTTTATTTCTTCACTTTATTCAAACACATTCTTCATTTTATATGTTTTATTTACAACAACTAATGTTGGTATATGATTTTATGTGTCCCTATTACTATCCATTTTGTTTTCAACTGATATGTTACATCTTTACTTTCATTAATCTCTCCCATGAACATATATGTTACCTCGTTATGCTGCTATAATTTCACTGCGATTTTCAATGAAAAAAAATTGTGTAGTGAATACCCATACCCATTTCCTATAAAGGGTGTTCAACTTTATTCACATATACTTATTTTATTGGAAAATTCCATATATGTATTTCATAATACATTATCATGGAATAAAATGTGACAAAAAATGATTCCATGTTTTATGATCTATGTGACACACTTATGCATGTGATTGATATGAAAGTGTCAACTGCACCCAAGATTATATAACCCTTCAATGCATTGGGTAAGTTTTTAGTCTCATAATATGTCCTGAAATGGATTATGGAGTGAACCTAAACCATCATGGGAATTTTTCCATAATGATGTCCTAGCAGTTAGCCTTGACCATTTTTTATGATTCCATATTTATAGTTGTTTCCACATTCTCATGTTGCCTTTATGTTATCTTGTTATATCTTGCCTTATTTTTCATGTTTATGAGTATCACCCCTTTTATATCATAGTGAAATGCATGTTTTCTAACATTTAAATACTTTATTCATGTTATTCATTGTTTAATTCCATATTGGTCTTTATATCTCACACATTTCTTATGTATGTACCAAGGTTGTCACATACAGTTTTAAGAATGATGGATTAGTATGATCTTGTTAATGAATTTTACAATAATTTTGTTATATCCCATTTTATGTTGTTATGTAATGTAACTAATTACCCAAATACACTAGAACTCTTGATCTTTTTGGGTTGTAATATGTGTACTCTGAAGTAATAAAATAAGAATTAATATGTAATAAATACTGGGGTTGTTATATTAACCATATTTGTTTTTAATAATTAATTGTTTTTAATACTATTTTATAAAAAAACCTATTGAAATAATTTTAATATATTAGATTATATATTGATACAAAATAATATTTTAAATGTGATCAGCATAATTTATAAATACCCAAATAAATGTAAATTGAGACATTTGATGCATTCCACTAATTTTATAGGTAAAATTACATTTTAAGGTTGATTAAATAAATTTTTTTCTAAGTGATAAATTTTTTATGACTTTAACAAAAACAAAATACCAAATAGTGTCAAAATTGACATAAATAAGTTTTTAAAAGAAATATTATATTATTAAATGATATAATATTCCTAAAAATATAAGGCTTGTCCAAAGGACTTATTTAAGGTTAGATATGTCAATAATGAACACTTGGGGTTAACTTGGATTTTTATAGTAATTTTATTAACCATTTATTATAATAATACAAGAATACATGGTAAAAGGTAAACTATTTAACTAAGAGTTAAATATAAAAGATAAGGTTAATGTGGTGACCTAAACATGTCTAAAACCTATTGGTTGAGAGGTTTTAGAACCATCACCACCTCATCCTATAAATAAACCCATTTGGAGCCATTGGAAACCAAAAATTATTTTATAATAAAATAATATTTCAACATTTTCCTAAAGTGACCCTCACCTCTCTTATAAAAGGGTACTTCCCCATCTCTCAAAATCACACCTCCAAAGCCATTTGGCTTGGCCAAACCCTACTCAAATATCCTCCCAAATACCCTCACTTAAACCTAGAGGCCTTACTTTGATCAGAGATCCTACCTAAGGATCCATTTTGATCAAATCAAAATGAAGCACTTGAAGAAGAGGTAATTATTTCATCACCTCTTTCAAGTTCTTTTCTTCTTCCACCTCCTCTTTCTTTGTTGTTCCCATGCCAAAATAATAATTTCAGTACCTTCTACATACTGTGATGTTATTATAAATATGTTAAAACCATATTCATTATTTTATCCATTCTATGAATGACAAAGTCACCATATGTGCGTACGTACGGATTACTATCTCCACATCGTGGTGTAGTTTTTATTCAACACTTAATTATTTGGATGTGTATAATAATGAGTATAATTGGTGAAAATAATAAATATAACATTTTAATGTTTCTTTATAATTAATATACCATCCAATTACATACCATTTTATCATTACATAAAAGATATCTTTGCTCGTGTGTACGTACGGCTTACCGTCTCCACGACGCAATAAGATTCATTTCCACATTCACCATTAAACGAGGATTATAAAAATATATATTATTAATAAGTATGTAATATATGAAATAATAATTCTACTTGAAATATATATGTGTGTGTGTGTGTATTTACATATATCTTAATCACTTACTTCCATTCAATACGATAAGAAGATGGAAACAACGTCCATGCATACGTATGGACTACCGTCTCCCTGAATGGTGTTTCCATTTCATATATATATCTATTATACATATTTATATTCTGAATATATATGATATATAAATCATTTTTTATATTCTGGAAGTATTTAAATCATGATCTAAGTGATACGATCAAGAATAACAAGTTAAAACACATACGATAAAGAAAGCGATTATTACCCGAAATGTTACTTTAACATGGAAATTATTATTAATGGGAAGTATAAAGTCATAAATGATTCATATAGGATATAATAAATATGAATATGGTTCTATTATTATTTAATAACATAATATGTTCATTATAAATGAGGATAAATGTACCCTCTACAAAAGGAAAGTACAAGGTAAGGGTTAATTCCTCAATCTCATTATTATTCAAGATTGTTTATGTGTAAGTATTTGTTGGGACATATTTATCATCCACGTCCATGTTTCATAAATGAGTTTTAAAAAGGATTCTTTTTAAGGGGCTCTTTAACTAAAACATAATTTTAAATGTTTTAAATATTTATTCTTCTAAATCTTTCTCATTAATGTCCATGTTTTCAAAATGGGTTTAAGGATTTATTTATATGGACATGAATGTTTTAAAATTTTAATTCCTTTCAAAAGTTTCAAATTGGTATGGTAAAATTTGATTCAAAAATATCTATTAAATGTCTTCATTTATAAATTTTGTGACTTTCAAATGATTTCATAAAAAAGGTATATTTCTCTCAAAGAGTTTTACTGGTCATTTTCAACTATGTCAACATCCTTTACTGGATATTATTCTTGATTGAGGTTGATTTGTTACAATAAAATCTTTCATATTATATTGAATGAGTTATGATATTTTTACTATGGATGTGCTTTTTTTATACCATTTATGGTTTATGGTTAAATTATTGACATTTCGTAAGCTATTTTTAATACAAATGTTTATGTTATGTTTCAACATTTTCATATGAGTAATGCATTGGACTTATTAAGTGATGGGTGGAGCCCACTATAGCTCCTCGATGCATCGGTAGGTCTCATGAGACAAACTAGTGTCTTGCCACATGTCCTTGACAATATCTTTATTTGTATTCTTAGCACAAGTCCTTGACTATGTGGTTATGATGTTCAGCATTATGCATTCCCTCGTTATGAAATTAGTTATTAAATGTTATTATTCGACTAGTAGAATATACATGTGCATGTTTATATGGTAATGTTTGATTTATTTTTTCCATATTATGTTCAAGATTATGTTTAAAAGGCTTTTGTTTTTATTACATATCTTGCCTTAAATGTTTATAGTTTCCTCTATATTATTTACCCTTACTGAGCATCTGAGCTGACCCCATTCTTATGTTTTATTTTCCCATGATGCCAAGAAGTGCATTATGATTTATATGTAGTTTTAAGATAGAAGAATAATGGAATTATCAAATGATTTTTTTTATTTTGTGTGTTAATGTGTAATGTAATGTTCATGCATGTAATCTATTTTCCAAGACTACTAAATTGATCGGTCCTTCGGGACTTGATTCCTTGTAATCATTCCAATGTATTAAAATAATGCATCATATATAGGCTTATAGGGTCGGGGAATTATACCTACACTCCCACCTAGACTTGATACAAAAAAAATATTTAAGCACTTCACATCCCAAGAGCCTAAGGAATTTTCATGTGCTTTTATAACCCTCTATAAGGATTCCCGCATAACTACCCCACTTGATTAAGTAGAGTGACACCAAGAAACTATTTCGGAAAACATCATATAGTTTGTTACGGACACTTTAACTAAACTCGAATACCAATGACCTATGAGGTATTTATATCCAAGGTATATGAGTTTTACACTGACCCATTAATGGTCTTTATATATCCTATAGAAAAAGGAAATGCATTATTGCCATCAGAGAACACATTCATAGGGATACTCATGACCTATCATTAGAGAAAATACCATGGTTCAGTTGAGTAGAATTTCACAAACAAGTTATATGGTTTTGATTGCTTGTTTCTTTCCTTGGTTGTTGGCAAGACCGTAGTGGCGGCTTTCGGGCAGGGTCATCTCAAGCGTCGTCCTCAGAGGTCTTCTCTGGTTCAGTGGTGGTGCTTCCAGCCCTAGGTGGCGCTTCACTGCTTCCCCTTCTTAGTGGGGTCCAGGTGCTTGTGGTAGGCCTCTGGTAGAGGGATTGGGTATGTTCAACCTGTGGCGTTGTGATTATGATTCAGTGAGGGTTCGTGTGCTCGGTTGCCTTGACTGGGCGGTGAAGGTCTGGTGGTTGAGGCCTGCTATGAGGTCTTGGGTGGATTTTGCGGCCTCTTTGAGAAGGTGTGATGGAGGCGGCGGGTGGTGGGTTTCTGGTTTGATTCAGTTTATGATGAGGTTTCCTTCATCACACGGTAGGCGATTTTCTGGTGATGGATTCAATCCTTGATTTTTTTTGAATCTGTGCATTGTTTTGTATTTTTCTCTATTGGTTTGCGATGCAGTGAAGGTTTGCAGCATGTTTTATGGGACTTCTATTGGTTAATTTGAGAATTTTTGGAATGGGTGATGACTACGGTGAAGTGTTGGCGTCTTTTCTTTGAGTCGATTTGTGTTTGATGATGGTTTTTGGAACCTACGATGATGTTGTTTTGTGGGTTTGATGCGGTGGTTTAGGCGATGAGGATGATGGCTCTGATGGGTGTCGTTGATGATGGGTATGGGTTCGTGGGTGCGTCATGGTCTGCAGCTCGTAGTAGTTTGTGGCCCGAGGCTTTGGCAATTCTCTACGTTTGAATTTTGTATCTGGTTGTACCGGAAAGCTTATGACTTTGTTGAATGCGGCTGTGTTTTTTTGGGGTGTTTTGAATCAGTTATCTGGAATTGTATGGTTCCTAATCACCCAAAAATGGGACTTCAAAAATCAAATAAAAATATAATTTTCAGTCAGTCAGTAGAAAATAATCAAACAATATCCATCACAAAAATTTGGGTATGTAGAAGAAACAAGCATACCAATGATATAATAATATGTGATGTAGTCATATAAGCGTTCATCTCACCGATCACCCACTAGTCTGATCACACATATAAAATAAACCAAAAAAATATATCAAGAGTCTCTACTTTCATCCCCACACCTTTCCATAATCCCTATCTCCAATACCCATCATGATACCCCAACTTGATCCACTACACACCCTATTCTCATCCTGAAATGAAACCATAAAGTATTCATGTGCACTAGGGTTCCCATGTAAGTTGTGAGAATATAACTCAATAGGGTCTCATGAATAACCCCTAATATATGATGTCATATGTGTGTGTATACACATGGAATTTGAACATGCTACACAAGTGTGTTTGTTTTCGATTGCTAACCAGGACACCATGGCTCCATGTGGTCTAGGTATCCATGTTCTAAAGTAGGATACCATGACACCTAACCATAACTAATTCAGCACCATTCCATGATCTAGTCATCATATCAAACCATCAAATAAAATCCTAGCATATAATTGAAGACTTGGTGTAGGTCATCGTCTAATACTCAACCACTAACCAAAGACTTAGTGTAAGGTTCGTCATCTAAACTCTGGATTCACCTTCTCACTTGATGTGTTCCCATATCTGAGCATTGGACCACCCATTAGCATTAAAGGGAGTTCATGCATCACATCTCTAACCACCACTATTTCAGTTAAGGTAGGTATCATGTCTAACACTAGAATCACATCATCTCTCAAGAAAATACCATATCCATCCATCAAACCATCCCTTATAACTCAAGATATGGTCGACTGGACATCCTCAATAAAGGTAGGTAACCTTTGGTAACAGCTACCTTATCACTTAAGGTTTCATCTCGCATGATGTTCCAACCTCTACCTTCTCACTCAAGGTAGGGTTTGACCAAGACCTTCTCACTCAAGGTGATTCCATTGAGTCTCAAGTCATACCTTCTCACTCAAGGTAGAACTATACTCTATGAAAATTAAGACTTCATCTCACTCATGGAAGTCCTTCCAATTCTGTCTCACACATAGAAAGGCTAGGAATCTGGGCTCATCATCCCATGGTATGAGTTTTTTGTTAATCATAACACACAGGGCATGCAGTATTCTACACAGTCTCACCAACTCGTCACCTCGAGTGCTAGTCACTCTGACTAAGACCCTCGCCTCAACGTAGCTCAACATCTGTCTAATCTCATAGGACCGTCTCCTCATGATCATCTTAGTCACATAATCACAACATATTGAACCTATCAACATCCATATCTCATCCAACAGGGAATATACTAGTGTTCTATTGACCCATCTCAATATCCTATCATCAATAGAAATCTACCTTGATCACCCCATAGGGACCTTATAGCTTGTAGGATCTTTCTAACCCTGGACTCAAAAGAAAGGTATAATTACCATCCAAAACCCCAATTGGATTTCAAATTCTAAGTCCTTAATCACTTCCTATGACTAGAACCTAGGTCTCACCTCATATATCCTAAGGTATATCCCTCAACCAAATTCCTGACGGAAAACCTTTTCCATCATGCATTACAAGTCTCATAAGACTCTTATCTCTCTTCTCACACACCAAGACTCACCTCTAATCACAATTGGGAGTTCCTTGCCACATGTGAGGCATATGAACATCTCTTAAATCAGCACTTGGCCCTAAACCTATCATACATACCCACACGCTTACCTAAACATTACCTCTTAATCATCCATAGTGGAAAAGATAACTTGGTCTCATCCTGATAGGCTCAATTCCACCCTATCATCTCACCTAAGATACTTCTTGTTCTCTAACCAAACTACCTAAACCCCATGTAATTATATAGTTATGCACACTCATAAACAAACATGCATGTGATTTTGTATCAAATGGGCCACCTGACTCAAACACAAAGTCAACCCCTTACCATGCTCTGTCGAGACACGCCTGTGGTCATCCACACTCTCAATATATTATCCAACACCATATGATATAAATAATTAATTATAAATATTCATAATTAACTATTAAAATTAAATACAAATTCATATTCTTCTAAAAACTCATCGTACATTGAGGTTTCCCTGAAACAAAATTGATATCACTTTGTATGAGTTGTATTTGTTGTAAATAGTAGTTAATGAAGAATGATTTCATTTATGTAAATATGTTGGTGATGTATTACATAAGTAGTAACTTGGAAGTTTGGTTGAATTATCCAAGACTTTTGATGCTAAATAAGATCCTAAGCATTGTGTTTCTTGGTATGGTGTTTAATGATTTAAATACACATGTCTTAGTAGATTGATTATAAAGTTGTGAATGAAGTTATTTTTTAGAAATAATTGGTATATTAGAGGAAAAATATGTCTCAGGACTAGATGAAAAGACTTGTAATATTGGTTTGGAAGTCAGTTGAAGTTCTTACCTTGAATTTATTTTGAGATTTTCATATTATTGTAGGAAAATTTGATTTGTAAATTGAAGTTTCAATGATAATTTCATAATGAGAATTCTATATATCTATGATGGAAGATAGTTTAAGTCTTTATCCACATGTTTTGGATGAAATCTGAATCTATACAAATCTGGAAGTTGATCCTAAGTTTCATACTTAAACAAAGTAAATAAAGAGGTTTGAAACTATTCTTAAAGTCCAGTAGTTGATCACAGTTGTAATTTTTTCCAGTGTTTTCCATATTTTTTAATACAAAAATATTGAATTATTTGGAAAAATAAATGAATGTGATTCATTGTGTTTAGTTTTATTATTGATTCATCAATAATATTAAAACCCACATTTCTTGTGAGGTGATCATGTTTGTAGATTTAATTCAAATGATTATTAAGCCTATTCAATGTGATTATATATCATGAAAATAATTCATCATGTGAGTAGATTGAAGGGAGAAGTATAAGTAATTCCACACACACAAAAATAGGTTTTTCACCATATAAGTTGTTTGAGGAATAAAAATTACATCATAATATAGATTATATTCCAAAAAGGAGGTTGGTTTGTTTTTTAATTTCCCTAGAGTTTTTATGACCTCCACATCATAAATAGTTATTATGCCACAGAGGAGACTAGGAAAATTTTTGGGGGCCCTAAATAATTGATGATATCCACATTATAGGACACTACTACACCGCAAATAAGGCAGGCTATATTTTTTGTGGCCTTGAAAATTTGAGGGTTTCTATGTCATAATAGAAGGCCACACCACATCCTATTGATAGGAAGTTTGTTTAGGCAGCAGTAGTGTTTTTCACACTATAATGCTTGATTTTCATATATTTTGTGTTCATAAAAATCCATGACTTCCACACCATATAGATCTATCACACCATAGAATTTTATGTCATTTAAAAATTAATGTTTTGAGCTACTGTGTTATGTCTTAAAAGAATATACTACACTGTAAAAAAAATATTTTCTTGGAAAATCTAGGTTGTTCCACATAATTGATGACATGGATGAATATAAAAGATTTTATGGTTATTCCAATCTATTATAACTGACAATTAAAATTTTATGGATGATCAAGATTAAATTTATGTTGGTCAAAGAGAAAAAATTTAAAATCAAAGTTAAAGGAAGTGTATGATTTAAATTTGATATTAAAATTAAAATTCAAACAAGAATAAGGTTTTTGTAGAAATTTATATATACATAGTAGAGTGGAAAATAATAAAGGTGTGAAGGAGGTGTGAGAAAAGGGGATTTAAGCACTAATCATAGAGATAATTTTTTTGTGCCAAGAGTGATAAGATATGGTACCAGATTCTATCAGAGAAATTATTTGGTACCAAAGAAGTTGAAGAAGAATAAGAATACCCTTGGTGTGAATTGAAGTATAAAAATAGAATGTGTAAAGGATAATAAGTGGTTTTACATTTCAGAATTGTACAAACAGAAGAAGTATTTTGCAACTAGTGCAAGAGAAGGAGAAGAAGTACTGTGTAGAAGTGTTTGTGTGGTCAAGGAATCTTTCAACCTATGCAAGAAAGGTATCCATCAATTATTGATGTAAAGTAAAATAGGATATTGTATTAATTTCTACTTTTTAGATAAGAAGAATAAGTATTTTCATGTTATTGTGAAATTGAAAGAATAAAAAGAAAGAGGTAGCACATCTAAAACAAGAAATAATTTTACACTGCTATCAGAATCTATTATTTTCATCAAAAAATTTATCATTTTAAGGTTAGGGATACACATGTACACAAGATATACAAAAACAAAGTCGAGATACTTGAAAACACGAGT
The DNA here is from genome assembly GCA_963277665.1 of Viscum album. Lineage (NCBI taxonomy): Eukaryota > Viridiplantae > Streptophyta > Magnoliopsida > Santalales > Viscaceae > Viscum > Viscum album. The sequence goes on along the minus strand of OY728152.1, from coordinate 1,724,734,816 downwards.
CTCAAGGTTATACCCTACTCATTGTAGCTCATAGAATGAGTTTAGTGGGTTGTGTGATCATGGAGGAATCTAGTTCACAGCAAGTATCAGACATCTCGCAATGAGTGGTAAACCTTGTAAATTTTTGTTCTCCTTATGTGTGTGTGTTATAATGTGCTATAATAAAGAAAGGATAGATATAAAAAGAGTTCTTAATTCACCTTATCATGTGATAAATGTAAATTGAAAAGGAATTAAAAGTTATAATTTAATTAGATTAAGACTTACCAACACTGATTCACTACTTATTTATGTGGTTCATATTCTTAATTAGTCCCCTAATAAATTGATTCTAACGTCATGTGATCAGAATCTCAAGACCTCCTCTATCCATGCTTAGTAAAAGACCCATTGTTTTCACCTAATTCCACCATGCTCTAGTGGAATTATCACCGAAACTCAAACTGGGATGCACTAAATCATAGGCAAAGAAGGGGGAAATAAAAATGGAGGAAGAATGGGAATATTATACCATAAACTACTATCATAATGCACCAAAAATCATCCCCCATAATGGGAAATTGATGTTAGAAATATGGAGGGGATATTTGGTCAAATTTTCTCTCCCCAACATCCCTTATTCCCCAATAACTTGGGATCTTTGACCATAAAAAGAAGACTTTAGCTTTATTTTAAAAAAAATCATAGGGGAACACTTACAGTGTGGCCATAAAGGTCATGGAACAATCCCCCTTGATAAGGTAAAGGTAATGTCATAGAGAAAAGTTCCATGACTCCCCCTCTTTGGGGGAGACCAGAGGTCCCACCACCCAAGGGCCCTCCATGGTGCAACCCCTAGGCTATAGAGTATGAAATCCCTTTTAGGCCACACTAAAATGAGGCCCTCCTAGGTTCAATGAAACTACCCCCCAAAAGGTAGGGTCAACCACACATCCCCCTTCCTATCTTCTGGGATGTAGTCCCTTTGGGCTATGAGATCCCCCCACACCACAACCTCTAGGTTGTGATGTGGTGCTTCATAGGCATGCACCACCACAGTGCAACCCCTGACATTTTTTTGTGTCATTACTGGTCATGAGACACCATGTATCATCCCCCTTGACTATGTTTTGGTGGCCTACCCGTATTTAAAATTTCAATTGTAGGGCCACGCGACCCATCTTTGATGATCATCTAAGCACCAGAACCACCAACCAGATCTCTTTCCCCATCCAAAAATAGCTTCCCAAGTTGTTTTAACAATTATAATTCTTATTAAAATCCCAATTCATGAAAAAACCCAATATTTGGGGCAAAAATTCAAACTCCCTTTAAAAATTAACATCTCTAATATTCATGAGTTGTTACATGACCAAACAAGAAGTCAATATTTTGGAATTTTCCACTCTTTCACATAATTCCAAAGAAACTCTTAGATGTACATGGAATCTAAACATGTGTCTTAACATCAAAAAGAACACCCATAAGGGTTCTCACATAGACTATTCTCACATTTCTAGCCTTATTGAGTGGATTATTGAGAATAGCTAAAAAGTCCTGCATATGTTGGAAAAAATAAGGAAATTTATAAATCATTAAAAAAGAAAATATAAATGAATAGAGAGAATATATAAAGGGATGTAAAAGTGATATGGGTATGATGGTTCATGTCAAACTAGTGTTGTAATAATTCATTCATCTTGGGACTTCTATTTTTTTACCAACATGGGATTTCAAAATAAAATTATTTTGGTGAAAGATAAATTCAGATATAAAAACTTTTGAAGTGATCCCAATAGAATTAAAAAATAATGGTAGGTTTCTTATAAGAAAATTTATACAACCAATACTATGTCATCTTGAGATTTTGTGGAATAGGCTTTGAAGATTTATGTGAAACATAAGAAGGGATCAAGTTTTCCATGATTTATTCAAAAAATAATGGGCTCATAGATCTAATTAGAAGTTAATAGAATCCTCTAGATTAGATATCCATGAATATTTTACTGTTTTAATTAAAATGACACCACACTTCTCATATAATATTGGGACTCCTACGATGACACCAAAAAATGATTATGTTATTCCCATGATACAGACTACATTGAAAATGTCATATATCAGTTCAAGATGAGATTTAGTGAGTTTAGAGATATATGAAAATATTATTTAAATAAATTTTGTAGTCTGTAGTATTAACTTATTCATTTTAATAAATCAAGATTAGGATTGTTTCTCTTAGTCCTTGATAAGAGGGAAAATTTTCATTTCCATAGAAATCCTATTTTTCAAGGAAACATGACAAGAAAAAAATTGCATATTTTCCTTTAATTTCTCAATGAACACTTATAAGAAAATTAGGCCTCATATAAACAAAAAATAATTGCATATTTTTTACTGAGGTTTTACTAGGAACTCATGGTTGCAGTTAGAAGTGTCATCTCGAAGTGATTCCCTCCCATTCCTATCAAGAGTAATACAGTTGTGGCCAAAGGTTTAGACTTGGTCATAAATTTACAGATAGTGGTTTAAAATTGTTGGTATGGGAAAGCATAAATTCCTAAGTGGAGGGTGGTAATGTAGTGTAGGAAATGGAAATTGGATCCCTTTAAGAGTAATATTCCTTGTAAATATTTTAAACTTAGTTCTCTCAATGGAGAAGTGCATGTATCCTCCAAAACTATTATGATGGGAGGGATAACATATGGGATATAAATTCTAGTATTAAATAATAGTGGATCCAACCTTAATTTTATAAATAAATCTCTACTAATATATGTAGATTTAAGCATTATTGACACAAAACCTTTCAGAATTAGGTTTGGAGATGAAAACAAGACCATATAATTTAGTATATTTGAGAAAGTAGATGTGGGACTAGGAGAATAAAGGATTTAAGTCCCTATATACATATATGAAACAACTATACCTAATTTGGTGGTAGGGGTTTTGATGACTAGAGACTATAGGGAAGGTAACTACTAAATGGAAAGAAATTTTCATGAAATTTATGTTGAATAGTGGTTAATATTTATGAGAATAAAAACTATATATTAATTCTAAAAGAATAATAGTCCTTATCATAAGGGGGTTAAATAAATGTGTAGTGTTTTTTCAATGTATCATGAGAAAATTGGAATGGTCATCCGAGTTTAAAATATGGAAAGTATGTGTGGACCAAAACAGCTAATAAAAATCATTAAGTAAATGATGTAATCCTATAAATTTTGAAGATAACTTGTACCAGAGAAAAAGAAGAAAATAAATGCATGTGAATAATAATATATAGAATTATTAAATATTTCCACCCTAGATAAAAAAAATACAAATAATTCAAATATAATGGGATATTAAAAAAAATCACCTTTAAATTTTTCCAACTTACAATGAGGCCATTTCAAGGACAATGATGGCATCCAACTTCAAGGTGGATTATAATGAGGAAAATGGGATACTGGTAATTTCATCCCACCACCCATCCTCCTCTTGGATTCCATCTTCCACCACATGTGCTACCTTACAGACTGTCGTGTCTAGTTCAATGCTCTCTTCTACATCTTCCATATCATAGTTCACAAACAACCTCAAGCACTTCAATTCCTTGTATTTATAGTCCCATGAAATCTATTAGAATATGATCCAGTATTGAAGGGTATGTTGAAGAGAATAGAATTCCAAATAAAGTAAAATAAAGGAACCTTAAGAACCAATCCTCGCTTTAAATAGAAGTGTAAAAAAAGGGTTTTAGGGTTTAGTATAACCTAAAAAACCCATCAGTTCTGTCATGAACCAGCCCGGGTCGACCCTGAGCCGATCACCCGAGCCGTCCCGCGACAAGGCCCGAAGGACGTTCCCGATCCCCCCAGGATGGCAACAAGTGTCGGGCATCAAAACTTTAATCATTGGGAACTATTTGGCCCATGCGAAAGAGATAATTAGACAAATAGAAACTGACGATAAAAATAAGAGCTGGCAGCAGAAAGACAAATAGGTCAAACATACCTCCTTGTGACCTCCTAGGTCACCACCCAACTCAAAACCACACTGCTCCAACATTGAGCAGCTGAACCAGAAACCTGTACGAGAAGCTGAACCTGCAACTGAAATGATAATATAGGCGTGAGAATTAAAAATGCTCAGTAGGGATGCCAAAGTAAACCACAGGATCCAACCAATACCACTTTCCAGACACAAACCCAAAAAACACTAGTTTTCATATACAATGATAGAAAATAGGTTTTTTACATTTTAAAGGAAAAAATGATCCTAATTTACCATTTCAAAACCAACACACGCCTCAACCAGTTTTTTCCAAAACAATGCATTTCTAAATAACTGGATTTCAAATCTATGTTTATCACATTATGAAAAAGACGAGCAGGTAATAAGTAAATGCTGGAAACCAAGTGCAAGTAAATGTAAACAAGCAGAAGCAATAACCATGGTTGATCCTAAACATCCATAGAAAACCCCTGGATGTACTCAGTTTCAGACTACCTGTCGGCATGGTACTCCATAGTCAATAACCAACTGGCCACCCTAATAGCCAACTAGTGGCACGCCCCACAAGGCCTACCTACCAAGGGGGAACCAACCCGTCTAATCGGGGCTGGCTAGCAACCATCACTCGATATTCTAAAGGACTCCCAGGAACCCATGGTGGTTTTAGTAATACTGTGTAAGTGGGAGTCCCTCGCACGCGTGACCCATCTCACCGCACTTGCCAACCCCTTACACGGACACCGCTACACGACAACCCTCAAGGGAAGTCCCCTTGTAGAGATTCCCCTCAAGCATGCACACATCAAAAGTTCTTTCACATTCAATAAGGTGCCAATCGGGCCTTCACAACATTAGAACCTTTCAACATTTCACAAATGGGTTGGGTTTCCAATCGGGCACATCCACCTTTCTCAAAATCCAACACAATCATCCCTTTACATTTTAAAATTTCAAACGGACCTTTACACCAAACAACCATTCAACTCACACCAAAAGCCAACCGGGCTAACCACGCTTCCGCTCTTTTTTTTTAAACACCAAACCATTCATCAAAAACCTAGTTTTAAGAAAATATAGTTTTAATGTGTCATTTTCATTTGGAGGCACATCCATGTGAGCACCTAGAGGTCCATGGATATGCCAACATCTAATGGCACATCTATTTTTTAGGAGGAACACCATAGAACCCGTCCTTCATAAAACACTTTAGTATTGAAACCAAACCCGATCCTTTCACAACACTTTTTAAAAGAAAAAAAATGTCTTTTTCAAACCATCACCATTTCAAAAACTTTTATAAAACAACTCATAAGTGTATAATTTTTTTAACTAGAAACACAACAACCCAATATTACATTTTCAAATCCTAATCACCATCAATTTCAATCAAACACATCACAAGGAACTCAATTTAACTTTACCAAGAACCTATGCATTTCATATAAACCAACATCAAAACCACTTTTAGAAATTTAAAACAACTTTATAACCTTGTTAGATGTTTTTTATAATATAATGGAGATGCAAATACTATAAAAGAATTAATTGAAAACATTCAAGTTCTCAAGGTTTGAAATAAAAGGTAAAATGGTTGGATCACCTACCTCAAATATGCAGCTCACGACAGCAGCTCAAACCCACTTCGCACTACCCGTATACGCACTACACAACAATTAGAAGGAATCTTTAAAACAACAAAATAAAGACACCTTAGAACCTACCGTGCAACATCACCATGCCAAAACATGACTCGCACCATTTAAAAAATTTAAATAAACCCTTTACATAGAGAACAAACAAAAAAAATCCTCTTTTGAAATCGTACACACACCAAACCTTTTTAAAACATAATTCGCACCACTTACACAATCAAATAAACTATCAGCATAGTCAAAGAAACCATTTTCATGATTAAACAAACCACTAAGAAAATTTATTAAATAGTTTTCAAACATGATGCAAAATTTCAAAGTCCAAAGATCACTTAAAACCTCTTTCAAGACAAAACCCATTTTGACACCACGTGAAACAGTAAACTGCATCATCTACACTTCATAACACACTAACTGCACAATTTTCAAATACTGATAAACAATTTGAAGTGGTTTTTCATAATAAAATACACTAACATAACTTGCACATTCTACACCATTTATAAAACACTACTGAATGGCTCAACATGGTTTTTCACAGAAAAAAGCACTCATATCACATAAACACGTTACTAAATAAATCAAATGCATATTAAACCTCAAGTAAAAATAAATTCGCACCAAGAAAACTAATTAATCTATATAATAAATTAATTAAATAAGAAAAATAATTCATCATGAAATTCTTATACGTTGAACCACGTACCTTTGGTGTCGAAACCCCCAAATTCGGTGTGAGATTTCCAATCGCATGCAATTTGCACCACTAACAAACTTAATCAAACCCTAAATCAACAAATCAAACCATAAAAATAAAAATCGAACCAAAAACAACCCAAAACCCTAATATGTAAACTTACAAAAATAGAGGAAACAAATAATCAGGGTAGAACGCACCTGCTGCGAAAGTGCGGGAGGTTGGTCGAGCGAGAAAAAGGGTGTAGGAGGTGAGATGCGCCGGAAATCCAACCGGAAGGGGGCGCGGGAGGCGCCGGAACCAGTCGTCAGAGCTCGGGAGGACGGCGGGGCAGTTGCGGGGTCACGGGGACCGGCAGTCGGAGGGAACGCCGGAAAAGGAGGGGTAGCGCGGGCAACGACCGCGGGAGGGAGGCTGGCTCGGCGGAGCCGGGACGGGGAGGCCGGCGGCCAGTTGCGCAAGTGGCACACGCCTAGGGCGAAGAAGGATGGAAGGGGGGCAGCGGCGCGGGCTGGCGGAGGTGGATGGTGAGGCGGAGGCGGCCGGCGAGGCGGAGCGCCGGGACACTGGCTGGAGCGCGCAGGAGGGGCCGAACTGGGGGGCCTGCTGCGCCGAACGGGAAAGGGGAGGGGGAAACGTAGGGTTAGGTTTTTAATTAATTAATTTTTTTCTTATAATAATAATAATAATAATAATAATAATAATTCAAATATAAATAATAATAATAATAATAAAACTAATAAATATTAATAAAACCAATAAAAATTATTTCTTATCAATTTTATTTTATGTAAAGAAATTTATACTTACAACAATTTTATAAAAACTGTATTATTACCAAATTAAATAAAAATAATATTTCCACTTGCGCAAAAATATTTCCATTATTATAATTTAAATATTAACCTTGTTTTGTCGTTATAAAATTTTATTTAGATTTTTTTCAATTTAATCTATTCATCTAATTTTATTATTTATTCGAACGTTCGGCGATAATGCATTCACTACGACCAAGTGCCCGATCATCGCTACTGGTGCAGGGACCGCGCATTGGCCCGAGGCCCAAAAAAACATCAAACATCAAAAAATATCTAACCAGGTCCCAACTAATCCTCTTCCAAAAGGCGCAGGACCAAGAAAAGAATAAGAATAAAATAAAATAAATAGGCATCTGAGATCGGGGTGTGACAAGTTCAATTCTGTATTTTCATATTTAAAAAATAATTTACAAAATTGATTCATTTATACTCCAAATAGATAAATAACTTAACATATTAAACATCTTGAAATCTGTAAAAAAACCAATTGAGTCGATCAAACCAAATGAACCGAATGAAGATTAGGGTATCACTCACCATCCTTCCTCTGTTGTGAGATATGGAACTAGAAGAACACATATCCATTAGGATAAAGAGAGAGCGACCTAATAGGGGTAGGTGAATAAAAAGGGACTTGAAGATTCCATGGTGGGAAAAATGATGTTTTCATCGATCGATTGATTTTCAACATGGTTCCTCAAAGGTGGAGGGAGCATTTGGGGGTGACTCAAATTATTATTCTAGCTATAGTGGTAATGGAGATGGTTCTGATCGATGATAATACAGGAGGCGAGCGAGTGTTTCAATAATGTGGTCCTCTCCATTTCCCATTTGAACAAGTGGGTTAATTAGGGTGATAGGGTTGTGACACATGGAAAAAATCAATTGGAGAGATCTCTTCCATTTTATGTTTTTGTTTTCTTAATTCCAATAAATTTAATTACCCCAATACCCTCATCGCATGGTGCAGAACGTGTAACACCATTTCTTCTTCTCTCTCCTAAATTCAATTTTTTCCATTGAAAATATTCTATCTAAGATAATTTTTTCAAATGGTATCGGAATTTAAATTTGTCAGTACCAATGTGGTTGTTACATTGATACAAATAATTCTAGACCCATATATGATACATTTTTTAAAATTTTAATTTCTTAATATATAGGTACGCATTTTCACCATAAAATTAAAATATATCTTTTTGAGACTCTTACTAGTTATTTGATTATAGAAACAAAATATATTAAATATATATATATAGATAAAAATTTTAGAAAATTAATGGGTGTGTGTGTGTGTGTATTTAATTAAGTGTATACTTAAATATATATATTATTATAATTATATATAAAAATATTACTATAATTATTTTTTTCCCACTCATAATCTTTGATCTAATATATTTTTTCCAAATGGAATAAAAATTTCAATTCATCACCACAAATGCGATCATTTCATCAATATGAATAATTATAAGCTCATATATGATACATTTTTTTGAATTTTATTTTTATCATATACATATATCGATTTACATTGTAAATGTATAGTATATTTTTCTAAATTTTTTTATGGTTATCTTTGTATACAAAAAAATACATTTAGAAAATATATATTGAAAAAAAAATAGAAAATTAATGAGAATATGTATATTTATATTTATATATATATTCAAGTATATACATACACATATATATATATATTATTATAATTACATAAATACATATTACTATAATTATTTACAAATATAGAATGTATTCTATTGATATACACTTTTTGTAGTAATTAAATTTTTTATAACATATCAATAAATATATCTAAAAATTATTGATCATGTACACACACATATATATAAATCAATGAATATGTGTATATATATATAATGTTTTCTTACATAATTAAAAACACATAATTTAAATATATATAAATGAATATATATATATATATATAAATTAAGTGTTATCTGTATTGTATACAAAAAATACACTTTAAAATACACTTATAATATTTGTATATACTTATAAATATGTATAATTATAAATAATTAAAATAATTTATCTATATGTATTAATGTTTATATCTATGTGAATATATATGTGAATATATGTACATCTAATAGTATTTAGACGCATGTATGTACATGTATTAAAAAATCGTTATAAATACTCATATTTGTAAATATTTAACTACATACTATATATATGGATACATAAAACTAAAAAGAATGAGTGTTTAAATTTGTGTATACTTAAAAATACTTACATGCACAATATTTATCAATATTTTATTAATTATTACTTTTATATATATTATATTGATTATATATCAATATAACTACATACTATAGATATATATATATATATATATAAATGAGTGTCTACGTTTTTGTATACTTAAAAATACTCAAAGTAATATTTTATGTGCATTTTACTAATTTTAAATTATCTATATATAGAATTAATTATAATTCAACATAACTGTATACAATATAAGTGTGTGTGTGTGAAATTATGAAAACAAAGGAGTGTTTACATATATATATGTGTGTGTGTGTTATGTGTATACCTAAATACATGCTTTCATCCAAATATTTATATGTACATGCTTTCATACATATATTTAAATATAAGTACATACATACATACATATGTAAATCTATATTAATACAAGTACATAAATACATATTAATACAATTATATACCAAAAAAATACATAACATTATGTAAAATTATTACTATACACATGCACACATACATACATACACATTAGTATACATACACATATATACATACAAAGTAAATCTATCATTTTTTGTATAGATGTATGAATATGTTTATATATAAATATGCTAATGTGTGTGTGTGTGTTCATTGGTTTTTTTATATATGTGTGTGATCAATAATTTTTAAAGGTATATCCAAATATAATTATTTATAATGATATTTTAATAAATTTACATACATGAAACTAAATATTATTATTTTTACATACATACAAATAAATATAAACATGTATATATATAAATATTTTAGTGAAATTATTTACAATTATACATCTATATAAGTATATACATATACAAATTTTTATAAGTGTATTTTAAAGTGAATTTATACAAACACACATAAATCTATATTAATATAAGTACATAAATATATATTATTGTAATTATATGTAAATATAATTATTGTAATAACCTACAAATATAAGTTCATGCACGTGCATGCTCACATAACAGTATATACAACAAAAAATATTTATAGGTATATTTTAATTCATGTACACACATGCATCTAAATAATATCATACATACATACATACATACATATACATAAAATCATACATACATATAAATTTCAGTATATACATACATGCATGTCTGCATGTATATTAATGTAATTATTTATAAATATATATAAGTATATGCATAATATTATATATATGAATACATACATATATATAACTGTATAAGAACATGAACATTAAAACATACATACATATAAATATAAGTACCTACACTCATGCATGCATTAATGCATATATATTAATGAAATTATATGCAAATTTAATATCTAAATATATGAATGTAAAAAATCTCCCAATGGATATTTCCCAGTGCTGATTGGCACTAAGAATATCACATGGGAGATTTCCTAATGCATTTTAGTGCTGAGAATCTCCCAGTGCAGATTGGCACTGAGAATCTCTCATGGGAGAATTCCTAGTACAAATTTGTAGTATGAATCTCCCATGATATATTTCCCAATGGAAATTTATAGTATGAATCTTCAATGGGAAATTACCTATTGTAGATTTTCATATAGTTATGTGTGTGTGTGTGTGTAAAGGCATTCATGTACTTGTTTTTGTATGAAAATATGTAGATGTATAATTGTAAATAATTTGATTAATAAATTTGTATGCACGTAAATAATTACATTAGTATTTTTTTATAAACCTATTTATATGTATGTACATATGAAAGTTTATACTAATTTTTTAATGTACTTATATTTAATTGTGCATAATTTTATATATTTATATTTCTATATAATTTTTTACTATATATTCATGTACTTATATAAATATATATTTATATATGTATCGATGTAAGTACTTATACTTGAATACGTGTATGGAAGCCTATATGTATTAATACACACACTTATAAATGTATACTAATATATGTTGGTATGTACATTGGTGTATACTTAACAAATTCATATGTGTAAGTATGTAAACTCTGTTATATATGTATATATATATATATATAAAGGTTCATACACATAAGTGCAGTAATAAATATGAAAGTGTTAATAAAAAATAAGTCTTAATAAACAAATACACAAGTGTTAATCTATAATCATTAATATATACAAATTTTATAAAAATTGATATATAAAAATTTTAAAAAGTAAAAAAATATCTTTATAAATGTTATTATATTAAAACATACAACATAATTACTACATAAAGTGTATAAAAACCTTATAAATTTTTCACAACAAAATTTATGTTGTATGCGTAGTTATATATATGTTTATATACATATGCTTATCTGATATATGTATGTAAGTGCATATATATTTCTATTTATATATACTAGTAAATAATTATATTTGTATATACTTTTATATTTTCATGAATTAATGCATGTACATATATATAGTTTCATGTTTTATATATATGTGTGTTTGTGTGTGTGTGTGTACATATAATATTATTTAGAGGCATGTATATACATGTAGTAAAATATCGTTATAAATAATTATATTTTTATATACCAATAAAAATTATTGATCTCAAACATATATAACAACCAATGAATATATATATATACACACACACACACATTCATACATACATATTAGTGTGTGTTTGTGTCTGTGATCAATAATTTTAAGATATATTTATTAATTTGTTGGTATAAAAAAATAACTTCTATATACAGTGTATAAAAAAATACATTCTAAATATTATACACCAAAAACTATGTTTGATTTATAATTATATATATGTTTATGTATATATACATATGTTTATGAGATATATGCATGTATGTGTGTATCTATTTTTATTTATATATACTTGAAAATAATTATATTTGTAAATACTTTTATACTTTCATAGGTTCCTGCATGTACATACATATGTTTTAATGTACTAATATATTGAAATATTTGTAAATAATAATATTAATATGTATGTATGTAATTATATAATATATATATGTAAGTATATACTTGAATAAACTTATATATACACATGTTAAATCATTAATTTTCTAAAAAATCTATCTTTGTGTAAATTTTTAATGTATTTTGTTGGTATAAACCAATAATGAGAAAGTGTTTTAAAAAATATTTTGTAAATTTAAAGTGAAAATTCATACCTATATATTAAAAAAACAAAATTCAAGAAAAATCATCATAAATGGATCTAAATTTATTCGTTTCGATGTAACGATTGCATTACTATTGACGGGTTGAAATTGTGATATAATTTGAAAAAAAATATATTAGATCACAGATTCATTGTGGAAAATCATTCAATTGATGATAGAGTGAATGAATTTAGGGTTAATGTTGGGCACATGTCACATGGGGGTATTCTGGTAATTAAAACTATTACAATTTAAAAGAAAAAAATGGTCAAAGGAGATGCTTCCATATGCCTTTTGTCCATGGGTCACCATCCCCAGCCTCAAATTAACCCACCTATTCAGGTGGAAAATGGAGATGATGATTTTTTTAAGAATGTGATCACTCAATGTGTCATACAGGAAGAAAGTAGCCTTCAGGAGGTGTGCTCACTATGTTAAAATAGGATTAGTATCATCTCCATTTCCCAGAGTTAACTCTGGACAGATCTCCTGATTTATGGAATTTGTTTAACAATGGGACTAAAATTAATTAACCTAATACCTCAATTGCCTATATGCCTGTGTGAAAACCCCAAAAACATATTCTCTCTCATCTATACATTTTTTCATGGAAAATCTTTGATCTAATTTATTATTCTCAAATTGCATCAGAATTTCAATCTATCAGCACCAACGTGATCATTATATCAATACAAATAATTATAGACCCATATATTATACATTTTTTGAATTTTAATTTTTCCTTATGTAGGTATGGATTTGCATTATAAATTTAATTACAACATATTTTTTTAAAACAATTATTGGTTATTTGTTAATACAAACAAAAGACATTAAAAAATTACATATAGATGAATTTTTTATAAAATTAATGAGTATATGTGTATATATAAAAATAAATTCAAATATATAGATATATATTATTATAATTACATACATTCATATTACTATAATTATTTAAAAATATATCTATCTATGAGTGCAACTTCCCCAACCTAGAACCCACTATATCTGATTCCCAGATCTGGGTCGTCACATGTCCTCAGGCACACCTCCCTATACGCCAGAGGCTACTGATTAGTAGCACGGGTCTAAAGAGAAACATGGGGAGACTATACCCACTTATCAGAGTGAAGCCACAACATACGTAATATCAATAGATATAATAACCAATAAAACAATAAATGGACAAAACACAAAAAAAACCCATATGAAACAAAGTATACATGCAGTAACAAAAAATATAGTGAATACACTACCTGACAGATGATCATACAACATAAACCAAGAGTAAAACTTTCAAAGACTCTGAACATGGACTTGAGTCCCATCTCAGTCCTGACCTCCCATGCTCCGACCCATCATCCCATGCACAACCAACACTAGTTCCCTAACCTGAACCTGTACCTAAACACTAGTAGCATCTTCTTGGATACCCAAGTGCCATGTTTGCTCGGGTAGGGTGTGAGTACAAATCAGTAGACCACCACCAATGGTGTCTAAATCAATAGCCAATATGTAAAAAGTGTACGCAGGTAACAAGTGTGATAAGTAAAAAAGGAAATATGTAAATCATTTAAGTAATTATCCAATATCCAATTTATCTATTAATCTATCTAGTAGAAACTAATCAACATGACCAACTCAACTCACATAGGGGTCTAAGCCAAGGCATAAGTGGTTACAGACACCTTTAACCATAGGCAGGTTGTTCACTAATCATGAACTATCTCATACCCATTAGGTAAAAAGTTTCACATGAAAAATTCTTATCATTTATTCCATGGGTTAGGGATTTACATTATTCTCACTATGGATTAATTTGATCAATTACCATGCATAAGGGTGTAGGTAAAGTTCCCTAACTCACTAGGGATAACATTTTCCTAAATAATTGTAACATACTTACCTTGGAGCATCAGTCCAGGTAGACAATTCCAATTACCTTAGAGCATCAATCTAGGTATCCAATTCCACTTAACTTGGCCCATCAGTCTAAGTAATTATCAAATGTATCCATAGGGGCCTAGATCATAAGTCTGGCACCCTAACTCGTGCATTATAAGGTGGGGTTTAGAGTATCAGTCCAAACCAACCAATGGAAGTATCCTCAGTCCTTTATCTCACACCACCAATCCATGTGCACATTCTTCTTTATCCATTTACCGCATATACCACCACTTTACAAACCATGCATATACAATATACATAACATTCACATTTCATAATTCATTAATTACATAATTCATGTCTGTGCCTTAACCCATTAGCACATTTACTACGTGAACTTCATAACCCATTAACCAATTTTCATTATACCAAACACTAACTTATGAAATGTTTTCAATTGTACACAGTTAACATCACATTTACAAACCATTTCACACTTACCAACACAAACAATAACTGTTAAACACATATATTTCCTTGACACCCCATTATGCTATACCATTAACTATGCACAATCATCATTTATTTCATTTCATAACCATGTTAAAAATACAACATAATCATCATGTGTCCCATTTCACCAACCCATAAATCAATCTAATGACTATGGTCCCAAAGGACCTATAAAACTAAAACATGTTATGAAACACAATTCAAAATACTCATTTGAAATCGTCTTGAAATCACCCCATTAAAACATGGGTCTTTCTCTTTAAAAACAAAAACATTCCCCAATGATTTAATTTCCATTTAAACCATCCAAAACAACCACTAAACCATTTTCACAAAAAAAAGATCATTGACCTCATTTCAAACATCATTTGAAATCTCATAAGAAAATACCTTTTTAAATCACATTGTGGTCAACACATCTTTTGAAAACATTACCCACTTTCAAACATCATATTCATTATTTAGAAACCATAACCAGAACAAAATCCAAAACACAACATTTAATCCATTTTGATCCCCTAAGGAATTTCACAAAATTTGGCATTTAATCAATTCAATTTACCCTTTAGCCAAGCATGCATTCCCGATTACCAATTACAACCCATTTTATATAATATTTCCTTTATATCAACATTCACTAAATTATTCCACCACTCTCAATGGTTCAAAGTACCCCAAGGGTAGCCTTGGATTTGGTCACACATCATCGATGAACCCAACGGGGTCCGTGAAGGGTTTCAAACCTCAAACTAAGGCCTAAATCAATTTCTATAATCAAAGAAAAAGAAATGAAATAGTGAAACACTTTATAACAACCACATACACATATAAAACATCAATAAAATGGGAAAAATATTTGATACCACCAACCTCATGCTCAAAGATGATTACTAGCCTAAACTCATCCCTTGATTCGAACTCAAACGCCATTTGAAGATCCAACTTGGAATCAACTAGATCTTTTATTCACACCCAAATGCACTCTAAATGTACAAGAATCAAAGGAGAACCATCCATGGAGGAATATAGGGATATTGGTTTATCACCTAGGCTAGAGGGGGTCGAATGGGAGGAAATTTTGAGGATGAAAGAAATGAGATCGGGAAGGGAAAATGGAAATTTCCCACTTTTTAAGGGCCACATGGTTTGGTCACATGGTTAGCCAAACCGTGTGCTAAATATACAGATCCCTCATTCTAAGAGGGGCCAAGATGCATGGTTTTATTAAGATCACACACATGTTTTGGAAAACCAAGCACTAGCCTCTACCCAAAAGTGTCTCCAAGTCACACGGTTTCCAATGCCAGGCGTATGGTTTTCTCTAACTATGTGCTAACCGTGTACTTCACACTGGTTGGCCTATTTTCCCCACCATTCGTGTCTCAAACCCTCAAGACATCCCCAAAAATCCTCTCACACTCAAGAACCACTTTATTAACCATAAAAATAGAGTTTAACTAAAAAACTTAACAAGGATGTACCTTCACGAAAGATCGGGATCTTACAACCTCCCCACCTTATATCAGCACATCATAGACCTTCATGTACAAGAATTATTAAGTATTTTAGACCAAAAAATTTAGACCATGATCCCATCAATCAACCTTTACCTCCTGAGTTTCTCCTTAAACTCGGTGATGTCATAAAAATGCTTGGACCAAGGAAATGATCTTACCCTGAAACATTTCCCCCATCATGATTCATAATAAAATCCTAATTCTCCTCAAGGAAACATCTACCTGAAACTTATAAGCACCACAAAAAATCCATGTGAAAGGTCTAGGAAACACCATTGAACTACTGCACCTATGGATACCCATGAGGCACTGCATTACCCTAGAAAAACCAACTAGAACACTCTAGATCATATCCTCTCCACAATTCACGGCCCAAATCATTTTTCTCCATCATACCTAGATTATTTCGAAGATTTAATGGTGGCCCAATCTTGACATCACTGGATGAAACATCCTGATTTGTAACCACATCTTGCAAAATACCTCAATCTACAACTCAAGGCCCAATATGCTAAGTTCATTTTCAAACATCAGAAAGGCACAACCCAAACATACTATTCATTATAAGGTTCTCAACTAGTCAACATCTGAGCTAGAGTCCATCACCAAAATGGATACACCATGATGGCTCCCACCTGAGTCCATCCAACTCAAATTGCTAGTCATGTCATTAACCGTCTATTTTCCTTCCATGGCACTTCCCACCATACTCCTTAGCCTATAACCACCCTTTTCCCAATGTTGATCACTTTCATAATTGGGAAAATATACCAATATAACTTCGATAGAACTTCCACAAATTACCCAACATGTTTTCTAAATTTCATTCCAAAACATCTACAAGAGAATAGTCCAACATTGGAATTTATTTCCTCCATCTAAACCACTTATATTGGGATCCTCCACTACCCATAATCATCTAAGGGTAACTTGGTCATTCCTCAGAGCTCATTCCAATTATCAAAATTTACTTATCCTTCCAAAGTTAATCCTTGGTGTCTTACAACCCACCACATCTATTAATTTTCCCCAACTAAGTTAGTAAATCCTCAGTAGACTCACTTTAATGATTCCCAACATTCGTTGTTGGTATATCACCACTTCACCTATCCATGAAACCTTTTTAATAAAGTAATAAGAACATCATCTTCAGAACCCACTGAAGTCATCCCTAATTTCTGTTAAAACTCCTCTATTATGGAATTCATGACTCTCCAAACCATTGTCGTGATCTACATCACCCCTCAACACATTTTCAACACAACCACTCCGATTACATTCAGAACTAACTTGATCTCGAAGTCATTTCTTGGATCGATCGACCATCACATCAAAGTCCAACCTAGTTTTCCCCCCAAGGAACCTGAATGTGTACCTCATAGGTTTCACACTAGAATCTTGATGCCACCATGCCAACTTCACAACTTGATCCACACATCCATGATTTAACATAACACTCCCCACATTAGAAGTGTTGTTTTCACCGCTTCCTCATGCAATTTCAACCTCTCCGGATCATTCCCAATCCCAAGATGAACCCCCAAAACTAGGAAATATTCTTTAAACTTACTTTGTAATAACAAAACAAACATCACCCATTACTCATTCTTAGCTTCCAAGAATGACACCCATGGAATTTGTTGACATTCGGTCCATCCTGAGTACATCTCCCACAACCGATCAATGGTGTACTCCCCACCACACAACTTCACACGTTACACCTCAAGAACATAGACTCTAAGGTGTCCCATAACCAACTGAAACACATTCAAGTCACTAGGCCTAAATCTAGAGCCTTCTCAGCACACCCAAGACGATGTTAAGATATTGGACATGATCTACACTAGCAAACATTATGCCAAGAAGTCATTGACGAACACCATAGAAAACTATCCATCAATAATTTCACCTACCACTAAGGAGAACCTTTACTTGCCATAAGTTTCAGGCTTCCCTACCCACCATCACCTCATCAACACTCAAACACCACAACTTGAATGGGATTTCAAACCAAAACATACTATCACTTCATGGTCCCTTGATCAAGTGGCCATGATCCAACATTCTCTTTTTGTACCACTTACATTACCCAATCGATTTCTTCCCGTACATCCCTAGTAACATGCATAGAAATGAAATGACCACCACACTGATCCATAACCCAACTGTCTTGTACACAACCTACGCTTCCCACTGTGATCACACAGAGTTGAGACAGGAACTTATCCTGAGTCGCCTATCCATCTATCCTAACGGCATCGAGTCTTTACAAATAAATTCCACATCTGGACCTCCTCAAATAATTCAAGGTTCCACACTTTCATGCGACTACACACTAATCTAGACTCTAGATCACATAAGTCGTACAACACTAGAACTAGGCCTAGCACCCTCTCACTCATCTAATCATTCCATATGTTCTTCCAGCTTCATCTAATGCAAGGGTTTCTTAACATCTCACCCAATAAAACAAACCATTTCTATAAACAACCCAACTGTGTGACCACCCTCAACCAGAGTGTCCTAAAAAAAGTGTTTATACCAACTATTATCATCGTTTCCTTGTATACCCCAATCCAAAATTACTTTTTGTATCTAACTCTATCAAAACTACAGGGTCAGGTCTCCAAATAACCATTCCCTTCAAAATCATACTTACGACCAAATGTAGCACCCAAGTGCTTCCCTAAGGTGAGTCTAAGGAAAAACTATGCACCTTACCAAAACTTTATGGCACCACCACACATCAATTTCATCTCTAAAGTAACCACATATGCTTCACATTCCAAGGAACCTGCAATATTAGGCTAACCACCCTCAAGGTTACCCTTTATTTTTCAATATTTTGAAGTCATAGTCACAACTCAAGCCATATATCCCAAAACTATTAACTTTTCAAATTATCCCCCTAGGTTAATCCCACATTAGGAAACTCTCTTAGTGTTCCACCACTGAGTTCTGAAATTCCTACCTATTCAACACACACCCAAAGAACTAACACGTTGGCCGACCTATCTCACATGTCATTTTCAAAGGTCAGAGGATACCAACTCCCCAAACCAGAGCCACACTAAGCAAAGGTTACTAGATTTATCTAAAACATACACACAAAAATCTAACAACCATATTCTAATGACGATCATCCTACCCTATTTCCAAACACACTGAATCTAATGCACTAAGTAACCATTTAATCTAGGTTTCATTCCAAAGATACTTGCACACGTACTTCGACACAATGAGTTAAACACCCAAAATAGGGTCCAAAACAAAACTCACAAGGAATCAATACAAAAAGGTCACCACATTCACATTAATAAACTTCGTTTCAAACTTCAAGGTCACAACCTAACCGAATATGCAACAAGTGACATCCCATTAATAGGAACTCTCAAATCCATAAGATATCATATCTCGTAACCTGGGGTCTAAAAATATGGCACTCTCACTTACAAAACCACTCGTACACTGGGTCAAAGACCAACACAGGGTATAACCACAACTGGAATCCCCAAAAGTTTCATTATCCTCCCATTTTCCCACTTAATTAACATTAGAATTTAAACCCACTGTTTTAATTTTCAAAACTTTTCATTTTAAAAACCCAATAATTTACACTTTCAAAAACCTTTTTATTATCCCGTCATTTCAAAAATATTATATTTATTCAACATAAAATTTAGAAACTTTTCCATTTTTGATTTATCATTATTATAATCATAATTCAATCACAGGAAAAAAACTTATTACCTATCTATCCTATGTTCCTAGCATGATGCATGAACTCACACACCCTCTCTTGTCACACCATTCTAAGAGATAAAACCTCATAACAAATAACATTGCATACAATTATGCCACTCAAGGTGAAAATATCAACCAAATGTAAAAGAAAAAAACAAAAAATCATTTCCCATCCCTAGAAACTTGGTTTTTCCCTCCTACATGAGGCTATAGGCACCCAGGCACGAGAACATTAGCAAGTCATGACAAGATCCTGGTCTCCCATCTACCATGACCAAATAGTAAGACAAAAGAGGAACTTCTCTTATATAACTTTGTTATGTCCCCGACCCAGAATTCATTATAACAGATGCCTCGATCCAGGTCATCACATGACCACATGCGCACCCACCTCCTTATATTCTAGAGGCTGCTGACTAGTAGCACAAGTCTAAAAAGAAACATGGGGAGATTGTACCCACTTATCAGAGTGAATACACAACATAAGTAACATCAATAGATATAATAACCAATAGAAACAATAAATGGATTTTATATAACAAAATCAAATATGAAACCATGTATACATACTGTAACAAAAAAATCTAGTGAATACACTACATTCCCGACAGTCATAAAACATAAACCAAGGATAAAACTATCAAAGACTATGAACGTGGACCTGAGTCCCATCCTAATCCTAACCTCCCATGCTCCAACCCATCATCCCATACACAACCAACACCAAGTCCCTAACCTAAACCTATTCCTAAAAACAAGTAGCATTTTCTCGGGTACCCAGGTGTCATGGCATCCCAAGAATGGTGTGAGTACAACTCAATAGGCCCCCACCAATGGTGTCTAAAGAAATAGCCAGTCCATACAAAAGTGTATGCAAGTAACAAGTTCAATAAATAAAAATGCAATAAGGAAATCATTTAAGTAATTATCTAACATCCAATTTATCTATTAAGTTCTCTAGAGGAAACTAATCAACAAGGCCAACTCAAGTCACACTAGGGGTCTAAGCCAAGGCACAATTGGTTATACACAAATTTAACCATAGGGAGGTTATTCACTAATCACAAAATATCTCATACCCATTAGGTAAAAATATTAAAATGATTAATTCTCAACATTCATTCCATGGGTTAGTCATTTACATTATTCTCACTATGGCCTAATCCGATCAATTACCATGCATAAGGGTGTAGGTAAAGTTACCTAACTCACTAAGGATAAACATTTCATAAATAATTCTAACATACTTACCATGGAGAATCAGTCTAGGTAGCCAATTACACTTGCCTTGGAGAATCATTCTAGGTGTCTGATTCCACTCACCTTGGAGCATCACTCCAGGTTACCAATTCCACTTACCTTGGTGAATAATTCTAAGTAATTATCCAATATAACCATAGGGTCCTAGAGCACGATTCCATCACCCTAACATGTGCATTCTAAGGTGAGGTTTAGAGCATCAGTCCAACTCAACCTGTGGGTGGAGCCTCAGTCCTTTATCCCACACCAACAAGCCATGTTCATAAGCATATTTATCCATTTACCACATATACCACTTTAAAAACCATGCATAAATAATATACATAACATTCACATTTTATAATTAATTTATTACATAATTCATGTTCATGATTTAACCCATTATCACATTTACCACAGGCACTTAATAACCCATTAAGATAATTTCATTATACCAAACACTCCATTATTCTATGTTGTCAATTGTAAACAATTAACATTAATCACATTTACAAACCACGTCACACTTACTAGAACAAACCATAACTATTAAACACATATATCATTTTTCTTGAAACCCCCTTATGTTATACCATCAACTATGAACAATCATCATTGATTTCATTTCATAACCATGTTAACAAGCAAACATAATCATCTTGGGTCCTATTTAACTAACCCATAAATTAATTCAATGACTATGGACCTAAAGGACCTTTAAAACCAAATCATGGTATGAAACATAATTCAAAATACTCATTTGAATTTGTAATGGCCCAAACCCTCCTGGTCAATTACTTTTCCAAAATTCTAAGTGTTGGGTGTCCTGGTCTCATCGATGAGTCCCACCCATCAACTCCATAGATCAGCTCCATAGATTAACTCCACTAATCAGATTCACTGATCAGCTTCACATATCAGCTTCACTGATCAGCTTCACTGATCAGCTCCACTGATCAGCTCCACTTATCAAGTCCACATATCAGCTTCACTGATTATCTCCACAGATCAGCTTCACTGATCAGCTCCCCTGATCAGGTTCATAGATCGGCATCACATATCGATTTCACAGATCAGTTTCACAGATCAGTTTCACCAAATCGGTTTCACAGATCGGTTTCACCAAATCAGTTTCACATATCAGTTTCACCAAATCAGTTTCACAGATTGGTTTCACCAAATCGGTTTCACAGATCGATTTCACCAAATCGGTTTCAAAGATCTGTTTCACCAAATCGGTATCACATATCAGTTTCACCAAATCAGTTTCAGAGCTCGGTTTCACCAAATTGGTTTCACAGATTGGTTTCACATATAGGTTTCACCAAATCAGTTTCACAAATCGGTTTCACCAAATCGGTTTCACATATTGGATTCACCAAATCAGTTTCACAGATCGGTTTCACCAAATCGGTTTCACAGATCGGTTTCACCAAATCTATTTCACAGTTCCGTTTCACCAAATCGGTTTCATAGATCGGTTTCACCAAATTGGTTTTACATATCGGTTTCACCAAATCGGTTTCACAGATGAGTTTCACCAAATCGGTTTCACAGATCGGTTTCACCAAATCATTTTCAAAGATCAGTTTCACCAAATCGGTTTCACAGATTGTTTTCACCAAAACGGTTTCACGGATCAGTTTCACCAAATAGGTTTCACAGATCGGTTTCACCAAATCGGTTTCACAGATCGGTTTCACCAAATCAGTTTCACATATCGGTTTCACCTAATCTGTTTCACATATCGGTTTCACCAAATCGGTTTCACAGATCCATCTCACCAAATCAGTTTCACAGATCGGTTTCACCAAATTGGTTTCACAGATCGGTTTCACTGATTAGCTTCACAGGATCAACTTCACAGGATCAGCTTCACAGGATCATCTTCACAGGATCAGCTTCGCAGGATTAGCTTCATAGGATCAGCTTCTCCCTATCAACTTCATGGGATCAGCTTCACCTGATCAGCTCCAATGATCGGTTTCAACTATCAGTCTCACCCATCAGCCATAGAGGGGTGTGGGGATTTTCCTTCCCCATTTTTTCCTGTAACTCTACTTTTAATTCTTTTAACCTTTTTAATGAAATTTAAAGCCGTTTTTAGCACCATAAATAATTTTTTAAATCCCCTAGGAGTGGGGAGACCCTCAATTGACCCGTTTTCTTCTCTTAAATGAAATCATTTAACGCATAACTATTTTGGAAACCCCTCAGATGTGAATTATTAAATAAACAATTAATTCCATCATGTGTAACCGTCTAACCGCAAGGTGAAACCATGATCCACCTTTAAACCCTCTCAAAATACTCATATCTTGTAACGCCAAGATCTCTCCTTTTTATCGCACGGGAATTCTTTCTTCCCGGCTAGTCTCTTTTCCTTATTCTTCTTGGTGAGTTTGGAGTCCCCCTTCTTGAGGTGAGTGGTGCACCTGTGCTGGAGCCTTTCCTACTCATTCTTATAGTCTTCTAAGTTCCTCCCCTACAATTCATGCATCCCCAGTTGTTGGCGCCAGGAGAAAAACGTCAATCTTTGATCATTCAAGTAGGGATTTTCCTTCTTCTATCCTTATTATGTATCATGTGGGGTGGGTATGCTATTGTTTCTATAGGGATGGATGAAACCAAACATTAATGAAGATAATAATTGGAATTTTAAATAATGAAGTGGGTGTTCTCGATGTTTCTGATGTACTCTTTATCCTTGATCATGTGTTGTGAATTGTATGAGCTTATGACCACTGAAAATCATGGCCATTGGTGGTCTTTTCTTGTGAACTAATGAACCTCTATCTTTCTGGATATTTATGTGATTGAATGGGTGTAACATGGAAACTGGTTAATCACGTAAACTTGATTGATTAAATGGATGCCCAGTGAATAAGAATCCTTGTGTGATCACCCCATTTAACCAAACAGAAATACTGAACTGAATGAATGGAATATTCAAATTTGAAAACTCCCTTGCTCTATTCTGGTGATGTTGACGGTTGATGCTTGGGAAGCGACGTGGATGGGGATGGGATCCTCTATTATGGTGAAGTTTTTGGATTTTGGATCTAAGGCCATGTGGGGATGTATGGTGGGGCTTGGTTTGGTACCAATACTTTGAGGGATCTCACGGATCCCTTTTTTTGTTGTGACTTTACAAGAGAACCGGGTGTGAATGCTTAATTTGTTGTTTGGTTGTTTTCCTTTCCTTGGCTTATGGTTATGCCTGTTAGTTTCCCAGTAGTGAAAAATTTACTTAAATGGAATTACTTGGATATGAAAACATGAATGGGTTCAATGGGGAATTGTTTTCTGGGAATGAGTTATGACAAGGTTGTGGCTATTATGCTTCTTATGAATGAATAGTAATGAGGGTGCTTGTGTATGGGATGGTTTTGGAAACCCTAGGCTGGGATGAGTGCTTATTACCTATATATATAATTGTAGTTATTATGTTTTTTATTCGAACCCCACCCATGTTAAGAACTTTGTGTCGAACACCCACATTTCATGGGGGAGGGTGTTTTTCCCAACACTCCTATGAGTGGCTGGTTATTAGCTCCTTTTCTGCTCCCTTTCCTAAATAGCCCAGGACTCTCCGGGTAGGCTATGACAGCCTGAGGTCCAGTATATCCCTAGATTCTTTGGTTAGGGTACGTGGTGGTGGTTGGCCCAGGTGTGTACGGGCAGGTTTTTTCCCAAGTGTCTTCGGGATGAGGCCCAAGTGTCTTTGGGCATGGCAGTAGTTGTTCGGACCTAGGTGTGTGTGGGATGTGTGGTAGTGATTGCCCAGGTGTTTTCAGGTGGGATGTGTGATTGTGGTATCCTAGGTGTGTGCAGGCGGGGGATGGCAGTGGGACTGTGGTGAGGATGGCGGGAGAGGTTTGACGCGTTGGATGTCCTCAATAACCAGTGGGAAAGTGGCGCGAGGTACCCAAATATCGATGTTCCATTAATATTACTTTACTTGACTTGCATTATTTGGGGAATGTGCCTTGGTAAGGTTTGGGCGGATAGTTTCCTTGCTAGGTGCTCTGGTTATCTCCTTTTCTCACGGGGCATTAGAATTCCTCTCGACTTGTGCACGAGAGCCTTTGGTTTTCCCTATTGAGTATACATGTATACTCACCCTACGTATATAAACTGCTTTCGGGTTTCTAGGGGGACATCAGGGATCATGCGGGACCTTACTAGCTTGGATGTTGGGATAGTTATTGTTGTTGTTTTTCTTTTCTTTGGTACTTTCCTTGAAGTTTTCTTGTACTTTTGTAGCACTTACTTTTGGAACATGCATATGGGAATGGTTTGTTTTTACCTTACTTTTCCTTCTAGTTTTGGTGTTTATTATGGATATACCATCTTATCTCCTGATTCTACTAAATAAAAAGGGTACTGCCTTCCATTTTGTGTGTGATTCTATACCCTTGGTGCTAGTCGCCACTCTGGGACCTATTGAAGGTGGGTTTCGGGGGTCATTATCTCTCCTTCAACTGGAAGAAGGAAGGGTCTGGCAATCTGTTGTCCCTTTTCTCATCTTGGTTAAGGCAGGTCGTGACAAGATTCATCTTGAAATCACCCTTTTAGAACATAGGTCTTAATCTTTGAAAATTAAAACTTGTCCCAAGGCTTTCATTTCTATTTCAAACATCCAAAACAACCATTAAACCATTTTCAAAAAAATTGAGCCTTGCCCTAATTTCAAATATCATTTGAAATCTCATAAGAAACCCCCTTTTTAAAACACATAGTGGTCAACATCTATTTTAAATACATTAACCAATTTCAAACATCATATTCATCATTTAGAAACCATAATCAGAACAAAATACAAAACACAAAATTTAATCCATTTTGATCCCCTAAGGTGTTTCACAAAATTTGACATTTAATACATTCAATTTCCCTTTAGCCAATCCCACATTCCTGATTACCAATTACAACCCTTTTTCTCTCATATTTACTTTATATCAAAATTCTCTAAATTATTCCACCACTCTTAAGGGTTCAGAGTACCCTAAGGGTAGACCTGGGTTTGGTCTCACGTCATCAATGAATCCAACGGGGTCCATGAAGGTTTTCTCCCCTAAAAATAAGTCCCAAATCACTTTCCATAATCAAAGAAAAATAAACTCAACAAGGTAACAATTTTCACAACCACATACACATATAAAATAAAAATACTATGGGAAAATTATTTGATACTACCCACCACATGCTCGAAGATGATTATTATCCCAAACACATCCCTTGTTTTGTACTCAAACACCATTTGAAGCTCCAAATTTGAATCTTTCAGATATTCAAATCACACCCAAATGCACTTTAAATGGACAAAAATTGAAGGAGGACCATTAATAGAGGAAGTTGGGGCTACTGGTTTGTCACCTAGGATAGATTTGGTTTAGTGGGAGGAAATATCAGGGAATAAAGAAATAAGATCAGAAGGGTAAAATGGAAATTTCTCACTTTTAAAGGGCCGCATGGTGTTGCCAAATCGGTTTCACGGATCAGTTTCACCAAATCGGTTTCATAGATCGGTTTCACCAAATCGGTTTCACATATTAGTTTCACCAAATCGGTTTCACAGATCAGTTTCACCAAATCAGTTTCAGAGATCGGTTTCACCAAATCGGTTTCACAAATCGATTTCACCAAATCAGTTTCACAGATTAGTTTCACCAAATCGGTTTCACAGATCGGTTTCACCAAATTAGTTTCACAGATCGGTTTCACCAAATCAGTTTCATAGATCAGTTTCACCAAATCGGTTTCACAGATCAGTTTCACCAAATCGGTTTTACAGATTGGTTTCACCAAATTGGTTTCACAGATCAGTTTCACCAAATCGGTTTCATAGATCGGTTTCACCAATCGGTTTCACAAATTGGTTTCACCAAATCAGTTTCATAGATCGGTTTCACCAAATTGGTTTCAGAGATCGGTTTCACCAAATCGGTTTAACATATCGGTTTCACCAAATCAGTTTCAGAGATCGGTTTCACCAAATCGGTTTCACAGATCGGTTTCACCAAATCAGTTTCCCAGATCGGTTTCACCAAATCGATTTCACAGATCGGTTTTACCAAATTGATTTCACATATCAGTTTCACTAAATCGGTTTCACATATTTGTTTCACCAAATCGGTTTCACAGATCGGTTTCACCAAATCGGTTTATAGATCGGTTTCACTGATCAGCTTCACAGGATCAGCTTCATAGGTTCAGCATCACAGTATTAGCTTCATAGGATCATATTATCCATATCATCTTCATGGGATTAGCTTCACCCCATCAGCTCCACTGATCAGTTTCAACTATCAGTCTCACCCATCAGCCACAGAGGGGTGTTAGGATTTTCCTTCCCCAGTTTTTCCCATAACGCTACTTTTAAGTATTTTAACCTTCTAATGTGGTTCAAATCCATTTTTAGCACCATAAACAACGTTTTAAATCCCCTAGGAGTGGGGAGACCCTCAATTTACATGTTTTCATCTCTTAAATGAAATCATTTAATAAATAACTGTTTCAGCCACCCCTCCGATGTGAATTATTAAATAAACAATTAATTCCATCATGTGTAACCGTCTAACTGCGAGGTGAAATCATGATCCACCTTTAAACCCGCTCAAGATCATCATATTCTATAACGCCAGGATCTCATCTTTTTATCGCACGGGAATTCTTTCTTCCCAGCTGGTCTCTTTTCATTCTTCTTCTTGGTGAATTTGGAGTCCCCCTTCTCGAGGCGAGTGGTGCGCCTGTTCTGGATCCTTTCCTTCTCATTCTTAGAGTCTTCTGAGTTCCTCCCCTACAAGTCGTGCATCCCCAATTTTTGGAACCAAGAGAAAAACGTCTATATTTGATCATCCAATTAGGGATTTTACTTCGTCTCTCCTTATTGTGTATCATGCAGGGTGGGTATGCTATTGTTTCTATAGGGATGGATGAAACCAAACCTTAATGAAGATAATAAACAGAATTTTAAATAATTAAGGGGGTGTGCTTGATGTTTCTACTATACTCATTATCCTTAATTATGTGTTGTGAATTGTACAAGCTTATTCCCACTGAAAATCATGGTTGTTGGTGCACTTTTCTTGTGAACTAATGAACCTCGATTTTTCTGGATATTTATGTGATTGAATGGGTGTAACATGGAAAATGGTTAATCACGTAAACTTGGTTGATTAAATGGATTCCTAGTGAATAATAATCCTTGTGTGATTACCCCAGATAACCAAACGAAAAGACAGAACTGAATGAATGTCATATTCAAATTTGAAAACTCCCTTGCACTGTTTTGGTGATATTGACGGTTGATGCTTGGGAAGCGATGTGGATGGGGATGGGATCCTCTGTTGTGGTCAAGTTGTTGGATTTTGGATCTGAGTCCCTGTGGGGCTATATTATGGGGCTTGGTTTGGTTCCAATACTTCGAGGGATCTCACAGATCCCTTTTGTTGTTGTGACTTTACAAGAGAACCAGGTGTGAATTCTTAATTTGCTATTTGGTTGTTTTCTTTTCCTTGGCTTGTGGTTATACCTGTTAGTTGCCCAATAGTTCAGAATTTACTTAAATGGAATTACTTTGATATGAAAACATGAATGGGTTCAATTGGGAATTGTTTTTCGGGAATGAGTTATGACAAGGTTGTGGTTGTTATGCTTTTTATGAATGAATTGTAATGAGGGTGCTTGTGTATGGGATGGTTTTGGAAACCCTAGGTTGGGATGAGTGCTTGTTACCTATATATATAATTGTAGTTCTTATGTTTCTTATTCACACCTCACCCATGTTAATCACTTAGTGCTGAACACCCACATTTCATGGGGGAGGGTGTTTTTCCCAACACTCATATGAGTGGCTGGTTATTAGATCCTTTTCTGCTCCCTTTCCCGAATAGCCTAAGACTCTTCGGGTAGGATGTGATGGATTAAGGTCCATTATAGCCCTAGATTCTTTGGGTAGGGTACGTGGTGGTGGTTGGCCCAGGTGTGTGTGGGAAGGTTGTTTCCCAAGTGTCTTCGGGATGAGGCCCGGGTGAATTCGGGCGTGGTAGTAGTTGTTCGGACCTAGGTGTGTGCGGGATGTGTGGTAGTGATTTCCCAGGTGTTTGTGGGTGGGATGTGTGATTGTGGTAGCCTAGGTGTGTGCAGGTGGGGGATGGAAGTGGTACTGTGGTGAGGATGGTGGGAGAGGTTTAACGTATAGGATGTCCTCAATAACCAGTGGTAAAGTGGCGCGGGGTACCCAAATATCGATGTGATATTACTATTACTTTACTTGATTTGCGTTATTTGGGGAATTTTACTTGGTAATGTTTTCGTGGATAGTTTACTTTCTAGTTGCTCTGGTTATATCCTATTCTCACGGGGCATTAGAATGCCTCCCCACTTGTGTAACAGGGCCTTTGGTTTTCCCTACTGAGTATACCTGTATACTCACCATACGTATAAAAACTACTTTCAGGTTTTCAGGAGGACATCAGGGATTATATGGGACCTTACTAGCTCGGACGTTGGGACATTTTTTGTTGCTTTTTTTCTTTTCTTTGTTACTTTCCTTGAAGTTTTCTTGTACTTTTGTAGCACTTACTTATGGAACATGCATATGGGAATGGTTTGTTTTTTCCTTACTTTTACTTCCAGTTTTGGTGTTGATTAGGGATGTACCATCTACTCTCTCGGTTCTACTAAATAAAAAGGGTAATGCCTTCCATTTTGTGTGTGATTTTATACCCTTGGTGCTAGTCGCCACTCCGGGACCTATTGAAGGCGGGTTTCAGGGGTCATTATCTCTTCTTCAACTAGAAGAAAGAAGGGTTTGGCAATCTACTGTCCCTTATCTCATCTTGGTGAAGGCGGGTCATGACAGAATGGTATCAGAGGGAGGTTAATAGATTGGATAGAGCTCGAGGTTAGGCATAGTGAGGATTTCATGGGATGGTAGGGCAATAGTTC
Organism: Viscum album; assembly: GCA_963277665.1. Classification (NCBI taxonomy): domain Eukaryota; kingdom Viridiplantae; phylum Streptophyta; class Magnoliopsida; order Santalales; family Viscaceae; genus Viscum; species Viscum album. Next base: position 1,724,704,432 of record OY728152.1, on the reverse strand, counting down.
TAGGAAATCTTGGTGCATGAAATAGGCCAAGGAAGACCGGCTAGGACATGAGATTTTAGGGCCCCCTGTGATCCGATGTAAGGACTCTGGGCCTACCGAACGACCAAGTGAGGCTCCACTGATTGTAGGGTAGAGACCCTAAGAAAGGTACATGCATCATAATGACTTGTTTTCTTGTGTTTCTTGGGTATTTTAGGGATTTAAAATGAATAAGAAGTCTAAGTAAAATTTAAAAGCAATATTCTACACTACTCGGGCTTAGGCATTACTTGTTTACCTTATAGCAATGGCACCTGGATGATGACCATGAGTAGTGCGGGTGATTGGGGCCCCGGAGTTTGACTTGGCTGATCATCAGAGGGCTGACCGAGAGGAGGAGGATGGTCAGTGGCAGAGGATGCTTCGTTCCTTTCAGCGGGAGACCCTTGGGAAATACGAGGGCAGTACCTCAGAAATGGAGACAGAGAGCTGTCTAGAGGATATGGTGATAGATTTCAGCTTGATCTGGGCTCTGACAGAGTACTGGGTTCTTCTGGTTGTAAGCTAGATGCGGGGAGCAACACGACAATGGTGGAATCTATATCTTGGAGAAAAGAGGGAGGCTGAAGTTTCGGGGACCGAATTCGAGAGGGAATTCCAGGAAGAATTCCTCTCTTCCACGATGAAGGAAGAGAAAATGTAGGAGATACTCTCCCTTCAGCATGGGAGCATGTCAGTGAGGGAGTTGGGTATCAAGTTCAAGGATATACTTCTTTTTTCTCTAAACCTTTTCTGGATGAGGATTCTTTGGCGAGACGTTTAGAGGAGGCACTCCGACCTATTCTTTAGTATGTTGTTACTCCCTTCACCCTACTGAAGTACTTGGAGGTCCATAAGAAGGTTGAAGTAGTAGAAAGGATGCACATGCTGGGAGGTGTGCCACAAGAGGGGAGCTAGTGGAGTTCGTCATAGGGGAAGACCGTCAGTAGCAGGCCTCCAGCTTCAGGGCCTTTTAGGTTTCGACTAGTGGGGAGAAGGCCCCAGCAGTTCCAGTTTCGATCTCCCAATCATCGCCCTTTCCTCACGAGACCAGGACCAAGGTGCTTCATCTATGGAAGTCGTGGGCACCTTCGGAATCAGTTCCCGGACAGAGTACAGTACAGTGGGGGTGGGCAGGTTCAGCACCCACCTCAGCAGCAGCAGTTTCTAGCCAGACCCTTTCAGCAGCAGCAGTAGGGACAATGAGCTCCCGATCCTCCAAGAGTAGACATGGTAGGAGGAGGTTGACCTCATGGTGCTCGTCAAGGACCTTGACCAGGGCATGGTCGGGGAGGTGGTCGACAACCGAGAGGCAGAGGAGCTGGGCGTGGGCAGTTGCACGCCACAGAGGCAGCAGTTCTAGTAAGTCCGGAATTCATTCTAGGTACGATCAGCTTGTTTAGCACTCTTTCCCATGCCTTGAGCCTAGATAGAGAGAGACTCTCCATTCCCTTGGTGCTAAGTACGCTAGTTTGGGGTCATACCAGTCTTTTTGATGTTTTTCGAGGATTTATATTGATGTTGGGGCCGCATCAGTCTAGTGGGGACCTTCTACTGCTACAAATGCAGCCATTTGATGTCATCCTAGGAATCAACTAGCTGTTTTCTATGCACGTTGTTATCGACTGCTTCCAGAGAAGAGTCGTGTTCTCCGATGGGGATGGCCAGCATGTGGATCTTGTTGGAAAGTGGAGTTTTCAGGTGGGGAGATGGTGTGTGGAGCCTATTCTTTCTATGTTGGTTGGGATTTCAGCAGAATCAGTGGATGTTGAGATGATGGATGTTTCTAGAGTTGTTATAGAGTTCCTAGAAATTTTTTCCAAGGAGTTTGTGACTCTAACCACTCAACGTGGCGTTAATTTCGAAATAGACTTAAAACCTGATGCCCGTATGATTTTCATGGATCCTTATCAGATGGAACCTTCTGAGCTGTGGGAGTTGTGGATCCAGATTGACGATCAGATGAAGAAGGGTTTTGTCCGACCCAACGTGTCACCATGGGGTGCTCCGGTATTTTTTTTCAAAGAAGGAAGATGGTGGTCTCGGGCTGTGCATAGACTACTAGAGACTGAATCAAGTAACGGTCAAGAATCGTTACCCTCTTCCAAGGATAGACGATAACTTTGACCAGCTGAGGGGAGAAGGCTGGTTCTCTAAGATCGATCTAAGGTCTGGGTATCACCAGGTAAGGTGGAGGATAGTGACATTCCAAAGACTACTTTCAGGTGCAGGTATTGGAACTTTGAGTTTATAGTCATGATGATCGGTGTTACGAATGCACCTGTTGTGTTCATGGGCCTCATGAACTTTGTTTTCCGTGAGTTTCTAGATCGGTTCGTCGTTGTTGTTGGTCAGAGTGGATACTCAAGAGGGGGTGAATTGAGTTCCAACTAAAAATTTCTGTTAAAAATATTTCTATTAAAAATCCCTCAAATTGAATAATAAGATAAACTGTAGTAAATTTGTAATACAGTAAAGGGTCAGTTAGGTTCTTAAGAGATTTATTAGTTCTCTGTTAATCTAATCTGAAGATTATATTAGCTTTTGAAACTAACCTACTGGTTTACTATAAATACAAACACTTTCTAGTTTAACTATCAGAGTAACTTTAAAAAATATTTGTATTTCAAAGTACTTAGCAGCGGAATATTCAATATAGTTTAAAACAAAATAAATAAGCACAGTAGTTTTAACCAAGAGGTTCGGTCTCAAGCTGAGACTTAGTCCTCTCAAACAATTTATATAAATTTTGATCCACACCCAGGATCGGGGTTAACAACAGTACTCAGACTGTCTAGGTACTCAGACCTTTACCACAGTTCTTCATGGTAAAAACAAAACAATAGCACATAGGGCTATCCAGGTCACCCTTGACCTCTACCCCTATCCACAGTGGGATATGAGAGTATAGGGAAAGATTGAGTGAGGATTTATAAATCCTCTAGTTCAGTATAGGAGACAGTGTGTGTCTAAAAATACAGAGCACACACACTGCTCAAAATGTAAATAAATGAAACACAATATATCTAAACAAATATAGATGAGTTTAGAGTGCTATATGTGTTTTTAGTGAAGCTCTGGACTCTTCAGATTGATGTAGATGAAGCTTTGAGTCTTTCTTTAGAAGTTGTAAGGAAAACAGAGTGTCGTAGTTCTATTTCTTCACTTCCAGTGTAGGTGTTTAGCTCAAGTAATAGATTATTCTCTGTAACACTTGAGCTTCTTCTTTGAAACTTCAGCTTGATGTGTGTGATTGTTAATTAAGTTCTTCTCGTGTTCTTCATTAGCTTGATCTTCCTTTTATACCTTGAGCTCTGGCAATGGGAATGATTACCTTTTTACAAGTACGAGGTATGGTTCCTGAAATTCCAACCACTATCATTAATTAATAGCAGGTGCATTAAAAACATCAAATATGATCATTGCTAAATAAACAAATAGAAATAGAGTTTAGAGAAACAGTGACTGGTTTCCATCAGTAGTTGTTACTCCTTGTAACGGTAGCTTGCTTGAATCGGTCACTCCTTCTATCAGTAGCTCCTTCTATTGGTATCTCCTCCTATCGGTAGATCCTCTTATCGGTAGCTACTTATATCAGTAGTTCCTCTTATCGGTAGCTTCTTTGTAACGGTATCTCTTTTGTAATGGTAGACTTTTTCTTTCTGTATCAGTGGACTTTGTATTTGTATCAGTGGACTTCCTATCAGTATCTCTTGATATAACAATAGGTCTATCTTTTTGTCTGTATCAGTAGCTATGTGCATATCGGTGGACTTATGCATACCAGTGGACTTAACACTTATCTGTTCTATGAAAAACATATCCAGATTGAGTTAGAATTATTTCAAAGTATGTATAGACATAGATAAACATTGATTAACATATTCCAATGATTATTTTGATATTTTTTTCAACATAATTTAACATATATCTATAGGATTATAAACACATATTGAAGCATAATTGATATTATAAAAACATATTAAAGAATAATTGGGATCATCAAAATAGGTGAGGTCAACAATCTCCCCCTTTTTGATAATCACAAATTATGATATTATAATCCAAAATAATCTATAATGTATCAGTATAAAATTTAGTGGGTTTTATTTCTTAGTGTGAGTAATGACATTTTCAAATGTGAGATTTTAAATGTATCAGAGGATATAGTATTAAATGCAGTTGTATCAGAGGTAGTAATAAAAAAATATACTATAATTATAAAACAAATGTATCAGAGGTAAAATAGAAAAAAAAAATGTACCATAGGTAAATGTATTATGCTCATAAATATTAATATCTTATTTCTCCTTGTATTTTAACTTTGTATTATTTCTCCCCCTTTCCCATTATATTATTTCTCCCCCTCTACATTATTTCTCCCCCTTTGTTATTAGAAAAAAGTAGGAAAGAAAGGATGAGAAGAGGAACATAAAGTAAGAGAGAATGAAAGAATTTATATATTACTTGATGCAAAAAATACATATAAATACATAATTGAACCAAAAAGAACACATTTATTTCTATCAAAGGTCCTAACCACTAATCAATCCACCTCCTGAATGTCCACTTTGGATTTGGCTTTGGGTTCGGAGGAAGACTCAGGCTGGGTAGCTTCACTAGAAGGCTTGGGAATTCCAGAAAGCACTACTGTAGGTTGAGAAACAGAGACTATTCTTGGATTGTAGTGGGTATCTCTCTATGTGATCAGAGGAGTGAGGCTCCGGATTGCTTGGAATGGAGTCATCTGAAGAATGGAGGCAGACTGAGCGGAGGCAGGTAGAGGTGCAATGATTGGAGTATTGTTCACATGCAAAAATGGTAGCAACAGATTTCTAAATTCCATTATGATCCCTCCTCCTCTTTCCATAGCTTAAATTATGTCATCCTTGTTCATGATAAATTTTTCTAGACCAGTAGTCAACTCCCTGAGCTTGCTCACTTGTTCTCTGAAAGCTTGATTGACTGGAGGAAGCTTCATGTTTTCTAACATAAGATTGAAATGGTTATTGAGTTGATGCTTGGTAAAGACCCTTTGGAAATAGTAATCCACTTTGTATTTTACCTCTTTCTGAGAAGCAGTGGCTTCTCTCATAAAATTATGAACAATTTTCTCTATATCCCTAGTGGTAATCACCACCAGTGTCAAGGCAGCAGAGTCTACAAAGCCACTGGTAGAAGACTGTCCAATCTCTTCTCTCATCATACCTCGAATCTGATCAATATCCAAAGAAGGATTGGTAGAACTCAGAGGTGTAATAGTAAAGGATGTTGTTTCATTAAAGGATTTAGTCAGCCCACGTATGAGATTTTTTACAAGAGAGTCCTGGGTGCTGACATGCTGCTCCATGGACTTCTTAAATCCCTCAAAAATATCCACAAATTTTCTTACTACACATTTAATGTAATTCATATAACCACTCATTAGAGCTTGAGAACTAATCAAGGTAGTTATAGAAGCAACAAACTACTTCAGGGAAACAATAGCTCATGTCCAGCTCTCAATATGAGAATGATATACTCTTATCTCATTCATCATCTCTGTCACAGGTCCTGACACCATACATCCAAGAGAGAGTTAAAAATATTTTTCCATTTTTCTCTGCTCTTCAATAAGATAGCTCTTTAATTCTGCAACAAATGTAGTCCAAGTCTCCTTCAACTCAGCCTTTAAAGACTCAAGATCAGCCTTAGTAACCAGATTTGTCAGGAACAACTACAAGTGCTCTTTCTGACATAATACTAGCCATATAGTCATTCATAACAGATTGAATGGATGATATTAGAGAGGTTTCCATTCTTTTTATCTCTTCTACAAATGAGGTCTTAATATCAGACTTAAACTGGTCTAGATCATCTTTTCTTACTACATCCTCAGGTAAAAACTTAGAAGAGGTATTATAGTTAAATTGTGGTCTATTAATGGGTGTCTCATCTTCAGAATCAGGGTAGTCCAACCCACAAACTACAAAACCTGGGTCTTCTGCCCAGTATTCAATCCCATCAGCTACTGAAACATTTCCAAGTCTAGTTGGATGCTCCCCCTAAACTGGTGAATTCTTCTATATATGTATGGAAACAGCAGCCTCAGCAGCTTGGTCTTCCTCAGAAGAATATTCCACAACCATCTCCATTTCTCCAACAGCAAGAGGATCCTCAGAAATAGGTGCAGGTCTATCTACTTCATCAATTTCCTCAGTAGGAATTGATGAGCGTCCAATCAGTGGACTAAGACTCAAGCAAGCATAAGCAGATGCTTCAGTTTCAGATTCTCTTTCTTCTTCCCCATTATCTAGAGCAGGCTGGTCTTCCTCATCAACAGGTGCTTATTCATTTCTTTCTTTCAAGACTATTTCCTTTCTAGATGACATAACTTCAGAAAAAGGACTTGGAGGCAAGTCTGGATCCATTCCATTAGCTACAAAGGTATCTTCTTCATCAGTATCATCACTATACTGAGGTTCCTCTTCATCAGTCCCTAGACCTGGATACCTCACATCCTTAGGCCTAGAAGGATGATCCACAGGATTAAACTTATCATACAGCTTCTCATCATCACTGACCCATTCTCTTCTCCATGGATTCCAATTGATCTTTATATACTTACCAATATTTTTGGTAACATAGAAGTTGTCTTTCATAACCATTGTCTCATCCTGAGACTTAGCCACACCTCTTACCTTGATCATCACAGAGATTAGTTTTACAAAGAATAGAGCATTAGTTTTTGACTTTGTCTTGGTCATATCCTTAATATTAATCATTAACAGTCTACACAAATTCACCTTAACACCATGTCTTAACAAATGAAGAAAATAAATATCTTGGTATTTCATATTCGCAAAGTCCCCTCTTCTTGGACTTAGCACATGTTGAATGAACTTGAACATTAACTGGTTCTCTCCATCCATTTCTGTAGCAAATACCTTTCTTAGTGTACCATCTCCTGTTAATTCTTCCAAGGCAGCTTCATACTCAAATATGTTACTGGTAGGAGGTACTAATTTAGAGAAATATCCAAAAACTCCTTCATGTGGAACTTTCAAGCACTCATCCCAATCAATAGAAAAAAAGATATTTCCTTTCCATTCAAAACTGAAACCATTTGATTCTCCACTTCTGATTTCTCAAAATGAACAAACTTATAGAATTATTTTACTAGCTTTGGATAATAAGGGCCATTGTTATTCAAGAATCATTCTACCCACTTCTGATCTTCCAGCACTTCTAGAACTAAAGACTTACTGGTCATCAACCATTCTGCGCATATCTCTTTCTCAACTACTATTTCCCTTTGAACGAGATGTGTATTTATAGGTTTCTTCACTTCACTTCCACCCCTAGACTCTCCTTTGAGTCTCTTTGCATTCGGATCATCATCCTTTTTATTAACTGATGGTCTCTTCACTCTTTCCATTCAGGGAATCGTGAGGCTTAGGGTTCGAAGACTTGGGTGCTAGGGCTTGAAGGTAAAGGGTTTGAGGTGTATCGAGATGTGGTCAAGACTTATGTTTTATCATTTAGGAATCACAAAATAAATAAATAAAACATAATTAGTATAATACAAATGAACATGTTTCGGAGGCTAAATATACATAAGTTTAAAAACAGTGCAACCTAATGGTAACACATACCGGTGAGGATTCCTAACAGTGAGGTATATCGGTGAGGTTCACTAACAGTGAGGTATAGCGGTGAGGTTCATAATGGTGATATATAACAGTGAGGTTCATACCAGTGAGGTATAATAGTGAGGTTCATACCGGTGAGATATAACAGTGAGGTTCATACCAGTGAGGTATAACAGTGAGGTTCATACCAGTGAGGTATAACAGTGAGGTTCATACCAGTGAGGTATAACAGTGAGGTTCATACCAGTGAGGTATAATAGTGAGGTTCATACCGGTGAGGTATAACAGTGAGGTTTCTAATGGTGAGGTTTCTAACTTACAAATTCTATCATTCCTAACTCATTTCTAATGTAACTTAACCTATCAAAACTTAAAGGCTTGGTGAAAACATCAGCTAATTGATGTTCAGTACCAAAAAATTCAAGAGTAATATCATCCTTTTGGTAATGATCTCTCAAAAAGTGGTGTCTTACATAAATGTCTTTGGTCCTAGAGTGAGACATGGGATTCTTAGAGATGTTAATGGAACTAGTGTTATCACAGTTTATAGATACATGTCTAAATTGATATTCATAGTCCAATAATGTATGTTTCATCCACAAAATTTGTGCACAGCAACTACCAACATCAATATACTCTGCTTCAGCAGTAGACAATGCAACAGAGTTCTTCTTTTTACTACACCATGATACTAAGGACTTTCCTAGAATATGACATGTTCCAGAAGTTATCTTTCTATATAACTTGAAACCAGAAAATTCAGCATCTGAATAACTTATTAAATCTAATGATTTTCCTTTTGGATAAAATAATCCTAAGTTAGTAGTATGTTTAAGATATTTGAAAATTATTTTAACAGCAAGAAAGTGTGAATCTTTTGGATTAGCTTGAAATCTTGCACACATATAGACACTAAACATAATATGTGGTCGAATAGTAGTAAGGTAAATCAAACTCCCTATCATACCTCTATAGTTGGTTTGATCCACTGGTTTTCCAGTTTCATCAACATCCAACTTACAGGTGGTACTCATAGGTGTGTCAATTTCCTTAATACTATCTAAACCAAAATGTTTTAAAAGATCCTTTGTATATTTATTTTGATTTAAAATAATACCATTTTCATTTTGAAAAACTTTAAATCCAAGAAAATATTTGAGTTCTCCCATTATACTCATTTCAAATTCATTTTTCATACTCTTTGAAAAATCAATACACAAAGAATTTTTAGAATATCCAAAAATAATATCATCAACGTAGATTTGTACTATAAAAACATCTTTGTAAATTCTCTTAATAAAGAGAGTTGGATTAGCAATCCCTTTAGAAAACCCTTTTGAAATAATAAAATTACTAAGTCTATCATAACAAGATTGTGGAACTTGTTTCAAACCATATAAAGCTTTAGAGAGCTTAAAAACTCAATTTGGAAAATGAGGATTAGTAAATCCAGATGGTTGTTCAACAAAAACATCTTCAATTATAAAACCATTTAAAAAATCACTTTTCACATCCATTTGATATAACTTGAAATTCAGATGAGCAGCATAGGAAAGAAGAATTCTAATAGCTTCTAATCTAGCTACAGGTGCAAAGGTTTCCTCATATTCTATTCCTTCCTATTGACTATATCCTTGTGAAAATAGCCTTTCTTTGTTTATAACTATGTTTCCAGACTCATCAACTTTATTTCTAAAAACCCATTTAGTTTCTATGGTCAAAGTTTCCTTAGGTATGTCAACTAATTCCTAGACTTTGTTTCTTTCAAATTGATTTAATTCTTCTTGCATAGCCATTACCCAAAATTCATCATTGATTGCATCATTGATATTTTTAGGTTCTAACTGTGAAAGAAAGGTTTGATGTTCAACCTTATTTCTAGAGAGGATCTAGTCTATGTCCCTCTATCAAGATTACCAACAACAGCATCAAAATGATGATTATTTAGAATCCTAGTTGATCTAGTAAAGGTAGGACTAGAAATTTCAGGTTCTTCTCTATGTTCGGGTTCACAAGGAGCAGGTTCTGTAAAATTTCTAGAATTTCTTGTTTTTACAACAGGTTCATGGATTTTATCATTTAGGTCCAGAATAGAAAGATCTTCTTCAATATTTTCAAGAGAAGACTTAGGTTCATGCGGATTAGTTTCATCAAATTTGATGTGAATAGATTCTTCCACAAATTTGGTTCTTTTGTTAAATACTCTATAATATTTACTAGTTATAGAGTAACCTAGAAAGATTCCCTCATCACTTTTAGAAGAAAACTTGTCAAGATTATCCTTAGTATTGATAATAAAGACTTTGAAACCAAAAACTCTAAAGTAACTAACTTTAGGCTTCCTATTATTCCACAGTTCATAAGGGGTCCTCTTAAGAACGGGTCTAATAAAGACTCTATTTATAATATAACAAGCTATATTCATAGCTTCAGCCCAGAAGTAAACATGTAGGTCATACTCATTAAGCATAGTTCTTGCAATTTCCTGAAGGGTTCTATTCCTTCTTTTTACTACACCATTCTATTGAGGTGTCCTAGGGGCAGAAAAGTTGTGACTATAGCCATTGTGTGAGCACTAAGATTCAAACTCATGATTTTCAAACTCACGGCCATAATCACTTCTCAGGGTCTTAATCTTAAGTCCACTTAGGTTTTCTACAGACTTGGAAAATTTCATAAAATAAGAACAAGCTTCACTTTTGTGGGAAAGAAAGTATACCCAAGTATATCTAGAAAAGTCATATACTAAGACATAGACATAGTGATTCCCATTTAAACTATAAAATCTAGAAGGTCCAAAAAATTCCATGTGAACCAACTCGAGAGGTTGAGAAGTTGAAACTTCTTTCTTTAATTTAAAAGAAACTTTATATTGCTTTCCCTTTTGACAGGGAGTGTAAACTTTGTTTGATGGGAATTTTAGTTGAGGTGGGTCTCTAACTAAATTTTTCCTAGCAAGTTTCCTAAGTGAGTGAACATTGCAGTGTCCTAATCTTCTGTTCCATAGCCAATATTCTTTATGAAAAACATTCAAACAAGTAACCTTTTGTTTGGCTAAATAATTTAAATCTATAGCATAAACATTTTCATTTATCAAGGTAGAAAATACTAAAACATTTTTAGAATTAAAAACATTACAAGCATCATTTTCAAATTTAACATTGAAACCATCATCAAACAACTGAGAAATTTTTAATAGTTTGTATTTTAATCCATCTACAAATAATACTTTAGAAATTAAAACTGAGTCAGTGTTACCAATCTGGCCTAAGCCGATGATTTTTCCTTTTGAATTATCACCAAAGGTGACATGCCCTCCATCAACCTTGATTAAAATTTTGAAAAAAGAGTAATCTCCATTAATATGCCTTGGACATCCATTATCCAAGTACCATATCTTCTTATAGGAACTCTTCAAGCAAGTCTCCTACAAAACATGTTTAAACAGAAAATGATTTTAGTACCCATACTTTCTTGGGTCCGACAAGTTAGCAAGAAAAACTTTTGGTACCCAGATTTGTCTAATGGGTCTCATACAATCAATAGATTCTAAATATTTTGAAAGATAAACTTTTTTTTATCTATAACTATGTGAAGAACTAGTTGAGGCATAAGAGTTTCCAAAACTAGAACTAGCAGCATACTATCTAGATTTAGGAAGGAATTTATTCTTAACAAGCTGTCTCTGTCTAGGTTGATAGCCTAAACCAGAAGTGTACTTTGGTGCTACTTGTTTTCATAGAATTTGTGTAAGAGTATTCTTTCCATTTGTAAACTTTTCTAAATCTATTCTAAGTTTCTCATTGGAAAATTTAAGTTCAGTATTCTCCTTTAACAGTTGAGCATTCTTTTCCTTTTCTACTTCTAATGCAGATTGCACAGTGCTGGTTAAAGCATGTTGTTTCTTTAAGGTTTTATACTTATCTTTCAGCTCATAGCAGGTTTCCTCTAGAATATTACAATATTCAAATAACTCTTCACTAGACATGTTTTCAGAATCAGAATCATCTCCAGAATAATAAGAATTTAAATCAGGAGTATCCAATGTTACCTCAGATGTGTTTGTCATGAAACACATATTAGCTTTTTGAGATTTTTCATCCTAAGAGGAATCAGAATCACTTGAACTGTCTTCTGAAGCACTCCAAGTTTCTTTCATAGCTTTCTTGTATTTTTTGTCCTTGTAATCATATTTCTTCTTGAACTTAAATTTTGGACAGTCATCTTTCACATGCCCTTTCCTCTTGCATTCATAACAAACTATGTCATCACTTTTATCAGTCTTTTTCCAATATTTCTTCCAATGACCTTTGTTGTCATATTTTCCTTTGTAATTCGATTTTCTGAAAAACTTCTTCTTTCTATATAACTTCTTAAATCATCTATCTATCTGAGCCATTTCAGCATCACTGTCTGATGCACTTTCATCATAGCTTGAGCTATTACTTTCACTTTGAATTTTTCCTTTGTCCTTGTTTTTTGAAGCAGAGGTCTTGAATTCTACAGGTTTCTTTCTTGGTTCATCATCTTCTTCCTTGTTTACCTTCAGTTATTCTTCATACATCATTATCTTACCAATCATCTCCTAAACAGGCAGTGAACTTATGTCACATGATTCTCTTATTGAAACTGATGTGCCTCTCTATCTTTCTGGAAAACATCTTAGTATTCTCATAATCTACTCCTTTGCTAGAATAGCTTTTCCAAGTGAGCTCATTGTATTTACAATTTCATTGAACCTAGGATACATGTCAGAAATAGGTTCATCAGGCTTCATTTTAAAATTATCATACTTAATAGAGTAGGTATTCAATCTCATTTCTTTAACATTGGTTGTTCCCTCATGGGAAACACCCAAGGTATCCCAAATTTCATAAGCAGTTTTATAAGAAGATATTCGATTAAATTATTCATCTCCTAAAGCATAATACAGGGCATTCATTGCTTTAAAATTATTATTGTAATCTGTTTTAGTAGGTTCATCCCAAGTAATTCTTTCAGTTTTTGGAATCTTATACTGAGTCTCTATAGCAGTCCATATATCAAATCCCATACTTTCTAAGTTAATTTTTATTTTCAGTTTCCATTGGGTATAATTAACGCCATTAAAGAAAGGTGGTCTGTTGGTAGCAGTACCTTATAATCTATTATCCATAATTAGATTTTAGAAAATATATTTAAAGAGATAAAATTTAGAACTAACATAAATTTAAGATCTTTAAGATACAACTAAAATCACAGTTGAAAAATAGAGTGTTTGGAAATCCTTTAATAATAACAAACTCCCTTTGATACCAAATGTTTGTCGGAGTGGATACTCAATATGGGGGTGAATTGAGTTCCAATTAAAAATTTATGTTAAAAATATTTATATTAAAAATCCCCCAAATTTAATAATAAGTTAAACTGTACTGAATTTGTAATACAGTAAAGGGTCAGTTAGGTTCTCAAGAGATTCATTAGTTCTCAGTTAATCTAATTTGAATATTAGATTAGCTTTTGAAACTAACCTACCTGTTTACTATAAATACAAACACTTTCTAGTTTAACTATCAGAGTAACTTTAAAATAGATTTTTATTTCAAAGTACTTAGAAGTGGAATATTCAATATAGATTAAAACAAAATAAATAAGCACAACAGTTTTAACCAAGAGGTTCAGTCTCAAGCTGAGACTCTGTCCTCTCAAACAATTTATATAAATTTTGATCCACACCCTGGATCAAGGTTAACAAAAGTACTTAAAATGTCCAGGTACTCAGACCTCTACCATATTTCTTAGTGGGAAAAACAAAACAATAGCACACAGGGCTATCCAAGTCACACTTGACCTCTACCACTATCCACAGTGTGATATGAGAGTATAGAGAAAGATTTAGTGAGGATTTATAAATCCTCCAATTCAGCACAGGAGACAGTGTGTGTCTAAAAATACAGAGCACGCACACTTCTCAAAATGTAAATAACTGAAACACAATAGATCTAAACAGATGTATATGAGTTTAGAGTGCTCTATGTGTTTTGAGTGAAGCTCTAGACTCTTCATATTGATGTAGATGAAGCTTTGAGTCTTTCTTTATAAGTTGTAAGGAAAACAGAGTGTTTTAGTTCTATTTCTTCACTTCCAATGTAGGTGTTTAGCTCAAGTAAGAGAGTATTCTTAGTAACACTTGAGCTTCTTCTTTGAAACTTCAGGTTGATGTGTGTGACTATTCTTTGATTTCTTCTCATGTTCTTATTTATGAATTTCACTTCAGGTGTCACACACTTGCACGTATATTCCTCTACACTTTTCTTCATTAGCTTGATCTTCCTTTTATACCTTGGGCTCCGGCAATGGGAATGATTACCTTTTTACAGGTACGAGGTATGGTTCCTGAAATTCCAACCACTATCATTAATTAATAACAGGTGCATTAAAAACATCAAATATGACCATTGCTAAATAAAAAATAGAAATAGAGTTTAGAGAAATAGTGACTAGTTTCCATCGGTAGCTATTACTCCTTGTAACGGTAGCTTTCTTGAATCTGTCACTCCTTCTATCAGTAGCTCCTTCTATCAGTAGCTCCTCCTATCGGTAGCTCCTCTTATCGGTAGCTCCTTCTATCAACAGATCCTCTTATCGGTAGCTTCTTTGTAACGGTATCTCTTTTGTAACAGTAGACTTTGTCTTTCTGTATCGGTGGACTTCCTATCAGTAGCTCTTGATATAACAGTAGGTCTGTTTGTTTTTTCTGTATCAGTAGCTATGTGTAAACCGGTGGACTTATTCATACCAGTGGACTTAACACTTATCTGTTCTATGCAAAACATATCCAGATTGAGTTAGAATTATTTCAAAGTATGTATAGACATAGATGAACATTGATTAACATATTCCAATGATTATTTTGATATTTTTGTCAACATAATTTAACATATATATATATAGGATTATAAACACATATTGAAGCATAATTGATATTATCAAAACATATTAAAGCATAATTGGGATCATCAAAATAGGTGAGGTCAACAATTGTGTTCATCGATGACATTTTGATCTACTCAAGATCAGAGGAGTAAAATACTAAGCACCTCAGGATGGTCTTAGAAATCCTTCTACATCACCAGTTCTATGGGAAATTGTCCAAGTGTAAGTTCATTACACTAGAAGTGAATTTACTTGGACACATGGTGTCTCAACAAGGGGTAGAAATTTATCTGTCATAGGTGGAAGTGGTTTTTTCTTGGGAAGAACCCATGAATGTGATGGAGGTTCATAGTTCTCTGGGTCTGGAAGGCTATTATCGAAGGTTTTTACCCAAATTCTCTTTAGTTTCATCTCCCTTGACAGCATTGACCAGAAAGGACCAGTCCTTCATATGCAGTGAGCAGTGCCATGAAGCCTTTATTTATCTAAAAGGGAAGTTGGTTAGTGACCCGTTGTTGAGGTTACCAGAGGAAGGTCTATTTTTTGAGGTGTTTTGTGATGCCTCTGGACTTGGCCTAGGGTGTGTGCTGATGCAGCAATGGGGAGTTATATCTTATGGGTCTAAGCAGTTACGTCCTCATGAACATAACTATGCCACCCATGACCTAGAGCTTGCAGTAGTAGTGTTCGCATTGAAGTTTTGGGGGCATTACCTCATTGGGGAGCACTTTGTGGTATTCATAGATCACAAGAGTTTGAGGCATATCTTTACCAAATGGGACCTGAACTTGCAACAACGAAGGTGGGTGGAGTTTCTCCGGGACTAAAACTTTGAGATCTCTTACACTGAAGGTAAGGGGAACGTTGTGGCTGATGCCTTGATCAGGAATTCACGGAGGGAAGCTGTTCAGGAATCTGTGGATGCTTAGAAGGCAATGGAGGAGTTGGCTTCCCTACACCTGGATGTAAGGGAGGATGGAGATAGAGGTTGTCTATTTCAGATGATAGTGCAGTCCTCTCTACTGCGAAAGGTGTAGGAGTCTCAGTGGTGAGACATAGAGAGTTAAGTGATACGCAATCGGGTTAACCAAGGCAATGCTCTGAAAGGTTGGTCAGAGGATGTTGATAATTAGATGCTTTTCTGAGGGAATTTTTTTGTACCAGAGATGATGCGTGAGGGAGTTATCTATGAGTTCCATAACTCACTCGTAGTGGTACACCTTAGAGTTTCCAAGATGTATCGAGGCCTGAGGGAACAGTTTTGGTGGCCCGAGATGAAACAGTCAGTGGTGGAGTTCGTGGCAAGGTGCTTGGTATGTCAGCAAGTGAAGGATGAACATCGTGTCCTAGGAGATTTGGTGTGGCCTTTAGATGTCCCCGAGTGGAAGTGGGATGACATATCGATGGATTTCGTCATAGGACTACCAAGGGTTTAAGGAGGCTGCGATTCTATCTGGGTAGTGGTAGACCAGCTAACGAAATCATCTCACTTTCTGGCGATCAAGTAGTCGAGTGTAGTGGATGCCTTAGCACAGAGATACGTGGATGAGGTGTTGTGGTTGAATGGATTTCCGAGGTCCATAGTCTCAGTTAGGGATGCATGGTTTACCTCATGAGTTTTGAGGGGATTGCAACATGCTTTTGGCACCCAGCTACGTCTTAGCACTGCTTTCCACCCCCAAACAGATGGGCAGACAGAGCGGACCATCCAAACATTGGAGGATATGCTACGAGAATGTGTTTTGAACTATGGGGTATCATGGGAATGAAATTTTCCCTTAGTATAGTTTGCCTACAATAACTGATATCACTCCACTATTGGCATGGCACCATTTGAAGCCTTGTACGGGAGGTCATTTTGTTAGCCCGTGTGCTGGACCGAGGTTGGGGAGGTAGGTGTTCTTGGCCCAGAGGTGGTGCAGAGCACAACGGAGAAGGTCCAGCTTGTGTGTGAGAGGATGAAGGTAGACCAAGACCGACAGAAGTTGTATGTCGATCGTAGGAGGAGTCCCTTGGAGTTTGAGGTTGGAGAACATGTGTTCTTAAAGGTTTCCTCTCGATGTGGGCAGTGAAGGTTTAGCAAGGGGAGCATGCTCTCTCCTAGGTTCATCAGACCCTTTGAAGTGTTTGGTTGAGTCAGTGAGGTGGCATATCAGCTGGTGTTTCCACCTTAGTTGGAAAGGATCCATGATGTTTTCCATGTCTCCCAACTTCATTGATATCTACATGATTATTCCCATGTCATTGAATGGGGAGAATTTGATATAGGTGATGATGCTACATTCATGGAGCAACCAGTGAGGATCGAGGATCTAAAGGAGAAAGTGCTTTTTGGACAGACCATTCCTTTGGTTCGTGTGTTGTGGAGGCACGGTGGCCTCGAGGAGAGTACTTGGGAGAGATAAGTTCAAATGTGTTCCCAATACCCAAAGCTGTTTTGAGTTGTTGTTCCGAACCTTCCTTGTTGTTCTTGTTTTTGTGACTTGTTGTGATGTAATGCTGACCTTGTTGGTTTATGAGATTTTTTGTTCCCTTGCCTTGTGAATGGTTATGAAAAGTCCTGCTGTGTGGGGAAGGGAGGACCTAATCCCTAATCAAGACGCATTAAGGTGGATTCGATTAAACCAATGCGGGTGAGTCAGTGCCGCCCAAAGCGGATAGTATCTTGACGTGGAAGAAAGAACTCCCCGAACTGTGTGTCAGGAAAATGAAATCATTGGGATTCGTATGGCTTTTTTGGGTGGTTTTTCCCTGATAGGTATCTTCTAGAGGGGTTTCTTGGGTTACTCTTGTATTCTAAAGGGAAAGGATAATTTTGATAGGTATCTGATGTAATGGACCAGACCCTCTTTGTTAATTACTTTGCCAAAATTCTAAATGTTGGGGTGTCCAAGACTCATCGATCAGTCCCACCCATCAGCTCCACAGATCAACTCCACAAATTAGCTCCACTGATTAACTTCATTTACCAACTTCACTGATCAGCTTCACTGATCAGATTCACTGATCATCTCCACAGATCAGCTCCACTGATCTGCTTCATTGATCAGCTTCACTGATCAACTCCACAGATCAGCTTCACTGATCAGCTCCATAGATCAGCTTCACTGATCAGCTTTATAGATCAGCTTCACATATCGGTTTCAGATATCAGTTTCACAAAATCGGTTTCACAGATCAATTTCAACAAATCAGTTTCATAGATCGGTTTCACCAAATCGGTTTCACAAATCTGTTTCACAGATCAGTTTCACCAAATCGGTTTCACATATTGGTTTCACCAAATTCCTTTCACAGATCCGTTTCACCAAATTGGTTTCACATATCAGTTTCACCAAATTGGTTTCACAGATCGATTTCACCAAATTGGTTTCACAGATCCGTTTCACCAAATCGGTTTCACATATCGGTTTCACCAAATCAGTTTAACAGATCGGTTTCACCAAATCAGGTTCACATATCCCTTTCACCAAATCGGTTTCACAGATCAATTTCACCAAATCGGTTTCACGGATTGGTTTCACCAAATTGGTTTCACATATTGGTTTCACCAAATCGGTTTCACAGATTGGTTTCACCAAATTGGTTTCACAGATCCGTTTCACTAAATCGGTTTCACAGATCAGTTTCACCAAATCGGTTTCACAGATCGGTTTCACCAAATCGGTTTCATGGATCAGTTTCACCAAATCGGTTTCACGGATCGGTTTCACCAAATTGGTTTCATGGATCGATTTCACCAAATCAATTTCACAGATCGATTTCACCAAATCGGTTTCACAGATTGGTTTCACCTAATCAGTTTCACATATCGGTTTCACCAAATCGGTTTCACATATCCCTTTCACCAAATCAGTTTCACAGATTGGTTTCACCAAATCGGTTTCACAGATCGGTTTCAGCAAATCGGTTTCACAGAACGGTTTCACTGATCAGCTTCACAGGATCAGCTTCATAGGATCAGCTTCACGGGATCAGCTTCACAGGATCAGCTTCTCCCTATCAGCTTCATGGGATTAGCTTCACCTGATCAGCTCCACTGATCGATTTCAACTATCAGTCTCACCCATCGGCCACAGAGGGGTGTCGGGGTTTTCCTTCCCCATTTTTTCCTATAATGCTACTTTTAAGTCTTTTAACCTTTTTAATGTGGTTCAATGCCATTTTTAGCGCCATAAACAATGTTTTAAATCCCCAAGGAGTGGTGAGACCCTCAATTGACCCGTTTTCTTCTCTTAAATGAAATCCTTTAATGCAAAACTATTTTGGACACCCCTCCGATGTGAATTATTAAATAAACAATTAATTCCATCGTATGTAACCGTCTAACTGCAAGGTGAAACCACGATCCACCTTTAAACCTGCTCAAAATCCCCATATCTCGTAACACCAAGATCTCACCTTTTTATTTCACGGTAATTCATTCTTCCCGGCTGGTCTCTTTTCCTTCTTCTTCTTGGTGCATTTGGAGTCCCCCTTCCCGAGGTGAGTGGTCCGCCTATGCTGGAGCCTTTCTTGCTCATTCTTAGAGTCTTCTGAGTTCCTCCCCTACAAGTCGTGCATCCCCAGTTGTTGGCGCCATGAGAAAAAATTCGATCTTTGATCATTCAAGTAGGGATTTTCCTTCATCTCTCCTTATTGTGTATCATGTGGGGTGGGTATGCTATTGTTTCTATGGGGATGGATGAAACCAAACATTAATGAAGATAATAAATGGAATTTTAAATAATGAAGGGGGTGTGCTCGATGTTTCTGATGTACTCCTTATCCTTGATCATGTGTTGTGAATTGTATGAGCTTATTCCCACTGAAAATCATGGCCATTGGTGGTCTTTTCTTATGCACTAATGAACCTCTATATTTCTGGATATTTATGTGATTGAATGGGTGTAACATGGAAACTGGTTAATCATGTAAACTCGGTTGATTAAATAGATGCCCAGTGAATAAGAATCCTTGTGTGATCACCCCAGTTAACCAAATGGAAAGACGGAACTGAATGAATGGAATATTCAGATTTGAAAACTCCTTTGCTCTGTTCTGGTGATGTTGACGGTTGATGCTTGGGAAGCAACATGGATGGGGATGGGATCCTCTATTGTGGTGCAGTTGTTGGATTTTGGATTTGAGGCTGTGTTGGGCTGTATGTTGGGGCTTGGTTTGGTTCCAATACTTCGAGGGATCTCATGGATCCCTTTTGTTGTTGTGAATTTACAAGAGAACTGGGTGTGAATGCTTAATTTGTTGTTTGGCTATTTTCCTTTCCTTGTCTTGTGGTTATGCCTGTTAGTTTCCCAGTAGTGTAGAATTTACTTAAATGGAATTACTTGGATATGAAAACATGAATGGGTTCAATGGGGAATTGTTTTCTGGGAATGAGTTATGACAGGTTTGTGGATGTTATGCTTCTTATGAATGAATAGTAATGAGGGTGCTTGTGTATGGGATGGTTTTGGAAACCCTAGGCTGGGATGAGTGCTTTTTACCTATATATATAATTTTAGTTCTTATGTTTCTTATTCGTGCCCCACCCATGTTAAGAACTTTGTGTCAAACACCCACATTTCATGGGGGAGGGTGTTTTTTCCAACACTCCTATGAGTGTCTGGTTATTATCTCTTTTTCTACTCCCTTTCCTAAATAGCCCATAACTCTCCGAGAAGGCTGTGACGGCCTGAGGTCCATTATAGCCATACATTCTTCGGGCAGGGTACGTGGTGGTGGTTGGCCCAGGTGTGCACAGGCAAGTTGTTTCCCAAGTGTCTTCGGGATGAGGCCCAGGTGTCTTCGGGCATGGCAGTAGTTGTTCGGACCTAGGTGTGTGCGGGATGTGTGGTAGTGATTTCCCAGGTGTTTGCAGGCAGGATGTGTGATTGTGGTAGCCTAGGTGTGTGCGGGCGGGGGATGGCAGTGGGACTGTGGTGAGGATGGCGGGAGAGGTTTGACGCGTAGGATGTCCTAAATAACCAGTGGGAAAGTGGTGCGGGGTACCCAAATATTGATGTACCATTACTATTACTTTACTTTACTTGCGTTATTTGGGTAATGTTCATTGGTAAGGTTTGGGCGGATAGTTTCCTTGCTAGGTGTTCTGGTTATCTCCTTTTCTCATGGGGCATTAGAACGCCTCCCCAGTTGTGCACGAGAGCCTTTGGTTTTCCCTACTGAGTATACCTGTATACTCACCCTACATATATAAACTTCTTTCAGGTTTCTAGGAGGACATCTGGGATCATGAGGGACATTACTATCTCGGATGTTGGGACAGTTGTTGTTGCTGTTTTTCTTTTCTTTGGTAGTTTCCTTGGAGTTTTCTTGTACTTTTGTAGCACTTACTTTTGGAACATGCATATGGTAATGGTTTGTTTTTGCCTTAATTTTACTTCTAGTTTTGGTGTTGATTAGGGATGTACCATCTTATCTCCCAATTACACTAAATAAAATGGGTAATGCCTTCCATTTTGTGTGTGATTCTATACCCTTGGTGCTAGTCTCCACTCCAGGACCTATTGAAGGCAGGTTTTGGGGGTCATTATTTCTCCTTCAACTGGAAGAAGGAAGGGTCTGGCAATCTGTTTTCCCTTCTCTCGTCTTGGTGAAGGAGGGTTATGAAGAAATTCATCTTGAAATCACCCTTTCAGAACACAGGTCTTAATCGTTGAAAATTAAAACTTGTCCCAAGTCTTTCATTTCTATTTCAAACATCCAAAATAACCATTAAACCATTTTCAAAAAAAATGAGCCTTTCCCTAATTTCAAATATCATTTGAAATCTCATAAGAAACCCCATTTTTAAAACACATAGTGGTCAACATCTATTTTAAAAACATTAACCAATTTCAAACATCATATTCATCATTTAGAAACCATAATCAGAACAAAATCCAAAACACAAAATTTAATCCATTTTGATCCCCTAAGGTGTTTCACAAAATTTAACATTTAATACATTCAATTTACCCTTTATCCAATCCCACATTCCTGATTACCAATTATAACCCATTTTATCTCATATTTCCTTTATATCAAAATTTACTAAATTATTCCACCACTCTTAAGGGTTCAGAGTACCCCAAGGGTAGACCTGGGTTTGGTCTCACATCATCAATGAATCCAATGGGGTCCATGAGGGGTTTCTACCCTCAAACTAATTCCCAAATCACTTTCCATAATCAAAGACAAATAAACTCAACAAGGTAACAATTTTCACAACCACATACACATATAAAACATCCATACTATGGGAAAAATCTTTGATACTACCCACCTCATGCTTGAAGATGATTACTATTCCAAACACATCCCTTTTTTTGTACTCAAACACCATTTGAAGCTCCAATTTTGAGTCTTTAATATATTCAAATCGAACCCAAATGCACTTTAAATGGACAAAAATTGAAGGAGAACCATCCATAGAGGAATTGGGGGCTGCTGGTTTTTCACCTAGGCTAGAGTTGGTCTAATGGGAGGAAATATCGAGGAAGAAAGAAATAAGATCAGAAGGGTAAAATGGAAATTTTTAAGGGCTGCATGGTGTGGCAACACGGTTATCCAAATAGTGTGCCAACCGTGTGGATCCCTCTATATAAGAGGGGGGAAACTGCATGGTTTCTTAGGATCACCAACTTGGTTTGGAAAACTTTGTTGTAACCATGCTCTATCCTCTGTCCAAAAGTGTCTCCAAGTCACATGGTTTCCTAGTCCAGGCGTACGATTTTCTCTAACCATGCAACAATGATGTGCTTCACACTGTTTGGCCTATTTTCCCCTCTATTTGTGACCTTAACCCCCAATACAACCTTGAAAATCCTCACACACTCAAGAACCACTTTATTAACCTTAAAAATAGAGTTTAACCAAAAAAATTAACAAGGACATACCTTCACAAAAAGATCAGGGTCTTACAATGAGTACATGAAAATATTTGTACGTACAGGTGTGCATCCATGAAAATATAAATGTATTTACAAATATAATTATTTATAAGTATATATGAATAGAAATAGATACATAGTTACATAAGTATGTCACATAAACATATGTATATATATATAGACATATACATAATTATACATACAAAAAAAATTGTTGTGTGTGATTTAGAATATATATTTTTTATACATTTTATGTAGAAATTAAATTTTTTATACCAACATACAAATAAATATATCTAAAAACTATTTATCACATACACACACATATATAAATCAATTAATATGTATATAAATATAATATATTCTTACATAATTATGTACGCACAATATAACCATATATAAATAAATATATACAAACATTATTTAAGTTATTTCCCATTCAAAAAAAAGTACATAAATAAAAACATACATAAATTTATATTAATATAAGTACATAATAATTATAAATATATGTATGTGTATGAATGTATAAAAGTAAATACATAAATACACATATACTAATACAAGTACATTAATGCATATTACTATAATTATTTACAAATATACTTATATATAACTACATACAAATATATGTATGTACATGAATGGGTTTGTGCTTGTATACACATGTATAGAAGTATTTAGAAATATAATTATTTAAAATTATATATTTATATAACTATATATATAATTAGACACATATTTTATATAAACATGTGTGTGCCTATAAACATATATATAATTATACATACAACATAAATTTACAGTGTATTTTTTATATACACTATATATACTAATTAAGTTATTTATAATTATATGTAGATAAATATATTTTATATTTTTATCACACACATATTTGTAAAAATAAATGAATATAAATATAGATAAGGTGTATTTTTACACAAGCATGTGAACACAATATAAATTTGCTACCCAAAAAGACACTGCAACTGTTAAAGGAGAAATTTATAGTTTATTTATTGTATCAATATAACTACATAATAAATATATTTATACATAAAAATATAAAAAATAATGAGTGTTTACATTTGTGTATACTTATAAATACTTACATACACTATATTTTATGAGTATTTGATTAATAATAACTTAAATATAGATTGTATTGATTATATATCAATATAACTACATACTATATATATTGTATATAAATTTTTAAAAATGAATGAATGTATTCATTTGTGTATAATTATGTATAGTCACTGTAATATTTTATGTATATTTTACTAATTATAAATTCTTTATGTACAGTATCAATTATACTTCAATATAACTACATACTAAGTCTATTTTTGTGTGAAATTTTGAAAATGAAGGAGTGTTTACATACCTACATATACGTATGACATGTATATACCTACATATATGTACATATATATTTATATATATATTGACATGTGTATGTGAAGTATATACATACATGCTTTCATCCAAATATTTTATACATACATGCTTTCATACATATATTTAAATATTAGTACATACATACATACATATATAAATCTATATTAATAGAAGAAAATGAATATATGTGAAAAAAATAAAATAAAAATATAAAAATATAACATTACGTACAATTATAAGTATACACATGCACACATTAGTATACATGAACATATATATATACAAAGTAAATCTACAATTGTACATATAGATGTATGTGTGTTCATATAAAAATATATTAATATGTATGTGTGTGTATTCATTAGTTTTTATATATGTGTGTGATCAATAATTTTTAAATGTATATCCAAATATATGTATTTATAAAGATATTTTAATACATTTACATACATGTATATAAATATTATTATATGTACATATATGCACATAAATATAAACTTGTATACACATAAATATTTTTAGTGTAATTATTTACAATTATAAATCTATATAAGTATATAAAAATATAAATATTTATAAGTGTATTTGTAAAAACATACATAAATATATATTAATATAAGTACATAAATATATATTATTTCAATTATATGTAAATATAAGTAATGTAATTACTTAAAAATATAAGTGCATGTATGCACACACATACACATATAGGTATATACAAATAATATATTTATAGGTATATTTTAATGCATGTACACACATGAATCTAAATATTATCATGCATACATACATACATATATATATAATCATACATGCATATAAATATCAGTATATACATACATGCATGCATGCATATATATTAATGTAATTATTTAAAAATATATACAAGTATATTCATAATCTTATATACATGCATACGTACATGTATATATATATGCATAAAAACACATACATAAAAACATACATACATATAAATATAAGTACCCACACCCATGCATGAATGAATATATATTAATACAATTATTTAGAAATTTGGTATATAAATATGAGATTGTACAAATCTCATAGTGGAGAATTCCTAGTGTTTATTGGTGCTAATAATCTCCCATGGGATATTTCCTAGTGCATATTAGCACTGTGAATCTCCTAATAGATATTTCCTAGTATAGAAGGGCACTGAGAATCTCGTATGGGATATTTTTCGGTGCAGATTTTTTGTATGAATTTCCCATGAGAGATATCCCAATGAGGATTTGTAGTATGAATCTCCCATGGGAGATTATCTATTATATATTTTCATATAGTTATATATATATATATATATATATGTATGTATGTATTAATTCAATCATGTACTTGTTTTTGTATAAAAATATGTAGTT
Organism: Viscum album; assembly: GCA_963277665.1. NCBI lineage: Eukaryota > Viridiplantae > Streptophyta > Magnoliopsida > Santalales > Viscaceae > Viscum > Viscum album. The sequence continues at coordinate 1,724,679,205 of OY728152.1, read as the reverse complement.
GTATAATTGAATATAATTGCATTAAAAAAATTATGCATGTAAATAATTATTTTCAAAATTTTTTATATACCTATTTATATGTATGTATGTATGCATGTTTATACTAACTATTTCATGTACTTATATTTAATTCTGCATAATTTTATATATGTAAATTTTTATATAAATTTTTTACTATATATTCATGTACTTATATAAATATATATTAATAAATTTATCTATGTATGTACTTATATTTGAATATGTGTATAGAAGCCTATGTGTTTAAATACACACACATTTATATGTATACTAATATATGTAGGTATGTATGTAGGCATATACTTAACATATTCATATTTGTAAGTATGTAAACTCTTTTTCTATTTATATATATATATATATATATGCATATATATAAAGGTTAATACACATAAATTTAGTTAAAAATATGAAAGTGTTAATAAAAACAATTGTTAATAAACAAATATACAAGTGTTAATCTATAATCATTAATATATAAAAATTTTAAAAAATATTGATATGTAAACTTTTAAAAAAAGTGCAAAATATATTTATAAATTTTATTATATTAAAACATAAAACATAATTACTATATAAAGTGTATACAAAAAAATACCTTCTAAATTTTATACAAAAAAATTTATGTAGTATGTATAATTATATATATGTTTATGAATATATACATATGTTTATGTGATATATGTATGTAAGTTTGTATATATTTCTATTTTTATATATTTTTAAATAATTATATTTTTATATACTTTTATATTTTCATGAATGCATGCATGTACATATATATTGTTTCATGTTTATATCTATGTGTATGTAAGTACATATAATAATATTTAGATTCATATATGTACATGTATGGAAATATCATTATAAATACTTATATTTTTATATACCAATAAAAATTATTGATCACATTCATATATGACAACCAATGAATATATATATTTACACACACACATGAATACAAACATGTGTGTGTGTGTCATCAGTAATGTTAAGATATATTTATCAATATGTTGGTATAAAAAAATTAATTTCTATATAAAGTGTATAAAAAAATACATTCTAAATATTATACAATAAAATCTATATTCTATGTATAATTATATATATGATTATGTATATAAACATATGTTTATGTGATATATATGTGTGTGCGTACGTGTGTGTAATTGTGTATCTATTTCTATATATATATACTTATAAATAATTATATTCATAAATAATTTTATATTTTTGTAGCTTCATGCACATACATACATATTGTTTTAAATTCTCATTGATAGGAATATTATTAAAAAAATAATACTAATATATTCACATGTATACTCATTTATTTTCTAAAAAATCCATCTATATGTAATTTTTCAATGTATTTTGATTTCATAAAAAAATAATCAGTAAGAGTTTTAAAAATTATATTGTTAATTTAGATTGTAAATCAGTACCTATTTATAAAAAAATAAAAAAATAAAAAAAAACATCATAAATGGATCTAGATTTATTCGTATTGATGTAACAATCATATTAGTGGCGACAAATTGAAATTATAATATCATTTGAACAAAATATATTAGATCAAATATTATCAGTGGTAAATAAAAAATTTAAACAGAGACAGAATAAGAATTTTGGGGAGGCTGGGTTTGTAGGGCCTTGCCAGTGGACCAGTTAAAACAAGGGGATTTTGAGGAGTCTAGGTGAATATTGAACCATGGGATTTGAAGTGGCCACAAGTCATAATCCCAACATATAAATTTTCTCACATGTTTAGGTGGGAAATGGAGACGATGAAATCCTCCCCAAAACCAAGAGGGAAATCCCATACCATCAGGTATAAAAGTATTTGAACATTAAAAAATAAACCACAACAATATTACATACATGTGAATAAGAATATAAATGACACCATAGATAAAAAATACAATTTTAAATGGCACCATGTCGCATGCAATCTTTCTTCATTTTCACCACGTCGTAACACATGATTTATATAAATATGATTTATATAAATTTTAACAAAAAATATTATCAATCTTATTTTCATAATTTTATATATAAAAAATTATCAAATTTATATTAGTCAGTAAATTTTTTTAATAATATATTTATATACATTAATTAAAAAATGTTTATTTAATATAAATATAATATATTAATATTTAATTTAAATAATTATATAAATATATAAATATGTGATTAATAATTGAATTTATATATTTATATTCATATTAAATAATTTAAAATATATGTACATGAATCTGTATGTATATGTATGCATCTGTATTTATGTGGATGTGTATGTATATATGTTTGTGTGTGTGTGTGTGTGTGTTTTATATGTATGCATGTGTTGTGTGTGTGTGTGTGTTTGTGTGTGTGTTTGTGGGTGTATAATGACCCAAGATTCTCATACCTGGATATTTCATCTTTTCAGGTTAAGATTCAATACATTACAAAAACACATATATGAGGACTATAATAGTTTAGTGCCTTTAGAAACTTGGAACACAATCTTCTTAATTCATGAAAGATCTTTAATGTCTCCCATAAATATCTTACCATCTAGCACTCTTCAAAAACATACCTAACTAAAATATTTTTTCATAACCTAGTGAAATGAAACATAAGAAAGGGTGATATCAGATTCTCAATAAAGTTAAACAAGGGAGATATGTAAAAATAGCATGAACATGAGGGTATGGGAACATGATCATAATATTTGAAAACCATAACCTGTATATCAAATATCTTAATCACTAAAAAATATTTAATTTTTTCCAATAGGGACATATTTATTGGTAAAGGTACTTTTTATGTTAGTAAAATATTTTACCAACAGATATGTATTTTTCAATAAAATTTCAATAAAAATTATGTCCCTAAATGTTATTGCGATAGATAAAATAGTTTTGTTACAATTATAACAATACCAACAGATAATGTATATGTTGTTCAAACTATTTAGAAGCATATTCATATGAAAAAAATTCTATTGGTAATAATATTACCAATATATAATATTTATTTATAAAATTCATTCAAATAAATATTATAAAATTTTATTGCTAGTAAATTTTCATATTATATTTATTTACTTATTATACATAATATACCTATTTTTATTATCAAACCAAATCCTTTTATCAAAAATGTTCAAACTTTAAAAAATATTAATTCCATTAATAATGAAATTTAATACAAAATGAATCAATACATAGTTGAAGTTTCTTGATACCTAAAAAGATCATAAAAAAAAACCTTGGATCCATCTATGTCGTCACCGCTTCCACAATCCTCTAGTTCCCACCAAGGTAAAAGAATATTTTCTCCCAAAAAATATCATTCATCGCCCCCTAGTAGGCCACCCCCAAAGGTCATGTCATCTCTTGACAGAAATATTTCCATAAAAACCATGTTAGAAGAATAGTTACTCCCACCAAAGATTTCATCACCCCACAAGTAGGCCACTAGAACAAACAAACTGAGTCAGCTCTAGCACCATTGAGGAACATCAAGTCATTTTTGGGCCACACCCTTCAACTCCAAAACCCACACCACATAACCAAAGATAATACAAACAAATCAGTGAAAAATATCTACATGAAATGAAACCAAAATAGAAATAAATGAAAGTGAAAAAAATGATCTGTGTAGAATGATCATTTTTCATCATTCTGGTTGTCAACTCAAGGATCAGTGGTCCAAATTACTCAGGTATAGACATTGTTTCACCAAAAAATATTCCAACAGGAACCAAAACACTCTATTGTATCAAAATATCATTTTTTACTTAATTGAGTGGTGATAGAATTGATTAAAAAATTCCTCTTATAATAAATTTGAAATATTTGATTCAACTAAAATTTGAAAATTAATTTTTCAAGATGAATCTATGTCAGGAATGGAGTTCACAACAATTCTAGAAGATTTCACATTCTCTACTCACTACATCTACCCTTAAATAACAACTTGGAATAAGACAAATGCAACTGTTGAAGAATAGAAAGGACATTCATGGAGGTAGTTAAATGTATTGAGAGACCCACTTGAATTCATCACCATATCCCATCTTGAAGAAGATTCTATACATGAACACCTATAGGGGGAAAATTAGAGTAAAAAAGATTGACCTTTCCCTTCTCTATGTTGTGGTTATTAAGGCCCATGTGGTAGCACAACTCCTCCTCTGATGTGGAATATTCAATGTTGATATTGTTCCCTAGTATCAGAAACAACAAATTTTCTAGTGATTAATTGGAGAGAAACCCATCCAGTACCTTATTAGACTCTACGAATCTATCCTATTAGAAACATCCACTATATACACAAAAACATCAACCTTGGATTAGTAATATTTCTATAACCCATGAGCGATTTGGTTATTTCTCAAATAAAACGTCTTGAATTTAATATTTCCAATACTTCACTCCTCGGAAGTGGGATACTGAGTTGTTTGATGTTGTACTTGTCACACCCAGACATCTGTAATAATTTTTTATTTTTATTTTATAATTTTTATCCAGCATTAAAATGTTTTTTTGAGGTTCGGGTCAGGCATGATTTTGAATTTTTGTGCTTTTGATGATAAATGAGAATTTTTGGCTTGGCAATGTCTCATGAATGGTCAGGGCATCGGAGAAGTCGTGTGGTTTTTTCAGACCATTGTACAGCCTTCTCAGTGTACAGTTAGTTAATGAATTAACCAAATAAATAAGAATTCAACACAAAATAAACATAATATTATTTCATAACTATATTAATAGTATTAATATTATTATTATTATTGTTATTGTTATTATTTTCTTTTAAATTTTTAATTATAAAATTATTTTTATTAATTTATTGGAATAATTATAAAATTATCAACGTACTATTTAGATTACTATTATCTTTATGATTATTTATAGGTTAGTTTAAGTTTTATTTTAGGTTTCATCTCATTTTTATTTTTCCATTTCTTTTTCTATATTTTGTTTTCTTTTTTTCACTCTCCCTCTTCCTCCACCCTCAAGCTAGTTATGATACACCCCCTTCTCTCCATGGTTCATGTCATACCTCCCCTCTCTGAACCCTATTCGGCTCCCTGCTGCCCTCAAGCGATGCTACTGACTAGCCACCCTCCCTTCATCCGGTGACCCCCCTCTACAACCCTTCAGGTCCGCGTCACACCAAACCCTTACCGCCACACTACCTCGCATCGAATGGTGTTGTCCCACTACCTTGCACCACCTAGACCCAGGCTACCCCTTTTTCTGACTGGATATTGTTGTGTGACGCAACGCCAGCAACTCCTCTCATTTTACTCTAGTAATTTTCTTCTTCCTCCTTACGATTTTGTTTTTATTTGGTTCAAATTCTTGAATTAGGATTTTTTTTGTAGTGAAATTGAAGTGTGGTGGAATTTGCGCACCAAATTTGCGAAGTTGGTCTACATCGAGGTAGGTGGTTATGTATATAGTTATTGTTTGATGAATTAATTTGTGTATTTAATCAATTTAGTGTGTTATTTAATTAGTTTTCATGGTGTAAAATTGGTTTTAATTGAGTTTGATATGATTTGATTTGTAAGTAACATGTTTATGAAATATGAGTTTGATTCGTTTTGTGAAAAACCCATGTCGAGTTGTTTATCACTATTTTATAAATTGTCTTGTTATTAAAGTGTGAAAGTGTTGCAGATTATATTTTAGTATGGTGTTAGTGTGAATTTGATTCTAAAATGGGAATTTGGGTGTGTTTTTTATGTAAGTCCATGTAGTGCTTCTTTGGTATATTTTTATAAATTGTCAAATGATTTATTGAATGATGGTAGTGGTGAAAATCATGTTTTAATACGATTGTGTTGTGTGTTTTTGGTTCTGAAGTGGAATTTTAAATGAAACTGGATGTATTTTAGTGCAAAAATGTGTTGCGTCATTTGTTAACATTTTAAAAACTACTCAAATGGTTTATTAAATTATTTGTGTGGTGTGAAAAATCATTTTTGGTAGCATTGATTTAGTGTTTGATTGTTTTATTAAATTATATGTCTAGTGTGTGGTCCCTATATTGTGGTTTGGAGTCACCAGGTCTAAAAAAACTCACTTGCTTGTGCATAGGTAAGTATATGTATATATGTGGGATCTCCCATTACATGTATAGTTATCCATGGTAGTGAATATAAATGTATGGGGCTAGGTGTGCCCATGTATATATATGAAAATGCATACATAAGTGAGTGGAGACTAGTATATACATATAAGAATATGTGTAAGGATCCCCTTGCACATGTTCATGGCCATTTGGGTGTGTGAATAGGGACTAGGTGTCCTTATATGTATGTAAAAGTGCATATGACTAGTGGGGGAGCAGCAGCTTCTGGTTAGAAAGTACCCAGAACTGAAAGTTCGGTTTGGTTCCACCTTAAGGTAGGTTCAATATGCCCTGATCTTTAATTAGAATTTCCATAATTTCTTGGTGTTCTATTAAAAATGGATTTTATTCTTCTAAATAAAATGAATATGAAATATGTGTGTGTTTGTGTGTGTGTGTGTAAATGGATATGATTCTTGAAAAGTGATTTCTTTGATGTTTTGAATGTAAAGCTGGTATTTCCAAAGACGTGTGTTCTTTCATCTGGTTTTGTTATAAAAGTGAAATGGCATGTTTGTTTTCCAAACAAGTTCTAAAGTGATTTCCAAAATTGGGTTTAGTGTGAACTCAAGGTTAAAGGTTAGTTGATTTTCTTAAAATGATTATTTCATTCTTAAGTGTGGTTTTAAGATTGAAGTAAATATATATCACCTTGGTTGTTTAGTTAATATTTCAAACTATTTTGTAAATTTAATAATGTTGGGTGATTATGTTTCTAAAATAAAAATTATTCCTTGTAAATAATTAATTTTTTGGAACTTTAAGAATAGTTTGTGAAAAAGGAAAATCCCTCTTGAGACATTCCCCCTTGTTTTAGAAAATAATGTGTATGTTGAATGTGTGGATTGTGATATATACCTAGTAAAGTGGCTTGTGAATTTTTTTGTGACACAAAAAGGGGGATGTGCTCAAGGAGGGAGATCAGTGGTGAGAGGGTGAGTGTGTTTTTGAAAAAAGAGAATAATATGTTCATGTATGTTAGTTTTATGAAAACTCACCACCACTTAAAATAGAGCACATGGGAAGCCTGGGGTATATAGGTGGGTGGACAAGGACTAGTACACTGGATGATACATAAGTGTTTTGTCCCGGTTCCATCTCGTAGGATTGATGATTAAAACACTAACTAAACATTATGATGATTGGAGACCACTAGGTTATTGGTGTGTTCCCTACTAGTGGCTCATGAATGAGAACGATGTTCAATGTGGTTCCTATGCCACATTTCACTGAGGTATGAGAATCCTAGGTCCCCAACTAACACCAGTTACTTAGGGATTTCCCATGGTGGTTGTGATGTGATTTTCATTTCAGTCATTTCATACTTGATGTGTTATTTGTTAAAACTATATTTTAATCTAAATTGGTTTCCTTTTATTTTGAAATTTTTATGCATGCTTGGAACCTATTTTAAGAATTTAGTGGGAGAGAAATTCTATACATGAAAATGAAAACTTGTTACTTGAATTTGAAAAGAATGAAAAACATTATTTTATTATGTTCTATTTTTAAACTAGCATGTTTTGGATTTTTTATAAAAGGAAAGGGCATAGGGTATTTTTGTATATTGGAATTCCTACTGAGCATCTCGATTCTCATGCCTACTTTACTTTTTAGTTTCAGGATCCTCTAGTTTTGGATCTCTTTTGGAGCGAGTGTAGTTTATGTTCTGTGGTGACCCACGAGGTCACTTGATCTATGTCATGTTGCTTTATTTATTCCTTTTTCCACTTCCAGTTTGTTCACTTTATTTTCTTTTATTTATCTATTTTTTTTATGGGACAAATCATTCCCAACTGGTTTATTTTGATGTTTGACACTAGTTTCTATCCTGTGGAGATTTGGAATGCCCTTTGGGCCTTATCACAGGCTAACTTGGGTCACCAGTTCAGGGTTGACCGGGGTTGGTTCATGAAAAAATGGTATCAGAGACAGGTTTTGTTCTTATTATTTGGGCTATCAGGTAGATTTGATATAGAATTATCGGGACTCGAGTGGTAGGTGTAGGAAGAGCGTCGTGAACACTTGCTCGTTTTGATCCTCGAGTAACCAGGGGTAGTTCAAGATTTATGTTCTTGGATTTGTTCTGTGTGGATGGGGGATGAAAGTAGGAGTAAATCAGTAATTCGTATGGTATCACATAGATTAACGACCCATGTGATGCCCGAGAGTACGGTTTGACACTCCTAGTGGTTAGTGCTTGCCTAGAGCATGGTCTACTAAACCATGTAGCTGGGTTAGGCACTATCGCTAGTTCTCTTTCCAAGTGTTTTAGTTTTAGTGATGTCTTGGTTAAGTTTTGGGTTGGAATAAAGGGGTTTTTAAAAGGAAAATGTACTCTGGGGTTGCTCTTATTTTCTCTTGGTGTGAGTTTTACATGATTCTTGGGGGGTGTTTTCCTTGGACCTTTTTTGTGGAATTTGGTGATTGATTTGTTGAAATTGGATTTCTAAAAGAACATTTTTAGTTGTTTTAAATTGAAGTGAGTTATTTTGGAAATGGAATGCATTTTAAAATTTTGTCTTAAATTTTTGAAATGGTTTTGGAAAAAGGTATTTTCAGAATATTGGGAATGTTTTTTTTAAGTGGAAGAGCCTTGTTTTGTCTAGTCGTATTCCTATAGGTTCCTACGTGTGCATGTGGACGTGATCAATGGAAAGTTGATGGATTGTATGGATGGGTGACCGAGTGGAACAGAAATGCATATCTACAAGACAGCCAGAAATATAATATGTGGGTGATTGATTTCTAAGGCTCCTTATTGTTTCTTGAAAATTTTATTTGGGTAAATTGATAGAAAAATGATCTATATTTTTCTATGTGTTTTGGTTATGTCAGGAGTGTTAAGATGATGTTGTCCAAGAGGACCTAAGAAGAAAAGTTGGTTTTTCTTTAAAATGGGTTTTTATGTTTAATTAGTTTTGTAATTGGAAAGTGGTTTTTGTAAGAACCCGGATCTTCCTTTCAGGTATGGATCTTGAATTTGGGTTGTTTTTTAGGGAAAAAGGAAGTTTTGTAAATTTTCTAAGTACATGCCGTGTAATTTTTAGTACACATCATGTACCCAGTTTCCACGCATAGCCATGTACTGGCCGTTTAACAGCCATGTACATGGCTGTGTAGGTGACCTGGAAAACCACCTAAAGTGAGAGCCAATTGAGGCTAGTACACGGAGTGTACATTAAATGAACACATTGTGTAATTTTCTTTTTATTTGATTAATCGGATCAGGGTCATGTCTAATCTCCAGAATGCTCTTCTTCTCCCCTCGTCTCATATAGGAGAGCAATGAATGGCCTAGAAACTTTGAGCTCCTACCGTTCCTCTGTTCAAGCTCTAATTGAGATGTCACTGGGTGTGTTGGATTATCACCGGTGAGTTCTCTCTTCCCCTAGAGACTCTCTTCCTGATTTCTCCTCTCTCATGAGTTATTCAAGGTTGAACATTTTTTACCTTTTTTATATCTATGATGTTCTATGCTGATTCAAGGGCCTACATTCTATATTTTTCATCGTACAACATCGAGGTGGGTGGTTTGTTCCTTACTTTGATTGTCTTTGGATTATATATTCTAAAAGTGTCGAATACCTATGTTATAGTATTACGTTTTATGGAATTTAACCTTGTTTTAAGACCTGTTATGGTGTGTTTGGTTAAGAAAGGGTTATTGATTATGTATAAGGTTTGTTTCCTTGATTATGGGTGCATTCCCCATGTTTGTTTGATTATGGTCGTTGGGTCTAGAAATCATGTTAGTATTGCTTTTTTTCATACCTAGTGTTGTTAGGATGGAGTTATTGTTTATTGGGATGCATGTGATTTTATTATGAAACTATGTCCAATGGGAATTGACTGTGAGAGCATCCTGAGCTAGGTTCATTTATGTATAACTTGTTGTTATGTTGACCCAAGGGTATTGACTGTGAGAGCTATCAGGTGGTCATAGACCAGAGGGGTTAGACCGTGAGATCTACCCAGAGGGTCCTTATTAAATGAATTTTGGACCATAGGGCATTGACTATGAGAGATTCTAGGGGTCATTACATTATAGTTATTTACTATCATGTAGACCAAAGGGGTATTGACTGTGAGAGCTGCATAGGTGGTCATTTGTAAATGTTTAGTGCTATGTGGGACCAAAGGGGTTAGACTGTGTGAGATTTCCCAGAGGGTCATTATATAATTTTAGTGAATTGATTATATGTAAAAATAGAGGGTTTAGACTGTGAGAACTTTCCCAGAGGGTTGATTTTGAACGTTTGATAAATGTGAAGAGCCTGCCAAGCCAAAGCATAAGCTTGGACTCAATCTTACTTGTTTGTTAGATGGTCTTTTGAGACATATTTTTTGCTATTATATAGGGGGATACATAGATTAGGCTAGATACTGAGGTTACATTATTCAACAGTTTGAATAACTAATAAATTAAAATGAATATAATTGAAAAATGTAGGATTGTTTACTTTTGAATACTTCCTAGTTTATTACTCCATTTCTTCATATTTCCTGCTATATATATTCACTGACAATTAGGCATAGATATTTTGGTGGTTGACTACTGGGATTCATCTCACACCCTGTTTTGGTCATTCTTTTGGAACCAAATAGATTATATGTTTGTAGGTACAAATAAGGGCAAGCACCCTTCTGCATCAGGTACTTGATTGTTGTTGGAGCTGGAGATCATGGGACCAAGCTAAGACTTTCAATGTTGTTGGAGTTTACTATTTTCTGTACTTTGGTTTCATTATTGTATTTCCATCATTGTGACTTGTTTGGTTGCATTCCTAGATACATGTGACATCCATCATTTATTTATATATATGTTGTATTTGTTATACTATCAGTCTTTTGTCATTTACTTCTATTCTATGGTATTACTTCTTTCGCTACTGTGTACTATTTTTTTCCATTTTGTTACTCTACCAATGAGGGAATATTTTCCACACTATCACACCCAAGTCCCTCACTGCTAGTCACCAGCCTTTGAAATTTGAGGAAATGTGCTTGAGGCCCTGTGACCAACTGGGTAAGGGGAACCTTTGGGCAGCACCCAGAACTGGGACATTACAAAGTGGTATCAGATCAGTTCTTTTCTATGTCTTACTATTTATAGGTTATAGACATGGATAGGAAGAAATAGGTAGTTGGTAATAATTTGTTCCCAGGAGTAGTAAACTTGCGTACAGGGAAAAGCCAAGTCACCTCGAATATTGTAATTTTTCCGGTTTTGCAATTGTTACAGTTGATTTTATTTCACTTTTGGGTTATTAAGTTGTTTTATGATGTTATCATTGATATTATTAAGGTTTTATTTCTGTTTCAACTCGATGAGATGAGGGTATTACCTCTCATTCATCATATAGGCACTTGATAGAGATCACATGTCACGCATTCTTGTCATGCCATTTAGGGTGCATTTCTGTTTTCATGTTGTTTTGATAGATGTTTTTCTAGATATGCATGGTGTTATGATAAATGTCATGATAGAATACCTACTATTTTGATAGGGTATTGGAATATGTAAAGTTTCATTTGGATAGATTCCAAACTTTGGTCCTTGAGGTGTTATGGTCCCTCTTGGATCTGAATTTGGTGGATCATGCTTGAACTTTAATTGATTTTTTTTCAATTTATGATATGTATAAGGATTCCAACCATTGATTCATAGGAGTTTGGGCTCTCATGGGTCATACTTTTTCATTCCTTGGAAAAAATTTAAAGTTTTTAAGGTTTATGGAGAAGTTTTAGAGGCTTACTATTTGGAAACCTAGACAACATGGTGTGTGGTGTTATGAACACATGCCATGTGTTCTTATATTCTAGAAGAAACAAATTTTCTTAAGTACATGTTGTGTATCGTATGTACACAACATGTAGTCTTTAACCGTGTGACTGAATGTGTGAGCAGAGACATGGGGTGGTTAAAACTTAGGTTGTACATGTCAGTTCTAGCTTGTAAACACTGTGTAGAGTCGACCATGTATCCTACCGTGTGACCAACAACACAGGTAGAAGGAACTTAACTAGTACACGATGTGTCTAAGGTGAAAATGTTGTGTAGTTTTACCCAGGAGATAACTGTGTTGTTCTAGCCATGTAGAGGAACTTTTTATAGAGGGAAAATTTAATTAAACATCATGTGTTAGGAGGAACATGTCGTGTGGATGGGTGTTACATGACCAAGTTTGGCAGAGGTACACGCCATGTTAAAATTTTAAGGGAACGTGTTGTGTAGGGGTTATACACGTTGTGTAACCCTTTTTTTAAAACTTGAATGTTTCTTCTTTTGCTCCTTTCTTGCACTTTTAAGTTGTTGTCCTTGATAATCTTGAACTGAGGTGTGTGCTTGACCTTGTAGATTCATGCCACCAAGATGTACTCTGGTAGTATACCAGATACTGGACAATGATCAGACACTGTAAATGGTAGATTAGGGACTACCAGTAGACCCTCCTATCATGCCCATTTTAGAACCAACTGTTATACCGGATGCATGTTCTGATGCATAGTTCTGTGAAGGCTTTTTGAGGATGTTACAGACCTTTCAGGGAGCACCTCACCCTGCCCCATCTATGTAAGAGTTTATGTGGGTGTTCTAGTAGTAGTATCCTCTCACTTTTTTAGGGGATGGAACACCACAGGCTGTAGAGTCATGATTGGAGGTCGTGCTTGCTATATTTGAGCATATGGATATGCCTTCAGAGAGGAGGGTGAAGCTCACAATGTACATGCTACGTGATTCCTCCAAGAGATGGTGGGATGTCATCTTATAGTTAAGACATCATCGAGATGTTGCTTGGGAAGAGTTTTAGAGGACCTTCTATGATTACTTCTATCATGAGACGTTGAGGGCCAATTGAGCCTGAGAGTTCATGCATTTGGAGTAGGGAACTCTATTAGTGATGGGTTACCCATATTTTTTTATAGAGCTTCATTGCTTCACACCTATTCTGGGAGGTGATGAGTTATCCTTGGTGAGGTGATTTGAGGATAGTCCTGGGTATGACATCTGATCATAGGTGAATGTCTTTAGTATGACTTCGGTGACTGCTATAGTGAACTAAGTGCTGATTACCAAGAACAATCTAAGAGAGTTAGGAGCTACGAGCTTGGGTGGTTCAGCATCCATGGTTGGTACTCCTTTGACAGATAGTAGGAAGTGTCGAAGGGAGTTTTCACATGACATTTCTTCAGGTATCCAGGTGGTATGGTACCAGTGCAGGAAGAGTGGGTATATAAGACAACATTGTCTGAAGGATCGAGTAGAGTGTCTATCTTGCGGCAAGATGGTCCATCTTCAATGTTTTTTCAAGATTCCCTCACCAGTATTGGGTGATAGGGGATCAGTTATGACTACATGATCAGGAGAAGGACCACCAGTCTCTCGTTAGTTAGGCACTAGAGTTTGTCAGACCATTCAGGTCGAGAAGGTGGTTGTGGTTGTGGTAGCTAGATGGTAGTATTTCAGCAATAGCAGGGTGGATCGGCTCAGGGTAGTCAGGTAGGGTCATAGGGTTGTGGTACATGTTATACTTTTACATTGGAGCAGACCTAGTAGGAGTAGGATCCTAGACCCTCTACGGTTAGAGGTACAATTCTAGTTTCCACTATTTTATATTCTTCTCTTTTGGATACAAGGGATTCCCATAGTTTCATATTTTTTGCTATTTTGGAGATCCTTGGGCTCTGTATCTTTACTTCTGAGGATGTTATGATGCTAGACACTATGTTGGGGATTAGGATGGATAGATTACTTTAGTGCAAGGAGTTCCCTCTTGAGGTTGGTGGGTGTCACTTCTTATGGGACCTCTATGTCTTAGAGATGAAAGGTTTCAATGTAACTCTTGTAATGGATTGGTTAGTCTCATTTCAGGCCTTTTTTGACTGCTATCATTGCAGGTTGAGTTTCACGTCACCAGAGGGTGGGTCTTTTCTACACATGGGAGAATGGGATGTCTAGGTGAGCAAAGATGGACTCGAGCATAATGGGTTGTGAGGAATTACAACCCATATTGCTAGTTTATATCTGGATGACCAGAGGACTTCACAGACTAACTTTCCTTCAGTGGTGGATTGCTTCAGGAATGTCTTTCCAAATGACTTTTCAGGTTTACCTCTAGAGAGATAGGTAGATTTCTCTATTGATCTTGTTCCAGGAGAAGCACCAGTGTCCATTCCTCCTTATAGTATGGATACACCAGAGTTACAGGAGCTCAAGAAGTAGTTAGAGGAGTTGTAGGTAAAGGTTTTCATTCGACCCAATACTTCTCCTTGGGGTTTGCCTGTCCTTTTTGCGAAAAAGGTGGACAGTACACTCAGACTTTTCATGGATTATCGGAAGCTGAACCAGTTGATGGTTAAAAATTGATATCCTTTTCCAAGGATTGATGATCTCTTTGATCAGATTCTAGGATCCCAGGTGTTCTTGAAGATCTAATTTAGATCTGGTTATCATCATTTGTAGGTTAGACCATTTGATATACTACTTATAGCCTTTCAGAGTAGGTATGGTTTATACGAGTATTTGGTTATTTTGTTTGGTCTCATGAATGCACTGGCAGTTTTTATAAAACGGATGAACTAAGTGTTCCATCCTTACTTGGATTCTTTTGTGGTGGTCTTCATGGATGATATCTTGGTGTACTCTCACACTTGACACGGCCATGCCATCCGTCTTGATATCATTATGAGTACATTGAGAGAGCATCATTTATATGCTAAGCTCTCAAAATGACACTTTTGGATAGACCAGATTCACTTCTTGGGTCATGTTATCTAGGAGATAGGATTATCAGTAGACCTAGATAAAGTGATAGAAATGGTTTCTTGGGAGTAGCCAAAGAATTTCTTTGAGGTATGGAGTTTTCTAGGGATTACTAGTTACTACAGGCACTTTATACAGAACTTTTCATGCTTAGAACTACCATTTAAGGGCCTGATTAAGAAGGATGAAAAGTACTTGTGGATAGATTCTTGTGATTCATCCTTTCAGGTGCTGAAAGGGAGATTTACTTCATCACTGATACAGGTTTTTCTAGAGTCGAGCAAGAGTTACACTGTTTACTGTGATGCATCGGGTATCGGGCTGGGAGCAGTGCTTATGCAGGGGGAAGCAGTCATTGTGTATAGGTCTCAACATTTGAGGAAACATGAGAGTAACTACCCAACACATGATCTCGAGTTAGCTGTTGTTTTGTATAATTTACATTGTTGGAGACATTATCTTTTGGGAGAGAATTTTGTGGTATAGACTAATTGAAAAGGTCTCAAGTATATCTTTACTTAGCATGAATTGAATTTGAGACAGTGAAGGTGGGTTGAGTACCTTCAACATTTTGAATTTGAGCTTACTTACACGTCTGGGAAAGGCAACGCAATGGCTGATGCGTTGAGCAAGAGGACTCAGATACAGGTAGTTCAGGAGGCCAGTAGTGAGTGGCAACTTATGGCTCTATTCTCTGAGATGCATTTGGGGGGTGAACGACAGACAGGGGAAGATGTTTCTTTCATCTATAGTTGTTACCACTAATCTACTGGATCAAGTGTGAATGAGGTAGATATTATATTCTGAAGGCCTAGTCCTACAGGAGAGTGTGTTAGGAGAGGACCCTACGCTTGGTTGGACTTTAGGCGACGATGAGATCTTGTGTTTCCATGGATGTATATGAGTTTCAGTAGACATACATGAGGAGCTGATGTGAGATTATCATTCCTCAGTTTGGGAAGTTCATCCTAGTGTCACCAAGATGTATCGAGATCTACATTGTCAGTATTGGTGGCTAGGTATTAAGAGGGTTGTAGATGGTTTTGTTTTGAGATGTTCCAGCTGTAAGCAGGTGAAGGTAGGGCATCAGCGACCAGTAGGGTTTTACAGTAGTTACCCATTCTCGAGTGGAAGTGGAATGATGTTTTGATGGATTTTTGTGATGGGTTTATCGAGGTCACCTCAAGGTAATGATTCAGTTTGAGTTGTTGTTGGAAGACTCACAAAGGTTTCACATTTCTTAATGATCAAGGAAACCTTTAGTGTTGATAATATTGGAAGGTTGTACATCTGAGAGATTGTATGTTTTCATGGGGTTTTGCACTCTATTGTTTCATATAGGGACATCCGTTTACTTCTCATGTCTGTAAGGGACTACAGAGGGATTTGGGTACACAAGTACTTCTGAGTGCAGCTTACCATCCCCAGATAGATGGCCAGTCTGAGTGTACGATTCAGGTTTTGGAGGACATTCTTCGAGCATGCGTCCTAGATTTTGAGTGATCTTGGGAGAGACACATACCCCTAGTGGATTATTCCTACAATAACAGTTTTCAGGTGATGATTCAGATGGCACCTTATGATTATTTGTATGGTAGGCCATGTCAATCACCCTTGTGTTGGGTAGAGGTAGGAGAGGCAGATATGATGGGATCTCATCTTTTTTAGGAGACCACAGAGTAGGTGGAGCAGATTCGGAATAGGATGGATACTGCACAGTCTCATCAAAAATCTTATGTTGATCGAAGGAGATGACCTCTGGAGTTCAAGGTCGAAGATTAGGTTTTCTTACGTGTCACACCGAGGTTGGGAAACAAGAGGATCAGGATATAGGAGAATATTTCACTGAGATACGTCGGGCTGTTTGAGGTTTTGAAGAGATTTGGGTCAGTTTCCTATTGGTTACAGTTACCTCAGAGGTATCGGGCTATGCATGGTGTCTTTCATGTTTCTTAGCTATGGTGTTACTTTTTAAACCCATATCACGTTTTTTAACCCAAGGAGTTTGAGTTAGATGTGGATGCATCCTTTGAGAAGCACCCTATACAGATTGTGGATCACATCATGAAGGTTCTCTATGGCCAGTTTGTTCCTCTGGTATGGGTCCTATGGTTTCATGGTCGAGTATTGGATGATACATCGGAGAGGGAGGCTGACGTTCGATCACAATGGCCAGAGTTGTTTGAATTTTCTTCTTCCCCACCCTTGGAAGGGAAATTTAGGGATGAATTTATTTTAAGGGGGGAATTTGGTAAGAAACTGGATCTTTGTTTCTGGTATAGATCTTGAAATCAGGTTACTTTTTAGGAAAAAGGAAATTTTGGAAAAAAAAATTAAGTACACACTGTGTACCCGGTTGTCACGCATAGCCATTTACTGGCCATGTAATAGCCGAGTACATGGCCGTGTAGGTGACCTGGAAGACTGCCTAAAGAGGGATCTGGTTAAGGATAGTACATGGTGTGTACATTAAATGAACATGTTGTGTACTTTTCTTTTTATTTGATTAATTAGAGAGAGGTCATGTCTAATGTCCATAATGCTCTTCTTCTCCCCTCATCTCATACAGGAGAGCGACGAATGGCCAAGAAACTTCAAGCTCCTACCATTCCTTCATCTGAGCTCCGATTAAGACTTTTTCTGGTGTGTTGGATTCCCCCTGGTGAGTTCTCTCTTCCCCTAAAGCCTCTATTCTTGATTTCTCCTCTCTTGTTTGTTATTCAAGGTTGAACATTTTTTACATTTTTGTAGATCTATAGAATTCCAGTCCAATTCAAGGGTCGACGTTATAGAGTGTTCATCATACAACATCGAGGTTGGTGGTTTATTCCTTACTTTGATTTTCTTTAGATTATATATGCTAAAATTTCTGAATACCCATGTTTATGGTATTGCGTGTTATGGAATTTAACCCTGTTTTAAGACCTATTATGGTGTGTTTAATTGATAAAGGGTTATTGATTATGCATAAGATTTATTACATTGATTATGGGTGTGTTTCCCTTGTTTGTTTGATTATGGTTGTTGGGTCTAGAAAACATGTTAGGCTTGCTTTGTTTTCCATACCTAGTGTTTTTAGGATGAAGTTATTACTTAGTGTGATGCATGTGATTTTCATTGTGAAATTATGGCCAAGGGGAATTGACTATGATAGCTTTCTGAGGTAGGGTCATTTATGTATAATTTTTTGTTATGTTGACCCAGAGGTATTGACTGTGAGAGCTTCCAAGTGGTCATAAACCAGAGGGGTTGGACCATGAGAGCTGCCTAGAGGTTCGTTATTAAATGAATGTTGGACCATAGGGCATTGATTGTGAGAGCTTCTAGGGTTCATTACATTATAGTTATTTGATGTTATGCAGACCAAAGGGGTATTGACCGAGAGAGCTTCCCAGGTGGTCCTTTGTAAATTTTTAGTTCTATGTGGGACCAAAGGGGTTAGACTGTTTGAGCTTTCCTAGAGGGTAATTATATTATTTTAGTGAATTGATGATATGTTAAACTAGAGGTTTTAGATTGTTAGAACTTTCGCATAGGTTTTCTTTTGAAGGTTTGATGAATATGACGAGCCTTCCAAGCCAAATCATAAACTTGGACTCAGTCTTACTTGTTTGTAAGATAGTCTTTTGAGACATCTATTTTGATATTATACAGGGGGATACAGAGCTTAGGCTAGATCCTAAGGTTAAATTTTTCAATGTTTTTAATAATTAATAAATTAAAATGAATCTAATTGAAAATTATAGGATTTTTTAATTTTGAGTACTTTCTAGTTTATTGCTTCATTTCTGCATATTGCCTGCTATACTTATTCACTAGCAGTTAGGCATAGATCTTTTGGTGTTTTTCTACTAGGATTCATCTCACACCCTATTTGGTTCATGATTTTATACCCAAATAGATTATATGGTTGTAGGTATAGATAAGGGCAAGTTCCCTTCTTAATTAGGTGTTTGATTGTTGTTGGAGCTGGAGAGCATAGGACCAAGATGAGGATTACGATGTTGTTGGAGTTTACTATTTTCTATAATTTGGTTTCAGTATTGTCTTTAAAGTATTGGTACTTGTTTGGTTTCTTTCCTAGATACATGTAACATGCATCATTTGTTTATATATATGATACAGTTGTTATACTATTAGTCTTTTGTTGTTTACTTCTATTGTATGGTATTACTGCTTCCACTACTGTGTACTATTTGTTTCCACTATGTTACTATACCAATGAGGGAATAGTTTTTCCACTATCACACCCAAGGCCCTCACTACTACTCGGTAGCCTTTGGCATTTGGGGAAATACACTTAAGGCCATGTAACCAACTGGGTATGGGGAACCTTTGGGTGGCACCTGGAACCAGGACATTACAGTTTTGAGTCTGAAGTTAAGACAATGGTTTCAAAAGAGCTTTTGGGATTTGTTTTACAGTGCTTGGTTTTTCATGTGGGTTTTTTATTTCAAAATTAATTTATGTATTAATTTGGAATTTTTTAGATTTGTGTCTGAAGTGTGGATGTTTATTTTGTGAGGTGCTTGGTTTTTTTTAAGTATGGTTTGCATTTCTTGTTTGTGGTATTCCCCCTAGAAAGGTACCATGGGTTTCCAATAGATCTCTCTTAGTTATTCACTCATCTCAGACTCTTAGTGAAGTGATGGATTTGGGTCTTGATTGATTGTGTTGGTTGTTTTTAGGCATTGAGTTCAGTTGAATATCATTGAGTTCTTTGAGAAAGTTGGGAGTATATCTAGTTTTTTAGGAACTCCATATGTTTTGTGGTTGTAAGTTGTATCTATTATGTATGGATGAGCAAGACTAGACCAGTAAATGGTGATTGTTCCATTTTTGTTGCAAATGGTGATGTGTTGAGCGATCCTCAAGACTAGATTCATCTTGTGGTTTTACCGAAGGAGGTAAAGTTGAGGGAAAGTGGTGGATCTCATAGGTGCTCGACCAGTCAACAGATGGTGAAGGAGGTGTGTTAACCCTTCGATGAGCTAGTTTCATGCTCCCCAGAGGTGGTGTGGATAAATCAGTTTAAAACTCATAATAGTTTTCAGTCTTGTTGATATTTTATTAAGTGAAGGTTCTATGTCCGATGAGGAGTGTAAACTGAAGGGACCTATTCTTAGAGTGCTCCTTCCATTATCTTGGGTTTCATGTCTAAAAGATCACTCAATAATCTATCTATAGTTTGGTCAGTCAAGCACTCTAAGTCGTTCACCCCAATTCTCAGTTGGTATGTAGATTTAGTGTCTTCTTGGGACTTGAAGAGAATTCTATAGGTTGTTTTTCCAGTGGGGGAAGTTCCATTCATAGATGGTCAGCTTATGACTTCGAGGTGGTAGATGCTTCAGACATCAAGGCCCCACCCATAGGTCCTGGAGTGAAGCTTGCGTGCAGTCAAAAGTCATCGAACGTGGGATGGGTTTGGTCTGACTTAATTCTGCAGTGTCAGTATGGGGATGACTTAAGTTTTCTTATTTCAGTATTGTCTTTGAAGGCTTCATTTTTGTTGTAAGGGGAATAAAGGCCTTGTCTCCTTATTGTGGTCTTCAATTGTGGGAGTCTCTATTGGTATTTAAGAAGGTTCAGAGAACCCATATTCTTGTAAATTCAGTGAGTGTGCTCTGTGAATGTATAATATTGAATAGTTCACCTTCTTTTGGTCATTCATGGATCGAAATTGTACTCATTTTTTAAATGCTTATTTCATGTAAAATTGACACAATCCTGTCTGGTTCGCCTCTTGGTTAGGGTTTTGTGCTGTCAAAACCCTCCAATGTGATGGATTATTGGATAGTGTGGTAATCTTCCATGTAGGTCGGCCTGTATTGGTGGGTTTTTGATGAAGAGTTCAGTCTGTATCACTCATAATAAACTAGGAATGCCAATGCGGGTGTCGTGGTGCTTGGAAAATTCTAAAATGATGGGGAGACCCACTGCAGGTCTCACCATAATCTCCTCTTGTGTTGTTTTGGTTTAACTTAGGGAGCATGGAGGCTCAAGCTAGTGTTAGAGGTTTTTTCTGGGTTTGTGATACATTTTGGTTTAGAGAACCAATGTTTGAAAAGAATCCCAATATGGTGGGGAGACTACCATGGGACAAACATGTGGAAAACTCTATCTTCAAAGTGTGCCTGGCGGGGAAATCCTCTTGCTTTTTCTCTGCCTGACCCCGACCATGGTAATTGGTTAGCTCAGTTAGTGGGTTGGTTGACAAGTTTTCTTGGAGGTCCCGAGTGATCCCTAGTGTTTCCTAAGTTAGGGGTCTAATTTTTCCATGTTTAAGTTGTGTTGAAGGTGACTTCCTTACCAATGGTTATTTTTTTGGTGATTTTAGTTTTTAGAGGTCTATAGAGTTTCAAGTTATGGGTGTCTTTAATGCTTAGTCTTTGGTATATTGAGATTTTTTTTAAATGTAGTTGTGGTCTTTCTTGGAATATTGGGTTGACCAAGTCTTTTGGGACTCTCTAGGGGCAGAAAGTGTCATGGTGGGGAGAGTTGTCTCACCCAGATGTCTGTAATAATTTTTTATTTTTATTTTATAATTTTTATCTTGCTTTAAAATGTTTTTTTGAGGTTCAGGTTGGGCCCGATTTGAATTTGTGATCTTTTTCTAATAAGTGATAATTTTTGGCTTGGCATTGTCTGGCACGTGGTTAGGGCACAGGCAAAGCCGTGTGGTTTTTCCAGACCACCATGCAGCCTACCCGGTGTGCAATTAGTTAATGAATTGGCCAAATGAATAAGAAGTCAATGAAAAAGAAAAATATGATTATTTCATAACCATATTGATATTATTATTATTAATATTATTATTATTATTATTATTATTATTATTTTCTTTTAAAATTTTAATTAGACAATTATTTTTATTAATTTATTGGCATAATTATAAATTTATCAACTTACTATTTAGATTACAATTATCTTTATGATTATTTATAGGTTAGTTTATGTTTTTTTAGGTTTCATCTCATTTTTATTTTTCCATTTCTTTTTATATCTTTTCTTTTCCTATTTTTTCACTCTCACTCTTCCTCCCTCCTCAAGACCATCACGCTACACCCCCTTCTCCCCCTGTTTTACGCCTCACCTCCCCTATCTGAACCCTATCCAGCTCCCTACTGCCCTCCGGCAACGTCGCTAACCGGTTGCCCTCCCTTCGTCTGGTGACCCCCCTCTGCACCCCTTCAGGTCCACCTCACACTGAACCCTCGTTGCCCCGCTTCCTCGCACCAAACCACTCCGCCTTGTCGCCTCGCACCACCCAAACCCACACCGTCCTTTTTTCAACCGTATTTTCTGGTGGAATGCAACGCCAATATCCCCTCTCATTTTACTCCAGTAATGTTATTATTCATCTTTAGGGTTCTATGTTTCTTTGGTTCAAATTCTTGAATTAGTATATAATTGAGTTTTTTTGAGGTGTTATTGAATTATGGTGGACTTTGCGTGCCAAATTTGCGATGTTGGTCTACACTAAGGTACATGGTTCTATGTATAGTTATTTTTTGATGAATTAATTTGTGTGTTTAATCAATTTAGTGTATTATTTAATTAGTTTTCATGGTGTGAAATAGGTTTTAATTGAGGTTGATATTCTTTTATTTACAAGTAACATGTTTATGCAATATGATTTTGATTATTTTTGTGAAAAAACCCACGTCTAGCTATTTATCACTATTTTATAAATTGTGTTATTAGTTTATTACTGTGTGCAAGTGTTAGAGATTATATTTTAGTATGGTGTTAGTGTTCATTTGATTCTAAAAAGATAATTTGGTTGTGTTTTTGACATAAGTCCATGTAGTGCTTCTTTGGTCTATTTTTATAAATTTTCATATGATTTATTGAATGATATTAGTGGTAAAAATCGTTTTTTTAATACGATTTTGTTGTGTGTGTTTGGTTCTAAAGTGGAATTTTAAATGAAACCAGGTGTATTTTTAGTGAAAACTTTTGTTGCATCATTTCTTAACATTTTACAAACTACTCAAATGGTTTATTAAATTATTTATGTGGTGAAAAAATCATTTTTGGTAGCATTGATGTAGTGTTTGGTTGTTTTATTAAATTATATGTGTAGTGTGTGGTCCCTGCTTTGTGGTTTTGAGTCCTTGGGTCTAAGGTGACTCACTTTCATGTGCATAGGTAAGTATGTATATATATATATATATGTGGGGGGGGTCCCCCATTACATGTATAGTCATCCATGGTAGTGAATATACATGTATGGGGCTTGGTGTGGCCATGTATATATATGAAAATGCATACATAGGTGAGTGGAAACTATTATATATATATAAGCATATGTGTAAGGATCCCCCTGCACTTGTTTATGGTCATGCAGGTGTGTGCATAGGGGATAATTGTCCTTATATTTATGTGAAAGTTCATATAGCTAGTGGGGGAGTAGGAGATTCTCGTTAGAAAGTGCCAAGAGCTAAAAGTTTGGTTTGGTTCCACCATGAGGTAGGTTCCCTGTGCCATGACCTTTAATTAGAATTTCCATCATTTCTTGTTGTTCTATTAAAAATGAATTTTCAACTTCTACATGAAATGCATATGTAATATGTGTGTGTGTGTGTCTGTGTGTGTGTGTGTGTGTCTGTATGTATGTATGTATGTATGTATGTATGTATGTAAATGGTTATGATTCTTGAAAAGTGATTTATTTGATGTTTTGAACGTAAAGCGGGTATTTCCAAAAACGTGTGGTCTTTCAGTCGGTTTTTTTATAAAAGTGAAATGGCATGTTTTTTTTCAATGAAGTTCCAAAGTGATTTCCAAAATGGGTTTTGGTGTGAACTCAAGGTTAAATGGAAGTTGATTTTCTTAAAAGGATTGTTTCATTCTTAAGTGTGGTTTTAATCTTGTAGTACATATGAGAACCTTGGTTGTTTATTTAATCTTTTAAACTATTTTGTAAACTTAAGAATGTTGGATGATTATGTTTCTAAAATGAAAAATATTCCTTATAAATAATTAAGTAATTTGGAACTTTATGAATAGTTTGTGAAAACGGAAAACCCCTCTTGGGACATGCCCCCTTGATTTAGAAAATGATGTGTTTATTGAATGTGTGGATTGTGATATGTGCCTAGTAAAGAGGCTTGTGCATTTTTGTGTGATGGAAAAAGGGGGATGTGCTCAAGGAGGGAGATAAGTGGTGAGAGTGTGAGTGTGTTTTGGAACAAAGAGAATGATATGTCATGTATGTTAGTTTTATGAAAACTCACCAACACTTGAAATAAAGCACATGGGAAGCTCGGGGTATCTAGGTGGGAAGACTAGTAATAGCACGCTTGATGATACAGAAGAGGTTCATCCTAGTTTCATCTAGCAGGGTTGACGATTGCAACACTAACTAAACATTATGATGATTGGAGACCACTATGGTATGGGTGTGTTCCCTACTAGTGTCTCATTCATAAGAATGATGTTCAGTGTGGTTCCTATACCACATTTCACTAAGGTATGAGGATCCTAGGTCCCCAACTAGCACTAGCTTCTTAGAGATTACCCATGGTTCTTGTGATGTGATTTCCATTTTATTCATTTCATACTTGATGTCTTATTTTTTAAAACCATATTTTAATCTAAATTGGTTTCCTTTCATTTTGAGATTTTAATGCATGCTTGGAACCTATTTTGAAAATGTAGTGGGAGATAAATTCTTTACTTGAAAATGAAAACTTGTTACTTTAATTTGAAAAGAATGAAAACATTATTTTATTATGTCCTATTTTAAAACTTGTATATTTTGGATTTCTTATAAAAGGAAAGGGCATAGGGTGTTATTGTATCTTCGTATTCCTACTGAGCATCTCAGTGCTCATGCCTACTTTACATTTTAGTTTCAGGTTCCTCTAGTTTTGGATCACTTTTGGCACGAGTGTAGTTTATGTTCCATGGTGACCCACAAGGTCACTTGAGGTATGTCTCATTGCTTCATTTATGCCTTTTTCCACAACCAATTTGCTCGGTTTATTTTCTTTTATTTATCTATTTTTGTTATGGTTCAAATCATTGCCAATTGGTTTATTTTGATGCCCGGAACTAGTTTCCAACCCATGGGAATCCGGAACGCCCTTCAGGCCTTGTCGCGGGCTGGCTCAGGTGACTGGTTCAGGGTCGACCTGATCTAGTTCATGACAGATCTAATCTCTCATCCCTAAACATGTAGAGAAGGGTCGTCTTGTCGGCACTATCAATCACTAGAAATTAGATATTTTATTCCTTCTATCATGGTCCTAGAGATTATAGTACTCAATAACACTAGTCCACTAGAAACATTACACCCAACCAAAATGAGGACAACCACAACTGATGAATTTTTCCAAAAAAATCATGAGTATCAAAATGGGAACTCCAACACACCAAAAAAAATAAACAAACTTATAGAGTAATCTTTACTTCTTAACATTAACATAAGAATAAAAATTTAAAAAACTTCCCAGAAAATAATATCCATGCTCATCTATATTTTTCAGTTGTGTATGGTCCTTAGAACAACCATACCATCTCTCCAAAATAACATTATATCTTGTACAAGTATAGAGTGACACCAAACAATCCAAAGAACATGAGTGATACCAATAACAAAAAAATTATTATGATACAGGTAAGATGTTTAATAATAAAATAATGATTCCCAATAATAAACAAATCATGTATACGCACTCCCTTAATTATTCCTATTCATTCTACTTCCTTAAAATAGTGTGACCTTCTATCATGAAAAGTAGGTTAAACTGTAAGACATTGAATAAGGTGAAGGGAAAAAACATTCCATAAAAGAACTAATTAATGGGTTTTTACTATCTAGTATCCATTATATGTGAAGAAAATGTTACCCCATCATATGTTAACTTCATTATCCTTTCCTTCTCCCATTATTTGACTTTTGAATCCAAAGCATCAACCATGGTTGTTCCAAAGTTAGAAAAACCAGAAATTGATAGGCTACGTTTGGCATAAGAAATCCTTTTTTATAGAATTGGAAAAAAAAATAAAGTATTTTAAATAGTTTATTTGTTATACATGGAAAATGTGTGATAAAATATGTTAAAAAGAGGCATATTAAATGAAATAATACATAAAATCATAGATAAGGAAGAAATAAAATGATGAAAATATCATAGTAATGAAGTCTCAACATATTCAAGTTACACTTTTATACAAGTTGAACATTTACATCAAAATGCCTAGTTGAAATTAAGTATATAACCATGGACTCTCACTTAAAACCTAACACTTTTAGTTGAAAAACATTTAATTTGACAACACTTTCTAAAAAATGCTTAACACAAATCACTTATGAGGGAATAATATTTTCAAACAACATTTAATTGGAATTTTAGTAACCATAGAGTGATCTTTATCGACTCATTTGAGAAAAAGATGAGTGCCTCTTCCAGAATTATATTTATTTTCATCCTAATATAAAATAAAATAAAGAGATAACAATAAGGGTTCCATGGCATGAAAAAGAAAGAAAAATAAAACAAAAAAGTCAACTCGCCTCGTTATACTCTTCAAGACATGCTTCTTCTTCACATGAATCCATCCATTTCTTTACCTCTTCAAGTATTTCTTTTTGATCAAATTCCTCATCCTTGGTTTTGGAAATTTAAAGAACATTTTTTCAAGGATATGCATAGGTTCTAGTGTTCCTATATAATGGAAAATGATTAGTAAGAACCAAGTCACTGTATTGTTTATAAAAATTATCACTTATGATAGGTGATTCAGTTCAAGTGTTCTTAGATTTATTATTGAATTTAACACTTTTTTAAGTGGTTTTATTCATTAATTTAAGTATAAGAGGTTTTTTATAAATATAAAAAATGCCACTTATGTTTTTAAAAATGATCATCACATGTGATAATGGGAATCGTATTACATTCAATAAACCCATACCAATGAACAAATACATAGTAGTTTTCAAGTTTTTATAATGGGAATCATGTTACTTTCAATAACAAATAACCACCCCTTCATAGTATTTTTCATAAATTATAGCACTTATTACTACCAATTATTTGTTTAAAATAGTTTAAAACTCAAAGCATTGGAAATGTTTTCTTGATGACCATATTTAACAACCATAGTTTTTTCAAAGTGGATAGTTTGTTTAAAATAGTTTAAAATACATGATAGAGGACAGATTAGTGTGATCACTCAAACTCTCAGCACATTCCATCACCAACTACTAAAATAAAACTGTATATTTACAATTCAAGAAGTAGTATGAGAATAATATAAGTGGAATAAAGAGGTTATTCTGATCGCTTAAATAGTAATTAATACTTAATGTGTTACCTTAAAAAAACAGGCCATGATTTCTACACACACTCCATGACCAACTACTGATCCACCTACTAATTCTGACACTTCATGATATACATTATTATATATTAAATGGAATATTTCATGTCCATGTCAATGTCTTCAATAAAAATCTTCTTATCATCCACAGGAGAAATGAATGTGCAAGTAAAAAACACAATTTATCATCATTCTCGCGTCTTTATTATCATCACCCAGCACATTGAAAAAATGATTAATAAAACCAAATTTTTTTCACATCCAGGCATTTATCCCCTAATTTAATTGGTAAACTTTGAATTGAATTCAATTTTATCATTAAGAGAAATCATTTTTAGTGTCTTATTACTTGCTATATATACTTGGAACATAACTGGGAATGTAATAATTTGACCATAACATCATCATTGATGTTCAACTCATCCATGGTATCTGAGAAACTCAATCTCTATAATGCATTGAATAATAAAATAAAATATGACTAAAATAAATTAAAATGTCAAACCATTGAATATTTAGTAATAATAATGCATCCAATAAAAATAAAAATATGATCATATAACCCGTGACCACAACAACACCCATAGTTTTTTTGTATAAATTTCTCATTGTCATTTCAAGTGACTAGTAAGTCAAAATCAATTTCTAATTCTTGGTTCTTTTGATAAAAATCCCAAAACAACATTCATTCACTTGACCAAAGTAAAAAAAATCAGTTATAATAGAGACCTATATCATCATCCAGTTAAAAAAACCACTAATTGTGATGAGCGATTGACTCCTCTTAGTGCTTTATCCATAAACATCCCAACATCACCTCAAATATAGTAGCAACATGTAGCACACATTAAACCTTAATCCAAACATAAATCAAAAGAAAGGCTCTAAACATTAAAAAATACTTGAACATAAAAAACTATGACCATAAAATATATCATATTTGAAATGAAAAATAAATTATGAATCCAAAGGATAGTAGTGGAAAAAAAATCTTCAAATCTACATCCATCAGTTTTTCTCAAGAAATTGAGAAAGGGACTGCAACATACCAACTAAGAACATTCAGATAGATTTGAACTCTAATTTTACATACTTAACATCAAAATAGAAGTACCACCAGCATATTTTGCATAAACTTAGACCTAATTGAAATAGATGAAATGAGAAAACTAACCAAGGAACACTAGAGAACAAATTATAGATCCACACCACCAAACCCTTTAGTGAACCAAGAACCATTGTTTCCAGGTACAAGATCCACTGTCAAGTATCACCAATACCCTGAAAAATGTTACCAGGCTTCCTCGCAATAGGAACTGAGACACATAAGGATAGAAGTAATCAAAGTTTGAACAAAGACTAGAAAAATTTACCTACAAAAACCTTCAAGAATTGCTTTTGTAACCACTGTTGAAAAAAGATCTGATCACAACTATCAATCCAAATAAATTAAAGGCACTGAAAATAAGTCAATGTCACTCTGGGATAAAATAATACCAATAAATAAAAAAAGGAATCTATGATGAAGGGATCTAGTATGACCTATAAATGGAAACACCACTCTAGGATATGATCCGTACAAGCACAAGCACCAAGGAAGAACCAAAACTGGGTGTTTAAGTCCAGATTTGAGGAGGTAATGATCCAAGGGAAGGACAATTGAAATGGAAAATTAGAGAAAATCAGGATCCAAATCATAAATGAAAAAGAAACAACATGAATGAAAGAACCAAAAGATGAACAGGGCTGAAGCCCTAAACCCTCAAGCAGAGAAACCCCTAAATTTATTTTTACATAATAAATATTAAATTTTATAAAAAATAATATTTTTGTTTTATAATATAAAATAAAATTTGAATATGTGAATATAAATTATTAATTACTTATATTTAAATTATATATATTAATTTTTTTATGGATTATCATGTTTTTATTTATTAATTTTATAAAATGAAAATATCGTAATGATTTAATTTTTCTATTAAAATTATTTAAATGATTATTAAATTAAAATAATTAAAAAATATAAATAATATTAATACTTATAGAAAATTTAAAATTAAAATAAATTAATAATATATTTTTAATAAAACCTTTAAAATTAAATATTGACTTTGGTCATAAAAATAATAATCTATATAAAAAAATCTCTTAATTGGTTATTATCATTGAATGGTGTATTTTAATAGATTTCATTTATGAAAAAATATTTTTTGGTAAGAGTTATTATTAATAATATATTCAAGTGTTAGTAAAAAAATGTTTTTATTAGTATGATAATGAAATAGATTGAATTATTGGTAAAATATTTGTTGGTGTTAAATTATCAATATCAAAACAAAATCTATTGATAAAAATAGGTGTTGATAATTAAAATAAATACAAATTAAACTAAATAATTTTTGGAATTGTTCATTTTTACCAACAGATATATTATCTTTCAATAAATTTGTGTTGGTATAAATACTTTTTTGTAATGAATCTTGATTCATGACACAAAGACTATCAGTTCATAAGACATGAATTGTGAGGGAATCAAAGAACATGATCCATGAGAGCATAAAATTGGAATAAGACATAGAATTTGTGGCACATACATAATCATAGAAATTTTAATTCAAGTCTACCAACCAAGAAATTAATAACATGTTAGGCTTGGTCTAAACACCTGTGTACCTGATTCGGGATTGGGCTAACCATCCATAAACCTAATTAGAGCTTTGGGATTTACTAAGGGAGTAGTTTGCACACCTATTTTCTTATGAGGATGCTTGAGGACTTTCTGGGGGCATAAAGTGGCATGTCAGGGAGTTTTTAACACCTTCCAGGTCACTAGTACATCTATTTTTTAGTTTTATCTACCTTTTTTGTTCGTTATTAGAGATTACGAGTGATGATTATTGAAAACCCCATTTTTGGGAAAGGTAGACCTAGGCACATAGTTAGCGTAGGTTTTTCCTAACTATTTGGCTAACTGTGAAAAGGTGTTGTAGGTTGGGAAAATGGTATTTTACATGGTTTGGGAATAGTTTTCCGTACTATGAAACTCCCAAAGGCAATCCTATGGATAATTTTTTGGGGGAGGTAGTATCCCCACACAGTTGGCACATGGTTTTCCAAACCATGTGGCCAAACCATGCATCCTTTTTAGGTCACTTAAAAGTACCCTATTACCTTTTTTACCCTATTGAATTTATAACCTTTGTCCCTTTTTTCTTTCCCCTATCACATGAATATCCTCCTCCTTAGACTTGATTCTCTCCCTCTCCCTTGGTGGTGGTTTATCCTTATAATTTTTTTGTTTTTTCTTGAGGTAATTCCCTATATTCTTGGTTTCTCCACACACACCCCTTCTTTATTCTATTTCTTCCTCTTTTATGGATGTTTGGAACCATAGAGGGTGGTGTTGGAAAAAAAATAGGGTCTTTTTTAGGGGTTATTGGTTTTTTTTATTATGGATTAGGTGTGTGAGTCTTTGATATACCTATTCTGGGTGGTTTTCATCGAATGCAATTAGGTTGGAATGAGATCCATGGTAGGTATCTCTATTTAAGGGTATTTTCCATGGATTACCTTTAAATTATGAATTTCCTTTAGTTTTTATTTGTTTAATCACTAAAAAAATGATTCATGGTTGATTTTTATCCCATTTATGATGTGTTCTATTATTTATTTGGAAATTGGGTGTTAAAAGGGGGTTTTCCAAGTGAGTTTAACTTATATGCACACCAAGTGTGTGTTAAAAAAGATCAAATAGGTTTTATGATTTCAAATTAATTTATATTGTGTTTTTAGAAATGGTTTCACCTTACTGATTGGAATATTTAATAATTATTTATTTTCTATTTAGTGAATATAACATTTATTTATTTATTGGTTAATAATGCAGTGATATTTATTTATTAAATAAATAGTCATTATTTAAAGCCTAATAAATATTGTAGAGGAATGACAGACTAAGTTTTTAGGTCTGATGAGAAATAATATATATTGAATATTATTTGATTAAATAATATTTAATTTAATTCACAAGTTAAGCACATATTGAGGAAATAATATTATTATTATTTTAAGACATGGGGTTCCACAAGGTATTAAATAAATATTAAAGAGAACTTGTGAAAATGTTTATTTCTAAACCCTAATGGTATTTAAAACCATTTATATTATTTTCTTAGAGAACCAATTCATTTGTATTGTGCATAATGACAACTGGAGAGAATCCTATCAAGCCCTAAAGAGATCCCTCTCCAAGAATACTCCTAATAATAGAGAGAAATCTTCCTCTGCCTCCCACTCTTGAGTCTAAAGAGATCAAGGAGAATGAATTGTAAGTGATTCTCATAGTGATCAAAGGTGAGCAACACAAGTGATAGGATCTATCGTGCTAGAACCCAGAGATTTATATGACAATGTTCAGAGATTTTTGGAACATATTTGGATCACTACTAGAGGGAATATTCTCTTGATTCCTACAATGCAATAATGGTACAATGTAGATCTATTTTCAAATCCATCAATAAATAAGTAATTCACGCAAGGTAATTATTTAAATAATTGAATTCATTATAAATAATATGTAATGATCCTATGCTTGGTTCTGGAATTATATCACTTGTCTCTTTTATTTGATTCAATTCTATTGATTACGACATTCATTGTCATGTAAATCTCGTATTGATCATCGATCATGAAAAAAATAAAAGTTGGGTGTGACCCATCATATGCTTCTATTGTGACCAGAACATACACGGGCCGGGTTGACCCGAGTTGGTTCGTTACATATAAACAATACATTTCCTAAAATTTCATAAAGTAATTATGTGAAATATAACTTTTAAATAAAATCATATAATATATAATAAAATAGTATTTTTAAATAAAACATATTTCATTGATTGTGAATCATTATATTTTTCATTTTTTATAATTCGTTTATTATTTCATGGATGTTATTTACTTATTGTACTAATCATTACATGAACTTTATCAATCCATTTTAGTGAAATCATTTTTAAAATTTAATAAATTTAAAAAAAATGTATAGTTCATAAAAACAATATCTTTAGAATAAAAGGTATTTTCAAAAAGGAACTAGTATATTTTATTCTGTTACAAAATTATTTATGTTATTTAAAATAAATTATTTATGACACAATTATATATATTTTATAACATCTAAATAAACATTAATTAAATCAACCGTATGCCGATAATTCTGAATTGGTAATATATTTACTAATATTATACACAATGACTATATATCTCTTTATAAAAATCAAATAACGACTATGTTACCCTCATTAATTTCTATAAATTCCTTTCATACTAACTTCACAAATCACACTTCTCATTTCTATAGTTTTAATTTTTGGATTTTAAAAAATTATTTCTTCATTCATGATGTTTTTCCTCATTGAAGGATTAATTATGCTAACAATGACTCTCAAAGGTGGAGATAATCTAGGGGATTTTCTAGTTATAAAGACACTATTTTATATTTATTTTCCCATTTTATTTTATACATTTTTAAGGGAAATAATCATCCATTGTATTTATTAATCCATTGTGTGTAATACTTAGTTTTATATACTTTTGTTGTAATGTTTCAATACGAGTGAATAAATTTTTAATAATTTTATTCATATCTTTTGATGTATTTATTTTTATATTATAAAATTATACATTAATAAAATAGGGCATTGTTCATTTATGTTCGATGATCTATGTAAAAAAAGTTATCCAATAAATGACATTATCTTATCATATTTGTTTATTTATGTATAAAATTATTATATCATAAATTTCATTACTTTAAAATGAAAATAAAAGTAAAATTATTCTTGTCACACGTGAATTATAAAGGAATATATATACATAAAAAATGTTTCATTGCATAAGATATCACTCGTACATATTTATTTAATTGATTAATTATTCTTAAGAGTTTCAGGGAGTCCATGTTAAAAACAATTCTATAAATTTTCAAAAAATGCACATTCAATATGCATGGTTGGATAGACTATTAAAGGTGACCATAAAGGATATAAAAATTTATCCTATGTGTAATTAATGGTTTAGTGCATAGTTCTAGGGACCTTGTACTCAATACATACATTTTTTTGTATAAAATTGATAAAATATGTTTTTAAATATTGTTTCCAGATATTTCCACTTTATTTTTCTTCCAGCCCCTTTGAGAATAAACCTAATGGGTTCTTCAAATAGTTATTTTCATTCTCCTTTATCCCTTGATGATTCCTTCCTTGGTGGTTCTTAGTGAACATTGAAGAATGGGGTCTCTCTTTCCCTTCCTTTTTCTTTTTTTCTCATCTTCTTGATTTTTCATACCCTAATAGGTTGTAGTAGTTCAATACATGGATATGGATTTTATAATTTTTATAGTTTTTTATGTTTAGCATGTGTGGAAGTTATATTTAGACTTGATCTTCCTCTATTTGAAAGAATCATTCCATTTTCATTTTCTTAAGGTGGGTAAATCTATACATTTTTCATTTCATTGACATGACCATGGGTACTTTGATATTTTAAAATCAATTTATTACCAATATAATTCTTTTATAAATTATCTATAATGAATTTAGGAAATTATTTTATCATTTACTTATAAAATTCATGAGATTATATGAGGTTTTTCACAAAACATGTATATATTCAACATTAAATGAATTCTTGGCATAATAAAGGTTTAATTGATAAAACTAATTTGAGTTTGTATTTAATTTTTTGTCAATGATTTATTGAATAATCACTTGATTTCAATATGTATTGAATAATAAGAATAACTTGGAAGTGAATTGGTGTTCCCAAGCAAGTTTTTGAAAATTGAAGTGAAGTTCCCAAACAAATTTGTGAATTAAGTTGAGACTTACTTTTTAAAGATAAAAATTTTATTTATGAATCTTGGATGTGTTTCTACACATCCATATAATATTCCTAGAAAATCTATTCATATTTGGAAAAATTTGAAAAAGTAGAAGATTTTAAGGAGAACCATCTGTGAGAAGTTAAAAGGTCATATCATATTTTGGATGATGTGGTTATGATTGTAGGATTTTTGTGGATTCATTTTATGGCATTTTATTTCATGATTTGATCATTTCCCCTTATAAGTATGATAATTTATGAACTGGTCCTCGTATTTAAAGAATAAGTGCTAATGGTTTCTGGACAAAGCACATTATCTACAAAAATTGAGTTCCATCTATTTGTGGGTGAAAATAAGTTTCAAATCATTATAAGTCCAAGAAATATAATAAAATTTCATGAGATAGTTTTGGTGAAGACCATGAAAAAATAAGGGATGAAGGAAATTTGGATCCCTTTACAGTTCATATAAATAATAGGGATAAAGTCATTTTGATGGCCTGATAGTTCACATTTAGAAATTATGCTAAGCATTAAATGGATTCTTGGAATAATAAAGGTTTAATTGATGATCCTTTTTTGTGTTTGTATTGTATTTATTATCAATTAGTTAGAGATTAATAACTTGATGACAATATATATTGAAGAATACGAATATCTTGGAAGACCATTGGTGTTCCCAGGCATGTTTGTTGAAGATTTAAATGAAGTTCCCAAGAAAATTTGTGCATTAAGTTGATACTTACTTTGTGAATCTCAAATGTTGATTTAAGAAGCTTGGATTTGTTTTGGCACTTCCATAGAATATTCCTAGAAATTTTCTTCATATTTTTCAAATAAATATTTTATGAATTTGAATATTTGAAGAAGAACCATCCATGATAAGTTCAAAGGTCGTATCATATTTTCGATGAATTATTGATGCTTGTAGAATTTTTATGGATTCATTTTGTGGAATTTTATGTCATGATTTGAACAATTCTACTTGAAAATATTCTGATTGATGAATTGGTCCTCATATTTAAAGAAAAAATTTAATGGTTCGTGGAGCAAGCACATTATCTACAAAAATTAAGTTCCATCTATTTGTGGGTGAATAGAAGTTAGAAATAATTATAATTCCATGCAATATATTACTATTTCATGAGATATATTTTGTGAATTACATGAAAAAATAAGGGATAAATAAGGGATGATGGAATTTGGATGGATTTATGGTATGCATAAATATCATAGATGAAGTCATTTCGAAGGCTTAAAAATTGATATTTAGTAATTATGATTAGCATTAAATGGATTCTTGGCATAATGAAGGCTTAATTGATGATCCTAATTTTTTTGTATTTTATTTGTTATCAATGAGTTAATGATAAATCACTTAATATCAATATGAATTGGTGATTCTTGGAGAATTTTTATTGATTCATTTTATGACATTGGATGTCATGCTTTGAGAAATTCTCTATGCAAGTATGATAGTGGATGGACTTGTCCTCGTATTTAAAGAATAAGTGATAATTTTGTGTAGATAAAGCACATTTTCCATAGTAATTAAGTTCCATATATTTATGGTTGAATAGAATTTACAAATAATTATAAGTCTGTGTAATATATTACTATTGTGTAAGAGATTTTTTGTGAAGTCCAGGAAAAAAGAAGTGAGAAAGATGGGATAAAGGCATATGGATGGATTTATGGTTTATATAAATAGTAGGGATAGATCCATTTTTATGGCTTCATAGTTGATATTTAGAAATTATGATAATAATTTTGAGAGGGCCTTAGTCATTTTTATGGCTTGATAGTTCATATTTAGCAATTATGCTAAGCATTTTGAGAGGTCATTTATTTGAAAAAAGGGGGCATCCCACAACCAACCAAGGATCCTCTCACATTAGAGAGGATTAACCTATCAGTCATAGGTTCCCAAGCATATGAGACATAAGAACACCTGATGGGAGGTCAAGGAGGGATTTGCGCCAGCTGCCACAGCACACGTGGACCTGTGCAGTGGGGTCACATAGTTCATGTGGACTGTTATGTGTAGTGTTCTAGGTGTCGAACCCCACTATCGAATTGAGTTATTGAAGCCATGTGAATGTTTATTAAGTGGATTCTAAACTAAGGAAACTTTTATGTGGGATTTTGGATGTAGGATGTGTGCACATTGTACACCTGATAAAAAGATACACAAATAAGTTGCATCATCCAATCTCAATAATCTCGTATGACTAATAAAATAAGTGTGTCATATTCAACATCCTAAACATCGATGATGCCTACACACACTCAAGACAAATGGATATCACTAAGAAACATGATCCTTACCATCTCTGTTGATCATGAAAAAATAATGAGTCTTGGAATATCATCACTTTATCACGCATGCATTCGAATTATTGCATGCATGAATCATTTTGAAGAAAGTGATTCTGTCAAGTTGTAACTATCAACTATGTTGTATGAAGAAGGAACTCAATGTAAGATCTATGGTTAATTAAGAATATCACATTGTATCTTTTCTTTGTGTCGTATAGGGTTATAAATCGATAGAGGCAAGGATTTGGAGTTATTTGGAGCTACGCCATAATTCACGAGATTACACCATAATAAGATAACTGAGTTTTTGTGGTTATCGAAATATGGAGGGTAATTAATTGGTTTAAAATCCTAACATTAATAAATGGAAATTTAATTTTATCCTAACATAAATGAATCCTATATTTGATTATATGAATTACTGGAAATTTTGAAAGGGTAATTCCATGGTTTAAAATCCGGTTTTGAATTATAATGGATTTATTAAAAATAAATATGATATAGTTTTAATTACACTCAAATATTATGCCCCTTATTATGTGATATATATATATATAGTTTTTGAATTTTATGATATGGAATGAGTTGATATTAAATTAAAGGGATTGTTTCTATATATAGTGTATAGGTGGTGGCATGGGTGTTATAAATTTTTTGATTTATCTCTTTTGTGTTTGTATTTAAGAAAACATCATGAGAAGCATTGGATAACTAATTGGGGATTCTAGTGAAATTTTGTAAATTAGTAAGATATTGTGTTCCTAGTACCCCTAGCTGATATTTCTCATTGTCTAGTGGGATTTACCTCCTGATGTGGCCAAGTGAGGATAAGTCAAGTGTGTTCCGATAGGATCACATTATATCGCAGACAAGATGATTATATTATAGTAATGTCCTTAGATTGTCTCCACCCCAATTGGTTGTACTATAATTCTTTATGGTTGATTTTTCTCATGATGGTTTTCATTATTTAATTGATATAGTTTTATTTTTGATAAATTTACTATGTTTTTAAAAGAAATAAAGAATATATTTGATTTGTTTTTATTATTCACTCATAAAGGGAAGTATTTTTTTTATTTTTTTCAGACTAGCATGTATAATGTGTCTTATAAAATAAATG
Source organism: Viscum album (assembly GCA_963277665.1). NCBI lineage: Eukaryota > Viridiplantae > Streptophyta > Magnoliopsida > Santalales > Viscaceae > Viscum > Viscum album. The sequence goes on along the minus strand of OY728152.1, from coordinate 1,724,641,625 downwards.
AATATTCTATTTGGAAGTATACTTTTAATAGTTTTTTTCACCCCTTATAAACATACATTGATGTGTATGTAGACATGGTTATTATTGATTCAGGTAAAACAAAAGTGCCTCCCTCTCTTAATGATGTTCCATAATTATTCATTAGAGTTACTGTGATGATGATATGTAGGAGGTTAACACAATCATATGAAGAAAGAGTTCCATTTTGGAGTTTAGTAATATTTTGGTTCCATTTTCATATTTTCATCTTAAACGGCCTCACCCAATGATCTTTCTCTTTTTATTCAAATAGTATTATTTTTATTTATCATGAAAATTTCAATACGTCAAAACATCATGCTAGATTTTCAATAGAAACTCATGTTTTCTTTTATTGATGTTGAAGGTGAAATAATTCATAAGAATAAATGGTTGATACCCATGATTACTATATCAGCCTATGAAAATCAAGAACATACTTAGGACCTTGTGATGTATCCATTCAAATATTGGGTTATGATATTTACATTGATATGTTACAATAATTACTTGATTAATGCAATGTTGTGCATTAACCAAGATTATGTCTCAATTATTATATCCAAATTCTAGATGAGATATCATTACTAAATTGGGGTATTTTGAAATTAAACAGCACATAATAAATAATTGAAGATTTATTATATTTAAAAAATTACCATTGGAGTATAGAGTCTCCACAATTTGACTCCAACATGAATGAATTTCAAAACCCTTTAAGGATTCAAACAAGACTAAATCAATATCAGGTTTTCGTAAGAGGTTTTTTAATTCCAATTCAAATTAAGGATGATAATCAAACAACCAAGAAACAATATTATATTAAACATAAAAACTCACATGACTTTCTTAAATAACTAGAACAAGAATAAACTTAAGTTGAAGTTTGAATACCAACCAAATAGCATGATATAATCACACATACAAGAATCCAAATCATTAATCACTAAAAAAGGAAACATACACCTCAAATAAATCGGTTTATGTTCATACAAAATAATATCATCAATATTCATATCTCAACTTCCCTAAACTACAATCAAATCCCAATTGAATAACTAGAATTGTTGGAACTACACTTGTTTTCATATTCCATAATTGATTCAACCCATGCCATGAATAGACTAAAAATTTAAGGCAACAAGAGGTAAGTGTAAAACGAATGGTTTGAGAAATCTCAATAAGACTCAAACATGTTCAGCCGTGTTTGAACTCCTCTTGACTCCCCAAGATGCATAACACAAAGCCAAATGTGGTCATTTTTATTCAATATCATGAGTAAAAAATTTAAATATTAAACTATTGAGAATGGTTTTCCAAATATTTGAAGTGTTATTACCATGATTCTATGATACATGGTGTTTTGAGGATGATTGGGTATATATGGAGATCATACTTTATTAATCTAATTGATTTTAAGGAATATCTTTTAAAAGATGAAGGGATAGAATTAGTTGTCCTTACTACAACTAAGGGGGATCCTGTAAGAGTATCGATTGAGGATGAAGTGGTTGTATCAACTATTCTTGATCATTAATCTACTAAAACAAATTTTCTTTCAACTATTGAGGAATTTTTTGCTGAGGAAGAAAGAGATCAAGATAATTTAATTGAAAAATTTAATGAAGATATTATTTTGAATGTTGAAACTGAAACTCTTAATGACAATATGACTAAAAATATTGATGAAATGTGAATACTGGTATGGTGATTGATATTGGAGAAGTAGTTGATGCTGAAATTGATATATAGAAGGTTATTGAGGAAAATGATAAAATTTTAGTTGATGTTATTTTAGAGGCATAATTAGTAGAGAAAACTATTAGATAAATGAAAATAATGAGAATATTGAATCAACACATATGAAAGTGGAAGAATTAATTTAAGAAGAGAATGATAAGGTTCATCAGAATTGATATTTGGAGGATGATGTTTGTGCTGAAAATATAGAAGTTACAACTATAAAAAGGTAAAAGGTGGAAATAGATAATGAGACTCCGTCACCAACTACTGAAGAACAAGATCATGCTTTTGATGAAAATATAAACTAGTTTTCTCCTAGAATAGTTTTTTCTTTACAGCATTTACAATAATAAATCATAGGAATGAAAGGTCATTTGAAATATGTAAAATAAGAGATGAATAAGTGTAAGTAAACTTCAGTTTCCAAACAAAACTTTAAAGAGTTGAAATCATTTATGGTTTCAAATTCAGAATCTGGTGAGTAAAATAATTGATGATAGTTAAAGATGAATTTTTGAAAGGTTTTAAACAAAATCATACATTTATGAATGGGGAATTTAAAAATTCACTTAAAGATATTCTAAAAGATCAAACAAATTTACTATAGGAAAAACAACCAGTTATGATGGGTATTTTGGAAACTGTTATGATGTAGATGAATTCAATCAAGGTCCAATTGATGATTTAAATTGAAATATATTATCAATATTAAATGAAATAATATATAAATTAGAATCCAATACTACAAAATTTAATAAATTTCAAGAGTTTTAATTACAATTTTTTATTGAATCTATAAACTTCAAGACTTAGGAACTTAATTCTAACAATCATATACATATTATAGAATTTATAGTAGATTTAGGGAAGTTATAGTATGAATCCAATAAGAAAAATGATCATGTTGTAAGTAATAAAGAATATGTTAGTGGATATTTAAGAAAATTGTAACCTTATGTGTTATCTAAAAGTGAATCATCTAATGATAGAGATGATAAAAATATGGATACAGATATTGAAAGTATTAATAAATAGTGTTACACTGACCATGATTTTTCACTGCACTATAATGATGTTTTGAATGGAGTGTATAATATTCTTAAAAACATTCAAATTATTTCAAGGGGCAAGAAGAAACTTCATATGAGACATTCAAAAATGAAAATGAAGATGTCAAAATAAAGGAGATTATGTCTTACAAAGAGCCAATTGTGTCTACATCGATGCACATTGAAATACTGGAAATGTTCAAAAATATTGTGGGATATATTTAAAGTTGTTATATGTAGATGGAGGAACATAATATCAACATGAAAAATAAAAATATTTTATTTAGTATTATCCACATAAATATTTCAAATACTAAGAAATATTGGGATAAGCTATTTGTGAAAGTCTAAACCAAATGGGAGGGAAAAAATAACCATTTTTACACTAATTCTATAATGACCCTGACTTTTCATACATTAAAATTACATCATTTTTGTGGAACATTTCATAAATTACACACATGCCCAAAGAACATGTTATTTTAGTGCGTTTGGAAACTTGGAAGCATAAACTATTGGTTCATAACACATCTACATATTATCCTGCCTATTTCTTCTTAATTATACCCCCTTTTGACATATTAGAATTAATACCTTTTCTCATATCCTGGGGAAAAGAAACATAAGAAAGGGTGATCTCAGATGATCAGTAAGGGTAGACAAGGGAGATACATAAGCATAACATGAACATAGGGGAATGATAACATAAGCATAAAATTTGAAGATCATACCCTATATATGAAAGATCATATAAATGATTCATGGAATAAATATTTTTAATTCATAAGACATAAATCATAAGGCATCTAGATCATAATCCATAAAATCATAACATATAAATAATACATGGAATTTTGGTAGACACATAAACATATAAAATTATTTCCATAGTAGATAAGGCATCACTAACAAGGACGTGTTATTAGTATCAATTCAATCCCCAAACCATATTGGTAGTCATGGTTTACTCCCATGACCATCTTACTAGTCAAGGTCCACTCCCAATACCATCTTAGCAAACAAAGTCCTTTACTGAACCAAGTTGACTCCCTATTCAATCCATGTCTATCGCATGAGATATAAATCTTTACCTAGTTCGTTGGAGGGAGATATAGGTCCCACCCATAAAAAATTGAAAACCATATTTATTAGTTCCAAAAGAACATAAATCATATCATAACCCATAAAAATAAATGGTTTTAATAAACATTTCATCATAAGATGACTCATGTAAAAGAAACATTTTTCATAAACATGAATCCATGTTAAACATAAACTATTCAGAGAAAGGATAAGAATAATTTAATTAGATAATATCCATTTAAAAACATAAGTAACATAAAAAAACATTGTCTTACATGGAAAATAATTTTGAGAGATCACTTGAAAACAATTCTTGAGGAAATATCCTTTCTTCTTTGAAAGCGCTTTCTTTTATTAAAGTGATGTGCAATTTTAAAAGTAATAATTTTCATTGAAAATAACATTATAAACATGTAAGGTAATATTCAAATAATTATCGTTTTGTGATGGTGTAAAATTAATTTCATGACATATAATTTAAAAAAACATTCTTTTCATACTTTTTGTTGTAAAATAACAAAGTACCTCATTCGGAAAATGAAAAAAAAAATCCTTTCAAACTATTTAGTAAAAAATAAAAAATGGGTAAAAATGAATTTAAAAAATATATGATAATATTAAAATCCTTTTTGAAAAAATTTATAGAAAAATTTTACATGGAAGATAAATATTCTCTAGTAGATACTTAAGTATAAACAATTTCGAATAATAATGAGATTGTGAAATTAACACTTACTAATTTATAATTAGTCGAATCATATGACTCCTGGAATAAAGAAAACTATATGGATATTTAAATATCGTAATATTTAGAATAAGACTCAAAAAAATATTCATGGGTAGTATATACACCACAAAAAAGAAATATGTAGTGTATAAGGTATGAGTCCCACCAAAATTAAAGTGAGACAAAGAATCTCTTACCTTATATCTTGACTCTCTTCGTACTCATAAAAAATTACTTTATAATACGTAAAAGTTTATTATAAATATATTATAGAACCATATTCATATATATATATATATATGACCATATTTTATTTACTTATTACTTTATATTACCTACTTATTAACAATTTTAAGTTTTGTTTCGGGTAATAACCACATTGCTTCTCATACATGTGTTCACTTTTTATTCTTGGTCCTCATACATAGATAAATATTTTATTATACTAATAATTATAACCATGATATAATTATCATACATATTAATTATATATGTATTTATGGTTATCTATAAAAAATAGAAATAGAAAATGAAATACAGCATTCATGGAGACGGTAAGTTGTATGTACGCATGAACGTTGTTTCCATTTCATGTCATATTGAAAGAAAGAAAGTAGATTACATATATGTATATATATAACACAATTATAGTATCATTATTATGACATATATATCATATTAATTCACTAAACTCATCCTTAATACATTTCATGTAAAGTTTTAATGAGTCACATTACTTCGAAGAGGCAGTAGTCCACACGTCCACAAACGAAGTTATCATATTTCCACAAAATGGAAATCATGAAGGTATTTTTATATAATAATTAAATAAGCATAAATAAATCAAAAATACAATATATATCATATAAAAATATATTATACATCATAGTTCTCAACCTTGAGAGGTGGTAAAGGAAAAAAATAACAACATCGTTTCGTGAGGCAGTAGTTCGTTGTACACGAGAATGGTAAGTTTGTTACCCATTAGATGTAAATGTTTGTAATTATAGTTATAAAACTTAATATAACAACATATCAGTATATTTATGATATGAAGTTAATTATATAAACAAGTAATAAAACTAATTCAAGGGTTTTGAGGAAGAAATTAAACAAAAACGTTTGTTGATGAATGTTACCTCTTCTTTGAGTATCTCTCTTTGATTTGTACAAAAGGAATTCTTTGGTTGGATTCCTTCTAAAAGTAAAGATTCAAGGATGAATTAATGGAATTTTGGAGGATATTTGGATATATCTTTTATGAACCAAATAGGTTATAAATTTTTAATGAAAGAGATGAAGAGGTTCTATTTTATAAGAGAGGGGAGGGGAGGGGAACTTCTGGAATTTCCTAAAATATTAATTTATAATAAATTAAATCTCAATAAAAATAACTTATAAATACCATTTATTAGAATATAATATATTATATGGTTGTAATAGAATCATAAAATATATTTTAGACAAGTTTTGGTGTCATTTTAAACCTTATCATTTTGATTAACGCTTAGTTAAGCCATTTTAATTTTAACTATGGTAACCAAGTTTTTAATATTATGAGGATGTAATTTTTACATATAAAGTTTAAATTTGGATATAAAGAGAAAATTTAAGATATTTTAGAACATATATCATCTAATTGTACTTAATTAATTTTTTTATTATTTTTAAATAATTTAATAAAATATTACTTTCATAAAATATCACAAGTTCCAATTTTGACACTATTCATAACATTGACTTTAAGAAAATCAATACAGCAAGATAACTTTGAAAAAATTATTTTAATACACTCCTAAAATGTCATATTCACTTATAAAATTCTTTTATAACCTAAATTAATTCAAATTATATTTATTTTAATATTTATAATATCATTTAATTTATTATTTCATTAATTGAATAATTACTGCATCATCATTTTGTAATTATTTATGATAATCATTTATTCACTAAAAATTAAAAAATAAATTTATATGATGTATATAAAAATTTTATATTTCCTAATAAAATATATAGTTTATCATATCTTCTATTTATCACCGTATTAAAAATATTGTACTTAATAAAAGTAAGAGTGTGACATTTTGTCACTCTCTTGGATTTTAATAATATCTTAATCATTTTCACATACTAGTATCTATTAAATAATTCAATTTAGAATAATTATGTGATATGGGTCATATAAACTTCATCCAATAACATTTTATCAAGTGTTATGGTAGTTTTATAATATTTATTATATTATTTTTACCCTTAATTACACAATTTACCCTTAATCGTGGTAATAAAAATTACCAAAGTTACTATTCATGTTGTTCAGAAATAAAAGGGTCATATTTACTAAATTTTGACCTTATAATTACAAATATGTAATAAATTTTTTAAAACTCAATATGCAGAGTTTTTAGAAATTAATTAAAAATTAATCCCTTTGACGGATCAAGTGAATAAGTTTTTAATGTAAAAACGTCCAAAAGATTGAAATGTTTTTATATACAAATTCAATGTGAAAATTTGCTTTAATGACCTTAATTGGATTAAATGATAAAATATTTATTTAATAATAATTTAAAACTAGTCTGAAATATAATTTAACAATATAAATAAATCAGAAGAAAATGTAGTTTTCAATTAAAATACGGTATCTTTTTATTATTCATCAAAAAATGAATCTTATAAAAAAATACCAAAAAATAAACCAAAGTAAATTTTTATACTCTTATTTCAAATAATAAGTTTATATTTTCAAAAAAAAATTATAAAAGTTCAAAAACTTAATTTAAAACAAGTGTGCCATCAAAATGTGATAAAACTGTTTTTTTAGAAAAATAATTATTTTATATTTAAAATTAGATTTTTTCTTATATCATGTATTTTAAATACATAAGATGAATTTTAAATATTATATTTTATATATATTTTATTAATATAATTCTACAAGAATGATTTTTTTATTTATTGGTATAAAACACAGTTGTGCACATTTAAATAATTTATCAAAAAAACATTTCATTTTATTTAAAAAATTGGTTTGACATTCATTTATAATTAGTTGGTCAAATAATTATGTGTAAACCATAATTTCATAATTCAGTTAATCATTTCTATACTCTCTATTCTAATGTCTAGGTTATAATTGTATTGTTTAAAAAAATTCAATAATAAAATGATGTTTCATAGAAACTCGGTGTTCCATATAACGCAAGATAAGATGGTTTTGTGTGTTGTGCAAGCTTAACTAGGTGTAGTTTATAACACAAGACATCAAAATATAATTTATTCAAAAAAAGGTTCATAGAAACTTGGTTTGTTACATTTTTCCCCCTTAATATAAATTTCTCCCTCAGAATTCGTTATTCTAATAAAAACTAATGAGGATACTTATACCACATCTTATCCTCAAGTTACCACGTAGCTTCTTAAAACTAGTGTTTTTCTACAAAAAACATTAACCAGTTGAGTGGTCCTATTTTTTTGAACATTTATATCTATGATCCAAAATTTCTACATGTTTCTCTTTATAATAAGGATCTTTCTCTCGTGATATGACCTCTGAGTTTAGTACATGTGAAGGATCAGGTATGTACTTCCTCAGAAGAGATACTTGGAAAAAATCATAAAATTGAGAGATATTTTTTAGAAACTCCATCAATAGGCTTCTATTTTTATATGGTCAATAATTAAAAATGAAATCACATCTTTTCAATTTTAATTTTCACTTTGAAAATCAAGGATGGATGTTTGAGAATTTATTTTTGGGAAACTAAAATCATAAAAATGAATACTAACTCACTTTAAAATGAGAATGTTAGAAACATAAAAGTTACCCAAAGTAACTCATAAAAAGGTTTCCACATATGAGAAAATAGGTGGAAAGTGAAAACATGGACATGGAATAGAAATATAACTATCAAGTTATGATGGAATGTGATAGAGAACATGGTTAGGAGAAAGTTAACGATCACAAAGCTATAACTGAAAGAGGCTTGAAAAAAAGTAATTGATATCATCCAAAATGATGATAACGGAACAAAATTTTATTTCAAGAGCATTTTTCCTAATGTTTTGATAATATATACTTACTTTATTTTATAAAAATATCACCCTTTGTTGCACCTCAATCAAATTAAACTCCATCTCTTATTCGAAGAAATGAAGGTGAATTTTTCATTCCTGAAGTATTAGGAGATCAATAGATCCACTAATATTACATATATATTTATCAAAAAATGTTAAGAACAAGTTATCTAATATGCATAAATCCTCATATGGATAGATAATAATTTAATCACTAAAACCTCATCCAAATTTCAACCTAAACAATTTCATAAATGGTTACCTTTATGATCCTTCCAAATTATTAAAATCCAAAAAATTTGGAAGAAGGTTACTAAAATTATCATTTATCCCACAAAAACATGATGTAGCTCTTAATTATAACATACCAAACATATGAATACCATTATAATGTATTTTATTGAAACATGGTAATAACTTGAATTACTATAAAACCTTAGTGAAAACATGAATTCTTTCAAAATTTAACTCTTTCCTCATATCCTAAATCCAAAAATTCTATAAACTCAATCCATGATATCATAGACCATCTTGTCATCTTACCAGCCCCAAGGTCATCAATAATATCTTATTTATTTTATCACAATAAAACATCTATTTATTTCATTATCCCAACATAATTCACATATTAAAGGTTATCCTTCCCTTAATCATGTGTTCCCCAAAAATACTAACATACCACCTCAATCACTTTTCATGGTTACCAATACCATTTAGCATATTCCCTCAAATACCAAAGGAAAACTACAGTGGACAATCCTAAGATGTTTCATTATTCCATAATACCATAAAATACTTCTACAATATTATTCTTGAATTTGAATACATAAATAATTTAATCCTTATGATTCAATGATTGGCATGGAATAGGTCCTTCATTTTTCTAAAAGTTGGTCCTTGGGTTAGGGAATTGAGTTGGATAATTCCCATGTTCCCCACACATAATACATTGAACTCTTCAACAATTTTTCACTATATGACCTTATTTTCCACATATATAACATCTTACCCTCCATTTTAGATATTCCTCCAGGTTCTTTTTCCCACCTTCTTGATATATAAGAATCTAAATCTTCTTTCCTCGTTGTTTATAACCACGTTAACTTTCATAAAAGTCCATATTCCTCTTATTCTATTTTTTAGGAATCTCACCAAAGTTCATGTTGTTAATAATATATCATGACAGTTGATTAGGCATAATGACCACTTATTTTACTCGATTCATCATCCCATTTGACTGCTCATCGAAAAATTTTCCATCACATTCAATGTTAACCCATTTCATTCTGCTTATCTTCATTTACTAAAACCAAAAAGTATAGCATGATCAAAACTTATCATATCATAAAAATACATAATCAAGATAAATTTCTTATAAAATTTACATATATGAAACCATAGGTTTAATCCTATGTTATCCATGATCATTATTAAAACTCTAGGATTATAAAAAATACATAGAATTCTCCTTAGGAATTTTACTATGGTTTTCTCATCCCTATTTTCAAAGGTTGACTAAACATTTTCTCTAATACTAACTATAATGACCTTTTATTTTCATACATTGACATTACAACATTTTTGTGGAACATTTCATACATTACACAAACACATGCCCAAAGACCGTATTAGTTTAGTGCATTTCAAAACATATAAATAGAAACAATTGGTTTATAACACATCTAATTCTTATCTAGATAATTTCTTCATAACTAAACCCCTTTTTGACATATCATAATTAATAAATTTCTTTATATCTTGGGGAAAAGAAACATAAGAATGGGTGAACTCAGATGCTTAGTAAATATAAACAAGGAAGATACGTAAGCATAACATGAACATAAGGGTATGAGAACATAATCATAACATTTAAATATCATACCCTACATGTGAAATATAATATAAATGAGTCATGACATAAATATTGTAAATTCATAAGGCATAAATCATAAGGGAGTCAATAGACTAATCCATGAAAGTATAACATTGAAATAAGACATGGAATTGTGGTGGGAACATAAGAATATAAAATGATTTATATAGTAGGAAAGTCATCACTAACAAGGGCATCATAATAGTATGGTTTCACTACCCATACAATATTAGAATCCATGGTTCGCTCCCATGACCATCTTAGTAGCCAAGGTTCACTCCCAAGACCATCTTAGTAGGAAAAGTCCTTTACTGGACCAAGTTCACTCCTCATTTTAGCCATGTCTATCTCATGAGATATAAATATTTACCCAATGAATTGGAGGGAGATATAGATCCCACACATCACATAATTAAAACCATACATATGAGTGCCACGAGAACATAAATCATATCATAACCCATAAAAATAAATGAGTTTCATAAACATTTTATCATAACATAACTCATTGAAAAGAAACATGTTTCATAAACATAAATCCATCATAAACATAAACTATTCAAAGAAATGATGAGAATAGTATCATTAGATAATATACCTAATACAACATAAGTAACATCAAATAACATTATCTTAGGTGGAAAATAATTTTTATAGATCACTTGAAAACAATTCTTGAGGAAAATATCCTTTCTGCTTCAAAAACATTTTCTTTTCTTAAAATGATGAAAAATTTTAAAAGAAATAATTTTCATTTAAATTAACCTTGAAAAAATGTAAGGGATACTTTAAATAATTAAGGTTTTGTGATGCTATAAAATTATGTTCATTTTTTATAAGTAAAAAAACATTCCTTTCATACATTTTACCGTAAAAATCACAAAGTACCTCGTTTGGAAAACGATAAAAAAAATACTTTCAAACCATCTAGTAGAAAGTCAAAAATGGGTAAAATGACTTTAAAAAACTATAGGATAATATTAAAATAATTGAAAACATTTATATAAAACTTGTACATGGAAGATAAATATTCTCTAGTGGATACTTACGTATCAACAATCACAAATAATAATGAGATTGTGAAATTAACCCTTACCAATTTATAATCAATCAAATTGTATGCCTTGTGAAATAAAAAAAATATATGGATATTTAAATATAATAATATTCTTAATAAGACTCATAAAAACATTAATGGAAAGTATATACACCACACAAAAGAAACGGATAGTGTATAAGGAATGTGTCCCATAGAAATTAAAGTGAGACAAATAATCTCTTACCATATGTCTTGACTCTTGTCATACTCGAACAAAATTCCTATATAATAAATATAATTTTATTATAAATCTATTAAATAACCATATTAATATATATAATACCATATATTATTTAATTATTAATTTATATAAACCTATTATTAACAATTTTAAGTTATGTTTTGGGTAATAATCACTTTGTTTCTCGTATATGTGTTGACTTCTTATTCATAGTCCTTGTACTTAGATTAAGATTTTATTATCTAAATAATGAAAAAAAAATTATAAATATCATATGTATTCATTATATATGTATTTATGGTAATATATAAAATATAGAAATATAAAATTAAATACACTGTTCATGGAAACGATAGGTCATACGTACGCATGAACATTGTTTCCATTTCATGTCGTATTGAAAGAAAGAAAGTAGATGACATATATGTATATATATATAATATCATTATAGTAGAATCATTATTTCATATATATCATATAATTTCACTAAACCCATCCTCAATAAATTCCATGTAAATTGTGAATGAGTCACATTGCATTGAGGAGACAGTAGTCCACACATCCACAAATGAAGTTATCGTATTTCCACAAAATAAAAAGCATGAAGGTATGTTTTATATAATAATTATAGAAAAATAAAGGAATCATAAATAACATATATATCATATAAAAATAGTGTGTCTATCATAATTTCTAATCATGAGAGGTGGTAAAGTAAAGACAAACAACATCATCTCGTGAGGCAGTAGTTCACCGTATACAAGAACGGTAAGTTCGTTACCCATTAGATGGAAGTGTGTGTAAGTGTAGATCAAACCATTAATATAAAAAAATCTCAATATATTTAAGATAATTATTTTATTATATAAATTTTTATAAAATAAAAAGAATTTATGGGCTTTAAGTAATAAATAAAACACCAACGTTCGTTGATGAATGTTACCTCTTCTTTGAGTATCTCCTTTTTATTTTCACAAAAGGACTTCTTTGGTTGGATTTCTACCCTAAATTAATGCTTATAGGATGAAGGGGTAAGTTGGGAGGATATTTTGATAGATTTTTTCTAAACAAAATAGGTTCTGATGTGTTAATAAAATAGATGAAGAGGTTCCCTTTTATAAGAGAGGGGAGGGGCACTTTGGGAATTTCTCAAAATATTAATTTATAAGAAATTCAATATCAATAAAAAAACCTATAATATTAAATTTATTAGATTATAATATATGATAAGTTTTTAATTTCATCAACCAATATATTTTATAAAAGTTTTGGTGTCATTTTAAACCTTATCATTTTGATTAACCCTTAGTTAAGCTATTTTAATTTTAACTATGGTAACAAAATTTTTACTATTATGAGGATGTACATTTTACATATAGTGTTTAAATAGGACCATAAATTGAAAATTTAAAACATTTTAGACCATATATCATCCCAGTTTTATTATTTAATATTTTTTATGACTTTTAAATAATTTAATAAAATATTTTTTTCATAAAATGTAACAAGTGTAAATTTGGACACTATTCATAACACTTACTTTAAGAATATCAATACACTAAGATAAATTCAAAACAATTTATTTAATACACTCCTAAAATTTTATATTTTCCTATAAAATTTGTGGATAACATTAATTAAGTCAAATTATATTTATTTTAATATTTCTAATATCATTTAATTGATTGTTTCATTAATTGAATAATTGTTGCATCATAATTTTGTAATTATTTATGATAATTATTTATTCAATAAAAATTAAAAATAAATTTATTTTATGAATATAAAATTTTTTACCCTTCATAATAATATATATAGTTGAGAATATATTATATTTATCCACATATTAAAAATATTATACTTATTAAAAGTAAGAGTGTGACATTTTGTCACTCTTTGATTTTAAAAATATCTAAATCATTTTCATGGACAAGTGTCCATTAAATAATTAAATTTATAATTATTAGGTGATATGGGTCATATAAACTTCATCCAATAACATTTTATCATGTTTTAGGGTAGTTTTATAATATTTATAATTTTATTTTCACCCTTAATTACCTAAATTTCACATAACAATGGAAATAAAAATTACCAAAGTTGTTATTCATATTGTCTAGAAATAAAATTTAACTGTTTAATAAATTTGGACCTCATGATTCCAAAAATAGAATTAATTTTTAAAAATTCAAAACATATAATTTTCAGAAATTAATTAAAAATTATTCCTGTTGGCGGATCGAGAAAATGGGTTTTTAAAGTAAAAACATCAAAAAGATTGAAATGTTTTTATATCCAAATTCAATGAGAATTTATTCCAATTACCTTAATTGGATTAAATAATAATATATTAATTTAATTTTACTTTAAAACTAGTCTAAAATATAATCTAACAATATAAAGAAATCAGGTGAAAAAAGATTTTTCAATTAAAATACAGAATTTTTTCACTATTCATCAAAAAATGAATATTATCAAAAAAATGCCAAAATTTCAAAAGAATTAAATTTTGATAATAAAATTTCAAATAATAAGTTTATTTTGTCAAATTTAATTAATAAAAGTTTTAAAAACTAGATTTAAAACAAGGGTGCCATCAAAAGGTAATAAAACTATTTTTTTTTAGAAAAAATACTTCTTATATATTTAAAATAGGATTTGTTCTTATATCATGTCTTGAAAACACATAAGATGAATGTTAAATATTATATTGAATATTATATATATATATATATATCATTAATATAATTCCACAACATTTATTTGTTTGTTTGTTGGTATAAAACATACTCGTGTACATTAAAATAATTTTGCAGAAAAACATTTCCTTTTATTTTTTTAAAAGGGTGTTACATTCATTTATAATAAATTGGAAAAATAATTATGTGCAAACTATAATTTCATAATTCAATTAATACATTTCATTTTCTCCATTCTAATGGCTAGGTTATAATTGTATTGTTTAATTAATTACAATAATAAAATGATGTTTCATAGAAACTCAATGTTGCATGTAACATAAGCTAAGTTGGTGATGTGTGTCGTGCAGGCTTAAATAGGTGTATCATATAACAAAATATATCAGATAATTTTAATTTATTAAAAAGGTTCATAAAAACTTGGGTTGTTACATTATACCCCCATTAAAATTAATTTCACCCTCTAAATTTTTCATTATAATAAAAATAAATGAGGAAACTTATACCGCGTTATATCCTCAAGTTGACACATAGGTTCTTTAAACTGGTGGTTTTCTCCACAAAACATTAACCATGTGAGTGGTTCTATTTTTTAGAACTTTTATATCTACTATCCAAAATTTCTACTGGTTTCTCTTCATAAGAATAATCTTTCTCCAACGGTATGACCTATGAGTTAAGTACATGTGAAGGATTAGGTATGTACTTCCTCAGTAGAGATACTTGGAAAAAATCATAAACTTGAGAGAGATTTGGTAGAAACTCCAATCCATAAGCTACTATTATGATACAATTAAGAATTAAAAAGGAAATCACATCCTTTCAATTTTAATTTTCACTTCTAAAATCAAAGATGGTTGTTTAAGAATTTATTTTTGGGAAACCAACATCATAAAAATTAATAATAAAAATCCCTTTAAAATGGAATGTTGAAAGCATAAAGGTTACCCAAATTAACTTATAGCTAGGTTTTCATATAGGATAACATAGGTGGAAAGTGAAAATTTGGACATGAAATAGAAATGGAACTATCAAGTTCTGATGGAATGTGATAGAGAACATGGTAAGGAGAAAGTTAACAATCACAAAGATATAACCAAAAGAGGCCTGAAAAAGTCATTCATATCATCAAAAATGATGATAACAGAACAAGATTTTATTTCAAGACCTTTTTTCCTAAAATTTTTAGAAGTTATACTTACTTGATTTCAGCAAAATCTCACCCTTCTTTATGCCTCGATCAATTTGAAATTCATCTCTTATTCAAAGAAATGGAGGTGAATTTTTCATTCCTAAAGTATTAACAGATCAAAAGATCTATAAATATTTTGTCTATATTTATCAAAAGAAAAATCGTTAGCACAATTTTTTCAATATGCATAAATCCTCATTTAGATAGATAATAATTTAAACTCTAAAACCTCATCCAAATTTCAACCTAAATAATTTCATAAATGGTTACCTTTATGATCCTTCTAAAAGATTAAATTCTAAAAAATTTAGAATAAGGTCACTAAAATTTTCATTTATCCCTCAAAAACATGATGTAGCTCTTAATTATCACATACCAAATATGTGAATACCATTATCATGTATTCTCTTGAAATGTGGTAATAACCTAAATTGCCATAAAACCTTAGTGAAAACATATATTCTTTCAAAATTTAACTCTTTACTCATACCATAAATCTGAAAATTCTATAAACTCAATCCATAATACCATATACCATCTTGTCATCTTACCAGTCCCAAGGTCATCAATACTATCCTATTAATTTTATCGAAATCAAACATCTCTTTACTTAATTATCCCAACATCATGCACACATTAAGAGTTATCCTTCCCTTAATCATGTTTTCTCCAAAAATATAAACTTACCGCCTCAATCACTACACATGGTTACCAATACCATTCAGAATATTCTCTCAAATCCTTAAGGAAAACTATAGTGGACCAATCATGAGATGTTTCATTATTCCATAATACCATAAAAGTACTTCTATAATATTATTCTGGAATCCAAATACATAAATACTTTAATCCTTCTGCTTCAATGATTAGCATGAAATAGGTCCTTCCTTTTTATAAAATTTAATCCTTGGGTTAGGGAATTAAGTTGGATAATTACCATATTCCCCACACATAAGATATTGAACTCCTTAATAATTTTTCACTCTATGGCCTTATTTTTCACATAGAAACCATCTTCCCCTCTATTTGATATATTCCTCCAGGTTCCTATTTCCACCTTCTTGATATAAAGGAATCTGAATATTCTTTCCTCTATGTTCGTAACCACATGAACTTTCATAAAATCCCATCTTCTTCTTATTCGATGTTTAAGGAATTTTACCAAAGTTCATGTTGTTAATAATATATCATGACATTTTATTAAGAATAATCATCACATATTTTACTCCAGTCATCATCTTATTTGAATTCTTATCAGTAAATTTTCTATAATATTCAATGTTAACCCAGTTTCTTTTAGTTCCCACCAATGACTAAAACAAGTAATCATAACATGGGGAACGCTTATCATGGCATAAAAACACGTAATCAATAAAAATTACTAACAAATTTTCAATCTATGACACCTTATGTTTAATCCAATGTTATTCATAATAATTATGAAAACTTCAGGATTGTGACATATACTTAGAATTATCCTTAGGGATCTTACTAAGGTTTTCTCATCCTCATTTCCAAAGGTTGACTAAACATTTTCTGTGATACTAACTATAACTACCTTGTATTTTCATACATTGACATTACATTATTTTTACAGATCATTTTAAATATTACTCAAGCAAACGCCCAAAGACCGTATTAGTTGAGTGCCTTTGGAAACTTGGAAACATAAACAACTGGTTCATAACACATTTACTTCTTCTCCCATCTATTTATTCATAACTAGACCCATTTTTTGAAGTATCAGACTTAAAACCTTTTTTCATATCTTGGGGGAAAGAAACATAAGAAAGGGTGATATTAGATGCTCAATAAGGATAAATAAAGGAGATACTTAAGTGCCCAGTGGATCATGCAGGTACACTAAGATGGGGGGTGAATCAGTGTACACATGTTTTTACCAATTTTATTTTATTTTCTCTTACCCCTTTTTAATTTGAACCTTATAACTTTTTAGAGTGAATAGATATTCCCAGTTTACAAACACAATTATACCACATCCAATATAGAAAGTAAATAAATCATTGTACATAGTATTTTTACAAGGTTTTCTCCCGATATGGGTGACTATATCCTTACTATGCTCAGGATGATCTGAGACACATATTCTCCACTAAGAATCAATCAACAATTACAATTGGTTTGGTCAGGTATCACCCTAAAACCATTGTGGGTAGGTATAAACCTTTTCCAAAATTATACTAGAATCCCACCAATGTTCTTTATACTAGCATCCCACTAGTGTTATTTACACTATCATCCCACTAGTGTTTCAAAAATACAACACTAACACAATTTGTAAGATCACAAGATATTCAAGCTTCCATTACAACATAAAAGTTTATCTTCCTCTTTGATCCATTGAGAATAAACTATTTCTGCACTTGCTCACTTTAACTTAAACAATTAAACTGCCACTAAATCTGATCAAAAACACTATATACTAGTCAGTTCAGTATACTCTCCTAAATTGTAGAAGATAATACTTCAAATTAAACTTACTACAATATCAGAATGAACAACTAAATATTCTCCAATACTCTTCAATTTGACTTCAAATATAATTCTTTGGATTAAATATCAAAAACTAAATTCACAATTTTCATGCAATGTATATTGCATGTACCTCATGCCTGTAAAATTCAATGCATGGTCTTATTTATTTTTTATTCATTATTTCATGTGTATAAATTCACATCATATTTTTGAAATGCAGTGCCTTTATGCATGTATATCACATACTGCCTCTTTATTGTTCCTTCATGTATTTTAATCCTGTTGAAATTATTAATAGTGTACAAACTCAACTGAATGAATTCACACTATTCTACTACCTTCAATACACGAGATGCTCACTGCCCTCAATACTACCTCTCTATTATTGAATGATGTATACACACACTCATTATACACACTTTATTGGTGTCATATATGAAATTTGCACATTGCCTCTTATACACACATATGAAAGCCTTCGTTCATGAGTGTGTGAACTACACCATCTCCTAATAGTATGTTCACTACCCTTCCACCTTGTGCGTGTTATTCCTTCATGTGAAATAGTATAACACCCAGAATATTTTTCACTCAACTCTGTTATACACTATATTCATGAAAAAAATGAAGATGCGTGGAATCGTGATGATCATCACATAAGCCTAAAAGACGTTTACTTCACTATTACCGAGTGGCTTACATGGAAAAAAGTTTCTTCACGAAAAAAATGAGTTTGAAAACCACAAATAAAGTGCTCACAGTTATCTCTGTTTCTTCATGAAAAAGAGTATGCATGGAACTTCTATTTATTGTAAACCAGAGCGTTCACAATTCTCTGTTTCTCTATAAATAAGATATTTTCACTAAATAATCAACACACACACTGCCTCGGTGTATACTGGTATTTATAGGTGGTGATCCAACCAACCAAGCTCAAGTGAAAAGCTTCTCTACATGCATACATCCTCTATTTTGTGACATAGAAAATCATCGTTATCTAAAAATCATTTTTCACTTCATAAAGTTTATCATCGGTTAGTTCCTAATTTATTCATTAAAATGAAACTGCATATATTTTTTATCATACTCAAATCATTAGAGGTCTAAAAAGAAGCTCCAATATTAATGCTCATATTTCTATCGATGTCGCAAGGAGGTGCTTCAATGAACAGAATATTTGGGTGTTGGATGAGGTTGAAGAGGACGCCACTGAGATGATTGGACAGCTCCAAATAATCATTCTATTTTCTTAGAATAATATAATAATGACCAGAATCATTGTTCAATATTTGTACAATGCTACATGAAAGAAACTTGATGAACTGTATCTCTCATATGATCTTGATGGAGAAGATGTTGCGCATAAGATTTCAAATGGCTTATATTATCAGCAGACATATCGCATGATCGAAATTCATTCGGTGTTACATTTAATCATTCCCACTTCAAAATGGATTCACATTTATCACTCATTTATAATACAATATGTCGCATCCCTCTAGTAGAATTGGTTATTGTGTCCTGAAACAGGCTGGAACCACTTTTTGTTATCCCTCCTTCTATTATCGCACCCACAATGCTTCTCACAATCCTTATTGGCACGCACCTCTTCCCACAATGTTACCTCATGCCTTATCATTGGAACTCTCTCTTCTGGTGTCCCAAAATGGCTTGGGTCAAGGTAGATTTTTCATGGAAGTTGGTTTTCTAAATTTTTATTTACACCTCATTAAAAAATACTAGGTCATATTATGGACCAAAAAGTGTACTCAAAAAATTCCTAAGCAATAAAAATAAATACAAATTCCTTTGAATGTAAGGCCAAGACAAACCCCTCAAACACTCCTCATACATAACTTTTGAATAAAAAAAATCATTCCAAGTCTAACTTTTACTTCTTCATGCAACATGAAATCCATATTTCATGACATCCTTCAAAATGTGTAAAACAATGTGTCCTCCTTTGACACATGTCATTGGAACTAAAGAATAGTTCAACAATCATCATGTTTAAAATGTTTCTTTAACTGAAGCAACTCTTAAAATCAAATCAAAAACAACCTTTCCAACTTAATAATTCACTATACTAATTTAATGACAGAACCAAAATATCCAATTACTGTCACATTACCTTTTTATCAATTAAGTGTATTAACAACAATCACAAAAATTAGTTTCAACAAATTTGGGTTCTTCAATCTCCCCCTTTTTATTTTTTTTCAATACCCATTTCACTTTCAAAGTCAGTGTCTTATTCTCCCCCTTACTTGACAATAAACCTAAAGATATAATTATGGGAAAGGATTCAACTTGTCTCATTCTGTAACAACTAAAATTCTCTTCTTCACTCCTTTAATCTCCTTATTTCATAAGAGATATCACTTATCAAAAATTCAAATTTTTCATCTTGAGAGAAGGAAAACATCACAATTATTAAATAAATGATTATTTAATTAATTATTCCCAATTCTATATGAGCTAACCTAGTGTAGAAAACAAGATTGGTCAATTTAGACAAAAAAGATATTAATAAATTTTTTAGAATATGATGCCATCACTGAAATATTCTTTCAGAAGTTGTTCAAAAGATAATGAATGCACTTCCCCTTCATCAATCCATTTTACTTTTGTCATCAAATTATTAGATTATCCTTTTCTGATTTATAATTGGTATGCATATAGAGATAGAATAACATACCTCTTTACTAACAAGCTTCAATTTCCAAAATTTAAAATCATCAAGTAAATTTCTTACCAGAACATAAAATATTCATTTGATACCAGTTGAGATATCCAGCTCTGATAGTTGTTCATATTTTCTACCCCTATAGGGATGAGCTTCATCAATATTCATCATGAATGAATTTCTTCAAAAATGACCTTCAAGAACAATTTTAACATAAATTGATATAAATAACTTCATGATGGATAGACTTATGAATACTATATAATATCACAACACACATATCTTCAGGACTCCCCCTGAATATAGGAATCACCTTTAGTTCCATGTACAAGATAAAAAACACAAAATATCCATGAGAATAAGGTGTTTCTTCAATGATTTTTTCAATTATAGTATAAGGGAAGAGATTTATCTCTCAACCCAAAAACTCCTTTCAATTCTATTCTAGAACTATGAAAACTCATCATGCTTTCTCTTTATTTGACTTTCCAAAGTTTATCATTTAGTGGTAGAATGGTATTCTTAATTTCTTAAACTTTCATCTTAGATGGAATAAGCTTCTTCACATTAGAAAGTAGTTAAATTTCATTATTTTGTTCCTACTCTAACTTTTTATCCAATTCCAACTGCTCTATCCATATGACTAAACATCCTTTTGGTATATGCTTGGACTTCTTCTTGTGTGTAGACTCCTTCATAGTAGCATTTTTAACATAATAAATCATTAACGTTTCTCCTTTGTTCTTTACTAGTTCTATTTGTTCAGTTAATCATATCATGAATTTATCAGCAATATGCCCTGACATTTTTCACCTTCCACACAAATATCTAGAAATCATAGGATTATTCTTTTTATCCAACCTCTCATGAAATTCGAGTTTTTCATCTTGATTTTCATGCACCAAATCATCCATTTAATTTGATTTTGAGATTAATTTCTTTTTCTTATTTAGATTTCTTCCACCAACATTGGTGTTTATGACCTATTTTCAAAATTCCATGGTATGACCTTTTCTTCCATAGTAGAAGCATCTCTTCATTAGTGTCATATTAAAATAATCATTCTTCTTGGATGTAGCTTGATTCATAGTTTTCTTAACTTTTTTCTTTTTCTCACATCCCAATGAAGATTTATCTATATTTTTTCTTTTCCTCTGCATTTGATGTGGTCTCTTATCCATATTAGTATATGCATAGTGCATGGTTGGTACATACCAACACTCATTAAAATTATGACCAATTGTTTTGCAATAATCACGTAAGTATTCAATACAATCAAATCTATTATTGATAAATAGATTCTTCTACATCTATGAATTATGCTTCAAGTTTACAGGATTTTCCTTCACAACATATCTGATCCTTCTTAATATTGTCCTTTTGTAATGATCATGCATTGAAAAATTATTCCAATAGTCAATAGCCATATTTCCAAATTTCCAATAATTCCAACAATAGCCAACAAATCTTGATTTCTTCTTTTGTGAAACAATTTGGATAGTTTTGACATCTTGTTGCTTTTGGATAATATAATTATTCATCAGAGATATTTATGGGGAACAATACTTCAATTTCTTCTTCATATCCACCTTTAATGATACAGTGGAGTTCTCATAAATCTTATTTACCCATGTTTGACTAGAATTCCTTTTGGAACCTGTACTTGCAGATGAAACAACATTGGTATAAACAAGAACTTCTAGATCAAGGATTACCTATTTCAATGAGCTTGAAATTGATTTATCTTGAGATAATCTCAAGATATTCTTGCCACTTGAATAAGTCTTGTTAAAAATAGGACTCTTCTCAAATTAAATCTTGGAATCTTTTCTAATCTCATAATTTTGTGAAGATTCATCCTAAATGTTCTCAATATTTCTAAACTTGACCTCCAACTCAAGATATTTCAGATTCAGATAATTCTTATGATCTTCAAGTGTTTTCACCATATCTTCACATTCTTTCTAGAAAGTATTTAATTGTGTTTCCTTCAGATTTTTCAAATTTACATTCATTTCAAGACACTTCATGTTGAGTAAATTTTTCTCATCTTCAACATCTTTTAGTTTTTCTTCCCATTGACTCTTTATTTTATGAACTTGATCATCAGGAATTTTATTTTCCTATAGTAGTGAATTATTAAACTCTTTAATTCTATTTCTCTTCACCTATAGCTGGTATTCTTTAACATTCATAGAGGTTCTGTGTAGGTTCTCTAATGCACGGATCACTTCTGTATAAACTTTCTCAGTCACATCCTTTGTAATTCATCTTCAATCAAAGTAATTCTTTCATTGAAATGAAATATAGACTGATATTTTTATTTTTCAACTCGGATGATATCCCATCATTGTATTTTATTTACAACTAAAAGTCCTTAATATTCATTGAATCTTTATGATATTCTTCAAGTGTGTGAATTATCTTAGTAAGAACCTTCTCAGTAAATTCTTTCTCAAAAATGTTTCTTTGTAATTGTTCTTTGACATGGGAGAAATGTTTGTTTCAAAGTGATATATCTTCTTTTTTGGCATCAATAATTTTTCAGAGAATGTTATATCTTTGAAACTTCTTTGACAAAGCCTGCTCCATATCCTCAGCTTACTTTTTAAGCTATGACTTTTCATCATATATTCATTTGATAAAAGAAAATATGTAAACAACAACTTCAGTATGAACATTATTTATATAGTCTTTGATTTATGAATAAAAGTCACTCAGTGATTCAACAAATTCTTCTTCATCACCGCTTAAACCATGCTCATCAAAAGGGTCTTTATCAATTAATTTAACATATACTTTTAATTGACTACCAATATGAATACATCTTTAGTGTGATGAATCCTATTTATTCTTTGAATTATTTCTCATCTTTCTTGTATCTTTATTCTATCTATTTTTCAATGTTTTTGCAGAAAACTTCTTATTGGAACTGACATAGATAGGAACTAAAATTTTAATATGAGATATCTCTATAACTTATTCAAATTAAAATTAACACTTCATATAAGTCTAATCCAAACAACTAGGACAATAGGATAGATCCAATAAGAGGTGTAACCTATGCTCTGATACCAATTGAAGTGATCAATGGATCATGAAGGTACACTAAGAGGGGAGGTGAATCATTGTACACATTTTTTTTACCAATTTTACTTTCTTTTAACTTACCCCTTTTTAATTTGAAACTCTGCACTTGTTAGAGTGAATAGATTTTCCCTGTTTACAAACACAATTATACCACATGCAAGACAAAAAGTAAATGAAGCAATACACACAATATTTTTACAAGGTTCACCCCCGATATGGGTGACTACATCCTTGTTATGTTATAGATGATCTGAGACACAGATTATTCACTAAGAATAAATCAATAATTACAAGTGGTTTGGTCAGGTATCACCCTGAAACTATTGTGGGTAGGTGTGAACCTTTTCCTAAATTATACTAGCATCCCACCAGTGTTCTTCATACTAGCATCCCACCAGTGTTCTTTACACTGGAATCCCACAAGTTTTTCACAAACACAACACTAAAATAATGTGTAAGATCACAATATATTCAAGCTCCCATTGCAACACAAATGTTTATCTTCCTCTTCGAGCCACTAAGAATGAACTGTTTCTGCACTTTCTCACTTCACTGAAATAATTCAACTACCACTAAATATGATCAACAACACTATATGCTAGTTGGTTCAGTATACTCTCCTAAATTGTGGAAGATAATACTTCCAATTCAACTACTTAGATATCAAAATGAACAACTAAAGATTCTCCAATACTCTACAAGTTAAAATCTAATATAATTCTTTAGATTAAATCTCAAAAACTCAATTTACACTTGTCATGCAATGTACATTGCATGTACCTCATTCATGTAAAATTTTATGTATGGTCTTTTTATTTTTTATGCATTATTTCATGTGTATAAATGAACATCATATTTTTTCAATTCACTTCCTTCATGCACATATATCACATACTGCCTATTCACTATTCCTTCATGTATTTTAACCCTATTGAAATTATTAATAGTTTATGCATTCTGATGTGAATATTTTTTTCATGAAAACCTCAATCAATATTTTTTCCCTTATTATGTAGTATAGTGGTGTCCATGGAGTTGTCTCTCGAGGAGGTTGAAATTGAGTTGTAAAACTATCACTTTTTTTTGTTTTGTTTTTTACAAGAAGAGGAATTTTGGGGGATTTGATTTAAAGTTTAAAAATAGAAGTAAAGTGAAAGAAAATAGGAATACTAGTAAATTGAGAGAAAATAAAATGGTTTTAAAATCAGAATTAAAACAGCGGTCATGGATAATCTTGAACCTCTCAAACACTTCCCTCTTCCTTTTATAAAAATATTTCTCAATTGAATTTCAAAATTCATCCCCAAGGACCCCCAAGTGAACACTAAAATTTTAATAGACATTATATCAATAACTCAATATGATTTTTGTCCCACCTATTGAAGTGATTCAATTAATTAAAGACCTCTAAGTAATTGAACCTAATTGAAACCACTATGCTCAATGGTAAGACCCCGCCGTAGAAATTTAAATATTGAATTCAATTAATTTACTTCATAGATAGAGAAACCATCCAAAAAAATTGAATTTATATTAAAGAAATAAAACAATTTCATTCATCAAAAAATATATGTTCAAGTGAAATTCAAAAGGAGATTACACAATAAGATCACAACTCGGAAGAGAGTGTTATTCGGTTGTCTCTATCTGCAACCACATTAGGCTTAGTCACGCATCACTTGAGAAACCTCTATCTTCTCCATTATAGAATCAATGCACGGAATCTTCCTCATAATCTAGGTCTCCACTGCAGTGAAGAAAGTCTCTGAATTGCCTGAAAAATGTTCAGTTGTGCTGTGTTGCTCTTATTGGACCCAGACTGCCTCTAAGAAGTGGCTGAGGGGTGCCTTTTATAAGAAATCTCATCAAAACATCGGCCCACATCATCTTTATTTTTTTATATGCATCGACTATTACACGACATTTGTAAAGACCCGAAATTTCCATGTAAATTTTTTTTTAATATATGGGAATTTTATGAGTCCGAAAAAATTGACGGCGCGTGATTCTGAGGCTCGGAGTTCCTGGAATGAATTTATGAACTTTATTTCGGGTACATTCAGTAAACATGTGAGAGGGATTTTCTAAATTTTGAACCGGTGCTCGGAATTGAAATATGATGGCATCGTTGAACTCACAGTTTCGGTATTCGCTTAAGGAGACCTTCACCTTGACCGTAGTAGGTCGAGGGTGAAAGATAGAATTTGGTTTTTCGTGAAAGAATTAAATAAAATAAAATTGTGTAACATTTTATTTTCATTGGAACTCCCATGTGGATGTTGAGAGGTGGGGACCACCATAACTAAACCTACCATGAGAGGTTATAGAGGTGGGAACCACCATAACTAAACCTCCCAAGAGAGGTTATGGTGGTGGGGACCACCCGAGACTAAAACCCCCTGGAACTCCCTCTTAAATGTGGGGGAGCCTCTTAAACTCCCCCACTTTAATGGTGTCACCCCCTTTAATTAATTATACCAACTCAATTAATTAATTAAATGGATTTTAAATTATGCCAAAATATTCTATAATGTTGACTAATTCATTTTTAGGTGGATTGGGGGAAGGTTTTTGGAAAAGGAGGAGAGATATTTTGGGAGAAGAACACTTCTCCAACAAGGAATGCTCCTCCAATGAAGAACGCTCCTCCAAAGAAGAACGCTCCTCCAACGAAGAACGCTGATGCTCAACTTTGACTTCTTCCTTGGGACATCCTCCAATGTGGTACATCTTCAATTGACAATCGTTCTTCCCTCCTCATTGACGTCAACAAATGAACGAGGTAGGGGTTGTTATTGAATTCATGAAATTTCTTGATTAAATTCCTCGTTCTTGGAAAGCGTGGAGAACACGGATCAACCAAAATAAGTTGATCCATGATTCGTATGAAATGGTAGAGTTTGAAATTCTTGATTCATGATTTTGTTGAGCCACTTGCTA
Source organism: Viscum album (assembly GCA_963277665.1). Taxonomy (NCBI): domain Eukaryota; kingdom Viridiplantae; phylum Streptophyta; class Magnoliopsida; order Santalales; family Viscaceae; genus Viscum; species Viscum album. The sequence goes on along the minus strand of OY728152.1, from coordinate 1,724,614,669 downwards.
CCGCCCTAATGCGGAGGGTGCGGGCCAAACAAACATGGCCCGACCCCTCCATCGTTCTTCTTTATTGGTGTGTTGTTTGTGATGGTGATGGTGACTGATGTTGGCGTTTGGCACCGGTGGAACTTGAGAATTGTGGAGAAGGTGATGAATTAAGGGTGGTCGGTCAAGCCAACCGCCAGTGAAGGCATGGCGCCGCACGGCTAGCCATGGTGGACCACCGCCCCGCGGCCATCGCCGCCCCATCGCACCGCCCCACGCCGCCAGGCCGGGCTGCCCAGTGTGGGTCGGACCACCCAGCGGGCCAAGCCGGACCGCCTAGTAGGCCGGACTTCCCAGCAGGTTTGGCTGGGTTGACCCAAACCGGGTCGGCCTAGGCCGGGTCGAACCGGACCCGGACCCACTATGACCCATTTACGCTCTTTTGGTCATAACTTTGGCACCAGACGTTCGTTTGACGAACCATCAGCGGTGATGGAAACCTTGGAGTGAGATGGTCCCTTGAGTATAACCCACTAGAGTTTTGGGTAAAGTTGGAGTACGGTCAGGTTGGATCGAGCACGAATCCAACCGGTCCCTCGGGATAAAAAGGCTAATAACTTACAGACCGAGCATCCGATTGATGTGTTGTCTGTTATGTCGAGACCCATATGACGTAGTGGTCATTTGAGATACTTATTTGTGGGACTTCGTGGCAGTTGGAGTATCGACTGGTGTCTTGAGAAGTGGAACCTCTCGGAGATGAGTAAGCCTAGTGCAGAAACCCAGTAGCTGGCTGTGACGTGAAGAATGAAGAGTGATCCTGTGTGGGTCAGCACCTAGCGATCCTATGTGGGTCAGCACCGAGCGATCCTGTGTGGGTCATCACATAGCGATCTTGTGTGGGCCAGCACTTAGCGATCCTGTGTTGGTCAGCACCTAGAGATCTTGTGTGGGTCAGCACCGAGCGATCCTGTGTGGGTCATCACTGAGAAATTCTGTGTGGTTCTGCCTCTTAACAGAGTAAGATCATTCAGTAGTTACATATAATCATCTCTACTATTGTACCTAAGTTATAGCTGGTGTGATCTGAGTCTGTACCTATGTAGTACTTTCCTTCTTGGTAATACCTTGGTTGTATTCTTCTGTGAGGTGTACTTGTGTGGTACTAGCCTTCGTGGTATTTCTTCCTTTGTGGAACAGTTGAGCTTGGGGCTTTGGAGTTGGACTCCATGTTTTCCTCATGATTGAGATGGGTTTACTTGATAACTTAGGTATATGTATGGACATATACCTACGTAGGGTTATCAATTGTTTCCTTCCTTTTTGGTTTATCCTTTGTGGATTTTGTGAGACCTTGAGGGTCTCAGGGTCCCTACTGAGTATCGTTATACTCACCCCTACATGGGCTATGTCCGCACTTCATTGTGTTTGGTGCAGACGATGGATAGTGCTAACTAAGGATGAGGGTACCAGGACTAGAGGTAGCTTGGAGGTGGACGTTAGACGAGGCGAACCTCAAAGATGGCCGTTCGTGAGTTGTATCTACCCTTTAGGTAGGATCCGTGGTGGACGATCCAGGAGCTGCTTTTCACCTATCAGTTGTGTTGTACTTTCCAATTTTCCTTGTACTTTCCAGTTGGTCTTGTATTCTGGCCCCTTTTTACTTGTTGTACTCACTCAGTTTACTATTAAGTTTACTTGAGTTTGTATCTTGTTGTGTTCTTGGTTGTGTGTGTTACAGGTTATAAAGGCAATGGCTTCCCAATTTTAGGGAACATGCCTTCAGTGCTAGTCGCCAGCCCCTGGCCTATGGAAGCCAGGCTTGGGGTAGTCACGACATGGGCCCTAGGGGAAGGATTGTGACAACGTGTAATGGACTTACATGACATGTAATCCTTCGGTAAACAGTCATCGCAAATATTAACATGATCTTATCTGAAATCTCGTTCGAAAAATGCCACGTCATGTATTGAAGTTACTCACGTGTATTGGTCTTTTACAACTTGTAATGATGTCACGACTTGTCTTGCACAACAAATCCAGTTTTAACAAATCACAACATGTGAGGTATTACAAGATCTATAATCATTTTACTTCAGTTTTTTAGCTCCAATTCTTTCTAAAAAATCCGGTGTTGCACCACTTCGCTTCACTCATGGCGTGAAGTGTCCTTTAGGTGCAATCTTAGAATACAAAATCTATTGAAAACAGTTAAAAGTCTAGTATTGTGCAATTTTATATTTCAACCTCAAAAAATCCCTAAATTCCAAAAACAATGCAATTTCACATAAAACGATGCATTGGTGGGGTTTAAATCCTTAAATTAGATATGAAAAATGGTGGAAATATTATCTTTATCACACTCAACTGGATGAATTCACGTTGTTCTGCTACCTTCAATACATGAGATTCTCACTACTCTCAATACTTCCTCTCTATTATTGTATGATGTATGCACACACTCAACATTGTTTTGTAGCCTTCAATACATGAGATACTCACTACCCTTAATACTTCTACTCTATTATTGTATGATGTATGCACACAATAGACACTTTATTAACATCACATACACTTTTTATGCACATAATAAACACTTTATCAACATCACATACAATTTGTATGCACACACTCATTGTCCACGCTGTATTTGTGCTACATATGAAATTAGCACACTGCCTCTTATAAACACATATGCAAGAACATATGCACATGCATTGTGCTTTGCTTCTATCTTGTGCAAGCTACACCTTCATACACATTATGCATATAGACAGTTTCATATGTGAAAGCCTTCGTGCATGAGTGTGTGAACTACACTATCTCTTAATTGTATATTCACTACCCTTCCGCCTTGTACGTGCTATTCCTTGATGCGAAAATGAATATGTATAGAATCTTGATGATCATCACACAAGCCTAGAAGACGTTCATTTCTCTATTCCCAAGTGGCTTACGCAGAAACAATTTTCTTCACGAAACAAATGAGTGTGCAAAGAACAGACCAAGTGTCCAATTAATCATTCTATTTGCTCAAAATGACAAAATAATGACCAAAAGCATGGTTCAATATTCAGACAATTATTTAAGGAAGAAATTTGATGAACTGCCACTGTCATATGAGCTCGATGGAGAATATGATGCCCAAAGATTTCGAACGGCTCATATGATTAGCGAACAGATCGCACGGTCAAAATTCATTCGGTTCTACAGTTAATCATTCCCACATCAAAACAGGTTCACATTTATCACTCCATTATAATAAAAGATATTGCATCCAGTACCACAGAATGGGGCAAGGGCAACACTATGTTTTCTCAACACTAAACAGAAAGCGATGATAAAAAAGCGACTTTTATTAACGCTAGCAAAAAGCATCGATAAATCTAACAAAAAGCACTGATAAATATAACCTTTATCAGTGCTAAATTTAATGCTGATAAAAGTTTTTAATTAAATATATTATTAATTTATATAAAATTTTTATATTTATATTCAAAAAAAGTTTATTTGTATACATTAAATAAAAAACGCATGTTTATAATTAATATTTTTTTTTAATAATTCTAATTTATATATAATGTTTTAAAAAAAGTGTTTCTAAAATTATAATTTAATATATGTATATATATATAATTATAAGATTATAATACATTTCATTAAATAATGAATCTATTTATTAGATTTATTAGATTTATTAGATTTATTAGATTTATTAGATTTATTAGATTTATTAGATCAATTATATTCATTATATTTGTTATATTTATTATTTATTTATTTTATTTATTTTATCTATTTTATTTATAATAAATATAATAATTAGATTTATTAAATTTATTACATTTATTACATTTATTACATTTATTACATTTATTAGATTCATTAGATTTATTATATTCATTAGATTTATTATATTTGTTATATTTAATATATTTATTTTATTTATAATTAATATATATATATATATATACTTTTTAAATATATATATTTATATTATAATTATTAAATATATATGTGTTTCCAAGGAATTTTGGTCAATAAATATATTGACCATGTGTGCATATATGTTATGTATCATCATGAATGTTCATTTATACATTAAACCTTTATTATTCATGATGTTCATTAATGGTTCATTTTTTATTATGTATATTTTATTAATAGGTATATATGATTAATACATGTTACCCATATATACTATTATGTTCTAAAAAATATTTATAAAATTACATTAAATATATTTAAACAATAAATATATTTATTATATTTATAATTATCAAATTTTAATTATATATAAATACTTTTTAAATATATTTATTTTTAATTATAATTATAACTATATATATATATTTATTTATTTATTTAAATAAATATAAAATTACAACTAATACATATATTATAATTTTACAAATATATATATATATATAATTATATACAAATATATACAAATATTTATAAATATATTAATTTATAGTTATAATTATAACTATAAAAAAATATATGTATATATATGTGTAAATAATTATAAAATTATAATAAATATTTTTATTATACTACTTATAAAGTTATAAATGTATAATTAAATAAATATATTTATAAATAAATACAAATATTTATAAATATAATTCTAAATAAATGTAGATATATTTAAATAATTAAAAAATTATAATAAATATATTAATTATATATATTTATAAAATTATAAATATATTTGTTATAATTTTATAATTATATATATATATATATATAATTATACTTACAGCTATAAATAAATATTTATTTATTATATTTTTAAATTACAAATAAATATATATTTATTTAGTATTTATAATTATAAATAAATATATATTTATTTAAATAATTATAAAATTATAATAAATATATTAATAAAATAATAAATATTATAAATATAAATTTATTATAATTTTATAATTATTTAAAAAAATAAATATTTATTTATTTATAATTATACTTAAAAATAAATATATATTCATATAAATAATTATAAAAGCAGAAAAAAAAATATAGTTATATATATCCATAATCTTATAAATATATATATATATATATATATATAATATTTATTATATATATTTCTAAGATTATAAATATAATAAGTATATTTCTTATAAATTTATAATTATTTAAATTATAATTTTATATATATATATATATAGTTACAATTATAAATAAATAAATAAATATTTATCATATATATAATATTATAAATATATATAATAATAAAAATAAATTAGTAACATTGTATCTTTATGAACGCTTTTTTAGTACTGATAAAGGCCTATGTTTATCAGCGCTAAAAAATCGCTTACAAAGGGAATCTTTGTCAGCGTTATATTTTTAGCGTTGATAAAGACATTTCTTATCAGCATTTTTTTAGCGTTGATAAAGATAAGCTTTTATCATCACTAAAAAAACATTGATAAAGGCATGTTTTATCATTGCTTTCTATTTTAGCGCTGATAAAACATATCTTTATCAATACTTTTTAGCTAGCATAAATAAAAGGTTCACCGGGTTTTATAAAAAAACTCTAACTTTCTCCCTCTTCCTCGCACTCCTCAACCTCTCATGGAAGTCGATCGTCACCACCATGCCGCCACCACCACCACCTCCTCCTCCTCCTCCTCTCCTGTTGCCTCTCATATACCGTGAACCACACCTCCACCGAGTGCCTTTCCACCGTCGTGAACCGAACCGTCGTGCACCTCTCCTCTGTCGTGCACCACACCTCTGTTGTGTGCCACACCTCGGTCGTACACCTCTCCTCCACCACACTCCTCTCCTCTGTCAGCGCCTCTCCTCCACCACACGCCTCTCCTCCACTAGAGGACTCCTCCATCACGTGCCTCTCCTCTATCACGAACGCACCTCTACTACACACTGAACCACACCTCCGCGGTGATTTTTCTCCTCTTTGTCATTTGTTTCGTCTTTTTCTCATGTAATTATTGTTTGATATTGATGGTATGTTGTGGATTGTATTGGATAAATGCCCAACTGAAAATCATGGTCATTGGTGGTCCTTGTTTGCGCACTAAATGATTTTTATTTTGGTTAGTGTTCCTCTTCATATTTTTTTCCATTGATTTTGTGTGACTTAGTTATGGATTTGAAGTGTGATGACACTAGAACATAGTGTAATTGCTTTTTAATGATGAGTATTTTTGTCGTTATGGGTTGAGTAGTATGTCACTTGACATATTTATGTGTTCTCCATTAATGTCGATAAGTTTTAGCTTTGATTTTTCTTGAGTGAGGTAGGTGTTTCTTTGTAACTCCCTTGTAATACATGTTATAAATTTCTTGGATGTGTTTAAATGATTTATTATAAAATTATAATCCTATGTTATGAATGTGTTATGTTTCAATTCAATTAAAATGGTTTAAAGACTTGGCATAGACTTATGTCACATTCCAAGTGTTTTTTAAAAGGACCAAGTGTATTTTTTTAATGGAATTGAAATATTTTGAAAGTTTGGTGATCAATTTTTTTTCTTTAAATTGAATATGTGATATTTTAAAGTCATGTTTTGCAACACGAATGGAATTGACCTTCAACCTATTTAAATGGTTTTGAGACCCTTAACTCTCATGGTGGATTAAGATGGTTTCAAAAGGATATTTAAGCTTAATAAAAGGGTTCTTAGCACATATTTCCTTCAAAAATAAAAGGGTTTATTATTTTAAAATTTTATTTAAATAAAATGGTTGGGTTTCCAAATGGGATTTCTAGTGCATTTTGATAAATGGTTTTTGGATGAAATTTGAAATATTGTTCTCAAATGGGGTGAAAATGGATTAGCTTCTCGAGCACATTTGTAAAGTCCTAGTTGGTGATTTAAAGGAAGTTATTTTATAAATATGGGAGACCCTCAATTGAGATCCATGCATTTATTTTTCCTATTGTGGCTCGTGAACCCATGGGGGATTCTTTATATTCTTATGGTTATTGTGAAGCTTATAAAAGTATGTGAAAGGGGTTGTTTCTTGTGAGGGTGTAGGAGGTGGGGTGAGGTTAAATTTCAAATTATTGAAATTATATTTATGTGATGATCTATTATTTCATTGGTTAATCACTTCCACTATTGAAATTTCATGGGTGTCCTAGAAGACTGGTAGGGATCCAAATAAGTGAAATCCCTAGTGTGGATTGTGATGCCTTGTGTAAGGACCCAGTTAGATTAAGTGAGTTTCTGAGATGTTTTAGTGTCCCTAGAATGTATTGGAAGGGACCAAGGTTTCTTTTGATCCCCTGATCATGATAGATCCTTGTGAGTTCTATAGGACTACTTGGATATGACAAGTTAAATAGTATCGACCTAGGTTCCTCATCTCCAGTTCAGGATCCAAATACATGAGTCTTAGGAAGTTTCACATGATGGTTACATCATTCTTAGGACACTTTATAGTATTTGGATTATGTTTCCTTGTTTCATTAGTGACTATGTATGATCATCATTTCACTTAGATTGTGTATTTTATTACTTTCAAATAGGTTTATTTAAATGGTTAAAAAGTTTTATTTAAAAAGGAAAAAAATTAGTTATTTGTTAAATGAGTTTTAAGAAATGGATTTTCATTGTGGTTATTTATGAAAAAGATTTTTTCAAAAACTGTTCTAAAAGAGGGATAATCTATTATTTGACATGTATTCTATGGTTTAAAAGGCTCTCTTTCCTTTTTTTGATATTTTTATTTCAAATTTTTAGTCATTGTTGTTTTTATATTATAAAAGGGTGGTTGTTTGAAAATATGTAAGTTTATTATTTTTACACTTGTTTTATAATTCATGTGAAAATATATTTTATACCTTATTCTCAAACTATCACTTTATGAACTATATTATGAAGGGATTCAAAGAAAATTATTTATGAGATCATACAAAGAATTTTAAGCTCACACCCTACATATGAACTGGTGGATGGGAGTGTATGATGCTCTTATATCTCCTTTTTAGTGCCCTATTTTGTTTTGTTCTTGATACTCAGATTGGTCCATGGTTGGATGATGGGATGTGGAGAGTTATTGGGGGTCACTATTGTTGATGTTGGAGTTATTTGGGTTTTGATAGCCTTTTAACTTTCCTTTTAGGATGTTTTAGTAAGAACTAGTTGTGATTTTTTTTAGGAATCAGGTGATTGGTATGGAGTGGGTTCTTAATCACTACCCTTTGTAACAATGCTTAAGTTTCCATAGGCTAGTTATACTCCCTGCATTGATGGTTTGGATAAGGCGTGGTAGTAGATAAGACTCTATGTGATATGGTAGAGGATTATAAGATGATATTTGAATTATATGAGATAGGGATGAACTACTAACTTCAAATTTCCATCTATGATAATACCATTGAAATGGGCTTGGCATTATATGAGACCTGACCTAAGTTGTGTATATCAATATGAGTATTTATATTTTCATGAGTGATCCTTATAAGATCTTAATGGGAGATTGATTAAAACACCAATCTTAACCATAAATGAGATGGGTAATGAGTATGGCTTATATTGTGATGTATCACGAGTCAGGATTTGAACAGTTTTAGTCCATGATGTTTATGTGGTTGCTTATGGGTCCAGACAGTTAAGAAAACATAAGAGAAACTTCCCAAATCCTTTCCTAGATTTGGAAATAGTGGTGCTTTCCATGAGTTGTTATTGGAATACACTAAAAAAGTGTTTGAAAAATGTGTTCAACGTACCTTTTTTTGGTTTTAAATAACTTTAAAATGATTTAAACACTTTGCATGGACTTAGGTTGCATGCGAAGTGTTTCTCAACTCACCTAATTGGATTTCATTAAGGGATGTGAATGTTTTGAAATAATATGTAATATTGGTTTCATTTTAACAAGGGGTGTGTGAAGTTTTAAATGAAAATTTGTAAAATATAGATGGTTTTCTCTCATTTTAAATGATTAGAATTATTGGGTCATGAAGTTGCCTTGAATTCTTTATAAAAAGGGATTGGAGTTTTAAGAAAGAGTGTTTGAAACTGATTGGTTAATTTTAAAAAGGGCATATTATTTTAAAGAGTAATTTGAGTAAATGGTTGGTTTCTTAATGGGATTTCAAATGTGATTTTATAAATAGTTTTCAAAGGATACTTAAAGTCTATAACTATTTTTATCCTTGGTTAATTTTTATATCAACACTTTGTCTATTTATTTTCTTAAATATTAATATCACCGAATCAAATAAGATGGATATGAATAAAGATTGGATGTATGTCAATTGTTTGAAAAGATAGTATGAAGATGGAGTGAAAGAGTTCATCAAGTTTGAAAAAGATCATGTATATGATCCTTCTCAAATCCTTTGTTCGTGTTTACGTTGCTATTATTTAAGACAATTTAGTCCAGAGGAGTTGGCAGAGCACTTGATCTTTCATGGAATATATTGAAGTTATCAATGTTGGAATAAACATTGGGAAAAAGATAATATAGCTAGTGGCTAGGATAATAGTGCATTTTATGGATCATTTAAAATGATTAAAAGTGTGGACAATGAAGAAGACTATATCAAGAATGTGATTATAGATGTGAATGATGATGAAGATCGTATTGAGGAAATGACAAGGACAATTGAAGATGAACTTAGTGATTTCCTAAAATTGTTAAAGCAGTTAAAGAGTTGTTCAAATACACCTTTCTATGGTGGTTTCACTAAATATATAGCATTTTTAGTCGTACTAAAGTTGTATAATTTGAGAGCAGGTAGTGAATGGAGTGATGCCAGTTTTACAAAATTACTTTCTCTATTGAATGGCATGCTCCCAGAAGATAATGAGCTCCTAAGCTGAACATATGATGCCAAATGAATTCTACGTTCGATGAGTATGATCTCTGAATGAATTCATGTCTGCCCAAATGATTGTATACTATTTTTTAAGGACCAAAAATCACTTATAGAATTCCCAAAGTGTGGTGCTTCTTGATACAAGAAAGATGAATCTGGTTCTACGAAAGTTGTATGGTACTTTCCAATCATTCCAAGGTTTAGGTGCATATATGGAAGTGAAGATACCACAGGTAAATTGACATGGCACACAGAAAAAAAAAAAAATATGGGAAAACACGTCACCCGGAAAACTCTTCTCGGTGGAAGATAATCAATCATGAGTATCCTGATTTTGAAAACAAGGTGAGAAACCTTCATCTTGTGTTATATACAGATGGAGTGAATCCTTTTGATTTTCAAAGCATTAATCATAGTACATAGCTGGTTATATTGGTAAATTATAACTTGACATCGTGGTTATGCATGAAACGAAAACACATCATGTTGTCTATGCTTATATTAGGACCAAAACAATCGGGTAATGATATTGATGTTTATTTAGATCCATTGATCGAGGATTTGAAATTAGTATAGGATTCAGGTGTTACGTTGTATGATGCTTATAGAAATGAATATTTCATGTTGAGAGTCATGTTGTATGGGATGATAAATTATTTTCCTACTTATGGGAATTTTTTAGGATATAGCATTAAAGGATGTCATCGGTGTCCTATCTGCAAACAAGGTACACAGTCAATTAGGTTGAAACATTCATCGAAAATAGTGTTTCTAGGACATCACATATTTCTACCCCGACGACATAAGTACCGATATTGGACGATATCATTCAATAGAAGTTTAGAATAATGTACAACACCATCTCCACTAACTGGTGATCAACTATTTGAGAAATTAAAATATGTGGACACTGCTTTTGGTAAACCATTTTTAAAAAACCTTAAGAAAACCAGTTGGAAGAAGAGTTCATTTTTTTTGAATTACCATAATGGAATTTTTTATACATCGGACACTTTCTTGATGTTATGCATGTTGAAAAAATGTATGTGATAATTTCATTGGAACATTGTTAAATGCACCTGGAAAAATAAAGGATGGAATTAAGGATATGTTGGACATGGTTGACATGGGAATACGAAAAGATTTGGTGCCAGTGAAGGGTAAAAAAACTTTTCTTCCTCCAGCTACTTACACTCTTTCTAGGCAGGAGAGATATCAATTTTTCAACTTCTTGAATTACATAAAGGTTCCAGAGGGGTATTCGTCAAATATCAAGAACATCATTTCAATGACTGATTTAAAGTTAAAGGGTCTGAAATCAAATTACTACCACATTTTGATTCAAGATCTAATTCCTATAGTTTTATGTTTCATTTTTCCCAAGAATGTTTGTTATACGTTAACGAACCTCTATTTTTTCTTCAAATCTATATGCAACAAAGTTATAGACATGGAGAAATTTTTGAGTATGGAAAGAGAAATTGTTGTCATGTTATGTGAATTAGAAATGTTCTTTCTACCGACATTCTTTGATATGACGGTTCATTTGATGGTTCACTTGGTGAGAGAGATTCAAATATGTGGTCATGTACACTATATATGGATGTACCCCCATTGAATAGTATATTAATATTTTGAAAGGGTATGTCAAAAATCAAAGTCAAACAGAGGGTTGTATTATGGGGCGATATATTATTGAGGAAGCCATTGAATTCTATACTGAATACCTATCCGGTGTGGAAATCATTGGTCTACTAAAATCTTGTCACACTGGGCAGCTTGCGGGTGAAGGAATTTATAGAAGAGAGGTTGTCACAATCAATATTACAGATCAGGAGCAGACCCACCTTTACGTTTTTCATAACAGTTTAGAGGTTGACCCATATGTTGAAACCCACAAAGAAATTATTAGGCATTTGAATCCATCAAGGGATGAAAATGGATATCAAATACACATAATCAACAATTTATAGGATGGTTTTGGGACCATATATTTAAAAAGTCAGATGAAAATCTAGACTAAATTTCAGAATGACTTTGATGGATAGTTGTAGGACCAAGTGTGTATGTATTATCTTATAATGCTTATGTAATTAATGGTTATACATTCTATACTAATGAACTTGATAAAGATAGTACCATGCAGAATAGTGGATTTACACTTGTGGTTGAAGCGATGCATGTTTCTGGTGATAAGGATAGAAATCTAATTTATGTGAATATGTCAGACTTTGGCATCATCAAACAAATAGGGGAGTTGGATTATATGAACTTCCAAGTGCCTATTTTTCAATGAAAGTGGGTTTATAATAGGAGTTCTATTAAAATAGGTGAGTTGGGATTCATAAAAGTTGATTTCAGTAAGGAAGGGTACAAAGATGAACCATTTATAATGGAATCACAGGCAGTAAAAGTATTTTATGTTCCAGATCCTACAAACTGAAACTGGTCAATTGTTCTGTTATCCACCAAAACCACTGAAGGGTCAGATGAAAATTCAACAAAGGATGACCCTTTCATTGGGATGTCATAATCATTTTGCAGTGGTCCCAATGTAGACAACATTTTTTATGTTATAGAAGACTACAATGAAGATATTTGGATAGTCGATAGAGAGGTCAAATCCCTTCAACCTTTAAAAAAAAGAGTTCAATAATCAGGTTATATTTTTTTGTAACATACATCATGTTACCTTATGTTATTATCTGTTCACTACTACTTTTATGTAATCTAAATTAAATGTTGAACCACTTCTGCAGATAATGACTTCTACATGTGATGATTCTCCCAATCCCAAGGCACAATAGGTCTCTCAACCTACTGCTGCTCGTAGTGAAGAGGACCAACATGTTTCTCAACCTGTTGATGCTACTTCTCCCAGTGTAGAGGTACACCATCATATGCACATGTTAATGCTAACTCTCTAAAAGAACATATTGATGATATTGAAATTGAAAATTGTAGGCACTGAAACACTGGAGGTGCAGAAAAAAAAGGAGCATCATAGTTTGATAGTGTTAGAAAAAATCCTTAAGGAAAAAACAAAAGGAATCAAATATAAGGTCTGGTGGAATAATTGGGGCTAACATTTTAACCCCAACAAGGCCATGTTCAGTAGTTACATTGGAATCATCACTCGAAAACGCGTGATGATTGATGTATAGTCGTGGAATCATGTTGTCACTGGGCTTAAGACATTGATGTGGGGAGATATTATGGTAACATTATGATATCATTTCTTTAATTTACTAAAAAATAAAATAATTAAACGTTGACTTACTCTTCATAATCCCTTTTAGAGTGCAGTTATAGTGGATGACTCGCACAAGCAGTATGTATTAAGGGTTTCTGAAAGGATTCACATAGGCTTTTTCATAATTTTAATGAAATGTTATCTTAAATATGATGAAGGGAAAATAAACCTACATCCACCTCCTATTTATGAACACCTGATAACCCAAAGAGAATGGGTTGTGTTTACTAACTATTGTGAGGAGAAGTCTTTTCAGGTACATTGTGTTTGGTAATACATTTTTGTATGATACATGTATTCATCACTTTGATTGACAGTTTTTTATTTATAAAATAGCAACTGAGTGCTAAAAATAAGGAACAAGAAGCAAAACCAGCATACCCCTATCATAAAGAAAGAATGTGGTATGCTTCATTTGAAAAAAAATTGGAACGTATTTTAAATCTACCATAATAATTTTATGTGACATAAAACTACACCATAACTATGTTTCTCTATTTATATGTAGATTAATGAATCCAAATCCAATGTCACTTTCATCCCACACCATATGTTAGGGAAGGAGGCATGTGTAAATAAATATGGGGTACTAATAGATGAAAACACACAAAAAGTGTGGGAAACATGTGTAAGTATGACATAATAAATATTTGTTTTGCTTTAAAATGATATTACATAACAATGATTACTTACTTTCCTATATTTTTTATCTGACATGGTAACAAGAATCAACAACACCCAAACCAGATGCGTACATACTTTCGGTGGCCTTGAAGCAGCCAGAAAAGTATGGTCGTGTCAGAGGTGTGGGTTTTGGGGTGACACGCTGAATATTTTTTGAGAAAAAAAACAATAGGAGGATCAAAGTGAAGAAATCAAAATGATGAGAAAAAAGAATATCTATCCTTGAAGAACATATGCAATTGAATAGAGTTCATGGAAAATATGATATATAGGAAACAACCGCACCTCAATCCGACACATGGTGTGACCAGTGTGACTAAAAGTGTCTGTTATCAGTTTAAAATTGACATTTTAGTTGAAAACGTTTCACTCACTAAAAACCAAGAAAACACTCTTCTATTATCTTTATAATTCAGAAGAGTTATTTGTATGTCCTTTGTGATGTGTATGAAGAAATATCACTTCAAACCGATGCACAATGTGACCGATATGACTCAAAATGGTTGTTTTTGGTTTGAAATGATGTTTTAGTAAAAAAATATTCATACTAAAAACTGAGCAAACCCATTTGAATTGTTTTGAAACTTTAGAAAAATGATCCTTGAGTCATTTTTAACGTGTAGGAATCAACCACACCTCAATCCGATGAATGATATGACCAGTATAAATCAAAATATGTCATTTATATTTGATATTAATTTTAGTGAAAAAATAAGGTACATACTCAAAACCATGAAAATCCATTATAATTGTTTTGATATTTTAGGACAATGATCTATAACTCATTTTTGACGTGTATGAATCAACCCCACCTCAATACGATGCACGGTGTGACCTATATAACTCAAAATGTGTTTTTTATTAAAAATTTACATTTTATTAATGTATTCTTTTATATTAATGTTTAATTTATTTTTTTATAGTATTACTAACATATTATTTGTTTTATTATATAGGAGGAACCTTTTGCTTGAGTTGGGATGATTTTTTCGGCAACTAATACCATGGGTGAACATTTTTGAGAGGGGTTCACGGATGTCAAAGGATGAAACATTAATGTTTTTAATTTTTTTTAGATAATTGTAAATGTAATTATATAAAACATTGTTTGAAATGTATATAGAATTGTTTTCCAAACCCTTGTATGTGATACTTTGTTCTTTTGTGCACTGATTTGTTCTTGTATGTGTTGTGCATGTTTTGTTTTGTGTAGGTGGTGTAAAGAACCGGAATTTCCATGTAAATTTTTTTTTAAATATATGGGAATTTTACGAGTCCGCAAAAATTGACGGTGCATGATTCTGAGGCCCAGAGTTCCCAGAATGAATTTCTGAACTTTTTTTTGAGTACGTTCAGTAAACGTGCGAGTGGGTTTTTCTAACTTTTGAACCGGTGCTCGGAATTGAAATCTGAGGGCACCATTGAACTCGCAGCGCCGGTTTTCACTTAATAAGACTTTCACCTCGACGGCAGTTGGTTGAGGGTGAAAGTTGGTTTTGGGGTTTTTTGTGTAAAAATAAAATAAAAATAAAAGTGTACGACATTTTTATTTTTATTTTCAACACATGGGGTCCACTGGAACTAAACCTCCATGTGAAAGTTGAGGTGTGGGGACCACCAAACCTTAACCTCTCATGATAGGTTATGGTGGTGTGGACCACCCGAACCATAACCTCCCATGAGAGGTTATGGTGGTGGGGACCACCCAGGACTAAACCCCCCTTTAATTGAGAGAAACTCTCAACCCCCCCTCATTAATGTGAAGGAGCCTCTTGAATTCCTCCACATTAATTGTTCCAACGCACATACCTTTAATTATTCCAACCCTCATGCTTTAATTATGCAACCCACCATAATTAATGAAACTTTTTGAATTCTACCAACAAAATAATAGATTGCATAATCTATTATTTTGGCACACTTTTCATTTTGGTGGAGCCTTGGGAGAAAATCTCTCCAATGAATAACTACTTCTTCGAACGAATAATGCGTTCTTCTAATGAAGAATGCCAATGAAGAACACCGACCCCAACTTCGACCTTCTTCCTCGAGACTTCCTCCGACGTAGCACATCTTCGACTACGACAAACCAACATCCGTCTTTTCCCAACTATTCGTCTTCTTCCCCGCGACTCCATCAACGTATCAAACCGAGGTAGGGGGTTTATTTTCATGTTAATGTTTTCCTTGTTTTCTTTTGCAGTTTGGGAAAGAATCGTTGCATAGGTCGAAAATTTTTAAGTTCATCGTTCTTCTTTCTTGTTGATCCAAATGATACCACCCTAAACGTAGAGGTTTCGGGCCAAACAAACATGGCCTGACCCCTCTGTCATTCTTATTTGGTGTACTCTTCGAAATGGAGGAAGGATATGAAGATGAATAAGGCAACGGCGCTGCCAACCGCGGCCACCGTGGCCTGCACCCTCGGGGCACCCCGGCCAAACCGGCCCGCGCCCCCTTGCAGCGCCCCGGCCTGTAGGTTCTGTGCGCAGCAGAAGTGTGATGGTGGGTTTTCCCAACTTTAATTTTAGCGTTAAACAATGTTCAATCTGAGATCCCTCATGATAATAAAATGTCAGATCTTCAGAATAGAACAAAGAACAAAAAGAAATAGAAGGGTCCTGGAACCATCGAGAGGATCATCATATGTTGGTTATAATTAAATTAATTAATTGATAAGAATTACCTTGATGGAATTATTTCTTTGTTGATATCTCTGGTCATGATCTAATGTGATATGTCATTGCTTTGTAGAATCCAAGTGTAGGATTCCTCTAGCAGTGATCCCCACGTGCTCCACATATCTCTGGACGTCGCTGAAGGGATTTCTGGGTGCTAGTGCGGAAGTGCCTTCGCTTGCGATGTTCTCCTTTGATCACATTGATCCGATGGAGGAGGATCTCTCTCAGTCTTGAGAGCGTTCTTGGAGTAAGGAGTTCTTTCGGCCTTGAGAGAACTCTCCATAATTGTTGTGCACAATGATTTTCTCTTGAAAAGTGTTGGGGTTGTGAGGAAATTTATAATCATATTTGAGGTTATATAGTTATGACAATAAATAAACGCGTTACGCATTTTATTTATTTCATTGACTCTTATTGAAAACCCCCATGTCAAATGATTAATTCCTTGACATGCGCCCATGCTGATTATAATAAATATAATTTAATAAAACGATATTATTTCCTTAAAATCCCGACTGTAAAAACTACACAGCGTGTAATCATTAATACACGGTGTGTACTCGTTTTCCATGAAAACTACACGTCGTGTACATTCAATGTACACGGCACGTTTATCTTGTTTTAATTTTTCTTTATTTCCTCCACCACATTTATTAGACCATGAGTAATGGCTATTTATTTCTTAAATAAATGAAACTGCATTATTCACTAATAAATATAAATTATTTCACCCACAATATATCCTATCAAATAACTAGTGTCTAAATAAATGCAATCAGGCATCCTTAAATAATTATTAAACCACAGTCAGGAATAATCTTTATTTAACTTGTTAAATTAATATTTAACTGAGATAAATGGACACACTTAGTGTGTGACCCTCTAGGCCTTGTTCTCAGTGGCATTAGGTGGAGCCTGCCTAAAGTCCAAGGTTTGCATCTAGAAACACGCCAAGGAACCCATAGAGAAAGAAGTTAATGCCACAATGATGTGTCACCTCATACAAATGCTTACCATGTAACATAATCCCTTTGTCATGATATCTCGAATCAAGTGGGTTGCATACTAGTGTCATCAACCCATGTGATTGATTATTCTTTCTTTGACTTCCCTGAATCGAACTCGCCCATACCTTACCATGGCCATGGATTTATTTAGGCTATATAAATTCTATCAAAGGGCCTGAGATATCTACTTCCATTATGGAACAGAAGGGACAAATCCTTTCTCGCATTATCTATTAATGCAGTATCACTTGTGACGCACCCAACATATCCTACATCGCTGCGAACAGTGTTTCGTCATAGTTTTCGTCAATATATCTAAGTGTGCAAGTTGTAATACCCATTAATAAAAATCTTAAAGTCTAAGGACCAATACACATGTCCAGAGATAGGAACATCCAATGACACTATGAAATGTGGATTTCCTACTGGCGGGTCTCGTTCTCATAATATCCTCCTGGATATTACCAAGGGCGCACACCATGAGAAGGTGCATAAAATTTTTATGAGTCCTTACCCTTAATGGATTGTATTATTTTTTTCCCTCAAATAACATCATACGACCATAAAAAATATATTCAAGAACAGTGTTATGGCACTTCCAGGTTCTCATCATAGCAGGGATCTGCTATGACCCTTTAATGCAACAGTTATCCTTGGGAAATTATCACATGCATTGTCACGCAGAAGAATAATCAATATGTGATAAGGTGTTTATTTAATTAATAAAGTAAAAAGTAGTTGGTTCTAAGATACCAACTCCAACAAACTCCCACTTGGACTAGATCCAACTGCTAACAAATTTAACCCACTAGCTCTCACATGATATTCATGCTTCTACTGAGATAGGCCTTTAGTCATAGCATCTGCCACGTTCTCTTCTGTGGACACTCTGCTTACTGCAACTTCTCCCCTTTTATAGAAATCCCTCAAGAGGTGATACTTCTGGAGTATATGCTTTGTTCGTTGATGTGACATTGGTTCTTTTGCAAGAGCCACCGCTGCAGTATTATCATAATAGAACGTGATAGGATCTTTACTGCTAGACACCACATCAAGATCCTAGATAATGTTCCAAATCCAGATGGCTTCTTTGGTTGCATCAGAAGCCGCTATATATTCGGACTCCACTGTAGAATCGGCGACAACTAGCTGCTTTGAACTCTTCCAGCTCACAGCTCCTCCATTGAGATAGAAAACATATCTAGATTGTGTCTTCAGGTCATTCAGATCTGTCTTAAAACTAGCATTAGCATACCCTCTAATGACAAGCTCCTTGTATCCTCGATACACTAGGAACATATCCTTAGTTCTTCTCAGATACTTAAGGATAGTCTTAACATCAGTCCAATGTTGTTCTCCTGGATCTACTTGATATCTACCTACCATGCTCAGTGCATAGGCAACATCAAGCCTGGTACATAACATGGCATACATGATGGATCCTATAGCCAAAGCTTATGGGATCTTACTCATTCTATCTTTCTCTTGTTGTGTCTGAGGACACATTTTCTTAGAAATATGTAGGCCATGTGACAATGGAACCAATCCTCTCTTGGATTGTTCCATACTAAATCTCTTTAGTATCTGGTCAATTTATATACCCTGACTTAGTCCAAGAAGCCTCTTGGATCTATCACGAATGATCTTGATCCCTAGAATGTAGGCTTCTTCACCCAAGTCCTTCATAGAGAAACACTTGTTCAACCAGTCCTTAACTGATTATAATACTGGTACATCATTTCCAATAAGAAATATGTTGTCAACATATACTACTAGAATAATGATCTCATTCCCATTAAACTTCTTATAAACACATGGCTCACATTCGTTCTTAATGAAATCAAATTACTTTATGGCTTCATCAAATCGAATGTTCCATGACCTGGATGCTTTCTTTAATCCATAAATGGATTTCTGCAACTTGAAAACCTATTTGGCTTCATCTGGTGTCACATACCCTTCTGGTTGTGTCATATAGACATATTCCTAAAGGTTCCCATTAATAAATGTCATTTTAACATCCATCTACCAAATATCGTAGTCATGGTAAGATTCTATAGAAAGAAAGATTCTTATGGATTTAAACATGGAAACAGGTGAAAAGGTTTCATCATATTCAATTCCTTGATGTTGTCTGAATCCTTTAGCCACTAGCCTTGCTTTATAGGTGCTAACTTGACCTTCCATGTACATTTTTCTCTTGAATACCCATTTGCATCCAACAGGCTTTACATCAACTGGCTCATCGACCAGAACCTAGACTTGGTTCTGATACATGGAATCCATCTTAGAATTCATAGCTTCTAGCCATCTTGAAGCTTCTGAGATTTCTATTGCTTCCTTGTAAGAGAGAGGTTCATCATTTTCCAACAATAATTACTCACCATCATCGGTGACTAGGAAACCAAATCTCTCTGGTTCTCATACCTCTCTTGATCTCCTACGTAGTACTTGTGTTTCTGGAACCTCTTCTACAAGGACCTGTGGAACTTGTTCCTGTACCAACTCCTGTGTATCTTGAGCATCAACTTCATCGAAGTCAATCTTACTTCCACTATCCTTTTTGAGGATTTTCTCCCTCTCAAGAAAGACGACTTGTCTGGCAACAGTCACTTTCTTGTCTAAAGGGTTATATGGGTAATATCCTTTCATTTCCTTGGGATATCCTATAAAGATACACCTCGTGCCCCAGGGTGCTAGTTTGTTGCCTAAGAAGGCCTTACCAAATGCCTTGCATCCCCATACATGTGTGTGCGACAAAATGGGTTTCTTTCCATTCCATAACTCAGATAGAATTCCATTTTCCGCCTTATTTGGTACTCAGTTTAATGTGTATGTTGTAGTTTGTAATGCATATCCCCAAAAGGATAATGGAAGATCTTCATGACTCATTATTGACCTCACTATTTCCAACAAGGTGTGGTTCCTCCTTTAACTAACACT
Organism: Viscum album; assembly: GCA_963277665.1. Lineage (NCBI taxonomy): Eukaryota > Viridiplantae > Streptophyta > Magnoliopsida > Santalales > Viscaceae > Viscum > Viscum album. Next base: position 1,724,594,305 of record OY728152.1, on the reverse strand, counting down.
ATTCCAATATGTTGTATAAGGATGAGTGAGCTAAGATAGAATCCCAGACTCTTGTAGAGATGAACTCTTGGTTCAAATATTCTCCACCTCGATCCGATCGAAGTTTCTTTATCTTCTTACCAAGATGATTCTCTACTTCATTCTTTAATTCCTTAAATTTCTCTAAGGATTATGACTTATACCTCATTAAGTAGACATAGCCATATCTACTCAAATCATCAGTAAAAGTAATTAAGTAAGAATATCCACCTCTAGCTTCTACTGGAAATGGTCTACACACATTCGTGTGCACCAATCCTAGAAGCTCTATAGACCTTTCACCTTGTCCACTGAAAGGCGGCTTGGTCATTTTACCTTGTAAACAAGTGTGACATCTATCAAGTGGTTTTAGCTCAGTAGAGTCTAAATATCCATATTGGTAGAGCTTTATCAAGCGTTTCTCATTTACATGACCGAGACAGTGATGCCACAACTAGGTGATGTATGGGTCATTTGAGTTTGTTTCGTTATTGATTTCCAACACTTGGATTTCGTAATTTAATACATACAAACCATTATTTAAATGTTACATACCATAACATATGTTGTTCTTATAAAATAGAAAACCCTTATTTCTAATATTGAAAATAAATCCATCTATATCCAAAAAAGATACAGAAATTATGTTCTTGGTAACACTAGGCACATAATAACAGTTATGTAAAACCAAAATCATCCCAGTTGGCAATGAGAGGTGGTAATCGCCAATGGCCAATGCAGCCAGCCTCGCGCCTTTGGCAGTTTGAAGATCCACCTCTCCTCTGGAAATATTTCTAAATATACATGGTTTCTGCATTTGAATAAATATGTGAGCCCCACAAGTTGTATCTAGTACCCAATGTGTAGAAATGGAAAGATTATACTCGATAACGAATGCACCTTTAGCATCCTCATGCTTCTGGGTGAAATTACTCTTCCAGTGGCCTTGCTTGCCACATGCAAAACATATTGTCTCTCGTTCCTTGCCCAACCTCTGGATCTTCCCCTTCTTGGAGGGACGGTGCTCGGGGGCTTCGAACCGTTTATAAGTCTTTGGCCCCTTTGCCTTGTCCTTCCTTTTCTTATTCACCATAAGGATTGTGGGTTTTTCATGCTCCATGTCCTTATCTACTTGGAGAATTAAGGTCAGAAGTTCTGATAGACTCTTATCATTGTTTCTCATGTTATAATTGACAATGAAGCTAGAGAAGGTCTTGGGCAGTGATGATAGGATGAGATCTTTACGCAACTCATCTGAGAACTTAATCCCTAAGATGTCCAGGCATTCAATGTAGCCAATGAGCTTGACTACATGAGGCCCAACTGGCACAGACTCTCCAATATTAGTCATAAACAAAGCATTGGAGATCTCATATCTCTCCTATCTCGCCTTCTCTTGGTAGAGATCCTTAAGGTGAGACATCATGCTATACACGTCCATGTTTTCATGTTGCTTTAAGAGCTCATTAGACATGGCCGATAGCATGAAACATTGGACATATGTGGCATCATCCATGTGTTTAATATAGAGATATAGTTCCTCATCACTGGCCTCTTTTCCAGGCGCAACTATAATAGGCTCTTCCAGCACATACAACTTCCTCTCGTGGCGAAGGATGACGCATAAACGCCTCTGCCACTCTTGGAAATTGGTTCTGGTGAGAAGGTTTTCTTTCTCGAGTATGGTTCACAATGATATATTTAAAGTCATTTTTCTTGTCATTTCTACAAATTAAGATGAGAAAAGGTTTTAGTACTTTATTATAAAAACTGAGACAAATAAATTAATTAATACTTATTATTCTCCCACTATTTTATCAAAATCCAATAGGCCTCACCATTGACTTCGGAATATTCTATTTCCTGGATATTCTAGTCGAAAGGATCCATATTTCCCTTTTCATTACCCCAACTAGGGTTGGTCAAACAACTTTAAGGGTTTTAGGTAGGCATTCCAAATGCCAAATGCATTAAATCGCAGCTCCTTGATCTGCTGAGTGGACTCCCCAATCCTGAAATCCTTTTATTTTGGATTTCCTCAACCTTTGTCTCTTAGTCACACCAAGTCCTACTATGGAAGTCAACCCTTTATGTGAACCAAGTCAAGTCAACCCAAAACCTTGAATTATAATTCCATGATAATTGAAAGCACCCCAACTAGGGTTGGTCAAGCACTTTGAACTATGGTTCGATTTTAACCAAGATTATGGAAGGCTATACCAACTTAATATTTCTTTGAGGGATTTTATCCTTATATGTAAATTTCCATTTTATTATCTTTGATTATATTCTTTTTAATATTAAGTGGGATATACTTAAGTGATTAACCATGTCTAAGATAATATTTATGCATAAGATGGTCTTATTTTAGTTCCATCTTGCATGCTTGTTTAATTCATTAATTGTGTGATCGTGAAAACACACCCACAATAAATAAACCATGAAATTGACAGAAATAAAATAAATGGTATGATCATGAGCTTGTTCTATTGGTTAGTTTATCTAGTAGTTGATAAACTAACCCAAGACCTAGGGGAGAAACACCTTGAACCTTTCGGGTTCTTGTTTACATCTTTCCACATGTCCACCTTCGTATCTCCTTAGATTGGTTTCACCTTGGATCCTGACTTGAGCTACCTCAACTACCTTGGGAGATCCATCCATTACATATGCATTTATCTCACACGCAGGTGAGGGGTAAAAGGGGTTTTATATAAAAGAAACCTTGGGCACGCAGGCCCTACATATTAATGAGAATAAGGTGCACAGGCCAACAAATTTAATTTAAATAAATTAATTAAAAGAAACCATTTACATACAAAGGTCTTGGTCTAGCTCATGATCATCCATACATGCAACGATATTAATGCATAAATAAAACTAGCATTCAATTCTTTAATCGTTCTTGTTTAAGATAAATCATGCTCGAATCAATTAATTATCTTTAATTAATCAATGATTTTATCTTAAAACCTTTTCTGAATTTCATTGAGATTCTCATCCATCATAATTTTAAACAAATAAATTCATTTAAAATTATCCTTGTACGTAACTTGTACCTTGGAGGGAACCCGGTGAATTTAAATTTATTATGCAGATGTTAAATTAAACACATATATATAAAACACCTATCACGTGTTGTGCCTTAGCTTTACGCCTACACTATGGTTCACGTCTCAAGGGTTTGTATAATATAATAATAAATTTTAATAAATCTGTGTAATTTGGATGAGTACACGGTGTGTAGTTCCGACTACATAGCGTGTACTTTTTGTTCATTGTCCATCCGAAGTACACGCCTGGGGACATGGCGTGCTGATGTACTTCGGAAATTTTTGGAGTACATGGCATGTTCAGTGGTACACACACTGTATAGTTTCCGCGTTACACGGTTTCCAGCTGGGCAAGACGTGTATGGGGTACACGGTCCAACCCTAACCCGAAGGGACTACACGCTGTGTTCACTTGGACCACATGGCATGTAATCTGGAAACCGTGTGACACATGTTCCTGGTCAACACATGGTGTCATAAATGACTTAGATAGGATCCAATACATGGCCTGATTTGGAGGATCAGTCAATTCATTGAACCGAGACTACACGACGTGTACTTCCGAATACACGCTGTGTATTCTGGTGTTGTACAGCCAGGAGCGTTTGGAACATTTGGATGAGTTCCTCTATTTTATTATAATAAAAATTAAAAATCAAAAATTAGTTTCTATAAGGTGAACAAGAAACGAGAGGGGAGGAATAGATCTCGAGATTCAGATTTTTAAGAACAATTAACTTGAATTGAAACAACTAAATTATTAAATGCGTAAATCACCAAAGAAAAACTAAATAATTATAATCAACGATATGAACCCTCTGATATCACTTGTAGGTTCTGGGTGCAATGGAAGCGCATTGGTGGGTTTGCCCAACTTTAATTTTAGCATAAACAACGTTCAATTTGAGATTCGTCACGACAATAAAATGTCAAATCTTTGTAATAGAACGAAGAACAAAAATAAAGAGAAGGTTCCCAGAACCATCGAGAGGATCATCATATGTTGGTTGTAATTAATTTAATTAATTGAAAAGGATTACCTTTATGGAATTATTTCTTATTTGATATCTCCGGTCACGATCTGATGTGATCCGTCGTTGTGTTATAGAATCCTAGTGTAGGATTCCTCTAGCGGTGATCCACATGTGATCCACGTATCTCTGGACGTTGCTGAAGGAATTTCTGGGTGCTAGCATGGAAGAACCTTCGCTTGCAATGTCCGCCTTCGATCACCTTGATTTGATGGAGGAGGATCTCTCTCGGTCTTGAGAGTGTTCTTGGAGGAAGGAGTTCTTTCGGCCTTGAGAGAACTCTCCAGAATTTTTGTGCACAACGATTCTCTCTTGAAAAGTGTTGGGGTTGTGAGTATATTTATAATCAGGTTTGAAGTTATAAAGTTATGACAATAAATAAACGCATTACGTATTTTATTTATTTCATTAAATCTTATTGAAAACCCCCATATCGAATAATTAATTCCTTAACATGCACCCATTTTGATTATAATAAATATCATTTAATAAAATGATATTATTTCCTCAAAATCCTGACTGGAAAAACTACATGGCGTATAATCATTAATACACAGCATGTACTCATTTCCATGAAAACTGCATGGCGTGTACATTCAATGTACACGGCGTGTTTATCTTATTTTCATTTTTATTTATTTCCTCCACCACATTTATTAGACCTTGAGTAATGGATATTTATTTCTTAAATAAATATAACTGCATTACTCGCTAATAAATATATATTATTTCAACCACAATATATCCTCTTGAATAACTAGTGTCGAAATAAATGTGATCAGTCATCCTTAAATAATTATTAAACCACGGTCATGAATAATGTTTATTTAACTTGTTAAATTAATATTTAACTGAGATACATGGACACACTTAGTGTGTGACCCTCTAGGCCTCTTTCTCAGTGTCATTAGGCGAAGCCTCCCTAAAGTCCAAGGTTAGCATCTAGCAATACACCAAGGCACCCATAGAGAAAGAATTTAATGCCGCAATGACGTGTCACCACATACGAATGCTTACCATGTAATATAATCCCTTTGTCACGATATATCGAATCAAGCGGGTTGCATGCTAGTGCATAAACCCATGTGATCGATTATTCTTTCTTTGACTTCCCAAAATCGAACTCACCCATACCTTACCATGGACATGTATTTATTTAGGCTATATCAATTCCATCAAAGGGATTGAGATATCTACTTCCGTTATGGAACAGAAGGGACAAATCCTTTCTCACATTTTTAATTAATGCAGTATCACTCGTGACACACCCAACGTATCCTACCTAGCTACGAACAGTGTGTCATCACATTTTTCGTCAATACATCTAAGTGCGTGAGTTGTAATACCCATTAATAATAATCTTAAAGTCTAAGAACCAATACACACTTCCATAGATAGGAACATCTAATGACACTATGAAATGTGGATTTCCTACTGGTGGGTCTCGTTCTCATAATATCCTCCTGGATATTACCAAAGGCGCACACCATGAGAAGGTGCCTCAAAGTTTTATGATTCCTCACCCCTGATGGCCTGTATTATTTGTGTCCCTCAAATAATATCATCCATACATAGAACATATATTCAAGAATAGTGTTATGGAACTTCTGGGTTCTCATCATAGTAGGGATCCTCTATGACCCTTTAATGCAACAGCTATCCTTGGGACATTATCACATTCATTGTCACGCAGAAGAATAATCAAGATGTGATAAGGTGTTTATTTAATGAATAAAGTAAAAAGTAGTTGGATTTAGGCCACCAACTCTAACATAGCCGAACCGGCCCATGGCCCTCGTGGTGCCTCAGTCGAACCGGCCCGCGCCCCCACGGTGCCCCGACTGAACCGGCCTGCGCCCCTCATGCCACCCCGGCCGAACCGGCCCGCGCCCCTCACGGCACCCCATCTGAATCGGCCCACACCCCCCGCGGTGTCCTAGCCGAATCATCCTGCACCCCCGCCACACCCCGGCTGAACCGGCCCGCACCCTCCACGGTGCCCCGGGCGAACCGGCCTGCCCCCCTCACGGCACACCGACCGAACTGGCTCGCGCCCCTCATGGTGCTCTGGCCCCGGCCGAACATGGATCGCACCCTCGCAGAGCCCCGTCGGAACCGGCCTGCACCCTTCGCAGCGCCCTAGTCGAACCGGCCCCACGCCCTCGCAGCACCCCCGCGGTCGAGCCTCCTTGTTGCCCCCGCGGGCTCCGCGGCCCTCACGGCCTACCGGACCTCCCAACGGACCGGGCCGCATCACGGGCTGGGCCTGACCCAGCGGTTCGGGCCGGGTCGACCTGAACCAGGTCAACCCATGCCAGGTTGGGCCGGGTCAGACCGAACCCGGGCCCACTACGACCCTTTAGGATCTTTTGACCATAAATTTGGCACCAGACGTCCGTTTGACGAACCTTCAGTGACGCTGGAAATATTGGAGCGAGACGGTCCCTTTTAGTATACTCCACTGTAGTTTTGGTTTGAGATGGGAAATGGTCAGGTTGGATCAAGTACAAATCCAATTGGGCCCCTGGGACTAAAAGGCTAATAACTCACAGATCGAGCGTCTGTTTGACGTACCATCTATTGCATTGAGACCCCTATGATGTTGCGTGCCTTTGAGATACTTCTTCATGGGACTTCGTGACAGTTGGAGTATCAACCAGTAGCTCGTGGAGCGGATCCTCCCAGAGACGAGCGAGCGTAGTGCAGAGACCTAGTAACTGACTGAGACCTAACGACTGCTGACTATTTCAACTCGGAGTGACTCGACTAGCCCAGTGGGGAGCGCCTTGGTGTCGCGGCAGACCCACAGTGGGGAGCGCCTTAGTGTCACAGCGGACCCACGGTACTCAACAGGAGGAGTAACTCGGCAGGTTATGAGGGGGAGCGCGTTTGGTGACGCGGCAGACCCACAGTGGGGAGCGTGCTTGGTGACATGGCAGATCTATGGTAATCGGCAGGAGGAGTACCTCAGCAGTCCATGGTTAGTGGGAAGCGTGCTTGGTGTTGTGGCAGGCCCACTGTACTCGATAGAGGAGGAGTTCTACAGCAGTCGAGGTTTCGACAATGTGACTGGGGATGTTACTTGATACTACCCCTAGAATAAAATTCTGGTTGAGTTGAGTCAGTTTTTCTATGTTTTCTTCATGATTGAGATGGATCACTTGATAACTTAGTTATCTGTATAGGCATATACCTAAGTAGGGTTATCTGTTGATTTCATTCTTTGTGGTTTATCCTTGGTGGATTTTGTGAGACCTAGAGGGTCTCAGGGTCCCTACTGAGTATCGTTATATTCACCCATGCATGGGATATGTCTGCACCTTGTTGTGTTGGATGAAGACGATGGACATCGCTGACTGAGGCTGAAAGTACCAGGATTAGACGGTACCTAGAGGTGGACCATACGGCGAGTCGGTACATAGAGGATACAGTCGTACATGGAGTGCTGAGGAGGTGATTTGTACCTACCCTTTAGGTAGGAACCCCGGAGGATGATCCGGTAGTTGTCTTCCCTTATCTTTTAGTTTTATTGTATCACTGTTGTACTTTTACTTTCTAGTTGGGATTGTATTCTGGCACCTTTTTCTTTCAGCACTCTTTTGTTATACAGTTGACTTGGTGTTTCATCTAGCTATGTGCTAGCTTGTGTGTGTGTTTATAGGTTATAAAGGCAATGCCTTCCCAGTTTTAGGGAATTATGTCTTTGGTGCTAGTCTCCAACCCCTGGCCTATGGAAGGTGGGCTTGGGGTAGTCACAGAACGGGCCCCAGGGGACGGGTCATGATAGGTGGTGTGTGTGTGTGTGTTTTAGGTGCTTCTGGTGGGTGTGATTTTATATAAACAACACATCACAGGAAGCTAGGCCTTTCTCAGTTCTATATTGAGTGTTAATAAAGGCCCCCTTTATCAGTGCTACTTTTGAGCTCTAATAAAGGAACTTTTTATTAGCGTTATTTTGAGTGCTGATAAAGGAACCCTTTATTATTTCCATTTCGAGCACTAATAAAGTGGTCTTTTATCAGTGCTAAAAATAGCACTAATAAAAATGTATTTTATCCACACTAAAATAGCATGGATAAAGGGGGGACTTTATCAGCACTTTTTTTAGCATGGATAAAGGACAACATTTATCAGCACTTTTTTAACGATATTAAAGTGGACCCCCCCCCCCCCCCTCTTATCTTCTCTGAGATTAATAGCACTTTTCTAGTGCTGTTAAAAGCATTTTCTAGCACTGATAAAAGCATTATCTATAGTAGTTATTCTACCAGAAGAATGGGTTATTGTGTCCTGAAACATGATGGAACCACTCCATGCTATCCCTCCTTCTATACTCGCACCCACAATATTTCTCACAATCCTTGTTTACACGCACCTCCACCCACAATGATGCCTCATGCCTTGTGGGAAACCTCCCTTCTGGTGTCCCAAAATGGATTAGGTTGAGCTGGCTTGTTCATGGTAGTAGGTTGGATAAATTTTTATTTACACATCATTAAAAAATATTATGTTATATTATGTTCCATACAATGTACTCATAAAATTCCTAAGAAATAAAAATAAATACAAAGTCCTTGAATGTAAGGCCAAGCCAAACCCCTCAAACACTCCTCATCCATAGATCATTAATAAAATGTTTTATTTTTCATGCCAAGTCTATATTTTACTTCTTCATGAAACATGAAATACATATTGCATGACATCATTCAAAATTTGGTAAACAATGTTTCCTCCTTTGACACATGTCATTGGAACTAAAGAATAGTTCAACAATCATCACATTTGAAATGTTGCTTCATCTGAAGAAACTCTTCAAATAAAATCAAAAATAAGATTTCCAAATTAATAATTATTTATATTGATTCAATTATAGAACCTCGATATCTAATTACTATCACATTTACTTTTTATCAATTAAGTGTATTGACAACAATTACAACACAAAAATTACTTTCAACAAATCTGGGTTCTTTAGATACATAAGAATAACATGAACATAAGGGTATGAGAACATAATCATAACATTTTAAGATCATAACCTACATATGAAAGATCATATAAATGAGTCCTGACATAAATATTGGAAATTCATAAAACATAAATCATAAAGGAGTCAAGATCATGAGCCATGAAAGCATAACATAGAAATAATACATGGAATTGTGGTAGACACATAAGCATATAAAATGATTTCCATAGTATCCAAGGAATAACTACCAAGGTCATATTATTAGTATGGGTTCACTCCACATACCATCTTGGTAATCAAGATTCACTCTCATGGCCATCTTAGTAGTCAAGTTTCACTCCCAAGACCATCTTAGCGAACAAAGTCCTTTACTAAACCAAGTTCACTCCTCATTCCATCCATGTCTATATCATGACAAATAAATCTTTACCCAATGCATTGGAGGGACATATAGTTCCATCCCATCACATAATTAAAACCATACATGTGAGTTCCATAAGAACATTAATCATATTAGATAACATAAAAAGAAATAAGTTTCATAAACATTTCATCATAACATAACTCATAGAAAATGAACATGTTTCATAAACCTCAATCCATCAAAATAATAGACTATTCAATGAAAGGATAAGAATAGTATTATTGGATAATATCCCTAGTGGAACATAAGTAACATAAAATAATTTTATCTTGTATGGAAAATATTTTTTAGAGATCACTTGAAAACAATTCTTGAGGAAAATATCTTTTCTACTTTGAAATTTTTTTCTTTTCTTAAAATGATTTGAAATTTTAAAAGAAAAAATTTTCATTGAAAATAACCTTGTAAAATTTTAAGGTGATCTTCAAATAATTAAGGTTCCATGTCAATGGAAGATTCCGTTCATGCCATATAAGTTAAAAAACATTCCTTTCGTGCTTTTCTTCAGAAAAATCACAAAGTGCCTCGTTTAGAAAACAGGAAAATAATTCCTTTCAAACTATTTGGTAAAAATTAAAAATGGGTAAAAATGAATTTAAAAAACTATAGGAGAATAGTAAAAACCTTTTTGAAAACATTTATTGAATACTCAGAGATTGAAGAGAAATATTCTCTAACAGATATGTATAAAAATCATGAATAATAATGAGATTGTGAAATTAACCCTTGACACTTTATAATCAGATGAATCATATGCCTCATGAATAAAGAAAATTATATAGATATTTAAATACCATAAGATTAAGAATAACACTCATAAAAATATTCATGAGCAGTATATACATCCCAAAAAAGAAATAGGTAGTGTATAAGACATGCGTCCCACATAAATTAAAGTGAGACAAAGAATCATTTACCTTATGTCTTGAATCTAATCGTACTCGTGAAAAATTCATGTATAATAAATATAAGTTTATTATAAATCTATTAAAGAACCATATTCATATATAAAATACCATATATGATTTACTTATGACTTTATATTACCTACTTTTTAACAATTTTAAGTTATGTTTAGGGTAATAACCACTTTGTTTCTCATACATGTTTTGACTTGTTATTATTTGTCCTCAAAATTAGATAAATATTTTATTATATCCAGACTGATAACCATGATATAAATATCATATATATGTTATATTTGGTGTCCCAGAACCAACTATTTGTACTTTGATTACATGAATATTTGATGTATTAAATATTAAATTAAACATCTTATTACATAGTGTTCATTGTTCTGCATGGCCATAATGTAATAATGTCCTAGAGTATTTGTCGCATAGATAAGGTCATAGTAGTTCCCTGATGTGAAGAGAACCTTAAATTTCTATGAAAATATTCTCAATATAGTTTTGTGGTTGGATAACATAATATTATGGGACACATAGTATATAGACCGTCAGATGTGAGTACTCATAAGAATATGAGACTTTTTCTCATGAATTTTTCACTTGGTAATCTCCAAGACAGGAGATTATGAGAATAGAACCACCAGTAGGAATTAAACCTATTTTGGTTTCATCAGATATTCCTATCTGTGAGCTTGTTTAATGGTCCTTAGACTTTAAGATTATCATTAATTCATGTTGTGACTCACGCACTTAGATTTGCTGATTAAAACTATCATGCCATATGTTGGTGGGAAGTAAGGTATCTTGGGTGTGTCACAAATAACATGTTATTAATGGATAAGTCAAGAAAGTATTTTTCCCTTCCATATTTATGGAAGTTGATATCTCGACCCTTTTATTGAAATAGAATTGTCACCCTAAATTCCATAGTCATTGTGTAACGATGAGTTTGTTTCAGATAGTCAAAGAATGATGTATCAAGCATATAGGTTTATGACACTATCATGCAACCAAATTGATGAGATTATGTGACAAAGGGATTATATTGAACAGTGAGCATTCGTATGTGATTTTCATCTTTGCGGCTCTAAGTTCTTTCCCTTAGGTGTCTTGAACTGTTGTTAGACAGTAATCATAGACTTTTGGAAATCCCACCTAATGCCAACGAGAAATAATCATAGAGGGTCACACACTAAGTTTTTATGGCAGTCTCAATTAAATTCTATTTGAATTTAATTAATGGAATAAATATTATTATCAATACTAAGGAATAATTTTATTTAAGTTATATTGATCACATAAATTAAATAAACATTTATTCACCAGATTGTGAATAAAATATATTTATTTATTTTATTGAATATTTAATAAATATTTATTTACTAGTTTGTGAATAAAATATTTATTTAAGAGAATAAAACATTTATGCGGGTGTTCAATAAACATAAGAGGAGTTCAAACAGACCAAGACCATGTCTGGTGATTAAATAATTATTCACGAGTCAGTAAATATTATTTATCCATTTTGTGAAAGTTGGTGCACCACAAAATAATAATACTCTTATTATTATTATGTAGAATGGTATTTAATTAATGGTTATAATTATATTTAATGGTTGTTATGCAATTAAATTTTGTAACTTAAATCCCAACTCTATAAATAGACGGCTACATCTATTGTGTAATTTATTCGAAACCAATTCTAAGTTTGGGAATAGATAATTTTTGCGCACAACGAATTCTCTTTCGACTCCTCCTCCTCTATCCCTATCAAGAGCGGGAAACCCAAGAGAAAATTTCTTCAATACTGAAGAATGAGTGATCAAGAATGAACAATGCAGGACATTTGATTTGTCATGCTACCACCCAGAGAATGAGTGGCATTGTTCAGAGACCATTGAACCACGTGTGGATCACCACTAGAGGGATTCTACCCATGGATCCTCAGAAGCACAATGAAGGAAATATGAAAGGGCCATTTCAGATGATCAACAATCATCAATGAAGAAAGTTCCTAATCCTAGGTATTTATTTATTCATATATTAAATAAATTAATTATAATTTTGACATGCAAGATCCTGACTCTTGGTTTCATGTAATTATTATTAAAATAAATTTTAATATATCACCCACCATCACATGCTTCCACTGTGCCTAGAACCAACAAGTGGTATCAAATGGAGTATGTTTAAATTTATATTTATTTATTTGATTTTTGATCTATGCGCAATTTTGGTTAGATTTTATTTCATGTTATTCGTTCTTTAATCCTATTTGAATTAACAAGTTATCAAATATTTATTCATGTTCGTTTAGTGTTTTGTTTTCTTAAAAGTTTAAGAACAAATGAATAATGATAGAAGATTTCATCAAGAAGTGTCAAATCATTGGCTGGTAAAACTAGGTTACACAGCGTGCGGCCAAAGCACACGTTGTATACCCATGCATAATGCATCTAGATGTGTCGAGTAATTAATTACATGTGGTGATTTTATTGAACACTTCGTGTTGATTGGGCCAACCTAGCACATGAAAAGTAGATACAAGGTGTGTAATTTTCATGTACACACCATGTATTCTGACCGAGTCAACACATTGAATCCCCAGGCATGTGACTTGGATATACGGTAACTGAGGTATATAGCATATAGCTATATGTACACATCGTGTAGTATCTCATTAATGGACAAAATTAAAATTACATTAAATTTGAAATTGCAGCATTAAAACCTTATTTTATTAATTATCACATCATTGTATGTTTTGAAAATTTAATAATGGTTTTAAATAATTTTAAATGCTCAATTAATTTATTGTAATTAATATGTCATTATTGGTTCTTCTGTTCATTTTCCATGAATTCCATTAATGATGAGTATTTCCAAATAAGATCAGGTTATCATTAAGATGAAAGAGAATTAATTAATTAATTAATTAATTAATTAATGCAAGCACATTTATCTTAAATAATAAAAGAACAAATAATGAAATGAATGTTATCCATTTACTTTTGTGTATTCATTACATGTGTGACCATTCATGAGCTTGACAAATACCTATGTATGTGTTGAAATTTATGTAATTAAATTTATTGCATGGTTTTTCAATTATTTAATATTAAACTAAAATATGGCACGTGAGTCGTCCCTCCCTACATTATTATATAGGGTCTGCGTGTCCAAGGATATTTAGGTAATTCCCTTTAACAAAATCCTTTGGTTCCCCTCACCTGCATGTGAGTAATAAATATTTGTAATTAATGGATCATACTAATGCATGTGGGGACAGTTCAAGACGGAACCATAATGACACCAACTCGATGATACATAGGCAGACACATGGAATGTTGTAGCTCATACCAAGTTTGGCATAAGGAGTTATTTCCCTTGGGTCATAGGTTGATTCAATGTCCACTCATTAAATCAACCATTAGATAATCTCATGATCGGGTCATTTAATTCATTATTTATTTTCTATCTAAATGCATTAAAATTATATTTATTTATGAAATACTACGATCACATAAATGAATGAATTAATATAAATAGACAGAATTTAAATAAAATTGATTATGCGTAAATATTTTATCCAAACATGGTTAATTAATTAAGTAAACATCCACTTGAATATTAACAAGACATGTAAAGGATAAAACAAGATAAAAAATTTATTTATAATAAAATAAAATCCATCAATCTAATATTAAGTCAGACTAAGCCTTCCGTTACTTGATTTGGAACAAAACTCAATAGAACTATGTGTTTGAACAACCCTTGTTAGGCCACTTACTTTTATAAGGGGAGTTATTATGAAAGTTTTGGGTTGACTTAACCATTTTACATCAATAGGAGTATCCCTTCCTATACATGGTGTAATTTGGAGGCTAGTCTTGAGAAAATCCAAGTCTAGATTTCTGGATTGGGGAGTCCACTAAATGGATCAATGAGCTACAAGCCCACAATTGGCAAAGACTTAGCTACCTAAATACCTTCAAAATAGCTTGAACAACCCTTGTTGGGGTTATGAAAAGGTGAATATAGATCCTTGCCACTATAATGTCCTAGAAACTTGACATTCCAAGTTCAATGGTGAGGGATATTGGGACTTGATAAAATAGTGGGATAGTTAATAAAATAAATTAATTATTTCTCACAAAATATGTAATCAAGAAAAGTACTAATAATCTGCTCTTTTAATTGTAGAATAAAATGACAAACTCACTATCCCTACGATCAATATTGTATAAAGACAATCTCCTAAATGGTAGTAACTTCCAGAAGTGGTTTAGATGCCTTCAAGTTATTCTACGCCATGAACATAAATCTTACATGCTAGAATCCTCAATGCCCGATCCACCTACTCAAGAGGTGAGTGATGAAGAGTTCTTAGTCCATGAAAAACATATGAACAACATGTTCAATGTTCAATGTTTGATGCTTTCATCTATGTCTATTAAACTCATGAATCCTCACGAAAACATGGATGCATATAGCATGCTTGATCGCCTATGTGGTCTTTACCAGGAGAGAGATAGATAGGAATGGTTTGAGATTTACAAGGCACTATTTCAGAGTAATCTTGGAGAGGGTTCTCCAACTGGGCCTCATGTAGTCAAGATCATTGGCTATATTGAGTGCCTAGAGGTTTTAGGGTTTAAACTCCCCAGATAACTGGGCACCGATCTCATTCTAGAATCACTCCCTCGGAGCTTCTCTAGTTTTTTTGTGAATTTTAATATGAACAACATTGAGAAGTCTCTTCTAGATCTTCTTATCATCCTTTGTAAAGTAGATAAAGATATGAAGTGTGAAAATACTTATTTCCTTATGTTGAACCAATGGAAGGGTAAAGAAAAGATCTTTAAGCCCAAAGCTTATTCACGCCATTCCAAGAAGAAAAAGATCAAAGGGAAAGCAAGGGAACAGGATGTTGTCTATTTTTCATGTGGTAAGAAGGGTCATTGGAAGAAAAATTGAACCCAGCTAAAGAAGCAAGGGGAAGCTTCAAGTGTGTTTGTTATCAAGTGAAATTTATCTATTTATACAAATTTGGTATTAGATATAGCTTATGGTGATCACATATGTATTCAAATGAATGAACCAAGTACATTAAAAAAATTGATTGAGGGGAGGTAGATCTACAAGAAGCCAACAGAGCTAAACTTGTTGTTATAGCTATCGGGGACTACCACATCACACTACCGGCTAAAATGATATTAGTTTTAAAGGGTTGTTACTATGTTCCTTCAGTTACCAAAAACATTATTTTTGTATCCTGACTAGATATAGATGGATTCATTTTGAAATTTGGAAATAAATGTTTCTTCTTTTATAAAGATAGATTTTTTTATGGTAAGGCACATTTACATAGCAGTATTTATGTGTTGGATTACATGAACCAAGTAATGGAAATAGATATCAAAGTTACTTCACATGAATCATACCACACACAACTTTGGAATCACCGACTAGGTCATGTAAATGAAAAATTATTGATAAGATTACATCAAGATGGATATTTAGATTCTTTTGAACTAAAACCAATTGGTGTATGTCACGCATGTTTACAAGGAAAAATAGTCAAAGCCCTATTTAGTGGGAAAGGTGTAAGGGATAAAGAGCTTCTTGAATTAGTTCATACCAATGTGTGTGGACCATTTCCTATTTAAGCAAGGGTTGGGTACTCATACTTTATAACTTTTACTGATGATTTTAATATATATGGATTTATTTACTTAATGAGGTATAAATTGGTTTTTTTATAAATTCAAGGAATACAAGAATGAAGTTTAGAACTATCTTGGTAGGAAGATTAAGAAATTCCGCTTAGACCAAGGTGAAGAATATCTTAATCAAGACATCATTGATTACTTATGGAAGTTTGGGATCATATCCCAACTCACTCCTCCTTACACACCTTAGTGGAATAGTGTAAGAAAAATGAGTAATTGCACCTTGTAGGATATGGTGAGATAAATGATGAGTCGTGCAAGTCTTCCATTATCCTTTTGTGGATATGAGTTATAAAAAGCGGAACACATACTAAACCAAGTACCAACTAAATTGATAAATAGTATTCCATATGAATTTTGGAGTGGAACAAAAACCATGCTATCGAATTTACATGGGTGGGGAAGCAAAGTGTTTGTTAATGCCTCTTCAAGTAACAAACTTTCACCCCAAGGCACAAAGTGTACCTTTGTAGGATACCCCAAGGAAAAAAGGGGATATTACCTATACGACCCCTTTGAAAAAATGGTTATAGTGGCAAGACACATCATATTCATTGATAGGGAGCACATCTCCAAAAGAGATAGTGGAAGAGAGATAAACTTCGATGAGTTTGAGGCTGAAGGCACACAAGAGTTTGTACAGGATCAGATTCCACAAAGCCCTGTTGAAGAAGAAACTATTCCAAAGACACAAGAACTATGTAGGAGCACAAAAGGGGTTAGAGAACCATAATGGTGTGTTTTTTTAGTTACCAAGGATGGTCACTCATTATTAGTTAATAATAATGATCCTCTAACCTACAAGAAAGTAATAAGTGGCACAGACATTTCCAAGTGGCAAGAAGCCATGAATTCTAAAATGGATTCCATGTACCAAAATCAAGTCTGGATTTTGGTAGATCCTCTAGTGGATGTAAAGAATATTGGTTGAAAATGGTTATTCAAGAAGAAACATGACATGGAAGGAAAAGTTAGTACCTATAAGGTGAGAATGGTTTCAAAAGGGTTTAAATAGTGTTAAGGTATTGACTGCGATGAAATGTTTTCACCAGTTGTAATGATAAAATCCATCAGAATTCTACTTGCCATTACAGCTTACCATGACTATGATATTTGGAAAATGGATGTCAAGATAACCTTCTGTAACAGGATCCTTCAGTAAGATTTCTACATGACACAGCCTGAAGGGTTTGTGACTCCAAAGGATGCCAATAAGATATGCAAGTTGAAAAAAAACCATTTATAGATTAAAACAAGCATCCATATTATGGAACATTCATTTTGATGAAGCTATAATAGAATTTGGTTTTAAAAAGAATGAATGTGAACCTTGTGTCTACAAACGATTTAGTAGGAGTGCAGTCATTTTCTTAATAGTATATGTTGATGACATATTTCTTATTGGAAATGAAATATCAGTCTTACAGTTTGTTAAGGAATGGTTGAATAAATGATTTTACATAAAAGACTTGGGTGAGGCAGCATATATTCTTAGGATCAAGATCCATCATGATATATCTAAGAGGTTTCTCGGCCTAAGTCAAAGTGCATACATTGACAAGATACTGAAGAGATTCAGTATGGAACAATCCAAGAGCGGATTGTTTCCAGCATCACATGACATTCATTTATCCATGAAAATGTATCCTCATACCTATGAGGAAAGAAATAGAATGGAAAGGATTCCATATGCATCAGTGATTGGGTCAGTCATGTATGTTATGCTATGTACTAGGCTAGATGTCGCCTATGCATTAAGTGTGGTAGACAGATATCAAGCTGATCCAGGTGACCTCCATTTGATGGTAGTCAGGACAATCCTTAAGTATTTTAAGGCGTACAAAGGATATGTTCCTGGTGTATGGAGGAGATGAGGAAGTAGTCATCAAAGGATATGCATATGCTAGTTTTTAGACTGATCAAGATTACATGAAGTCACAAACAAGATACATCTTCACTTTGAATGGAGGTGTTGTGAGATGGAAGATCTCAAACAAGATTATGGTCGCAGATTCTACAGTAGAGTCTGAGTATATTGCATCTTCTAAGGTAGATAAAGAAGAAGTTTGGATGCATAATTTCTTCCAAGAGCTTGATGTGATACCTAGCAGTAAATATCCCATCACACTCTATTGTGATAACATTGCAGCGGTGGATCTCACAAAAGAGTCAAGGTCACATCAGCGGACGAATGAAATACTTCAGAAGTGTCATCTCCTAAGGGATTTTTCTCAGAGTGTTAAAGTTGCAATGGGAAGTATTTCTATGGAAGACAGCATGGAAGACCCCTTGACTAAAGCCTTGAATCAACAGAAACATGGTTTTCATGTGAGGTCTAGCGGACTGAAATTCGTAGGGGGTTGGCTCTAGTCCAAGTGGGATTTTTTTAGAGTTTGTGTCCTAGAACCAACTATTTGTACTTTGATTACATGAATATTTAATGTATTAAATATTAAATTAAACATCTTATTACATATTGTTCATTGTTCTGCATGACCATAATGTAATAATGTTTTAGAGTATTCGTCGCATTGATAAGGTCATAGTAGTTCCCTACTATGATGAGAACCATGAAGTGCTATGAAAATATTCTTATTATAGTTCTGTGGTTTTATAACATACTATGATGGGACATGGAGTATATAGACCGTCAAGTGCGAGTACTCGTAAGCAGATGAGACTTCTTCTCATGAAGTTCGCACTTGGTAATCTCCAAGACGAGAGATTATGATAATAGACCCACCAGTAGGAATTCCACGTGTTTTGGTGTCATCAGATATTCCTATCTACGAGTGTGTATAATGGTCCTTAGACTTTAGGATTATCATTAAGGCATGTCACGACTCGCGCACTAATATTTGCTGATGAAAACTGTCACATCATATATTGGCGGAAAGTATGGTACATTAGGTATGTCACGAATGACATGTTATTAATAGATAATTCAAGGATTTGTCCTTTCCATATTTGTGGAAGTCGATATCTCATCCCTTTGATTGAAATAGAATTATCACCCAAAATTTTGTGGTTATGGTTTAACGACGAGTTTATTTCAGATAGTCAAAGAATAATGTATCAGGCATATAGGTTGATGACACTATCATGCAACCTACTTGATGAAATTATGTGACAAGTGTCAATTTTGAATAATTTAATAAAATATTATTTTCATAAAATATCACAAGTGTTAATTTTAACACTATTCATAACATTGACTTTATGAAAATCAATACAACAACCTAAATTTGAACCAATTCATTTAATACACCCATAACATGTGATACTCTCCTATAAAATTCATGGACCACCTTAATATGAAAATTATATTTATTTTAATATTTCTATTATCATTTAATTGATTGTTTCATTAATTGAATAATTTTTGCATCATCATTTTGTAATTATTTATGATAATTATTTCTTCACTAAAATTTAAAAGTAAATATGTATGATGTAGATAAACATTTTAGTTTTCATAAGAATATATATAGTCGAGCATATCTTCTATTTATCCCCATATTAAAAGTATTATACTTATTAAAAGTAAGAGTGTGACATTTTATCACTCTCTTTGATTTTAATAATATCTAAATCATTTTAATGGACAAGTGTTTATTAAATAATTCAATTTCAAATCCTTAGGTGATATGGGTCGTATAAACTTCATCAAATAAAATTTTAGAAAGTGCTGTGGTGGTTTTCTAATATTTATAATATCATTTATACCCTTAATTACACGATTTACCCTTCATCATGGTAATAAAATTTACCAAAGTTATTATTCATATTGTTCAAAACTAAAAGGAACCTATTTACTAAATTTGGAATTTCTGATTCTAAATATGAAATCCATTTTTTAAAATTCAACACGGAATTTTCATAAATAATTAAAAATTAATCTCGTTGACTGATCGAGAAAATGATTTTTTAAAATAAAAACGTTCAAAAGATTGAAATGTTTTTATATCCAAATTCAGTGTGAAATTTATTCCAATTAACTTAATTGGATTAACTAATAAAATATTGATTTAATTGTACTTTAAAACTAGTCTAAAATATAATCTAACAATATAAATAAATTAGACGAAAAAGCATTTTTCAATTAAAATACAGTATTTTTTCACTATTCATCAAAAAATGAATATTATCAAAAAAAAACAAAAATTCAACCAAAATAAATTTTGATAATTTGCTTTCAAAGAAGTTTATTTTGTCAAATAGAATCTATAAATATCTTAAATTAGATTTAAAACAAGTGTGTTATCAAAAGTGTCACGACCCGCCCTCGGGGTCCGTGCCGTGACTACCCCAAGCCCGCCTTCCATAGGCCAGGGGCTGGCGACTAGCACCAAGGCGTAAATCCCGGTAAAAAGGGAAGGCATTGCCTTTGTAAAGTAAACAAACACCACAGAGTAAGCAAGCGGAAAGTAAATACTAAGCAAAAGCAGAGTACAACTGAAAGTGCGGAAAGGTAAATGGGCCAGTATACAAACTCAAACTGAAAGTAAAGTACAACTCGAAAGGGAAAACAGCAACTGAAAAGTAAAAGCCGCTACACCGAGCTGTCCACTGGAAATCCCACCTGAAGGGTGGGTACAGATAGCTCCACTGCTCCACGGGTCCCGCCGTCCGCTCCGAGCACGTCCCGCCCAGTGGTCCACCTCCGGGTACCGTCCCGCTCTGCAAGCCTCAGCTAAGGTCAACGCTGTCCGTCGTCTGCAACCAACACAACGTAGTGCGGGCAAAGCCCGTGCAGGGGTGAGTATAAGCTACTCAGTAGGGACCCCAAGACCCCTGAAGGTCTCCCAAAATCCACAAAGGATAAACCACAAAGAAAGGTACAATCACGAAGTAACAACCGACACTGCTTAGGTATATGCCCATACATATACCTAAGTCACCAATTTCAAATACGCTCCAACCTCCGAGCCCAAGTACAACTCAGTCCACACAGGAAAGTAAACGTATTCCACACAGGAAAGCAAAACGTAATCCACACAGGATTGCACAACACAATCCACACAGGAAAGCAATAGGTTTCAGCTCACACAGGATTTTCATTATCAAAAACGTAACTACTGAAGAGCCCCATCTCTGAAGTGTACAGTGTCATGTCACGACTCTGAGATACTGCTCACTAAACTAAGACTGCTGAGGTACTCCTCCTGTCGAGTACCGCGGGTCTGCCGCCAACTACCGGGCGCTCCGTCCGCTGAGGTTCTGCTGCCAAATACCGGGCGCTCACCCAAATAGCCTACAGAGGTACTCCTCCAGTCGAGTACCGCGGGTCTGCTGCCAACTACCAGGCGCTCCGTCCGCCGTGGGTCTGCCGCCAAATACCGGGCGCTCCGTCCACTGGGCTAGTCGACTCACTCCAAGTCGAGTCGGTCGAGCAGTCTTCAGGTCTCAGCCGGCTACACGGTCTCCGTACTCCGTACGCTCGTCTTCCAGTATCGCGGGTCTGCCGCTACAACCAAGCGCACCACCTCAATCGAGTAGAACAGAAGATTCAGCTCACACAGGTATACTTCTTCGGATGACGTTAAAGATGATCAAAGAACCATCTAAGTCGTCGGACCCACGAAGGATCGATAGGTACTAACTCCCGCAGTGACCTACACAGGATCGGACCCACTCAGGATCGGGCCCACGCAGGACCTGTAGCACTGATCCACGTAGGATCGCTGAGTGCAGTAGTCGTCGCCGTCGAATCCACACAGGATCTCTGTACTGTTGTCGTCGCCGTCACAGTAGCAGTAGCAGTAGCAGTCACAGTAACAGTCACAGCCAGCACTAGGGTTCCCGCACACAGCAAGCTCGTTCGGAGGATCCGCTCCACGAGCCGAGAGGCTGATACATCAACTGTCACAAAGTCCAGAGTTGATGTATCCAAAAGTTCCGTATCGTCAACAGGAACTCAACGCATCAGACGGCGCGTCGATCGGACGCCCGGTCTGAGAGTTATTGGCATTTTCGTCCCCGGGGCCCGGTTGGTTTTTAAGGCAAAACCAACCCGACTGTACTCCACCTGCGTCCAAACCTCGGGCGGAGTATGCCAAAAGATCCGTCTCACTAAGAGGAACACAACACAGCTGACGGCACGTCAATCGGACGTCCGTAGCTCAAGATATGAGCGTTTCCGCTCCGAAGGCCCGGTTGGTTTCGTGAACGAACCAACCCGGCTGAACTCAAAGTAATCTGAAACCTTGAGTGCGATATACTGAAACGACCGTCTCAATCCAAGGATCGCGTTTCCGCAGACGGTTCGTCAATCGGAGGTCCGTGGCTCAGGTTATGGCCAAAAGACCGAAACTGATTCGAAACGGGGGGTCCGGGTCCGGGCCGACCCGGCCTGACCCCCCCCCCCCCCCTGGGTCCGCCCGAACCGGGTCGACCCGAACCGGGTCGACCCGACCTGGGTCCGACCCGGCCCGCTGGACCCAGCCCGGCCGGTGGCGGCGCGGCCCGGCCAGCGGCGGCGCGGCCAGCGTGCCGCGCATGTGCCGCACGCGGGGGGTGAAACCCCCCCCCCCCTTTTTCGGATCTCGGCCGGCCTAAGGCCGGCCGTTTCTTTACACACGCGGGACCCGCGGGTCCCGCCTCCTGTCCAAACCGGCGGCCGGCGCGGCCGGCCACCTTCCTCTTCTCCGCCGCGGCCGTAGCCGCGGCTCTTCTCCGATCTCCGGCGGCCGGCGAGGCCGGCCGCCCCTGGCTGTTCCGCCGCGGCCATAGGGTCGCGGCCCACCTGATCTCCGGCGCCGGCGGCCCGGCTGGCCGCCGGTCGCCTCCTTGTTCCGCCGCGGCCCGTCTCCGGCCGCGGTCTCTTTCGTAAACAACGACGCGGTGCGTCGGCACCGCGTTTCTTCGTCGCAGCTCGCTCCGGCCATTAATTCTTTTGTTCCTGCGCGGTTGCAACGACACCGCGCTGTCTCCACTAAAATAACACGAAAGGAAAGAAGGGGGAGGAGAATCGGCCGTGTTCGTGCGGTCCGGTCTCCTCCCGTTATAACGATATCAGTTGGCCAATCGTGTAAACACAACAATGAACGTTTCACAAATTTTTAATAAAATTTGGAACTATGCCCAACGGATTTTCTTTCATGCTCGAGGGAAAGAAAACACATAATTTAAAAAGGGCAAACCCCTACCTTGGTTCTGGAACGAAATTTGATGATCGACAACGATTCGCGGAAGTCGAGCGTCGCGGAAGAAGAACGTCGATGTCGCGGTTATGTCGTCACGGGAGACGGAGAAAAGAGGAGCGGCGTTCTTCGTCGGAGTTCGAAGGTTCTTCGTGTTCTTCGTCAGAGTTTGAAGAAGAAGAAGAATAAGGTGAAGCTCCAAAATTCCTCTCAAGGTGGTAAAAGAATTCTCCCAGAATAAAATAAGCTTTAAGCTTATATTATTACACAACTTAACCACATGAATTTCAAAGGTTTGAATATGAACAACTCACCTCAATTAATACTTAAAGTTGTCAAACATTAATTAAAAGGAGAGTTAAAGGGAGATGGAAGGTTGGGTTTCGTGTGGGCCCCACCACACTTAATCCTCCCAAGGGAGGTTAAGTGGATGTGGGTCCCACTCCCAACTCCCTTTGGAAGGATTTATAAAAAAAACACATCAAGTTAAAATAAAATTTTGCATTTCACAAATTTTATTTAACTTAATCTAAAAACCCAAAAACTAACTTTCAACCCGTAACAAACGCAACTTCCGAAAAGGTCTCCTTAAGCGAATATCGGCGCTGCGAGTTCATCGGTGCCCTCGGATTTCAATTCCGAGCACTGGATCAAAAGTTAGGAACTCCCGCTCGTTCGTTCACTGAACGTACCCGAGCCAAACTTCGGAAATTGATTCCGGGCACTCCGGGCCTCGGAATCAGGTGCCGTCAGAAACCGCGCTCTTGTAAAATTCCAAAGAAAATTAAGAAAAAATTTCCCTTGAATTTTACGGGTCTTTACATTACTCCCACCTCAGGGCTTTACGTCCCCGTAAAGATACATCAAAAACTAGGGAAACAAAAGAGGGTACTGAGCACGCATCTGAGCCTCCCGCTCCCATGTGCTCTCCTGGAGATTCCCGTGCTGCCATCTGATGCGCACAAGAGGAATCGATCGCCCACGCAGGACCCGCTCTTGTCGATCCTCTATCTCCACCGGGACCTTCGTAAAAGTCGCCCCATCATCAACGTCAAGCTCCCCATGGTCAATGATGTGCGTCGGGTCGTGCACGTATCTCCTCAGCTGAGATACGTGGAAGACGTCGTGCACCCGGTGCAACTGAGGTGGCAGAGCCAGGCGATAAGTCACCTCGCCAACCCTGTTGAGGACCTGAAAGGGTCCGATGAAGCGCGGAGATAACTTGCTGCCCCGGCCAAATCTCCGAATACCACGTCGAGGTGAGACCCGCAAGAAGACGTGGTCGCCATCCTCGAACTCTAGTGGCCTCCGCCTCCTGTCAGCGTAAGGCTTCTGCCGGCTCTGAGCTGTACTCATCCGCTCCTGGATGACCTGGACCTTCTCTGTCGTGGCCTGGACCATCTCCGATCCCACCAGAGCTGCAAGATTTCTTCTTTTCCGATAAGAGAAATATGGTCCCATCCCCTGGATGAACCACATTCTTTGCCTAAAACAGTCAATCCTAACATGGATGATACTAATCCATACCAAGGATGACGTCGTAAGTCCTCGACGCTACTACTAAGAGATTCAACCGTTACTCTCGCCTCCAAGGGTTGAGTCACACAGTCGGCATCAGTGTGTGGTAACTGGGTCTCCTCCAGTAGATGTCTCACAAGTGAGGGTCAAGTCAACAGTCAAAACTGGAACCTCTTAGTAACATCACGAAAGAGGACAGGAACGAAAATATCACAAAGGTATGCGTCTTTTATTATTGCAGCTCATAATACAAGACGCTACACAAATGCAACAAGGAACCAGAAGTACAAAGGATGTATCCACTAGTTCTGCTCCTGTCCATCGGCTCCCAGAGCTCCATGATCGAAGGCCTCGGTTGCCTGAAGTTGAGCTCTCGCATGTTCACCTACTCCCTGTGGTCGGGGTGGACCTCCTGGTGGTGGTGGTGGAAGAGCCTCAAAACGTCGCCCACCACCGGCTGCTCGTCCAGCTCCTCTGCCTCGTCCGCCTCCTCCCTGTGGACCGCCACGATCGAACCTCTGCCTCTGCCTGGGAGGTTCTTCACTTAACTGCTGATCATCAGCATGGCGGGTCGGACAGTCACGAGCCATGTGACCAATCCCACCACAGGAGTAACACTGCCCACTCTCGGCACGCCTGGCTCTGACTCCACCCCGGCTTCCCCGTACAACTGAGCCTAAGTCGTGCAGTCGGCCACCGGTAGGTCTGGTCTTCCTGGAACCCTGAGTCATCTGTCGGCTACCTGTTGCCGAAGACTCCGCTATCTGCCGCCCTGCGGTAGGTCTCACTGTGGACTCAGCTAGGAAACTCTCGATCAGGAGGGCTCGCTCCAGTACTCCTGTCTGAGTCGGTATGCTGAGGGAGATCAGTGATGCCCTGATCTCGTGTCTCAAACCCTGCTCGAAGGTCCGGGCCCGGAAGAATGGGTCTCGTACCATGTCGGTCGAGTAGCGCGAGAGATCGGGTTATCTCGCCGAGTACTGAGCGACTGTCATGCTGCCCTGCCGCAGCTGAAGAAGCTCCTGGATACGCACTGCACGAAGGGTGGCTAGGACGAACTCCGAGCGAAAAAGGCTCTCAAAGTCCGTCCAAAGTAGAGATGCCTCATCGTGCACCTGGAGCATCAAGCTCCACCATCGTCCTGCTGCTGCGTGTAGTAGGCTCGCAGCGAGGATCACCATGAGGTCTGCTGGTGTCCTCACTAGCCTAAACACTCGTACCACTGCCTCCAGCCAGTCCTCTGCTGCCTGGGGATCCGTCTCCCCGCGAAACCTGGGTGGTCACTGGCGCTGAAACTCATGCAGTGCGCTGAGGCGACGTGCATCGTCAGCGGCTGGTGCTGGAAGTATCGGGGGCTCGGCGGGTAGTGCAACCGCTGGTGCCACTGCTGACAAAGGGCCCTGCACCGAGGCCTCGTCGCTCGGTGGGCTGTCGTCACGCTCAACTCTCGGAACCCTAGCTGGCTGCCGTCGTGGGGCCATCCTGAAAAGGAAACAGGTGCGCCACGGTCAGAACAGTATACCTGGTGAGCTGATTTAAGTAAT
This sequence comes from Viscum album, assembly GCA_963277665.1. NCBI lineage: Eukaryota > Viridiplantae > Streptophyta > Magnoliopsida > Santalales > Viscaceae > Viscum > Viscum album. The sequence goes on along the minus strand of OY728152.1, from coordinate 1,724,567,963 downwards.
CACAAAGAAAACTTTGAAACACACACGCAATCAATGTTTTCGTGCATTCAGTCGGAAATCAGAAGTCAGGGTCCTGGTGTACGGATACGTCGGCCGCCGCACCAACACTGGACTCCCTGGACTGATAACCACACTCAATACGCTAAACATTATTGCTTCACATAGAAAAGATCAGAGTTCGCGGTAGAACCGAACTCCTTTGATACCAATTTGTCACGACCCGCCCTCGGGGTCTGTGCCGTGACTACCCCAAGCCCGCCTTCCATAGGCCAGGGGCTGGCGACTAGCACCAAGGCGTAAATCCCGGTAAAAAGGGAAGGCATTGCCTTTGTAAAGTAAACAAACACCACAGAGTAAGCAAGCGGAAAGTAAATACTAAGCAAAAGCAGAGTACAACTGAAAGTGCGGAAAGGTAAATGGGCCAGTATACAAACCCAAACTGAAAGTAAAGTACAACTCGAAAGGGAAAACAGCAACTGAAAAGTAAAAGCCGCTACACCGAGCTGTCCACTGGAAATCCCACCTGAAGGGTGGGTACAGATAGCTCCACTGCTCCACGGGTCCCGCCGTCCGCTCCGAGCACGTCCCGCCCAGTGGTCCACCTCCGGGTACCGTCCCGCTCTGCAAGCCTCAGCTAAGGTCAACGCTGTCCGTCGTCTGCAACCAACACAACGTAGTGCGGGCAAAGCCCGTGCAGGGGTGAGTATAAGCTACTCAGTAGGGACCCCGAGACCCCTGAAGGTCTCCCAAAATCCACAAAGGATAAACCACAAAGAAAGGTACAATCACGAAGTAACAACCGACACTGCTTAGGTATATGCCCATACATATACCTAAGTCACCAATTTCAAATACGCTCCAACCTCCGAGCCCAAGTACAACTCAGTCCACACAAGAAAGTAAACGTATTCCACACAGGAAAGCAAAACGTAATCCACACAGGATTGCACAACACAATCCACACAGGAAAGCAATAGGTTTCAGCTCACACAGGATTTTCATTATCAAAAACGTAACTACTGAAGAGCCCCATCTCTGAAGTGTACAGTGTCCTGTCACGACTCTGAGATACTGCTCACTAACCTAAGACTGCTGAGGTACTCCTCCTGTCGAGTACCGCGGGTCTGCCGCCAACTACCGGGCGCTCCGTCCGCTGAGGGTCTGCTGCCAAATACCGGGCGCTCACCCAAATAGCCTACAGAGGTACTCCTCCAGTCGAGTACCGCGGGTCTGCTGCCAACTACCAGGCGCTCCGTCCGCCGTGGGTCTGCCGCCAAATACCGGGCGCTCCGTCCACTGGGCTAGTCGACTCACTCCAAGTCGAGTCGGTCGAGCAGTCTTCAGGTCTCAGCCGGCTACACGGTCTCCGTACTCCGTACGCTCGTCTTCCAGTATCGCGGGTCTGCCGCTACAACCAAGCGCACCACCTCAATCGAGTAGAACAGAAGATTCAGCTCACACAGGTATACTTCTTCGGATGACGTTAAAGATGATCAAAGAACCATCTAAGTCGTCGGACCCACGAAGGATCGATAGGTACTAACTCCCGCAGTGACCTACACAGGATCGGACCCACTCAGGATCGGGCCCACGTAGGACCTGTAGCACTGATCCACGTAGGATCGCTGAGTGCAGTAGTCGTCGCCGTCGAATCCACACAGGATCTCTGTACTGTTGTCGTCGCCGTCACAGTAGCAGTAGCAGTAGCAGTCACAGTAACAGTCGCAGCCAGCACTAGGGTTCCCGCACACAGCAAGCTCGTTCGGAGGATCCGCTCCACGAGCCGAGAGGCTGATACATCAACTGTCACAAAGTCCAGAGTTGATGTATCCAAAAGTTCTGTATCGTCAACAGGAACTCAACGCATCAGACGGCGCGTCGATCGGACGCCCGGTCTGAGAGTTATTGGCATTTTCGTCCCCGGGGCCCGGTTGGTTTTTAAGGCAAAACCAACCCGACCGTACTCCACCTGCGTCCAAACCTCGGGCGGAGTATGCCAAAAGATCCGTCTCACTAAGAGGAACACAACACAGCTGACGGCACATCAATTGGACGTCCGTAGCTCAAGATATGAGCGTTTCCGCTCCGAAGGCCCGGTTGGTTTCGTGAACGAACCAACCCGGCTGAACTCAAAGTAATCCAAAACCTTGAGTGCGATATACTGAAACGACCGTCTCGATCCAAGGATCGCGTTTCCGCAGACGGTTCGTCAATCGGAGGTCGGTGGCTCAGGTTATGGCCAAAAGACCGAAACTGATTCGAAACGGGGGGTCCGGGTCCGGGCCGACCCGGCCTGACCCCCCCCCCCCCCCCTGGGTCGGCCCGAACCGGGTCGACCCGACCTGGGTCCGACCCGGTCCCCTGGACCCGGCCCGGCAGGTGGCGGCGCGGCGGCGCGGCCCGGCCAGCGGCGGCGCGGCCAGCGTGCCGCGCATGTGCCGCACGCGGGGGGTGAAACCCCCCCCCCCTTTTCCGGATCTCGGTCGGCCTAAGGCCGGCCGTTTCTTTACACACGCGGGACCCGCGGGTCCCGCCTCCTGTCCAAACCGACGGCCGGCGCGGCCGGCCGCCTTCCTCTTCTCCGTCGCGGCCGTAGCCGCGGCTCTTCTCCGATCTCCGGCGGCCGGCGAGGCCGGCCGCCCCTGGCTGTTCCGCCGCGGCCATAGGGCCGCGGCCCACCTGATCTCCGGCGCCGGCGGCCCGGCTGGCCGCCGGTCGCCTCCTTGTTCCGCCGCGGCCCGTCTCCGGCCGCGGTCTCTTTCGTAAACAACGACGCGGTGCGTCGGCACCGCGTTTCTTCGTCGCAGCTCGCTCCGGCCATTAATTCTTTTGTTCCTGCGCGGTTGCAACGACACCGCGCTGTCTCCACTAAAATAACACGAAAGGAAAGAAGGGGGAGGAGAATCGGCCGTGTTCGTGCGGTCCGGTCTCCTCCCGTTATAACGATATCAGTTGGCCAATCGTGTAAACACAACAATGAACGTTTCACAAATTTTTAATAAAATTTGGAACTATGCCCAACGGATTTTCTTTCATGCTCGAGGGAAAGAAAACACATAATTTAAAAAGGGCAAACCCCTACCTTGGTTCTGGAACGAAATTCGATGATCGACAACGATTCGCGGAAGTCGAGCGTCGCGGAAGAAGAACGTCGATGTCGCGGTTATATCGTCACGGGAGACGGAGAAAAGAGGAGCGGCGTTCTTCGTGTTCTTCGTCAGAGTTTGAAGAAGAAGAAGAATAAGGTGAAGCTCCAAAATTCCTCTCAAGGTGGTAAAAGAATTCTCCCAGAATAAAATAAGCTTTAAGCTTATATTATTACACAACTTAACCACATGAATTTCAAAGGTTTGAATATGAACAACTCACCTCAATTAATACTTAAAGTTGTCAAACATTAATTAAAAGGAGAGTTAAAGGGAGATGGAAGGTTGGGTTTCGTGTGGGCCCTACCACACTTAATCCTCCCAATGGAGGTTAAGTGGATGTGGGTCCCACTCCCAACTCCCTTTGGAAGGATTTATAAAAAAAACACATCAAGTTAAAATAAAATTTTGTATTTCACAAATTTTATTTAACTTAATCTAAAAACTCAAAAACTAACTTTCAACCCGTAACAAACGCAACTTCCGAAAAGGTCTCCTTAAGCGAATATCGGCGCTGCGAGTTCATCGGTGCCCTCGGATTTCAATTCCGAGCACCGGATCAAAAGTTAGGAATTCCCGCTCGTTCGTTCACTGAACGTATCCGAGGCAAACTTCGGAAATTGATTCCGGGCACTCCGGGCCTCGGAATCAGGTGCCGTCAGAAACCGCGCTCTTGTAAAATTCCAAAGAAAATTAAGAAAAAATTTCCCTTGAATTTTACGGGTCTTTACAAAAAGGCTATAAAACTGTTTTTTTTTTCAATACTTCTTTTATATTTAAAATTGGATTTGTTCTTATATCATGTCTTGAAAACACATAAGATGAATGTTAAATATTTGATTGAATATTATATATATATATATATATATATATATATATATATATATCATTAATATAATTTCACAAGATTGATTAGTTTATTTATTGATATAAGTCACATTTGTGCACATTTAAATAATTTTTCAGAAAAACGTTTCCTTTTCTTTTTTTTAAAAAGGTTTTACATTTATTTATAATTAATTGGTCAAAGATTTGTGTTTAAAACATAATTTCACAATTCAGTTAATAGTGTTCTTACCCATCATTCTAACGGCTAGGTTATAATTGTATTGTTTAAATAATTACAATAATAAAATGATGTTTCATAGAAACTCAGTATTGTGTGTAATGCAAGTTAAGTCAATGTTGTGCGCATCGCAATCTTAATTTGCTGTAAGGTACAACACAAGACATTAAAATATTAATTTATTCAAAAAATGTTTATAAAAACTCGAGGTGTTACAAATTCTATTAATAGAGATGATATGGATAAAATGTAAAAAAGCATATGGTTACATTCTAAGCAAAGGATATTCACCCCAACGCCCAGAAGATGGTAATGTGATGTGACAATAATGAATCCCTTCACGATTCATCTTCTCCAACAGCCCTGGAGCCCTCTTCAACTCCTTAAACATGAGGAGCATTGAGACTAAGCAATAGTAGGTCACGTAATCAGGAGAGCACCCATGTTCCACCCTCATCCCCTCCATTAATGTCACACTCTCCTCATAATTTCCCTCCCAAGAGAGCCCATTAATCAGGATGCTAAAAGTCACAACGTCGGGCTTGCACTTCCGAAGGCCCGTGAGCTCGAACTCCCTCAAATCATCACCCAACTGTTGATTCTTGTGTAAGTGATCTATGAGGATGTTGCATGTCAGGATGCTCCGCTGGACACCACCACCATTCATCTCGTTGAGCAGCTCCCTGCAGTGGTCCATCTTCCCAGCCTTGCAGAGCCCATGAATCAAGCAGTTTTAGGTGATGTGATACAAGGAGAACAACCATCTCCTGATTTCATCTTCTGCAATAAAGACAGGGCTTCCCCATGTCTACCCACCTGCCAGAGACCATCAATCAAAGTGTTGTAAAAAATGACACCTGAACTCTTGGAGAGGGAGAGTCCCTCCAAGCACATTTTATGGAACACTTTCAATGCCTCATCTACCCACTGATGCTTGCACAAGATATTCATTACAATCGCATAAGAGACCACATTTGGAACAATCCCTTCCTTTTCCATCTCATTATACAGCTGGAATGACGTCTTAAAGTCATTGACTTTGAAGAACCCGTCCATCAAACAGTTGTAGGTGATGACAGTTGGGGAACAATCATGCTCAAACCTCATTCTTTGCATCAAGGTGATGGCTTCTTGCAGCCTGCACACCTTGCAGAGCCCATAGATGAGGGTGTTGCAAGTCACCACATCAGGCAACGAGGAGGCCCCACTACTCCCTTCTCCACCGCTGATCTTCTCGAACACTACCACAGCTTCGTCGACCCTCTGGTGCTTGCAGAGATGGTGGAGGAGAATGTTGAAGGCCAAAACATTTGCCTCACTATCTTTCTTTAGCGAGGAATATCTTGTAGGCAAGTCAACCACGCTTGGAGGGGATTCGAGGCCACCGTACCACATGATTTCAAAAAGAACATCCCGAGCAAAACTGATCTTCCCACCCCTACATAACTTATCGACCAATAGGGCTAAACAAACCAATTGAGGGAAAATGCCTCTTCTGCTGAATTTGGAAACCAAACGGAATACCTCTTCTTCCGTCACTCCATTCCACACCCCGTCCAATCTCAACATCGCTTCATAAAATACAATACCTGTTTTATCATTGGGTATAAACTTGGGATTAGGTTCAAGCATTTCATCGAGCATGCCGAGGGCATCCTTTAAGTTCCCCTGCTTCAGAAGAATTCCGATCAACACATTGTGAATACGAGCATTCCTAAGAAACGGGTCGAGATCATTGTACACACATATTGATTCGCGGGTCATGCCGAGGTGACCGAATGCACGTATGAGAAAGAGGGCAAAGTCCGCTGAGAGCTCGTAATTGCACTTTTTCAACACTGCGAGGAGGCTCATGATTGTATTACTGGAGTCGGCTTCTCCCCCAGCGACCCGGAAGATGCCCTGGAACGCTGATGAGAGCAGCGGCCAGGCCCGGCAATATACGGGATCCCGTTTCAGCCATTCAAAGAATCGGACGGCTCTGGCGGTGGACCCGAGGCCACAGGTCACTTGGAAGAGACGGCGAGGGGGTACCGGAGGTCGGTAGAAGAGGAGTCGCCGCAGTTTTGTGTAATCCCAGCGGCCATCGCTTCTCCGGAGGAGTTTGACGACTTGGATCACGATCGATGCTTCTCCTTCTCCTCCTTCCTGTTGATATGAGGTTTCTGAGAATCCGGGAGGAGAGGCGACGCGGGAGGAAGGATCCATCGGAGTATCTGGTGCGCATCTTCTCCCGGCCCAAATATCTGAGAATTCAGAGAATCCGGGTCGAGAGGCGACGCGGGCGGAAGAATTCATCGGAGTATCTGGTGAGAAAACTGGTGAGGGTTGAGGTGAACCGCCGGGAGGGAATATTCCATACATACAGGGGTCAGGGTTGAGGGGTCACGAAACATTAAATCGGATGAATATTCAATACATTACAAAATTATCTAAGGACTATAATAATTTAGTGCATTTGGAAACTTGGAACAGAGTATTCTTAATTCATGAAAGATTTTCAATATCGCTCATAAAAATCTTCCCTTCTTGTACTCTTCAAAAACATACCCTACTTAAAAGGTTTTTTCACAACCTTGGAGAAGGAGTCATAAGAAAGTATGAACTCAAATACCGATAAACAAGGGATACATGTAACCATAACATGAACAAAATGATATGAGAACATGAACATAACATTTGAAAACCATACTTTAAAGGTTCGAAAGATTCTCAAGCCTTTGTCATTCTAGGGTGTTTCAAAATAATTTCGAGGTTAGGGTGTTTTTGAAAAAATTTAAAAGCGGTTTAAAATGGGTTTGATAATTTATTAATGTTAATTTTCAAATTTTAAATTTATTTTGGAAGTTTTTAAAAATGATTTAATTTATGAAGATTTATTTAATTGCAATAAATATACACATATGTATACGTTTGTTACTTTGTCATGTGTATATATATATATATATATATTATGAATAATAAGCGTTATTATATATGTATATAATACATATATATGCATTGGAATATATATATTGGCAAGACATATATGTGTGTGTTGTTATATATATATATTTATGGGGTTAAAGAAAGGGTGGATATTAAATGATTTTAATAATAATAACAATGATTGTAAAATGTGTGGCGTAATAATGATAAATGTGATTATTCGAATTAAATAGAAGAGAGAGAAATACCAGATTAAATGTGATTCATGAATGGTGTGTGTATGTGGGGGTAATGATTTTTAATAGGCAAAAATGTGCGAAAGAAAATATTGAAGAGAGAATCGTTGAAAGTAAACAAAATAGAGGATTCTCTATAATCGTCATATAATAATTATTACTTTTATTACGCATAAACAGTTTATTAAATATATAATGGATTTTGTTAAATAAAAATTTAAAATATATTAAACATAAAATGAGGACTTTGCGTACAGGGTTTTGACAAAGTCGACATCACTAATGTTAATAAAATTGTCACACATCACGTGACATGTTATATATGTATTTAAATATATATATATATATATATATATATATGAGTGTTGTTGTCACGACCCGTCCCTCGGAGCCCGTGTCGTGACTACCCCAAGTCCGCCTTCCATTGACCAGGGGCTGACGACTAGCACCGAAAGGCGTATTCCCTAAAAACGGGAAGACATTGCCTTTATAACCTGTAAACTCACACAACTAAGCACAAAGCAGGATACAAGCACAAAGTAAAACTATGTAGTAAACAGGGTGTGTACAGAAAGTAAAAAGGGGTCAGAATACAAAGTCAATTGTAAAGTACAAGTAAACTGAAAAGTATAAGTAAAACTGAAACATCTCCTGTGAACACTCGTCAAGGATCCCACCTGAAGGGTAGGTACAACTCTCGAATGGTCGCCTCTGCGGTACGCCTCGTCTAAAGTCCACCTCCGAGCTACCTCTAGTCCTGGTACCCTCGTCTTCAGTCAACGTTGTCTGTCGTCTGCACAAAACACAACAAGGTGCGGGTGTAGCCCATGCAGGGGTGAGTATAACGATACTCAGTAGGGACCCCGATGTAAGAACCCGGGTTTTGAGCCTGTAAGACTTTGATTTTTTTTTCTTCATGTTATTCCATAGCAGGGCGTTCAAACGGCGTGTGATTTCGCGAGCCTAGTGTGGCCGGAATTAAATTTTAAGTGCGTTCACACTAGACACGCCAAATAAACAGAATAACTCCTAAACGGTTACTCGGATGGGAAAACCGAGGGCACCTTTGAGTCCGGAGCATGTCGTTTACCCTAGGAGGGGTGTAACTTTCGTGCGCGCGACCCTTCTGTGGAAAACACCACCAGGAACGTTTTCGTAATTTAGCAGCCTCGGGCATAAACTTTATAACTTCTGAACGGAGGCTCAGATTAAAATTCTGAGACCACCGTTGCGCTCAGAACATGGATTTTATCCTAGGAGCGGCTTAACCTCGACCCCATCGAGAGTTTGGGTATGGGCCTACTAGTGAGTGTTTAAAATTAATTAAATTTCAATTAAGTTTTCCCTACTTAAACACATCCAACCCCCTTCTCACCCCTTAGAATCTCTCTGGTGTAAGCTCTCCCAACAAAGAACCTCCACCTTCTTCAAGCTCCTCTCCCCACCTCTCCAAGGTGGTTGCGGCTCCGAAAGATCATTGTGAAGCGACGGGCTACGCCCTGCGAGGTAGGATCATTGCGTTTTCGTTTTAAATTCCGGCATCTTCTTTGAACTCAATTTATAGTGTCGAAATGCTGTTTAATTATCGAGTGAAGGCCGTATTTGAGTAGGGCTCAATCCGAGCTTTCCAACGATTCTTTCGAATCAAAATATCGAGTCCCGGGGTGTCCAAGGTGACCCTGAGAAGTTTTCCGGCCAAAACCCCTGTTTTCCGGTGGTTCCAGGGCGGTCCGGCGGCTCCGCGTGGCGGTCCGGCGAGTCCCGATGACAGCGGCTCCTCAAGAGGTCCGAGACGGCGGTGATGACGACGGATCCTCGGGCGGTGGCGCGGTCGGCTACGGGCGAGCGGCAGTAGGAGGTAGCGACGACGACACATGCGGGAGGCCGGGGGGGGGGGGGGGTGGTGCTGGCCGGCTTCGCCGGTCGGCGTGCAACGCGAGATCGGGGTCGACGCGACCCCGAGAGCGGACCGAGACCCGCGAAACATGGGTCCCGTGGGGGAAAAGTCGTACCGGATCATGCTGGTCCGGGTGAAGCAGCGCGGCCCACGCGGTGAACCACGGGCCGCGGTGGACTGGGCGGTCCGGGCGGCCGAGCCGCGGACCGCCGGTCTAAAGGGGTGGACCGGCCGAACCAGTCCGGCCCACTCTGTCTCCGTATGTTGGCGTTAAAACGCCTCTAACTCTCAAACCGAGTATCGGATTGGCGTGCCGTCTACGGAAATGCGATCCTTGGATCAAGAAGGAGGTTTTGAGATGGTCTCGGGGATTTTTAATTCCTGAGATGGGGGCTCGATGGCACGACACGCCCATTAAGTGTTATATAGCGCCTCGCCGAGATTCTAGTTTCGGATGGCGCGAGCATATTTAGAGTTCGTTTTAGGCGCCGTCAGCAGCTTTGTGACCCTGGCGTCGAGACGAAGTAGTCCAGGGTGGTTTTAGGCGTTGAAGCCGGAGTTGAGGCGTCGCCCCACGGGCCGTCATTCAAGCCGCGTGCAACGTTTTGCGACTTTTTCACCAGACGTCTGTTCGGGGTGTATGAATAGTCGATTCGACATGTTTTTCCACGAGGATTGCAATGTTGTAATCTGTTTGGGTGTGAAGAGCCTCATTCAATATCTCATTAAATGTGGAAACATAAAAGGGCGTTGTTCGGAGGTTCCTTTGACGCACTCCGAACCAACGCACGGTAGCGATGTTGGTGACACCTTGTGATGTCAGTTGCAGTGCAGAGTTATCAGACCAATTCTGGGTTTACCCTCTAGTAGGGCTGGGCAGTGGGTCACCCTTTGATTTATTGGGGTTTACCCTCAGGTGGGGCTGGGTAGTGGGTCACCCGTTGACTTATTGGGGTTTACCCTCCAGTAAGGATGAGCAGTGGGCCACCCATTGACTTATTAGGGTTTACCCTCCAGTGGGGCTGGGCAGTGGGTCACCTGTTGATTTAGTGGGGTTTACCCTCCAGCGGGGCTGGGCAGTGCGTCACCCGTTGACTTATTCAGGTTTACCCTCTAGCAGGGCTAGGCAGTGGGTCACCCGTTGACTTCTCAGGCACTGTTCCTTCTGATAGGCTAGTCGGTGACTTTTCTCCATGATTACCGGAGCGGGACCCTTGGTTGTACGGTTCGGCGATGAGACAGCTTTGGCGTGCGGGACATTTGGGCATCAGTGATGGATATACTTAGAACTGTTGGTGACTTTTCCTGGGCTGAGCTTGGAGATGAAGATCCCATTAAACACTCATTTGGGTATCTTTTTGAGCATATATATATATATACACACACCCTACTTTTGTTCCCACTCCTTAGGTTCAGTTACTCTCCTTCTAGGAGGGGCGAAGATGCGCAAGGTATGCCACGTGCTTTCTGTGTCTAGCTCCTCTTGGTTGGATGAGTCTACTCTCCTGCTATAGGTAGCGAAGACTCAACGAGAAGTTTGTCCTCTCACCATTTTGAGCTCCTTGCGTTTGGACGAGTCTGCTTCCTTTCTCTTGTTGGGTTGAGCTACACTCTATTTACTGTACTCTTTCACTATTCTTTGTTCTGTCTACTACTCACCTCTTTAGTTCCTCCTTTTTTTCTCCCTCGAGATTTCAGGGCATCCTACTGATTATCTTTATACTCACCCCTGCTTGGGCTTTGCCCGCACTTGGTGTGCCCTTTCAGACGACAAACAGGTCGATCAAGACTATGGAGGAGCGTAGAGGACACATGAGCTTGGGCTGCGTTCAGTGGTCATAGTAAGACTTTCAGGTGTGAGAATCACCACCTGTTTATTCTCATTACCTGTTACCGGGTTATGGCACCTTTCTAGTTGGGCATGTGTTTTGCCCTTTATTGTTCAGTTTACTTGTCAGTCTACTTTTCAACACTTTACTTGTTCTGTTTTATAGGTCGATGCATGCTTTGGTTGGGATACTGTAGTCCATACTTTGGTTTCCTTTTCACTTCGCACTTCTGCATTGAGTGGGATCTGTGTGTGTGTACAGGTACTTAGGCTAAGGCCTCCCCAAGATTGTTAGGCCTTCGACGCTTGTCGCCAGCCCCTGGCCTATGGAGGCGGGCTTGGGGTAGTTGCGGCTCGAGACCGGTAGGTTCGGGTCGTGACAAAGTGGTATCAAAGGATGGTTTGTTCCTTGGGTCATTTTTTTGGACATCCCTAAAAAGGAATTGGTTGGGATTTAAGGAAATAGTGTCGACGTGTCTCGAGAGTTTCTCTTAGGCCAAGGAGTCCAGTGATGATACGGGTGGCTGACGTATCCATTCACCATGACCCTGATAACCCGCTTGTCGACTCGGCACGCTGAGACACTTGTTGCAGGGAACTTTAGAACATGCATCCGGTAGGATTGAGTCTTTGTCTGTCCTTTTTTGAGTGAGCTCCGCTTTGTTATTACTATTATATATATATGCTCATCTGATCGTGGTAATCCTTGATAATTTTCAGGATGCCCCCACTATAGTAGCTAGCCAGGTTACCCTCTCCAGTTCATAACGATGACCTGGCGAGCGACGAGGTGTCAATTCAGGGACCCTCACGTGATCCCCTTCCACCTAGTGCTTTAGCAGTAGCCCCTCCATCTAGAGAGAGGTAGTTAGTACTGGTAGCACAGACTAAGGTTGAGCACAGGCTTAGTGCACTATGAGACTTCCAATGTCAGCCACCGTAGAAGTTCTGCGGGGACCTGGATCCCTAGGAAGTGGAAGACTGGCTAGAGTCCATGGACCGACTTTTTAGGCTGGTACGGACACCAGCGGACCAGATGGTATCCCTAGCTGCCAGCCTTTTCCTCGGGATGACTAGACATTGGTGGGGGTTGGTTACGCAGACCCTTGACGAGTCATCTCTCACGTGGGATAGCTTTCAACAGCTCTTCTGGGAGGAGTACTCCCCCTCTTGTTTATGCTCCGTTCAGATTCAGGAGCTTTTGGAGCTGAAGCAGGGGGGATGACCGTAACGCAATACTCAGCCCGAGTTACTGATCTGACATGCTACTCGCAGGATATGATCCGCGATAGTTACTTTCGGGCATGGAAGTTTGAGAAGGGTCTTCGCAGGGAGATCCATGATAGTGTAGTACCCCTGTGCATCCCTACTTATGTCGAGGTGCTAGATCAGGCGCTCATTATAGAGATCTTCTTGGCTGAGGGATGCCAACTAGTAGGGCTTAGCATTGGCCGCTTCAGAGCAGAGTCTTCGGTAACAGGCAGGCGACAGAGTGTAGGGCCTCAGTCAAGGAGACCCTTCCGTGAGCAGACTCAGGGGCAGGGTCGTACACTACAGTGGCGTCGTAGAGCACTGAGGCAGTCAGGAGAGAGACGGTGCTATGCTTGTGACAGATAGGGTCACCTAGCACGGGACTGCCCAACCAGGTGTACCGAGCAGCCATGGCAGGCAGTGGGTGCACCGCAGCGGTAGAGGCAACGCCGTGACCAGGGATCTCCCAGGCGAGGATAGGGTGGTCCTCAGCGAGGCATCGCAGGCAGAGCGGCAGGACCTGGAGGTGGGGGATGGAGTTTCGAGGTCCTTCCACCGCCACTACCGGGTGGCCCACACCAGGCTCAAAGAGCTGGAGATAGGGGCCGCGGGCAGCTTCAGGCTATGAGTGTTTGTAACCCCCCAACACATGAGATGGTCCGAGGTACGCTTTGTGTTTACTCTATGATTTCTTCGGTACTAGTAGACACAGGTGCTAGCCACTCTTTTTTATCGCTGCTTTTGGTATGGGAGTTGGAGCTCCCAGTAGAGGCGTTGACACCTGTGCTTAGCCTCGAGGTTCCTACGGGAAGTGCCTCATTAGTGACCTTTGTTTGCGGATAGTGAGAACTGTCGTTCGAAGGAGAGAGTTTCATGTGGGACCTACTGGTCATCACAATTGAACCTTATGACGTCATCCTGGTCATGGATTGGCTTTCTATGGTTCACGCCCATATCGACTGTCATCACAGACGAGTTAGATGCATGCATTCTGATGGGACGAGGTTCACCATACCCGGTGAGCGAGACCTCATGGAAAAGCAGAAGGGTTCTCTGAGCAAGAGACCATGGCCTTTTTCTCATCATTTTGTGAGCATGGCTCTTGGAGCAACAGACGCTATAAGCACCTGGATCCCTACCATTGTACAGGACTACATGGATGTCTTTCCCAAGGATGTCCCGAGACTACCTCTGTGGCGAGAGATGGAATTCTGTATTGACTTGCAGCCGGGGACTGCCTCGATATCATGTGTGGCTTATCATATGGAACCCACAGAGCTTCAGGAGCTACGACTTCAGTTGGACGACCTTCGTGAGAAGGGATTCATCAGGCCCAACGTGTCCCCCTAGGCAGCCGGTTTTGTTTGTGAAGAAGGAAGATGGGAGCCTACGACTTTGTGTGGATTATCATCGCCTGAATCAGGACACGATAAAGAACAAGTACCCTTTTCCGAGGATTTATGACCTCTTCGATCAGTTGAGAGGTGCAAAGTGGTTCTCCAAGATTGATCTTCGATTCGATTACCACTAGTTTTGGGTTCGTGAGGCTGATATCCTGAAGTTGGATTTCCATTGTCGTTATGGGAATTATGAGTTTATGGTGATTCCCTTTGGCATGACGAATGCCCCTGCCGTCCTCATGGATTTGATGAACCAGATTTTCCAATCGTACTTGGACCGGTTTGTGGTCGTCTTTATTGACGACATACTCATCTACTCTGGGACAGAGGGGGAGCACGCAGAGAATTTGAGGATAGTCGTAGACTTACTTTGGGAGCACCAAATATATGGGAAGCTCTCAAAGAGTCAGTTCTGGATTCATGAGGTTCACTTTCTAGGGCATGTCATTTTGGAACAGGGTTTAGCCGCAGATCCCATAAAGATAGAGGCAGTGCTTTCTTGAGATCCACCCAAGAATGCGTCTGAGGTGCAGAGCTTCCTTGGTTTGGCAGGGTACTACAGGAGGTTCGTGGAAGACTTCTCTAGGATTTCTACCCCTTTGACTGCATTGACGTGGAAGGGATGACCATTCACCTAGACTAATCAGTGCCAGAAGGCCATCGAGGAGTTGAGGTAGAGGCTGACTAGTACGCTAGTGTTGAGGCTTCCAGAGGAGGGCGTTGAGTTCGTGGTATACTACGACACTTCAGGAGCTGGGCTCAGGTGCGTGCTGATGCAGCAGTGGGAAGTGATTGCATATGGGTCGAGGCAGTTGAGGCCCCATGACCAAAATTATGCAACTCACGACTTGGATCTGGAAATGGTAGTCTTCACTTTGAGGATATGGAGACACTACCTTCTAGGTGAGAATTTTTTGGTCTACTCAGACCACCAGAGCCTCAAGTATATCTTCACTTAGAGGGATCTGAATATGAGGTAGAGGCGCTGGCTGAAGTTTTTGCAAGACTATGATTTTGAGATAGTCTACACTCCAGGGAAGGGAAACATAGTAGCAGATGCCATTAGCAAGAAGTCCCATGCTCATATAGTGCAGGAAGCTTCAAAGTAGTTGGCTTCCCTACAGCTGACCTTGGTGGAGTAGGAGGGTATGAATTTTCTACAGTCGATGATGTTGAATCCTTCACTCCTTGAGCGTGTGAGAGAGTCACAACTGGGGGATGTCGACAGTGAGGTACTGCGTGATCAGATATCCACGGGCGATGCACCCGATGGGTATTCTAAAGGAGGGAATCACAAGATCCTATTCCAGGGGCGAGCTGTAGTACCAGTGGAGATGCAGGAGGAGGTGATGCGGGAATTCCACACTTCTCCCTTGGCTGTACATTCCGGTGTGGAGAAGATGTACAGAGACCTTCAACAATAGTTTTGGTGGTCTGGCATGAAGCAGAGAATAGCTGAGTTCGTTTCTCAGTGTCTTACCTGTCAATAGGTGAAGGCAGAGCATCAGGTTCCGGCAGGGTTGTTGCAGCCCCTTGATATCCCAGAGTGCAAGTGGGATGACATATCTATAGACTCCGTCATAGGGCTTCCACGCACAGCGAAGGGCCATGATTCCATTTGGGTGATAGTGGACCGACTTATGAAGTCAGCGCACTTCCTTGCCATTAGGGAGCAGAGCTCGGTGGAGACTCTAGGTCAGTTGTACGTTCGGGAGATCATCCACATTCATGGAGTACCCTCGACGATTGTCTCCGAACGCAAAACACGATTTACATCGCGTTTATGGAAAGGCCTGTAGGAGGCATTCGGGACTTAGCTGCGGATGAGTAAAAATTTTCACCCCTAGACTGATAGGCAGACAGAGCGCATTATCCAGGTGTTAGAGGATATGCTCAGGGCGTGTGTGTTATACTTTGGCCTAAGCTGGGAGGATCACCTTTTTGGAGTTGGTGGTCTAGAATCAACTACATTGTACTTTATTCTTAAATAAAAACCTTATCACATCTTGATTGTTCTTCTGCATGTCATGTCATGTGATAATGTCCTAAGGATAGCTGTTGCATTAAAGGGTCGTAGCGGATCCCTGCTATGATGAGAACCCGGAAGTGCCATAACACTGTTCTTGAATGTATGTTCTATGGCCGAATGATATTATTTGAGGGACACAAATAATACAGGTCATTAGGGGTGAGGACTCATAAAACTTTGAGGCACCTTCTCATGGTGTGCGCCCTTGGTAATATCCAGGAGGATATTATGAGAACGAGACCCGCCAGTAGGAAATCCACATTTCATAGTCTCATTGGATGTTCCTATCTATGGACGTGTGTATTGGTCCTTAGACTTTAAGATTATTATTAATGGGTATTACAACTCACACACTTAGATGTATTGATGAAAACTATGACGACACACTGTTCGTAGCGAGGTAGGATACGTTGGGTGCGTCACGAGTAATATCGCATTAATAGATAATGCGAGAAAGGATTTGTCCCTTTCGTTCCATAACAGAAGTAGATATCTTAGGCCCTTTGATGGAATTGATATAGCCTAAATAAATCCATGTCCATGGTAAGATATGGGAAAGTTCAATTCCAGGAAGTCAAAGAAAGAATAATCAAGCACATGGGTTGATGACACTAGCATGAAACCCACTTGATTAGAGATATCGAGACAAAGGGATTATATTACATGGTAAGCATTCGTAGGAAGTGGCACGTAATTGCGGCGTTAACTTCTTTCTCTATGGGTGCCTTGGCGTATTGCTAGACGCTAACCTTGGACTTTAGGCAGGCTCAGCCTAATGCCACCGAGAAAGAGGCCTAGAGGGTCACACACTAAGTGTGTCCATGTATCTCAGTTAAATATTAATTTAACAAGTTAAATAAATATTATTCCCGACTATGGTTTAATAATTATTTAAGGATGTCTGATCGTATTTATTTTGACACTAGTTATTCGAGAGAATATATTGTGGACAAAATAATATATTTATTAGCGAGTAATACAGTTACATTTATTTAAGAAATAAATAGTCATTACTCAAGGTCTAATAAATGTAGTGGAGAAAAATAGAAAATAAAAGTACATGCCGTGTATATTAAATATACACGCCGTGTAGTTTTATGTAAAACAAGTACACGCCATGTATTAATTATTACACGCCGTGTAGTTTTTCCAGTTGGGATTTTGAGGATTTAATATTGTTTTATTAAATGATATTTATTATAATCAGCATGGGCGCATGTCAAGGAATTAATAATTTGACATGGGGGTTTTCAATAAGAGTTAATGAAATAAATAAAACGCGTAATGCATTTATTTATTGTCATAACTCTATTAACCTCAAACCCGATTATAAATATCCTCACAACCCCAACATTTTAAAGGGACATTTTTTGTGCACAACGGATTTGGAAATACTCTCAAGCCAAGAGAGAATTCCCTTTCCACCAAGAATGTCCTCAAGTTATGAGAGCAAGATCCTCCATCGGATCAAGGCGGTCAAAGGCGGACATCGCAAGCGAAGGTTCTTCCGCGCTAGCACCCGGAGATCCCTTCGGCGACGTCCGGAGATACGTGACACACGTGTGGATCACCGCTAGAGTAATCCTACACTTGGATTCTATGACGCAACGACGGATCACCGAATCGTGACCGGACACATCAATGAAGAAATAATTCCAACGAGGTAATTCTTATGCATTAATTAAATTAATTATAATCAACATATGATGATCCTCCTCAAGGGTTCCAAGACTCTTCTTTTCTTTTCTTTCTTCATTCTATTCCAAAGATTCAGCGTTTTATATCATGACAGATCTCGGATTGAACATTGTTTAACGTTAAAATTAACGTTGGGCTAACCCACCAACGCGCTTCCACTGTGCCCAGAACCTACAAGTGGTATCAGAGTGGTCATATCGTTGGTTATAATTATTTAGTTTTTCATTGGTGATTTACGCATTTAATAATTTAGTTATTTCAATTCATGTTTAATCGTTCTGGAAATCTGAATCTCGAGATCTGTTCCTCCTCCCTCGTTTTTCGTTCACCTCACAGAAACGATTTTTTATTTTAATTTTTATTAAAATAAAATAGAGGAGCACATCCGGAGGAGCCAAACATTTTTGGTTGTACAACACCAGAATACACGATGTGTATTCAGAAGTACACGCTGTGTAGTCTAGGTTCAATGCATTGACCGATCCGCCAAATCAGGCCGTGTATTGAGGTCATTTATGACACCGTGTGTTGACCAGAAACAGGTGGCACATGGTTTCCGGAATACACACCGTGTGGTCCAATGAACATGGCTTGTGGTCCCTTCGGGTTAGGGTTGGGTTGTGTACTCCGTACACGGCCTGCCCGGCTGGAAACCGTGTAACGCGGAAACTACACGGCGTGTGTCCCACTGTACACGCCGTGTACTCCGAAAATTTCCGAAGTACATTAACACGCCCTGTCCCCAGGCATGTACTTCAGATGAACAGTGAAGAAAAGTACATGCCGTGTACTCCGAAAATTTCCGAAGTACATTAACACACCCTGTCCCCGGGTGTGTACTTCGGATTGATGGTGAAGAAAAGTACACTCCGTGTAGTCAGAACTACACGCTGTGTACTCACCCAAATTACGCAGATTTATTAAAATTTATTATTATATTATACAAACCCTTGAGACGTGTACCATGGTGCATGAGTAAAGTTGAGGCACAACACGTGATAGGTGTTTTATATATATGTGTTTAATTTAACATCTGGTAATAAATGGGAATTCACCGGGTTGCCTCCAAGGTACAAGTTACGTACAAGGATAATTTAAAATGAATTTATTTGTTTAAAATTATGATGGATGAGAATCTCAAGGAAATTCAGAAAAGGGATTTAATATAAAATGATTGATTAATTAAAGATAATTAATTGATTCGAGTGTGATTTATCTTAAACAAGAATGATTAAAGAATTGAATGCTAGTTTTATTTATGCGTAAATATCGTTGCATGTATGGATGATCATGAGCTAGACCGAGACCTTTGTATGTGAATGGTTTCTTTTAATTTATTTAAATTAAATTTGTTAGCCTGCGAGCCATCTCCTCATTAATATGTAGGGCCTACGCGCCCAAGGATTCTTTTATGTAAAAACCCCTTTTTACCCCTCACCTGCGTGTGAGATAAATGCATATGTAATGGATGGAGCTCCCAAGCTAGTGGAGGCGTCTCAAGTCAGGAGCCATGGTGAAACCAATCCAAGGAGATACAAAGGTGGACAGGTGGAAAGCTGTAAACACGAACCCAAAAGGTTCAAGGTGTTTCTCCCCTAGGTCTTAGGTTAGTTTATCAACCACTAGATAAAATAACCAATAGAAAATCTCATGATCATACCATTTATTTTATTTCTGTCAGTTGCATGGTTTATTTGTTGTGGGTGTGTTGTCACGATCACACAATTAATTAATTAAATGAGCATGCAATATGGAACTAAAATAAAACCGGCTTATACGTAAATATTATCTTAGACATGGTTAATCACTTAAGTATATCCCACTTAATATTAAAAAGAATGTAATCAAAGATAATAAAATGAAAATTTATGTATAAGGATAAAATCCCTCAAAATAAATATTAAGTCGGCATAGCCTTCCATAATCTTGGTTAGAATCGAACCATAGTTCAAAGTGCTTGACCAACCCTAGTTGGGGTGCTTTCAATTATCGGGGAATTCTAATTCAAGGTTTTGGGTTGACTTGACTTGGTTCGCATCAAGGGTTGACTACCACAGCAGGACTTGGTGTGACCAAGAGTTAAAGGTTGAGGAAATCCAAAAAGGATTTTAGGATTGGGGAGTCCACTCAGCGGATCAAGGAGCTACGAGTTAATGCAGTTGGCATTTGGAATGCCTAACTAAAACCCTTAAAGTTGCTTGACCAACCCTAGTTGGGGTAATTCAAAGGGAAATATGGATCCTTTCCACTAGAATATTCATGCAACAGAATATTCCGAAGTAAATGGTGAGGGCTATTGGATTTCGATAAAATAGTGGGAGACTAATAAGTATTAATTTATTTATTTGTCACAATTTTTGTAATAAAGTACTAAACCTTTGCTCATCTTAATTTGTAGAAACGACAATAAAATGACTTCAAACATATCATTGCGCACCATACTCGAAAAATAAAACCTTCTCACTGGTACCAATTTCCAAGAGTGGCAGAGGCGTTTATGCATCGTCCTTCACCACGAAAGGAAATTATATGTGGTGGAAGAGCCTATTCCAGTTGCGCCTGGGAAAGAGGCTAGTGATGAGGAATTATCTCTCTACATGAAACACATGGATGATGCCCAGTGTTTCATGCTATCGGCCATGTCTAATGATCTCTTGAAGCAACATGAAAACATGGACGCGTATAGCATGATGTCTCACCTTAAAGATCTCTACCAAGAGAAGGCAAGACAAGAGAGGTATGAGATCTCCAATGCTTTGTTTACCACGAATCTTGGAGAGTCTACGCCAGATGGGCCTCATGTAGTCATGCTTATTGGCTACATTGAACACCTGGACATCTTAGGGATTAAATTCACGGATGAGTTGCATACAGATCTCATCCTATCATCACTTCCCAAGACCTTCTCTAGCTTCATTGTCAACTATAACATGAGTGGCAATGAGAAGAGTATATCAGAGCTTCTGACCTTGATTCTACAGGTAGATAAGGACATGGGGCATGACAAACCCGTGGTCCTTATGGTGAACAAGAAAAGGAAGGGCAAGGCAAAGGGGCCAAAGACTTATAAACGGTCTGAAGCCCCCGAGCACCGTCCCTCCAAGAAGGGGAAGATCCAGAGGCAGGGCAAGGAACGGGAGGCAGTGTGATTTGCATGTGGCAAGCAGGGCCACTGGAAGAGGAACTACACCTAGAAGCGTGGGGACTCTAAAGGTGCGTTTGTTATCGAGTGCAATCTTTCTATTTCTACACATTGGGTATTAGATACAGCTTGTGGGGCTCACATCTATATTCAATTGCAGGAACCAAGTAGATTTAGAAAGATCGCCAGAGGAGAGGTGGATCTTCGAGCTGTTAATGGCACAAGGCTGGCTGCATTGGCCATTGGAGACTACCACCTCTCATTGCCGACTGGGATGATTTTGGTTTCACATAACTGTTATTATGTGCCTAGTGTTACCAAGAACATAATTTCTGTATCTTGTTTGGATATGGATGAATTTTTTTTCAAATTTGGAAATAAGGGTTGTCTCTTTTATAAGAACTACGTATGTTATGGTATGGAACATTTAAATAATGGTTTGAATGTATTGAATTACGAAAACCAAGTGTTGGCAATCGATAACGAAACAAACTCACATGACTCATACATCACCCAGTTATGGCATCACCGCCTTCATCATGTGAACGAGAAGAATTTGACAAAGCTCTGCCAAGATGGCTATTTAGACTCTATTGAGCTAAAACCACTTGATAGATTTCACACTTGTTTACAAGGAAAAATGACCAAGCCTCCTTTTGTTGGACAAGGTGAAAGGGCCATAGAGCTTCTAGGATTGGTACACACAGATGTGTGTGGACCATTTCCAGTAGAAGCAAGAGGTGGATATTCTTACTTCATTACTTTTACTGATGATTTGAGTAGATATGGCTATGTCTACTTAATGAGATATAAGTCAGAGTACTTAGAGAAATTTAAGGAATTCAAGAATGAAGTAGAGAATCAGCTTGGTAAGAAGATAAAGAAGATTCGATCGGATCGAGGTGGAGAATATCTGAACCAAGAGTTCATCGATCTTCTACGGGAGTCTGGGCTTCTATCTCAGCTCACTCCTCCTTATACACCATAGTGGAATGGTGTTGTGAAAGGAGGAACCGCACCTTGTTGGACATGGTGAGGTCGATTATGAGTCACGCGGATCTTCCACTATCCTTTTGGGGATATGCATTACAAACTGCAGGATACACATTAAAACGAGTACCAACTAAGGTGGAAAATGGAATTCCATCCGAGTTATGGAATGGAAGGAAACCCACTTTGTTGCACACACGTGTATGGGGATGCGATGCGTTTGTTAAGGCCTTTTAGGCAAAAAACTAGCACCCCGGGGCACGAAGTGTATATTTATAGGATATCACAAGGAAACGAAAGGATATTACCTATATAACCCTCAAGACAAGAAAGTGACTGTCGCTAGACAAGCCGTCTTTCTTGAGAGGGAGCACATACTCAAGAAGGATAGTGGGGGAAAGATTGACTTTGATGAAGTTGATGCTCAAGATACACAGGAGTTGGTACAGAAACAAGTTCCACAGGTCCCTGTGGAAGAGGTTCCAGAAACACAAGTACTGCGTAGGAGCTCAAGAGAGGTAAGGGAACCAGAGAGATTTGGTTTCCTAGTCACCGAGGATGGTGAATCATTATTTTTGGACAATGATGAACCTCTATCCTACAAGGAAGCAGTAGAAAGCTCAGAAGATGTAAGATGGCTAGAAGCTATGAATTCTGAGATGGATTCCATGTATCAGAACCAAGTTTGGGTTCTGGTCGATGAGCCAGTTGATGTAAAGCCTTTTGGATGTAAATGGGTATTCAAAAGAAAGCTGGACATGGAAGGTCAAGTTAGCACCTATAAAGCAAGGATAGTGGCTAAAGGATTCAGAAAACATCAAGGAATTGACTATGATGAAACCTTCTCACCAGTTTCCATATTTAAATCCATAAGAATCATACTTTCCGTAGCAGCTTACCATGACTACGAGATTTGACAGATGGATGTCAAAACAACATTCCTTAATGGGAACCTTCAGGAAGATGTCTATATGACACAACTAGAAGGGTTTGTGACACCAGGTGAAGCCAAATGGGTTTTCAAGTTGCATAAATCCGTTTATGGATTGAATCAAGCATCCAGGTCATGGAAAATTCGATTTTATGAAGCCATAAAGGAATTTGGTTTCATTAAGAACGAATGTGAGCCATGTGTTTATAAGCAGTTTAATGGGAATGCGGTCATCATCCTAGTGGTATATGTTGATGACATATTGCTTATTGGAAACGACGTACCAGCCTTACAGTCAGTTAAGGACTGGTTGAACAAGTGTTTCTCCATGAAGGACTTAGGAGAAGCAGCCTACATTCTAGGGATCAAGATCATTCGTGAAAGATCCAAGAGGCTGCTTGGACTAAGTCAGGGTACATACATTGACCAGATACTAAAGATATTTAGTATGGAAAAATCCAAGAGGGGATTGGTTCCAGTTTCACATGGCTTACATCTTTCTAAGAAAATGTGTCCCCAGACAAAACAAGAGAAATATAAGATGAGTAAGATCCCATACGCTTCGGCTATAGGATCCATCATGTATGTCATGTTATGTACCAGGATTGATGTTGCCTATACACTGAGCACAATAGGCAGATATCAAGCAGATCTAGGAGAACAGCATTGGACTGCTGTTAAGACTATCCTTAAGTATCTGAGAAGAACTAAGGATATGTTCCTGGTGTATGGAGGAGACGAGGAGCTTGTCATTAGAGGGTATGCTGATGCTGGTTCTAAAATAGATCAGAATTATCTGAAGTCGCAATCTGGATATGTTTTCTGTCTCAATGGAGGAGCTGTGAGCTGGAAGAGTTCAAAGCAGCCAGTTGTCACCGATTCTACAGCAGAGTCCGAGTATATAGCGGATTATGATGTAGCCAAAGAAGCCGTATGGATTCAGAACTTTATCCTGGAGCTTGATGTGGTGCCTAACAGTAAAGATCCCATTACATTGTATTGTGATAATACTGCAGCGGTGGCTCTTGAAAAAGTACCAAGGTCACATCAACGGAAAAAGCACATACTCCAGAAGTATCACCTCTTGAGGGATTTCTATCAAAGGGGTGAAGTTGCAGTGAGCAGAGTGTCCACAGAAGAGAACGTGGCAGACCCCATGACTAAAGGCCTATCTCAGCAGAAGCATGAATATCATGTGAGAGCTAGCGGGTTAAAGGTTGTTAGCAGTTGGATCTAGTCCAAGTGGGAGTCTATTAGAGTTGGTGGTCTAGAACCAACTACTTTGTACTTTATTCTTAAATAAAAACCTTATCACATATTGATTGTTCTTCTGCATGACATGTCATGTGATAATGTCCTAAGGACAACTGTTTCATTAATGGGTCGTAGCGGATCCCTACTATGATGAGAACCCATAAGTGCCATAACACTGTTCTTGAATGTATGTTCTATGGCCGGATGATATTATTTGAGGGACACAAATACTATAGGTCATTAGGGGTGAAGACTCATAAAACTTTGAGGCACCTTCTCAGGGTGTGCGCCCTTGGTAATATCCTAGAGGATATTATGAGAACGAGACCCGCCAGTAGGAAATCCACATTTTATAGTGTCATTGGATGTTCCTATCTGCGGACGTGTGTATTGGTCCTTAGACTTTAAGATTATTATTAATGGGTATTACAACTCGCGCACTTAGATGTATTGATGAAAACTGTGACGACACACTGTTCGCAGTGAGGTAGGATACGTTGGGTGCGTCACGAGTAATACCGCATTAATAGATAATACGATAAAGGATTTGTCCCTTCCGTTCCATAATGGAAGTAGATATCTCAGGCCCTTTTATGGAATTGATATAACCTAAATAAATCCATGGACATGGTAAGGTATGAGAAAGTTCAATTCCGGGAAGTCAAAGAAGGAATAATCAAGCACATGGGTTGATGGCACTAGCATGCAACCCACTTGATTGGAGATATCGAGACAAAGGGATTATATTACACGGTAAGCGTTTGTAGGAAGTGACACGTCATTGCGGCATTAACTTCTTTCTCTATGGGTGCCTTGGCGTGTTGCTAGATGCTAACCTTGGGCTTTAGGCAGACTTAGCCAAATGCCACCGAGAAAGAGGCCTAGAGGGTCACACACAAAGTGTGTCCATGTATCTCAGTTAAATATTAATTTAACAAGTTAAATAAATATTATTACTGACTGTGGTTTAATAATTATTTAACGATGTCTGATCTCATTTATTTTGACACTAGTTATTCGAGAGAATATATTGTGGACAAAATAATATATTTATTAGCGAGTAATGCAGTTACATTTATTTAAGAAATAAATAGTCATTACTCAAGGTCTAATAAATGTGGTGGAGAAAAATGGAAAATAAAAGTACACACTGTGTATATTAAATATACACGCCGTGTAGTTTTATGGAAAACAAGTACACACCGTGTATTAATTATTAAACGCCGTGTAGTTTTTCCAGTTGGGATTTTGAGGATTTAATATTGTTTTATTAAATGATATTTATTATAATCAGCGTGGGCGCATGTCAAGGAATTAATAATTCGACATGGGGGTTTTCAATAAGAGTTAATGAAATAAATAAAACGCGTAACACATTTATTTATTGTCATAACTCTATTAACCTCAAACCCGATTATAAATATCCTTGCAACCCCAACATTTTAAAGGGCCATTTGTTGTGCACAACGGATTTGGAAATACTCTCAAGCCATGAGAGAATTCCCTTTCCACCAAGAACGCCCTCAAGTTACAAGAGAAAGATCCTCCACCGAATCAAGGCGGTCGAAGGCGGACATCGCAAGCGAATGTTCTTCCATGCTAGCACCAGGAGATACCTTCAGCGACGTTCGGAGATACGTGACACACATGTGGATCACCGCTAGAGGAATCCTACACTTGGATTCTACGATGCAACGACGGATCACCGAATCATGATCGGACACATCAATGTAGAAAGAATTCCAAAGAGGTAATTCTTATGCATTAATTAAATTAATTATAATCAACATATGATGATCCTCCTCAAGGGTTCCCGGACTCTTCTTTTCTTTTCGTTCTTCGTTCTATTCCGAAGATTCGGTGTTTTATATCGTGACAGATCTCAGATTGAACATTGTTTAACGTTAAAATTAACGTTGGGCTAACCCACCAACACACTTCCACTGCGCCCAGAACCTACAAGTGGTATCAGAGTGGTCATATCATTGGTTATAATTATTTAGTTTTTCGTTGGTGATTTACGCATTTAATAATTTAGTAATTTCAATTCATGTTTAATCGTTCTGGAAATCTGAATCTCGAGATCTGTTCCTCCTCCCTCGTTTCTCGTTCACCTCAAAGAAACAATTTTTTATTTTAATTTTGATTAAAATAAAATAGAGGAGCTCATCCGGAGGAGCCAAACGTTTCTGGCCGTACAACACCAGAATACACGGCGTATATTTGGAAGTACACGCTGTGTAGTCTAGGTTCAATGCATTGACCGATCCGCCAAATCAGGCCGTGTATTGAGGTCATTTATGACACCGTGTGTTGACCAGAAATAGGTGGCACACGGTTTCCAGAATACATGCCATGTGGTCCAATGAACACGGCGTGTGGTCCCTTCGGGTTAGGGTTGGGTCGTGTACTCCGTACATGGCCTGCCCGGCTGAAAACCGTGTAACGTGGAAACTACACGGCGTGTGTCCCACTGTACCCGCCGTGTACTCTGAAAATTTATGAAGTACATTAACACGCCCTGTCCCCGGGCATGTACTTTGGATGAACGGTGAAGAAAAGTACACGCCGTGTAGTCAGAACTACACGTCGTGTACTATGAAAATTTCCGAAGTACATTAACACGCCCTGTCCCCAGGCATTTACTTCAGATGGACTGTGAAGAAAAGTACACGTCGTGTAGTCGGAACTACACGCCGTGTACTCACCCAAATTACGCAGATTTATTAAAATTTATTATTATATTATACAAACCCTTGAGACGTGTACCATGGTGCAGGCGTAAAGCTGAGGCACAACACGTGATAGGTGTTTTATATATATGTGTTTAATTTAACATCTACGTAATAAATGGGAATTCACCGGGTTTCCTCCAAGGTATAAGTTACGTACAAGGATAATTTTAAATGAATTTATTTGTTTAAAATTATGATGGATGAGAATCTCAAGGAAATTCAGAAAAGGGATTTAAGATTAAAGGATTGATTAATTAAAGATAATTAATTGATTCGAGTGTGATTTATCTTAAACAAGAACGATTAAAGAATTGAATGCTAGTTTTATTTATGCGTAAATATCGTTGCATGTATGGATGATCATGAGCTAGACCGAGACCTTTGTATGCGAATGGTTTCTTTTAATTTATTTAAATTAAATTTGTTGGCCTGTGAGCCATCTCCTCATTAATATGTAGGGCCTACGTGCCCAAGGATTCTTTTATGTAAAAACCCCTTTTTACCCCTCACCTGCATGTGAGATAAATGCATATGTAATGGATGGAGCTCCCAAGCTAGTGGAGGCGGCTCAAGTCAGGAGATATGGTGAAACCAATCCAAGGAGATACAAAGGTGGATAGGTGTAAAGCTGTAAACACGAACCCAAAAGGTTCAAGGTGTTTCTCCCCTAGGTCTTGGGTTAGTTTATCAACCACTAGATAAACTAACTAATAGAAAAGCTCATGATCATACCATTTATTTTATTTCTGTCAATTTGATGGTTTATTTATTGTGGGTGTGTTGTCACGATCACACAATTAATGAATTAAACGATGATGCAAGATGGAACTAAAATAAAACCGGATTATACATAAATATTATCTTAGACATGGTTAATCACTTAAGTATATCCCACTTAATATTAAAAAGAATGTAATCAAAGATAATAAAATGAAAATTTATGTATAAGGATAAAATCCCTCAAAATAAATATTAAGTCGGCATAGCCTTCCATAATCTTGGTTAGAATCGAACCATAGTTCAAAGTGCTTGACCAACCCTAGTTGGGGTGCTTTCAATTATCGGGGAATTCTAATTCAAGGTTTTGGGTTGACTTGACTTGGTTCGCATCAAGGGTTGACTACCACAGCAGGACTTGGTGTGACCAAGAGTTAAAGGTTGAGGAAATCCAAAAAGGATTTTAGGATTGGGGAGTCCACTCAGCGGATCAAGGAGCTACGAGTTAATGCAGTTGGCATTTGGAATGCCTACCTAAAACCCTTCAAGTTGCTTGACCAACCCTAGTTGGGGTAATACGAAGGAAAAAATGGATCCTTGCCACTAGAATATTCAAGCAACAGAATATTCTGAAGTCAATGGTGAGGGCTATTAGATTTCGATAAAATAGTGGGAGACTAATAAGTATTAATTTATTTATTTGTCTCAATTTTTGTAATAAAGTACTAAACCTTTTCTCATCTTAATTTGTAGAAACGACAAGAAAATGACTTCAAACATATCATTGTGCACCATACTCGAAAAATAAAACCTTCTCACCGACACCAATTTCCAAGAGTGGCAGAGGCGTTTACACGTCGTCCTTCACCACGAAAGGAAATTATATGTGCTGGAGGAGCCTATTCCAGTTGCGCCTGGGAAAGAGGCTAGTGATGAGGAATTATCTCTCTACATGAAACACATGGATGATGCCCAGTGTTTCATGATATCGTCCATGTCTAATGAGCTCTTGAAGCAACATGAAAACATGGACGCGCATAACCTGATGTCTCACCTTACAGATCTCTACCAAGAGAAGGCGAGACATGAGAGGTATGAGATCTCCAATGCTTTGTTTAACACGAAGCTTGGAGAGTCTGCGCCAGCTGGGCCTCATGTAGTAAAGCTTATTGGCTACATTGAATGCCTGGACATCTTAGGGATTAAATTTCCGGATGAGTTGCGTACAGATCTCATCCTATCATCACTGCCCAAGACCTTCTCTAGCTTCATTGTCAACTATAACATGAGCGGAAATGAGAAGAGTCTATCAGAGCTTCTAAACTTGATTCTCCAGGTAGATAAGGACATGGGGCGTGACAAACCCACAGTCCTTATGGTGAACAAGAAAAGGAAGGACAAGGAAAAGGGGCCTAAGACTTATAAATGGTATGAATCCCCCGAGCACCGTCCCTCCAAGAAGGGGAAGATCCAGAGGCAGGGCAAGGAACGAGAGGCAGCGTGCTTTGCATGTGGCAAGTAGGGACACTGGAAGAGGAACTACACCCAGAAGCGTGGGGATGCTAAAGGTGCATTTGTTATCGAGTGCAATCTTTCTATTTCTACACATTGGGTATTAGATACAGCTCATGGGGCTCACATCTGTATTCAAATGCAGGAACCAAGTAGATTTAGAAAGATCGCCAGAGGAGAGGTGGATCTTCGAGCTGCCAATGGTGCAAGGCTGGATGCATTGGCCATTGGCGACTACCACCTCTCATTGCCGACTGGGATGATTTTGGTTTTACATAACTGTTATTATGTGCCTAGTGTTACCAAGAACATAATTTCTGTATCTTGTTTGGATATGTATGGATTTGTTTTAAAATTTGGAAATAAGGGTTGTCTCTTTTATAAGAACAACGTATGTTATGGTATGAAACATTTAAATAATGGTTTGTATGTATTGAATTATGAAAACCAAGTGTTGGCAATCGATAACGAAACAAACTCACATGACTCATACATCACCCAGTTATGGCATCACCTCCTTGGTCATGTGAACGAGAAGTGTTTGACAAAGCTATGCCAAGATGGATATTTAGACTCTACTGATCTAAAACCACTTGATAGATGTCATGCTTGTTTACAAGGTAAAATGACGAAGCCGCCTTTTGGTGGACAAGGTGAAAGGGCCACAGAGCTTCTAGGATTGGTACACACAGATGTGTGTGGACCATTTCCAGTAGAAGCTATAGGTGGATATTCTTACTTCATTACTTTTACTGATGATTTGAGTAGATATGGCTATGTATACTTAATGAGGTATAAGTCAGAGTCCTTAGAGAAATTTAAGGAATTCAAGAATGAAGTAGAGAATCAGCTTGGTAAGAAGATAAAGAAGCTTCGATCAGATCGAGGTGGAGAATATCTGAACCAAGAGTTCATCGATCTTCTATGGGAGTCTGGGATTCTATCTCAGCTCACTCCTCCTTATACACCATAGTGGAATGGTGTTAGTGAAAGGAGGAACCCAACCTTGTTGGATATGGTGAGGTCGATGATGAGTCATGTGGATCTTCCATTATCCTTTTGGGGATATGCATTACAAACTACATCATACACATTAAACCGAGTACCAACTAAGGCGGAAAATGGAATTCCATCCGAGTTATGGAATAGAAGGAAACCCACTTTATCTCACACACGTGTATGGGGATGCGAGGCATTTGTTAAGGAATTTTTAGGCAAAAAACTAGCACCCCAGGGCACGAAGTGTATCTTTATAGGATATCCCAAGGAAACAAAAAGATATTACCTATATAATCCTCAAGAAAAGAAAGTGACTGTCGCCAGACAAGCCATCTTTATTGAGAGGGAGCACATCCTCAAGAAGGATAGTGGGAGAAATATTGACTTCGACGAAGTTGATGCTCAAGATACACAGGAGTTGGTACAGGAAAAAGTTCCACAGGTCCCCGTGGAAGAGGTTCCAGAAACACAAGTACTGCGTAGGAGCTCAAGAGAGGTAAGGGAACCAGAGAGATTTGGTTTACTAGTCACCGAGGATGGTGAATCATTATTGTTGGACAATGATGAACCTCTCTCCTACAAGGAAGCAGTAGAAAGCTCAGAAGATGCAAGATAGCTAGA
Organism: Viscum album; assembly: GCA_963277665.1. NCBI lineage: Eukaryota > Viridiplantae > Streptophyta > Magnoliopsida > Santalales > Viscaceae > Viscum > Viscum album. Next base: position 1,724,537,583 of record OY728152.1, on the reverse strand, counting down.
AGCTATGAATTCTGAGATGGATTCCATGTATCAGAACCAAGTTTGGGTTCTGGTCGATGAGCCAATTGATGTAAAGCCTGTTGGATGCAAATGGGTATTCAAAAGAAAGCTGGACATGGAAGGTCAAGTTAGCACCTATAAAGCAAGTCTAGTGGCTAAAGGATTCAGACAACGTCAAGGAATTTACTATGATGAAACCTTCTCGCCAGTTTCCATGTTTAAATCCATAATAATCATTCTTTCCATAACAACTTACCATGACTACAAGATTTGGCATATGGATGTCAAAACATCATTCCTTAACGGGAACCTTCAGGAAGATGTCTATATGACACAACTAGAATGGTTTGTGACACTAGGTGAAGCCAAACAGGTTTGCAAGTTGCAGAAATCCATTTATGGATTGAAGCAAGCATCCAGGTCATGGAACATTCGATTTGATGAATCCATAAAAGAATTTGGTTTCATTAAGAACGAATGTGATCCATGTGTTTATAAGCGGTTTAATGGGAATGCGGTCGTCATCCTAGTGGTATATATTGATGACATATTGCTTATTGGAAATGACGTATTAGCCTTACAGTCAGTTAAGGACTGGTTGAACAAGTGTTTCTCCATGAAGGACTTAGGAGAAGCATCCTACATTCTAGGGATCACGATCATTCGTGAAAGATCTAAGAGGCTGCTTGGACTAAGTCAGGGTAAATACATTGACCAGATACTAAAGAGATTTAGTATGGAAAAATCCAAGAGGGTATTGGTTCTAGTGTCACATGGATTACATCTTTCTAAGAAAATGTGTCCCCAGACAAAACAGGAGAAAGATAAGATGAGTAAGATCCCATACGCTTCGGCTATAGGGTCCATCATGTATGCCATGTTATGTACCAGGCTTGATGTTGCCTATGCACTGAGCATAGTAGGCAGATATCAAGCAGATCCAGGAGAACAACATTGGACTGCTGTTAAGACTATCCTTAAGTATCTGAGAAGAACTAAGGATATGTTCCTAGTGTATGGAGGAGACGAGGATCTTGTCATCAGAGGGTATGCTGATGTTGGTTTTCAAATAGATCAGAATGATCTGAAGTCACAATCTGGATATGTTTTCTGTCTCAATGGAGGAGCTGTGAGCTGGAAGAGTTCAAAGCAGCCAGTTGTTGCCGATTCTACAGCGGAGTCCGAGTATATAGCGGCTTCTGATGCAGCCAAAGAAACCGTCTGGATTCAGAACTTTGTCTAGGAGCTTGATGTGGTGCCTAGCAGTAAAGATACCATTACATTGTATTGTGATAATACTACAACGGTGACTCTTGAAAAAGAACCAAGGTCACATCAACGGACAAAACACATACTCTAGAAGTATCACCTCTTGAGGGATTTCTATCAAAGGGGTGAAGTTGCAGTGAGTAGAGTGTCCATATAAGAGAACATGGTGGAACCCATGACTAAAGGCCTATCTCAGTAGAAGCATGAATACCATGTGAGAGCTAGCGGGTTAAAGGTTGTTAGCAGTTGGCTCTAGTCCAAGTGGGAGTCTGTTGGAGTTGGTGGTCTAGAACCAACTACTTTGTACTTTATTCTTAAATAAAAACCTTATCACATCTTGATTGTTCTTCTGCATGACATGTCATGTGATAATTTCCTAAGGACAACTGTTGCATTAAAGGGTCTTAGGGGATCCCTGCTATGATGAGAACCCGGAAGTTCCATAACACTGTTCTTGAATGTATGTTCTATGGCCGGATGATATTATTTTAGGGACACAAATACTACAGGTCATTAGGGGTGAGGACTCATAAAACTTTGAGGCACCTTCTCATGATGTGCGCCCTTGGTAATATCCAGGAGGATATTATGAGAACGAGACATGCCAGTAGGAAATCCACATTTCATAGTGTCATTGGATGTTCCTATCTGCGGACGTGTGTATTGGTCCTTAGACTTTAAGATTATTATTAATGGGTATTACAACTCGCAGACTTAGATGTATTGACAAAAAATGTGACGACACACTGTTCGCAGTGAGGTAGGATACGTTGGGTGCGTCACAAGTAATACCGCATTAATAGATAATGCGAGAAAGGATTTGTCCCTTCCGTTCCATAATGGAAGTAGATATCTCTGTCCCTTTGATGGAATTGATATATCCTAAATAAATCCATGGCCATGTTAAGGTATGGGAAAGTTCAATTCTGGGAAGTCAAAGAAAGAATAATCAAGCACATGGGTTGATGGCACTAGCATGCAACCCGCTTGATTGGAGATATAGAGACAAAAAGATTATATTACACGGTAAGCATTTGTAGGAAGTGACACTTCATTGCGGCGTTAACTTCTTTCCCTATGGGTGCCTTGGTATGTTGCTAGATGCTAACCTTGGACTTTAGGCAGGCTCAGCCTAATGCCACCGAGAAAGAGGCCTAGAGGGTCACACACTAAGTGTGTCCATGTATCTTAGTTAAATATTAATTTAACAAGTTAAATAAATATTATTCCCGACTGTGGTTTAATAATTATTTAAGGATGTCTGATCGCATTTATTTTGACACTAGTTATTCGAGAGAATATATTGTGGACGAAATAATATATTTATTAGCGAGTAATGCAGTTACATTTATTTAAGAAATAAATAGTCATTACTCAAGGTCTAACAAATGTGGTGGAGAAAAATGGAAAATAAAAGTACACGCCGTGTATATTAAATATACACGCCGTGTAGTTTTATGGGAAAAAAGTACACGCCAGGTATTAATTATTACATGCCGTGTAGTTTTTCCAGTTGGGATTTTGAGGATTTAATATTGTTTTATTAAATGATATTTATTATAATCAGCGTGGGTGCATGTCAAGGAATTAATAATTCGACATGGGGGTTTTCAATAAGAGTTAATGAAATAAATAAAACGCGTAACACATTTATTTATTGTGATAACTCTATTAACCTCAAACCCGATTATAAATTTCCTCTCAACCCCAACATTTTAAAGGGCCATTTGTTGTGAAAAACGGATTTGGAAATACTCTCAAGCCAAGAGTGAATTCCTTTTCCACCAAGAACGCCCTCAAGTTACGAGAGCAAGATCCTCCACCGGATCAAGGCGGTCGAAGGCGGACATCGCAAGCGAAGGTTCTTCTGCGCTAGCACCCAGAGATCCCTTCGGTGACGTCTGGAGATACGTGACACACGTGTGGATCACCGCTAGAGGAATCCTACACTTGGATTCTATGACGCAACGACGGATCACCAAATCGTGACCGAAGACATCAATGAAGAAATAATTTCAATGAGGTAATTCTTATGCATTAATTAAATTAATTATAATCAACATATGATGATCCTCCTCAAGGGTTTTGGGACTCTTATTTTCTTTTCGTTCTTCGTTCTATTCTGAAGATTCAGCATTTTATATCGTGACAGATCTCAGATTGAACATTGTTTAACGTTAAAATTAACGTTGGGCTAAGCCACCAACGCGCTTCCGCTACGCCCGAAACCTACACACCTGCCCTTGGTTTAGTTTGCGTATAAAAATAGTTAACACTCTACTATCGACATGGAAGATTTTGAGTCCCTCTATGGGAGACCCTGTAGGTCACCGTTGTGCTAGATGGAGGTTGGGGAGACCTCCCTCGTGGGCCCAGAGTTGGTGCGGGCAATGATAGAGAAGGTGTCGGTCATTCATGAGTGGATGAGGACGGCTCAGAGCAGACATAAGTCCTACGCAGACCATCGTCGTAGGCCTTTTGAGTTTGAGCAGGGGGACCATTTCTTTTTGAGAGTCTCCCCGCGTCATGGAAAACGAAGGTTCGGCTGGGGAAGTAAGCTATCCCCAAGGTTAATCGGGCCTTTTGAGATTGCGAGAAGGGTTGGTGAGGTTTACTATCATCTTTCTCTACCCCCATAGTTGGAGAGAGTGCATAATTTATTCCATGTGTCTTAGTTGAGGAAATACATGCACGACCCCATGCACGTCATCGACTGGGGAGAGATGGACATTGAGGATGGATCCACCTTTGCGGAGCACCCGATGGAGATTGAGGACCGGTAGGAGCAGACTCTGTGTGGATGGACCATTCCTTTGGTTTGAGTGTTGTGGCAGCATAAGAGGGTGCAGGAGAGCACCTGAAAATGGGAGAGCTAGATGCGGGCTCAGTATCCTGAGTTGTTTTTGTATTTTTGTTTTTCGGGGATGAAAAACTTGAAGGAGAAAACGATGTAAGAACCTGGGTTTTGAGCCTATAAGACTTTAAATTTTTTTCTTGATGTTATTCCATAGTAGGGCGTTCATACGGCGTGTGATTCTGAGCCCTAGTGTGGCCGGAATTAAATTTTAAGTGCGTTCACACTAGACACACCAAATAAATAGAATAAATCCTAAACGGTTGCTCAGATGGGAAAACAAGGGCACCATTGAGTCTGGAGAATTCAGTTTACCCTAGGAGGGGTGTAACTTCCGCGGGTACGACCCTTCCGTGGAAAACGCCACCAGGGGCATTTTCATAATTTAGCAGCCTCGGGCGTGAACTTTATAACTTCTAAACGGATGCTTAGATTAAAATTCTAAGACCAACATTGCACTCAGAATGTGGATTTTACCCTAGGAGCGGCTTAACCTCGACCCTGTCGAGATTTCGGGTACGAGCCTATTGGTGGGTGTTTAAAATTAATTAAATTTTAATTAAGTTTTCCCTAATTAAAAACATCCACCCCCTTCTTCACCCTTAGAATATCTCTGGTGGAAGATCTCCCAACAAAGAACCTACACCTTCTTCAAGCTCCTATCCCCACCTCTCCAAGGTGGTTGCGGCTCCGGCGGATCATTTGTGAATCGACGGGCTACACCCTGCGAGGTAGGATTGTTGCGTTTTCATTTTAAATTCCTGCATCTTCTTTGAACTCAATTTATAGCATCGAAATGCTGTTTAATTATCGAGAGAAGTCCATATTTGAGTAGGGCTCGATCAGATATTTCCAAATATTCATTCAGATCAAAATTCTGAGTCCTGGGGTGTCCGGAGTGACCTCGGGAAGTTTTCCGGCCCAAACCCCTGTTTTTCGGTGGTTCTAGGGTGGTCTGGTGAGTCCCGGTGGCGGCGGATCCTCAGGTGGTCTGGGATAGCGGCGGATCCTCATGCGGTGGCGCGGCCGGCTACGGGCGAGCGACAGTGGGAGATGGCGTCAGCGGTGCATGCAGGAGGCTGGGGGGGGGGGGGGGGGGGCGCTGGCCAGCTTCACCGGTCGGCGTGCAATGAGAGACCAGGGTCATTGCGACCCCGAGAGAGGACTGAGACCCACGAAATGTGGGTCCCATGGGGGAAATGCCAGACTGGATCGTGCCTGTCCGGGTGAAGCAACATGGCCCGCGTGGTGAATCGTGGGCTGCGGTGGACCGGACAGTCCGGGTGGCCGAGCCGCAGACCGCCGGTCTAAAGGGATAGACCGACCGAACCAGTCCGACCCACTCAGTCTCCGTACGTTGGCATTAAAATAACTCTAACTCTCAAACCGAGTATCAGATTTGCGTGACGTCTACGGAAATGAAATAGTCATATTGAGATAGAGGTTTTGAGATGGTCTTGGGGATTTTTAATTCCTGAGATGGGGGCTCGGTGGCGCGACATGCCCGTTAAGTGTTATTTTGTGCCTTGTCGAGATTTTTATTTCAGATGGCTCGAGCACATACGGAGTCCATTTTAGGCGCCGTCAACGGTGTTGTGACTCTGGAATCGAGACGAAGTTGTCTAGGGTGGTTTCAGGCATTCAAGACGGAGTTGAGGCACGGGCCCATGGGCCGTCATTCAATCTGCGTGAAGCATTTTGCGACTTTTTCACCAGACATTCGTTTGGGGCGTATGAATAGTCGATTCGACGTGTTATTCCATGATGATTGAAATGGTGTAATCTTTTTGGGAATGGAGAGCCTCATTCGAGATCTCATTAAATGTGGAAACATAAAAGGGTGTTGGTCAGAGGTTCCTTTGACGCAATCCGAACCAACACACTTTTGCGATGTTGGTGACACCCTGTGATGTCAGTTGCAGTGGAGAGTTATCAAACCAATTCTGGGTTTACCCTCTAACAGGGCTGGGTAGTGGGTCACCAGTTGATTTATTAGGGTTTACCCTCCAATGGGGCTGGGCAATGGGTCACATGTTGACTTATTGGGGTTTAGCCTCCAGCAGGGCTGGGCAGTGGGTCACCCGTTGACTTATTAGGGTTTACCCTCCAGCGGGCTGGGCAGTGGGTCACCCATTGATTTATTAGGGTTTACCCTCCAGCGGGGCTGGGCAGTGGGTCACCCATTGACTTATTAGGGTTTACCCTCCAGTAGGGATAGGTATTGGGTCACCCATTGGCTTCTCAGGCACAGTTCCTTCTGCTAGGCTAGTCAGTGACTTTTCTCCATGATTACCAGAGCAGGACCCTTGGTTTTATGGTTCAGCGATGAGACAACTTTGGCATGCGGGACATTTGGGCATCAGTGATGGATATCCTTAGAACTATTGGAGACTTTTTCTGGGCTGAGCTTGGAGATGGAGATACCCTTACACACTCGTTCGGGTTTCTTGTTGAGCATATATATATATATACACCCTACTTTTGTTCTCACTCCTTGGGTTCAGTTACTCTTCTTCTAGGAAGGGAGAAGATGCATGGGGTATGCCATGTGCTTTCCGTGTCTAGCTCCTCTTGGTTGGACGAGTCTACTCTCCTTCTGTAAGTAGCGAAGACTCGAAGAGAAGTTCGTCTTCTCACCGTTTCTAGATCCTTTCATTTGGATGAGTTTGCTTCCTTTCTCTTGTTGGGTTGAGATGCACACTATTTACTGTACTCTTTCACTATTCTTTGTTTTGTCTACTGATCACCTCTTTTGTGCCTCCTTTTTTTCTCCCTCGAGCTTTCGGGGCATCCTATTGAGTATCTTTATACTCACCCCTGCTTGGGATTTTCCTGCACTTGGTGTACCCTTGCAGACGACAGACAGGTCGATCGAGACTACAGATGAGCGTAGAGGACACAGGAGCTTGGGCTACGTTCAGTGGTCATAGTAGGACTTTCAGGTGTGAGAATCACCATCTATTTACTCTCATTACCTATTGCCGGGTTGTGGATCCTTTCTAGTTGGGCATGTGCTTTTGCCTTTACTATTCAGTTTACTTGTCAGTCTACTTTTTAGCACTTTACTTGTTCTATTTTAGAGGTTTATGCATGATTTGGTTGGGATACTATAGTCCATACTTTGGTTTCTTTTTCACTCTGCACTTCTGCATTGAGTAGGCTGTGTGTGTACAGGTACTTAGGCTAAGGCCTCCCCGAAATTGTTATGCCTTCGGCGCTTGTCGCCAGCCCCTGGCTTATGGAGGCGGGCTTGGGGTAGTTGCGGCTTGAGACCAGTAGGGTCGGGTCGTGACACCCGAGACCCCGTAGGTCTCCTAGAGTTCCACAAAGGAAAGACCACAAAGTAAGAATCGAAATCTACTTAGGTATATTCCCATACATATACCTAAGTTATCAAGCTATACTCATCTCATACATGTGAAAAGTATACCATGAAGGTAACACCATGAAGGTGAAGTATCACGTAGCATAACCTCAATCACAAGCACAAAGTAAAGACAGCTCACACCAGGATTTATTCTAGGGGTAGAAACAAGTAACATCCCCAGTCACATCGTCGAACACCTTGGATACTGGAGAAATTATCCTTTATCGAGTACAGTGGGTCTGCCGCGTCACACAGAGGCACTTCCCACTAATCTTGGATAGCTGAGGTAATTCTCCTGTCAAGTACTGTGGGTATTCCACGTCACACAGAGGCGCTCCCCACCATGGTTCTGCCGCATCACACAGAAGCGCTCCCCCTTGTGGCCTACTAAGATACTCCTCCTGTCGAGTATCGTGGGTCTGTCACATCACACAGAGGCGCTCCCCACCGTGGGTCTGCTACATCACATAGAGGCTCTCCCCACTGGGCCTGTCGAGTCACTCCGAGTTGTAATAGGCAGCAGTCGTCAGATCTCAGCCAGTCGCAGGGTTCCACACATAGCGCGCTTGGGAGAACCGCTCCCCAAGCCATAGGTCATACCTCAACCATCTCTAAGATCCACGAAAAAGTATCTCAAAGGTATGTAACGTCAAAAGGGACCCAACGCAACAGACGACGCATCAATTGGATGCCCATTCTGTAAGTTATTAGCGTTTTCGCTCCGAGGGCCCGGTTGGATTCGGGGTTCAATACAACCCGATCGTACTCCAAATTTATCCAAAACTCAAGTGGAGTATACCAAATGTACCGTCTCGATCCAAGTATTTCGGTGCCATAGATGGTTCCATAAATGAATGCATGGTTCTCAAGTTATGAAAAAAAAGAAAAATTGGGTTCGGATAGACCCGGGTCCGGGCCGACCTGGTCGGACCGACCCGGCCCGACCCAGCCTGGACCGACCCGACCCGGTCTGGGTCCAGCCCGGATGGTCTGGGCCTCTGTGGGCTCGGCCCGCTGGGCCGTGGTCCAGCCCGACCCACGAAGGGCGCGGCCCGTTGGGCGGCCTGCAGTGCGGCCTGTGGTGCGGTCCACGGTGCGGGCCATGGTGGGCAGGTGGTCTGTCCTAGCTGCAAATCGAGGGGGGAGGTGACCCCCAGTAATTCAAACGACCTGTTTTCCATTCGGTCACCCTGCTGGCACGCGAGACTGCTCGGCCGTTCCACACGGTGCGCCTCGGCCAGCCGGTTTTCCTTCTAGCGACGCGACGACGCCGCTTTCCACTTACGGCTGGCCAAGTGTCAGCCACCCTCTGGCCTCCGCCACGACCCGACGATCGTGGCCTCCTGCTCCACCGGTGGTGTGGACACATGACGCCGCTCCGCCATGTGGCCGGCTGGATGTCGACCGCCACCCTGCTCTGCCACAGCCGACGGGCCACAACCTCCTTCACAACCGGCAGCGCGGACGTGCGCCGCCCTTCCTCCCTCATGGCTGCCCAGGTGCTGGCCGCCGCCTTCTTCCGCGAGCCACTACGGCTTCGTTCCAAGCCTAAAAAATGAAATGATCGCATATTCGCGATCCTTGCATCGAGGGCTCTGTGTCCCTATATCGCGCTCAACAAAACTCTATGTTTCCAGTGTCAATAAATATTAGGTGTTGAAGAACACACAAAGAATGCACAAAGAATAAAAAGAAAAAGGAGCAAGGTTTATGTGCAGAACGATGTCCATGTTCGTTTGGCCATCATCGTCGTGAATTTAGGATATGAAGAATCAATAAAATTCAATCATATTAAAAACAAACCCCTACATCAACCTACAATAAATTTTCCCAATCTGCAAGAAGAAATAATCCATGGATCAATTAGTTAGAGTTGATCAGTGTTCTTCATTTAGAAGAGAAAAACACGGGAAACAATAATCACACAGTTTTAAACCCCTACCTCGATTTTCTGATGGAGGTGGTGTGAGGAAGAAGACGAAGTCGTTGAAGAACGTCATCGTTCATCGCTTCCGAAAGACGCTTCCGATCTGAGCTCAGTGTCGGTTCCTCGTTCTTCATTGGGGGTGGTTCTTCATTGGAGAAAGTTCTTCACGGTTCTCCAAGGTTCTCCAAGGTTCTCCAAGGTTCTCCCAACTTTCCTTTGCCAGCGATTTCCAACAAGGAAATGAGGATCCAGTATATTAAAAATAAGTTTATCAAATTAATTAAGGTTGGCACAATTAAATGGGAGGATTCCAAGGGATTTCCCCACATTAAAGAAGGGTTCAGTTGGTACCCACCAATATAATTCAAAAAGGAGGTTTCAATCTCGGGTGGTCCCCACCACCATAATTCAAAAATGAGGTTTCAAAAAGAAAAATAAAATGTTAATTATTTTATTTTTCTTCTTCCACAAAAAACTGAAAAACTAACTTCCACCCTCGACCTACTGCGGTTGAGGTGAAGGTCCCCTTAAGCGAATACTGTTGCTACGAGTTCAACAATGTCCTTAGATTTCAATTCCGAGCACCGGTTCAAAAGTTACAAAAACCCACTCATATGTTTACTGAACATACCTGAAAAAAAGTTTAGAAATTCATTCCAGGCACTCTGGGCCTCAGAATCACGTGCCGTCAATTTTTGTGGTCTCTTAATATTCCCATTTAAATAAAAAAAATTATATTAAAAAGTATGGGTCTTTACATTCTCCCCACCTCTGGGATTTGCGTCTCCATAAGTCACAACTCAAACTAAGGGAACAAGTGGAGGTACTGAGCACGTATTTGAGCCTCCTGCTCCCATGTGATTTTCTGGAGGTTCCCGTGCTGCTAGAGAATGCACACCAGAAGTATAAACCACCCAAGAAGGACCCTCTCCTATTGATCCTCAATATCTATTGGAACCTCTGTAAATGTCGCCCCATCATTGATGTCCAGCTCTCCATGGTCGATGACATGAGATGGGTCGTGCACGTATCTCCTCAGCTGAGATATGTAGAAAACGTCATACATCCAATGCAACTAAGGTGGAAGAGATAAGCGGTAAGCCACCTCGCCAACTCTACCAAGGACCTGAAAAGGTCCGATGAACCTAAGAGATAACATGCCGCCCCAGCCAAATCTCCACAAACCTCGTCGAGGTGAGACCCGTAGAAAGACATGGTCACCATCCTCGAACTCCCTAGGTCTCTGCCTCCTGTCAACATAGGATTTTTTCCTGCTCTATGAAATCTTCATACACTCTTGGATGATCTGAACCTTCTCTGTGGTAGCTTGCACCATCTCTAGTCCCATGAGTGCTGACTCCGCTGGGTCATTCCAACACAAAGGTGATCTGCAAGGTCATCCATACAACACCTCAAATGGTTCCATACCGATAGTGGAGTGATGACTGTTGTTGTATGCAAACTCCACTAAGGAAAAATGATCCTCCCAACTGTGTCCAAAATCAAGGATTCAAGTGAGTAGCATGTCCTCAAGGGTTTGAATAGTCCGCTCCATCTAACCATCCATCTGAGGATGGAAGGCGGTGATCAACCGAAGTTGTGTCTTGAATGGATCCTGCATCCCTTTCCATAGCCGAGAAGTAAAATGTGCATCATGATGGGAGAAAATAATAGTTGGAACTCCATGAAGCTGTACAATATTCTACATGTAGAGGCATCCCAGTCCCTCTACTGAACCCTGCTCTCTAATAGGTAGGAAGTGGACCGACTTGGTGAGTCGGTCTACGATCACCTAGATAGAATCATGTCCCCTAGATGTGCGTGGAAGACCCGTCACAAAGTCCTTTGAAATTCCATCCCAATTCCACTCTGGTACCTCTAATGGATGAACTAAGCCTGCTATAACCTGATGCTCCGCCTTCACTTGCTGACAAATGAGGCACCGGGAGACAAACTCTGCCACTTCTTTCTTCATTCCCAACCACCAGTGCTGACGTCAAAGGTTCTGGTAAATCTTCTCCACTACTGGATGTACCGCTAGAGTGGATGTATTGAAATCCCTCAACACTTCCTCCCTAAGCATCACCAATACCATAGTACACCCCCTGAAGAGGAAGACATGATCCCCACCTTCAGAAAATCCATCAGGTACATGTTCTGTGGATATCTGAGCACGTCGAGCCTCACAGTCAGTGTCCCCAAGCTGTGCATCCCTGACTCGCTGAATGATTGGGGGAGTGACTATCAGTGACTGAAGATAAGCTGCTCCTTCTCAATCCACGTAGGATACCCACAAAGCAGCTAGCTGCTCCATCACCTCACTCAACAGCTGTATACCAGATCTCCTTCTGAGTGAATCTGCTACTAAATTCCCCTTCCCAAGAGTATAGACTATCTCAAAGTCATAGTCCTGGAGAAACTCAAGCGAACTCCACCGTCTTAGGTTCAAGTCCTTCTGAGAGAAGATATACCTGAGAATCTTGTGATCAGAGTAGACTGTAAAACGTTCACCCATCAAGTAATTCCACCACATATTTAAGGTGAAGACCACTTCTACTAACTCTAGGTCATGGGTAGTGTAGTTTTGCTCATGTTGTCTTAGCTGTCGAGAACCATACGCAATCATTGCTCTCTCCTGCACCAGGACACAACCAAGCCCGGTCCCTGAGATGTCGCAGTAGACTACATACCCAATGCCCTCCTCCGGTAGCCTTAAGATGGGGGCACTCATCAGTCTCTACCTCAGTTCCTGGAAACTCCGTTTTCATCTCTCCGACCACACAAAGGGTTGTCCATTCTTCTTCAATGATGATAAGGGTGCTACAACTCTGGAAAAGTCAGGCACAAAACTCCTGTAGTAACCATCCAAACCTAGAAAACTCCGCACCTCCGTCATGCTGCTAGGTGGCTCCCAAGCTAGTACAACCTCAATCTTCACTGAATCTATTGCAACTCCAGCCTCTGAGATGACATGTCCTAGAAAGTGGACCTCTCGTATCCAAAACTGGCACTTCTAGAGCTTACCATAAAGCTGGTGCTCTCAAAGTGTGTCTAGAACTATTTGAAAATGATAGGCATTATCCTCCTCCGTCGCTAAGTATATCAGGATGTCATTGATAAAAATTACCACAAAGCGATCGAGGTATGGATGGAAGATCCTGTTCATGAGTCCCATGAACACTTCTGGCATGTTGGTCACACCGAATGGCATAAACAAGAACTCATAATGGCCATACCGAAATTTGAAGGCCGTCTTCTGCACATCCTCATCTCGTACTCTGAGCTGGTGATAGCCTGATCTGAGGTCTATTTTTGAAAACCATCGTGCTCCCTTCAACTGATCAAAGATATTGTCAATACTCGAGAGTGGATACTTGTTCTTCACGGTCACCTGGTTTAGGCGCCGATAGTCCACACAGAGTCTCAAACTCCCATTCGCCTTCTTGGCGAACAAAATCAGGGCTGCCCATGGGGAAACACTGGGCCTGATGAACCCCTTGCTCTGTATGTCCTCCAACTGTACTCGCAGCTCTCGAAGCTCTGCGAGAGCCATCCAATATGTTGGGGTAGATATCAGCGCTGTCCTGGTGTACAAGTCGATGTAAAATTCCACCTCTCTGCGAGGAGGTAGACTCGGAACATCATTTGGGAAAACATCAGCATACTAGTCTACCACTAGAGGATAGCTCAGACTCTCTACATTAACCACTTTGAGGGTAAGGCTAGCCAACTGATGTGTGATTGGCTGCACCCTCTTCCTAGTAAGTCCATCCTATGCTGTAAAGGTTCCATTCTTTCCAGTGAAGGAAAACCTGGTCCCATCCATGCGGACACACCGAACTTTGCACCCAATACAGTCAATCTAAGCATGGACTGTAGATAACCAATCCATACCCAAGATGACGTCGTAAGGCCTCGATGCCGCTACTATGAGATCCCAGCCAAAGATCTCACCTCCTAGAGTAATCCCACACTGCCAGAACCAATGCATAATTGTCGAATCTGCTCCCGTAGAAGTCTCTAGCTATAAGGATCGAGCCAACGACTCTGTCGAAATCTTCGCGCTCCGAACGAGGGTTGTGGAAATAAAAGAATGACTGACACCTATGTCTATAAGTACTACAGCTAGGGTAGAGTAGACATAGATCGTACCTCGTATCATATCCGAAGCACCATGGTCGTTGGCCTCAGCTGCCTGGAGCTAAGCTCGTCCCTGTCCACCTGCTCCCTGTGGTCGGGGTGGACCTCATGGTGGTGGTGGTGGTAGAACCTCAAAAAATCACCCACCGCCTGCTGCACAACCCGCTCCTCTATCACATCCACCTCCAGCCTATGAACCTCCTCGATCAAACCTCTGTATCTGCCTCGGTGGTCCCTAGACCGTCTGCTGGTCATCGGTATGGTGGGTCGGGTAGTCACGATCCATGTGACACTGCCCACCGCACAAGTAACATTGCACGATCCTCGCATGTCCTGCTCATCCTTGAGATCCCCACACCACAGAACCTGTATCCTGTGGTCATCCACCTATAGGTCTGGTCCTCTTGGACCTATGAATCATCTGTCTGCTGCCAGCTGCCGATGAATCTGCTACATGTCGTCCGAAGGTGGGTCTCGCTATTAGGGACTTCTCAGCAAAGAAACTCCACTAAAAGTGCTCACTCTAACACCCCCACATGCGTTGGGATACTGAGAGAAACAATCAAATCTATAATCTTCTTTCTGAGCCCCTACTCGAAGGTCCGATCCCTAAAGAAAGAGTCCCAAACCATGTTAGTGGAGTAGCGCGAGAGGTCAGTGAACCTCGCTGAATACTGAGCCACAATCATGCTACCCTGCTGTAAGCAGAGAAGCTCCTATATACTCATTGAGTGTAAGGTTTCTGGGATAAACTCTGCCCTGAAAAGGATCTATAAGTCTGCCCAGATGAGAGTGACCTCGTTGTGAACTTGAACCATCAAGATCCACCACTTTCCCGCTGCTGCCTGAAGAAGGCTGACAGTAAGGATCACCATGAGATCAGCCGGTGTCCCTACCAGTTGAAAGACTCTCACCACAGCCTCCATCCAATCCTCAGCCGCCTGTGGATCTGTCTCACCCTGGAACCTCAGTGGCCTTTGGTGCTGAAACTCGTACAACACGCTCAAGCGGCGTGCACCCTCTGCTGATGGGGCTAGTGGCATCGGCTACCCAATGGGTAGTGGTGCTGCTGGTACACCACCAGATGGTACAAATGCCGTAAGGGGGCCCTAAAACGAAGCCTCGTCACTCGGTGGGATATCATCACGTACTATAATTGGAATACTGGCTGGATATCTATGTGGATGAATCCTGAAAATAAACAGGTGCTCCACGGTCATTAAGTTTATACCTGGTGAGCTGACTCAAAGAGATCACAAAGAAAATTTTTCAAAAACACAAACACAATCAGTGTTTTCGTGCACTGATTCAGAAATCAGAAGTCAGGGTCCTAGTGTATGGATACGTTAGTCGTCACACTAACACTAGAATCCCTAAACTGAAAACCACACTCATAACACTTAACACTATTGCCACTTAGAAAAGATCAAAGTCCTAGTTCTTCAGTAGAACTGAACTCCTCTGATACCAATTTGTCATGACCAGTCCCTCGGGGCCCATGCCTTGACTAACCCATGCCCACCTTCCATAGGCCAGGGGCTAGTGACTAGCACCGAAAGGAATATTCTCTAAAAATGGTAAGGCATTTCCTTTATAAACTGTAAACTCACGCAACTAAGAACAAAGCAGGATACAAGCACAAAGTAAAACTATGTAGTAAACAGGGTGTGTACAGAAAGTAAAAAGGGGACAGAATACAAGCCCAACTATAAAGTACAAGTAAACTGAAAAGTACAAGTAAAACTGAAACAACTCCTGTGAACAACCTCCAAGGATCCTACCTAAAGGGTAGGTACAACTCTCGAAGGGTTGTCTCTACGGTATGCCTCGTCTAAAGTCCACCTCCGAGATACCTCCAGTCCCGGTACCCTCGTCTTCAGTCAGCGCTATCCATCGTCTTCACCAAACACAACAAGGTGCAGTCATAACCCATGTAGGGGTGAGTATAATGATACTCAGTAGGGACCTTGAGACCTCGTAGGTGACAGAGTGGTATCAAAGCTGATGGTTGAGAGATAGGGCGGAGTTCAAAGTTAGGAATAGTGAGGATTGTGTGGGTTGGTATGACAAAAATTCCAGCAGAATTTGGTGTATTACATAGTCCAGAGAGATCTATTAGGACATGGGATTTTGAGGCCCCACATAATTCAGTACACAGACTCTGAACTTATTGAACGACCAAGTGATATGGGACTGCTTGCAGGGTAGAGACCTAGGAGAGATACATGCATCATGATGACTTGTGTTCTTGTTTTAATTGGGTGATCTTGGGAAGTTAAAGTGAATTAAATAAATCATGAAATTTTATGTGTGTTTTTTTGCCTTTTCCAATGCTATTATAGCTAATAAATTTTTATTGTTTGCTGAAGTATTCATATAACCAAAAGGAAAAAGTAAAATGATGGTTAACTAGAATGAGTTAATTGTTTGAAACCTTCTTGAGGTTTGAATGAATTTTTTCCTTTCCTATTATAGCCTGATTCTTAATGGATTGAATTTCATTTCCTTAAAACATATAACACACCATCTAGTTTTCATAATGTTTGAAATTGTTAGAGAAGCATGCTTAGTGAATTTTGTTGTGATCAGTTGTTTAATTTTGAAAAACCATATGAAGCATGTTATCTCAAGTTGATTTCATACTAGCATGATAAAATGGATTATTTTGAAATCATGATTAGAATTACTCTAGTTCCCATGTGGGTTAATATGTTAGGAATTTATTTTCATTCGTAATTTATCAAGATCATGTGGTAAGAACTTGTTATAAAACTTGGATTTGGACATTTAAATTCTAAAGTTTTTGATAATGGACATCTTGATTGTTGATAATTACATTGAATTTGAAAAACTTGACAATAATAACTTGTTCCTTATTTTGGAATGATTGTAGTTCTGCAATATTAATATAACCATATGCTGTAATCATGTTTTAGGATGGAAATTCTTGTGACATTTATTTTTTAAAATTTTTGGAAGTTAACAGGCATGCTTTGTGGTAGCCTATTGAGGCTTAAAACTATTTAAATTATTAAACTTATTATTTTATGAATAATAAGAATTTTTAGTGTGAAAATAATTTTCCATCACATATTAAGTATTGATTAGTTATTAGAAACATGCCTAAAGTTGAAAACATTTGTGTGGTAACTACAAAAATTCCAATATTTGAAACTTGAGCACGTAAAATGTTTAAAATATTGTATTTAAAAATGGAAGTAAAATAATGTTATCTTTATTAAAATATATTAGCATGATTGTATGATAAATAAAATTGTTAAAGAATGTTTAGTTCGAGCATGATAAATCATGTAATATAGTAATACAACATGTGCAATTCTAATTTCATGGTAAGAAAGCATGTTTTTTGATGATTCTAAAAGCATGATGTGTATGTAATGTAGTATTTGAATTATGAACAAGAACCTAGAATGTATGAGTTTTGAAATGAAGTTAGAAATGCTGGGTGCTGTTTGTGGTTGCATTGTTATCATTGCATTGAAGTGTTGATATGTCATGCTGAAAATAACAGTTGTTGGAAACCTTGATTATGTTGTGATTATCATAGATCATGAGACCCTTTATGTGAATGATTTATTAATATCACCATGCATTAAAAGGATAATGACTTATATATGGATAATGAACTAATTCCCCATGGAAAATTTGAAATTGTGTGAGGATAATCATACTAAATAACGAGGTGAAGTAATGTAAGCCCCTAAATAATTATGGAAGTATAAATGTGTTGCTGTTATGTGTGGTTGTTCTTGTTACATTACCTTTTGTGATGAGTGATTAAAAAACATCAAGTATATGAAGAGTGGGAAACTTGATCCCTAATCGAGACACATTATAATTTAACACGATTAAAATAGCGCGAGCAACTTAATGCCATTAAAAGTGGATAATATCTTGACATGAGAGAGGGAATTACCTAATTTGTGTGCTTGGGGATTTGATGTGTGATGATAGTGGTAATATTTGGATGGGGAAATGTATAGGATGATATGGAACAAGTGGTTATGTGAAAAGGGTGTTTTCTTGCAGATAAAATAGTGGCGTAGTGATGTGGTTGTGTGAACTATCTGTTGGACGTTTTTGTTGGTTGGTAAGTTTGGTTAGTGGTTGTGCTATGTAGTGGTGGTGATGTGCAGTGGTAGAGATGCGTGGTTGTTGTGGTGGGATGACTTGTGTTGTGTTGTGGTTTGATTATGTTGATGGAATACCCCACATCCCATAAAAAGTTTAATCACTTAAAGTCGGTAATAAAATAAAATGGTGGTTTTGGAAATCTTTAAATTAATGAAGATGAGCTTGCCTCCTATACATAAATATTTTTATAAAGGAAGTGATGGAAATGTTTGACTACTACCAAGTTGGTTGGGTTTGTTGCGATTGATCTTATGTTGATGACGCGAGTTATGACCTCAAACATATGAAGAGAGAGAAACTCTTTCCCACATCAAGACGCGTTATATTACGACACATTTTAAAACCATATGGGCAAGTCAATGCCGCCCAAAATAGACAATATCATGGTGCAGTGGATGAGTTCCTTTGATTTGTATTCTTGCGGCAGCTCTGTCTATATTGATATTAGTGCTTGTGTTGGTTGAGAATTGTTATGAGAATTTTTTTTCATGACCACACTCTTAATAAATAATTATTTATTAGCAAACTTTATTTTTTTTAAAAGATGGTTGGTTCAAACCTCATGTTTTTTTTATGTTGCATTTTATATTTCAAATTTGGAACTCTTGAAAAAAAATGATTTGAGATGAGAGGCATAGCTTTTAAAAAAACATTCAGCATTTGTTTTTAAAATAAAAGGTGTGAAATTATGGAATAAAATATTTATTTTTAATGCTTTGAAAATATTGGGTGGAAAAAAATATAATTAATTAAAATTAAAAGTGATTTTATGAAGTGTTTTTTTAATTTACTTTAAATTAATGGTGATTTTGAAAGGCATATACCTGTTTAAAGAAGTGAATGATGAAAAGAATGTTTCATTTATAAATTATTGTGTATATTTAAGATTCTTTTCCTTAATCATTATTATTTTCCAAATATATCGAGAAACTTGAGAGGTATCTCATGGGTTGGTTGTTCCGACCACCATTCATTTTTCCTACTGGTTTTGTTTTAATTCTCAAGGATGAGAATTGTTTGAGAGGTATCTAATGTAAAGGTATGAAAAATTCCCAAGCCTTTGTCATTCTAGGGCGTTTCTTAGTAATTTCGAGGTTTATGCATTTTTGGAAAATTTTAAAAACGGTTTAAGATTGGTTTGATAATTTATTAATGTTAATTTTGAAATTTGAAATTTATTCTCAAAGTTTTTAAAAATGAATTTTCTTTTTTGAATATTTATTTAATTGCAAGAAATTCAATATAATTGAATTTAAATATGTTTTTCAAAATTTTAATTACGTGTGATATATTAAATATTATACAACATATCATACACATGTGTACATATGTATATTTACATGCGTTATGTTGAAATTAAGCCTTTCAAAAATTATTTGTTACAAAATATGATATATATAAATATACACATATGTATATGTATATTACTTTTCAATATATATATTATATGAATAATAAGAGTTATTATATATGTATATAATACAAATATATGCATGGGAATATATATATATATTGGAAAAACATATATATGTGCATTGTTATATATATATTTATGAGGTTAAAAAGGGTAGATATTAAATTATTTTAATAATAATAATAATGACTTTAAAATGTGTGGTGTAATAATGATAAATTGGATTAGTTGAATTAAATATAATAGAGAGAAATATGAAATTAAATGTGATTCATGAATGGTGGGTGTATGTGGGGGTTATGATTTTAATGAGAGAAAATGTGTGAATGAATATATTGAAGAGAAAGAATCATCAAAAGGAAACAAAATAGAGGGTTTTCTATAATCATCATATAATAATTATTAATTTTATTACACATAAACTATTTATTAAATATTTAAAGGATTTTGTTAAATAAAATTTTAAAATATATTAAACATAAAATGAAGAATTTGTGTATAAGGTTTTGACAAAGCCGACAAACACTAATGTTAATAAAATTTTCAAACATCACGTGACACATTATATATGTATTTAAATATATATATTTATATGAGTGTCATAAATATTTAGCGTTACAAAAATTTTTGGGTTCTGAAATGTTTTTTGTGTCTATATATATATAAACATGTATATATATACATATATGAATAAAATTATTTAAATATCACCTTGTTGTATATATATATAAATAATGTTGATATTTTTTATATATATGATAGAGTGTGTATATTGTTATGAAATGTTATTAATGGATTTTATAATTATGAAAATAATGACGACTCCTCAATTCCCAATTAATTCCCCTCGTAATGGCCAACCTTTCATATTCTCACCGTTGGATCAGATCTCATGTACTCTATAAATATAGTGATATGTTAATGAAATGATATGGACTTTTGGCTCTACATTGTGTTATATAATTCTTATATTCTTTTTTATATGTATTTCCATTTGTTATTATCATCATCATATGCAAATACGACATTCTCTTTCTCAACGATGCGCTTCACATATGATCGATCTTACATTTCCAGTTTCAAAATGCTTCGCGGTTTTAATTAGCATTCGATCAATTTCACAACATGTTATCAGCACAATTGTCCTCTCCGCATTGTGCATTGTGATGGCACTGATTTCATCCCCATCATTGGCATAAGAAAAATTTTGTGGGAAAAAGTTATGTCACATGTTTTTATACACATTATTTTTTGAAAAACTCTTTCGCATGTGCGTCGACTCCACTCATTCGAAGTGGTGCATCAAAAAGTGAGTCTTATTTTACATGTAAGATATTGTTACATTTATTTTTCCCCTCTTGATAAATCTTAAAATAATATATGATTTTCTTAATCTTTTGTTGCGGGAAAAATAATGAGCTCCTTAAAAGCTGTAATGACTCACGATTGAAAACTTTCACTTCATTCCCTGGAGAGAATGTGTTTGATTAAAAATCTATGTGGTCGATGCCAAGAAAAACATAATTCATCAAATGAATAATAAAACTACACCACCAGAAGTAGTTGAATGATGAAGATCACATACCTGTCGTACGCTGAGCCGTTGAATGATGAACATCGCGTACCCATCGTACGTCGAGCCAAAATTTGATGAACATCGCGTACCCGTCATACGTTGAGATGAAGTTTGATGAACATCACGTACCCATCGTACATCAAGGCGAAGTTTGATGATCATCACGTACATGTTGTACATCGATCCGAAGTTTTATAATCATTCCATGAACCATAAAATTTCATACCTCTTATTTCTTGTTCACCCTGAAGGTGTCAAATTTGATTATGCTATTTAAAGGTTCATGATGGAGATGTTTACTTTAAATATTTGTAAATATTTGTTTTATTTATTTTATCTTTATTTTATTTTATAAAATGTTTTAGAGAAATTAAATATTCTTGATGAACAAGTGTAAATATTATATATATATATTAATTCCCCTAAGTTAATGAAATTGATGAAATCGCTGAATTGAATATTCATGCAATTGTCTTGAAGACACTATAAAACTTGAGCAAATAATTTTATTATATTCCCTAGAGTGAATGAGAATATTTATTGAAAATGGTTTATTTCATTCCCCAAATTGAATACAAATATATTTTATTTTATTATAAATCAAGTTTGAGGTGAATATGATGTTTTGTGAATGATCATTGTGTTGTATTTGTTTATGAAAAATAATAAAAATATAACCAATCGAAGTGGTTTGATGATAGTAAATATTTATAGAGCACAATTAATTTTATTGATATTTATAAAATATTTCACCCCTTAAGTATGATATGAAAATAATGTCCTTTGACATTATATTGAAGAATATCTTCATTTATCATTTATTGTTCCCGAAATAACAATATCAAGGGAAACATTATTATTTATCATATTCTTATGGATTATCAATATCATATAATGTAATTAATCTATCCCCTGAAGTGGATGTTGTTGTTCATATAATTCATAAATTAAATGATTGAATTACATAGTTTTGATAATCCGATATATATTATGAAAATGATTTTACCACCTGAAGTGGTTAAAGAAATGATCATCATAATCAATAAAATTTATATTTTATATAGGATGATCATTATTGATAAATAATAAATTATCATTCATGGATCATGAAATCCGATGAATGAATTAATTCCCCGATGTGAATGTAGTATTAATTACTATATCTCATTCCTTGAAGCGAATGAAATTATTCATGAAAATTGTTGATATGATTTATGATATCATGAATATTTGAGAGTTTATGAGGTTTGATCAAATGATTTGTCTTTCATCTGATAAAGTGAATGTTGTTTATGATTTATAATTTTTGATGGCGATAAGGTGTTTTGTGAATCAAGAAGATTCTTCCACATTGGTTATCGCTACCACATTCACTAGCTTCAAAAGATGTGTGAGCTCCTATCCTTGGTAGATGTATTGTAAAATAAAATTTGGGCCCGAAGTTCCAAAATATTTTGGCCATAAGTTCTAAATTATGCAATAATCTACTTGGTGATGGGCCTAACCTGTTATGATTATATTATGAATTCATCAACCAATGGATATTATAACGACAAATATGAGTTTTCACAATGAAAGATCATGGAGATCTTATATTATTTTAATTAAATACTTCAAAAGAACTCATATATGCGTTAGTATATGCTCATATAAGTACGTTTACTATTAGTGAAAATTAATAAATGACTCCAGAAGAGTGAATATATTCCTACCTGGTAGTAAAAATTCTTAATGATTTGTTATATCTAAAGTATCAATGAGATATATGAATGGTATTCTTGAAAATGGATATCATATGGAGAAAAAAGAGGTACCTCGATATGTAACAAGAATTCATAAAAGTGATTATAAAGAATTTGTTATGTACAATCGAATCAATAATGGTAAACTAGAAGTTTACTGATCCTAACAATTCAAATATATGACATGATGATTTAGGTCATCCAAGATCAATTATAATGAAATATATTGATTCATGTATACACGAGCATCGATTTATTAATAACATAGTAGACATCCATCAGGGGGAGAATGATGAATTTATTTAATGGATGTATGTCTACAAAATTATAAATGAATTTATTATCATTAAGTCATTATGAATTCCCCCTGTACGATAATTTACCATGAGGTACCCATTTTGAGGGAAATTATATATATCATTAGCATCTATTATGGAAATAAATTTCCCATATACTTATGAAGAAGTATATATGGGCGCGCCCACTATGTGATCCATCTATATGAAAGATGAATCCATTAAATGATCACATGTGTTATTTGATGCTGGTGAGTATACATTGCATGCTATGCATGTTGATTAAATTAAATATCGAGTATCATATATTATATGGTCCTGCAGAACTATTGACATGATGCTCACAACACATACATGAATGTAAAGTGTTGGAAATCAATATTCTAATTATACACACCTGAAGTGTGGTTGAACTGATTATATAAAATCATTGTTCATCATGTGTAGAAAGCAATAAATATATTTTCCCTTGAAGAGGAAAATGAATATATCGACAACATTATATCTTTTTAGATATTGTCCCTGAAGTGACACTGGTACCAGAAAAATTATGAGATCTCAATAAAATGTTGTTGATGATATATTTTCTATGAATGATTTTAAAACTCATTGATGAAAATGGATTTTGACAGATGTCAACATCATAAAAATTGTCCAAAATTATTAATGGAACTTATGAAATGTTCAGCATATAAAGTTATATATTGAGTATCCAAACTATCAAGACTATTGAATATTGATGATCTTATTATAATAAATATTATTTCTTGTATATTTGGATATTTATATGAATCCCAGAAGGGTTAAAAACGCTTGAAGCATATTCAAAATTATGAAAGTTTCACCCAATCTGATAAATTATGGGGGGAATTGAATAAGTTATATTTCATGTATCCATATTAAGTTAAAGAAGAATATAAGTTGAATTTATCATCCCATGGTTTGTATGAATCATTGTAGTCATCATATTATTAAGATGTTTTGAAAAACATCTAAACTCTTGAAGAGTTTTTTCTAAAATCAATGACTTACAGGGAATGTCCTTGTATTTTTGAATTAATCATCCTGAAGATGAAAAGTTAAATTTTGGAATGTTTTTAACCTTAATGAATAATTAAATACATTACTTACAAGAGTGATAGATTTCATACATAAGGGGTTGATGAAGAACATACCTATCCCAGAAGGATTAAATACAAATGCACATTTTATTAATCCCTGAAGGATATAAATTTACATATGCATATGTACCTTACAAATGACAATAAATCGTATTATGGTGAAAGTTAATGTTCTTCCCCATTTATTTAAATCTAAAGGGTACAAGTTATTATTATTATAAAATTCAAAACTGAATGTTTTGGTTATGAATTGATCATGGACATTCTATGAGATAAATGATGATCATTATGAATGGGAGATGTAACTGTTGTACTCTTTTTCCCTTATACAAATTTTTCCCACTAGGTTTTCTTGATAAGGTTTTTAATGAGGAAATCATACATCACAATAGATATCCAAGGTAATTTTATAAACTATTATGGATATCTATAATTAATGTCAATTGTTGGCCTTCCCCATGAGTTATAATTTTCAATGAGACCATTAATTATCACTTTTATTCTTCCTCCCATGTCCCAAAGACATAATTAAATAATAATATTAATTAATGTCCTGAAGACAAAACTAAATGATATAATCAAGAGGAGTTGGGAACACTGCACTCATTTTCCCTTCATCATTTTTTTCCCACTGGGATTTCCTGATAAGGTTTTTAATGAGGCATCATGACATGGAATTATTTTATTTTGGCTTCACTTATTTTTCCCACAGGGTTTTTTTAAGTAAAGATTAAATAAAATTCTGTTAAATTATGACATCCAAGGGGAGTGTTTTGAAACTTTATTAATGGATGTCATAATTATGACAATAATGGCGACTCTTCAATTCCCAATTAAATCCCCTCTTAATGGACAACCTTTCATATTCTCACCATTGGATCGAATCTCATGTACTCTATAAATATGGTGATGTGTTAATGAAATGAGACGGACTTTTGGATCTACATTGTATTATATACTTATTGTATTCTTTTTTATTTGTATTTAAATTTGTTATTATCATCATTATACGCAAATACGACATTCGCTTTCTCAATGATGCACTTCACCTATGATCGATCTTACATTTCCGATTTTGAAATGCTTCGCAGTTTCAATCGGCGTTCGATCAATTTCAAAACACACACACACACATATATATATGATGCTTTGAAAAAAGAATAAGAGAAACATTTTAAGAAAAAAACATTTACATTTAAAAATGATAAAAAAGGGATATAATTGTTTAAGGCATTTAATATAGAAATTCAACATGGGGGAATTCTTTTAAATTAATTAATTAAATACATTATATGCGAGAGTAATAAGGGTGCAACATGAATGAAATAAAAAGAAATATTGGATAGAGGTAATAAAGTGGATTAATAATTATGATAGAGGGAGTTTGTTTTAATTAAATGAATGAAATAAATGAAAAACATTAATATAGAAGGAAGGGAGGAGCGAGGAGAGTTGAAATGAGGTTTGGGGTTGGAATAGGCGTGTAATGGTGGGTTGAATCCTTTGGATAATTTTTTTATAATAAAATTATTATAAAAAATATATTATTGTTATTATGGGGTTTAATTAATATCATAACTTTTTTATAAGGTTTCTGATTGGAGAATCATCACAGGTATCACGACTCTGAATTTGAGATGGTCATTTCAAGACTGATCTTTGGTACCGTTTCAGACTCATAGATCATATCAACGAAGCACCTAATAATAATAATAATAATAATAATAAAATAAATAGGGGAAATTGAAATATTAAAATTAAATAATAATTTTTTGTAATACTTTTTGAATTAAATGATAGAATTAAATGCGGGGATTAAATGAAAAATGCGTTTTGATAATTAAAAATCAGGTAAATAAATACTCTATATATATTCAACTTATTTATGATAATCAGATCTATGAGCCATCAATTCCTTTGGATTCATCTTGATGAGTAGAAGGTAAGCACCCAATTTGTTTTCATAGGCATCACGTTAAAATCTCTAGATTAAATTAAATCCAAATTTTAATATTTAAATTATTATAGATGAAGAATCAAATGATTATTGTTTCACTTCGGTCCTTATGAATATTATTGGTCATCTTTGTCAAGTCTACAAAATGAGGTACATATCCCTTATCTCTCTCCTCTGTGTATCATGTAGGAGAGGTCTACTCATGTTATTCTTTGGGAAGATGCTATCCACCAACTTAATAAAGATAATTAATTGATTAATTGAAGTTGATGGGGAATAAAAGAATTTCTCATGTATTTTATATAAATTATTCATATTGTCGATAATTATTCATATAAAATATTATTGTATGAATAGAGTATAATTATCCTTGTTATCTCTTATTGTGTTAATTTTAATGATTGAAAGATTATCCTAGAGAGAGAAAGTGATATCACAAAAAGGAATATTTCACATGTTTTTCTTGTGTTATAATATTATTTAAAGTATTATACATGTTTGATTCCCCACTGTTGTTGAAAGTCATTATTTGTGATAATTTTATATGTATTGTGAAATCTTGATTGGTTTGATTGTTTAAAATCACTTTAAATGAAATTGGTTAATCACTTATATTTGGTTAATAAAATGGTTGTCCTAGGATTTTATGGTTTGTGTGGGAATATCCTTAAATAAAGAAGTAGAATGTGGTGGAAGCCCTATTTTTCTAAATTTGAAAATGTTATGTTTGTGATATGATGTGAATGTGATGGGAATGAGTTGGGTTGTGATAGATCCCAGGTAATAATGAAATTAAAAGAAAATATTAAATTATAATGGAATGTGTTAGAGTGGATAATGAATGCTTGAAATTATAATGGAATGGTTGGTTAATATGGTTGTTGAAAAATGAAAAATGAATAGGTTGTTTGAAATTGATTAGTAAAGGGAAATTTTGGAAATTGGATTGATATGATAAAGTAAAGGGTGAATTGTAATATTTGGATTTTGGCTTTTTTATGGTGTTGTGAATTTAGAAGTGGTAGTAGATGTTTTAGAGGTTGTGAGGTGACGTGGTGACATTGTGATATAACCCATAGTATTAGTCTTGTGTGATCTGATATTATATTTATATATACCTTATATATTCTTGTGATTTTTTATATGCACGCACCCACATCTAGCTTTATGTTCTGACACCCACATAATCACGTGGGGGGGGGTGTTTTTTCTAACATCTTGGTGGGAGGATGGATGATTGGATACCCACTCTTCCTCACTCCCTCTTCCAGGAGATAAGAAGAACATGCACGGGCTGTGATGAATAGAATTCAAAAGTGCCACTATGGAGTTGTGATGTGACAATTGGGTCTTGATGACAACATAAACACCCCACCTTTTACATGGTCATCGAGTTATGGCCTGCAAGGTACCACTAGTTGCCCAAAAAACTTGTGGTCCCCACCCTGGGGTCCGCCCACATGCCCGAAAGGGTCATCTGACAAATGACAGTCTCCACAGGTCAACACATGTCCTTTCCAATGTTCTTTTTCCTCAATCACACACACCCTGATAAACTTACCAAAAAGTCACCCATGCTGATCACTACTCCAGACCAAGCACACTTATCTGTGAAGTTATAATCTGGTAGGATCCCAAAAAGGAAGGTTCACCTTGTTGACATGAGTCATATCATTTATTAATTTAACCCTTTATGATTATGGGGTGTTACATTCACCCCACCTTTAGAGCACACCGTCCTCATTGTGGACCCTACATCTCAACGCAGGCAGTGCACTGCACTTAAGGTTGGATTCCTTCTTTGATACCAAATGTGACAACTGGGTCCTGGTGATAGAACATAAAAGCCACCTTTAACATGACCGTCGAGTCTTAGCCCGCCAGGTACCACCAGTTTCCCCGCAGACATGTGGTTCCCACCCTAGGGCCTGCCCACATGCCCAAATGGGTCATCTGAATAATGATAGTCCCCACATGACAACACATATCTTTTATAGTGTAATTTTTCATCACTCACACACACCTGAAAAACTTCCCAGAAGGTCACCCATCCTGATCACTACTCCAGGCCAAACACACTTAACTGTGGAGTTCTAATCAGGCAGACTCTCAAAAAAGAATGTGCACCTTGTTGACATGAGTCATATCATTTACTCATTTAATCCTTTATGATTATAGGGTGTTACATGTTATGTGTCTTGATGTGATGGATTATGTGTGTGTGGGAAAGATGTGATGTGTTGTGATGTCCCATGTGTGTGTGGGCAGGATGTGATGTGATGTGATGTTATTCGGAAGGGGTGAGAGCACCAGGACGTACAACGTTGGGGTGTGAGAGTGAAAAATCAATGGGAAAGTGGTGAAGGGTACCCTATCATCGACATGATTCATATTATATATTATTATACTTGGATGTGTTATTCGGTGAGTGAGCCTTGGTGAGGTTGGGGTTTTGGTTAGTATATCTGTTTAGGTGTTGTTTGGTTTTACTACTTCCACACGGGTGCATTAATATGCTTTTTTCACATGTGCATGAGAGAATTTGGGTTTCCTTCTGAGTATACATGTATGCTCACCCTACGTATATAAAAATAGTTTCCAAGATTCCAGGAGGACTTTTTGAATCATGCTAGACATTTCTAGTTTACACCTTTGGAGCCATTGTTGTGTCGATGCCTTAACTTTTTCTCTTTTGGGATTTCATTTGGAGACTTTTTTATGTATCTATTTCATTTATACATGCATTATGGGATGATTTGACATTATTTTATATTATTTCATGAAATTTTTTATAGACAATTCATTATATCTCCCTATATTGTTTTCTTATAATGGGCAATGCCTCCCATAATGAGAGGTTTTTATACCCTTAGTGCTATTTTCCAACCCAGGGCCTACTGGAGGTAGGAATTAGGGGTCATTTTCTATCTCCCCTCATTGTGGTATCTTTGGTGGGAGGGGGTCGTGACACATACCCTGCATATCAAAGATTATAATCACTAAAAAATATTGAACTTTTTCCAAAAGGGACATATCTGTTGGTAAAAGTATTATTTATGTAGGTAAAACGTTTAACCAACAGATATGTCTCTATCACTAAACTGTTGATAAAAAATCTCTTGATAAATGTTTCTATTACAATTATAAAAATACCAAGAGATAATATATATGTTGGTCAAAGTGTTTAGCAGCATTATCATAGGATTTTTTTTTATATTGGTAATATTATTACCAACATATTAATTTATTATAGTTGAAGTTTCTTGATACCTAAAAAGATCATAAAAAATATTTATTTCTAGTAAAATTTATATTATATTTATTAATTTATTATATATAATACACCTATTTTAATTATCAAACCGATTTTTTTTTCAAACATGTTTAAACTTAGAAAAATATTAATTCTATTAATAATGAAATTTAATAAAAAATGAATCAATACATAGTTGAAGTTGCTCGATACCTAAAATGATAATAAAAAATACAAAAACCTAGGATCCATCTATGTCATCACCACCGCCACAATCCTCTAGCACCCACCATAGTATAAGCATAGTTACTCCCACCAAATATTATTCATCACCCCCAGTAGGCCACCCTTAAAAGGTTATGTTGTCTCTCGAATACAATATTCTAACACAAACCATGGTAGAAGAATAGTTACTCACACAAAAGATTTCATCACCCCATAAGTAGGCCATTAGAACAAACAAACCAAGTCAGCTCTAGTACTAGTGAGGAACATCAAGTCGTCATTGGACCACACCCTTCAGCTCCAAAATCCACACAACACAATCAAAGAGAATATGCACAAATTAGTATAAAATATCTGCATGATTTGAAACCAAAATAGAAATAAATGAAAAATAATGATCTACGTAGAATGAGTATTTTTCATCATCCCTATTGAAAAGTCAAGGAGAGTGGTCCAAATGACTCAAATCTAGGCATCATTTCATCAAAATGATGCCAATAGGATCCCAGAAACTATATTGTCTCAAAATATCATTACTTACTTAATTGAGTAGTGATAGAATTGACTAAAAAGGTTTACCTCTTATAAAAAATTTGAAATCTTTGATTCAACTAAATTTTGAAAAATAAGTTTTCAAGATGACTGTGAGTCAGGCATGAAGTTCACAATAGTTCTAGAAGATTACACATTCCCTTCTCACTACATCTACCCTTAAATAGCAACTTGTATGAAGCCAACTACAACTGTTGAGGAACAAGAAGTACATTCATGGAGGTAGTTAAATGTATTAAGAGACCCACATGAATCCATCTCCAAATCCCATGTTGTAGAAGATGCAACACATGAACACCTCAAGGGGGCACAAATTGGAGCCAACAAGATTGACCTTTCCCTTCCCTATGGTGAAGTTCATGAGGTCCATGTGTTAGTGCAACTCCTCCTCTGAGGCAGCATACACAATGTTGACCTTGTTCCCCAATATTAGAAATGACACATTTGCTGGTGATTCATCGGAGAGAAACCCATCCATCTCCTTCTTAGACTATGAAATTTTTTCCTATCAAAATCATCCACTATATGCACCACAACATCAACCTTGGAGTAGTAATCTATCCAGACCCTGTGAGCTATCAAATGCCCTCCTAAATCGAACACCTTGAACTTAATTTTTCCAATAATTAGCTCCTCATAAGTGGGATACTGATTTTCTTGATGTTGAACGAATCTATCATCCCATAACATGTGAAGTAGGGCTATCTCCCGATATTATTGAGCCTTAGAAATAAGATCTTGGCTTCCTTCTATCACTATCCTAGAGATTCCAATACTCCATAAAACTAATCTACTATAAAAATTTCACTAAATCAAAATGAGGACAACCTCAACTGATAATTTTTTTTGAAACAGTCATCAGTTTCCAAATAGGAACTCCAACACACTTGAAACGTTCAATGAACATGAAAATAAATCTTCACTTCTTAACATTAACACAAGAATATAAATTTAGAAAACTTCCCATAGAATAAAATCCATACTCAGCTATACTGGTTAGATGTGTATGGGCCTTATAATAACCATACCATCTCTCCAAAATAACATTCTATCTTGTACAATTATAGAGGGACAACAAACAAGCCAAAGCACATGAGTGATCCCAATAACAAAGAAATCATTTATACCGATGTAGAGAAGATGTGTAACAAGAAAATAATGATTCCCAATAACAAATAAATCATGTATACCCATTTCCTTCATCGTTCCTATTCATTCTCTTTCCTTAAAATACACTACTAAAAAATAGGCCTTTAACATCACAGTTCTAGACAAAAGTACTGATAAAGGTGACCATTATCAGTGAAAAAAGTGATGATAAAGGGTGCCATTTATTAGCGCTAAAAAAACCGATGATAAAAGTTACCCTTTATCAGTGCTAAAAATGCATTGATAAAGGTTCTGAATACAATAAAATAATTAAACAAATTAAAATTAAAAATGAGTAAATTAAATGTAATATTAAGAATTTTTTTAATTAAATAATTGTTGATAAAAATGAATAAATTTAATATACATATATATAAATTATAAATATTAATAAATAATATATATTAAATATATAGATATTTAAAATGAATAAAATGAAATAATTAAACAAATAAAAATTAAAAATGAGTAAATTAAGAAAAATATTAAAAAATTTATTAATTAAATAATAATCGATAAAAATGAATAAATTTAATATACACATAAATATATATTATAAATATTAATAAATAGTATATATTAAATATAGATCTATAAAATGAATAGATTGTAATAATCAATCATAAAAATTAAAAATGAATAAATTAAAAATTATTAAAAAATTTATTAATGAAACAATTATTAATGAAAATTAATAAGTTTAATATATATATATATATATATTAATTATGAATAATAATAAATAATATATATTGAATATAAATATATAAAATGAATAAAATGTAATAATTAAAAACATATTAATGACTTATTTATTTTAATTGATTTATACATAATTATTCATTAAAACATTTAATATAGAAATATATTCATATACATTTCTATACATAAATATATCAATGTATATAATATTTCCTAAAATATTATTTATATAATAAAAAATATTTATGCACTTACATTAAATAATTTATATATTAAGTGGTTTATAACTAAAAATTAATTAATTTTTTTTATAAAGGTTGAGGTTCGAGGACCCCATTTATTGAATAAAAAAAGTAACAAGAGGAGGGTCATACAAAACATCAAAGTTGCAAGACAAAAGAAAATAGAAAAAGTGCCATTAGAGATCGAGTAGCTCGAGATCTCATACTCATACTATGTTAAGATACACATCTGCCCAGACCTCACGAATGCCAACCTATTTTCCATGTTTTAACCTGTGTCCATGGCCCACCACCATCATCATCTGAGCATTCATCATTCCTGACCACCATATTTGATTTAACTTTATGCACATGATCATTGTCAATTGCTTCCTCTTCACTACTACCAGAGGCAAGTAGATCAAATTTACTTTTAATGCTAACATTTGAAGCAGATTTTAGATGAGCAGAGCTGCTTGAGGAAACACTGACATACTTTCCAGTTCTCTTTAAAAATTAATATTAATTAAAAATACTGACTAATTTCATCAAGTAATAGAAATA
Source organism: Viscum album (assembly GCA_963277665.1). Classification (NCBI taxonomy): domain Eukaryota; kingdom Viridiplantae; phylum Streptophyta; class Magnoliopsida; order Santalales; family Viscaceae; genus Viscum; species Viscum album. The sequence goes on along the minus strand of OY728152.1, from coordinate 1,724,505,099 downwards.
ATTGAATGTCATTTGATTTTTAAATTTAACATATATCAAACGCATGTGTTACATTGATTTCACATACATATACGTAATTAATGCATTTTTATATACAACACACACAAAAATATTTACACAATTAATGAAATATTATATATAAACACATACACCTAATATTTATGTAATTTATTCAAATTTTAGTATTTATTTTAAAATTTAATTATAACATGATAAATTTAATATATTATGTTTTTAATCAGTAAATTTTCTTAATTTATTTTTAATTTTGTTATAGTTAGGCATTATTTATTCAATTTTAATATTTTAATATTTTTGAGTTATTTTTTTGGAATTTAATGATTTTCTATTATTTATTTATATATATATATTTAATTTGTTAAAATATTTTCAATAAATATTCATATTTATTTCAATATGTATCCATATTTTTTTAATTATTTATATTTAATTAATAAAACTTATCTATTTTTTTGATATTTTTAATGTGTACTCATTTTCAATTATTTAATTTTACTCATTTTTAACATATTCATGCATTGAAGATTATATATTCATTAATAATGTTAAAAATATATTTTTAAATAAATATTTATAAATAAATATATTTATAAATGTATATTTAATATATTTATATATTTATATATTTATAATTATAAATAAATAAATATTATTTTTTAAAAAAGTATCTATATAATTATAAATAAATAATCATATATATATTTAAATAATGAATATATTTACAATATTTATATTTTTATTTTTATTTATATATAACTATATAAATATATATAATGATATAAATATATAAATATTATTTTTTTGAAAAATTATTTATATAATTATAAATAAATAATTACATATTTAAATAATTATAAAACTATAATAAATAAATAAATAAATATATTTATTATTTTTATATATATAATTATATAAAGGAAAAATATCATGACGGAGAATTGGTGTGTCTCTCTCTCTAACACTCAATGACTATTAGGGTTTCATCTGATGGAATCCTCACATTTTCAATATTTGGATGATAATTTCCTCAATCAGGGTTGATTTGATTCCTATAAGAATGTAGGAGTAGGAGTTGAATAATGAAATTATGATTGTGGAAGATCTGTTGGTGCTACTGAGCGTGATGACAATGCGGTTCAACATTCCTTCTCTCTCTACAGGGGATCTACTGTGTGTGGTCTTCATTAGAAAGGAAGTGTTTCATATGTTAGAGCTGATCCGGTAGCTATCGCAAAGCACTTAAAAATTAGTGAGCATTCAATTACCACATGTCTTGTTTTTCCAAGTGGTTCTAGGCCATGGAAAACAGGAGACCTTATTGATTGTATTTTAGGTATTTGGTGTTTCTCGAACTGAAAATGTGTCACATTAGGGTGAGGTTTTTTTTTCACATTCACTTTGCTTATGAAGAACTAAAAATTTTGTCTTGGGGATATGGTTCTCTATCACTCATGCATGGATTTCTGTATATCAAAGAATGGGGCAGAAAGTTCAACCCATTAGATATAGGTAATTCTACGGTTCAATTGTGGGTTAAAGTTTATGGATTAAATTGGATCCTTTAGCATCCTAGAAATGGCTATAGGAATGAATATTAAAATGGATAAAGAAATGTAAATGGTTAGGTTTGGTCACTACATTCATCCACTTGTGGAAGTGGATTTATGTTCTCTGCTAACTGAAAATGTTCTTCTATCAACCGATGAAGATGAAATTGAGTTGAAAATTGAATATGAAAGAGTTCCTCAGTTCTATTTGGATTTTAAGGTAATTGGGCCTGATTATTTGTATTGTAAGAGTTCTATGGGTTGTATTTTCTACTCTATTCGAGGGCATAATGATTCCTCATGTTTCAAAAGGAATAGAAAATTGAAACCATCTATGAAAAGTGGCCTTGGAGATGCATTGAACCAACCACAGAGTGAAGGAACAAATATTCAGGGTGTTTTTTTGATTGGTTCCACTGAATATGAAACTTAAATTCCCCCTTCCATTAATGGGGATGGATCTGTGCAGTTTGAAATTGAGCACCAATAGTCCACTACTTCAATTTCTACAAATTATCATGATTTGGCTAATCTTGATGGAAGGAGGGAAATGATTAAGATTGGATTGTCTAATAAATCTTGGTCAAAGATTGTCATTTAAGGACAAGATAAGGAGACTCATTATTCTATTGAAGTAGATGTAAAACTTAATTCTGATCATCAACTCAATCAAGAATAGATGGTTGGCTCAAAAAGTAAGAAAAAGTTAGAGGCATAGGCTCCATTGCAAGAAAAATTTAAAAATGATGAACGAAATTCAATGTCTACTGAATTTGTATCAAAGAAATACTTTCCCAAAGTCTCAGATAGATCTTTGATGATGGGTTTAGCTGTTCATATATCCTTGATGGATATGAAATTGTTCACTAAGACAAATTTACACAACACAGGAAGTGTAGACACTTGTTGGATTATTGGTAGGAAGGACGATAGTAATCTCACACAGATTGAATTCCAAGAATGAAAGAAACCCCAGGATAATATTGATTAAAAAAATAGTTCTCCTAGTCTGAAATAGATAGATAAAGAAGTGTATAAGTAGGGTTATATTACCCCTATTACCCAAGGAATTAATAGACCTCGTGAGAATGTCAGCTTGGAAAAGTCTGGCGGGCTGAGTGTATTTGAGGAACACCATATTGGGACTGCTTATACTAAGAAGCAACAAGACATTATCATTTCTTCTACTGGTTCCAAGGATGGATCCTCTGTATGTCAGTCTGGGATATCCAAAAAATGATAATTTCTTTGAGCATAATATCCAGAAGGGTAAGGAATCCTTGGAGATGGCTCAAATGCAGGGAGTTTCAACAGATAGTTTACAAGATTCTAAAAATGGTTATTTTTGTGTGGCTAAAACTTACACCTCTAACTATTTTGATGTGTTTGACTTGACCAAGGAGGTTTCCTTGGTTGATCGGAAGAAAGGTATTTGGGATGGATATCCAGATCAAGAGCAGTTGCATGAAGCTGTTTTGGAAAATGTTATGGAATCTGATGAACCATCCATAGATGAAGGCCATGACCCTTGGAAACATACCAAGACATGGAATAATGGTAGGTATCTGTGTGGAAGAACTCTACATAGTAGGGGTAGGGGTTGGAGAGGTCCCAACCTTACTCGATCAATGGATTTTCTAGATTTTTAACGTGCATTTGTTTTTGTGGGCTGTCTTTCCATTTATATTCTCTTCATCCTTTTGTACTCTTTATTTTAATAAAAAGGGGATTAGGCCTTTGTGCCCCTTCCTTAGCCTATTAAAAAAAAATATAAAAATATATAATGATAAAAATATATATATAATTATAAAATTATAATAAATATATTTAAATAATGAATATATTTACTATATTTATATTTTTATATATTTATTAAATATATATATAATGATATAAATATATAAAATGATATAAATATATTTATAATTATAAATAAATAATTATAAATACATGTAAAAACTTATTTATCAATGTAGATTTACTATATTTATAAAATTATATATTTATAATTATAAATAAATATATATATATTTTTTAAAAAATTATTTATATAAATATAAATAAATAATTATATATTTAAATAATTATATCATTATAATAAATACATATATTTACAATTTTTTTATTTATAATTCATCAGTGTTAAAGTTTTAGCACTAATCAAGATTCCTTTTATCAAATCTTCTTTAATGTTGATAAAGATTGAGCTTTATCAGTGCTAAAAAAACACTGATAAAGACATATTTTATTAGCACTTATTAATTTAGCATTAATAAAATGTATCTTTATCAATGATTTTTTTAAGCACTAATAATAGTCTCCCTGATCTATTTTAAGAACCCTAACCATGGCTATTTCAGTCATGATATCTCAAGATTTATGCAAAATCCACTAGATATCAGTGCTCCCCCTCCTCAAATATAGGCTCAAATCAAGGCTCGAACCAAGGCTTGAATCTAAGGCTCTAACGAATCAAGTATCAAATGAATCCAAGGCCCGAATGAATCCATGATTTCATACACAACATCTCTACTTTCTCTTGGATTAATTAAATCTTGTATCCAAGGTATGTTATTTTATCCTCCTCCTCACTCATTGATTGATTATTTGGGTTCCACATAAGGTTCTTTTGACTATATATTTTCCAACAATCAAGCGATTTAGGATTTTCTATATTTTCGTTTCTTTTTGCGTTATTTTTTTCATTCTCTCTCGCTATTCATTACCTTTTTGCCACTATGGTTCCATCACTACTTTCCCACTCAAAGTTTTGAAGGTTTTTCATAATCTATGATATCCCTAGGTAGGTGTATTTATGCTTTATTTTTTACCTATTTTTTTTCATGTTCTTGAGTGTTTGAAATTTTTTCCTCTAAAATTATAATTATTATTTGGGTTTAATTGGATTTAAATATACTTGTTACTCTGGGTTTTTAAGGGATTATAATTTATTTCTAATTGAGTTCTTGTGGATTTGGATTTATTTTTTTATCTATGTCTTTGTGTCTTCCTGTTACTAAAATGTATTAAATGTATTTATTTTAAATGTTTGAGTTTGTTTGAGTGTGTGAAAATTTGAAAAATCTCATGAAGTGAAAAGTGTATGACCAAGATGTCGAGGATAGTCCTGATGAATCATTGGGTGATAGACCCTTGGATGAAGAGTAAGAGGATTGTTCATTGAAATAATATGATTCCACTTCTCTGAGAAATAAATTAATAGTTCTTTGTTCCCCCATTTCAGTTGGTGGTGAGGAGTATACACTTGAGGTTTCTCGATAAGATATTTAGAATGTGGCATCAAAAAATATGTCCATCCATCACTGTGAAATCTACTTTAATTGCAAAGGGTTCATATGATGCTTATGTTGTTTTCTTGTCTGTCAAGTTTTTGGGTGGTGCTCATTCCTTGAAGTGACTTATTGATTTAGTAGAAAGGGATTAAAAGTGGGTGCTTCCACTAAACGCACCAGTAGTGGGGTTCCAAAATTAAAATAATTAACCAGGGGATTTCCTCTATGATTTAGTAGAGCCTGCATCATTACTATTCCTGCAAAGGAAATGGAGGGAACTTAAAGGAAAGTAATAAATGAAAACACTGCAGGGGTTAAAAGGTTTTTAGGTAGAATAAGTCTTTGGAAGTTTTTTTGTAGAAAGGAAATTGAAGTAGATTGGGTAGTTATGGATGAACATACTCAATCAGCCACACCTCAATTCGATACACAATGTGCTCGATATGACTCAAATTTTATGTTTTTAGTTTATAATTTAGATTTTAATTGAAAAACACACATCACATACTAAAAAATAAGAAAAAATATACCCCAAGATCTGAACTACATTAACATATATCTATATTTTATCAAAGAAATTTCATGAGTTAAAATACAACTTGTTTGGTTAATTTTTTTGAAAATTTCAAAAACTTATTCTCTTACACAGGCTTTCCAATATTTAAATTTCCAATACTAATTATTTAATTAATTTGTCAAAATGTATCTACTATTTGTAAGTTAATTTCTTTATCATTTTTATCTAATAATTATTTAGTTTTTTTCATAAATATTTTAGGGATTCATATTTTTCTTTTAACTATCTACAACAATCCAGAAAAGAGAGAACATGTTCCTTTCTGATGGAAGAGGAAAACCCATGCTACTTGAAACACGAAGTTTTTAAGGGAGCATGGAGTTTCTCTTCTATCAGAATGGAACATGTTCTCTCTATTTTTTTTGATTTTTGTAGATAGTTGAAATCAAAACACACATCACATAATCAATTATCCACTCCTCAATTCGATCATAGTGTGCTTAGTATGACTCAAACTATATGTTTTTAGTTTATAATTTACATTTTAGTTCAAAACACACATAAAATACTCCAAACCAAGCAAACACATTCCCCAAGATCCGAACTACATTCACCTATATCTATATTTTATCAAAGAAACATAGTGAGTTAAAATACAACTTGGTTGGTTGGTTATGTTCAAATATTTTAAAAACTTATTCTCTTGCACATGCTTTCCAATCTTGATGTTTTCATAGTAAAATAATTTTCCATATAAGTAGTGTGTTGTTTCATATTTATGTTTAATTTATTTATTTAATATATTACTCACATAAGAATTGTTTTATCATACATGTGGGTTCTTTTGTTTGAGTTGGGGTGGTTTGTTTGAAGCTGCTCATGCTCGCGAGAGATTGTAATTTGAGCCTACAAATTAGATACTAACAATAATGAAATGGGACAAGAATGTATACAACCATCATGAAAAGGTGAATTCCTTATACTTATTTAATTAATTTTGTTATCATTTATCTACTATTTGTATGTTGGTTTCCTTATCATTTTATCTAATAATTATTTAGTTTTTTATAGATCTTTTGGGAAGTCATATTTTTCTTTCAACTATTTACAACAGTCCATAAAACAGAGAACATGTTCCTTTCTTATGGAAGAGGAAACCCCATGCCTCCTGAAACATTAAGTGTTTTAGGGAGTAAAGAGTTTCTCTTCCATAAAAATGGAACATGTTCTCTCTTTTCTGGATTTTTTTATATAGTTGAAAGAAAAAAACACATCGCATACTCAATCATCCTCACCTTAATCTGATACACAGTGTTCTCGGTATAAATGAGACCGTATGTTTTTTATTTATAATTTAAATTTTAGTTCAAAACACACATCACATACTCAAAAATAATAAAACAAATTAATATCATTTTTATAATTTAGTAAAATGATCAATAAGTCATTTTTGATGTGTAAGAATCAACCACATCTCAATCTGATACACGATGTTCCCAGTATGACTCAAAGTGTCCATTATCAGTTTAAAATTGACATTTTATTTCAAAAAGTTTCAATCAATGAAAACAAAGAAAACAAACTTGAAGTATCTTGGTAATTTAGGAAAATGATTCATAATTAATTTAGGATGTTTAGGAATCAGTCTCACATCAAACTGACACACTGTGTGACAAGTATGACTCAATGTGCACCTTTCTAGTTTAGAATGACATTTTACTAAAAAAAGAGAAGTGACATACTCAAAACCAAGAAAAAAAATTCCTATTGCTTTTATAATTTATTAAAATTATCAATAAGTCATTTTAGATATTTAAGAATCAATAAACCTCAATATGATGCATAGTGTGTCCAGTATGACTGTGAGTGCATATTTTTATTTAAAATTGACCTTAATTTTAGTAAAAAAGAACACTAACCTACTCAAAACCAAGAGAATGCATTCATATTTTTTTTATAATTTATTAAAATTATCCACAAGTAATTTGGAACATGTAGGAATTAACTTCACCTCAATCTGATACATAATGTGCTCGGTATGACTCAAAGTGTCTGTTATCAGTTTAAAATTGACATTTTAGTTCAAAAAGTGTCACTCATTGAAAACTGAGAAAACACACTCATATTTTCTTAATAATTTAGGAAAATGATTAATAAGTCATTTTTGATGTTTAGGAATTAGTATCACATCAAACTGATACACGATGTGACCAGTATGACTCAAAGTGCATGTTTCCTTTTTTAAAATGGAATTTTAGTAAAAAAGACAAGTGTCATACTCAAAACTGATAAAATGAATTTATATTGTTTTGATACTTTATAAAAATTATCCATAAGTAATTTTTGATGTTTATTAATCACCCAAACCTCAATATGATGCACGTTGGGACTGGTAGGACTCCAAGTGCATATTTTTTATTTAAAAATGACATTAATTTTAGACAAAAAGACAACTAACCTACTCAAAACTGAAAAAAAATATTTGGATTATTTTTATACTTCATTAAATTATTAATAAGTCATTTATTATGTGTAGGAATTAGCCACACCTCAATAATATTCATGATGTTCCTAGTATGACTCAAATTGTCCGTTATCAGTTTAAAATTAGAATTTTAGTTCAAAATGTGTCACTCACTAAAAACCAATAAAACATGATATAATTGTGTTGAAAATTTAGTAAAAAAATTAATAAGTCATTTGTGACATATAGGAATTAGTCTCACATCAAACCAACACACGATGTGACCTCTATGACTCAAAGTGTGTGTTTCTAGTTTAAAATGACATTTTAGTAAAAAAGACAATTGACATACTCAAAACCAAGAAAACACATTCATATTGTTTTGATTCTTTAGGAAAACAATCATTAAGTTATTTTGGACATGTATGAATCATCTTCACCTCAATCCAATGAATGGTGTGATTAGTATAACTCTAAGTACATCTTTTTATTTAAAATTGACATAAATTTTAGTAAAAAAGACAACAAACCTTATCAAAATAAAAAAAACACATTCATATTGTTGTTATACTTTAGTAAAATTTACATAAGTAATTTTGGATGATTATAAATCATCATAACCTCAATTTTATATATAATGTGCCCGATATGACTCAAATTGTTTATTATCAGTTTAAAATTGACATTTTTGTTCAAAAAGTGTCACTCACTAAAAATTGAGAAATCACACTCAGACTGTCTTGAAAATTTATTAAAATGATTTATAAGTAATTTGTGACATATAAGGATTAGTCTCACAATAAACTGACATGTTATGTGACTGATATGACTCAAAGTGTGTGTTTCTAATTTAACCCTTATCCATCCCAACACTGATGGTGGAGACTCCCAACCCTTATCCATCCCGAATGCAATATGAATATTTGATGGAGGAGAGCCCTAACCCTTATCCATCCCAACATTGATGGGGGAGAATCCTAACCCTTATCTGTCCCGAATTCAATATGAATGTTTGATGGGGGATAACCCTAACCCTTATCCATCCCAACACTGATGGGGTACACTCCGAACCTAGATCCGTCCTGAATTCCATATGAACACACACAACCATTATGCCATTACATCAATGCCAAAACCAATGTGTCATATATTTCAATTAAACCATTATTTTATTAAAAACACATTAATAAAACCATATTCCATTATTCCAAAAGATCCCCATTTTAAATTCCAAATTTTGAATGAAGGATAAAATTACTTTAATCAAAACCCCAATTTTTCCAGAATTTTACCATTTACCAAATCATCACAAAAGAATATTTCAAAAAATTGTTCAAAAAACAAATCACAATAAATTTCACACAAATCAATCACTTTTAAATCATTCCAATCAGTTCTATAAAGTGGATTCGAGAATGAAGCCTCCTACCTCGAAGGTTTTGACGAAAGCTCCTACGAACGAAGAACGCTCAAGAAAACCAAGTTGATTCTCCAAGAACCCGCCTTAGATCTATTTTCCTAACAAGAACAAGACCAAATCTCATTATATTTGGCATCCAAACACCTATATGTACCCATAATGGGTGTAGATCTAAGAAATTGAGAGAATAGGAGAAGTAGATCTAAGTAGATCTAAGAAACCGAACAAGAACGAAGAAGAATGATCTCATACCTCAAGAATCCATGTTCGATTCGCCAAGGAAAGCCTTTAGATCACCTCCAGAACAATGGGAGAACCGTATTTGGCCTTAGGAGAAGAAAAATACTGAGTTATGGCTACTTAGGAAGAAAAACGATCTAGTTAGAGATAAAAATGCATGAGATCAACTTTTTTAGGATCTCACATAAGTACCAGTATGGTTAGCTCACACGGTTAGACAAACCGTGCGCTAACCAAGCATTAGAAATTGCCTAGGTAGACCCTCGCATGGTTTCCTCACATAGTCTCTCTAACTGTTCTCAAACCGCGTGGGATCCACTACCTCAAAAGGACCAACTATGCATGGTTTGGCCGCACGGTTATACAAACCGTACGCCGCCCGTGTGATTTCCCCTTTGCCTCAAAAATTCATTCCAAGTTCTCCAGAATCTCCCATTAATTATCCTTAAACTTTATAACTATAAGAAACATCAAGTAAGGGTTATATACCATAATTTTAGGGTACTAAATTCTCCATACTATTGATCTTTCCGTCCTTGAAAACTAGGAAACATTCGCTGTTGTGAAAGAGTTCTGGACACTGCTCTTTCAATTCCTTTTTACGTTCCCAAGTCTCTTCTTGAATCTGACTATGTTGTCATAAAACCCACACTAGACCGATGATTTTTCCACAAAAGACTTTATCTTGACTATCCACAACACATACCGGGATATGTATGAACAAATCATCCGACTCTAGGTCAACGTGATCCCATCTGATCACATGGTTAGGATTTAGATGTTACTTTATCAACTGAGATACATGGAACACATTATGCACCAGACTGAACTGTGGTGGTAATTCCAATCGATATTCCACCTCTCCAACCCGTTCCATTATCTCGAAAGGCCCAATTTATCTAGGATATAACTTTCCCTACTTCCTAAAATGATGATTTACAAGTCTTGGAGAGATCATCAAGAAGACATGATCACCCACAATGAATGACAATGGTCTTTGACAGTGATCTTCATACGATTTCTAATAAATCTGGGCCATCTCCATCCTCTTTATAATCAACTGGATATTCTCCATTATTTATTGGACAAGGCTCAGCCCAACTAGTGAAGTTTCACCTGTTTCCACCCAATATAGTGTCGGGTCAATAAGGTTTTCCTTATGACTTTTCCATTCATTCTTGTTTTGAAAATCACAAACACCTTATCCTTAAGCAAATCCATATTTTAATTATATAAGGAAAATTTATTTCTTTAAGGAAATTTACCCTTACTTAGATTTCCTTATTCATATCATAAATTTTTCTAAGTATAAAATTCAGGTTGAAGTCCAAAACTTCAGAATCACATAATACTTAGATATGAAGCATTCTGTTTTCTCATTACGAATTCTAATGCAGAATTCTCATTACGAATTCTAGTGCAGAGTTATCATTACGAATTCTCATGAAGAATTCTCATTACGAATTATGATTACGAATTCTCATTACGAATTCTCATGCATAATTATCATTACGAATTCTGATGATGAATTCTCATTATGAATTCTAGTGATGAATTATCATTACGAATTCTGATTACGAATTTTCATTACGAATTCTCATATAGAATTATCATTATGAATTCTGATGATGAATTCTCATTATGAATTCTAGTGATGAATTCTCATTATGAATTCTGATTACGAATTCTGATTACGAATTCTAGTGACGAATTCTCATGCAGAATTCTCATTACGAATTCTGATGATGAATTCTCATTATGAATTCCAGTGATGAATTCTCATTATGAATTTTGATTAAAAATTCTCATTATGAATTCCTTAGAAAAATAGAATCCAAACATCTCTTTATTATAGACTCCGAATTCCATTTTGGTTAGACTACGAACTTTTATTTTTCTTACATTACAAAATTTAGTTTTTCTTATTCTTACACTTGTTTCATTATAAAACGATGTCGTGTATTCAGTTATTGACTAAACGTTGCTTGAGTGACACATGTAAAGGTCCCTCTGAAATTTAAGGAAAATATGACTATTGGAGGAGGGAGACGACCGTTGCTACCGAGCCTATAAATAAGAGCTCATTTGAAAGAGCTCAATAATAACAGAAGTTGATCACTCTAGAAACCACACGCTGCTAAGGTGATTTCTAGAGAGAGAAGCTTTTCATGCCTTGTGCGTACTGAACTGCTCGTTCAGATTGCTTTGTGCGACTCCGAATGTTGGTGATTACATTTGAGGGCTTACGGGGATAGGAAGACAGAGGTGCTGACTACCTTGAAGTTCGAGGGCTTCCTTGCTAAGGAAGACATAGGTTCTAACTACCTTGAAGTTGAGGGATTACGGGGATAGAAAGACAGAGACATCAATCTTTGTATCGAGGGCTTACCCGGGTGTGGGTAAGACAGACTTTCTTGAAATTATAAATCAAGGGACCTTTATCCAAGGTTGTTGTATACCCTTCTCTTTGGGTAAAAAGATTTATATCTTGTTACTTGTTTTTGTTACAAGTTTTTCCGCTACATTTTGTCTTGTAAGGAAAATATAACTTTCTTATATTTCCTTACATTTGTACTCTGATTCATTTAGATTATATACATTCTAAGGTAGAATATCATATTGTAAGCTTTGGTTAAGTTTCACTTTCTGGATCCATATTTCCGGAACCAGTTTTTTTTCAGAATCTTTTTCCAGATTTAAACAAGTATATAGAACTAGAATTTTGTAACTTTATACTTTATCCCAATCTTTCTGTTTGTGTTAGAGGTGTTTTGAATTTTCTTAGTTTAAAATTTTTAAACTTAGATCTTTCCCTGTTTAAAGAAATTTTTTAAAGTGTACAATTCAGCCCCCTCTTGTATATTGAGCATCTACATCATTATTTCGATCCTACACATAGTGGATAACGACAAAGATGCCCATAAAATGCTTCAAATTAATCCATATGTATCGAGGCCTGATAGCTATTATTGTATGAGAACTACACTAAGGGTATATGCTCCTCCCATGAGCTACCAAAATCCATTACACAAGGCCAAAACATGTCTTCCAATGTTTGTATCGTCTTCTCGGATTTACCATCCATTTGAGGATGATATGCCATACTCCTAGTCAACTGAGTCCCAAGGGCTTACTGTAAGGATTTCCAGAAATGATACACGAACCTTGGATATCTATCTAAGACTATTGAAACTAGTACTCCATATCTCTTTACTAATTCTCAGATATAGATTTTTGATAGATCCTCCATGGTATGAGTTTCATGAATAGGGATGAAATGGGCCAACTTGGTAAGATGATCCACTATCACCCAAATAGCATCGTGTTTCCATAACATTCTTGGAAGACCTATAACAAAATCCATTTCTATATATTCCTATTTCCATACTGGGATAGGTAAGGACTTCAATATACCCTCTAGTCTCTGATGCTCTACTTTAACTTGCTGACAAGTTAAGCACTTAACGGCAAACTCAACCACTTTTCTTTTCATGAAATTCCACCAAAACTGCACTATTAACGCATTAAACATATTTTGTGTACTTGGATGTACAAACCATATTGAATGGTGGTAAACATGCATAAGTTGTTCTTAACAAGCCATAGGTACAACCATCTAATCTTTGAAATGAAACACCAAACTCCCATCAAGTTTCCAGCCCTCAATGGTCTCCCCACCATTGAGTTTTGAACTCATAACCAGACATTTTGCATTAGATGTTTATGGCTCTTTGACCATATTTACCAAATTAGGAACAAATGTATATGAAAATAAAACCTCCACATCACCTTGTTCTTTACATTCCACGTTCATGTCGGCTAGGACCGACATCAACTGCCATTCATCTAAAGCTTCTTTCACCAACTGAGCATATGAATTTCTACTCAATGTATCCGCCACTGAATTCCCTTTCCCTGTTGTATACATAAAGTCAAATTAAAACATCTAGAGATATTTCATCCATCTCTTTTTCCTCAGATTCAAATCTTGCTGTGAGAAAATGTGTTTTAAGATTTTGTGGTCCATGAACACACTAAATTTCTCACAAAAGAGATAGTGTCTCCATGTTTTCAAGGCATGAAAAACTATAGATAACTCCAAATTGTGTGTTGGGTAATTATTCTCATGAACCCTCAACTTCCTTGAACCATAAGCAACCACATGGTCTCCTTTCATGAGAACACAACCCAACCCTGATCTCAAAGCATCACAATACACTACATACCCCTATCCTGATTCTGGAAAGTTCAAGATAGGTGCCAATGTAAGATGAACTTTTAGTTCATGGAAAGACTTCTAGAATTCCTATATACATTGGAATGGAGAATTTTTCTTTTTCATAGCTATCATTGACGAATAAATTTGTGAGAAATCACGCACAAAGCGTCGGTAGTAACCAGCTAGACTGAAAAAACTTCACATCTCGAAAACATTCTTTGGTGGTTTCCACAAGATAATGACTTCTATCTTTTAAAGATCAACAGAAACACCCTTCTTAGAAATGACATGGCCAAGGAAATGTACTTCCTGTATCCAAAAAACAAAATTTGATAATTTATCATACAAAATGTGATCTCTCAAGATTTGTAGTACTGTTTCTAGGTGCTCCTCATGGTCAGCCCTTATCTTTAAATACACAAAGATGTTTTCCACAAACACCACAACAAAATAATCCAGATATTTATAAAATATCTGATTAATCAAATACATGAAGACCACTGGTGAATTCGTTAGACCGAAAGGCATAACTACATATTCGTAGTGGCCATATCTACTTCTAAAAGTTGTCCTTGGAATATTATCCTTTCGAACTCTTAGTTGATGATATCCTGGTTGCAATTCAATCTTGGAGAACCACTGATCTCTCCTTAATTGATCGAACAGATCATCAACACATGGAAGTGGATATCTATTCATTATCTTAACTTGGTTAAGCTTACTATAATCAACACAGAACCGAGGAGTTCCATCTACTTTCTTCACGAACAAGACCGGTGCTGCCCACAAAGACGTACTTGGCCGAATGAAACCCTTGCTTTCCAGCTCCTCCAACTGCAATTTCAATTCCCGTAACTCTATTGGTTCCATCCTATAATATGGAAGGGAAATAGGAATAGTCCCTAGAAGAAGATCAATCATAAACTCCACTTCCCTTATAGGTGGTAACCCTAAGAAGTTCTCGAGAAATAAATCTGGAAAGTGATCCACAACTACTAGAAAACTAATTCCCTCAATGTCATCCATTGATTCCAAAGTTAATGCCAATAACTGGTAAGATATCGTTCCCACCATTGGTTCCAACAAGATCTTTTCACCTTTATTTACCATCCTCTCTCCTCTGGAGAGATGCTCAATGCCGTCCTCCATTATGAAACTCACTGTTCTCTTATAACCGTTGATGTGAGCCTTAAACATTGTCAACCAATCCATACACAGGATTATATCATAGAAATCCATGTAAAACACCGAGAAGTCCCATTTCAACTCATCTCCATCAATCGTTATAACACATTCTCTACACACAAAGGCTTTACATTATCTTTCACCAAGAGAAGTTTGTAGTTTTAAAACAGAAGGCATCATTTCCAAATTTAAACATATCAAATCAACAACATGAGAAGAAATGGAAGAATGTGATGCACTGGTATCAAATAACACTTGAATAAGGTTAGAATTGAAAATAATCATACCTCTGACTGTAGATGGTCCAACATGATCATAGAAAATCATTTATTATGTTCCATATAACTTCTTCGTTGCTGCACGCTGCTCCTTTTTTCCTTGCTGCGATTGAACTCATTCCGTCAAAGCATACAACACTTGTGAAAATTGAGAAGTGTCATGAGTACCTGAACTCGGAGCATTGTGACAAAAGTGTTTAAGATTTCCCATCTTGTTGCAGTTATGGAATCCTCTTGGTGGTGCTGTACATTCTCGCTTAATGTGGCTCAGTGAACCATACTGAAAACATCCAATCTTTCTCTTGGGTCTTGGAGGAAGGTTAATTGCTATTGTGGCCTGATTACGATGTGTTCCATCTTCTTGAGAATAAGTGTCCCACTTCCTCTTCATCTTAGTGATAGAATTATTAGCTCCTCTAGTGAGGAAAAATATACTTCCTCCACTTGGATTTTTAGTAGTGATAGATATCGTAAACAAGGTATCTAGTTGCAGCCCCAACTCAATGGTTTGAAAATCCTGAGGGATGCTCTAGAAAAATTGTTGGTTCACCTATGGCTTAGATTCAAACACATTCTCATTGGTCTCTTTTGACTTGTTTCTACAATGCCTACCGGGCTCCATTTCTAAAAAAATAACAACCTCGGTAAGTATCACTCCTTACAAACTGATGTCTTATCATTTCAAATTCTATCAAATCAACTATCACATCATTGTTTTCCAAAAACAAATTTTTTTCCACATTCAACCATTTTTCAAGAATCATTCTTGCTTTTGAAAACCAAACCATTTTCAAAATACGCCAACATATTTTCAAAATGTTTTATTTGAAAGAAAATTCTACATTTTCAAAAATTTCCACCTTTGCACAATATCATAAATCATTACTCTAAATGTCATATAAAATCATAGTGGGAATTAATTCATCTAGAATGCATGTCATGCTCATCTCATTGGCTAAAACCATGACAATGAGATTCCAAGATTCTGAAAGTGTCTCTAAACACTTATGTACTCAACTCCTTGGTAACCTGAAGTTCAACATAAAGGGTTAGCTATGTCCTTTTATGCTATACATTTAAAGTTTCGATAATCCTACTCCTTTCTAAGATTACAACCCTAGGAATAGACAAGAATGAATTCCAACTCCAAGACCAAGAACACTGATTACTACTTGTTAGGCAAGGACCGAACGAGCTGATAACATTTGTACCACAAGGGAAGGACTAGAATGATACCATTTGTAATGACCTGCTCATTATCATTGGATTGAGAGCACAATGAGTCATTACTTGGCCTTAAATGATATCTCCAAGATGCCAAAGGTTGGAAATAATATCCAAAGGGTTTCAAATACAAGTGGGGGAAGATTTACCCTTTTTGAAATAAACCAATAAACTAAAAAATCATCACCAAACCATTCACTAAATAATGCATGAACAAAAGAAATAAAACTAAACAACTTCATGTATCTCAAAACCACATAAAAGTGTGCCACAATGAAAGACCAAACAAGTATCAAATTAAACAGTGGATAAACAACTAAAGACTCTCAAGAGACTACAAGACTCCAAGCTCCACAAGTTCCAAGATCCATAATCACCTAACAACCCAAGTGTCCCAAGGTAGTGATAAACACGTGTGAGACATTACCTTTTCCCCTGTCCTAGAAGATAGCATCTAAAAAATCACCAAAGATACAAATTAGGGGTGAGTATAAAACTCATTAGGTTTTCCACAATGACTTTTATACTCATGACACTAGGATAGAAAAGTTATCCACATTTATATAATACAGTTTCTATAAAATAATTTCTAAAAATAGTTTAT
The DNA here is from genome assembly GCA_963277665.1 of Viscum album. NCBI lineage: Eukaryota > Viridiplantae > Streptophyta > Magnoliopsida > Santalales > Viscaceae > Viscum > Viscum album. Next base: position 1,724,488,087 of record OY728152.1, on the reverse strand, counting down.
ATCAAAATATAAACTAAAAAAATAGAAAATAATTTTCCAAGAAAAGAATATAAACAATAATTTAAGTCATTTAACATTCTATTTTGTGCAACCATTCCACATATCAACACAACTGACCATGCATGAAATCTGAAAGAGGGGGAAATCCCTAACCCCTTATCCATCCCAACAATGATGGGGGAGACTTCTTACCCTTATCTGACCCAAGTGCACATGAATGTTTGATGAGGGAGAGCCCTAACCCTTATCCATACCGACAATGATGGGGGAAACTCCTAACCCTTTTCCATCCCAAATGCAATATGAATGTTTTATGGGGGAGATCCCTAACCCTTATCCATCCCAACACTGATGGGGGAGAATCCTAACCCTTATCCGTCCCGAATGCAATATGAATGCTTGACCGAGGAGAGCCCTAACCCTTATCCATCCCAACACTAATGGGGGAGTATATTAACCCTTATCCATCCCGAATTCAATATGAATATTTTATGGGGGAGATCCATAACCTTTATCCATCCCAACACTGATGGGGGAGACTCCTAACCCGGATCTGTCCTGAATGCCATATGAACACACACAACTATTATGACATTACATCAATTCCAAAACAAATGTGTCATATATTTCAATAAAACTTTTATTTTATTTAAAACACATTAATAAAAACATATTCAATTATTCTATAAAATCCCCATTTTAAATTCCAAATTTTAAATGAAGAATAAAAGCACTTTAATCAAAACCCCAATTTTTCTAGAATTTCACCCTTTACCAAATCACCATAAAATAAGATTTCAAACAATTTTTCAATAAAAAAATAACAATCAATTTCACACAAATAAATCACTTTGAAATCATTCCAATCATTTCTATAAAACGGAGTCTAGAATGAATCCACCTACCTCAAAGGTTTTGACGAAAGCTCCAATAAACGAAGAATGCTCAAGAAAACCAGGTCGATTATCCCAAAACCCTCCTTAGATATCTTATACTAACAATAATGAGACCAAATATTATCATATTTGACATAAAAACACCTAGATCTACCTATAATGGGCATATATCTAAGAAACTGAGAGAAGAGAAGAATTAGATCTAAGTAGATCTAAGAAACCGAACAAGAACGAAGAAGAACGATCACATACCTCAAGAATCCAATTTAGATTCGCCAAGGTAGACTTAATATTGCCTCTAGAACAATGGGAGAACCTTATTTGGCCTTAGTAGAAGCAAAATCTCAAGTTATGGCCGCTTAGGAGGAAAAACGAGCCAATTAGAGACAAAAACATATGAGATCCACTTTTTTAGGATCTCACTTAAGTGCCCACATGGTTAGTTTGTACGGTTAGAAAAACCGTGTGATAAACATGCATTATCCAATGCCTTGGTAGACCCTCGGACAACTTCCTCACACGGTATCTCTAACTGTGCTCCAACCGTGTGGGAGCCACTGCCTCAAAAGGACTAACTACACATGGTTTGGCCACACAGTTAGACAAACTGTGCGTCGCCCGTGTGACTTCACATTTACCTAAAAACTTCATTCCAACTTCTCCTGACTCTCCCATTCATTACCATTAAATTTTATGACTATAAGAAACACCAATTATGGGTTAAATACAAAAAATATGGGTATTACATGCATCATAAAGGGCCTCAATCAATGAACTTTCTCTTTTTGGTTCAATTCAATATTTTAGAAGCTTCTATGAACTCTTACTATCATTTATTAATCATGTCTTGTTTGGAAAATTTCATGTCTTATACATATTAAAAATGGTATGTTGAGTTTCATGTTATTTATGATGTTTATTTCATGTTTGGTTGGGTTTTATTCAAACAATATTGTTTTCATTTATCATTAAAAGTCCAATATGTCAAAACATCATCACTAGTGCCAAATGTATTTACCACGTTAGCATTTATTAAGTAGGTTATATATAACTGACATGTAAAGACATAAAAATTGATTTATCACATCGGTTATATTATAACCGACGTAATAAATACATTATCTTGATTTATCATGTCAGTTATATAATAAACGATGTGAAAAAGTCTATTTTTTTACATCGGTTATAGAATAACCAATGTGATAAATGTAATAAAAAAACTCTTTGTCACATTATTTAATAAATAACTGACATGATAAATCATTTAAATTTTTTATAAAGTCACATTTTGAGTTATTTTCCTATTTTTCTTTTTGGAAACAATGAGTCGGTCTCTATCGCGCGAAAACCCTACAATCGATTCTTCAATCCCATGACCTCCAAACTCATTTTGACAACTTCATTAATCTTTTTTTTCATCAGAACATCTATCTTCTCAACTTGTAACTCTCAATTAAGATTTTCACACTTCAATTTCTATCATTTGAGATTGCCCTAAATCCTTTTTTTTGTGATTTTGTTCATCGTATATTTCACTATTTTTGATTTCCATTCTTATAAATCAATATATGATGCCAAGTTAGTATCCATGTGATGTATTTAGTGATACCAAGGATGAGGCATGATTTTTTGAACTTTGGAGCCTATGTAAAACCCATGTCTAAGTATTATATATAAATTACTATCATTTTATGTCATTTAATTATGATCATATCATACTATATATGTACTTGTGTTTAATGGTATTGTCTACGAGATCCATTAGTTGTTGCCTATTGTGTTTTACACACAACCTGCTTAAATAACATAATATCTAATAGGAGAAAAATATTACAGGAAACTCTATGCAAAATAGAACTACATTAGACTGTTTAGATAATTATATTGAATTAATCTAGGATATGGTTCTGAGAAATTTATCAAAATCATTTTGGTAGATGATCTTTTTTTTTGTTAATTAAATATATATATGACATTCTTCCATGTGGTATTGATCTTTTAATTCTGACTATATCATATTTATGATAATCATTTTATTGAATTATATGTGTCATTACTTACATACTGATGGAATTTATACTAGAATTTATAGATATCTATAACAATGTTGGTATTTTTTTAGAACATTATAAAATTTCACTCACTATGGTTTTTCATCCTCTATTATATATAAAGAGACATTCATGTAGTTTATGGAACCCAATTTACACATGGTGGAAGTAAACATGGCTATCATAACTGCAAATTATTTTAGAGTAGGGTAAAAATTTAACTATTTTGGAATTTTCATATAAATTTATATAAAATAATTTATTAATATATCTATCTATATTCAATATAGATACATTGTATTACATATACCACTAGATAAAATGGTAAAAACTCATATATTATTTTTATATTGTCATATTCAAATATTATATACTATACAAATGATATATTTTTTATTAATGTAACATGAAAAACAATATGGTCAATATTAATTTAATTTAGTGGTTTTCTATCTTATTGCTCAAAAAATATATCATTATAATTTTCAAATAAGCATATATATGTTTTATATTTCAAAATTGTGTTACTTTTAAATTATGGAATAATTCATATAAATATAAAAATGGCTTATATAACTATATTTTCTTTTTAAAATTACTTCCATGCATATTTTTTATGATTTATGATTTATATTTAAACTTATCTTCCATTATTTTGTAGAAAATTTAATTATAGTTTTCAAATATTCATATATTTGTTTTATATTTCAAAATTGTGTTACTTTTAAATTAGGACATATTTCATAAAAATATAAAATTTATTATCTTAAAAAAATGTATAATTTTGATATTTGTTATAGGTAATAATGAGTCAAAGTTGGATTATAGTACATCGAATGAGTGATGAATATAAGGAAGGTGTTGATGCTTTTTTGGAATTTTCTAAATGAAATGTTCCAAAAAATGACACATTTTTCTATCTATACTTGAAATGTTTAAATATGTAGAAGTTGAAAGGTATAGGGATAAAAGATCATTTAATTTTTCACGGTTTTAATCCAAGTTACAGCCCATAGATTTGGCATGGTGAAATTGGGAAGAATTCAGATCTACTAATGATGATGCTTTGTAAGATGGTAACTCTGATGAAATTGAAGAAATGATTCATGATATTGAAGTAGAAAAAATTGAGAAAGAACCAAAAACTGAGTGTCTATATGGTGATTTTGAAAAACCATTGTAGCCTAGTCGTATGGATTTTATGGTTTTATCATCAGTGTTATGATTGATTAACTTGAATGCGAAGCATGGATGAAGTGACAAGAGTTTTACAAAACTACTACAGTTGTTGAAAGACATTCTTCCTAAATACAACGATCTTCTAGATTCACATTATAAGGCCAACCAAATATTATGCCTGATGGTATTAGGATACAACAAAATACATGCCTGTTTGAATGAATGTGTGATATTTAGGAAGGAATATGGTTTTCTGTCAGTGTGTACTAAATGTGGGACATCATGGTATAAGTTGAAAGAAAAATCATAGGCTGATGTAGAGATTATAGAGATCCTTAAAAAGGTATCTTGGTATATTCTTATAATTCCTCATTTGAAACATTTATTTTCTAATTCACATGATGAAAAAAGGTTAAGATGGAATGCTGATGAGCTGATATGTGATGGAAAAATACAACATCGAATAGATTGTCCATAGTGGAATAAAATTGATGAGAAGTATCCTACATTTGGAAATGAAGTTAGAAATCTCATAATTGGGTTGTGAATGAATAAAATGAATCCATATCTAAGCCTCAGTAGTACACATAGTTGATGGACTATTTTATTAGTAATTTACAACCTATCTCCTGAATTTTAAATGAAGCATAAATATGTCATGTTGAGTTTAATGATATCTGGGCTAAAGAAACTTGGAAATGATATTGATATTTTATTGTCACCATTAATTGACAATTTGAAACTCTTATGGGAGTATGGTATCAGGGTGTATGATTATTATAAAATTGAATATTTTCAACTACATACAGTGATTATGTTCACTATAAATGACCTCCCAACGTATGTAAATTTTTCTGGATTCAATTTTAAGGGGAATAAAGCATGTCCAATTTGTGAACAACATACTTTATATTTTCAATTGCATCATGGGAGGAAAATAGAATACATGGGTCATCAAAAGCTTTTACTAATGTATCACTCTTATAGAAGATTAAAAAATGCATTCAATGGCTCACACGAATTTGATATTTCTCCAAAACCATTATCCACTAATGATTATTTTGAGAGGGTGTAAGACCTTGATGCGACATTGTGAAAGGAATATAAATCTGGTAATGATATACATATTGAGAAGACACAATCAACATTTTTTGAGCTACTATATTGGAGATATCATAAAGTTAAACATAACATTGATGTCATGCATGTGGAGAAGAATATCTGTGACAGTTTGATTGGAACATTGTTAGATATTAAAGGAAAGACTAAAGATGTGTTAAATGAAAGATTGGAATTACTATAAATGGGAATAACTTTGGATTTATCTTCTACTCCTGATGGAAGATGAACATTTCTTCCCCCGTCTTGTCATAAATTATACAAGAGGGAGAAAATTATATTTTTTAGTGTATTCATGATATCAAAGTGCCACAGGGTTATTTTTAAAATGTAATTTTTTTTACCTTTGAAGTATTTGAAGTTGAAAGGTATGAAATATCATGATTTTCATGTCATGATGCAACAACTTCTACCAGTTGCATTGTGTGAAATATTTCCCATCCATGTTAGAAACACTTTCAAGAAGATGTGTTATTTTTTCAATTCAATTTTTAATAAGTTGATTGATCTGTATGCTTTGAACATTTTGGAAAACGAAGAAGTTTCTATAACTTGTCAATTGGAAATGTATTTTCCTCCATCTTTTTTTGATATAATAGTGCATTTAATGGTTCATCTGGTTTGTGAAATAAAGCTTTGTGGACCTGTATATCTATGTTGGGTGTATCCTTTTGAAAGGTATATTAAGATATTGAAGGGGTATGTTAAGAATCCATATCAACCTGAAGCCTCTATTATTGAAAAGTATATTTCTAAGGAGGTTGCAGAGTTTTGTATGAACTACTTGTTTGCAGTGGAGCACATTGGTTTTCCGCCATCTCTCCATGAATGAGTTAATAATGAGCTAAAGGGGATTTTTGGCTTGAAAGTAAAATCATTATTTGGTGAATAGATAAAGAAGATAGATCTATGCATCTTGAATAAAATGTATGATGCTCAAACATATATAAAATTTCATATTAATGAGTTGAAACAATGTCATCCAAAGAAGAAATAAATGGGGATTTTGAATGAGAATAATAAAACTTTTTTTTGCATGGTTTTAAGAGACCACGCTTGGTAGATCAGATGCATTAGAGACATTAAGATAGTTAGTGGGTGGTCCAAGTTAAAATGTGATAACATGGTCTAGGTATGACATTAATGGATATAAATTTCATATAAGAGCTCAGGAAAACATATGTGCAGTTTAGAATAGTGGTGTATTTGTGTTCGTAGAAGCAATGCATTTTTTGAGTTCAAAATACAAAAACCTAATTTTTGCATAAAGTTCATATTATGGAGTTATTGAATAAATATGGGAAGTTTATTAAATTAAAATTAAAGTTCCCATGTTAAAATGTGAATGGTTTATCAGTAACAACAGTTTTAGATACGAAGAATTTGGAATGATACTTGTTAATATGAATAGATAGGAAGACACAACTGATTCTTTTATAATGGAAACACATGTAAAACAAATTTTTTATGTTCTTGATCAATATGATATGCAGTGGTCTATTGTTTTAGAAGGTAAAAACAATATGTTGGTGATGATCAACTTGATGAAGATGCTGATTTATGTGAGATCCCTACTTATATGGAAAGATTAACAGATAATAATGATGAGCATGTTGTAGACATGGTTTGTGCCATAAGGAAAGATCATGAAGAAGGAATTTGAAAAAACAATCCATTAGTACATACCTAATATTATAGGCAACATATTTTTATTTCTTGTTTACCCCGCCCCATTCCCCTATCAACCTCGCACGCCCACCTGCGACTGTGTCACCCCGCCGCTCCCCATATCAGCCCCACTGCTCCCCCCTACTACTATGTCACCTCGTCGCTCCCCATATTAACCCTGTCGCTCCCTCCTATCAAACCAATTTTGGATGTGTCACCTGTTGTACATCTCGTTCCCCTCGTTGTTTGATTTTCATGATCACAATCACCTTCTTATTTATCTAATATTGTGTTTTAAGTTTTGTGGATGATAGGCACAAGGTTGCCAAGAAGTTGGCCCAAGTAAGCTGGCAAATGGACTGAAATCCAGACCACCGGCCAGCCGGTGGAACACCAGCGGCCAGCCGGTGGCACCTGCACTCAAGAGGGAGCCACTGCCTCCCCACCGGCCAGCCGGTGGCCTCAGCACCGGCCAGCCGGTGGAGCTGTACCGGCCAGCCGGTAGCCCTGGTCAAACTAGCCGTTGGCTTTGACCAGTCAACTCCAAAAGCCTCCCAACGGCTCCGAAGACTTCTCCAACGGCTCCGAAGGCCCCCAATGGGTTCCATGCCTATAAATAAAGGCTGAGGAAGCCCCGGACACCAACCGGATCATATACCAAGCCACCGGACACATTGTTGATCATTTTGGCGAAGCTCCAGCGGATTGTTCCAAGGGAACCCCAAGTGCTCCATCCATTTCCACATCCAAGAGCACCACTCAAGAAGCTTGGGAGAGCACGCTACATCAACTCCATCATACTTTGGCGCCCAAGTCTTCCTCAATCACGGTTTTTCTTGTTTTATTTATTTTGAGCTTAATATTGGGTTTGTGCCTACAAACCCCAAACCCTTTTCTCATCCCCCTTTCTTTTGGGTTTCACACCACCACTAAGGTGTGAAGAGGTTCACAAGCTTTTCCTTTAAAAAGCTTGAGAAAAAGGTGAGCTATCCTTCACCTGTAAGAAGGATAGTGGGTTCTTGCTAAACCATCAAAAGAAAGTGGGTTCTTGCTAAACCACAAAAGCAAGCTGTAATAGGTCCTAGTGCTACCTCAAAGCCTAGTGGGTTTCTTGCTAAAACCATTGAAAAGCAAGCGGTAGGAATCTCTCAACGGTTGAGTTGGGAGCGGAGACGTAGGCCGGGTTTTGGACGAACTCCGTTATCAATTTCTTGTGTCTTGCCTTATTTATTTCCGCTGCATTTTTAACTTTGATTTTAATTTGTTAATTATTTTTTAAAAGGCAATTCACCCCCCTCTTGCCATCATTCCCTCGCTTTTCTTCCGACCCAACAATTGGTATCAGAGGGAAATTTGAGTAATACCCTAACCCGGTTTCAAATTTAAGATCCATTAAGATGGCATCAACCTCTTTCGCCCCCGAGGGCTACTCTTTGGGTCGGGCTCCATTTTTTGATGGGACCGACTATAATTATTGGAAAACCCGCATGACCACCTTTTTACGAAGAATAGTTTATCCAATTTACAAAATTGTCATGCAAGGTTACACTTTGTCTTCCCCCGACGAATCCAAATGGACCCAAGCCGACATTAGAAATTTCGAGCTTGATGGCAAAGCCATGAATGCTCTCCATTGCGGCCTTGACCGAAATGAGTTCAATCGAGTTTCCACATGCACCTCCGCACATGAGATCTGGAAACTTTTGGAGGTTACCCATGAGGGGACCAACAAAGTCAAGGACACTCGATTGGACATGTTTCGTCAAGATTTTGAGTCTTTTTCTATGCACCCAAATGAATCAATTTCTGAAATGTTTACTCGCTTTACTGACTTGTGCAATGGAAGGAAATCTCTTGGTGATGATGTTTCAGCCGAGACGATGGTCAAGAAGATCCTATGGGTCCTTCCGAGCTCATGGGCACCAAAGGTGACGGCGATCCAAGAAGCTAAGGACGTCAAAAATATGCCGGTAGAGGAGCTCATCGGATCTCTCATGACTTATGAGATCACGATGAGGAGGCAAGCTCAAAAGGAGGGCACACCAATCAAGACACCAAAGAACATCGCCCTCAAGGTTCAAAAAGAAGTAAGCTCATCCTCATCATCCTCATCTTCCTCATCTTCATCTTCTTCAAGCGGCGACTCGGAAATGGAAAATCTCGCCCGCCAAATGCACAAGTTTATGAAGAAGCACAAGAAGAAGAAATCCCGCAAGCACCGAAAGCAAGAACCCACCGAAAAATCCGAGCCCAAGGTAAAATGCTACGGGTGCGGCGAAAAGGGCCATTACAAGCCCGATTGCCCACTCAACAAGAAACGGGCCACACAAAAGGAAAAAGGAAAGAAAAAGGTTCTCAAGGCCACATGGAGTGACACCTCATCCTCCTCCTCCTCCTCGAGCGACAACGGTACGAAATGCCTAATGGCATTCCATGAGGTAACATCTTCCGATTCCTCTTCCTCATGTTCTTCAAATTCAAATTCTTTAAATCATTTATCTTATGAAGAACTCTCACATGCTAGAGACCAACTTGAAAATGGTTTTCATGAACTCTCTTCAAAATTTGTCGCTTTAAAAAATTCTTTCAAAAAACTTTCCTCCGAAAAAGACCAACTTCTCAAAGAGAAGGAGGAACTCACCCTTAAAATCCAAAATTTTCCAAATGTTGATTCTATGGAATCAACCATCAAAGACCTAAGGGAGACCCTAGCTAAGTTCACCCAAGGGGAGCAAAATCTTTCAAATTTGCTGGGTTCTCAAAGGGTTTCTAGGACCACTCATGGACTTGGCTATACCAATAAAGCCTCCTCCTCCCATGCACCCACTGTTTTTGTAAGGGGGAGCTCTAGTTTTAAATTTTGTAATTATTGCAAAAAACCCGGGCATCTCATTTATGAATGTAATTGTAAAAACGCCCGGTATGGTCAACCCAAAAGTTTTTTCTTTTCAGATGAATTCTATAGGAGAAAACCCGCCATGAAACAAGTATGGATTGAAAAATCTCTTTTGGCAAGTCTCTCCGGGCCTAAAATTGTCTCTTTTCAAAATCCCTCTCCCCGGTGATTGATTGTTTTTATTTAGGGGGAGTTAGGTTCTTTTAAGCCTTTTTGTGAATTAAAAATTTTTCATTCAAAATTCTCATTTCAAATTTTTTCAAAACTTTCGATTCAAACTTTCAATTTCAACTCTTGGTTTCAAATTTCAAAATTCATTTGTTTTTTGATTCAAAACTTTCAATTCAAACTGTTATTCAAATTTTTCAATTTAATTTTTAAAAATTCCAATTGATTTAAAAATCTAGTTTTTCAAATTTCCCTCAATCATGTTTTATGCCCCACGCTATTTTGATAATCACAAAGGGGGAGAAATTTCTTGATTGATTGGGGGAGAATCTTTTCTCTCATGCTTAGTATTTATTTTCAATTTATCATTTAAAAGCATGCCTTTCATTTATGTTTTTACTTTAATTGTTTTGGTGATTGTGCTCATCAAAATAGGGGGAGATTGTTGTACATCTCGTTCCCCTCGTTGTTTGATTTTCATGATCACAATCACCTTCTTATTTATCTAATATTGTGTTTTAAGTTTTGTGGATGATAGGCACAAGGTTGCCAAGAAGTTGGCCCAAGTAAGCTGGCAAATGGACTGAAATCCAGACCACCGGCCAGCCGGTGGAACACCAGCGGCCAGCCGGTGGCACCTGCACTCAAGAGGGAGCCACTGCCTCCCCACCGACCAGCCGGTGGCCTCAGCACCGGCCAGCCAGTGGTACCCTCTCCAAATAGTGCCAGCTACTGCCTCACCACCGGCCAGCCGGTGGCTCTGGCACCGGCCAGCCGGTGGAGCCTGGACCAGATTTCTCCTCCACTGCCAAGGCACCGGCCAGCCGGTGGAGCTGTACCGGCCAGCCGGTAGCCCTGGTCAAACTAGCCGTTGGCTTTGACCAGTCAACTCCAAAAGCCTCCCAACGGCTCCGAAGACTTCTCCAACGGCTCCGAAGGCCCCCAATGGGTTCCATGCCTATAAATAAAGGCTGAGGAAGCCCCGGACACCAACCGGATCATATACCAAGCCACCAGACACATTGTTGATCATTTTGGCGAAGCTCCGGCGGATTGTTCCAAGGGAACCCCAAGTGCTCCATCCATTTCCACATCCAAGAGCACCACTCAAGAAGCTTGGGAGAGCACGCTACATCAACTCCATCATACTTTGGCGCCCAAGTCTTCCTCAATCACGGTTTTTCTTGTTTTATTTATTTTGAGCTTAATATTGGGTTTGTGCCTACAAACCCCAAACCCTTTTCTCATCCCCCTTTCTTTTGGGTTTCACACCACCACTAAGGTGTGAAGAGGTTCACAAGCTTTTCCTTTAAAAAGCTTGAGAAAAAGGTGAGCTATCCTTCACCTGTAAGAAGGATAGTGGGTTCTTGCTAAACCATCAAAAGCAAGTGGGTTCTTGCTAAACCACAAAAGCAAGCTGTAATAGGTCCTAGTGCTACCTCAAAGCCTAGTGGGTTTCTTGCTAAAACCATTGAAAAGCAAGCGGTAGGAATCTCTCAACGGTTGAGTTGGGAGCGGAGACGTAGGCCGGGTTTTGGCCGAACTCCGTTATCAATTTCTTGTGTCTTACCTTATTTATTTCCGCTGCATTTTTAACTTTGATTTTAATTTGTTAATTATTTTTTAAAAGGCAATTCACCCCCCTCTTGCCATCATTCCCTCGCTTTTCTTCCGACCCAACATCACCACATACCTCCCCCTATCAACCCCTACGCACCCCTGTTCCACCCCATTGCTCTCCACTACTGGCTGTGTCACCCTGTCGCTCACCCCTATCAACCCCTGCGCGCCCCCTATGTCACCCTGTCGCTACCCAATGATGGATGTGTCACCCCGTCACTCTCCCTATCAACCCCTGCATTCCCCCTGTGTCACCATTTCTCTCCCCATGGATGGTTGTGTTACCCCGTTGCTCCCCCCTTTGAACCCCTGCACGCTCCCTATGTCACCCCGTCGCTCCCCATTGCTGGTTGTGTCACCCCGTCGCTCCCCCTATCAACCCCTACGTGGCCCCCTGTGTCACCCCGCCTATCACCACACAACTCCCCTCAACCCTCGTGCACCCCCTGGGTCACCCCTCCCCCTGTGTCGCCCCACCTATCACCCCGCCGCTACCATATCAACCCCGCACACCCCCAACTACTATGTCACCCCGCCACTCCACATATCAACCCTGCGCACCTCATCCCAACTCCCCCCTCCAGTTACCACTCCCCTTATTCCCCACTTCCCCAAGCTCCCAGCCCCCTCCGTTTATGTATCCCATTATTTATAAAAAATGTGTGCTAGAGGGATTTGAACAATGAACTGACTGACCGCTGAAGCGTTCCATGAGCCCACTCTACCACCATGGCATTTGATTTTTTTATTTTTATTCACTCATGCCTCAATATATATATATATATATGATTCATTATTTTAATAAATATTATTTATATAATATATTTTAATACATTTAAATAAATAAACTATATATACATTTATATAAATGATATATTTATATGTATTTACGCATATATTTATATATTTATAAATATATTCATTTAAATTAGTTATATACTTAAATACATATTTATATATTACATATATGTTTATTTATATAATATATATAAATAATTATATATATATATTTAAGTATATAAATAATTTAAATGAATATATTTATAAATACATTTATATGTCTGTATAAGGACCCGACCTCAAACATTACATAATATTGAATTAAATGAATAATTCACATTGAGGATATTTTCAGGTTAAGAGTTTTAGAGAATTAGGACATAACTATTACATCTCAAAAGATTACAAGGTAGACACTTCTACACAGTTTCCATTTTTTTCATTAAAACTTTTGAAAAAAAGAGTCATGTCTAGTTCCATGTTTTAGACAACATGACTTTTCCTTGATCTCATCCTTGACCTTATTCATCTTTAATTCCTATGAAAACATTTCAAAACCTGGGATGAGCATAAAAATATCAGTAAGGGTTAACAAACAAAGAATGAAAACATTTTTTCATAAATACATAAAAAACATGAAATCTTTTTCTTACCTTGTGAAATCATAAGATTTATGAAAGACACATAGAAATCATAAATCATAAAGGTAACTTGTGGCATCCATATCATACTTACATTGTAGCTATCACAGCTACATAGGGAGTTAATTTGGAATACCCATCACAGTATATTCCCTAAATCTATTAGAAAAAACATTCACGTTTACCTCTGTCACGTTACCCAATGCATTGGATATCTATCTTGGGCTCACCTGACCTAGGTTTATCACAGAACCACCCGTATACGTAAATAATTCCCAAGAACCATAACATGATCATAACACATAACATAAGCATAAATAAGATATAAAATTTCCACATTGCAATAACAAAATATCATTTCAAGATATTTAAATAATAAATCCATTCTCAAAATCATTTTCAATACCAAAATACGTAAAAAGAGTATATGGTATTTATTTGTTCCTTTTAAAAACATTCCGGCTTATTAAGGAAGGCAAAGATCAAATAATACTCACAGCAACGGAAAGGTCGTTGTCACCACTTACGTAAAAAAAAAATTCCTTTTTGTCGTTTAGTAAAACTCTTCGTATAAAAATATTCCCTTTGAATTAAATGAAAATTAAAAGGTTTTTATATAGGGTATAAAATAAAATCGTTTATTAAAACAAAATATGCCTCAATGAAAGGAGATTGAGACGAAGTCCCTTACCTCGTGTCCGACTTGACTCGATCGTTCTTTAATATCCTGAATAATAAACTAAAGTTAATTTATACTTGCTTAAGAACCCTATTCAAGTTTATTATTCCTTTTATATCAATTATTACCATGTTATAAACATTATTTAATCATTTAAGTTAATAACATTCATTTTTTCGATATTTGGTACTTGAGTCAAAAATGAACACCTTATATTTACAAGTTGTCCACGTGGTCAATAGTCCATTATATCCAGTATGATATTAATGATTTAGATATCATACATATCATATATATCTAGTATATACATGTATTTATAATATTACATAACATTTGGAGGTAAGAAATGAAATGCACCGTTCATGGAGACGGTAAGCCGTACATATGCATGAAAGCTACTTTCATTTATATTTCTTATTTTAATGGAATTAAAACATAATGATACATAAGTATATTATAATTCCAGTATAATATCATATATAATATCATTAACTCTATCCTTTATACATCTCATGTAAGGCATTAAAGAGTCACATCACTTTAAGGGGGCGGTAGTCCGCACTTTCTCAAATGAGATTATCGTATTTACCCACTATGGAAACCATAAAGTCTTGATATAATTGGGAAGTACAGAATCATAAGAAAATCATAAAAATAATATATATCATATATAAATATAGTTTCATCATAATGGACACTATGAGAGGCGGTAAGATGTAATTGAACAATCATCATTTCGTGAGACGTTAGTTTTCCATCCACAGAAACATTTTGTTCTTCATCCATTAGATAGAGGTGTGTGTAAGTGTTGTTAGAATACTTCTCATACCAAAATCCTAGTATATTTAGGATACTGGTTTTTTTACAAAATAAAGTAAATAAAAAGAGTTTAGGGGTTGGAGTAGTAAAATAAAAGAAAACAATTTAAGAGAAACCGTTACCTTTAATTTGGGTAACTCCCTTTGGTTTGAACTAAAGGACTTCTTGAAGTACCTTATGCTTAAGGTAAGGCTTATAAGAGGAGGATAGGGATGTGGGGAGCTTAATTTGGCAGATATTGGATGATCCAAATGGCTTGAGAGGTGTGAGTAATTGGTTATAAATGGTCTCCTTTTATAAGGGGGAGGAGGGGCTCTTTAGGAAAGTGTGAAAATATTATTTTATAATATAATTATATTCGGTTTATAAAGGTCAAAAAATCATTATAGTCGAAGATAAGATGACTCATGGTAGAAATAAAATCATCCAATCATAATTGGACATGTTTTAGATAATATTTTAATCATTATAATCTTATTTATTTAAATCATTTATTAATGAGGTAAATAATGCATCATTATTGTGTAATGAATAATTTAAATTATTTGATGTCCAAAAATTATAAAAAAATACTATCATGTAGGAAATATTTTTAGATTTATAAAGAATATTTATAGTAGAAAATATGACTTATATAACACCATATAAAAATTAATTTACTAAAAGATATTTGCTTTTGTCATTTTTTCCCTTACTTTAAGTTAATTAATCTAAATTGTCATTATCACTCCCAAGTGGCTCAATGGGGTCCCAAAATCGACCCAAAGATACCCATGGTCGTAAATGACTCAACCAATAAGTTTTGGACAAGTGTTAATATAATTTTTAATTATTATAATATTATTTTTACCATGAATTACCCTATTTACCTTTAACCGCGGTAAATAAAAGTCAAAAGTTACTATTCACCAAAAATTATTTTCACCTTAATGAACCACATTTTACTTCTTGATAACAACCATGTATGTCGGATTTTTGAAATTCAAATCATAGAAGTGGTAAAATTTTATTTAGATGAAAAAGTCAGTTTTTTTAACTACCACTAAGTGGTTTCACTATTCATCAAAAATTGAAGTTTTTTAGAAAAATACCAAAAATTAAGCCTAATCTATATTTGATATTCTGAATTAAAAAATGATTTCCATTTTTCCAAATTCAAAAAATATAAGTGTCATTAATTAATTTTAAAATTAATTCCCGTTATCAAAACAAATAGCGTGTTTTTAAGAAACAATAACTATCAAAAGATTGCTACTTGTTTATGTCCAATTTCAAAGTGAAATTAATTTTAATGACCAAAATTGGATTAAATGGTAAAAATATATTTCAATTTCACTTTAAAACCAATTAAAAATATAATATAACCATATAAATAAATTAGATTAAATGGTACTTTTGAATTAAAATACAATATTTTTCACTATTCATAAAAAATGAACTTTATCAGAAAAATACCAAAAAATTACCCAAAGTAAATTTTTATGTCCCCATTCTAAAGAAGTATTTTATTTGGTCATATAAAATGTATTAAAGTGACCAAAACTAGATTTAAAAAGGGTTCGCCATTAAAAGGCGGTAAATTGGCCTTTTAATGTAAATTATGCTTAAAATTAGATTAATTCACATTTTAGGACTCTAAATTTTATTGGATAAATGTAAATACATTTAAAAAACATGTATAATCATATTATGGTTAGTTTTATTCATTTCCTCCCATACAACGGCTAGGAGTTAACTACCACTTAAAATAATAATATTATATTATTAGTGTGCAACGTAAGATTTCAAAGAAACCCATTGTTGCGTATCGGGTACGCTATCGAACATAGAAACCCCTTTAAAGTAAAATTATTATATAATTCACAAATATTAATAAATATGAAATTTGTCTTATTCTTCATTTACTTGGGATGTTACATCCTTCCCCCCTTTTGGGAATTGCATCCTCGCAATTTTTATTCACTTCTCAAAATAAGTGGGGGTATTTATCCCTCATAGAATTTTCAGATTCCCATGTTGCCTCTTCAATCATATGGTTTTTCCACAAAACCTTTACCTGGAGAATTACCTTATTCCGCAACACTTTCTCTCTATGGTCAAGAATTTGAACTGGTTGTTCTTCATAAGTGAGATTCTCTTCCAACTGAACTACCTCTGGGCTCAAAACATGAGATGGATCTGGAATATACTTTATCTACATCGAAACATGAAAAAAATTGTGTACCTGGGATAAATTTGGAGGTAAAGCCACTCTGTACACAACTGGTCCAACTTTCTCCAGAATTTCATAAGGTCCAATGAACCTCGAACTCAACTTTCCCTTCTTACCAAAACACATCACACTTTTCTATGGAGAAACTTTGAGAAAGACATGATCACCTACCTCAAAGGAAAGATCCTTCCTCAGGTTATCTGCATAACTTTTTTGTCTACTCTGAGCTGTTTTCATGTGCTTCTGAATCAACCGAACTTTCTCTGCCATCTCTTCTACCAATTCTGGTCCCATCAGCTTCCTCTCACCTACTTCATCCCAAAAAGCTGGAGTTCGACAATGATTTCCATATAATTCCACAAATCGAGCCATCTTTATAATGGAATGAAAAATGTTATTATAAGAAAATTCAACCAAAGAAATATGTTGGTCCCAACTTCCCTGTTAATCCATCGAGAAAGCACGTAACATATCCTCTAAGGTATGAATTGTTCGTTCTGACAACCCATCTGACTGAGGATGAAATGATGTACTAAAATTTAATTCAGTACCCAATGACTTATGAAGGCCTTTCCAAAAGTTAGAAGTGAATCTGAGATCATGATCAGATACAATGGGGAGGGGAACTCCATACAACCTGACTATCTCTTTAACATAAAACCAAGCAAGTTGATCTAGAGACAAAGTATCTATAATAGAAAGGAAATGAGAAGATTTAGTCAATCGGTCAACTATAACCCAGATTGCATTATTACCTCGAGATGTATTTGGTAATCCCAAAAAAAAGTCCATGGATATATTTTCCCATTTCCACTCTGGCACCAGTAAAGGCTGAAGCATTCCTTTTGGTAACTGTCGCTCAGCTTTAACCTGCCGACAAGTCAAAAAATTCATAGTAAAATTAGTAATATCTCTTTTCATTCCATCCCACCAGTAATACTCTTAAAGATCTCTGTACATCTTAGTACTGCCAGGATGAACTGAAAATGGAGAACTATGAGCTTCACATAACAACTCATTCTTAAACTGTGAATCACAAGGCACACATAATCTCTTTCCAAATCTCAAAACACAATCATTATCAATGTTAATATCTTGAAACTTACCCTTCTGAACCAACACAACCTTTTTCTGCAACTCACTGTCTTCCTTCTGTTCTTGCTTAATTCTCTCTGATAGAGATGATTTCACTGACACCTAAAACAAAATAGAAGAATTTCCTGCAACAAAAACTTCTATGCCAAAGTTTATCAAATCAAAAACCAAAGGATCTCATTCCAAACGTAACATGGTTAATGAAGTATTACTTTTTCGACTCAAAGCATCAGCCACTTTATTTGATTTTCCCAGATGATAAAGGATCGTGCAATCATAATCCTTGATTAATTACAACCATCTCCTCTATCTCATATTCAATTCTTTCTGAGTGAATATATACTTTAAACATTTGTGATTAATATATATTTCACACTTCACTCCATACAAATGATGCCTCTAAATTTTTAAAGCAAAAACAACAGTAACTAATTCCAAATCATGTGCAGGGTAATTTAACTCATGTGGTTTCAACTAACGTGAAACATAAGCAATTACCTAACCATTTTTCATTAGGACACAACCCGTTCCTTTTAACAAAGCATCACTGTAGATAAAAAACTCACCATTTCTGGAAGGCAGTGCCAAAACTAGAGCATTCACCAATATTCTTTTCAATTCCTGAAAACAATCAGCACATTATTTTGTCCAGATGAACTTAACACCTTTTCGAGTTAACTTAGTCATTGGACTAGATAACCATGAAATTTTTTCAAAAAACCTCCGGTAATAACCTACCAAACCAAGAAAAATACGAATCTAGGTTATATTTGTGGGTCTTGGACATTCTTAAACAACTTTCATTTTAGCAGGATCAACAGTTATGCCATTTTTTGAAACAATGTGACCAAGGAAAGAAATTTGTTGTAACCAAAACTAACACTTTCTGAATTTCCCATAAAGTTTCTTTTCTTTTAAGTTTTGAAAGACAAAAGTTAAATGACTTTTGTGTTCCTCATTACTTTTGGAATAAACCAAAATATCATCAATGAATACAACCACAAACTTATCCAAGAACTCACAGAAAATTCTATTCATAAGATCCATGAATACAGTAGGTGCATTGGTTAACCCAAAAGGCATAACTACAAATTCATAATGGACATATCTAGTATGAAACGTGGTCTTCGGAATGTATGCTTCCTTTACTTTCAACTGATGGTACCCCAAGCTCAAGTCAATCTTCGAAAAATACTGAGCTTCCTGGAACTGATCAAACAAATCATCGATATGAGGCAAAGGATACTTATTCTTAACAGTGATGTTATTAAATGCTCTATAATCAATGAAAAGTCTCATTGAACCATCTCTCTTTTTAACAAATAAGATAGGAGCACCCCATGGTGATGTTCTAGGTCAAATGAAACCTTTATCTAATAACTCATGCAATTGATTCTTTAACTCTAAAAGTTCAATTTGATCCATTCGATAAGGGGGTTTTGAAATTGGATTAGCATCATGAACTAATTCAACAGTAAATTCAACTTCCCGATCAGGCATAATACCAGGCAACTCATCAGGAAAAACATCAAGGTAGTCATTTACCACTGGCACATCATTAATCTGAATAGTTCCTTTGTTTTCAACAATATGTGCAAGGTAACATTCATTTCCATCTTTTACTAGTTTCTCAGTTTCCTGATATGTTATCAACAACAAGGGTTCATTTTTGTATACAAAATGAAAATCATTCTGAAAAGAAACCTCTTTAGATCTGCAGTCAATCTTAGCATGATAAACAGAAAGCCAATCCATGCCCAATATAACATCAAACTCTACTAGAGGCAAAACAATAAGGTTTGCAGGTAGATTATTTCCTCACACAAGGACATGAATGTTCTTATTTTTTATTTTTGTCTCAAAATTTCCTCCAGGTGTTTTTACCATAAGTTCAGCATTCATATCATGAGATGGAATTCCCAATTTACTAGAAAACTTCTCAGAAATGAAAGAGTGTGTAGACCCTGAATCAAACAACACATTGACATAATCTGAACAAACAAACAGTGTACCTGATACAACTTCATTTGATGGACCAACATCTGCTGAAGTAGTTGCAAAGGATTTCACCACCCCTTTCTGCTTGTAGTCTGGATGCTTTCCTTCGTTTGAGTTCTTTTTTGGACACTCATTTGTATAATGACCCATTTCATTTCACTTAAAACATTTTACTGACTGTAAATCAGATTTTGTCTTACCATTACCCTGATCTTTTTCAATGCAATTATGAGCCTTATGTCCCATTTTACCACATTGGTAGCACTTACCAGAATTCAAAAGACATTCCCCAGCATGCTTTTTACCACAATTTTCACAAACTGTAAACTTAAGCTTCTTACCATCAGACTTTTTTGAAGAGTTCTTCCCTTTCACCTGCCACCTCGACCTCTTATTCTGTTGTTTTTCAAAGAATACCTGATCATCAGCAAACTCCATTTCCACCTTCTCTACACAACGAACAATTTTCTCATAACTTTTTAACTCACAAGAATATAAATCCCTTCGATACTTTGGCTTTAATCCTGAGTAAAAATGGTTGATTTTACTATCAAGATCTCATATGAAATTTGGAGCATACCTTGCTAGTTGAGTGAATTTTTCTTCATAAGAAGCCACTGAGTCATCCTCCTGCCTCAATTCTAGGAATTGTTTTTCC
The DNA here is from genome assembly GCA_963277665.1 of Viscum album. Lineage (NCBI taxonomy): Eukaryota > Viridiplantae > Streptophyta > Magnoliopsida > Santalales > Viscaceae > Viscum > Viscum album. Next base: position 1,724,467,608 of record OY728152.1, on the reverse strand, counting down.
ATCCTAAGACGAACCACCTTAGGAAAATATTTCTCAAGAAACATACCTTTGGATTCATCCCAATCAAGAGCATCAATATCCTAACTATCCCTGATATTTTTCACCATCGACCACCACTGATCAGCTTTACCTTCAAAATGGTAAATAACGAGACTAACCTTTTGATGTTCTGAACAACCCATGACATCAAAAATATTCTCCAGTTCTTTAATCCACCCTTCAGCTAGCACATGGTCAGATGATCCTCTGAATGATGGGGGATGTTGCCTCATGAATTTCTCCACTACTGACATGTTACTCTGTGGTTGATTTGGCTGATCTCGTACATGGATACCACCACTATTTATAGCCTGAGTCAACTGTGCCATCACTGTAAAAAACTGTTCAGTTCTAATTCCGACCATCTCAGGTTGCTGATTTAGAAGGTTGTCTTCCTCCTGATGTCTTCCCAACATAGCTGCCCTATTTCCTCAACAGAAAACCATTCTGAACAAAGAAATATCTTAGGAGAATAAACATGGTAATATGTAAATGCTATATGATATAAATATTAACATAAATTACTTTATGGATATTAATTTAACAATACCCTAACCCCTAAAGTCATCTAAACCGACCTTTGATACCAACTATAAGGACCTGACCTTAAACATTAAAAAATATTGAATTAAATGAATAATTCATATTGAGGATCTTTTCAGGTTTAGAGTTTTAGAGAATTAGGACATAACTATTAATTCTCAATAGATTACTAGGTAGACACTTCTACACATTTTCAATTTTTTTCATTAAAACTTTTGAAAAAAGAGTCATGTCTAGTTCCATGTTTTAGACAACATGACTTTTCCTTGATCTCATCCTTGACCCTATTCATCTTTATGTCTTGTGAAAACATTTGAAAACATGGGATGAGCATAAAAATATTAGTAAGAGTTATAAAACAAAGAATGAAAACATTTGTTCATAAATACATACAAAACATGAAATATTTTACTTACCTTGTGAAATCATAATATTTATGAAAGACACATAGAAATCATAAATCATAAAGGTAACTTGTGGCATCCATATCATACTTACATTATAGCTATCACAACTACATAGGGAGTTACTTTGGAATACCCATCACAGTATATTCCCTAAATCTATTAGGAGAAAAATTCATGTTTACCTCTGTCACGTTACCCAATGCATTAGAGAGATATCTCGGGCTCACCCGCCCTAGGTTTATCATGGAACCACCCATATACGTAAATAATTCCCAAGAACCATAACATGATCATAACACATAACATAAGCATAAATAAGAGATAAAATTTTCACATTGCGATAACAAAATATCATTTCAAGATATTGAAATAATAAATCCATTCTCAAAATAATTTTCAATACCAAAATAGGTAAAAAGAGTATATGGTATTTATTTGTTCCTTTTAAAAACATTTCGGCTTGTTAAGGAAGCCAAAGATCAAATAATACTCGAGGCGGCGGAAAGGTCGTTGTTACCACTTACGTAAAAAAAATTCCTTTTGTAATTTAGTAAAACAATTCGTATAAAAAGATTCACTTTGAATGAAATGAAAAGTCAAAGATGTTTATACAGCATATAAAAGAAAATCATGTATTAAAACAAAATATGCCTCAATGAAAGGAGATTGAGACGAAGTCCCTTACCTCGTGTCCGACTTGACTCGATCGTTCTTTAATATCCAAAATAATAAAATAAAGTTAATTTCTACTTGCTTAAGAACCTTTTTCAAGTTTATTATTCCTTTTATATCACTTATTACCATGTTATAAACATTATGTAATCATTTAAGTTAATAACATTCATTTTGTCGATATTTGGTAGTTGAGTCAAAAATGAACACCTTATATTTACAAGTTGTCCATGTGGTCAATAGTCCATTATATCCAGTATGATATTAATTATTTATATATCATATATATCATATATATCTATTATATACATGTATTTATAATAGTACATAACATTTGGAGGTAAGAAATGAAATGCACCGTTCATGGAGACAGTAAGCCGTACGTACGCATGAACGCTACTTTCATTTATATTTATTATTTTAATGGAATTAAAACATAATAATACAAATTTATATTATAATTACAGTATAATATCATATATAATATCATTAACTCTATCCTTTATACATCCCACATAAGGCATTAATGAGTCACATCACTTTAAGGGGGCGGTAGTCCGCCCTTCCTCAAATGAGATTATCGTATTTACCCTCTATGGAAACCATAAAGGCTTGATATAATTGGGAAGTAAAGAAGAATAAGGAAATAATAAACATAATATATATCATATATAAATACAATTCCATCATAATAACCACCATGAGAGGTGGTAATATGTAATTGAACAATCATCGTTTTGTGAGACGTTAGTTTTCCATCCACGGAAACATTATGTTCTTCATCCATTAGATGGAGGTGTGTGTAAGTTTAGTTCGAATAATTCTCATAAAAACATCTTAGTATATTTAGGATACTGGTGTTGTTACAAAATAAAGTAAATAAAAAGATTTTAGGGGTTGGAGAAGTAAAATAAAAGAAAACAATTTAAGAGAAACTGTTACCTTTAATTTGGGTAACTCCCTTTGGTTTGAACCAAAGGACTTCTTGAAGTGCATTATACCTAAGGTAAGGCTTCTAATAGGAGGATAGGGATGTAGGGAGATTAATTGGGCAGAGTTTGGATGATCAAATGACTTGAGAGGTGTGAGGAATTGGTTAGAAATGATCTCCTTTTATAAGGGGGAGGAGGGGCTCTTTAGGAAAGTGTGAAAATATTATTTTATAATATAATTATATTCGGTTTCTAAATGTCCAAAAATCATTATAGTCTAAGATAATATGACTCATGGTTGAAAGAAAATCATCCAATCAGAATTGGACATGTTTTTGATAATATTTTAATCATTATAATCTTATTTATTTAAATCATTTATTAATGAGGTAAATACTGCATCATTATTGTGTCATGAATAATTTATATTATTTGATGTCCAAAAATTATGAAAAAAATACTATAATGTAGGAAATATTTTTAGATTTCTAAATAATATTTATATTCGAAAATATGACTTATATAACACCATATAAAAATTGATTTACTAAAAGATATTTGCTTTTGTCATTTTTCCCTTACTTTAAGTTAATTAATCTAAATTGTCATTATCACTCCCAAGTGGCTCAATGTGGTCCAAAAATCGACCCAAAGATACCCATGGTCGTAAATGACTCAACCAATAAGTTTTGGACAAGTGTTAATGTAATTTTGAGTTATTATAATATTCTTTTTACCTTGAATTACCCTATTTACCTTTAACCGCAGTAAATAAAAGTCAAAAGTTACTATTCACCAAAAATTATTTTCATCTTAATGAACCAAATTTTACTTCTTGATAAAAACCATGTATGTCAGATTTTTGAAATTCAATTCACAGAAGTGGTAAAATTTCATTTAGATGAAAAAGTCAGTTTTTTTAACTACCACTAAGTGGTTTTACTATTCATCAAAAATTGAAGTTTTTCAGAAAAATACCAAAAATTCAGCCTAAGATATATTTTATATTCCAAATTCAAAAATGATGTCCATTTTTTCAAATTCAAAACATATAAGTGTCATTAATTAATTTTAAAATTAATTCCCGTTATCAAAACAAATAGAGCGTTTTCAAGAAACAATAACTATCAAAAGATTGATACTTGTTTATGTCCAATTTCAAAGTAAAATTAATTCCAATGACCAAGATTGGATTAAATGGTAAAAATATATTTCAATTTCACTTTAAAACCAATTAAAAATATAATCTAACCATATAAATAAATTATATTAAAAGGCACTTTTGAATTAAAATACAATATTTTTTCATTATTCATAAAAAATGAACTTTTTTCAGAAAAATACCAAAAAATTACACAAAGTAAATTTTGATGTCCCCATTATAAAAAAGGATTTTATTTGGTCATATAGAATGTATTAAAGTGACCAAAAATATATTTAAAATGGGTTTTCCATTAAAAGGCGGTAAATCGGCGTTTTAATGTAAATTATGCTTAAAATTAGATTAATTCACATTTTAGGCCTCTAACTTTTATTGGATAAATGTAAATACATTTAAAAAACATGTATAATCATATTGTAGTTAGTTTCATTCATTCCCTCCAATACAACAGATATGAGTTAACTACCATTTAAAATAATAATATTATATTATTAGTGTGCAACGTAAGATTTCAAAGAAACCCGTTGTTGCGTATCAGGTACACTATCGAACATAGCAACCCCTTTAAAGTAAAATTAATATTTAATTCACAAATATTAATAAATATGAAATATGACTTATTCTTCATTTACTTGGGATGTTACAGTCTGTGTGTTTGTGTATTTATATAATCAATGCACTACTATGTTGACTTCCTTTTTCCATCTTTGTAATAATTTGAACCAAATATTTTTTCTTTATTTTCCATTGTATTTTCCCTGATTATTTACATTTTAAAAATCAAATAATTGCATGTAGATATAATATAATTATAATATATATTTATTTAATTAATTTTAGATATATATATATATATATATATATATCTGTGTGTGTGTGATAACAATAATATTATTAATTATTATTATTGTTATTACACTTATTTTATAAACTATAAAATTTATATGTTGATTTTATAAATACCATACATTTATTTTATGATTTATATCATTCATATATTATATTAAATACATTTATATTATATATTTATGTCTATTATTATATACTTAAATACATATTTATATGTTATATAGATGTTTATTTAAATAATATATATATAAGTATTTAATTAATATATTTATAAAATGTTTCTAAGAATATATTTATATAATGCATTTCATTACATATATTTATTATTATGTACATTATTAATATATATTTATTTTCATGAATTTTATAATATTTTATATAATTAATATATAATTAATATTATATGAAATACATATATATGAAATACAATTTATAAAAATATTTATATTATATATAATTAATATTACATGAAATGAAATTTATACAAATATTATATATAAAATAAAATTTATACAAATATTTATGTAATGTTATATAAAATACAATTTATACAAATATTTATATAATGTATTTCAATATATATATTTATTATTATGCACATTAATATATATGTATTTCAATAAATATAATTTTATAAAACTATGTATAGTGATATATATGTATTTCAATACATATAATTGTATAATATTGTGTACATTAATATATATTTATTTATATAAATTGTATATCACATAATATTAATTATATATAATATAAAATCAAAAAAATATTATTTAAAAATATAATTATTATTATTTCATTCTAAGTTATAAATACTACAATCTTGAATTTTTATATAATATATATTTTAAATAAATTATATTTATGTAACATGTTTGTGCTTCTATATTATATATAATTAATATTATATGAAATTCAATTTATACAGAGAATTATATATTAATGTTCCTAAAATTATAAAATTATATTTTGTATACATATAAATACAATTAAATACAATCATATAAATATTCTATATGATATTTTCATATATATAATGTATTTAAATACATTTATATATTGTGTTTTAATTATATATATATATATATATATATTATAGAATTTGATTTAAAAAAAATAGTGGGTGTTCACAACCCCCTTTAATCACTTAAATTAGAGGGGGTTTTGAACCCCCTCTAATTTAAAGACATTAGAGGGGGTTTTGAACCCCATCTAATTAAAAGATATTAGAGGGGGTTTTGAACCCCCTCTAATTTAAAGACATTAGAGGGGGTTTTGAACCCCATCTAATTAAAAGATATTAGATGGGGTTTTGAACCCCCTATAATTTAAAGACATTAGAGGGGGGGGGGGGGGGTTAACCCCCTCTAATTTAAATAAATTAGAGTAGGGTTTTCATCCCCCTATAATTTAAGACATTAGAGGGGGTTTTCAACCCCCTATAATTTAATGACATTAGAGGGGGTTTTTATCCCCCTCTATAATCCAACTGGACATTAAAAAAATAATGTTAAAAAATTTATATGGGGTTCAAACCTTTTCTAAATTTGATTATTAACAAGGGTGGTACATAATATCTCTCTAATTTTTATAAAAAATGAATTTAGAGGGGGTTCATTACCCCCTCTAATTTCAAAGATTATAGGGGGTTGTGTAGAACCCACTCTAATTATACAAAAAATGATTTTATAGGGGGTTGTGAAAAACCACCTATAAATAACCCCTCTAATGTATAGTTTTTTTGTAGTGAGATTGGAAAAAAAGAGAAATATATTACAGAAGAATCGAGGGTTGTAGCCGAGAGTATTGTAAGTTTTTTATTTTATTTATTTAAGTAAATTCAATTATTTATATACTTTGAATCATTACATAATTTTTCAAATAATTCATATAGGATTATCTTGAGGATAAGATCACAAAAGGGGTTTTTAAAGATGATGGGAGGCATTATATTTTATATGTTGCATTCGGAAAACCCGAGCACCCGGGTCATGTACGAGGATACCCGGTGGGTGTATTACTAAGAAAAATGTTACCACATTCTTAAGCTTCTTCCATGGAGGGTTTATATATAAAAAAATAATCTTTGGAGGCTGAAGTTTACAATATTAATGAGACAATGGAGGAAAATATTAGAGAGTTCGTATAGTCTATGTTTGCAGACATGCAAAGACAGTTTTAGACTACAGATCCCGCTCCACCTCCTCCAGCAGCTCCCACTCCCCAACCTCTGCTTGCAGACCCCATTATTTATCCTACAACTCCTCCTATATACCCCATTATTTATCCTACACCTCTTCATGTAGACCCCATTTTTATCCTACTCCTACACCCCCTCCTCTACAACTTACTAATTATTATGAGTTGTATGTTGATGATCCTCACTATCATATAGTAGCATAAGGGATGATATAATATATAAAAGATTAAATTCATCATAAATATTTAGAAGTAGAGAAATATAGGGTCACTATGCAAGATATTATAGACATATCAGCTGGAGTACTGTTACCTACATATGAGGTGACAATAGTTGGACAAAGTATCATCCACTTTTTAGTTTGGCCATCTAGACTTCTGTGACCCATTACCATAGAGGTATGTGTATGTTATATATTTTATTTTATTCATGTATTAAATTTGTTTTAAAATTTGAAAGTTAATATATTTATCTATTTATTTATAGGAATACTTTAAAGGTAAAGAAATACCATATAGACAACAACAAAGACAAAGGGCCCTGACATCAGATTCAGATTCTAGTAGTCTTAACAGATTGTCAAGATATTCAATTTTTTGGTGGGTCATTATATGTTTCCAATGGAAGATCATGTTTTTGGATATTTAATAGATGTAAATATTGTTAAAAATGATATCATAGAGCTTTTCACTAGAGATAAGTAGGGAATCAACATGGTGAAAGTTTTTTCTATGTAAGTCTTAACACAAATCTTTCCCTGTGTTAAATTTATTGAAAATTTATATCTATGTCTATTTTGTATTAGGTATATTTATAAAATGTGTGAGACAAATGAGTAGACACATGTATATGGGTTTATGGAATTGTAGTTGATTTCACTTGAAGGGCATGAATTGGACGAGGAATAAAAAATAGTTTATATTCTTGAAATATTTCAAGAGAATATAATTACGCAGTGTTGGATGTTTTGTTATGTTGAGAGGTATGAAACATATGTCTCACAAATTGTTATTTATCTTTTAACATAATAAATAATAACATTAAATTTTCTTTTATATCAGTGACCATTGGATGTTAGGTGTTTTTTTTCCAAGGGATAAAACATTTTATTGGATATGCTCTGTCTATGGAGATGTGTGGGGAAATTTTAAGAACATATTGGAAAAATAAGTTTTAATTTCTTGATATTTTTTTATATTATAATAAATTTTAAATTTATTTCCTTACTATTATTTTCTAACAAGGATGAGATTTATTTCAAAGATCCACAAAGAAAAGGAGTGCTAAAATCAAATATGTAAAAGTAAAGTTGAATATCCATATATAATTATTACATTTCGGATGTATTATATAAAAATGATATTTTGAATTGAAAAACTCATTTAAATAGAATTTTCATAAACAAGAAGGTGTCATCAAATGCAGATATTATATATTAAGATTTATGTATGAAATAATTATAACTGAAATAGTTACGATGTTCTACTAGGTTAGATTTACTTATAAATTATTTCTTAATTTTTCATTTGTTTTATTCATTATACATGTTAACTACTTTATTTTTAATTTGTAGCTATTTAATGACCCTTAACCTTATAGTGCACAAGAGGTCAAACACTTATAAGTGAAATGGTCAAATTATTTTACATGTTTGATTTGATTTTAATTTTTTAGTGAATATTGTAATTTTGAATGTTGTAATTGTAAATGTGTATTTGGTAGTTGTTTTGGTTGGATTTAGGGTTTTTAGTTAATATTGTAATTTTTGAATGTTGTAAATGTGAATGTGTAATTTTTCTACTATTTTTGATTGTTTATGGTCCATTTATTCTTATTTTTGGTCTAGTTTTGGTTGTTTCAGGTTTGGTTCTATAGTGGAGAGGAAGGGCTTCGTAAATTATTTAAAATAAAAATTATTTATTACATCAGATATATAGTAATTGACGAAAAAATGGTTAGGATCGTGGTTTTCCACATCAGTTTTTTTTCATAACCATTGTGGTATATAGTTTTTTATGTCGGTTATTTAATAACTGATGTGAAAATAATTTATCCCAAAGAATTTTTCACATCGGTTATTAAATAACCAATTTAAAAAATTCATCGGGATTGGGGTTTTCCGTGTCGGTTATATAAAAACTGACATGGTAGACCATTTTTTCCATCAGTTATTTAATAACTGATGTGAAAAACCTTCACCAAATAATATTTAACATTTGATATTAAATAAATGATGTAAAAAACCTCTGAAATAATATTTTTTACATTTATTATATTAACCGATGTTAAAAAATATGATTTTTTTTCATCACCTACAACAACGTCTCCATAAAAACGACATGAAAAACCTAAAAAAATAGGCGTGAAAAATATTTTTTGCACTAGTGAATACCAGATTTTCAATAGAAACTTGAGTGTTCTTTTATTAACTTTGAAGGTGAAATCACTCATAAGAATAAATGGCTGATACCCATGGTACCTATATCGGCCTATGAAAATAAAGAACATGCTTAAGACCTTGTGACACCTCTCTTCGAATAACGAGTTCTGATATTTACATCTATACGTTATGATAATTACATGATTAATTCAATAGAGTGAATTAACCAAGATCATGTATAAATTATTACATCAAAATTTTAGATGAGATATTCATTACTAAATTGGGGGGTTTTGAAATTAAACAAAACAGAATTAATAAATAAAGATTTCATATATTAAAAAAATACCATGGGACTATAGAGTCTCCACAATTTGACTCTAACATGAGTGAATTTCAAATCCCTCTAAGGATTAAAACAATCCTAAATAAATCTTGGGTTATCCTAAGAGGTATTATAATTCCAATTCAAATTAAGGATGATAATAGAACAACTAAGAATATAATAATAAACATAAAAACTCACATGAGTTGCGATAATAACTAGAACAAGAATAAACTTAAGTTGAAGTTGGAATACCTACAAACTAGGATGATATAATCACACATACAAGAATATAAATCATTAAAAACTAAAAAATGAAACATACACCTCAAATAAATCAATTTATTTTTATACAAAAGAAGATCATCAATCTACATATCTCAATCATCATAAACTACAATCAAATATCAATTGAATAACTAGAAATGTTAGAACTAAACTTACTTTCATATTCCTTACTTGATTCAACCACTAGAAAAATATTATATGCTAACATGAATTATCTGATAAAATATGCATGGATCTAATATAACACCCATATTTGAAAAGAGGTTGTGTTCTAAGTTTAAGAATGAAATCCCTGGATGTAGAGATACCTTTTTCCATACCACCTAATCTAACAATCCCTCATTGATATAATCAAAATGTAAACATTTAATCTAGAAGTTTTCACTCTCAAATTACAAATCCTAAAGAGTTATCACCAATACAGCTTCAATTAAGGCATTAAAATTTGTAAGTACAAGTCTATCTTCAAGTTTGGGGAAACACCTGTCTTCACATGCTAGCATTTTCTACTACCATATTCTTTATAAAGGGAATATAACATCCTTTCTCCATTATGATCACCAGAGATTAGAGAATCTAGTTGTGAGGGGAACACATCATTTCCTTCCCACCAAGTATGGATGACGGATGGAAGATGAGGTTCCTACATAGTAGTCTAGGGAGCAATGAGAGATTTCTCTTTTCAATCTCCATCAACCACTCAAAAATATTGGAAAAAATAGAGGGGAAAAAACAACTAATAGAGGAATATTACAAAAATAACAGAAAATGAAAATTATACCAATAAAATTTTAATAATAATATTTCCAAATTATTATCATGAATACCTATATACCAATCAATGTTGCATAAAGAAGGTTTCCAAATTATATAAAATGAAAATTGTAATAGCCCCATAGTATCACATAAGATGAGAGAAATCTTGGGGATTACCTTTCATTATTCTTCTCAATATAGTATTCCAATCCCTTGAAACTTAAACACCTATAAAAAAATCAATCATTACATAGTGTTCAATGTTCAACTCTTGATAATAAAATATAAGGGAAACTCACTCAATAAATTCACAAAAAATAAAAGAGAGGATTAGTCTACTTACCATTTATGAATGGGAATATGTAAAGATAAATTATATTCAAATATTTTATTATCAATAATACATTTCCATAAAGACACTCACAAAGAAATAACAGATACACCAAAAGTAATAATTCTGATAAAATTTATTAGGGAATCGATAGGCTAAAAATCATCACCTGAGACCAAACCAATTACAAAGCTCATGCCATATTCTAAATCAAAAATGCAATTAAATAGTAGGAAATAATATTACCTAGACCTCTTAGGCTTGACATATTTTCCACTTATTTCTACATATACCATCTATACTTCCACCATTTTCACAACTAATTTAACTAAGAAATTGATTTGAGAAATATGAGTAACATGTTATTTCGAAGGTAATGAATTATTTTTACATTTCTCAAAAAAGATAATTGAAATTTATTTGTGTAGAGGTAAATGATATTTTTTTAAGAAAACAATAGATTTTTTTTTCAATTACATCATATAAAACATTAATATATATAAATATATATAAATTCTTGAAAAATGATTCATAAGTAAAACTAAAGATAAACATTAAACTAAGTGGGAAAATACATATAACATGTCAGGTGGGGTACAACACATTAAACAACTGTAATATTTTCCTCACCTTTATTTTTATAAAAAATTACAGTACATTTCTCTTCTTTACCCATTGAAAAGAGCCCACATTATGAATAAATAGATCCACATCTATAGAGGAATTGACAAGTGTAAATGTAATGAACCCGGTATTTATAGAATAATACATTTTCACATCTATTAATATTTATGAATAAGATATTAATTTTATGTTAAATAGGATACTCTGTCTGATAGCATACTCAACACGCAACAACAGGATTCTTTGAAATCTTACGTTGCACACAACTTTGAGTTATACCAAAAAATAAAATAAAATAATAATAATAATATTTTAAATGATAGTTAATGACTAGACATTTTATTGAAGGGAATGAACAAAAATAATTACAATATGATTATTAAATGTATTTACATTTACCCAATAAATTTTAGAGGCTTAAAATAAGAATGAATCCAATTTTAAGCATGAAATACTCTAATATTTTTAAAAGGGCCGGTTTATCGCCTTTTGATGGAGAACCCTTTTTAAATATAGTTTTTGTCACTTTTATATGTTATATTTGACAAAATAATATTCTTATTTAGAATCAAGACATCAAAATTTACATCAAATGAAATTTTGGTATTTTTATGATAAAGTTTGTTTTCTAATGAATAGTGAAAAATAATGAACTTTAATTCAAAATTGCCTTTTTAATCTAATTTATTTATAAAGTTATATTGTACTTTTAATTGGTTTTAAAGTTTTATTAGATTATATTTTTACCATTTAATCCAATTTTGGTAATTGTAAGTAATTTCAATTTTAAATTGGACATAAACACATGTCAATCTTTTGGTAATGTTTACTTCTTAAAAACATGCTTTTTGGTTTTGACAACGGAAACTGATTTTAAATTAATTCCTGAAAAATATGTGTTTTGAATTTGGAAAAATGGATTCCATATTTGGAATCAGGAGGTGAAAATTTTATAATTAGGTACCTTTTATTTTTATACATTATAAATAACAAATTCAATAATTATTTTATTTACCATGGTTAAAGGGTAAATTTGGTAAATAAGGGTAAAAAATATTATTATAATAATATTAAACTACCCTAACACCTATAATAATACTATTTTATGAGATATTTACAACCATGGGAATCCTTGGGTCTATTTTGGGACCCCATGGAGCCACTTTGATGTGAAAATGACATTTTTTAATAATTAATTTAAAGTAAAGAAAAATATAACATAGACATATATCTTTTACTAAAAAATTTTTTATATGGGGTTATATAAGTGATATATTTGACTATAAATAGAAATTATAAAGATAATAGTATTTTATATATCATTATATTATATTTTTAATTTTTAGACATTAAATAAATATATTTAATTATGAAACAATTCTGATGCTGTGATTGCTTCATTAATAAAGGATTCAAATAAATGATATTATAAATGTTTAAATAAATGTAATTTGTTTATTTTTATGTCATCCATGAATTTTTTTGAATATAGTTAAATGTTATATTTGTATGAATGATGTTTTTTTAAGTAATAAAGTTATGGAATTTTAAAAAAGTCATGATATGAGTAGTGTCAAAATTGACATAATTCATGTTTTAAAATATAAAATATTTTATTAAATATTATAAAATTCCAAAAAATATGAGATTCAGAAAAATAGTTATCGTAAGTCTAAAATTTTATTATTTACTCTTTAATTGGATATTTTTCATGATTTGGTAACTATTTTTATACTCAAAGTGTTAAATGCTTGATAAAACGACAAGAGTAAAAAAGGGTTAAATAAAAAATATAAGGATTAAAAAATATCCAATAACTATCTAATTATTATCAGGAGATATTATTTTGACTTATATTAATCTTATCTTATAACTAAATTAATATGTACTCATTTATAATCTAAATAGAATTTATAATAAAGTAACATTTCTAGACTTTCCTAAAGTGCCCTTCCCCCCTCTTATAAAAGGGCATCACCCCTAACCATTTAATCACAACTATAAATCCCATTGCCTTGTCAAAAAACTACCCAAATAAGATCCAAAAATCTATCTATTCCTCCTAGAATCCTTAACTTGGGAATAAGTCAATTTAAGTAGTCATTTTAGATTAAATCAAAAGGAGTTACCCAATTTGAGGTAATGTCTTCTCTCAAGTTTTTTTCATTTATTTTCCTTCTCCAACCCCCTAAAATCTCTTTATTCAATTATTTTATAAAAACACCAGTATATTAAATATACTGGGATGTTTTTATGTGATTTATTCGAACTACAATTACACACACCCCCATCTAATGGATTTAGAACATACTGTTTCTGTGGACGGCGAACTACTGCCTCACGAAACGATGATTGTTAAATTATCTTCTAACGCCTCTCATGGTGGCCATTACGATGAAACTATATTTATATATGATTTATATTATTTTTATATTTTCTATATACTTATATAATTTTTATTTAAAACATGAATTTATTCTTTCCAATACGTGTAAAGATGATTATTTCATTTGAGGAAGTGTAGACTACCGCCCCCTCAAAGTGATATGTCTCATTCGTGACATACATGGATTTTATAAAGGATGGAATTAATAAACATATGTAACATATATAAAATATTATATTATACTAGAATTATAATATACCTATGTATCATTAAGTTTTAATTCCTTTAAATATGAAATAGAAATGAAAGTAGCATTCATGTGTACATATGACTTACCATATCCATGAACGATGCATTTCCTTTCTTATCTCCAAATGTTATGGAATATTATAAATACATATATAATAGATATATATGATATATATTATATCTAAATCATAATATAATTTTGGAGATAATGTAATTTTGACCACATGGATAATTTTTAATTATAACAAATTCATTTTTGACTCAAGTACCGAATATCGACAAAATGACTAATATTAACTTAAATAATTATGTAATTTTTATAACATGGTAATAAGTGATATAAAAGGAATAATAAAATTGAAAAAGGTTCTAAATCAAGTTGAAATTAACTTAAGTTTATTATTCATGAAGAATAAGGAACATACGTGACGTGTTAGACATAAGGTAAGGGAACCTTTCACCCTCCTCTTTTAGTCAAAGTATTTCTTTATGTTATATATTTTAATTTACATTTTCTTATGTTAGAATATGTTCTTCTATTGTTATAAATTTTATATCCAAGTGATGAGAGACCCTTTTCTCTCTCATCAAATCATTGTTTGAATTTTTAAGCGACACCATTAGGCTGCCAAATTTTCGTAAGGGACTTCGTCTCAATCTCCTTTCATTGAGGAATACTTTGATTTATACATGAATTTGCTTTATATGGTGTATAAAACCCTTTGAATTTCATTTTAATTTAAAGGGAATATTTTTTCTATGAATTATTTTAATAAAGGAAAAAGGGAATGTTTCTTTTTAATGTATGAAGTGACAATGACCTTTCCACCACCATGAGCATTATTTGATATTTGGATTCTATAACAAGCTGTAATATTTTTAAAAAGAAAATAAATACCATATACTCTTTTTATTTATTTTGGTTTTTATAATGGATTGATTAAGTCAATATATTGAAATTATATATTGTGATTACAGTGTGGAAATGTTATATTTCCTTTATGCTTGTGTTATATGTTATGATTATGTTATGGTTCATGGGCATTGTTTACGTATATGGGTGGTTCTATTATAAACCTAGGGAGGGTGAGCCCAAGATAGCTATCCAATGCATTAGGTCATGTGACAGAGGTAAACGTTAATATTTTTCCTAATATATTTAGGGAATATACTATAATGGATATTCCAAATGTAACTCTCTATGTAGTTGTGAAGGCTACAATATAAGTATGTTATGGATGCCACAAGTTACATTTATGATTTATGATTAATATATGTTATTCATAAATCTTATGATTTCATGAGTTATGTTAAAGAGATTACATTTTGTATGTATTGATGAACTATTCTTTTCTTTATTTATTTTATAACCCTTACTGAGCTTTTTATGCTCATCCCAAGTTTATGAAATGTTTTTCATAGGGTATAAGGAAGGGTAAGAGAAAGTAAGTATTAAATAATTTTTATATTAAGAAAATAAATCTTTTTTTTATTTAAGGAGTTTTATTTTTTTGTAAGATTTGGATAGAGTAGACATGTCTACCTTGTAATATTGATATGTAATTTAATAGTTATGTCTTAATTATCTGAAAATCTAAACCTAAAAGGATCCTCAATGTGAATTCTTGACTTAAATCAAGATTATGTAATTTTTAAGGCTCAGGCCTTAAAGTTGGTATCAGAGGTTGGTTTAGATAACTTTATAGGTTAGGGTGTAATCTAGGTGTAGGTAAAGGATCCTATATAAGCAAGAGGGTTATTATTATATGGAAAATTTTGGAGGGTTAATGTACAATAAGTAGTTTAAATAAAAACCTAAAAAATAGAGATATAAGGAGGTTGATGTATTAGAGTAATATAAAAGTTTTTATGTTATCTTTACCCTATAGAGGATTTTTTTTAATAATAATTTATTTCATGTTTAAGTGTCAATTATTTTATGTAGATTAAAGATCATTTTTCAAGATGGAAGGAAAGAGATCTTGCACAACCTTCTTATACCTCCCCGATGATTTGATCATCACTATTATGGAAGAAGCATATTCAAATGATTTTTACAGCTTCTTGAGTATTCAAATCACTTGTAAGAAATTGTTTGAGTTATCCAACACTTACTCATTTATAAAACAATTTTACGGGTCATGGTATATTTTTTATATGATTTCAAGATCTCAAATTTTCCAACTCTATAAAAAAGTGAAATTATAGAAGTGGAGAAAACATTTACTTTTTGAAGGTATGACAACATGCTGAAAGAGAAAGGGAACATCCTGAAGATCATGATATCTGGATTCAAGGTGTGATTTATTTTCTTATCCATAAATTATGAAGAATATTTGGATTGATATTTATAAATGATGAGGATATTCGATCTATAGGAATAATGTATTGAGAAATAAGGTGGAAATTCATAGTTAATGGATTATGAAGAGCGCTGAATGAGTAATAAGTCAACATATAAGGGATTCAATATTTGTGGTAGGTTATAGGATGATGAAATGTTTAAAAGTATTAATACTATTTTGATTATGGGATTACTCTAGTAAGACTTTTTCTAATATGTGTAACCCTGATATTTGATATCTGAAAATGTTATTCAAGGAAGAATTACATTTTCTTATGTGGACATAATGGATAACCTTAGTGGTTTATATGATATTTTTTTTGAGGTGATTAATGGTTATTACATTTTGGGACACAAAATGAAAGGTATTAGATAACCTTTGAGGATAAAGCAGGGTATGGTAATTTTTGGGGAAATTATCTTATTTTTGAGAATGTTATAAGAATGATATGGTTTTAGAAAAAGGACAACCTGTAGGATGGGTGACAACTTGTCGCGTCTGGCAAGCCTGTAGGAATCGAACCCACAACCGAAGGGTGATAAGGGTGCATCAACTACCACTAGCCTACGGGAAGTCCCTGGTTAGTATGGATTATTATTTTTAGTTAAATGATTTTAGGAGTA
Organism: Viscum album; assembly: GCA_963277665.1. Taxonomy (NCBI): domain Eukaryota; kingdom Viridiplantae; phylum Streptophyta; class Magnoliopsida; order Santalales; family Viscaceae; genus Viscum; species Viscum album. The sequence goes on along the minus strand of OY728152.1, from coordinate 1,724,450,497 downwards.
AAGAATAATTTGATTTTGGAGCATATTTTTTATAAAATGGATATCCTTAGTATAGGAAAATGATTTGGTGATTAAGTGATAAATGTTATTTTTGAGGACATTCTCTCTTTTGGGAACACTATAAGCCTAAGGAAAATAGAATACTATGGTATTTCATTTGAGGAGTAATGGTGGAATTTTATTTTGGAAGAATATATGTTTTTATTATTATAGTGATTCAGGTTATTTATGGAAATGATTAACCTATCTTGGAGAATATGTGATTAGGTTAATTACTTTTCAGTATGAGACTTTAAGATTAGTTGATGTTATTTGGAGATAAATGTTAAGATTTATCATGGAAGACTATGTGATCAAATTTTTCTAAGATTTGGATTATAATATTAGTTTGGATTATATTGAATAATTTAAGGACAATTGTGTATTGAATGGTATTTTTTGAACTATGAGTATTGTTTGTTTACTTTTGGAGATTAAGTGTAGTATTTATTTTTATAAAGTATTATCCTTTTTAGGAATTATCTGATCTTGTAATAACTATTTTAGTTTTGGTTAATGTTTAAAGATAGGGAAAATATATATAGTTTATCTTTTATGGATTATGTGATTATCTAGAAGTTTATTCTAGCACTTTAGATGTGACAAAGTCATCTTGAATACTCATCGTCAGGAGAAAAGATGAGTTTGTGGTAGAAATTTATTAAAGGATGAAACTCTACATTGAAAAGTAAGTATATTTCCTTATGTTCTAAGTTAATATCATAAATAAATTCCTTAAATTTATGAAAAATAAACTTAAAAACAAAAACATTGTCTGTTCACTTTTCCTAATGGTTAATCAAAGACCGTTTAACCTATCACAAGTTTGTGATTTTTTGGTGGTTAACTTTCTCCTGATCATGTATTCTATCACTCTCTATCAGAACTTGATAGTTAGTTTCTCTTCCATATCCATGTTTTCCCACATGTAATCCTAATATGGGTTATCTCGGGTGACCTTTTTACTTCTCTTTCATTCTTTTAAATTGATTGTTTTATTGATTCTTTTTCCGATGTGGGATTTTCAATGAAGTTTCCGAGCCCAATTTTAAAATTACGAGGACATAATTTTCAAAAGGGGGGAAGGATGTAATGACCCAAGTATTTATAGAATAATACATTTCCATATCTATTAATATTTATGAATAAGATATTAATTTTATGTTAAAAATGATACTTTTTCCGACAATGTACTCAACACACCACAACGGGTTTCTTTGAAATCTTACATTGCACACAACTTTGAGTTATACCTAAAAAAATAATATAATAATAATATTATTTTAAATGATAGTTAACGCCTTGCCATTGTATTAGCATGAATGAAAAAAACTAACTAAAATATGATTATTAAATGTCTTTAAATTTACCAAATAAATTTTAGAGTCTTAAAATAAGAATGAATCCGATTTTAAGCATGAAATACTCTAATATTTTTAAAAGGGTCGGTTTACCACTTTTTGATGGGGAACCCTTTTTAAACAAAGTTTTTTCCACTTTTATATGTTATATTTGACAAAATAATATTATTTTTTATAAGTAGGACATCAAAATTTATATTGGATGAAATTTTGGCATTTTTATGATAAAGTTCATTTTTAATGTATAATGAAAAATATTGAATTTTAATTCAAAACTGCCTTTTAATATAATTAATTTATATAGTTATATTGTACTTTTAATTGATTTTAAAGTTTAATTAGATTTTATTATTACCATTTAATCCAATTTTGGTCATTTGAAGTAATTTCACATTTAAATTGGACATAAACGCATGTCAATATTTGGGTAGTTTTTACTTCTTAAAAACACACTTTTTTGTTTTGACAATGATAATTAATTTTAAATTAATTTATGGAAATTCTGTGTTTTGAATATAGAAAAATGGATTCTATATTTAGAATCATGAGGTCAAAATTGTGTAAATATATACCTTTTATTTTTAGACATTATGAATAATAACTTCAGTAATTATTTTATTTACCATGGTTAAAGGGTAAATATGGTAAATAAGGGTAAAAAATATTATTATAACAATATTAAACTACCCTAAAACCTATAATAATACTATTGGATGAAATATTTACAACCATGGTCATCCTTTGGTCTATTTTGGGACCCCATGGAGCCCCTTTGATGTGTAAATGACATTTTATAAGAATTAATTTAAAGTAAAGAAAAATATAACATAAACATATATCTTTTACTAATTTTTTTATATGGGGTTATATAAGTGATCTATTCAATTATAAATATTAATTAGAAATAATTTTTTTATACATCATGATATTTTATTTATAATTTTTAGACATTAAATAAATAAATTTAATTATGACACAATAATGATGCAATGATTGCTTCATTAATAAAGGATTCAAATAAATGATATTATAAATGTTAAAATAATGTAATTTGTTTATTTTGATTCCATACACGAATTTTTTGGATGATAGTTACATGTTATATTTGTATTAATGAAGTTTTTTTAAGTAATCAAGTTTTTATGGAAATTTAAAAAAGTCATGATATGAATAGTTTCAAAATTGACATAATTCATATTTCAAAATATAAAATATTTTATTAAATATTATAGAATTCCAAAAAATATATGATTTGTCCAAATAGTTATAATAAGTCTAAAATTTTATTATTGACTCTTTAATTGGATATTTTTCATGTTTTGGTAACTATTTTGATTCTCAAAGTGTTAAATGCTTGATAAAACAGTAAGAATAAAAAAGGGTTAAATAAAAAAGATAAGGATTAAAAAATATCCAAAACCCATATAATTTTTATTAGATGATTTTATTTAGACTTATATTAATATTATATTCTAACATAATTTGGACTCATTTATAATAGAAATATAATTTATAATAAATTAACATTTCTAGACTTTCCTAAAGTGCCCCTCCTCCCACTTATAAAAGGGCATCACCCCTAACCATTTAATCACACCTCTCAATCCCCTTGTCTCATCCAAAATCTGACCAAATAAGCTCCCAAAATTCCTCTCTTCCTCTTATAATCCTTAACTTGGGAATAATGAGATTCAATAAGGCCTTTTAGCTTAAATCAAAAGGAGTTACCCGATTTGAGGTATTGTCTTCTCTCAAGCTTCTTTCATTTATTTTCCTTCTCCAACCCCCTAAACTCTCTTTATTCAATTATTTTATAACAAAAAAATTATATTAAATATACTAGGATGTTTTTATGATAATTATTTGAACTAAACTTACACACACTTCTATCTAATGTATTTAGAACATACTGTTTTTGTGGACGGAGAACTACTGCCTCACGAAACGACGATTGTTCAATTATCTCCTACTACCTCTCATGGTGGCCATTATGATAGAAATTTATTTATATATGATATGTATTATTTTTATATTGTCTCTATGATTCTGTATTTTTTATTTATAACATACCTTTATGCTTTCCAATATGTGTAAATATGATAATTTCATTTGAGGAAGTGCGGACTACCACCCCCTGAAAGTGATATGACTCATTCATGCCATACATGGAATGTATAAATTATGGAGTTAATAAACTTATGTAAAATATATAAAATATTATATTATACTTTAATTATAATATACCTTTGTATCTTTATGTTTTCATTCTTTTAAATATGAATTAGAAATGAAAGTAGCGTTCATGCGTACGTACGACTTACCGTCTCTATGAACGATGCATTTCATTTCTTATCTCCAAATGTCATAGAATATTAAATACATATATACTGGATATGTATTATATATATTATATCTAAATAATAATATCATTATGAAGATAATGGAATTTTGACCACATGGAAAATTTGTAATTATAACAATTTTATTTTCGGCTCAAGTATCGAATATCAACAAAACGACTAATATTAACTTAAATAATTATGTAATTTTTATAACATGGTAATAAGTGATATAAAAGTAATAATAATCTTGAAAAAGGTTCTGAATCAAGTAGAAATTAACTTAATTTTATTATTTAAGAAGAATAAGGAACATACGTGACGAGTCAAATACAAGGTAAGGGAACCTTTCACCCTCCTCTTTTAGTAAAAGAATTATTTTATGTTATGTATTTTAATTTCCATTTTCTTATGTTGGAATATGTTCTTCTATTGCTGTAAATTTTATGTCCAAGTTATGAGATAACCTTTTCTCTCTCATCAACTCATTTTTTTAATTTTTAAGCAACACTGTTAGGATTCCGAATTTTCGTAAGGGACTTCATCTAAATCTCCTTTAATTAAGGCATACTTTGATTTATAAATGACTTTCCTTTATATGGTGTATAAAACCCTTTTAATTTTAATTTAATTCAAAGGGAATATTTTTTCTACGAAGCATTTTAATAAATGAAAAAAGGAATGTTTCTTTTTAATGTACGCAGTGACAATGACCTTTCTTCCACTGCGAGCATTATTTTATATTTGGATTCCATAACAAGCCGTAATATTTTTAAAAGGAAAATAAATACCATATACTCTTTTTACATATTTTGGTTTTTAGAATGGATTGATTAAGTCAATATATTGAAATGATATATTTTTATGGAAATGTGGAAATATTATCTTTTATTTATGCATGTGTTATGTGTTATGATTATATTATGGTTCTTGGGAATTGTTTACATATATGGTTGGTTCTGTTATAAACCTAGGGTAGGTGAACCTGAGATAGATATCCAATGCATTAGGTAACGTGACAGAGGTAAACATTAATGTTTCTCCTATTAGATTTAGTGAATATACTATGATGGGTATTCCAAACGTAACTCCCTTTGTAGCTATGAAAGCTACAATGTAAGTATGTTATGGATTCCAAAAGTTACCTTTATGGTTTATGATTACTATATATTATTCATAAATCTTATTATTTCATGAGGTATGTTAAAGAGATTACGTTTTCTATGTATTGGTGGACTAATGTTTTATTTCTTTATTTTATAACCCTTATCGATATTTTTATGCTCATTCCAAGTTTTTGAAATTTTTTTCACAGGGTATAAGGAAGGGTAAGAGAAATGAAGTATTTAAGAAGATTTATATCAAGAAAATAACTCTTGTTTTATTTAAGGAGTTATCTTTTTTTTGTGAATTTTTTTGATAGAGTAGAAGTGTCTACCTTGTACTATTGAAATGTAATGTAATAGTTATGGACTAATTATCTAAAACTATAAAATTGAAAAGATCCTCAATGTGAATTCTTGACTTAACTCAAAATTATGTAATGTTTAAGGCTGGGGCCTTATAATAAATATTAGAAAAAATTTAGAAATTGAGAGGATAACGTTTTTCTTAAAAATAAATATGATGATAATGAAAAAAACACAAATAAGAAATCAGGTACAAAAATTAGTCAATCTAGACACCTAAACTAAAAATCAAAGAATTAGATGGAATTTCTTGACACAACCCATGATAGGAATTGCTTAAAAATGAAAGGTAGCAAGAGGTAGATTCCAAAATAATGGTTTGAGTAAGATCAACATGAACTAAACCTATTTAGTCATGTATAAACCCCTCCCGACTCTTAAGAATTCACAACACAAATCCAAATGTGTTCATTATTATTCAAGATTATGAGAAACCATTTAAATATTAAACTATTTAGAATAGTTTTCTAAATATGTGAAGTGTTATCACCATAATTATATGATAGAAGGTGTTTTGAGGATGATTGTATATATATGGAGAGAATCCTTGATTAATCTAATTAATTTTTAAGGAATATCTTTTGAAAGATAAAGGTACAGAAGTAGATGTACTTTCTACAACTAAGGGGGATCCTGCAAGAGTATCTGTTGAGGATGAAGTGGTTGTAATAGGTTTCCTTGAGCATGAATCTACTAATTTTTTTTCTTATAGCTATTAGGGAGGTTTTTTCTGAGGATGAAAGAGATAAAGATGATGTAGATGAAAAATGAAATGAATAGATTATTTTGAATGTTGAAACTGAAACTGTTAATGAAAATATGAATAAATATGATAATAAAGATGTGAATACTGTTATTGTGATTGATATTAGAGAAGTAATTGAGGTTGTAATTGATATGGAAAAGGTTACTGAGGGAAATGATAAAATTTTAGTGGATGTTAATTTGGAGGCTGAATTATTAGAGAAAACTATTAAAAAAATGAAACAAATGAGACAATTGAATAAACACATATTAAAGTGGAATAAGAAATTTAAGAAGATAATGATAAGGGTGATCATAATGAATACTTGGAGGATGATGTTAGTGCTGAAAATATAGAAGTTACTACTATATAAATAGAAAAGGTGGTAATAGATAATGAGACTCCATCACCAACTACTAAAGAGTAAGATCGTGATTATAATAAAAAATCTAAACCAATTTTCTCCAATAATGTTTTCTTATTTATAGTATTTATAATAATAAATAATATACATGAAGGGTTATTTGAAATATGTAAAAGAAGAGATGAATAAGTGGAAGAAAAATTCAGTTTCCAAACAAGAATTTAAAGAGTTTAAATCATCTATGGTTTAAAAGCCATACTCTGATGAATTTAAAAAATTGATGATAGATGAAGATGAATTTACGAAATTTTCTAAACATAATGATACATGTATGAATAGAGAATTTAAAAATGATCTTAAATGTATGCTAAAAACTCAAAAAAATTCACTGAAGGAAAAACAACTAGTTATGATGGGTGTTCTTGAATCTTTTATGGTGTAGATGAAGTCAATCAAGGGTCAGTTAGCTTATTTAAATTGAAATCTAATATCAATAGTAAATGAAAGAATATATAAATCACAATCCAATACAACAACCTTTGATAAATTTCAAGAGTTCAAATTGGAATTTATTACATAATCCATAAAATTAAAGACTTAGGAACTCAAATATAACAATTATATACATATTCTAGAATATAAATTAAATTTGGGGAAGTTATAGTATGAATTCAATAAGAAACATGATTAGGGTACAAGTGATTTAGAATATGTTATTGAAAATTTTAGAAAACTAAAACCTGATGTAGTATATAAAAGTGAATCATATGATGATAAAGATGATCAAAATATGGATTCTGATATTGAAATTATTAAAAAATAGTGTTATACTAACCATGAGTTGTTACTTCACTATCATGATGTTTTCATAGAGTGTGTAAGATTCTTAAAAATATTCAAAATTATTTCATGGGGAAAATGAAAACTTCATCTAAGACATTCAAAAATTAAAATGAAGATGTTAAAATAATGGATATTGTGGTTTAAAATGAGCCAACTGTGTCTACATCAATGCACATTCCAATAATGGAAATGTTCAAAAATATAGTGAGAGATATTGAAAGTTGGTATATGTAGATGGAGGAACATAATAAAATCATGAAAAATAAAAATATTTCATTTAGTATTATCCACATAAATATTTCATATACTAAGAAACATTGGTATGAAAATCCACTAGTTCTATTCTAACTCTATTGGTAGAGATGATATGGATAAAATGTAAAAAATTGTATAGTTACATTATGAGCCTAGGATATTCATCCCATTTTCGAGTAGATGGTACTCTGATTTGAACATAAAAAATCCCTTCATGGTTCATATCCTATAACAACTCTCAAGCCCTCTCTATCTCCCAAAAATTGAGGAGCCTCAAGATCAAGCAATAATATGTCACATAATAAGGAGAGTATCCATGTTCCGCCCTTATCCAATCCATTAATACCACACTCTCCCCATAAATTACCAAATTGGAGATACCATTAATCAGGATGCTAAAAGTCACCACATCAGGCTTACACTTCCGAAGGTCCATGAGATCGAACTCCCACAAAGTATCACCTAGACATTAATACTTGCATAATTGGTCTATGAGGATGTTTCATGTCACAATGATCCACCAGACACCATCTTCATCCATACCACGATGAAGCTCCCCATAGCGGTCCATCTTCCCATCCTTTTATAGCCCATGTATGAAGCAGTTATAGGCGATGATACAAGGGGAACAACCATATCTTTATATAATCTTCTTCAACAAAGAAAATGATTCCTCATGTCTACCTATGCTGTAGAGACCATCAATAAGAGTGTTGTATAAAATGACACCTAGGCCCAAGGAGATCCCCCCTATACCTAATACATAAAACATTCTCAATGCATCGTCTACCCATTGATGCTTGTAGAATATATTTATCAAAAATCCCATTGGTGACCACATTTGAAAAAATATATTCTTTGTTAATATCATTAAACATCTCCAAGGAGGTGTTACAGTCATTGGATTAAACAAACCCATCCATCAAGCAGTTTTTGATGAGAGTGAGGGAACAACCATACTCAAACCTCATTCTTTGCATCTAGGAGAGGCCTTTTTGCTGCCTCCAAACCTTGTAGAGCCCTTTGACTAGGGTGTGGTAAGTCCGAAAATCAGGAAATGAGGATGCCCCACTACTCCCTTCTCCACCACTAATATTCTCAAACACCACCACAACTTCGTTGACCCTCTGGTGCTTACAGAGATAGTGGAGAAAAATGTTGAATGCCAAAACATCCGACTCATTATATTTATTTAGTGAGGAATATATTGAAATTAAGTCAACCAAACTAGTATCATGGCAGAAAGGAGGGGATTCGAGGCCACCACACCACATTATTTCAAACAAAACATCTGAAGAAAAACTGATCTTACCACCCCTGTATAACTTATCGAAAAATTGGGTCAAACAAACCAATTGAGGTAAAATGCCTTTTTTTTCTTATGAATTTGGAAACCAAAAAAAATACCCCTTCTTCCGTCACTCCATTCAACACCCCATCCAACCTCAACATTGATTCATAAAGACTATCCCAATATTATCACTGGGTAGAAACTTTGGATTATGTTCAATCATTTCATTGAGCATACCAAGCACATCCTTTAAGTTCCCCTAGTTCAGAGTAATCCTAATCAACACATTGAGAATATAGGTATTCCTAATAAATGGGTTGATATCATTTTACAAATATATTGATTCATGGGTCATGCTGAGGTGACCAAATGCATGTATGAGAAAATTCAGTGAATTTGATTTAGATCATGATCTTGAAGTGAATAAATTTTTACAGCAAAACTATTAGAGAAAATATGATGAAATTATATTAAAAATTATATAACCTTATAGAGTTTCTAAAAAACCACTTATTGATACGATAATATAATTAACTCTAGAAAATAATTCATTCATGTTTTCTCATTAAAGCATATGAATGTTAAAATTGGGCAATCCAGATTTGAAATTTTATTTCTTTCACTCTAACATCCCCTTCATGAATATTCTATAGCTTGTTCCAAATTCCAATTACTTCCTTGATCTATATTATATTTATTAATTTATTATTTGAATGTGAGGAAAATATAGTGTTCCCTATGCAACAGTCTGTCTCGACGTTCTTTAAATCAATTAGTGTCACCATTATTCCTTTTGGGATATAAGTAAAGTCATTAGCTATAATAAAAACATCCATATCCAATGATAGAAAATATGGAAGCAATCATTCATTACAATACATTATAATTCTGACCATTAATTCATGGGGAACCTTTTTTATTCACTGAATTAATACGATACATATTAGATATAAATAATCGGAACACAACATCATCAAAAATAGAAAAATTCTAGAACCTTCAATTTCAAAAAACATGAATATCTAAATGTCTGAAAATAATAATTATTTGACAATTAATATTTGTGAAATTAATTAATTAAATTATACTCCCACATTTTAACATCCATACAACCACTGTGAACACAAGTATGTACAAGGTTCCCCAATCAAAATGAATGGCTATATCCTTGGAAAGACATTGTATCAGACATGTCTATATGATTAACAAGTATCATCAAATGGTTACGAAGAGTAGGGTTTATAATTTAAACTATATAGATACATATATCTTATAACATGAAAAATGTGTTCCTACATAAATAAAAAAATCTTTTCAAATGGTATAAAAATATAGTCTTTAATCACTAACAACAATCTCTAAAATACTATCATGATGTATAAATGATCCCTTGATCATTAAACAACTAGAATAAAAACAATAGATTAAAACATGGTCAAAATTAGTGTTTATCCTCTTCAATTTAATTCTTCAATGTTCACTTTATAATGAATTATTCTTCAATAATTATGTTGATGAAATACAATACTAATCACCGTATTCATTTCTCCCCATTAACTTTCTCATTATTTCTCCCCAAATCCTCTAATAAATTTTAAGAAACATTTAATAGTAGCATCAAAACACACTCCTCATGTATTCATTTAAAGTTCAATTTTAAAAACAAACTTTAGTATCCTATTCTATTGAATTTTAAATTCATCCTTAACTAGTCCTTCAAAACAAGTATGATGTGATCGATAAATGCTGAGGGTTGAGTTGGAGTTTTCCAATTTGAAATTCACTATGGGAAATCATGAAAACCCATACAAAATCACACTACCATAAAAAATATTAGTGAAATGGTGTTAATTACATAATAATGTATGAATTTATAAAACAGTTAAGCCATAATGAATTTGAAATTAATACACCACTAATACTCATTTGAATGTTTCAATTCATCCATAGCGTTAATTTTCATAAAATATAACTACATTTTACTTTCATCATTTCACTTCTTATCATACTAAAATTAATTAGAAGAAGGATAAGGTTGTAATTCAAGAAGATTTCGAAGATAATGTGGATAATCTGGCAGAGAAAAATATATATCTACACGGTATTTGACTTGCAAGATTAACTTTTATTCCGTTCTTTATAATTTTATGTCTTGATGTGTGCTCTTGAATTTTGGTTTCTGATGGGATTGAAATTAATTTTTATTTGATGAAAAAGAATAAGAAAAAGAAGAATGTATGTTTATATTCCATATATAATAGTCATATTATCCTCTTCATATGTAATATTTTGTTGCTCCATACTTCTATTATTTTATATTTCTAGTGGAATCTAATTTTTTAATGAAGAGTTTAGAAAAGTGAGAGAGGAATTTGATCATACAACATCTAAGATGATACAATTATTTTTTCATGAACCATTTATTTAAAGCAGTTTATTTATGTAAATGAGAGGCAATGATATAACACTTCTTGAATAGATTGCACTTGAAAGGATGGAGAAGATAGGGATATCATCTCACATTCTCAATCTCCCTAGGAATGGAGTGATATATATTATCTGTATAAAGAGGTATACCCCTCCCAATTCTCTTCTCTATTGATTAGTTATTTTTGTATCTTTTTATTTTTCTATAATAGAGCACCTGAATTTTCTTTCATGATTCAATATAAGGTCAATAATTGAAATTGATTAATTATATTTTCTAATATATAATTTATTTTTCTTTCTAATTTTAATTACTATTATTATTTAATGAATTTCCTATGTCAACTTAATTCCACAGTTACTTCCAGTATTATGTTTTTGTTGTTCTAGTGGATTTTATACCATTTTATTACATCAAAGATAATTTATTTGTGCTTAAATAAAATTTGATTCTTGGGGATAAATTTTATTTTAGGAATGTAATTTTAGAAAAGTTTTTAGTTATTTTGTTTTTCTATTATAATAAAACAAAATTTTCCTAGAATCTCAAAATCAATTATAGAAAAGATAACTTGCAAATATATTGAATAAAACTCGAAATGTGATTTTATTATGTTTAATATTTTGAAAAAAATGTTTAATAAAAAATGTATTTATCATATAATTTATATGATTATAACAAGTCAATTTAATTTTTAACCACACCCCAACAAGTCATTTAACATTTCATGCTCTTATTATGAATTGATATGAAAATTTTAATTGGTTATCATAATTTTTTCAATATATGTTATATTGGTCTATGAATTTTTTCTATTCATTAAATGTATTTATATAACAAAATAATTTTTTATTGATAAAATAACATCATATTCCAATTAATGATTCATATGATTATTTTTCTTCTTTAATTACTTTACAAAACTCTAGCTCAAATTTTCCTATGGATTATTATTTTATTTGATCCATTGTTTGACATCATGTTCTAATTGATATTTTTATAAATATATTATAGTATCTATGAAGGGATTTTAGTATTCTATGAGAAAATAATCCATAGATTATAGGTGATATATGTTATACTTCTATGAGGCCTCCACCTGTTCTCTATGAAGGAAAAAACTAAATATTTTTTGTTAGTTTCATGGATCATTATAGGAAATAGGCTCTATAATAATTTGTTTCCTCATTTTTTCAAAACACATTCATAATAATTTAGTTGACCCTTTGGTAACATAATTTAATTTGAAGTTTTTATTTATCATAATGCATAGTAAATTGAATTATTTCATAGATTTCATGCATGTAGAGTTGGGTACATGTGGTTCACATTATGGAAGAAAATATTAGTTGTGAAGTAAAGAGTTTATATTAAAAATTTTGAATCGATTCTGCACTGATATATAAGAAATTAATTTAAAATTTTCTTTATTATTTTTAGGATTTAATTTTATTGTTCATATATAGGATACCATCTTTTCAAATATTAGGATATGTTTTTTAAAAGAATTTTATGTTTTAATTCATTAATATTTTATTAAATAATTTATTGGTTCATTTAAATAGAAATTATTGTTATAAAATGGAAATTAAAATTTTATGTTTTTTTTAAATTGAAATCTAAAAATATTGTTCAAAACAAAATTCAATGAAATAAAAACAAAAACAAATAATACTTAAACCTAATTAAATGGGTTAAAATACATCAATCAAACATCACCAATTATCTCTACTGAACAAACAAGCCTCAAATCCAATTAAATAAAATTTTAATCATAAAAATTTAATATCATTATAATTGTGGTTAAATGTGTTGGTTATCTTGAGAATATTTTTCCTACTAAAGAAGATCTTTGGTGGAGATTTATATTTGAAATAGTTGAAATAAATGCGATTAGAAATTTTGGTGTCTTATTTTATAGTTAACAAATTATTCACATTCATTTTCAAGTAAATATATTCAAAGAATATGAAGTGTTTGGTGGCCTAATAGATGATTTTTATTGTTTAGATGTTCTAGTGAATGTTTTGATTCAATTTCACTAAATTAATATGATCCATGTTTTATAAAAAAATTAGAAAACAACTTCTTTAGCAACACAATCCTCTTAGAACCTTCATCTTCAAACAAAATTAACATCTAGCTATAATCCAACCTATATTCTTCAAAACTATTTTTTAATATAAATTAGTTCAATTATGCTACAACTTTTTATAATCCACACAATCATAGTAAACAAAGAGATGTAAAAGGTTCACCATTCAAAATTAATGGCTATATCCCTAACATTACATAATATCATCCATTTTCAAATGAACCACTAGTATCATCTAATGGTTACTATATGAAGGGTGTACCATTGAACATGTGTAAATACACATGTCTCCTAACATGAAAAATGTTTTCACATATAAATAAATGATGACTTCTCAAATGTTATAAAAATATACTCTTAAATATCTAAAAATGATTTCTATAATTCTATATATAGTGTACCAAGTATTCTCTTTCTCTTTGACCACTGAAACTATATTATTCAGAGAAAAACTCCTATCCTAAATCATCCATCATCTTACTTACTACATAGATGTATTGATATTTAAATGTGTCCATGATCATAAAACAATATGAATATAGTCAACAGATTACTAAATAATTAAGCATCTCATTTATCCTCTTCAAAGTAAGTCTTCAATCATCAATTTCTAAATATTCCACCTTCAAAAATTATGTTGATGGTGAAAAATTATAATAATCATATTCATTACTTCTCCTTACTTTTCACTAACTTTATCTCCATTTACTCTCATAAATTTCATGAAATATTCTATATTACAGCATCAAAACACACTCTTCAAGATTTCATTTTAAATTTAAATTCAACAACAAACTTCCATCTCAATATCAATTGAATTTTAACATCAACCAAAATCAGTCCATAAAAAACATATGATTTGATCTATATATTATAATGGTAATGTTAGAGTATACCCTTATATAATTCATTAATAAAATTCATCTGAACCAATTATAAATCATACACTATTAAAAAATCACAGTGAAATGGTGTTAATTACAACATAATCAATGTAGTTACTAAATGTTTAAGAAACATTTACTTTGAAATGGATAAAAATTTCAAACTCATTATGTTGTAGTATCAATTTTTTAGTGCAATATCATTATATCCATTATTGTTCCTTCATGTGGATGTTCACCCAATCTATGGAAATGATTAGAAAAATACCATTTTTGTTAGACCCTTGTATTATGGTGTAATTTAATGTTGTCATTCTTGGAATCATCATCTCAAAAAAATCAAGGATTCATATTATTTCATAACTCATACCATCAAGTTGCAACCAATTTCCTTCATGGAACAATAAACTCATCAAAATGATCAGCGTGAAAAAATGTAAATCAAATCCTAATTCATTTTGGCATGAAACATATGTAATCAAGACTTCCCTCTATAGATAAGGAATTATGATGTGATATTTATTTATTGTATTATAATATTTAGATAATTTTATTATTCAAAAATTTAAAAAAATATTTCATTACAATGCTTTATTTTATAGTGTGATTTCCTCTATAGAGCCAAAACCATCATAAAAAACTTTTCCAACGCATTTGAACCATCAAAATATTCTATAGGTCTAGAAACCACTTCAATATAATTGAATCAATTCACTAGAAATTGAATGTGATTTATATATTAACAATAAAATACAGTTCCAAAATTTATAATTACATCCACTTCAACTCTTTCTATTAATTATATCCCCTAAAAAACATGAGTCACAATAGTCTTATAAATACATTAATCACCTCTATTCACAACTATGTGGATATTAATATCTTATGATTATAGTTGAATTAGATTTTGTTTAAGGATTGTCTATTTAGTAAAAATAATCGGAGACATTTGATACATATATTAGACCCCATTTTACTAATTTTATGAAATTTTTATATTGTTATAAATTAATGTTTCGCTTGATTTCGAATTTTTTTATTTAATTTTAAAAACAATTAATTTTCACTATGATTTTCTAAAAGATAATTTCCATTTACATAATCCAATATTTTTTAGTAAAATTTTATTGAATGAATACCCAAAATTCTATCACAAAAAAGCACACCATAGTCATATAAATGTTGGTATCCTATATAAAAACTAATGAAATATTACCTTCATATCATATTGAAAATAGTATAGTGCATACTAATGTATCAACAAATAATCTATTCATAATTGTTTTTTTGGGAAAATAACCCATTCAACACTAATATTTGTTTCATATCATGTGAAACAATTTTACTAAAATATTCTAGTAATAAAGTCATGACATTATCTAGCAACCAATATATTCTTAGAAATGAAAATTTAAAATGAAATTATTTTACCAAAGGATACACTTAATTAAATTTCATGTGTTACAAAAATTAGATGAAAAAATATTCATGGAGAATACATCCTACAAAAATCCATGAAATTAGAAAAAATAGTTTTCTTTATTCATTCACATAGCACTTGTGGAGGCCTCATGATAGTTTAATTACTATGAATTGCATGTTTTGGATTATTTTCTTAAGGAATATTAAACACCCTTTCAAGAAGATGCAATATAATTACAATAATTTCAACTAGATAATTATACTAAAAATGGATTGAATTAATATGTAATCCAGAAAAAACCAGGAAATGGAGTAGTGTAAAGTAATGGATGAGTAAATATAATTAGATGAATCATTAATAGGAATATGATGATAAATGATGAATAAAAAAGATTTTATACCAAACTATTTTTACTTAATATAAAAATGCATACACCATTATAATAGATACTAAAAAAGATGCTATTAAACCATTATAATTATCATATCAGTTCAAAATAAGATCCTATTATGTTAATTTCCATGTTTCAATGTGACTAAAAACAACATTTCCTTCTTATAATCATACTAATTTAGTGATGAAGGGTCTATTTGTTATAAATTTTCTCAAAAAAATAAACCTACAAATAAATTTTCATTTTGTTTTAAAAATATATTTATGGCTATAATTTTTAGAAATTGACTCTGATATCAAAGGAAAAGGTTTATTTTTCTAGTATTACACTAACAAAATATTTATGATAATTTTTCAAAATGTAATTTTTAAAATCATATTTTTACCCAATACTCATAAATTATTTAAGCTTATATAAATAAGATATAATGCAATAAATTGATAGAAAATCCATTATATTAGAAACAAAAGAGTAAGGGTAGAATAATTTTACAAATGAGATATAGTAAATTCATTAAATATAAATAGTAATTAAAATGAAAAATTACCACAAAATACACGATAAATGATAAAATTACACAATTTAATTCATCAATCATGGGGTATAAAAACAAAAAACATCCAGGTTCTCTATTATAGACATCAATTAATATAATTAAATAACTCATCAACATAGAGGATAATTATGGGGTGGGGGAACTATAGATCCTCACATAGATACTCTATATCACACCCTTACCAAGGATAATGCGAATAATGAATTATTTCAATAACTTATTCATCCTCTCCCAAATGATCTATTCATGATGTGTTTCATCCTTAAATTAATTTTACATAAATACACAGCTTAAAATATATGTTTCTTGAAAAAATAGTTATATAATTTTAGAAGTTATACCATAAAAGTCCCATCTCACAATTCCAGAATCATAACATAAACTATCAGTTTCCACATTAAATAGAAACCCTTACAAGTATGTATAAATAGAAAAATAAATATAAATAGGATAATATTATTACCATACATGGAATATAAATATATAAGATTCATTTTCATCTTATTTATTACAAAAAAAATTACATTCAATCCCATCTAAAACTTTAATTAAAGAGAATACATCTGGAATGAAAATTTTAATGACTGACAACCAATTAAGTCTTGGATTAAGATACCTGGTAGACATTCAATTTTATCATACATATTATCCATGTTATCTTCTACATAATATTTAATTACAACTTCATTATTATTACTGTTCTATTTATTATAACCAAACAAGGAATAATGTCTATAAAATGTTGTTATAATTAAATAAAATTCACCATATAGATGAATTTGGATAATCATAAAATCCAAGAAGGCTATCAAGTGACCAGATAAACAACAAAAAATGGGGAGAAAATATAGTACAAAGAGATATATTAATTAAAAAATATTATAACAAGAAGTAATTAGATAGATATTCATCTCTTGATTTTCAAATTTTGAGATGATTTTGGGCTTTAGAAAGTGTAATGAAAACTAGTGTAAAGAACAAATAAAATATTTACACAAATATTTTGAAAAAAATATCTCTCATAAGCCTCACAAACTATTTCTAGACCACATTACCAAGATGAAATCAATCTTTATAGAACTATAAAATTAAATTTTCAGTATCAAAATTTTGAGGCTGTGTCTGATTTAACACATGATGTAATGATTAAATTTTAAATATAAAACATAATGTAGGAATTTTTGTTCATTGAGTCCTCATAATTTTTTAATTTGAATGCTACTCATTTAATTCTTCTACTAATTTTCTTCCCTAATTATTTCTCTCCCTTTCTACCAATCCTCTAATATCATGATAGGAGGGCTATAAGGAAATTTTATAAAACTAACAATGATTCATTTTTTTAATAAGATAGATTGATTTTGAGAATCAAAATTTTTGTTTTAAAAATTTTCAATAATTAAAAGTGAAAAAATGAAATTAAGATATCTAATGGTATTAAATTAAGCCAAAAAACATCATGTTTTATAAAAATGATTATCAATTAATCATTAACATGACTAGAAAATGCACCCTAATCTCCATCAATATCAAATGGATGTTAATTTTTTTTTAATTATCTACTATCATTTGTTTTAAATATGTAAAATTATTTCACCTTCCCTGGTGATAACATACATTTATTGTATATTGAGGAAAATAAAGAGACTAGTAATAGTGGGGTTTTCACATAGTTATAATTAGAACTCAAATAGTGCCTCAAAATATCATTTATAGTTATCATATTTTTGTAAAAGGAATGAATAAAGATCAATTTGGAAATATTTATTATATATGATATCTTATAATGTAATGGGAAATAAACAAAATAAAAGGAAAATAAATTTATTCATTAGACACTCAAAGAGATACATAGGATTTTAAAGATATTTCACATAATTTTTTTTTGTGTATATAGGTTCTCTTAGAAAAAAACAGATAGAGCTATAAAGGATTCAAGAAGATTAAATTGAAAGGAACCTATAAGAAAAGATATGTAATGATATAGGAAAATATATTCATAATGATATTGGAAAATATATTTTTAATGTTAATGTATATTTTTTATTTGTATTCCTCTTATAAAATTAGTTTTCATACTCCATTGGTTACATATACATGGAATAAAAGGGTCTAAAATGATTGAGGATCCCTAAAATTAACACCTCATGGACTTCTTCTATCATTTGATTTTCTTCATCTATGATTGATGTAATATAATAAAATAATAGATGACTAAAATTTTATGAAATATTAATATTGATAAAAAAATGAAAAAAAACCAATTTCAAAACTATAATAGAAATTTAAATTAAAATAATATAACTTTTTCAATAGAATTAACACACCTTTTGTGGTTGAAAGGGTTTAGAATACAAATTGAATCATTTCCCCCAAAAATTCTAGAATTACTGTGAATATGATCTGTCATTTCCCCTAATTAAATTCCAATATTTTGGATTGGACATCACCAATGTGTGAGGTATTATAGAATCATTCAATAATAATGAAACCCCTATAGAATTTGAAAAAAGATAATCATGTTCGATAGAATTTATGACACCCAAAACCCATCTTATATCAAAATATAACACCACAAAACTTTATGATATATTTCATTTTAAATAAATTCAATCTCTTAGATAGGTTATGATGCTCGTAACATCAACATTAAATGAAACAAGATACTCTATTAAAATATTATCCTTTAAACATGACCCTTATAACTTAGTCGTTATGTTGGAAGGTATAAATGAGATTGATTGAATTATTTAAATTAGGTGGTTCAAAAATGAATAAAATAAACTCAATTGTTATTTATTGATAAGAAACAAAATAAGAACCATTTGAAAGAGAAAGACATGTATTCTGAAAAATATTATTTTTTATAATGGAATATTAGTTATTCTTTACACCCATAATTGAAAAATAACATTTACCACTTATAGAAAAATTATTTGAGAAATTAATATTCATTTTTGGTATCTAAATATCAAAATTATATATGGGAATTTTTTTTATAATTTTCAATTATGATTAATTTTTTGATGAATAGTGAAAAATACTAAACTCTAATTGAAAATTAGATTTTATTTTAAATTATTTTAAAAAATAATTAGTGTTAAATTTTATTTTAATGTAATATTAGTTGAAATATATTAAAATTTAACAAATTTATCTTATTGAAATCAATATCTCTTGGAATTTTGATATTAAATCATTATATACTTACAAATTTTCTCTTTGAGAACACAATTTATTATCATGTTTATGGGTATAAAATTTAATTGGATTATGACACATATCCAACTTGAATTTATAAAAATAGATTTAATATTTGGAACCATAATAATTTATATAATTTAATATTCTGAACATAATTTTTAGCATTATTAATCGTAAATAAAGTAAAAATTAATTACCATGATTAAAGTAAAAGTGGGATTACTGAGGGTAAAAATAAAAATATAAGGGTTAAAATTATGTAAGAACATTTCAAAAACCTATTTTACAGACATATTGTTCCCCTATAATCACTATGTTTTGAGAATAAACCATTTTGGAGTCTTTTTTCATGATACAAACTTAGTAGTAATTGATTCTTTTTGAAAATACAATGTGTTTCCTCTCCACCACTAATAAAAGGACACACTCTCTCCTCAAATCTTCACACTCTTGAATAAATTTATTCATAAATTCCTAAAAAACATCTTCTTCACATCCTTAACCACATCATATATTCCTCACTAATACTATAAAGCTAATATAGAAAGGTTTTAGCTAAAATCTAATTAGCTTTCTCAAAGAATTGGTAATGTTATTAACTTTGTGTTTTCATTTAACTTCTTATTCCAACTCATACTAATCATTCAAAATAATGAACTAATAATAAAATAGTAATTCCTATATAAATAAAATTTATTATATTAATGTAATAACATATATTAATCTCCCCTTCCATAAATCTAAAATCAAAATCATTTATTGTGTGTACAGTGGACTACCGCCTTGTGAAGCTATGTATTCCTTTTCTGTCACCACCTTTCACAGAATTATGGTTTAAGAATATTTATATTATATATATATATATGATATTATTATAATTATTTAATTTTATTTTCACATATACTTTTTTTACTTTCCATTCCATGGGGGACATGTTAACGTCAATCATGTGTATGATGAACTATCTCCTCATTAAGATATGTGGTTCGTTTTTATCATAATCATTACATAGAAGGTATTAAGGGTAAATTTTATTGAATATACATGAAATATATTATCTAAAAATACTTCTAAAAATATAATTTCACATAAAATATCTTACATTACAATCCATTGCAAGACAATAATGCCACCAATACATACTTGTGGACTACCGACTCCACGTAGTGATGCGAAATGTTTTTAATTTAAATTTTATGTGGACGGTAATAAGAATATATTTTATTACTAATAATAATATTTATAACATAATAATTATTCTATAAATTTTAATAATTATTTATTTTCCTTTAATTTTATACTTTTATAAAAATGGAAAGATCATTAATGCATACTTATAACATAACTTCTCCTTGAATGGTCTAATTCATTTTCTATCTATAATTTCTATAAATTACAACAAATAAATATATAATGAATATATATGATATTTATATCATGGTAAAAATTATTAATATTATTTATTAATGATCAAATTAAAAGGTTAAAAATTACTGAACCAAAACATAAATGAAGAATGGAGAAATTATCACATGAAACAGTGAATTTAAGAAAGAATTTCTAATAAACATGTGATAAAAATAATTTAGTAAATAATATATTTTATGATATATATGATTATGGTTTGGTAATTTATTTTTAATAAAACAATATTTATTATACTGGAGTTTTGAACATATACGATCAAATTCAAACAAGTTGTAAGGGTTTCTTGTCTCACTATTACATCCATGAGACATACACCACAATCCCCACTTATTCCTTTATGTGGTGTATATAATATCAATTTAGATATTTTATATCATTAATATATTTATCTTAATGGTATTTAAAGTTTAATTTGATGTTATTTATTTTATAGATCTTATGATTCAAAATTTACCATGTTATACGGTTTTATTTCACAATGGCACAATTATTCGAGATTGTTATTTTTTAAGTCTCTAATGGGTGAATTATTTGATATTAATATTTTAAAATAAATGTATTTTCTTCTCATATTTATATTAATGAAATTTTTCTCCTAATAATACAATTTTTCCTCTTTTGGATCTTAAAATTATTGTTAAAATGTTTTTAAGGAAAATATAACATTATTTTTCTCTTCGATCAAAAATATTTTTTCATCAAAATCCATATTTTACAAAAAATATTTTCGAAAAAAGTTTTTATATATTTCAAAATAATTTATTATATAAAACATTACCCATTTTGAATAATTAAATTTTTTTTTTGAATGGAATCATCATGTTATTTTCAAATAAAGGCTCATTTGGATTTTACCAAAAATGTGAAAGGAATCATTATTTTAACATGTACAATAGAATGAAGTTTTCCTATTTCATTACTAATCAATGTTTTAATGGTTATTTTAAAAGTATTAAAATGTTATTTTCAATAAAAATTATATTGAAAATATTTTTTTTTAAATTTTATTTATAAAAATATTTTCAAAATGATAGTTTTATTTTCCTAAAAAATGTTTTTAATGACATATTTATGGTATTTATATCCATAAATGACATAAAATCATTGTTAAACATATTTTCCACTAGAGATATGTTGTATTGATACCTTACTTATTATTTATATTTATTATTTATGATCAATTTGAATGTGGATGTACAATTTTTTTACCATTCATTATATTACTCTAGATGGTTTATGATTATGTATATTGATTTGGAAAATTATTCACATTATGTATGTCAGTTTTTAAATATAAATGATTCTATTGATATTGTTTCACCCCTTTAATATTAGGAATGAATAGGACTTATTATGTGAATAGTTGGGCCCAAAATTATATATCCCCTTAATGTATCAGTAGGTCTCACAAGTAAATTTAGATTGGGTATTCAGTTGAGGCCTTACCCATTTTTGAATGATAACGTGGAATAAGGCCATGTTGGAATGAACTACTAGAATGAGGCCTTAAAAATATGTTAATTATGTCTATCATTATTTGGTCCCTTATTATTAGATTAATTATTGATGTCTATTACATTATTATATTTCTTATAACATCTATGAAGATGTTTCAAGGTCATGTAATTATTTATTTGGATTTATTCGGTTATAATTTATTTCCTTTATATTACTCACTATTTTTTTGATTAAATTCCATGTTTTTTAGTTATTTAGCTTTCCATATTTATTATGACTATTTATTCATGATAGCTTCTATTATACGATTACCATTAATAATTAGTTATCCTCAACCATTTAAAATGGTTTATTCTTCCCAATATACCCAGAAGTGTGTTGTGATTGATATGTAGGGATATACTATAAGGAATTAATGAGTTCTCAAAGAAAACACTTTATGTATTTTATGTTCTCAATTGTAATGAGAATGCAATGTAGGTATCTAGTTTACCAAGACTGTTAAATAATGTTTTCCTTCAGGATAAGATTACTTATATCTTATGAAAATATAATAAATTATGAACTAGATCTAGGTTACTAGGTTCCAAGTCACTATAATTTGTATCCAAGTAAATTTAGTAGAAACCGTTGGTAATAGATTCATGAAAACATAAATTTGGGAATATAAACCTATGAAAAAAATATTATGATATGTATAATACAACATCTTAAGTTTTTGGTAAGGAAGAGATTATATGGATTTCCTAATAATACATATCTTTCTAGATATTACAAGTGGACAGGGTTCTAGAATATATGTACGTAGGGGTTGTAACTCCAAATGGGCACAATGGTCTTGTATCAATAATCACCTGGTGAAATACAATAGGATATAAAACACACCTGGTTTGAAACTCATGGAGTATATTCCTAGGATAATTCACATTTATATATAAAAAATTTGAAGGAATTGAAAAATAAATATATAAAAAAACAATCCGTGTTTATGTTTATGATATTAGCTATGCATAATGTTTTCAATTTATGTCAAAATTTTCACTAGTTTTGGTACTAAACATTATGTTTCATAAAGTAGTGATATAATATATTTTATTCTATTATTTATAAATATAAAATATCTTAAATAATAGGAACCATATCAATTCATAAAATCTATTTAGGGATTCCCCTAAAATGAATGAAAATGAAGCTGGAGCTACAACTGTATCTAAAATTGATAT
The DNA here is from genome assembly GCA_963277665.1 of Viscum album. Taxonomy (NCBI): domain Eukaryota; kingdom Viridiplantae; phylum Streptophyta; class Magnoliopsida; order Santalales; family Viscaceae; genus Viscum; species Viscum album. The sequence continues at coordinate 1,724,426,698 of OY728152.1, read as the reverse complement.
TATTATAACCATATTGGGGCAACTAACTCAGGTTATGAGTAATAAACTTCCACATTTAGAGAAACCAACTAATACACCATGCAGTGTAATAATGTTACAATAATTCATGCATTAACAACTTCCATTATTCAATGGGACTATAAATCAATTTTTATCTGAGAAGTAGATAAATTCCATTATGAAGATATTACCTAGTATAGAAAGTTGTTAAAGGGAGATTATTTTTGTGGAAGTTTATCATCTCACAGGAGATGCAGATCAATGATGGTAATTAATTCAAAACACTAAGGTTGATGAAGAAATAAAAAAATGGAATGGATAGAATTTAAGGTTCTCTTCTTGGAATAATATTTTCCCCACGAGAAATGAGCACATATAGAAAGATAATTGTTGAGTATAAAATAGAGAAAAGAGGAAAATGTTTCTATATATGAAACCAAATTACCTAGTTAGAAATGCATATTGTGAACTATATTTGTAATATAAGGAGAATGATTTACCAATTATATTATGGGATTAAGATAATCTACAAAAGGGAACTACTTTCATAAACATTCTCATCATGTGTGGATAAATTATCATATACTATAAAGACAAAGAATAGATTATCGATGTATTATGGATTTTAAGGGAAGAAAGATAATAAGAGAACGATAGAAAAAATATCAAATAAATGTAAGAATTGAAAGATATATTTTCAAAACTGTGATGCTTGTGGACAAAAAAACCTTGGTACATTCCAAAAAGGGAAATGAGTTTTCTTCATTTGTAGAGAAAATTCCATCAGGATCATGAATGAAATGGATAGGGATAAGAAATTAAAACAAAATGAATTAGATGTAAGTTAATGGGGAAATATTCCAACAATTTCCCCATGTGTTAAGAGAATATACCTTAGAAGAATCTATTAGATCAAGGTCAATCTTATGATATTGATAGATCTGAAGTAGAATGATTACGATGATTGTGTATTTGTATCCAAGAAATATTTTCTATAGGTTTATTATTGATGATATTATCATTATAAGAATAATGATATGCATAAGGATTTTACTATATCAGGATTTCATTATGGATTTGAAATAATGTATTGAATTATACGAAGAAATATCATTTAGTGAAAATTGATCTTTTTGAAGAAAACATGATTTATTGATGATAAACCTTAATATGTTATTTATTTTGAAATAATAATTATAATGATAATTTTAAGGGATAATATTTGTTACTATGAAATTAGTTAGTGATTTAGTGGTTTATGTTATCTTTTCTTCTATTTAGTGCATTTATGGAATTATGTAATATATTTGAAATCTTGATATTTTATTTTTGGAAGAATTAAAATTTTCATTATGGTTTTATGGTGATAAAATTATTCACATATTTAGATTGTGACATTAAGAGATACATTATACTGACTGGGGAATATAATATTGATTTAGTGACCTTCATTTAAATTTTCTTGACTTTGAATTTTTATAGACATATTTTAGTTGAGTATTAAGGTTATCAATATACAAAATGGATTATGATGAACTTTGGGTTTTATTTTGTAATGCATTCTAAAGATTTTGATTTTTGAAAATATATAGAGACTGGAGTAATTAATTGGAATTCTAGTGTTCTATGAAATGTGTATCATGTATAAAAATTGATTTTAGATATTCATTTCATAGAGTGGGAAATAATGTGGGAATTTATAGAATCATAAAAAAAGGATCAAATAGTTCCTATGAAATTGAATGATATTTTGTACATACACATTATTGTTTTCTCATTCTAGATAGTAATGTAATTCCTTAAATTCATGAAAAAGGATCTTGAAACAAAAATTTTTATCCTATTACCTTCATTTTCCATGAATAAAATGGTCATTAAAACAATAAAAACTTATGCGTTTGTGGTTTTTGACTTTTTATTGATCATTTAAATACTTATGATAAATGAACTCTATCACCCTCCATCTGTATTTGGGAATTATTTTTTTCTTCCTAGTCCATCTCTTCACTTCCCACCTATAATATCACACATGGAATCTTACTTATGTTTTTATTCCAGATAAAAATTGTACATCCAATTTTCTCACATTGATAGGATTTTTTAGTAATTCTCACAATGTGGGATTTCAATAATTAAATTTTCAATTATTGAACCCTTGATTATTGAAATCAATATTTAATTACAAGGAAAAAATTTACATAATGGTTTAGAATGTAACACCGCCATATTTTAAAATAAAAACATCATATTCGTTAGAGTATATAAATCATAAAAACAAGGTTATATGATAATACAAAAACATTAGACATTTTAATATATTTCATTTTCAATATATTCAATATATTTGATAGTATGTGATTCATGAAAAACTGGGTTTAATCAAAACACAACACACTATTAAAATTTTATCCTTTAAACCTGACCATTATAACCTAACCATTATGTTTTTGGATATGAATATTAATTATTAAATTATTTAAATTATTTTTTTACACAAGTATAAATTAAATTCATGGGTTATATTGTTATTAAAAGTAAAATAATAACCACTTGAATGAGAAATAAATGTTTTTTGGAAACATTATTTTTTATGAATAGCAGATTTGAAACGATTTGAAAAAATAATTTAAAATTATTATTTTTACCACATTTGGAAACTTTATTTGAAAAAATAATATTTATTGTTGAAATAAAAATATCAAAATCATATTTGGGTTAATTTTTGATAATTTTACAATTATCATATTTTTTTGATGAATACTGAAAAATAATGAATTTTAATTGAAAACTTCCTTTTCGATTATGTTATATATAAGATTAAATTATATTTCAAAATGGGTTTTATATAAAAATAGATAAATTTTATTAAATTTTAAATAATTAATGTTATTGGAATCAATTTAATAATTAATTTTTATATTAAATCATTTTATACTTATGTGAATTTTCATATTGAAAACCCGCTTTATCATCGCTATTGCTTATATAATTTTGAATTGAATTATTCAACATGTATAAATTTAATTTGAAAAAATTGGATATATATATTTGAAATAATAATAACAAAACCTTTTATATAATAAGATCAATTTATTTTTTTAACATTATGATTAATAAAAATAGTGAAAATTAATTAATGTGATTAAGGTATAAATGTGATTACCAAGGGTTAAACAAAAAAGATAAGGGTTAAAATGACTTACCAACTTGTCCAAATTTATTTTATAGATATATTTAGACTCTAAATTATAAATTGTTCTATATTGAAACATTTTTGAGGGTTGTGTCAATATAAAAATATCAGTGTAACTGATTTATTAAAAAAACTCCATGTGCATCCTTTCCCCCACTGATAAACGGCCATCAACTCTCATCCACAAATCACAAACCCAAATACCATTGGTTAGTCCAATTACTACCCATATATCTTCCATTAATCCATACCCCATACTATATTAATTTCATAGATCATAAATATAATCTAAAAATGATTTAGGATAAACCTAATGATGTTTCTTGAAGAAGAGGTAATGTTTCTAACAATGTATTTTCATTTTAATTCAACTTATAACTCCTTTTAATATCTTTAATTTTTTTTAAATAATAAAAACCATATATAATATAATTTTTTTTATTATTTATGTGTAATAACCTATATACATCTCCACTTCTATAAAATGGAAAATGAAACCGTCAATTGTGTGTATGGTGGACTACCGCCACGTGAACCAATGTTGTTCGTTTTTCATCATCGCCATTCAAAGGTGGATGTAATGATTGATTTAACATTTTTATATTATAATTAAGATCTTATTATAATTACTGTATTATCATATCCCATATAACTTCATACATTCCATTCCATGAGCATTTTGATAACATCCCTCATGTGTACGACAGACTACCGACTTGTAAAGTTATTTGATTTGTTTTTCTCTTACGCTATACATGGAAGGTAGTAAGGAAAATAGTTAATGAATATATGTGATATTAATTATCTAACCACAATTCTAGAAAAATAACATCACATATAAATTCTTATATTCCAATCCATTGGAAAACAACAACGTCGCTCATGCATACGTGTGGACTACTGCCTCCATGTAGCGATGTGAAAAGGTTTTTCATTTTATATTTACATGGATGATAATAAGGATGGATTTTACTAATATAAATGATATATATATATAAATAATTATTATTTAATGGTCAATTAATATTTATTTTCCTTTTATTCCATTCGTTTAAAAAATATAAAAATCATTCATACATACGTTTGACCTATTATCTACATGAACATTGTAGTGCATTTTCCCTCTATAAAATTTTACTCAAAATAAATGTATAATTATTATATATGGTAATTATATCATGTTTATAAATATTTATATGATTTATCCATGATCTAATTAAAATTAAAAAAATTTATTGAACTAAAAACATACATGAAAAACACTGCAATTATCACCCAAAGTAGTGATTTTAACAAATAATTTATAATAAATGTGTGAAAAAATAATATATATAAATAATATATGTAATGATATGTTTGATTATATTTGTATAATTGATAAATAATAAAAAAATATTTATTATAGAGGAGGTTCATACACATATGATGGAAGTAGAACAAGTTCTATGGTTTTCTCATCTCACTTTTACTTCCGTAATATATACTCCATAATCAGCACATATTCTTTTGTGTGGTTTATATAATATATATATTGATTAGTTTTATCATGAATAATTATTTTTTCATTTTATTTAATGTTTAATTTAATTTAATTTATTTCATGGCGCTTATGATTTAGATGTTAGTAATATTGTAAGGGTTTATGTCACAATCTCAACATTATTTTGGACTATTTTATTTTAAGTATCTCATAGAGAGATTATTTTAAATTTATATTTTAAAATAAATATATTTTATTCTCCTCTGGTTATTCATGAAAAATTTCATGTAATAGTATCTTTTTCAAATCTTTGGTAGTTAAAATTATTGATAAAATGTTAATAAAATTTGACTTTATGTCTCTTTTCTATAAAAAATCCAATTTAATCAATATCTATATTTTCTATTTTTAATAACTTTTTTATAAATTTAAAAAATCTTTATAAAATTAATTTTTAACCATTTTAAATATTTAAAAAATTATTTGAAAGGATTCTTCATGTTTTTTTCAAAACAAGTCCAATTTGGCTTTTACTAAAAATATGAAATGTATGATTATTTAAACATGTATAGAATTAAATAAATATTCTACCATCAAGACCAATCACTGATTCAAATATTATTTTACATGTTTTCAAATATTTTTTTTGATAAAAATTATTTTCAAAATATTTTTTGAACATTTAGTTATAAATTTTTTTAAAATGTGAAAAAATTATTTTCCCCAAAATTCATTTAGTGATACGTGTTTGGTATTTTACTCATAAACAACATTGACCATTTGTTTTAGTTATGATCCATTGGGGATATTTTATATTGAAATCATACATATTATTTCTCTCATTTTATAATCATTTTGACTGGTGATGCACAATTTTATTAACATTCTCCATATCACTCAAGATTGTTTATGATTTTATTTATTGATAAGGAGTAAGTATTAATATTTATTATGTTAGTTTTTTAATAATAATGTATATAGTGATTATGTTTCACCCCATTAATTTTATGAATGATTTGGAAATATTATTTAATGGTTGGTTCAGGGAATTTCATAGCCCCTCGATGCATCAATATGTATCATGAGACAAATTAGATTGGGTATTTAGTTAAAGCCTTACCCATTTATGTAAGATGTATTGATATGAGGCCTTGATGATAAATAGTCATGGAATAAGGCCATGATAGTATTATTATGATTTATTACATTATACATTCACCCATTAAGGGATGATTTATTTATTTCCATGTGATTATTCAATTTTTAGAATATCCATAGATATGTTTCATTATCATATGTTTATTTATATGGATTTATTTGAATATAATTTATTTCTCCCATATTATGATCAATTTTTTGATTAAATGAAATGTGTTTTAGTTATTTTCATTTAAATAATAAAAATTATTACTTATTCATGATATCATTCTCTATATGCACATCCTTATGAAGAATATGAGGTCACCCATTTATTATGTTTTATTCTATGTTGGAGACTATAAAGTGTTTTGTGATGATATGCTGGAATATGATTTGAGGAATAAACACATTATCAAACAATACGCTTAATGTATTTTATGTTTTAATTTTTAATTATAATTTGATGTATGTATCTAGTATACGCAAACTAATAAACTATTTGGTCCTTTGGGATGTGAATCCTTTAATTTTATGCCAATGTAAAAATGTAGTCACCGAATCCAAGTTACTATAGTTGGGGTTTCAAAAAAGAACCTATTATTATTATTTTTTTTGTTTTTAAAAATATTTCAGACATGTTATTATTTTTTCATAATAATAATAATAAATTTTAATGGTCTTTAATAAAATTAAAACTATTATTTATAATTTGTTTTATTATATATATACATAAATAAACACACACACACATACATATATATATATATAAAGAGAGAATAGGGGAAATAACTAACAATTGAAAAAAATCGATATATCAACTATGAATATTATTGGTGTAAATGATATAAATTTATTGATAATTATATATGAATATTTAATTTTAATTCAATTTATTGTGATAATATATTCAATATAGTAAAGGGGGATATCCTCCTTTTATGTGTCATGTGTTATAAACATCCATTACATGTGTATCCCTTTCCATGTTTCAACTTATCTTCACCTTCCATTTATCCAAATTTCCCATCCTCAAATATTTCCTTTTCCACTATATATCTCTATAATGTGAGAGGTTCCCTCCCATCTACACCTTAATCTTGTTAAATTTTCCTCATCCAATAACCTCCATCTCACATTGATCAATATTACCGAAGAATTGATCACCCCCATTATTCCCTTCCATCAAACTATTATTCTTTTCTTTTCATACCATATTGATGTAAAAATTATTCATTATTTCCTAACTCCTATTTGTGAATCTCATATGTCACCTACCATGTTCTCTCACACCATGTCCACATTATCACTACTACTATTACTTCCCAATCTCCCAGCCTCTGCCTTAGTCTCCACTTTTATAAATCAGATATCAAGATTTATTTTTGGAATTATTTTGAAAAATGACACTTTATCTAGAAAGTAATATACTATAAATAATTTTAATATCATATATTATGATTTGGTGCATCATAGAGCACAATAAAAATATGGAAAAATATTTTATTTTTGTTGGCGGGAATATATTGTTTTACGATAAAAGAAATCACATGTTGGTTGTTTTTATATATCATATTGTATGATATGGAGGAGTCTTAATGATAAGAATTTAATGTTTCAATACTCTATTCACAAAAAAACTCATTAAGTAATTCATTTGTTAAGGATTTAACATCAGAAACTCCCTACATATCAGTAATCATTAATAATCCATGGATGGGTTAGGGTTGAGTGTTACATGAAATGTAACTAGATTTCGTACTCAAACATTAATGAAATTTATGAGTAATTACATGGCACTGGGATCATCCCTATAACCTATATCAAGGAGTATAGTCTATGATAAGTGTGTGTGTGATTGTTTAACAACCATTGGCCAAGAATCTCCCCTCCCAATGCTCTCTCATTCTTCTTTTGTAACACCCCTAGATTTTGTTAAACATATATTTTTCAAATAAATTTAATATTATTGATATTTTTTACTCAAAAAACTAATATTTTATTATATAACACTCATCATTGAATTTATATTGCATTACATACAATACTAAGTGTTTCTTACATTACACACAACACATAATTTATATGAAGCATGGAAAACTATTAAAATATTATAATGATAGTTATCATCCTACCATTATAATGGAATGTATGAATAAGAGTAAAAAAATAATGAAAATAAATGTTTTACACACACACATATATATAATGAATTTTTCATGACCAAATAAGTATAAATAAAAATAAAAAAACCATTTGAAAAAAATAAATATTTTCCTAAAAACTATTTCTATGCACACAAAATTATTTTACATCAATAAATTATAAAAATAAATATTAGTGAATTATTTTTATCAAAAATATATATTATATATTCTATAAATTTTTTAAAGTTTATCTTATGAAGTTTCTATATAATAAATAAGAATAAATCAAATGATATGATTAAAAAAATATTTTTGTAAGAAATAGTTTTATCGCAGATTGAATAAATTTTTTTTATTTTTTTTAAATTTGAAAATTTATTTGAAATAATGATATTTATTTTTGAAATTATAATCTCAAAATTATCTTAGGGTAAATTTTTTATAATTTTCTGGAAAGGTAATTTTTTTGATCAATAGTAAAAAATATTTATTTTAATTGTGAATTGTAATTTCAATTAAATCATTTAAAAAGGTCCATTTTTTTAATATTATTTAAAAAGTAAAAATAGTTCAATTATATATATAAAAATCCAATTTATGATGTTATTATCAATTTCCTATTTAATTATGATATAAAAAAATTAAAAATTATGAACATTTTCTCATTGAAAATCTAATTTTTTACCTATTATATATGATTAATTTTAAATTAAAATTTTAAAATTATGTGAATGAAATTTTTAAATTTTTTTTCTATATTTGGAAAAAAATAATTTATGTTTCCTAATAATTTCAACATTATTTCCAAAATTTATGAATAGTAAATGAAATAAAAAAGTATTTACCACGGTTAAGATAAATTCGTTTACTGAGGGGTAAAATTAAAAATATAAGGGTTAAAAATGACCAAAAACAAATATAAATACCCATTTTATTGACATATATAGACCATAACTCTTATAAATTATATAATTACTAATTTTTCAGTAATGAATCTTTTTAAAAACATCAATACACATTTTTCTTTTCAAACATTACAAATGTGACACTAACCACACTTTTAGAAAGCCTCCCCCTCTTCTATCCTATTCACACTTCCAAAACGAATTGGTTTAGAAAGTAAATAAAATAATTACATAGTTAATTCTATAATATCATATATGGAGTCTTATTTTTGTTAAAAAACACATCCTAGAAAGGCTTTGGTGTAAACCAAAAGAAGCTGCCCGAACGAGATATAATGCTCTTCAACGTGTGTTTTTATTGTACTTATTCTTCCCCCTAATTCAATAATGATTAATATATAATGATATAATAAACTAAGTATATTATATATAATGAAAAATTATTTATTTTTAGAATAACCTAAGTCATTCTCCTCTCACTTCATATGTGATAAGAAATCCTCATTCATGTGTATGGTGGACTACTACCTCGCGAATCAATGTATTCATTTTCCATCATAACCTATCACAGATACATATAATGATAGATTTAATATTTATATATGATATATATTATATTATTTTACCTTTATAATCGCAATACCAAATCAAAATTATTACCAATAAACCTATTGAGAAAACAATAACATCACTCGTGTGTACAACAGACTACCGCCTCACGAACTCATGTGATGTGTTTTTCATTTTTGGTTTACTTGGATGGTAATAATAAATGATAAAATGAATATTTATGATATTTTTAAAATAACTATTCTTCTATAATTAAAATATAATATATACCTTTTTTCATTCCATTGCATGGGGGATATAGTAAAATTATTCGTGTGTATAGAGGACTACTGCCTCACAAACCAATGCAATTTGCTTCTCACTAACACTTTTAATGGAAGATAGTTTGGTTAAATTTAATGAATATATGTGATATATATGAAATATAAATCATTATTTAATGGTAATATATTATTTAACATTTATTCATTTCATCCAATAATAAAATTGAAACAACTCTCATGCGTACGTTTGACTTACCATCTCCACGAATGCTGTATATGATTTTTTGTCTCTTACATTAATGAATTACTCTAAATAAATATATAATGAATATTTATTATATTTATATAATTGTAACATACAAGATATTTCTTTAAGGTATAGACTATTTTTTTCAGCTTAATTTTTTTTCAGCCCTAATAATGAAGAATAATTAAGTCAAGGAGGTCTCAGGAATGTCCGAGGATCATTCAGAGCTTGAAGATATGACATTTAAAGAGGTAAATTAGGATGAAAAATTATGAGAAACTATGACGCCCAACCCTCATAGTTTCCATAAATTGTTTTACTGTAGAAAGTGGGTTCCTAAGGGTCTCATAGTTTGTATACAACCATGTCAAACAGAAGACAGTCGTGCGATCCATCTGCAGTTTTTAAAAGAGGATTTTTACATGGTTGGTTCATGGTTAGGGAAAATATGCACCTATCAATATTGGGTTCCCATTGTAGTAGTGTCATGGATCATAGTTGGTGCACTGTATAACCAATTTTGTGGTCAAACTATGAGCCCCCTTTTTGTGGTTGAAATTATAATCTTTCCCCTATTTAATATTTTTACCCATTTCTTCCTCCTCCCCTATTTTATATAGTATAATCCTCTCCTCTCCATGCATGATCTATCTACCCTCCACCTCCTAGGTTCCTTTCTAACTACTCTATCCAACATCCACTTCACTCACTTACAGATCCATTAGAAATATCTTGGTAATCTCCTTAATTATATCATATCTATTTTAATATTCATCCATCCTCTATTGTGATATCTTAGTGTAATCTCATTTTCCCTATTTTTAGGGCATTTGATTATATCTCTGATTTCATTCGTTCTAACTCAAATAAAGAATGACGCTGGATGAGGGAAACTATATGTGGATAAGGGTAGTGTTATAGGTTCTTTTCTATCATTTTGTTTCATCATATAATTTATGCCATCATGTAGTGAGCCAGACCCTTCTAGTGATGCCCTTATTTTACAAACTAAATTAAATGTAAAGCCTTACTGTGCGATTTATTACTCAAGATAGTGTATAATCCACCCCTAGGGTTGATCTCATTGAATTATGCCAACCCAATGGGTGTGCTCCATCATTTAGGCTTAATTTCCCTTGTTTTAAATTAGATAAACACCCCTTGAGGTGTGTTTCCACATAATTTATGATTTTAGATAATTAATTAAGCTTAAAAAATTGAATTGGACATGAGATTAAGAAATGTGAATTATGAATTATGAAATAAATGGATTTCCCAATTGAAATGTGCCAACCAATATGAAATATATGATTTAAATTATTGAATTAAATGAGATAGTATTTTAGTTATAATTGTTTTAAATTCTTTTCTTGTTTAAATGATTCCATCTTAGTGATGAGGGTGATACAAGGTGTTTTGACTTAAGGAATCATTAGAAGGACACTTCATTTCTTCTTGTTATAATTTTAAATGATTTGTATATATATCAGGGGAGACCCTATCTTTGCTTGGGATAGGATTTACAAGTGTTATTTCTTTAAAATCCACACAAGTGACAACAATTTCCAAGGGGAGACTCCTTGTACATACTCAATGGTACAATGGTCATACCTTTCTATGAGAGCCACTCAACCGCCTACATGCATTACTGTGGACAGACTCAGACATTAGATCATGTTGTTATCAAACCATGCCTATAATGACACTTGGGACAACTTTCATGGGTCACCATAGATTGGATCCTTAGGCATTAGTAATATACCAATCCCCTCAAGCAATACATGACAACTCCATTTGAATTGCCATGGGCAGGATCATGGTGGATCAAAACCCTGTTAAGAGGTTAAAAATTGAATTAAAAAGTAAATTAATGCTTTTAAATTAGAAATATTACTTTTTTTTGGAAACTTAGTGACATTTCCACCAATTCCAATCACAAGATTTAGGACAATCCATCTTCTTAAACATTACACTACTCACCTTAACTTTTTAGGAACCCCTAGTTCTATAAAGAGGATGTATCTATATCTATATATTTTTTATTCGTTATATATTATTATGCTCCAATATGATCTATGAGGGAATAGTCTCCCCACTGAAACACCCTAGGCCCTTGCTGCTAGTCGGTAGCCTCTGTTATTCGGAGAGGAACACATGTGGTATTATGGCCAAAGTCTTGAGGAAACTTTAAGTGGAATTCGGGGAGAGACACTAAAAAGTTGTATCATATATTTTTTCCTTTTTGTATTACTATTGGGATTACACAAGAGGATATGATATTGTAATTTGATAATGATCCCATGCTAAGGAGTAGCTAACCCACATATATTTAAAACCCAAATTACCAGGGATGAGTAAATGTTGTTGTTACTTGTTCTTGTTACAGTTTCATAGGTTTTCACTATTTAGTGATGCACTTGTTATGCATTGTTACTAATGTTGATATTATTTAAATGTTTTTTTATCTATAGACTTATTATATAAGGTATTCTAAATTCATGCATCATCCTAGGCACTATAGGACTAAATTTTCATGCATTGTTCCATTCCATATCTAAATTCTTCATGTATTACCCATTATTCATGCGATTATTATGTGTAAAATATTTTTTATTTCCTTATTTGATTTGGTTTTTATAAATGTAGAAAATTTTCAGTTCTCCTTCCAGGACTGAAAAACATAATTGGATCTTAATGTTTCTTCCTTAACCTAACACTGTATTCATGAATAGGTTAAAGAAGACACCTTAATTAGTTGGTTATGGAACATTGAGCCATTGAAAATTAGACGCATGGGCATGAATGTGTTGTGGTTAGGATTAAATGAACACCACAATACACTTTATAAGGTGTATGTGAACTTATAAATTTGAGATGGCAATGTATCTAAATCAACCATTAAAAGGGAATCTAAACACACAATGGAAATAAAATGAATACATCCATTAAAATGAAATGGACTGTTATATGTGAAACATGAGATATTGAACCTGACCCAACCTTGGTAGTGGAAAGTAAGCTATATCTCCTACAATATTTTTGTGACCTCTTAATACCACATATGCCTTTCGTAGGATGTAGTCAAAGTAGTGTTTTTCATTTTTAGGAAGTCCTTGTACATGTCCTTTCATCACTAATTTCCCCTACCTATTAAAAATCCTACATAAGGCATACTATTAGAAATTATAGAGATATTACACTGTGAAGACTTCATACTCTATGTTGGGATAGATATTATTAGTATACTTCAGAGGTGGTGGGCCCTGATCCACCTATAGTAAAACCTACAGTGACACCTGAGGCACATTCTTCAACTCTTCCACTTGGCGATAACGACTAGTTTTGTGAAAGATTAATTTGGTTCATGCATAAGATTTAGCACACTCCTTGACTTACCCATACTACGACATAATTGACTTGGGAGATCTAGTAGAAACATCCTCCCACATCTCAGGGGATAGAAAAACTCAGATTGCAGATTCATGGCTAGAGGACTTGTTGTCTATCTTTGAGCATATCAAGATGCATCCATAGAGGGGGGTAATTCTCATAAACTATATGATATGTGATTCCACCATGCCTTAGTAGGAAATTATGACCCATGCTGGTCTCTATTAGGGTATGGTCTAGGTTTACTTCCATAAATCCTTCTTCAACCACTTATTTCCTTAGACTATGAGAACATACCATGCTCTAGAGTTTACACACCTTCAACAAGGTGACAATTCAATGATGGAATTTTCATATCTCTTCACCAAATTGATGCCTTTTTCAATAACCTTGTCTAGTGATGGGGTGACTACTATGAGACAGCTTGAGGATGGCCATGATTATTCCATCCCCTCACAGATTAACATCATTTGGCTGACCACCATTTCAGAGATACTGAACCAGGACCTCATCACTGAGTGGAACCTGATGGAATCAGAAGATGTGAAGTTGATAAGTTCTCTATCCATGCATGGTAGGGGTTTATCTAGTGGTAGGAAGTGATGTTTCAAGGACACACATGGGGGAAGTACCATCCAGGTGGAACACATCAAAAAATATGTGGTGTGTCACCAGTGGGATAGGACATACTATAAAAATACCATGTGTATAGAAACCCTATCGATTTTTGGGCTTACATAAGGATGAGTCGCCTCCAAAATTTCTTCTGATCCTTTCTCATAGTGACTAGTGAGTGGGGTTTTGAGATATAACCACTTTTAGGTGTGGTATCAGTGACTCATAATCAGAAAGGAATCTGGTTTTCTATGGGCCATTCAGGCTGAGAAGGATGTCATAACTGAGCATTTCAGGCCTTAGAGGTCCAGAAACTGAAGTGTGGATCTGGTCAGACTACACATGAAGCATCTCAGGGCCACAGTTCAGGACACGTCTATTCCATACAACCTATGACAATGTATCATAGTCTATGGATGTGTTCATTTATAGGTTCTATTTTGGTAGCCTCCACTATAGTATCTTCTTTTTTTAATACAGGTGAATCACAATATTTTCTATCTGCTGCAACTATGTGAAGTCTGGTTTTAGTGATAGAGTACTCCGGTGATGTAATGACTGTCGACACACTATTTGGAGTTTAATAAGTGGTTATAATTCATTGAAATGAGTCCCCCATTAGAGTATGTGGCTACCATTTTTTGTGGAGTTTCATCATCCTCATGATTACAAGATTTAACATCATTCACTATATAGACCACCTTCTGCCTTATCAAGACTAGGTGTATTTCTATCAAAACTGGGTGATGCTTATACCACCCTATAGTGAAATGTATATCCATTATGGTGAATTGGATCTCTCAGATAGTTGATATTTATTAAAGAGTACTTTTCTAGGAAATGTGATATCCCAAATGACTAATATCTTCATAAGATATCAGGGAATGTTGCTCATAGATTTTCCTTCTATTGTGGATCATCACAGGTAAATCTTCCCTGATGATTTCTTTATATTACAACTTGAAAGAGAGGTATATTTCACCATATAGATTTTTCCAGCTATGGAACCGGTGTCTATTCCTCTGTATAGTATGGCACATATAGATCTCTATTAACTTAATAAGTAGATGAAAGATCTATATTATTAGGTTTTTTTCTGACCTAACACATCGACATGGGGTTCAACTATCCATTTTTCATAGAATGAAGATGGTATTCATAAATGTTTCATGTATTACCAGCCGTTAAACCATCTCAAAGTAAATAAAATTTATTCATTTCCTCAAATAAATTACCTCTTCTACCAACTCTGATGAGAAACAGTTTTCTCTAAGATTGATTTGAGTTAGGGATACCATCAGGTGTGGATGAGGTAAGAAAATATAACACATACAACATTTTGGAGTATCAATGGATTGTATATGTATCTGTTCATGCCTTTCTACTTGAATAATATACCATTAGTCTTTATGGATTTGATAAATCACGTTTTCCACCTGTATCTTGATTCCTTTGTGGTGGACTTTGTAGAAGGAATATTAGTGTATTAGAGCACTATAAACGACCATGGAAACCATTTTTATATCATTATAAGAACACTAAGAGAGAACCTTATATATGCGATGCTTGGTAAATTCCACTTTTGTATTATCAAGGTTCACTTCTTAGGTCATATAAAATCTGAGGTAGGAATATAAGTTGACATAGAATAGGTAGCACCATGGTTTCCTAGGATCATCCCAAGAATGTATTTGATATATGTATCTTCCTAGGTATGGAAGGATATTATAGGTTTTTCATCTATGACTTCCCATGCCTAGAAGTTTTGCTTATGGTATTGATCAATATGTGTGTAAAATTAGAGTGTATTGAAGAATTTGAGGCATCTTTTTGAGAGTTAATAAGAAGTATTACTTCAATATTGAACCAAATTCAACCTAAGATAGGTATAATCTATACTATTTATTGAGACACTTCCCGAATTGGGCTGGGGGAAGTGCTGATGCAAGGTGATCGGGTTGTAGCATATGGGTCCCACTATCTGAGATCTCATGATAGGAACTATCCTACACATGATCGTAAGCTATCGATCATGTTTCATGCACTATAATTTTGGAAGAATTATATATTGGATGAGTGGTTCATTTTTTACATGGATTAAAAAAGTCCCAAATATATCTCTACTTAATGAGACTTGAATATGATGTAGCATAGGTGGGTGGTATACCTACAATCGTTCAACTTTGAGATTGATTACACACATATAAAGGGTAATTCCATAGCCAATGAATTGATCCAAAAGACTCAGACTTTGGCCATCAAGAAGGCTAGTAGTGACCATAAGTTGATGGATTTGTTCTCTGAGATGCATATGGAGGATCAGGAACAACATGGACAACCAATCTTAGCAACTATAGTGATGAAATCCTCCCTTCTAGAAAGGGTTTGGATAAGGCAGTTATCTAATCACCAGGGCTTTGTTTTGTGGTAGAGCATCACTAGATAGAACCCACATCCTAGTTAGGTTATTGAAATAAATGATACCTTACTCATTTGTGGGAGTGTTTGTGTTCCCTATGATATATGGGAAGAGTTGATGAGGGAATCCAATTCCTCCTTTTGGGAAGTTACCCTATTATCAACATGATGTACCAAGACTTATGCCGTCTGTATTGGTGGTTAGGTATGAAGAGGAAGATAATAGGTTTTATCACTCTGTGCTCCACTTATTAGTAGGTGAAGGTAGATCACCAGTAAAATACAATATTTATGAAAACTATCTCTATTATTGAGTGTAAATGGAATGTAATCACCATGTATTATGTGACAGGATTGATAATATATCCTCGATGCAATAATTCAGTATGGGTGATTATCAATAGGTTGACCAAGGTTTCATACTTCATACTGATCTTGGAGACCATCTCTATTGATGATATAGGAAGGATTTATATTAGGGAGATAGTGCGCCCATATAGTGTCCCCCCAATATATCATTTAATACCGAGACAAAAATTTCACCTCGTGGTTCTGGAAAGGGTTTCATAAGGAATTGGGTTCATAGGTGCTCTTGAGTAAAATATATATCCCTTAGATTGATGGTAAGTCCGAGTTGACGATATGAGTGTTAGAGGAAATGATTTGAGAATACATCCTTGATTTTGGAGGATCCTAAGAAAAGCATATCTCTCTGATTGATATTTATTACAATAATAGAATTTCATAAACAATTTAGATGAATCAATATAATGAACTTTATGGTAGATTGTTTTGTTCACCTCTATTTTTTATAGAGGCAGGTGAGACAGCTCTACAAGATCCTTTCCTCAATCAGGAAACATCTGAGAAATTTCTACTGATTCAGAAGTATATGGCTACAACTCATTCTAGGAAGAATTCATATACCAAACCTCACTATCAAATTCTAGAGTTTTTGGTGGGAAATAATGTATTTCTATGTGTATTGACTATATTGTTTCATAGATTAATTTGGAAAAAAGGAAAGTTATATCCTCTATATTTTAGGCCTTTATAGATAGTGGAGAGAGTCGGGCCCGATAGAATATCAGTTTCTATTTCATCATAGGTGACGTGCCATGCATGAATTCTTCTACGCATCACATATTTGATAGTATCATCAAAACCCATCTCATTTATTCAACTATAGGGATATTGAGATGGATGTATACGATTCCTTCAAGGAGCTTCTGATATGTATCATTGAGTATAGAATGAAGGATCTATGAGGTAGGTTTATTGCTTTAGTCCAGGTGTTAATGCAGCACAAATTCATATAGTATGATACCTTGGAGTGGGAGGCTGATGTAGATGCCCAATGGTAGGAAAATTTCACAGAAGTCATTTTACCACCCATGGAAGGTAAAATTGGGAATGAATTCTATTAAATAGGGGTGGTTATAATGTCTTGTCATTTTCTCCAAGGTACGGACCATATGTTTTCAGTTTAATTTCATTTTTAGGCCCTAATAATTATGACTAATGAAGTCAAGAATGTATTTGGTGTGTTTGGGTATCATTTGGAGACCCATGATCTGAAATTGAAAGTGGTAAACTAGGTCGTGTGGTTAGGATAAACCATGCCACATAGCCCACACAGTTTCCCTAAACTGCAAGGCTGAAAATAGTGGGTCCCTAGGGGCTT
Organism: Viscum album; assembly: GCA_963277665.1. Classification (NCBI taxonomy): domain Eukaryota; kingdom Viridiplantae; phylum Streptophyta; class Magnoliopsida; order Santalales; family Viscaceae; genus Viscum; species Viscum album. The sequence goes on along the minus strand of OY728152.1, from coordinate 1,724,408,649 downwards.
CACAGTTTTTCACTAACCATGTGACCCAAGGAGCACACCCATGTGAGCCATCTACGTTTTTTAATGATTCTTTTTTTCCTTGGTTGGAAGACAGTTAGAGAAACCATGTGCCTAGCCGTGTGGGGTTCCCCGTGAAGCAGTGTCATGGCACACAATGGGTGTATGGTTAGGACAACTGTGTGGCCAAACCATGTGCCCCATTTTCTATGGGAGAATTTACAAATTTTACCCTATAAATTTTTAACTATTTATTCATCCTCCCCCTTTTCTCTAGTGGATTCCTATCCTCTCCACTCATGAGCTCTCTCCTATCCACCTCCTATGTTCCTTACTAACTCCTCCATGCATCATCTGTTTCACTCACCATCAGTTCCATTGGAAAGTTTTTGTCAATATCCTAATTCCCCTCCTTTATATTTAAAGTTTATTCCATCCTATTTTTCTCTATATTGGTGGAATCTCATTTGTCTCATTTTTAAGTCATTTGATGATTTCTCTGATTTCTTCCATTCTAACTCAAATTAAAGATTGATGTTGGATGAGGGATGCTCTTTATGGCTAAGGTTGGCTATCTAAGTTATTTCTTATCATTTCAATTAATCTTATAATGTGAACTATCATACCATGAGGTAGACTCTTATAAAGGTGAAATTATTTTTATAATTAAATTAAATTGAAATCCTTATCGTGACATTTTCAACTTGAGCTAGTGGCGAATCAACACCTTGGATATACCACCTTAAATTATGCTACCCCAATATGTGTTCTCCTCTGTTAAGGCTTAATTTCCCATGTTTTAAAATTTATAGACACCCCTTAAGGTGTGTTGTAACATAATTAATTCTTTTAGATAATTAATTAAGTTGAAACAACTGAATTGGACATGATATTAGGCCATGTGCCTTATTCCTTATGACATAAATGGATTACCCAATGAAAGTTCCTTGACCAATATGCCTATTATGATATAAATGCTTGAATTAAATGAAATGGAATTTTATTTAAGATTTTAATAAATGATTTAATTATTTATATTATTTTATCTTATCATCGAGGGTGATACAAGTGGTAAATACTTAAGGACCCCTTAGATAGACTCTTTTATCCTTCTTGTTAGAATTATAAAAGATTTGTAAACATTCCAGGGGTGACAAAAGCTATTCCTGGGATAGGCTCACCGAGCATTATTTATTTTACATACATAAGAGTGAAAATGGTTCCCTATGGGAGACCCCATGGATGGACTCGATGGAACGATGGTTGTACCATGCTACAAGAGATACTCAACCCCCTACGTGAAATACTAGGGGAAAACTCAGAGGTTAGATCATTCTGTTCTCACAATATTCCTGGAGTGACACTTGGGAATTCGTTTTTAGGTAACCTTGAATAGTATAATTATTTATTGGGAATATACTAGAACCCTCGATCTATACATGGAAATTCCATATAAACTTCCATGGAGTATCTTAGGGCGACTCAAAATTATTTAAAGTAGTTTTAAATTGAATTAAAATGTAAATGAATGATTTCAAATGAGAAATGTTCCTTTTATTTTGAAATCATTGTTATGTGTCCTATTATCCAAAACATAATATTCAGGATAGTTCATATTTATAAACATTATATAACCCACCTTACCTTGGTAGGAACCCCTAGTTCAGACTCACCAGTTTAGGCCAAAGCAGGTAGAATTGGACGGGTGTCCTGTCAGATCCCAATTTGATTTATTTATTCATGTCTTGAATTTATTAATTATTGAAAAATTTTAATTTTATGTTGCATTAATGGATGGATCTACACATCATTGGTGGTGGAAAAGAATGATTTTATCTTACACCCTACTCAGGCCGCCATTGGTAAACATGTAGAATTAGTGATTGTAGGTTTATATTAAGGGAAGCGGTCAGGTTCTGATGCTTGATTCATAGAATTATGATAGAATACGGGTTACATGACTGATCCCATGATTGATATTTTTGTTGTGGTAGAATTTGGTTTTTTGGTATTTTTATAGCATGTGTAATATTATTTTATCTGCTAAATCTTAGACATACTTTTTTATAGCTAAATTACCATGATAAACATATTGAATCTACTTATTATTCTGTATCTGTTTATTGTATATTTCCATTTCATGATTACTAATTATTGTTTTACTACTTTATGTTGTTTGTAAATTCTTCTACTATTTTATTTTTTTATTTTATATTTATGTGCGCTACTCTGATATTTGAGGGTATAGTCTCCCCACAGACACAACCTAGGAATTCGTTAATAGTCAATAGCCTCTAGCATTCGGGGAGGTGCACTTGAGGTCTTTTGGCCACTATATCAAGGTATAATTAAGTGGAATTCAAGGCGAGACTCTAAAATCATGGTTAACATTATGAATATTATGGATACATGATAAAATTAATAGGACCAAAAAAATTAAAAATATACACGAAAATGTAGTTATTACCAAAAAAGTGATATTAACAATGAATTATTGATAATCATGTAATAAATGATCCTAATTTAATCAATATGGAATGATTAATATGAATATTCTTTTGAAATATATGTATAATAAACTTATATTTTATTATAATTAAGTTTTCAAGGTGTTTGGAGGAAGTCTATGCCATGGATATGAGATTTCATTCTCACATTAATTTTATGTGACACAAATGCCATATTCAACACATGTTTCTTTTATGTGGTTTTTATAATACCTATGAATGAATATTATGATAACTATCCTAAAAATTATGTGGATTTACATATCAATTTTAGGATCTCTCTTTCATGGGGTTTACGATTCAATATTACCAATATGGTTAAGGTCTAATGATAAATTCTCATTGTTTATCAAGATTATTTTTGTTTATGCTTATGATATTGAAATTTTATCATCCATATCTCAAGAAACTCCTGAAATTTATTCTCCTATTATTATTTCATGAGTATACATATTTCTCCTTTATTTTCTTCTAATTATGTACTCATGATTCCAAAATAACTTTTTTGAAGGAAAACCCACATTATTTATCTCTTTTATCCAAAAATGTTTACTTATTCCATATGAATGTGTTGTAAAAATGTTTTAAAAAATGTTTAAATATTAATATGGGTTTATTTAAAGTAATTTTTAACCATTCTATAATATTAAAAAATGTTTTAAAAAGAATTTTCATGATTTTTTGGAAATAAGGTGTCTTTTTCACAAAAAATTTGAAAATATTAACTATTTTAACATGTACAACATGTACATAATATTCAACCATCATGACTAGTGAATGATTTTTTATTTTTTTATAAGTTTCAATGGATATTTCCAAAGAAACTAATTTTTAGTTTTTTTTAAATTTTTTTAATTTCTTTTAAATGTAGAAAATTTATTTTTCTTAAGAATTTTTTTAATGATTTTTAAAGTTCCTTTATATGTTTTCATGGAAACTTTCAATTAGACTAATTTTCATAATTTTTTAAGAATTTTTATTTTTTAAAATTTTATTTTTAAATAAATTTTATTTTCATCAAGAAATATTCCAAGTTATTTTTCAAAATAATTTTACATCTAATATGACATCATTTTATGTTACATATGATTTACTAGGGATATGATATATGGATATCATTCTTATTCTTTCATTTTATCATTTAGGTTTATTATGAAAAGATATTTATGAAACTCCTTTAGATTCAATGGGTTATACCATGATAGAATTCTTATGAAACCTACTTCATTTTCAATGTGTTAAGTTATGATGAAATGATGAAATGATTAAGAAACTAGTCTCTTTACCATAGGTTATTCTATGATTCAATGTTTATGAAACCCATTTCATTTCATCAATTATGATATGATGAATGTTTTAAGATCTTGTGGAATACATAGGTACGAATTTCATTGTATGATGAGTGGAAACTACATATACCTCCAATTAATTAGATAAACATATATTTAAAATGTGATAAAAATATTTGAAATAGGGAGTAAACCAATATTAATATGGTAATATTTACACTATGGTAGTCTTGGTAGTAAAACTTTACTAATACGATGGTTTGGGGGAGTGAACCCATTCCACTATAATATTATTGGAAATGATCTTTATACAACTAAAGAAATTATTTTCTATAATTTTGTTTTTTCCATAAATCTATGTATTATGAAAATTTTAGGTTCTCATGGATCATTTTATTTGATTACAATATGAATCATGTCCTAAGAAATTCTTTGATTTATTCCACTTATCAGGTTTATGATCTTTGATATGTAGGGCATGATTATTAAATTTTATTCTCACGTTCTTATTCCCTTATGCTCATGATGTTTTGATATATCCTTGTTTAACCATACAAATAATTTGATCTTAATTATTCTAATGCTTCCATTCCTAGGTTAGGATGAATGTTATTAGGTATGATATTTCTATGAAGGTTGATGGTTGTGATGAACATAGTTGGAGATTATGTAACTCACTTATAGAATAATTATTTATGTTTCTATTTTTCCAAAGGCAATAAACCTAAAATATTATAGCATGTATCATTTTGATATATAGTGAATATTCATCTATTATGATGTAATATTTATGTATGATAATTTTTGGTTATTAAAGTTGGTATCAGAGCAGTTTAGTTATTATTTGGAAACTATGGTGATAAAATATTATTGATATCCCTAGGGATATTTCTCTGGATATGTATTGGGATTTGTATAAGGAAATGTTGAAGTATTTTTAACAGTATCAGAAAATGTGGAATAATTTTTTTAAGAGATATAGAATTTGGTTTTAAAGAAATTACATCCCTATTTGTACACATTAAGTGGATGTGTCTCTGGTATATGGGTACCAAGGGTTAATAATAAAAAAGGGTGCACTGATATGGACTCTATCTTTACCTAGTGCATGTCCAGAGGCCTCACTGTACCCTTGGTTTGACACATCTGGGGGATATGTTTGGGAAATAACACACTCTTTATAAACCATTATGATGAATTTGAATATTGACATCTATTAAGATATGATTTCATATATTTAAAAGATGGTGTCAGGATTTATCCTTAATATAAGTGATTTTTCTTTATTATGTTGTTTCTAACTATGATTGTTGTTGATTACACTATTATTTATGGTTTTAGTTAGTGGAGTGAACTATAAGTAACTGGGTTAATGTTAAATGTGATAAGAAATGTGTTGATGAGGAACCAAATCTAAAAATTAATAGATTAAAGGATATTTCCATTATTCCTAATTAGTAATCATGGGGTATGACTATGAACTATCACTATAACCATGTTTTGGACACTCCAAATACTAGAAGGATATCATTTGTTGAGAATTTCTATAGTGGAGCCCATAGAGGAATGATTATTCAGTTTTATGTATATTGAAAATGTGCTAAAAATATCTCAAGTGAAGGTATCTAAGGAAAAATAATATGTTTTATGTGTAGAAAATAAAGGCGCAAATTAAAAAATTTCTAAGGGGAAATGAAAATTTACTTTAACATTGTGAATGTGACTATTGGACTTCCTAAGGTATTAATAACATATAGATTTTTTAATTGTGCAATGTATGGGTATTAGGGATGTTGATGTATTAAGTTGAAATATCAAGAATATGGTCATAAATGTTGTATATGTAAAGGTATTTCTATTTATGATGAAGCCACTATAAATGAAATGTGAAAGAAATGTGGTACTATGGGATATGATGATAAATCCTAGTTAATGGTATAATAATGATGTAAAATGATTGAATAGTTTATGTGTTATAATTTACGAATTATGTGATGTGAATAATTGAATATATATATGAATTTTTATGTGTGATACTTAAATTAAGGATTTTTAAACGTATATTGAATGATAAGGATAACCTAGACATGTGATTTTATGGAAATTAGATATTTTATAAAAAAACATGATCAAGGGATGATAACCCTTAATATGTTCCTGATTATAAAATAATGATATTTGGATAAAGAGATGATGGATATGAATAAAGTAAAATTGATAGTATTAATGACCCTGAAATTTATTAGTTATTTGAATATTAAGTGGTTTAATTTATAATTGAAAAATTTTACAACTTTTTTGGATTTATATAATATATTCAATAATCTATTTTTTTTATTAAAGGAATGAAGAATTATGTATTTTTTCATTATCTTTTTATGGTAATGCTATTTATTACCATGTTTCAAAAAACTTTATGATCAATGTATTCACATATTTGGTATGTGACATTAATATCTAAATTATGTCCTTTGGTGGATTAATGATATGTTGATTTTTTAAATTTAGTGGACTTCTTTCTAAATTATTGGATTTTGAATTTGGTTAGACATGGAGGACCATTAATGTTAACTATAAATGAAATGGATTATGTTTAACATTGGATGTTATTGAATAATTTATGCTAATAATTTTTTTTGATAATAACTGGAGAAATATGTAATGAAATATCAATTTTTTATGGAACATATGATCCAAATTTTCTTCAGGAATGAAAATATTTAACGTAATTTTGTAAAGTAACATATGAAGTAAAAATTCATTGAAGCATAAACAAAGGATGATATTGTGATTATGAAATGGAATGAAATCAAGTATGTATATTGTTTTATAAAAATTACCCAAATTTCGTAATAGTATATTGAAATAAAATTATATCATGTTTACATCATTTATGATGATATCAATTGCCTTTATCATACCTATTTGGTTTATGGTTTTGTGGTTTTTGATTTTCATAGGACCATTAAATTTCTTCTGATCAATGATCTATGTCACTCTCTATCATTATTTGGACATTATGGTTTTCTTCCATGTCCAAATTATCACTTCCAACCTATGTTCTCGTATTTGAAAAACTGGTATTTGATTTTCTAAATGAACTTAAAGTATCCCTTTCTCTCTTTTAAATAAAATGTTTTGTTAACTATTTTTAAGATGTGGGTTTCCCACAAAGGTATTTTCAAATGTTAAATTATTTTTTTTATCGATAAATGTTTCAAATTGTGAGGAAATAATTTATTTAAGGGGTAAAAATCAACAATGCAAGAATTTTTAAATATATTTATTTTCAAATAAAATTAATCATTTAAATTTTTTTGGTGCAATAAATATCTATTTTATATTTCATTATAGAAAATACTATTTTTATCTTACATAACATGAAATAATGAGTGTATCCCACATTACATGCAACACTTATTTTTAAATAAGCATTAAAAAATATTAAAATATTCTTATAGTAGTTATTACCTAGAGGTTAGAATGGTGGGTATGAATTGGATTTATTAAATTATGAAAATATATGGTTTACAAATGTGTATATAATGTTTTATTTGGAGACCAATACATTATAAATGAATGAAATGGATTGGAAAAAGGAAATATTTTTCTGAAAAACTATATTTACGCACACAAACTTGTTTTACCTCAATAAATGAAAAAATATTTTTTTTAATGATTATAATGAAATTTTTATATCATATATTAAATAATTTTTTTAACATTTATCTATTTTTTGATCTAAAACATATAATGAAATCCATTTTTATGCTTAAAAACTATATTTTTCTAACAAAGCAATTTTATGGCGTTTTACATACTTATTTTTGATTTTTTTAAATTTATATTTGAATGTATTTGAAAAATCATATTTCATTTTTTAAATCTTTAAATCAAAATTATCTTATGGTTAATTGTTGATAATTTTTTGAGAATATAAATTTTTCTATGAATAGTGAAAATATTGGCTTATTTAAGAATTCTTATTTATATTCAAGTATTTAAAAACATATGAATTATTATAATATTGTTTTAAAATAATAATTTTTTAAATTATATAACTATTATAACAATTTATTCCATTTTAATCAATTTCATAATTTATTTTATATGAAAACATTATAAAAATCTGAATATTTTCTGTAGGGACCTGACCATAGTTACTCGGAGCCAGTGAATTATTTTATTAAATTTTCATATAAACAAGTAATATGAATCCCAAAGGACTGAGTAGTTTTGTATATTTGGAAGAAATATAGATACATAAGTTCAATATTACAAATTGAAACAAAATACAACATATAAATTCATTTGAAAACATCCATATCTCCAAGGTTATCCCTGCAGTTCATTCATACAATACTTCTTCACATCCTGGGGAAAATAAAACATAAGAAATGAGTGAGCTAAAACACTCTGTAAGTGTAAGTAATATTGTGTAATATATCATAAACATAAACATTAGTCATTGTGAATAACTAAAAACCCATGCCTTTAAAAATGAACTTGAACATGGTATGGTAGGAATAAGAGATAAATAAATAATTCCATAATAAAACATAATCATGGGTATTATACTAGTCGAATAACCACATGAACTATTATTTACTAGTTTCATAATGATAAAATGTATAATATGGGACATCATAACCATACCGTCAAGGCCTCGTGCTAAGACCATAAATAACCATACCGTCAAGGCCTTGTGCCAAGAATCCAGTTTGTATCATGAGACCTACCGATGCACCGAGGGGCTATAGTGGGCCCCACCCGACACTTAATAAGTCCAATGAATTCCTCATATGGATTGGGATAAATGTAAACAATATATACATTCATATTGAAGATAATATATGAAATGTAAATAACTTTCCCCAAACATTAAGCATAAACACTAACCATTCAGAGTAAATTGGTGATTGGTTTTAAGATAGAACATCCACAGTCAAAATAATCATTACCCATTCAATTAAATATGGTATATTATATCATAAAATATCAATCCCAATAATACATAATAATTAATAATAGTGTTGAAATAGATGAATACACTCTTATAAAATCATCGAGTAATTCTTGAGATAAATACTCTTTTACTTTGTAAATAAGAGTTATTTTGGAAAAATCTTTGTAAAAAAATAGAAGTGAAGTAATATAGTATTTTAATAATAAAATTATTGATTTTAAAAAGATTATGGTTTCTAAAAACATATCATATAGTTTTCTTGAAAATAGGTAAGAATATGTGAAATTCCCTTGAATCAAGCTTGTATTTTGTTAAGAATTTCTAAAAGATCCTTATAAAAGATATAAATATCCATACATGAAAGTAGATTTCTAGCTAGTACACATATATATAACATTAAAACAAAATTTATGAGGAGTAAATATAAATAAATAATAATTTAATTGAGGTAAGTAGAGAATAAGAGTAACCTGAATGAAAATGGAGGTTTGGGTAGAAAACTTTTACCTTCTGTTTGAATATGTTCTGATCTTGAACGTAAGGTCCATGAATATGAAATTAGACTTAATAATATCTTAACTCAGAACCTCTTAGACAAGTATTTGATTTAGTATAATTTTATTAAGTTCATTTATTGTCTTTTTTATGGGTTAAGAGATTCAATATCATCGTTTGGGAGTTCTTGTTTAATTAGTTTTGATGATCAGTTTGTTTGTATGGAAGTTAATGTAAAATGAGAATTGAATTCTGGAATTGATGTTATATGTTATTAATTTTCACATAGAATGTTAAATGTCCATATAATTAATTTTATTACTTTGGGAGAGGATGAATCATTAGACAAACTTTTAATGATGAACGCTTGGATTAATTGGGTGGTTTTTGGATCACAATGAACTCATTTTGTTTTATAAATTATTACCATGTGTATAAAAATGAATCCAAAAAATTAAATAGGATATATTAAATATATTATTATTTTGTTTAATCATTAAAATTGTTTCATTACCATAATTTAATATGATAATAGAAGTAGAAAATCCATCGTGCTTGAATGTGATAAATTAACACATCTCAGATGGTGTTTTCATTTGTAGTATAAAAGGAGGGGAAATGAGATATGATAATGAATTATTAAATTATAATAAAAACATTATAGTACATTTATGGTATTGGATTTATCATAAAATTTGGAGTAAATTTTGTGAGGAAAGAAAAATAAACAAAGGAACTTCAATGAAAATAAAAGAAATGAAAAGAGGAATTTACCTCTTGAATTTTTCTTCCTTGAGAGCCTCTTTAGGGGAGAGGATTTGGTATTTTGAAGATACCAAGGGATTATGGACATGGGTAGGATATTATGATGATATTTTAGTAGAATTTAGACAAGGTACAAGCCTTGATAGGAGTGAATAGAAGAGGAAAGGAGGGGTGGTATTTATAGCGGAGGAGAGGAGGGGTTTCTCGCTATTTCAATCATTAGTTTAATATTTTTGCTCAAGAATATGAATAGTCTTGATTCTTGTGACCAAAAATAGTAATAAGTGCATGTGAGTTCAAACCAAGTGGTTCTTACATTATCCTTCCACCACTTATGACTTAATAAATCATGTATTTAACATTTAGTGCAAATTATCGCATTTTACTATTCACAAAAATTCAAGTATTTTAGAAAAATCCCAAAAATTCACCCTAACCATTTATATATATGTAGAATTAAAAAAATAACTCCATTTTATAATTTTTTTTCCAAATAAGTGAAATTTAATGTTTAAATAAAATCATTATTTACTTGAAAAAAAGAGATTTAAAATTTATTTTTTTTATAATACATTAAAAAATTAACTGAGGTCTCATAAAATTATTCTAAAATCACAAGACAACGAAATATTTATTTAGGAATAAATTTATTGAAAAATAATTTTATTAATTTATTAATTTAAAATTTTAATTAAATATTTATTACTCAAAAAAATACCAACACATAATTATTAATATATAAAATAGTCTATTTCATTTATAAGGTGGCTAAATTTTATTATACATTGATTAGTGTGGTTACTATTCATAAGGGTCATATTACTATTCATAAGGGTATGTTACTATTTATAAGGGTCAAGTTACTATTCACCAAAAATATAACTTGATCCTATCATACTCTAAATATCTTACTGAATGAAACTGTGTATGTCTGTTTTTAGAAATTTAAAACATAGAGGTGGAAAAATTATGTTTACTGGCTAGGTTGAAAAGAAGTGGTGTTTTGTAGAGACTTAGTGTTTTATGCATTCAATATTAAATTTATTTGAAAATCCTTGGGGTGTTACATTCTCCCCCCTTACAAAATTTCATCCTCAAAATTTCAAAATGTTACCTCATAAAAAGATTTTGGTTGTTCTTCATCATAATCTCCTCATTCTCCCATGTTTCTTCTTCAATTTTATGATTTTTACAATGTAACTTTACCTGTAATGTCATTCATTTCCTCATCACCTATTACTTAGTGTCTAGAATTTGGATAATCTCTTCAGAGTAAGATAATTCATGTTCCAATTCTATACCTTTAGAAGTGAGGACATGCGTTGGGTCTAACATGTAATTTCTAAAAAATGAGACATAGAACACCTTGTGTACTTTAGATAGGCTAGGTGACATGAAAAAATGATAATCCATAGCTCCAATTCTCTCTATAACTTCAATAGGGCCAATATATCTGGGGATTAGTTTTTGTTTCTTCCCAAATCTTATAAAACCCATTCGTAGAGATAATTTTAAGAAAACATGATCTCTCACTTGAAATTCCAAATCCTTCCTTTGATTATAAGAATAACTCATTTTATAGCTTTGATATGATTTGATATGTGTTTAAATAGTCTTTACCTTCACTTTTGTTTCCTCCACAAGATTTGGACCCACAAGCTTCCTTTCACCGACTTCATCCCAACATGTTGGTGTATGACATCTCTTTCCATAAAATGCTTCATATGGTTCCATTTGAAAGATATAATGGAAACTATTATTGTAGGAAAACTCTAAAAAAGGTAAATAATGATTCCACATACCTTTAAAATCAAGTGATCATAATCTCAACATGTCTTCTAAAGTTTAGATCGTCCTTTCTGATTGCCCGTCAGTTTTTGGGTGGCAATAAGTACTCAAACAAAGATCAATATCCAAATATTTCTGAAGTATTTTCTATAATTTTTATGTAAATCTTGGATCATGATCATAAAAAATTGAGATAGGTTCTCCATTAAGTCTCATAACTTCAATTATATAGAGTCATGCAAGGAATTTGAGTGAAAAATACTCCCTTATGGCAAGGAAATGTGCAGATTTCATAAGTTGATCAATAATCACCCATATTGAATCATTATTTCTTGGAGTTTTGGGTAATACTATAACAAAATCCATGGTGATATCATCCCATTTCCATGTAGAAATTGATATAGGTTGCATGAATCCTTTCAGATGTTGTCATTTGGCCTTCACTTGTTTACATACTAAACATCTTAATACATAATATGCAATTTCCCTTTTCATGTTTTCCCACCAGAAATGTTCCTTCAAATATCTATACATCTAAGTGCTACCGGGAAATATAGAGAAATTAAAACTATGTGAATCTTCCAATAACTCCCTTTTTAGCTCAAATATAGCTGTAACACAAATCCTCATCCCAAATTTTAGAATTCCATCTTTATATACGAAGTCTTGAAACTTCCCATCATTCAAAACATTAATTTCTTTTGAAGATTCTCATCATTAGGTTAAGAACTTTTAATTATTTCCAATAAATATGGCTGGGAAAACAATTTAAAATGTAATGATGTTTCACCTTCTTTTATAATTCCCATGACCATCCTTACTAGATCCATGAATACATGATCCCTTTAAATCATTATTTTGTTTAAAACTCCATGATCCTTTCTTCTCAATGAATCAACTACCTTATTTGCCTTTCCTAGGTGGTATTGTATAGAATTATCATAATACTTGAGTAGTTATAGCCATAACATTTGCCTCATGTTGAGTTCTTTCTATGAGAATATATATTTTAGACTATTGTGATCCGTATATATCTCACATATTTCACCATAAAGATAGTGTCTCCAAATTTTTAGATAAAATATCACAACATCTTACTCAGGATCATGATTAGGATAGTTTTGTTCATGAATTGTTAACTACCTTGATGCATAAGCAATAAATCTATCATTCCGAATAAGGACACAACCAAGTCCTTTCTTTGATGCATCACTATAGATCCCAAACCCATCATTCCTCGATGGAAGAGTTAGGATCAGAGCATTCACTAATATCCTCTTTTAATTATTTTAAACATTCATCACATTCGTTGTTCCATATAAACTTAACCCCTTTACAAGTAATCTTAGTTAATGGGTTGTCTAATCGAGTGAAGTTCTGGACAAAATATAGTTAACAACCTAATAAACCAATAAAACTACATATCTCAGTTATGTTCGTTGGTGTAGTCCATTCCTAAATGACCTTTGTCTTCATAGGATTAACGAACATTCCATCCTTAGAGACAATATGTCCAAGAAAATAAATTTATTGGAGCCAAAATTGACACTTTCTAAACTTCTCATATAATTCATTTCTTCTAAGAGTCTTCAAAATAATGCGCAAGTGGTTTTAATGATGTCTGTAGATTTTGGAGTATACCAATATATCATCAATAAATACCATTAAAAATTAATCATGATATTCCTTGAAAACCCTATTTGTTAGATCCATGAAGACCGAGGGTGAATTAGTCAGTTCAAAAGGCATGACTATAAACTCATAATTCCCATACCTAGTTTGAAATGATGTCTTTGGAATATCTAATTTCATCACATGAAAGTGATGATATCTAGATCGAAGTTTAATATTTTAAAAATATTTTAATCTATTAAGTTTATCAAATAAATCATCAATGCGAGGTATGAAATACTTTTTCTTTATTGTTATAGCATTGACCTCTCTATAGTCAATGCACAACCTCATAGATCCATATTTCTTCTTAACAAAATGAATAAGGGATCCCCATGGAGAAACACTAGGGCGAATAAATACTTTATCACTAAATTAATCTAGTTTTTTCTTCATTTATACTAATTACATAGTGTCCATTCTATAAGAAGACTTTTATATAGGTCTTGAATAGGGAATTAAATCAATAAAGAACTCAACTTCCCTCTCTGGAGGATGTCCAGGTAAAGCCTCTATAAACACATCAACATATTCTTTCACAATAGGTACGTCCTCTATTTGAAAATTACTTTCCACACCCATAGATATTTAATTCTCTTCCTCCCTAATAATTGAATTTAGTTGAGCTATTGGGGGTGGATCTAGATGAGAATCAGATGGTGATGTTTCTGCCCTAAAGATAAGGGACTCCACATCAACATCAAAAATTATAACTTCCTTATTTTTGAAATATATTTTAGCATCATAATTTGAAATCCAATCCATACCAAGGATTATATAAAATTCAATCATGGGTATGATGATAAAATTGGTAGATAAAGCACTTTCATATGCCATAATGGGGACTTCCTGACACATCTTTGTTGCAATGATACTTCCCTTAGGAATTTTGATTAACAACTCATTTATTAAATAAAATTGGAAATATATAATTTTCTTGGAAAAATAGGAAGATATAAAAGAATTTGAGGATAGAAAATCAAATAAATCATTATCTAAGTTTGATTAAATGATTAAAGTACTTTCCACCACATCGTTAGGAACTTCAAACTCAACAGTTGTGACCGCATAATCTTGGACTTTCTCCCTTGGCCTTTTTTGGGGGAAGTATCCTTGGAACATAGGATATTCATGTGAATAATTTCCTATATCTTTACAATTATAGAAAGAACATTGGAAACTTATTTCATTCCCTTAAAATCACAAGAATAGTTGCCTTTTTCTCCACACTTGTAACAAATAACCATCCCCTTCAAGAAAGTACCATCGTGTTTCTTCCCACAATTACTATAGGGTGGAAAGTCAACTATTCCCTTATTCCCCATTTCTTTATTTCCTTTTCTAGAGTTTTCAACAACCCTCTTCTTCTCTTTATTTACTTTAAATTCATATGAATTATAGAATTACTTTTCTCTCTTGATAGCACATGAGACTATATCTTCATATGATGAGAAATTCTAGGAGAATAGTGACCTTTGGTGGAATATTTTGAAACCATCAAAGAATCAATCAATATTTCTCCTTAAATTATGTATGTAGTTTGTGGAAGGAATTTCCATCCCTGTAAAGTTTTCTTCATACTTGGAAACATTCTCATCCTACATATGCTTTAAATTCAATAATTGCCTTTCCATATTAGCTTGTTGTTCATGGAGAAAATATTTTTCTAGGAAAATTTCATTAAAATACCTCCATTAAACCTTTTAAATCTCTTCCCACATTTGTTTTGTTTTGAATAAATGAACATCATTGATCAAAATCTCCCAATAGACAATACACTTCCATGAAAACCTTATCTATTTCATTGCTTCCCAAAACAAGAAATATATTCTCTAAGTAACTTATCCACTACTACGCTAAAAACAGGTTTGTAGTCCCATTAAATGATAGTGGCTATTTTTGCATAAATTAGTATTACATAGATACTCCACATTGTGGATCAAAATTCTTTATACAGTTAAGGATATTGTTCATAACCTGAGTCAGCTATCCCAGTATGGTAATAATTTTTTCAACACTAGTCGCAACATTATTATCCTGCATAGGAGGGAAATCCCTACATGGGATACATGCGTTCATGTGATTTCCATTCCTTCAAATAGGTTCCATTTATAAATAATGGCATACACTAGATTAATTAAATAATCATAATGTATTATCTCATCATAGAAAAATACTTAGCATGCATTGAAATCATAGGCATAGCTAATCTCATAATCATAAACATGGTTTCTTTGAGGAAAAAATTACATTTAATTCCTTCATAATAGTTTGTAAATAAATGTGAATTATCCTAAGTATATCCCTAGGGAGTGTCAAACCAGATGGTAGTAAGTCTCATTTTCATGTTCTAGGATACCTTGGGTTATGCTTGAAACTCCTTGTCAGAGTTGTTACTCCTAGGTATATCTGTGCCAGAACCATGTCCACTTGTAGTATCCATAAAAGTATATATTTTCTAGAAAAATCCAAAAAATATATTACTTAAAAAAACCTAGGATGTTCTTGATGCTTATCCTCAAAGGCTATCTTAGGGATTTTCCCTAATATATGTTTTCTAAATCTAGTTTCCATGCTTTCAACTAAACTTATTCTGATACCAACTATAAGAACCTGACCCATGTTTCCTAGAGTCATTGCCTTATTTTATTACATTGGAATATAAATAAGGAATATGAATCCTGAAGGACCATGTATTTTAGTAGATTTGGAAACAAGATACATAAATAAGTTCAACATTATAACTTGAAATGAAATACAACATAGAAATTCCTATGAAAACATCCATATCTCCAAGGTTATCCCACAGTTCATTCAAAAAACACTTCTTCAAATCCTAGGAAAAATAAAACCTAAGAAATGGGTGAGATAAAATTCTCAGTAAGGGAAATAAATATAGTGAAAGATATCATAAACATAAACAATATGCATGATGAATAACTAAAAACACATGCCTTTAAAAATAAACTTGAACATAATATGGCAGGAATAAGAGTTGAATAAATAATTTCATAATACAACATAATCATGGGTATTATACTAGTCAAACAACCACATGAACTATCAATTAGTAGTTTCTTAATGAGGAATGAATAATGCGGGACATCATAACTATACCATCAAGGCCTCGTTCCAAGACCATAAATAAACATACTATTAGGGCCCTGTGCCAAGACTCTAGTTTGTCTCATGAGACCTACTGATGAACCGAGGGGCTATAGAGGGCCCCACCCAACACTTACTAAGTCTAATGAATTCCTAATATTAATGGGGATAAACATAAATAAAATATACATTCATATAGAAACTAACATATGAAATGTAAATAACTTTCCCCAAACATTAAGCATAAACACTAACCATTCAGAGTAAATTGGTGAATGGTTTTAAGATAGCACATACGTAATAAAACTAGTAATAAAACATTAAATTAAATATGGTAGATGGTATAATAAAATATTAATCCCAATAATACATAATAATCAACAATAGTGTTGAAATATATTAAGATACTCTTATAAAATCAACGAGTAATTCTTGAGATAAATACTCTTTTACTTGGAAAAGAGGAGTTCTTTTGGAAAAATATTTGTATAAAACCAGAAGTAAATTAATATAATATTTTAATAATAAAATGAGTGATTTTATAATGATAATGGTTTCTAAAAACATATCATAGAGTTCCCTTGAAAATAGGTAAGAATTTGTGAAATTCCCATGAATCGTGCTTGTATTTCGAAAAGAATTTTTGAAAGATCCTTTTAAAACATATAACTACCCATAAATGAAAGTAGGATTCTGGTTGGTACACATACATAGAACATTATAATATAATTTATTATGAGTAAATATGAATAACTAATAATTTAATCTAGGTAAGTAGAGAGTAATAGTAACTCGAATGAAAATGGAGGTTTAGGTAGAAAACCCTTACCTTATGTTCGGATATGTTCCGCTCTTGAAAATAAGGCCCTAGAATATGAAATTATACGTATTAAAAAATTAATTAAGAATATATTAAACATTTATTTTATTTATTATAATTTTATTAAGTTCATTTAGGGACATTTTTATGGGTTAAGAGATTCAATATCATCATTTGTGAGTGCTCGTTTTATTAGTTTTCATGATCAATTCATTTGTATAAAAGTTAATGTAAAATGAGAATTGAATTCCAAAATTAATGTTATATTTTATTAACGTTAATATATATGGTTAAATGATCATATATTTAATTTTTTCACTTTGGGTGAGGATGATTCATTAGAAAATTTTTTAATGATAAAGCCTTGGATTAATTGGGTGGTTTTTCGATCACTTCAAACTCATTTTGTTTTATAAATTAATACCATGTGTAAAAAAATGACTCCAAAATAGTAAATAGGATATATTACATATATTATTATATGGTTCAATAAAAAAAATGGTTTCATGACCCAAATTAAATATTTCAATAGAAGTTGAAAACTTATCATCCTTGAATGTGATAAATTAACACATTTCAGATGGTGTTTTCATCTCTAGTATTAAAGGAGGGGAAAGAAGATATGATGATGAATTATTCCATGATTGTAACAAAATTATAGTACATTTAAGTGACTAGAGTTATCATAACATTTGAACTAATTGATGTTAGGAAAGAAAGAGAAAGAATAGAACTTGAAAGAAAATAAAAGAAATGAAAAGATGAATTTACCTCTTCAATTTATCTTCCTTGAGAGCCTCTTTAGGGAATAGGATTTGGTATTTTGAAGTGTAAAAGGGATACTGGTAATGGGGAGAATCTTGGGAAGATATTTTATCAGAATTTAGACAAGGCACAAGTCTTTATAGGAGTGAAGAGAAGAGGTAAGGAGGGGTGGTATTTATAGTGGAGGAGAGGAGGGGTTTCTCATTATTTTAATCACTAGTTTAATATTTTTGATTAAGACTATAAATAGTCATGATTATTGTGACAAAAAATAGTAATACGTTCACATTAGTTTGAACCAAGTGATTATTACATCATCATTACATCACCTATGACTCAATAAATCATTTATTTATCATTTATTGAAAATTATTATATTTTACTATTCACAAAAAACTCATGTATTTTAGAAAAATACAAAAAATTAAACCTAACCATTTTTTGATGTTTATAATTCAAAAATGAACTCAATTTTATCAAAATAATTTTCTAAATAATATAAATTTAATTTTTAAATAAATTCATTATTTACTTGAAAATACATATTTTCATTTTAAAACAGATTTTATAATACATTAAAAAATTAACCGAAGTCTCAAAAAATTAGACTAAAATCATAGGAAACAAAAATATTTATTGAGGAATAAATTTACTGATAATGAATTTTATTAATTTACTAATTTAAAATTACAATTAAATATTTATTACTCACAAAAATACCAACACTTAATTATTAATTTATAAAATAGTATATTTCATTTATAAGGTGCCTAGATTTTATTTATAATTTCATGGGTGTGGTTACTATTCAAAAGGGTCATGTTACTATTCATAAGGGTATGTTACTATTCATAAGGGTATGTTACTATTCATAAGGGTCAAGTTACTATTCACCAAAAATGTAAGTTGATCCTATCATACTCTAAATATCATATTGAATGCAACTGTGTATGTCGGTTTTTTGAAAATTTTAAAACATAGAAGTGACAAAATTATGTTTTCTAGATAGGTTGAAACAAAGTGGTATTTTTTAGAGACTAAATGTTTCATGCATTCAATATTAAATTTATTTTATAATACTTGGGGTGTTACATTTTCTCTTTGGAAAACCTCTTTTTTATCACTTATGTGGAACTAATTTTAAATTAAAATCATCTAATTTTGTGAATGTAATTTGGAAATATCGATTAAATATTTTTAATAATAAAAATTTATATTTTAAAATATATTCATCTTAATTTTTTACTATAATTAATAGTAAAATCAATAAAAAATTAATTATTATGGTTAAGCCAAAAATGGGTTTATCAGCGGTCAAACTGAAATGATATGGGTTAAAGGTTACCAAAAACATATAAATAAAAAATTTACTGCACATATTTAGACCTTATATCATATAGGTTTGATAATATCCCATTTTGTATCCTTTTAGATTATGAAAAACGTGGGTACACCTTTTTCTTTTCAAAAATTACAAATGTGTCACTCACCTGACTTATAAAAGGCCACCCTATCTCCTCTTCGCTAAAAGATTCCAAAATCAATTGATTATATGAATACATAAAACACTTCCATCCTTTATTCCATACTATTATCATGTAATCATTATTTTGTTTATAAATCCACCTTAGGAAAGATTTTGGTCCAAACTGAAAGGAATGTTTGAAGAAGAGGTAATGTTCATCAATGATCGTTTTTCCTTTATTTCTACTACAACCTCCTTCAATTTTTTTAAAACATGATTATATAATATAGTAATTATATTATATATATTTTAATTTTATTATATTAATTTCATATCCTAAATAATTATCCTCTTCTGTCAAATGGGATAAAAAATAATAATTCATTTGTACGAAAAATTTCCACCCCACGAATAAATGTTCTTTATTTTCCATCACCACCCCTCTCAGATGGATATAATGATAAATTTAATGTTTATATAAGAGAATTATTATATTATTATAATTTTTATTTATAATATAATATATATCATCTTACCTAAAAACCTATTTGGAAAACTATAACGTCGCTTGTGTTTACAGTGGACTACCTTCATGAGAAACGATATGATTTGTTTTTTATTTGTTATTTACATGGATGGTAATAATTAAATATTAAATGAATATATATGTTATATTTAACATAATTATACTAATATATTTATTATATCATATATAAATTCTTACATTCTATTCTGTGGGGGATACGATAATGTTGTTCCTCTGTACGGTGAGCTACCGGCTCATGAAGCAATGTGATTTCATTTTCAATAATGCTTTTCACAGAAGGTGATTAGGGAAAATTTATTTGATATATTAGTTACATATAAAATAGAAACAATTATATAAATATAATATATTATTTAACTTTCTTTCATTTATTCCAGAAAGAAAATGAAATCCAGTGTTCATCCATATCTACAACCTATATTATTCATGATTAGTGTATTTTATTTTCTTTGTTTAACATTTTTGGATTACTATAAATAAATAAATAAATAAAAATATATATAATTAATATATATTTTATTTATATCATGTTTGAGATTATATATATGGGTTAACCATGATAAAATTAGTAGGACCAGAAATAAGAACCAAAAAATACTTGAAAAACAAAGCAGGTATTACTAGAAAAGTGAATTTGATAATGAATTATTGATACATAGGATATAAAAGGTCTTAAGTAAATCTTATTTGTTATGATCCATAAGATTATATTTATGAAATAAATTTATAATATACTTATATTTATTATACTAGTGTTTTGAACTTTTATGAATAAAGTCAAGACTTACAGTAAGGTATTACAATCCCACTGTTATTTTCAGTGAGACACATGTCATATTCACAATGTGTTTCTTTATGTGGTGTATATATTTTCTGTGAATTTATTTTATGATGATTAATAAAAAATTATTATTATTTACATATCCATTTTTGGATATCTCTTTCAATGGTCTTATAATTCAATTTTACCAAAGTCATAACAGTCTTATGATAAAATCTCATCATTTATCAAGATTGTTTATATTTATGCTTCTGATGATGAAATTATAAGACCCATATCTCTAGAAACTCAATAATTTTATTATAATATATTTATTTTATGAGAATACATGTTTTATATTAATTTTTTTTCTCTTTATGTAGATATGAATAAAAAATATTATTTTAAAAAATCTAACTTTATTTCTCTCTATGGTCAAACTAGTTTTTTTCTTCCATTTACATGTATTCTAAAAATGTTTTCAAAAATATTTTACTGTTCATATGGTATTAATTAATTAATTTATTAAATTTAATGAATGATTAAAATATCCTTTAAAATTAATCATCTTATAATTTTCTAAAAAAGTATTGTTTAATGTTTACCCAAAATGTTAAAGGGAAATTTTTTTAAGGTGTACGACATATATAGAATTTTCAACCATCATAACCACTCAATTTTTTAAAGATGTATATAAAATTTTAATGTTTTATTTTCAATAAAAATCATTTTCAACTATATTATATATTAAAAAGTTTTGTTTTTCAAATTTTAAAGGACATTTTCCTCAAAATTTTATGATTTAAATGATTTTTAATGCTTCCTCTATAAGTTTCCGTGGTTATCACCAAAGAAAAGGTTTTATATAGTTTTTTTTGAATTTATGGTTTTAAAAATATTATTTTCTAATAAATTTTATATTCTATTATAAATGTTCCAAGGGATCTTTTAAAATCATTTTCTATCTAAGATGAAATCATTTGATGTTACATAGGCCATACTGTAGATATGATCTAAGGATATCACTATTATTATTTCTCTGGATGGTTTATGATTATGATGAATAGATGTTTATGCAACCTATTTATCTTACATGGGTTATAAAATGATAAAATTATTATGAAACTCACTTCTTTTTCAAAATTTTATGCTCATTTAAATGATAAAATTATTAAGAAAAAAATTTCAATCCCACAAGTTATGATAATATGAAATGTTTACGAAACCAATTTCAATTCTTATGTCATTATATAATGATTATTTTTTGAACTTATAACACACATATGGATGATTTTAAATATTTTATTGGTGGGACCTATATCTACCATAAATTCATTGTGTAATTATTGATATATCATGAGATAAATAATTGTAGAATGGGGATTGCACCCAGTTAAGTATATGAATATGTCTACATTACTAGTCTTTGGAGTGATCTATCTCTACAATGATGTTTTGGGGAGTGAACCCCTTCTAATATGATTTTCTCTGAAATAATCCATGAACTACTAGGGAAATTATTTTCTATGATTATTTATATTCCATGAATCTATGTCTTATGCTATTTTTATATAGTCATGGATCATGTTATTTGATTTTATTATGATTCATATCTTATGAATTACCATTATTTACAATGTGACTCATGTTAATGATCTATGGTATACAAGTAATGTTTTTTCATTCGATATTCACATGTTCTCACACCCTTTTACTCATGAAATGTTGATATATCCCTTGTTTAACATTACTGAGCATTTCAACAAACCATTTCTTATTTCTCTATTCCCATGTAATGGTTTAAGGTATTATGTGTGATATTTATAAGAAGGATGGTAGTTATGAAAAACATAGTGGGGGATAACATAAATTATTTATAGAGAAATTGATTATGTGAAAATTTTTCCAATCACACTATAACTCAATGATTATAGCACATTTTTTATGTTATTTAATGAATATTAATCTATTAAGATATAATATTTATGTATGAGAAACTTGGGTCTTTACAACCTTCATTGGTTTTGAGATGCTTATTGTGAAGGTCAAATAATCCCACCCACACCGTTCGGTTGATTTGATTCTTCCTATTTGTAAAAATCGAAGGGAATACTCATTATATTGTTCCTTATGATCATCATCAATCATAAAAATAAAGGATCAATAATATCCTTTAACAGTGAATGGCAAACATTTTATATTTCAGTTATGTATGATTTACGTTTTGAATTCATGGTGTTCATGGTTTTTAGGTTTGTTAATTTCTCTAACTAAATTTATTAATGGATAATCTATGATAAGAAACATTTTAGTGGTATTAGAGTATTTTTATACATTTATATTAATGAAATCATTTGTTATGATATATTTTTTGATATATTTCTATGATAATGCCACTAGTGAAATACGATTTAGTTCAAATCTTTCCATTTTGTACATGTCGTAGCATATGACATCTGTTTATTGAATACTATGATTTCATTTTAATTTGTTCCATAAATAGATTATTTTATCTCTTATAAATTTGTTTTGAATCATAAAATAAAATTTTTAATTACATTTAATGATTACAATACCTATCATAAGGTAAGACTAATGACACATAATGTCATGGGTTATCAATCATATCCTTTAAATGTGTGTATATATATATTTAAATAGGATTCATCAAGAAAAACTATTTTTTATTTATTTTAAATTACTAATTGATTTTTATTATCAATATGTTCTTTATAAAAACGATATAAGTTATTTTGGGAATATTTATTTATTTATAAAATCATTATAAATTATTTACTTATAAATAGTTTATAAATAATTAATTAAATGTATGTGAAAAATTTATAAATAAATAGTCCATGACATTAAGAGTTAATATTAAAATACCTTTTAAAAATTATATATCATGGATTATAATTTCAATATAAATTGTTTATAAAGAATTTATATGTCTAATTTTTATATTATTTATACATTATAAAAAATAAAATAAAAATAAAATTAGTTTTTTTGATGAATGAATTGATCAAAGGATTAAATAAGATTAATATTTTATATTTATATTGTGTAAATTATTTACATAATACAAATGGAAATGTAAAATGTTTATATTTCATTAAATATCACGTATCAATGTAAATTTCATGTAATGAGTAATACGAATGAGCTCAAATCAAGAATTGATATATACATGTTTATATTTATCAAATTAAGGAATATCTATGATGAATTATAAACTATTTTTATTTGTTTATTTATGAATTATTCATAAATGTACATCCCATTGTTGGAAAATTAATAATAATTTTATTTATTTGTTTAATTATATTTAAATATTAATTCATATATATTATTTATGCCCATTTATTAATTTAAGTGATAAATTTATTCTAAAAAATAATCATTTCATGTTATGAATGACAACATAAGATTTGGTTTTCATCAACCTTAGACATGGTTTATAATTTATGATATTTTCTTGAATATAGTTGTAGAGTATAGTTTAAACATATAATACGTTAGTGTTATGATGAATCAAATCCCCTTTTGAGTATAGTACCCCTATGATGATTAACTTTGGATTGGACTTCCCACAAGCCTGGAAGACTATGGATTATTCAATAATGGTGGGTAAGGAATCATGCATATATAACCATGAAAATCATACTACATAAAGAAAATATTTCATTATAATACATTCATGGTACCTTTTATGATTTTTTTATAAAATTTGGGAAAAATATCTAAAAAACTCATTCACTTTGAAGTAATGATCATTTAATTAAACTATGAGAGTAAATTATTAGTCCATAATTATTATTCAACATTTACCAGAAATTCTCCACATGAGAAACTATTCTAGATATTAAATACTACTCTTATCATTATAACCAACTGAAGGGAAACATTAAAACTTAATGATCTCAAATGTTCAGTATCTAAAATCCTTTCAGCATTTCATCAAGGGGTAGATCAAAAGAGTTTGAGAAAACAAGGGAGGGAATAAATCTTATTAAAAAGAACATAAAATAATAAGAATTATGAAAAGTTAGGATGAAAGGGAATTTAATCTTAATATAACATCATATAAAATGGGAAAAATGTTAGAAAACATGATATAATGAAAATTTTCCATGAAGAATAACATAAGAATATAACATATAATTATTGAATATGAATAAGAATGGGTATTCATAAAATTTTGATAGGAGATAACTACGTCAATTTCACACTCAATATTATGGACATATCTAACCAAATTAATTTCACACTCATTCTTATAAACATAGATAACCTGAATCCTATTTACATGTAATATTTTAATCATATATTACTACATTGATTTCAAACTTATTATTATGAAAATTGCATACCTGACTTGTGTTCATTATTAATCATGTGAACATATCTATTTTGTATCATGATCACTCATAATATTGTGAATATATCTAATTTGTACCATTTTATTTCTCATCATTATTACCTTATTAAGTCTAATACTATAACCAAAGCATTGGATAGTAATAAAAAACCCTAACCTTCATCACCCATACACATGTATTACATAAGATTTCAATCATTAGACATATCATAAAAATCCATGGGAATGAAAATGGGTTTTATCATGACCATCCCTCCAAAGATACCACAATGAAAGGAGAGATAAAACAACCCCTAAAGTCTTGCCTCCGCTAGTCCACGATATTGAAACTAGCATGAAGGGTATACAATTCCCATAAATTGGAGGCACTAAATACTATATAAAAGAAATATCAGGAGTTTGGATAAATTAGAATAAATTAATAGCATGAAATAACATAAAAAGGAAACTAATAAAATCCAATAATGCATTTATAAAGTGAAAAAACAAAGATAAAAGTTTCTAAATACAGTACCTAAAGTAAATACTAAGTCATAAACATAGTAAATGCTCCAATAATCAGGATATAAATATCCATGATGGCCCATGATGTCCTCCTAAAATCTGAAAAAATGGTTCTATATACAAAGGACAGGCATATAATATTATTAAGAAGGAAAACCAATGTCTCTCTTGCACGTGTGAAAAGAGAATTCTAATGCACTAGTGAATAAATAATATTACCAAAAAACCTAAAAAAGTATACTAACCAAACCAATCCTCACCATGAAATGCACACAAATTTACACATCCAAGAATAATAACATTATCTAATGCATGAAGACAATAGCATACCACAAACCTATTTTCCATGAATTTTACTCTATCACAAACAAACTTCATATTTCAGGGACTCTTATCTCTTCCATATAAAATTATAACTCCCAACACCATAGTCACATCACCTCTCACCACCCCATAGCATGGTAACATCACATATCACCCAATGAAACTTGGGACATCACATCTCACCACCCCAAAACACGGTCAAATCACATGTTGCTCACATACATATGGGCATTGACACCACATATAAACCTCATTTACAAGGTAGTAAGGGGTCATGAACATGAGTTACATTAACCTTATAACCACCACCTACAATGCACAACTCCCACCATAGTACATCTCATCACTTTACATATCTTCGGATGACACATGGGCCACCACATTATAACTATATTTCAATAATTCAAAATTTATATTCTGTAAATCACATCCATTTTCATGTCAACATCACCAGAAAGAGGGATAAATAAATAGAAGGTCTCCTTACATTCATCATCACAATTGAGATATTGGGAAATACACCTTCCATATATATATATATGGGTTTTGGTACGTATTTCTCTATATGGGTAGGGTGTATATAGAAATAAACAATGAAATAAATTGTATATATTTATATAACCACACACAAGACCATCATATGGCTTCACCACCAAATAAAAAACCAACACACAACACCGCCACTTTCATTGCCACCACTAAATGAACAACACTACACAACATGTAATAATCTATTAGAAATATTCCATTTTCCAACCCATTTAATTATTTTATCACATAAATTTTATGTCTAAATAGTAATCATTTAGAAAAAAAATCCCATTTCATTTCATTAATTAAATATTCAACCCATACAATACAATTTTCATTAGTAAATATAATTCAATTATTACTCCAGAATATAGCACAAAACCAACAAAACTACAACAAGTTTGACAAAAAATCCATTTTTCAACACAATAATCTTACTCATCATGATAAAAAAATCCACATCACCACCATTTTTGAAAAAAATCCACATCCTCCTCACCGTGGCCACATTGCAACCACTTTCTATCATGACCAAATCCCATATCACTTCTATACAACTCATCACATAACCACCGCCATACACAACTAGAAAATATTCACCAAATAGTCATGGAGACACAACATCACATCCACACATTTACCTACCACATAAAATTAGTTACCATATTTCAGATTTAATATGGGGGATACATGACATTCCATATTACATTTAAGGGAATTATCAAACAATACATGTATTTTCATGTGAAAACAATTAAATATCCTTGTATAAGTAATTAACCATATATTGTCATGGAGATAACAAAAAAAAACACAAAATGGATTCTAAAATCTCAAATACATCATAAAAAAACCCAACGACCAGGATTTTTAGTGAGGCATTTAGCCCACACAATTCACAAAATCATCAGTAACATCAAAATGGTAAAAACATGTTATTATATTTACCTTCCCATTGAATTTGGTTTAAATATAATAATTTAACATTGTTAATCCAAATTAATACATCTTCTTTTTAGATAACAAGATTAAACCCATATCACATGATACACATGGTGACATATAATGGAATTATTACACTGAATAATGATTTCCGATCAACTATGCAATCTTGGAACAAGAACAAGTTCTCCAAAAAGAACTATATGGAAGGATAATTGATTTATAACAAGGATAAAAACAACCACATCATCTTCGTATCACATACAAACCAAAACCAATGATTCCCATGACATTATCCCAATCCAGATAAATAAACTTGGAGAAAATGGGGTAAAACAATCAGGGTAATTCACCAAAACAAAAAATGATTGATCCTATAATGTCAGAGTTAAATACTATTGAATGTAGGATGAATGCGATACTTTGGATTCACTTGGGTCTCTCTATAAATGAAAAAAAGGAATAAAGGGATTGGGTTTAAAAAAGTTTTTGAATTTTTACAGAGTCTGTCAAACTGAAGACCAAGGCACAACCACCTTGACTATGCTTTAACCTATTAGAAATCCCAAGGGGCTATGGAGATATTCCCCACACTATAATACATTCCTTCTAGCTAAACCATACTCTCAAAAACATGGATACATATACTCCATAGATTATAGAAAAAATAGGGGGGAGGGTGGTACAACGACTCAGAAAAGACTACCATGCCATATACCCCTTGATCAAAACCTGGAATCCATAATGCAACACCTCTCTACACTATAGATAGTTCCAAAAACTAAATATACAACAAAAATAGACACTGGTACCCCAAGACATAGCTTGGGTCTTTATTCTATAGACACCATTTGATAAGAAGGGGCAACACTATTTTCTATGTTCCATGACATACTTATCCCTCAAAATTACGGTGGCTTCAAAACAAAACATATAGAACACCATGAGAAAACATAAAACTCCATATATATATAACTCATCAACCCTAAAATGAATCCATATCCTCTATGTTGTAGGAATTCCATCAAGTTAGATTTTCTAGCTCTAAACTCTCCTCTTCCCTGACAAATCCCTTTGGACTCCCCCAGACACCTCCACTACCAGATTCACCCAAAATCAATGGAATAGAAGGTTCAATATAATACCTTAGATTCCTTTCAAACTATTCTCACACTCAATAATAAAAACCATGAATAGAAATTAAGGGGAATTAACAGCTTCCATACAAGATACCTCTCATGGATCATGTCCCACCACAAAAACTAACACTAACCAAACATGGAATCTAGAACTGAAAACATCCACCATAAATCTCACACAATAGAATCACCACTCCACTTAACCTTACATCACACCAAGAACATATCCTCACCATTTTTTATAATAAATTAACCACTTCTATTTTTAAATATCCAAAGACACCAAAATCTCAACTTCCACAATACCCAAGACAATGACCACAACTCTCGCAACCACCAAGCCACACTTCTTCAAACAAAATAATTAGAAAATTCAATATTCTAGAGAAAAATTTCTCCACATTCACATAATTTCAATGAAATCACATTGCTAAAAACTCTTCCACAGGTCATTGCATCCTTATCAACCAATTATGTATCCTTAATCCATGCAACATTTTTGTTACTCTGGTATATACCACTAAAGGTGATCAATGAAACTCATAGAGGAAAAATTCATGAATTCCCTACAAAAATAACACCCCAAACATCATTTGGTTTTATATATCCTTTGGCCATACCTCTGGAGCATCACTATGCATAACATGGTTAGGCATAACCACTTCCTTTAGGTCTCCCCACTAAGAATCCTCCACCTTTTATATCATGGATGACTCTACTATCATTTGATAAAGAAAACCATTACCAAAACACTCTCTCACAAATATATGCATTTTAGAATTCTCATATATCCCTTAAAAAACATCCCCATATTCCAAAAATGCCTTTCCATTATATCCTTCTCAATTATTCTACCAATAAATTCCCATTTCTTGATGTGTATGAGATCTCAAAGTCATAATCCCGAAGAAACTAAATCTTTATCCATTTCCATAAAATTATTATCACACTAAGAAAAAATATACCTGATGCTCATGTGATCTATTAAGACTATAAATAACTCCCAATTGAGGTAATATCACTACATCATCAGAACAAACACTACCACATACACATAAAAATCATGGGTGGAATAATTATTCATTAATGTAACATCCTAGACCCGTAATATAAACCTACCCTCTTATACATTAAAACAAATCCCTATACCATATGAGAATCATAAAAAAACACACAAAAAACCACTATTTACTCTATAAATTAGAGAACTAAAGAGGTGATAAGTTTCCCATTATAGTTTTAGAATATTTTCTGATACTGATTATTTCAGATAAAATCCTAGTCATTCCTTGTCATAGATTTCAACGAGGACACAATCTTGGAGAAGTTAGATATGAACATATATTAATATCTTTCATGTAATGAGAAACAAGAAACCACTACAACATTCATGGGTGATTTCAAGTAACAAATTCCTCGACCTTAGATGGTTCCACTTACAAAACCTAATAAGACACCATTTTCACCATGAAATACACCTATCATTTCCTGAATATACACATGGAAAAATTCTTATAGAGTTGGTGTCATCAAAGAAGTTTCAGAAAACTTTGAGATGATTGACATCAAACTCTTATGAAATTATGTATATCAATATTTCATCAATGAAAATGACTACTAAATGATATAGTAAATAAAATAAAATGAAGTTTGCGAATTCCATGAATGAAACCATAAATTCATGAAACCAAATAGAAAACCCAATAACTTGAAGTGCACATACTTAAATCTGAAGAGAGTCATTAGGATATATCCCTCTTTTTATCCTCAACTGTTGATGTCTATACCACATATCAATCTATTAAAATAATATCTCCCTCTCAACAGATCAAAAAGATAATCTATCCTCATAAGAGGGTTCTGATTATTGATCATCACCTGATTCATCATTTGGTAGTATATTCACATCCTTAGAAAACAATATTCATTCTTGGAGAAAAATTCTATAACAGCCCACAATGATAAACTAGGCCAGATGAAACACTTTAGAAAAAAATAATCTAACTAAATCCTCAAATCCCAAAATCCATATGTTTCTATCTAAAATGAATCCATCAAAGTCAGAGAATAAGGGGACTGAAATTCTCTACCAAACTCAACATCACATAATGGGGGTAGCATTAGAACCTCCTTGGGAAAACCCTATAGAAACTTCTCGATAACCCTAGGATACTCCTCTATCCCATAGCCCACTTATTTCATAGAAAACTTAGCCTTTAATGATATTAGTAGATCCAAATTAATACTTATGACCTCATAACTATTCATTTAGATGAAATCCATTCACTACCCATCAAAATTTGAGAACAAAACAATCCTACAAATGTTGTAGAGAATAGTTTGTGTTGAATACATATAGTCGATAGCTTGTAGGAAATTGTATGGTTTCACTTGTTGTATGAAAATACCCCCAGAGGACTCATGGGGTCCTATATTCAGTTTACTTCCCTGGAACACATAAAATAAGTTATTCTAGCTTGTGACTAGAATATTCAACTCCAAGGAAATATTAATCCTATCTAACTGTAGTACTATTGGAAAAACTAGAGTGGGAGAACCAAATGATTTAGAATCTTCTGAATCAAAAAAGCTATAAACAAGGGTGGAAAATGGTTTCTCATACATTTAATGATATTTAACACTTTTGATGTTGCCACATATATTTCCTAAAACTATACATATAGAGCTCCTCCACCTATCTACTAATTTTCCCTTACATTACCA
This sequence comes from Viscum album, assembly GCA_963277665.1. Taxonomy (NCBI): domain Eukaryota; kingdom Viridiplantae; phylum Streptophyta; class Magnoliopsida; order Santalales; family Viscaceae; genus Viscum; species Viscum album. Next base: position 1,724,377,164 of record OY728152.1, on the reverse strand, counting down.
TTCTCAATTTGAGGCCCTCAAATAAAAGGAACATCCTATGTAAGACCTCTACTTTCCCTATCCCCACTTTTCATTGAATAAACCTATTTCCCAAGTCCTAGAATGTTCTCACTGAAAATTTTTGTCGAGTTCAACTTCGAGTGTGATCTCCTCCTCTACCTTGACCTCAATTAACCACTGGACATTGGTTCCAGTGGATTCAATGAATCCCATAAACAAAACACACTAGAAAAAATTCTTGTTAAAAATAATGGAAACCACAAGATCGAGAAGTCTTGATTAGATGCTACTAAGGTTAACTCCCTTCTAGTTGAAACATTGAAGACACTATAGGATGAGACATGTCACAGATAACCCATCTCATAATAGAGACTTATTGGTTCACCTATAATAATAAAACTTCTCATGAATGTATTTTCTCGATCACCTGTACCTTATTTTTTACCTCTAGATAGATTGATAATGTAAATGGAGTAAATACATATTAAATCAAACTATTGAGTGCCTCATTACCTCATGTGATAAAAATCATTTGATAATCGATCTGGGAAAAATTTAAATAGATCCTTGAACTTGATCCTGATTAACCACATTAATATAATCTCTTACTAAAGAGATAATTTCTATTACTGTTCACTTCCTTTATAGTCAATGAAAGAAACTCCTCTTGAAATTCATTATACATGTTGAACCACAAAACAACTTCCTCATTGATGTCACCATGATTCAACATCCACCACTCAAGATTTATCTGTAAATTTTTCTTACATCCAATGGGACCCATCAATCCACCAGGGCCTGAATTAAATATAATGAGATCTTGAGCACCTCCAACTAGATCTATATTTCCACATCAGAAACACGTCCATTGAACATTACCAATATATGGCACTAAAAATAAAAATCCCCAATTACATTGATCATCCTCCCCAACCAAATTAACCATCTTGTGATCTACCAAATCATCTTGCTGAACATCCACATCCACAATCACATGCATATGGAGAATATGATTCATACAAAAAATATTAAACAAGTATTTACAAATCCTCGTAGTACATAATTTTTTCAAGATTCAATTTATTCATTTTAATTATTTTTAACATTACCAAACCAACCCAATTCAAAGAGAAAAACAATTCCCCATGAATCTTCTTCTTATCTAAGTTATCTACCTGCATAATAGATCCACCTAACATTTTTGTTCAAACTCCAATTCCATAAAATATATCTCTATGGAATTGGGGGGGGGGGGGTAAATTCTCATGTCCAAGATAGTATCCATTTTCTAGTCCATGAAAAAAGGCCAACTAGAACCATTTACTTACCAATATATTAAATAATAAATATTAATAAATCCAAAATACATCATATCTCTTAACCATCAGCTCTGATGCTACTCTATCATGACCCCCTCCCTCAAAAGATAAGACAATGAATTGAGAGGATAATGAACCCCTCAAGTCCCACCTCCAGTAGGACATGGATTATTCCTTAAAATTGAGGGTATAAAAATCTCAAAAAAAAAATGAGGAAATACACTCAGTATAAAAACATATACTAGGAGAAAATATAAATCAACCATAAGAAAATACATGTAATAATATAAAAAGGAAACAAAAATTATTCCAAAAATCATTTATAAAGTTAAAAAATATAGATATAATTATATAAAAATAGTAAAAAAATTAAATTTAAGGTAGAAATGCTACAATATCTCAAAATTTTGATCATGAAATTTCCAGAATGGTCAATGATGTCCTCATAAAAATATGAAAATTATTAGTATATATTTAGTGTGATCATAAAAGTATACTCTCTAGAAAAACTCAAGTGACTTATGCACATGTGAAAATAGAATACTAATGAACTATTGAGAAAACAACAGAACTCATAGTATCAACATAGGTATAATAACCAAACCCATACTCACCAAGGAACACTCACAAAATAAATCATAAATTGTAATAACATTATATGAGTCATTATGATGATGGGATACCATGAAACAATTTCCATTTAATTTTTCACTCTCATAGCCCAACATCATATGTCTTGGAACTCCCTTATATTCTCTATATAATACCAATTACCCACGAAATGGTCACATCATATATCACTATCCCATAATAGAGTCATGTCACATATGACCTGAAGACACCTAGAGCACCACATCTCACCACCCCACCACAATGTTATCTCACATCTCACCAGTAGACACCTATGAAGTCAGAACTAATAACAAAATAATATCCAATGTATTCGGTTAATGTGAACAAGAATGAAATCAACCTCCTTATCACATCTAACCACACACAACCCCCACCAAAAGCTATTTAATACCCTCACATATCACTTGAAGACAACCGATCCACCAAATCAAAACCATATCTTAAAAAATTAGTTTTACTTATTTCCATCATCGCCAATAACTATCAACGTCTCCTAGAAGAGAGAGTAGGAAATATAGGGTATCTTTCCATCTATCCTAACCACATGGTTGTTGGTAAATACACCCCTATATATGTATATATATATATATGTGTGTGTGTGTGTAAGTATGTAGTAATTCATGTTGGTGGGGTGATTATATAAAATCACAAGGAAATATAATGTATGTAAATATATATGGCCACACATAAGATATAGCGCCTGACCCAGGATCCAAACAACCTATACTCCATGATGGAGTTCCATTAGGCCTTTAGAGCTCCTCCCCAAATACCAAAGATTTATGAATAATACTGGGGGCCTATTAGGTGATAGTGGGGAGTCTATACCCTCTAATGATTATATGATGATAATGGTCATAATTCCCAAACTCTACATGATTAATTAAAAAAATTAGTGGAATAATAAAGGAACCACTAAGTGGATGAAATAATAAGATATGAAAATAACATGTTAAAATAAATATCCATACATATTAGATAAATAATAAATGTAAGACCGACATATTAAAAATAGACATGAGATATTTCAGGGGGATAATCAAATGAGGGAGTACTAAAAAGACCAAAATAAACTTCAGATCAATGAAGAAGAACCCCCATGATATATCTTCCATCCATCCCATGTACCAATGAATCCCTGATAACTATATTCTGGATCCTAATCCTTGCCCCTAACCTGATCTCAAAATCATAAAGTATACACACATACCATGGGGCCCATATAGGGTGTGAATATTAATTTAATAGGACACCACCAACATGTTCCTTTCACACATCCATATTTATACAAGTGTATGAAAATATAAATAAAAAACAACTACACTGAGGAAAAAATTACATAAATTTATATAATAATTCTCAAAAACCATGGGGAAGAATTTAACATCATTGTCCATTTCTAAAGTGTAAAAATATATCGACAGTCATCCATATCGTAAGAACCCTGGTATCTCATTCACATCCATGTCACCCAACACCTCATGCCATTTTATACCATGTACAGTGAATATAAAGTAATACATATGTCCCATTAGAGTACCCAATAAAATGTATCACAAGTCCCTCAGACCTCCATTAACCAATCATCACTGGCTTAAAATCCTGATGTTCCATGGAATAACAATATCCATCCTTAAATGAATAATAAATCACTATTGGCTCAACATGTTGATTTCCTAAGGAATTACGATATCTGTCAATGCATCATCCCATCCCATAGGCCATCAATATCTTTGTGATCCTCTTGCACCATATAATGGTCTCACTCACCATAAATTTTGGATTTATATGGTGAGTACCTTCTTTATAACTTGTGGTCAACACTTTCAACAAAGCCACTAAATCTACAAAGGCCTCCACCCACTACGAGTGGCCACCGCCAACAAAACTGTGTCCTCAACTATGTGCACATGACTCCAAGAACGCTCTTTGATAAACATGATGAATTGAAATAATACACCATTCACAATTCCATGCCAAACAATAACCACATTGCAACATGAGAACCTCATTAACCATTTGGGGCAAGGTCATCACCATTTTCATCAACCATATAATCCACTTCAACTAAATTACCATAGTCAAAACCATCCCATATATCTCGATGGATTCCTTTATCCTGAAAAACTTCACTAACTTAATCATGTTGATCAAAATTATCCCATATAATATGCTAAATGCCCAAACCATTCCCATTGAACTAATATACTCATAATATAAATTAATTAATTAAATTAAAATTACTGAAATAACCTACCAACTAAAATGTAATTATCATACCTTACTTAATGTAATTAAAGTGGTAAGAGCATGGAAGTCGATATATTACAACATAAATTAAGTTATTTAAATACATTTATTAATTTTTTTGAGGTATTCTCCTATACAACACACACATTCATATTTAGGGACTCATCCCATGACACCTATATTAATTTGGAGTAATATAGGAACTAACTACCATAGGATTGTAAGATATCAGCCATAAAACACCATCCTAATTAGAGTTGAAATGAGTGAAATTGTGTATCTTGAAAATCAATATGAAAATATTTAAAAAGTGATATGATGAGAATATTATTCCAAATAGTAATATTATAGAATAAAAGAATCAAGTGGAATCAATTATTTACTTTACTCTTCCAAATACTCTGATGAAGTCAAAATATCATTTAAAATGTGAGAAGGATGCCAAATACTATATGAGGATAAATGGGATATCCATTGTAGGAATGTGGAACTTGAATGGGTGGATAAAGGGGGATGAGGAAAGGAACACAAGGGACGGGTAAATTTATAATTTCACACCCATTAATCAACCACATGGTTTGGCTATATGGGTTGGATAACCATGTGCAAATAATGTGGTGAAACATTGAAAAGGCACCCACTTCATAAAGGGCCACACAATTTATCCACACTATTTGGACAAACCATACACCCACCTTTCAAAATAATATTATAAGTGTAAACAAGTGTGAAACATTTATCAAAAATTTTGTCAAACCATGCATAGATAGTGCACACCATCAGTAATTTATTATAGGTGTCTCACATGAATTTTTGGAAAACTCACATGATTTTATCTAAAAATGATGTATATCAAGATGATCCCCATAGTTTGGGTAAAAATTTTAGAACTAAATATGCACCAATAGTGCACAAAAAGTGAACCTAATGTTGTGTATCTAGGAATTTGGATCTACAAGATCATTGCTCTAGATTCCAAAATGAACCTCGTAGAAAATTATCTGACCGTAAACCCCATTAAATAATAATGAATTGATGAATTGAAATCCTCAAAATTAAGAAACTAAGGATATTTTAATATTTTTCTTGACTAATAAACATAAAATTAAAATTTACTTGAGAATAAAGACCCGTTTCTAATCCAGAGAACTTACTACATCCCCACGATAAGATATCCCCTCCCTAAGATATTTATTTCTCACACAAATATGGTTCTGAACCCACCCATATCATAAACAAAACCCTATTATACCTAGGTTACATGGTCATAGGTTAATTACTATCATGGATATTTGCATTATAAATTACATACCCTATAAAATTCTAACAAAAAATATAAATTTTGATGGCTCTTCTTACTATCCTATAGACATTCATGTTCCTACATGATACACCATAATTCCTATACATAATATGGTACTAAAACATATCCATTTCATACACAACACCAATAAATCAAGCATCACATTTTATGACCAAAATTCATGCATCAAATTCATGCTCAAAATTGATCCTATATCATATATTTATGCATTGAAACAATGTTCATGAGCCTGCACATATTATAGAAGTCATGAATCATTCCAGATTCCTATATAATAAATAGAGCCTAGTTACATTGGTTACATCACACAAATCTCATGTACCCATATTAGTTATATATAAAAATAAAAGGACACTCCATAATCAAGGAGAACATCTAATCATATTTTTATCCCTCTCCCACTTTGAACCTTCCAGATCAATATCATGTACTTGGATTAATGACCTACCACCCATGGACTGACCTCCTTATGGAACATCCCCATGTACTAGCCAATGAACCTACTGTTGTGTTTCCCTCTCTCTAGTTCTTGGTTAAATTCAAGGGTAATGTTTTTTTTTTCATTTCACATAACTTAATCACATGTTTCTATTTAATAATCAATGTTAGTATCTTTCTGGTTGTATGTTTACCAATGAATAGTGTGTCAGTTGAAATAGGAGTGTTGAATTTTTTTCCAAACAATGTGGTTAGTGATTGTAAGGAAATGGTTTTCAATGGATTTAAAATTGTTATAAATAGTTTTTAAAAAACTTGGAAATAAAACATAATGGTGTCATGATATGCACTACAACTGATTGTTATAAAAGAGAATTAGATAAGAAACCACAATTATAAAATATTTCATAATATTGAGCTGTCAAAGGAATAAATTTGTTAAATTAATACACACATGGTCATTTCACTATGATGAAATGGATTTTGTTTGATTTAATGACATGATAATGAATTAATATAGATAAATGTTGATATAGAGTGATTGTTATGAAACTTCAAATTCATACTGATGAACCTTATATTCATGGATCAAAAGCTAGACATTTATTTTATAAATCTAAACCATTAAAAAAATATCATGTTATTGTTGATTTCATTCCATGATTTTTTATGAGGGACAAGATGATAAGGATGTTTTGGATGAATGTGTATTCATTTATTTAGATATTTAATTTGATGAAACTAATGATTCCATTGTTAGAATATAATTTAATCAAAAAAATGTAACAAATCACATAAATATTTGACATATTTTTTGTATTTACATGATATTAATGAAAAATTGAATTCTTTTTACCATTAATTAATGATATCAAATTAATATTGTTAATTACATTGAAAAAATATCAAATTATTTATCATTATTGTAGCTGGATATAAAAATTTTAGGAAATTAATATATTTTTGTTGATAAATACTTATATTTAAAATAAATTTGTATCTTTTCATTTATTTTTGAAGTTAAACTATTTTATTATTTATCATTTGAATTAATTATATTTTTATTAGAATAATATTTAAAACTTTTAGGTCAATATGCCTGATTAAGAAGTTGTTAGAAGGATAAGAATGCAAAGAAATGAATAATATATTATAGATTTAGGCATGTGTCCAATTATCAACACTATAAATAAATTTTATATTTGGATAATATGTTCTTTTATATTTGTCCTTATATCATTTCTTTCATGTTATCATCCATGTTATTGTAGGAAACATAATCAAGAACATGGTTGTATTATATTGTGGAAGCTAACAGTATGGAAGGGTGTACTAGTGTAAAAAATTCAACAGTTTATCCTATCACTATGCCTCTTCAGTCATAAAAAGATTGATGAAGCATTGTCGTGCACAATCTCAAAAATCTTTATAACTAAGTGTAGCACTAGAGCTGACCTAGGTCGTTCTCTTGAGGATATTTTGTGATCAATCATAGAATAATTCTTATTCGCATTTTATTATATTTTTCATTTATGAAATAAAACTAAAATAAATTGATGTTTGAGAAATGAGGATGAAATAATAAAATTCATCATACAAATGCAATGAAAATATAATGAATGAAAACAGAATGAAGTTAGAAAGAAAAGAGATATTACTGAGATAATCAACCAGATTGAACTTTCATCGTCTTATTATTAGTTTCAAATTTAATTAATAAAAACACTCCATAGTATGTTTTAATATCCTATTCTATATATCTTTTTGAATATATAGTACAATGAACGATTGCTAAGAGACCATGCATACAGCTTATCGATTAAGGGAAAAAATTATAGAAGAGAAAGTTAAGTCTCGGGTGGAAAGTAAAGACATAAAGAAGACTTACCCACTAATATCCATCTCAGACTAAATATAAGTAAATAAGAAACATAAAACATGAATTTATAATGACTTGGGTTCAACACTGGATTGATCCCCTGGAAAATTCTTTGGGTTAGTTACTCCTGATCACGAGTACAAAAGATCGTAGTGGAGATGAATGAGGTTGAAAACAAAAGATAAAAAATGAAAATGAGATTAAGAATAAGATAAAAATATATTATCAATTCATAATACTATTAAAGTGGAAATAAAATAAAAAATAATAGAAAATTGTTACATATAAGTGGCAATATTTTGAGAAGGGGTGTGGATATATATTTATAGGGAGAGGAGGTGAAAGAATTCACCCCAAAAGTATCCTCCAAATTATTCCGCATGGATGTCCTATTAAATTGTGGAATTTGTAAAGATTTTTTAATGAAAGTTATTCCATAATATCTCCTACATTCACCATAAAAATTAAGTCATCATTGAGTACTAGACGAAGGATTTATGACCATTTTACTCTGAGACATTTAATCTGTCCATATGCCACGTCATATTCCACATCTTCATATTCCCATACCATTATGACCCTACAACCTATCTATTTACATGTTTTATCCTTAATTAAAGTTGTTACATTATTACTTTTTTGTGTCTCCAAAAAATATTAGTCTTTTTTCACATATGTTTCAGATGGTATGAATTAATTATTGAATGGAACCATTTCTGCATGGTGAGCTATTTCATCTTCTACATGTTTGAACTCTTAAAATAATGCCTTAATGATAGTATTTTTACAATAAACTCATAAAGGATGCGAATTATTGAATTATATTTCATTTAAAACTGGAATAAATTCATTGGGAGGTGTGTTACTGAGTTATGGTTTTGTTACTAAGGTGGGGTCTATGCCATCTGCTCGACAAATTTTCCAAATTAAATGATTTTTTCCGGCCTTTAAATGCTCGAATTATCCCATGATCCAATAGAAAAATTTTTAGTAAATAAATTCTGGATTTCAAAAAAATCACAAAATTTTGAATAATAATTTAAATTTTATACCCAAAATACTCCTATGATAAAAATCTATCAAAATTCCAGATTTAACAACATTTTTCATTTAAGCTCAAATTACCACTAAAACCTAAAAACATGAAAATTACCCATAAATAACACTATGGTTGGATTATAAACAATTATTTACAGTATAAAATATATGAAAATGTGAGATTAATCACTCCCCCACACATAACCATTTCAATCCTAGGCAATCATCTTACATCCAAATTGAAATCCACACAACAATCAAAAATGAGAAAATATAAATGATCTTATCCAAAATAGAATTTCATAATGTATCTTATATGAATAAAAATTCTCTATCATTTTCATTTCAAACATTTAAATTTTATCAACCTCATAAATCCATCCATGGACCAATTACAACCTACCTCACATTGAAATTTATGTCACTCTTCACTCAAGAGAAATTAAATCTAGAGTTATACTCATACTTGGAAATTGCATGTATCACTATAGGGCAGTGAAAATTCTACTTTATCCAAAATTTAAAACATTAAAATTAATTCAATCATGATGGATTTAATTAAAGGTTCAAATGATTCTGCGACTTAGGTTTGGTGGGAAAATGATTGAAAACGTTTCAGGCCCGAAAGAGGAGGATAGACTCTTAAGTACAATGCATGATTAAATCAAGTTAAAATACAAGAAATTCCTCTCTCAGTCCCCCTTGAAAATGTTAAAAACAACACCACCCCATTTTATGACATGGTACATGTGCAAAATAATTATTACAATGAATGATATCATCCATGTTCTCCCTTTTTTCTGCAAAGCACCATAAAGGCACAACTTTATTTTCATTTTTTTTATTTTTTTCATAGAGGATGAGCTAAAAATTGAATAAAATGAATGAATGAAAATTCATTCCATTGATTTTTTAGAGGGACATGAGTAATCAAAGAATTTACAATGAGGAATTCAAGCTCATCTCCATTATTTTATTTTATTTTTTTGAAGGAGAAATAGATGAAGCAAATAAAGAATAATAAAATGATGACACATGCCCAATTCTATTATTATACACTGCCCAAAATATCGAAACACACATCACACCATCAATAACTAATACACATCCCAATTAAATAACATGAAAGGCCCTTCCCCCATACTCAAACTTGAAATATCCATTAAAAAAATACTAAAAGTGCGGGTAGGCAAAGAAAAATTGGCTTGTAATGTGCCTTAAAACTATAAAAAATTTATGGAATCTAAGGGCTTACAATGTATAAATTTAATATTAGGTATCATCTAAATATGTGGCTATCCAAATTAGTTCCTCAATGATATCAAAAACATTACATGGAATCCAAATCTTCAAAAGAGAAAAGTCACAAATTCTATTTCTCACACAAAATCCATGCTTCTCTCAAGAAAGTGTGGGTATTAGGAAGAATATGTCAAAGTGGTTTAGAATACCTCACAGGACTATAAAAATATTATGAGTTAGTGTTTTATGGGAATGGATTTAAAAAATTATTCAAACTCAAAAAAATGACTGACAATCCAATTCAAGGAAAATTTTTTCACATCAACAATCATTTAAAATCAATTCTTTCAAAATTCATTGAAACTCTTTCAAAATTAGTTGATTTATGAAAAGTGATTAGAATAATCATTAAATCTAACAATTACTAAAAATATTAAAAAAAATGAAAATTACACAAGAATAACTAATAGGTTGACACTCCCCCACACTCAAAATTTACTACCCCTTATTTCATCTAAAATAAAAATAAAAATAAAAATAAGGCAGAAAGGAAAAGGGAAGGAAAGATACAACCTAACATTATTTTTGATGTGGGTTCCTTGAGTTAAGCTCCTAGCTACTACCACTTTATTACTACAATAAATAAATAAAAATATATAATAAAAATAAATAAAAAATAGAAACAGAATAGAAAAGAGATAATGCATGGTTTTGATCCCCAAGTGGGTGCTAGGTTTTAATAACCCCTAGTTAGGCAGTTTTAGTGGATTATCCCCAATTATATGGTGGATGTGGTTTATTTGAGATGAACCACCAAAAGTAACTTTTCCCAATGTCCATGAGTGAACAATGAAATTAGAGAACCCCAAAAAGATAAGATAGTTCCCAACCTCAAAGAAAGAATAAATAGAGAAATTAAGGTCCAAAGTGGGAAGGAAAAGAAGACAGGGGTGCTCCCAGTTGACTTCCATGGTTTCCTCCTCCCTATGTTAGACAAGTTGACGTATAAGAGGTAATCACACCACATGATTCTCTAGATCTTGTTCTTAATTCACCACCACTTGGGAAATCTCTTCATTAACATCAAAGGCCTGATTCATTTGTGCTGTGTCAGAAATTTTAGAAAAAGAGAAGTTAGAAAACAATTCAGCTTGAATAAGATTAAAACATGAAGAATCGATAATGAAATATTCCCTTTAAAGTAAGTTAGCTTGGAAATTGATCCCTTCTAGCAGGACTATTGGCAACTCCATCTCTTTAGATGTATCTTATTTATCATCTAACAAAGCAAGAGAGAGGTATAGTTGTTCTGATTGTTCATTAACAAGGATGGTAAGATCAGGTTTCATGTTATCTTCAACAATGCTATCCCAGGATTCTTAAAAAAATTGTTGATCTCCCATAAGTGCATCAGCTTGCATGTGTACTTATAGGACTTCCTAGAGCAATGGTTGAGTGTGTTATGATATTATTAATTACTTTAGTATATCCTTCTCACCCGATTTAGGTTCTTTGACATAAAAAATGATTGGTGAAATCTCTTCAACCACTTGCTCTAGTTCAAGTTCAGGTTCTGGCTCAGGTTTGGTTTTCTACCAGGATGTGCATACATATTCAGTAATCCATCCTATTTGGCTTTCCAGGTTTTAAAATTTATCAATAATCATATGAAACTGAGTATGAATTTCCTCATAATCAATTTCTTTCACATGATATTGGTCAGTCCATGCATAATAATCACAATTTGAATACATCAGGAACAAAGAAGACATTTTTTTAGTTTTTAAAATTTATGATTTTTTTTATTTTTTTTAATGAAAGGAAAATTATTTAAAAATAGAGAATAAAAATAGTGAATGGAAACCACATAAATCCCTAGTAACGGTTCTAATTTAATGAAGTGTTGTCGTGCATGCTCTCAAAAATATTTATAACTAAGTGCAATACAGGGGCTGGCCTAGGTCGTTCTCTTAAAGAGATTTTGTGATCAATCACCCACTACTTCTAATTCAAATTTTGTTATATTTTTTATTTATGAAATAAAACTAAAAGAAATTGATGTTTGAGAAATGAAGATGCAATAATAAAATTTAACATATAAATTTAATGAAAACATAATGAATGCAAATAGAATGAATTCAAAAAGAAAGAAGATATTCTTGAGAGAATCACCCAGATTAAACCTTCATTGTCTCATTATTAGTTTCAAATTTAATTAATAAAAACCAAACATCGTATTTGTGAATATACTATTCATAGAAATGATTAACTAACTTTATAAGCCTAATCATTCTGACTCCAAGGCTGTAACATTTCCACAGGTTCCATACAAGAGTTCCACTGCTTTACTGTTATTATCACGAAAAACAATTCAATAGCCTAAAGGACCTGGGTTCCCCTGGAAGCACCATCCATATTGCACTTAAAACACCCATGGAAGGGTGAAATCCAGAATACTTAAAGGTTTATTAGTGTCTTTGGAAAGTTTCTAGCTATATATTAATCCTTTTAAGGATGATAAAATCGCAGATAGAGTTTCTGCAGGAGGCCGTATACAGATGGTCTGCATTTTGAGTTGCTGTAATTACAGTGGCCGACACCCAATTCAAATAGCATTGCCTATTATAGTGGATGGAATCATTAATGGATTTCCATATGGCATGGATTAGTTCCAAACATGCGACTTTAAATAGGATGGAGATATGATTCGGGAGACGGACCTGCAAAATTTCATACAGGAGATGATAAATTTTAGCAGTGTGTGGCATTCAGGTTTCAAAGAGCTCAAAAACAAAGTTCAAAAGAGAAGTAGACGTTTTTCATGATAAGAACCATTGAACCACATCTTCCCGATGTTTATGGAAGGTATATCATTGGGATCATAATAATATGTCTACACGTTGTAGGTTGCAATCAATAGGAAGTTTGTTTAGGGAAAGAAAGTCTGCAAACCATGGTTAATCTAGAAGGAGTAATACAATTTTTTGTTAAAACCTCCAATCCAATGTGGATATTTATGGAACATCTATTTGTAGTAAGTCATTGAGTCAAGATATCCAATTGGGGATTTCTCCCAAATCATTTTGTCATATTGATTGACGAAGTAATAACTGGATACATCATATGCAACATCCTTAGGAAGTGAATCAATAATGGCCAACTGATCCTTACTGGAAAGGTTTTGATTGACCTATAGGGTGGTTGAACCTATTCAGCATGGGATCACCCATCCAGTTAGTATTCCAGATGTTGAAGGACGAGACTATGCTAACAATCTAGTGATAATTCAAGCTAATGTCATGGAACACTGCCCTCAACCCAGTCCAGATGGAAGATTCTATATAGTTATGTTTTACCTCAATAAGCCTTTGTAAGAATTAGGTACTAAGGAAGTATAGGGATTCTGATTTTTTATTCATTAGTCTCCATATGAATTGTTCTTGAAGAGCTTGGTTTAAGTGCTTCTGATTTTTAATTCTAAGACCTCCAAGGGCATGGGGCATGCAAAAAGTTTTCCAAGGGACTATGAGGACCTTTCTCTCATTCACATAACAACTCCCTAAAAAAAATTCTCATCATAGATTTAATAACTTTCATGGAAGCTGAGGGATGAATGTAAACCATAAATAAGTAGTCAATTTTGGTAACCACAACATGTTTAAAAAGGAATATATATCCAACCATTGAAAGCGACTTTCCTTTCCATGAAGCAAGATTTCATCTCACTTGGAAAACCACATTTGAAAAATGTGTGGCATAGGGTTTTCGCCAAAACAATGGGAATCCAAAATATAAGAAAGGGATTGAGAACTATCTTAAGCACAGATAACTGATTATGCTTCATTTCCTTGTTTCTGAGAAATTTTTTCCAAAATATATGAAATATTTTTTCCAGTTAGTTTCCTGACCTAAAACACTTTCATAGTGAAGAAGCGCATTTTTGATATTGTTGATGTTTCTTCTTCTTCCTTGAATGAAAACAATAATGTCGTCAGAAAAAAGGAGATGAGAAGGAGCCAGTATACCTCTTTTCGCTTTGATGGGTGTTAAATCCTCTGTGTCAAACATGTGGAGAAGAAGTCTACTCAGATAGTCCTTAGTAAGGGAAATGATAATAGATGAAAGGGGATATCACTACCTGAACCCTATAGAACATTTAAAATACCCCTCCAAGGACCCATTAATTAGGATGGAAATGTTGGAAGAACCAAGAAGAGTTTTGATCCATTTAACAAACCAAGCATTGAATCCAAATTAGTGGAGCACCATCTCAATAATGTTCTAGTCTATGGTATCAAAGGCCTTTTTGATGTCTAATTTGAGGGAAATATTTCTTCTTCTGGTGGATTTTAGAAGTAGATTGACACATTCTGATGTATTTATTATACAATCCTAGATTCTTCTCCCCTCTACAAAACCAAACTAATTCGGTGAGATGATTTTTTCTGAGATACGAGCAAGCCTAGTTGAAAGAATTTTGCTTATGTTTTTTTTGTATCATGTTGACTAACTAGACTAGTCTGAATTGGATAATGTAACTATAATTCTCCACCTTGAGTATGCGAGTAATGAATTGGGCATTGAATCATTGGATAAGGAACCCCCTTTGAAAAATGCTTATCAATCCTATAAACTTCATCTTTTATGATATCCCAGAAGGTTTAAAAAAAGGTTAGTGAAGAAATACGATCCAAGAGAGATCTCTTTTTAAGAAAAAAAACTGCCTCTCTGATTTCCATGTCCATAGGTGAGATTATAAGTAAGGAGTTGTCCTATTCATTGATCAAGTTTGGAATAATATTTTCCTTAAGAATTATATTTTTTAGGGGCCCATTGAAAACATTCATATAGAAATAAACAACATGATTTGAATGATTCTACCTTCCCTCAAGAATATTGTCTCCATCATTGAGTAAAGATAGAGGTTTGTTAACCCTCCGAGCCCTTTTCAAGGTATTGGAAAACTTTGTGTTTCTATCATCCCCAACATGACACTTTATCTTGAACATATCTCTATTTATGTTTTCTTTACGAATGATGTGATGATGTAGCTTTGTAACCAAATCAGTTTCATGGACAGGGGACCCGGTGAAGTTATTTCTAGTTAGGTCCTCCTATAGTTTATGAAGGGCACTCTCAATGGCATGAATTTTAGTTTCAAGTGAGTTGAATTTGACCTTTCTCCAATCCTTTAATTTTTTCTTGAGTGATTTGAGCTTGGAATAAAATATTAAAGGATCAATATTTCCTCCATAAAGAGACCAATACTACTGAAAAAGATTTTAAAAAATAGGAAGGACAAACCGGGCATTGTTGAACCTAAAAGTAAGTAGTTGTCTTCTATCAGATTCAGTAATACTTAACAGAATTGGATGGTGATCAAAGTTGTGTTGTTCCCAGGTGAGACATGAAATAACTATCCAATTTGTAAGAAAAGCTTCATTGAAAAAAATCCCTATTGATCTTTCTCACCCTCATTCCAATAAGGATCCTTCTATACCAAGTAAAATTTTCCCCAACAAAATTTAATTCATCCATACCAACATCTTCAACACGATTCTTGAATTCTCTTATGGAGATAGAGCTAAAGGATTCCCCCATATTTTCATTTTTATTAATAATTGCATTAAGGTCTCCCATCATGGCCTAAAAATCAATGATTCTATTAGAGAGTTTATTTATTTTTAACCAATTTACCCTTGTATCCACATAATTATTGAGAGAATAATTGAACAATAATATCTCTTCCTAGAGACTTCAAAACTACATGTGAACATTTTATCATCTTCATAAAGAATAACAGGTTTTTCCATACTATAATGTACCAAAAGAAAAATTCTATCCAAGATTAAGGCAACCCTAGAAGTAACCAGTTTTAAATATCCACTATTGCTGAAGAAAGTCACTTGATCTGATGATATCACATTGGGTTCAAATATACCAACAATTTTAGGTTTGTATTTACCTGCAAGAAGCATAAGGGAACCTTCTGTTCCAGGGTTGGATATTCCATGACAGTTCCAAAAATGGATCCTTATTTGGGTGTTGGTTTGGGGGTTTCTCCACCTTTATTATTGTTCATCCTTTTAGACTTCTTGGTTGATTCTGTTTTGTTGGGAAGTGAGGTGTCCTTGGAATTAACAACCAAAAGGACTTGGTTTTTTCCATGGGTACTCTCTTTTACTGGAGTCTGGATGGGTGGCCATTTCTATGTGTGACAAATATACTCTTTCCCTCATTCAGATTATCAGGGGCTTGGACCTATTGTGCTGCATAAACATTTTCCTACATTGTGTGCTTTATAGTGAATTTAGTGTTGGGCTTATCAGCTGTAACCTCACCTAGACGCTCCTTCATGTCTAGTTTATTATGGCTGGGTGTAGCGCTGTCCAAAGAATCATCCAGATTCATGTCCATGTTGATATTGGATAATATAGAGTCTATGATAGTGTACTCAAGTCAGGATGAGAGAGAAGTAAAAGTAATTTATGAAGAGATCTCAAGGAGACAACCTTCATCATCCCAATTATTAGATGGAGGTATTTCCTGTTGGTTCTTTTATTCTTCAACAAGATCTGCCCACAATGATGTTGTAGGCACCATGGAAACTAACCTACCTATTAAGTTTCCACCATGTTTCTTCTTCTTGTACATTCCCTGGTTACTTTTCTTAGTCCTCAAGACTTATTTCCAAGAGATAGAGATAGGTTCAGGATTTACCAACTTTTTAAGAACTCTCTAGTTATGGAAGGAATGTCCTACCATCTTACAGTGATCGCAGAAATGAGGAAGGTTCTCAAATTCAAATTTTATCTATAGATGATGATCAATTACAGCTAAGGATATCTTATTCAGTGGAGATGATTCCATGTCAATTTCAATTAGAACTCTATCATATTGGCCAATATCTCCATTTAGAGTACGTTGGTCTATT
The DNA here is from genome assembly GCA_963277665.1 of Viscum album. Lineage (NCBI taxonomy): Eukaryota > Viridiplantae > Streptophyta > Magnoliopsida > Santalales > Viscaceae > Viscum > Viscum album. Next base: position 1,724,360,107 of record OY728152.1, on the reverse strand, counting down.
TTCAAGGGGGATATAATTCCAGAGGATATATCATTGAGGATTTTGGGATACCGATATACCCACGGAAGCCCATGTAGTCTGGTCCTCACCTATACAAGGGAGTGTTTCTGTATAAATGGATTAAAATTGGGATCCCAGTTAGAGAGATGAAAGAAACGTGGTTTGAGATTTAGATTACCAGCATGCCACGCTCCATCAACATCCTATTGTTTCTCTAGAATGATGTGGAAGTATCCCTTCCATATAGGTACGAGTCTCCACATTGAGAAATTCCAGTAATGCAATATTCTATCTTTCAGATTTGCATAAGACCAGGGCTTCATTCCCTTTTCATATGAGATGTGACCATGATTTAAAATTATATGTTATAATATAAATTTTTATATATAATATTTTTTTTGGATAAATATTTTTAATGTATAAATTACATATATCATTGATGTTAATGAAATTATATATTTTTTATTTATAGGATAATTTTTTTAGAAAAAAATGAACTAAAAGTGAAATGTGATACATTCACACTCATGCAAAAAATTCTCTCTATGATAACGATGATGCACATGTAGTTAAATATATTAAATTTATAACTTCATTTTCCTCAAATCATGTTATATTACCTTTAACATTTTCTTATTGTGTTAATTTTTTTTCTTATTGTTTCATGTCAATACATGTGTATTGAATACAAAAAACAAAATCATGTGATAATAAACATCATTTTCTATAATAATATTTCCACATACATTGGATATATACCGCTATTTTAAATTTATCTTTAAAATTATAATTATAATTTATAATCTAGAAAGTCTTTTTGGACCACTACAATCAAATATTTGGAAACATTTTCTTTACTTTCTACATTACATTAATTACTAAAATCATCTTTTACATCATACCTATTTTTCATTACATGATAAATATTGAATTTAAAAATTTCCCACATACTGTAAATGATAAATAAACAATTTTTAAATAACCCATTGCACATACCATGTATAAAAATAGATGCTTAAATGTAAGCAATTATTTCTCTTAATCTATATTAATCACATGAAAATCCATCAGCTAATTAAACATGTACACTCTATGTAAAACTACTTCAATAAAATTTATTTAATATTTTACTATTGTATCTTCTAATTGAGGTGACAAATTAGTTTGTTTCACCTATTCCAAACTCAAGCTTCCAAATTCTAAGTATGACTTCATATTAACACCCACACCAATAATACAAAAAGATTTACCAAATATATTAGACTAATTTTTTACCATAACATATTAATTATATTATTCATCAATAATTATTTTAAGGTTTTGTGTAACAAAATTTTATTATTTAGATAATTCATTACTTATTATAAATGGGGGAAGAATGAATTTTTGGGAATATTTTCCATACAGTCCTTGATTTTCTTGAGGTATCTATCCCTAAACTAATATCACTCTTATAGATATTTCATTATCAACAATTATCAAACAATGAAATTAATTATCATACTATTCCATAAAGAATTCAAAAAATATTACCACATGAATTCTAAAGTCATAGTCTATGAAAAGAGCTATAAAAACATGAAAATATAGTGAATAAGTTATATGATGATGTGGGAATAGATGTATTGATAATAGGAATGATGTTCTTATTGTTCATCATTTACATAACCAAATCCTTTCCAACTAATATGAAATATGATTATCCATTGTGTGAGGATGGAATCATATTAATGATTTCCAACAATCTATTTCTTCAATACTAATATCAATAAATTTTTTTTTAATGAAAATTAAAAATAAATATGATAGATTATCTGATATATACCAATTTTTTGTTATATAAATTATATAAAAATATTCATAGAAGGTTAAAAATATATATATGTAAAACAACATTAATGAATATTAAATCAAATATTGATAGATATATTCAAAAAGGATATTGAAAATATTTTAGAACCAAGAATAATATATCCAAATTTAGACTTCACATGGTTAAGTCCAATTGTGATAGTTTTCAAAAAAGAGTTATAATAATTACGAAAAATGAATTAAACGAGTTAGAATATATAATAGTTCAATATAGTTGGAGAGTCTCTATTAATTATAGAAAACTAATCCATGTAACTATGAAGGATCATTTTTATATTCCATTAATTTAATTTATATTAAAGAGACTAGATATGAAGTCTCAATATAAATATATTTATGGATTCTATATAAAATTATAGATTCATATTTCACCTAATGAATAAGAGAAAAAACTTTTACTTGTACATAAGAAACATTTTCATTTATAAGGATGCTATTTAGGACTTGTAATGCTACAAGTACATTCCCAAGATGAATTGTGGGTATTTTTTGATTTTTTAAATAAAATAATAATAATATTTCTAGATTATATATTATTTTTGAATGTTTATTTTGATAAAACCATGTTTTAGAAAATTTAATGGATTTAGAGTTAGATGAAATAGAAAACTGTTCAGGTAAGTTTGGTTTGTCATGAAAACATGGAATCTATTTATGTTTCATTTTTATTGAACTCAAAAAATGATTGAAATGTAATAATTTAATAATAAACATGTTCAATAAATTAATTTTTAGGTTTGGTTTAAATTTGACATGTAAAAGGGTATATTTTTCAATATTTGGTGTTGTATATGAAATCACACCAGGATGAAATATATTACAGAATTTTTTTTAAATTATTTTAAAAATTAATAAGATATGCATCACACCAAAAATGATTAATTATGTGTAATAAAAAGTGTTATTTGGTTGTTAAATGTGGGAAATTGTCTTCATAATGACTTACAACGCACAATAGAGTTGAATAAATAATTACACCATAATTAAAATTGATATAGTACAATAGATATGAAATACATTCTATTTTTTAAAAATAATGATTTTAGTTATTTTGTATTAGAAAATATTAAACTATAATTATTGAATTATTTTCATGAATTTAAGATGTATATATGTTTCAAAATTCATAATAATTACTATAAATTGGTGTGAGTGTATTATATAAGAGGCGTAAATATTTTTAGAGATAACTAAATAAAATAATGAAGTGTAGAACTAAGAGAGAAAAGGATTCATAAAGAATCAACATCAATTTATTTGACTATGAAGGATGTTAATGGAAACTTTATATTCATGGTTCTTCTACAAAGAAGGATGTGGAATTATTTTCTTGTTCAAAAAATGTATAAATGCTTTATTTTATTTTTTAGTGAAAAAAAATTATATTTTAGTGTCAAATATTGTGAATGTATATAGTCATTTAAAGATAGAAGTTACAGTAAGAAGAAGCGATGAAATAAGATCCACTATTTTGATGTTCATTGTGTTGATTTCACATATGTGATGGATATCATGAGAGTTTCACGTGACTTAAATATAATAATTAATGATCATACTTTTTTGTTTTTTTTAATTAAATAAAATTTTCTTGTGAATCTTGAACCCATGTGAATTTCTAGGTCTTTCCAAGGGAGTATTTATTAATTTTTTAAGGGTAAAACACTTAAATTATCAGGTATTCAATGTTCATAATGTTTATTGAATAATTATAGATGATAAAAATATTTTAATATTAATACTATTGATTAAAATGGTTGATCAATGGTTTTAAATGTAATTACTCAGAAAAATAATTCACTGATCTACCGAAATATTCCTAAATATTGTTTGATATCTTTTACCAGATCCTATTCAATTTTTATTAGAACTTTCTAATATAACTTCTAAAGTGGGTTTTCTATAAATGTGTCCTTTTTACTGAGATTGAACACTAGATGATGTTTTTAATTGTATTTTAATAATGAATCATATTAATTCAGTATATAGAAAAAGTGTTCATACATTTTTTGAAAATAATTCTAATTCAAAGAAGGATATAATATTGTAATACTTATTTTTATTGATTATAGATGTGGTAAATATTATAGTTTATTAGCTCAAAACTACTATTTATGATATACTAGGACTCTGGTTGACATGAAAAACAATAAGAATCACTATTATATAAGAAATATTATCAATCCATCCCCATTGAATATTGAATTTGTAAAATTTATTGGGATTAATACCATGGATAGTGTTTGGGATAAGATATGGAATATTCATGATGGGAATATTAATGAGATGGAATCCAAAAAACTATTTTTTAATTTCAAATTTTAATATATTCGTATGATTAAATAAGAAAGCATAGATTAAATATTTAATATAGAAAATATGATTAAGATATTTAGAAAAGCGTTTTCATAAATTGTATATGATTATATGGTGGTCTAGAATATAATTCATATTTTATTATAAAGGATTGATGTAAATATTTTGTCACTTGATGTTCATTATCTGAATTTATTTCCAATTGACAATTTTGGTGATTGGATGTAAATGTATCATCCAATTCGAATATTCCCTCCACTATAAATAGGGTCCCAAATTAATCTAAAACCATTTACTGGATGTGAATACATTCTTAGTATCTGAGTATATTACACCAACATACTTATTCCTTTGGCTTCATTATGTGAATCAATGTTAAGAATATCATTTTACTCCTTTTTAACTTATTGGTAGTTATTATCTATAATATTTATGTCGTCTAGCATTTCATGTATGTGCTATGTGATTAGGAATGTAACATAAAAAGAATAAACCAACATTTACAAAGGTATAAACTCTCACATCCACTGAGTATCTATTGAGTATTAATAAATATATTACTACTTGTTTTGGATAACAAATAAGTTAATATAAAAATTTAATGTGGGATATAACATTTGAATCTAGAAAATTCTCATGTATTAGAGAGAAAAGCCATGAATATGTGATTGACTATCATTTCAAGTTGGATTTTTTTTCTATTATTTTTTATTCAAATCAATTCCAGAATATTTAATTTTGGTAATTTCATGTATGGATTGGTAAATTATTTAGATAGTGTTTATATTAGGTTGGTTTTGGTTTTTTGACATTGGAATTTTTTATTTAATTGTTTTAAATTTCGTTAAATTTTAACAGATTTAATATTAGTGAGTTTTATTACAGTTATATTAATTTTACATCTTTATGATTCATTTAATTCATAAGAATTCAATTATATTAAATTCATTTATGTTTTTTTTTATTTTAATCAACTATATTTTATTTAGTTTTTGTTAGGTTTTTTCAATTACTTATTGGATGATTTTATTGGGTTGGTTTTTTATTATTTTTATTTATTTAGTATTTATATAATCTTGTACTATTATATATAGTTTTGTTCAATATAGTTTAGTTTTATTTTTTTGATTCATTTAGTTCAGATTTGGTTAGTTTTAATTATATTTGGTTTTTTTGATCATCTTTATTTAAATTCACTTATATTATTTTAGTTTTATAGAGTTTATAAAGATAATGTATGATTTAATTTAGATAAACATGCTTGAAATAAATTTTTATTTATTATGTTAGATTTGTTAAAATTGGTTTTCATTTTTTTGAAAACAATCATTTTTTATACATCATATCAATGATATTTAGTTCATTTAAAGTTACTTTGGGACTAAATAGCTCAAATAGGTTTAGTTTTGGTTGGTTTGATATCATGTAGTTCTACTCATATTGATTTTATTAAGTTTTTTTTATTTTCTACAAAATTTTATATTGATTAAATTAGTACTCATTTTTTCATCATTGTTAGTTAATTTTTTTATTTTGGTATGTTAAAAATAAAATAATATTATTTCGTTTCCTTTTTTTTATTTATTCCATTATATTTTATTCTGGTCAATCTAATTTATTATAGTTTTTTTAGTGTAATTTAATTCACTTATTATATTTCATTTATTTTTTCTAGAAAATGGAAATGAATATCAAGGGTTGTGTCTCTATCTCATCATTATTTTGTATCATAGGGAGAAAGAGAGATGTTATAGTAGTAAACAATGACACCTGAGAGTCTGTTGTATGTATATTTGAATTTCTATTATTCTCCCTAAATATAATTCTTTATAATATTTTATCATTTTAATTTATATTATATATCAGTAAATATTTTTCTTTAGATGCATAGGGAGAAAAATAAAAATACCATTTGGGCCAAAATATTCATCTTCATTAGGTATTAAGAGTTTTTCTTCATTGTAGGATACGTTGTTGACCTGTGAAAAAGATTTCACCTTCCAAATATTTTACTCATGATAATGTTTCTTTGAGTAATGGTTCTAGTATGGTCATAGATAAATAAATGAATTCTAAAAATAAATAAGAAACATAAAACATATAAGATCATACTCAACATTTAACGATGGTAAATGAACATATTATGAATGGTGTTTCTGCTCTTTCTAATGCACTTAAACCAAAAGATTCTATAGTTTATGATGTATTTTTTATGTTGTTGAATTATGTTTATAAGGGATCCTATAATACTATCGATACTGGTCCCATTTTTGATGTTTATGTCGATACTGATGATAATGATGATGACTATTCTGATGTCCATGCTGATCCCCATAATGATGCCTATTCCGATGATGATACTGATTATAATAGTGTGAGAGAAGGCGGTGATGATTTTGTTTATATAGGTGGTGTTATGATTACTGTGACATATTTTATGACAGTGATATTGAGTCTCATTTTAGATGAAAATTGAATTATTGGTTTATTTATATGCAATTTTTTTTATGTAGCCTCATTTTGTTATTATGATAGTGATTTGTTTTCTTAATAATTTGTATTATATATATTTTTTTGTGATTTTGTGTCTTTATTTTATATTAGAGTGTCATAGAGGCTGAATTTTAGGATGTATTGTATAGAATAAAATAGACATGGATTATAAATATAGAAATAGAGTAATATCAATAGTTTCCACCATTAAAATGTATATATGATTTAAAAGAAGAATTATTATCCATGGTTTATAACTATGGATATAGGTATATTGGAAATGTAAAAACTGTGGATACAACTCTATTATCATTGTTCAAAACAATTTCAATAGTGTTTCATTGTAGAAGTAATGTTGATGGATAAAAACTATGGATACATGAATAATTCCATGGTGTAAACCATGGATATTTCTCTATTACCATAGTTTGAACAATGGATATAAGTTTTTCACCAAGGTTAATACACATGGAAATTTACTCAACCCTATTTAAACACTAATATGAGCCATGTATAGTTGGACCATGTGTAATATATATAGATAGAACTAGTTGGACCATGGATATTTTCTATAACCATAGTTATGAACCATGTATACAACAATATTTTCTAGGAGTGAAATAATTTTTTAAAAAATTTGAAAATGGTAAATTAAATATCTCATGAGAAAAAATAGGTCTTCTAATCATAAGGAGAAAACTGGTTGTATGTAAAACTATAGACATCGAGAAATGATGTCATTAAAAGAGGTGGTAATTATACTTAACATAATTACAATTTTTTTTATAAAACAATAGATTCACCACTGAGGAAGAATTCATCACGAAACATTATTTCCCTAGAAAAGAAGTTATATATACAACATAACACCATTATGGGTTATAAATGAGAAATCTATAATGATAATTTTCAATGAGGAGTGATTATGACTAAAGGAAATTAGTTATGTCACAAAAATTCCTCAGCCTTCGTAACTATTTAATCAAATTCCATGAGAGGTTGAAAATTAAAGAGAAAATTGATCATAATGTAATATAAGAGAATCATGATAGGAGAATACATTAAGGAAATATTTACACCGTTAAAAATAAAATAAGGTGTATAATATAAACATGTCCGAAGGGATTCAAATTGGCAACAAAGAACCCCTTATATTTATTCTAGATCAGTAAAATTCAAAATAAACTCTTTAAAAAAATATCATAATATAATTTTTCACATCTTTAAAAATACTTGACACTGTTTATAATTTTCATTTACAATCATTATCTACATATATTTTGGTTACTTTTTTCCTATTTTCCTCACATCAAGTGTTTATAGTTTTGAACATTTGTACATGTATCATAGGAGTTATTCTAATATTCATACTTTAAAATTTCATCATTACATATTCATTAATGTAAATTTAATCAATTACATACAATGATTTATTAATTTTTAATAAATATTGAAGAGTAATTCAATTTTTACAATTGAATAAGAAGTCAAAAAGTGGACATAAATGATTTTCATAATAAACAAATGGTGTTTTCCTAGTTTTTGAGTTAAATATTTTTATATATTTTCTATAACCAAAAAACAATATATAAATATTATATCACATTATAACCTTAAATATATGTTTAGAGACATAAATGATATAATATCAAATCATTGTTTATTTAATTGGTCAAACTGACCCAAATATCAACATTCCTTAATTATTTGAGGATTATAAGGTTATTTAGTTGTAATATTATTAATCTAGTATAATAATATTATAATTAATTATTTATTAATATAATATATTAAAATAATAATGTAATTAGATTAATAAGTAATGGAAATTAAAGTATTACATAATTTTTTAAAAATATTTTCCACTTAGTATGATTGTTTTTAATAACTAAATTGACGATGATCAATTGTTGATTATATCATTAATAGGTTTTCAAAAATTTCATACCAGAAACATATTGATATTATAATAATTATATTTATTAATTAAAATAATTCCCATTACCATCCATTAAAGGTGTCTATAAAATGAATAATCGAAATTATTTGTTCCATGGAGGTGGTAGTCCAAACTACAGATGGTAAATGATTTTGTTTTCCATAGAAATAGAAACATTAATTTCTTTTATAATTTTATAATATAAAATATTTTACAAATATAATATTTATTTTTTAAATTCATAATTTGGACTATCAGTGTATGTTGGTTAAGGAAAAACAAAACCCAATACTTTGTGGAGATAGTTTTCTACCCAACACAAGGTTAAAATTTCATTCATCTTAATAGAAAATGGAAAGAAGGTAAATAATTTTAGTATCAACATAATAACATAAAATTAAAATAAATATAATTACTTAATAATATTAAAATTATAAAATGAAATTTTAGGAAGAAGAAATTCACATAAAGAAATTATATAAAGAAAGGGGTGTTATGAACTTACACCTCACTTCTTGCGTTGTCTCATTTGAAAAGGGGTTAAATACCTTGAGGTAATGTCATTTAAAAATAATAGAACCTATTTAGGGTTTCTATATGTCATAAGGTAAGGTTTTTAATGATTTTGGTATTAAATTATGGGTTTTCTTTGTGAGGATAAATGTAAAGAGTAGTGACCTACTTATAAGTGAAAGGGGTTGACATTTTTATAAATATCAAAAACTAATAAATAAGGGGATATCAATCTAGAGGAAATTGGATAATAAATTGAGAAATAATGTAAATGAGAAGTGATATGTTTGATCTAAACCTCAAAATCCCAATTAAAAACATGTATTTAACATGTTGGTACCTTTACCTCTCTCGTTACTGATTTATACTATTTTTAATTTCACCACAATAACCCTTTTTTACCTAGGTAATTTATCCATTACAAAAAATAATAAAACGATCCTTATTATATAATTTTTACTAATGAATCCAAATATGAAATAAAGTTTTCTACTATCAAATTATAAAAGTAATAAAAAATAATTTTAAAATACTAAATTTATAATATATTAAAAAAAATGTGGAAAAATATTTCTCAATACGTAAAATGTCAAATATATGTTTTTAATTTAAAATAATCATTTAAAATTTCATTAAGTCACTTATAAAATAAATATATAGTCTTTTAATATTGTTTTCTGATTTCTCATTTCATAAATATATACTAATAATTTTATAAAATTCATGTTATTTCTAAAAATAGTTTTGTGTACAATTCACATAAAAATTAGTATATTTTATAAGTATTCAAATAAATCATGTTAATATTTTATAAAAATTTTAGTTCAAAAATGAATTACATTTTATCTAATTCATATTGTAAAATGTATAAATTTATTTTATAGATGAAAATAAAAATTATAATTAAAAACACCATTAATTAAAAATAACGCTTTAATCATTAAGTGTTTATAATATTATTTGATATTAATTTATTTAATAAAAAATAAAAAATATAATTTCTTATATAATAATTCTTTTTATGTTTTCAATTTAATCTATTATGAATAAAATTTACAGTACTTAACAATACATTTCATTGAAAAAATTAAAATATTACTTTTATACTAAATATAAATTAATAAACACCATTAAGATTAATTATTTATATTCTAAAATTTAATTTTACTACTGTATTGATTTTAAAATATTCATTTTAATTTTATTTATAAATCATTTAAAATTTTAATATTAATATTAATATTTATAAGTAATGTATGAATATATATATATATATATATTATTTTATATCATCTATTTATTTTATTGTGAGTTGTATTATTTTAAATTTACTACTTACCAATGAAATAAATCTATATTCCAATCATATATATGAGAAATAATGATATCTTCAATGATAATACTTTAAAAAACCATATTTTCAATGGCCTTACATGTAATAAAATTATTTCATTCATATATATATATATATATATAATTACTAAATCATTTTTCCATTCTACCCATGCTTCACAAGGGATAATTATGATTGAATATAAAAAAATTTTCCTGACATTTCCTCCTTTTATGTTGATCTTCCTCAATAGAGGTTGTTTTATCTACTGAGGATCCTCAATTTTGAAGAAGATATAGGGTATTTCTAAGTTGTAATAATTTTATTTTATTCTATCTATTTTCCTCTATTGATCTATGTACATTTAATAGATGAAATTTATCCGTGGTGAGTAATAGCCTATGGTGTGAAAAACATAGTCTTATATATTTTTTTTGTAATATTCCAACTATGAATGAATATATTCTTCTAATTTTTTTTCATATTTGGTATGAAATATTTCCAAATAATTTTTATTTGATTTAAAAAAATATAAAAAATAGTTTAGAGTTAGAAACACATAGTTTATAAAAATATTATTATTCTTAAAAACCTAGGGTGTTAAATTAGGTTTTGGCTATATATGGTCCCATATATACTAATGTAAAGATTATCAATTTCATTCAATAAAAACCTTCACATGAAATGTTTATTCTCATTATGAATATGATACATTTTTATATTTATGGATACAATTGGGTTCTATTTTCGTTTGAGTAACACAATATGTGGTTTGTGTAAAGTGTTACACAATAATCTAGTGTGAACATGTTAATTTTGTAGATAAAATATATATTTTAAAACTAAATAATTTGAAAAAAGAATATATAAATCATAAAAAATGGGATAATAAATATTACATGTTATGAAATAATTAAGAATTCAATATCCATATAATGTATATTTTATTGGAGATACATTGAAAGAAAATCCTCATGAATACTAATGTAAGATTCATTCCAATATTAACACATGTAAAGAACTTGATAATCCAACCTTGTATTTTTACACGAAATAAATTTGATCACGGATTAACTTCTATATTTCATGGTTTGTGTTATTAATCATAACGGTTTTGTGATAACAAATCATTGCGATCTTTGAAATATAATTTTCCAGAAAACCTTAAAGATTTTGAAACCTTAGGAATATACTTTTTATTATTAATGAGATTTGACAATAATAATATAGTCTTAGAGACTATAAAAGATTCATTTATGATATTATTAGGACCATTCGACTTCTAAATAACAATGTGGTGTGTTTCACACCAAAGTGAGGACATTTTCATAGTGAAATATGGACCATGTATCAGAAAATTGATATGATGTATGGAGTTAAAATTTCTAATGAGAGTATATTTAAAAAAATTCAATATTAAATTTATATAAAACATGATATTATACATATAAAATATTCTATTATTTATAATGGAATCATCATCATTATCAATATTGTCCTTGATAAAAATATTCAATAAAGAAAAATAAAACTACTATAATTTCCTCAATTGATATCAGAACATGAGAATAGTTCTTAAAAAAGATGGAAAATTATATGTGTTGGATGAGCCCCTTCTTATCAAACTTAATGGTGAATATATTCATAAAATTTAGTTATATGCCTATGATAAGAATATAAATGGGTCACTAAATGTCCCAACTCTTGTACTTGTAACTATGGAAACTATGTTTCAAATAAAATTGGAGTTTATTGGCCAGATTTATTGATGGAAATGTGGACCATAAGGTGGGTGCATTGTATATTTAATATGTCTCAACATAATCATATAATTATGAGAGTATAATTTATTTAAACATAATAATAGATTGATGTGATTGCAATGTTCTAAAAAACAATCCATGGAATAAAAATAACAAATAAAAACAGAAGGATTTTCATAGTAGTTCGGTTCATAGTTAACCTACACTACTATTAAATACCCTACAAATCAGTGAGAGTAGTATCACTCAATAAAACAAATAATGAAGATTTATTTTATAGTTAAAAACTTATACTAGTCTATTACTGGACATACAATACCTTTTCCTTTTTCATTTTCAATAAAAAACTGAATCTTATCTAAATTATAGCCCAAACCTATCACTTACCCTTTTTCACTTACTAAAAAAACCTAGTCTATTCTAAAATAAATACTATACCTTTTTTATTTACTTTCTATTATGTGAGAATAAACAACCCAAAACCTTTTAATGGGGAAAGTCACACTCTGAAATTTAAAATATGAATGTCATATTTTGTAGCATTATGACACACAACACAAAGTGTATAAAGGAATACAACATTAAGGTATTTTAAAGTATATTTATTATTTTAATTAAATTAAATCTATGATATATATTGAAATTCATGAAACACTATGTTAGCTTTCATTACACACAATAATGACTTTCTTTGATAGATTGTGTTACACAAAAGATAGAGTTTTAAAGAACACTATTAATATTATTATTTAAAATGAAATTATATACTTTACATTAAATTGGAGGATATGAATTAGATTAAATAAAATTTTAAAATATATGGTATAAAAAATATAAAATGAATTAATTGGTTACTAATTAATAAGAAATGAAAATAAAAAACAATTTACGATAAAGGAAATGTTTTATTAAAAACTATTTTATGTTCTTAAATACATTTTATCCCCAAGAATTAAATTAATTAATATTTGTGAATGATAGTATTAAAATTTTTATATTATATATATTCAATAATTTTTTTGAAATTCATCTAATAGATTTGAAATTCCTAAAATAAGAACAAATTTTATTTTACGTATAATTTTTTTTTTCTAAACACATTTTTCCACCTTTTAATGACGTACTTGTTTAAAATATAAACTTTTAGACTTTTAAAAATTTTAGATGGAAAACTAATATTAATATTTGAAATAGTAATTTCAATTTTATTATATAGTGAATTTGTTTATTTTTCTATGAAGATTCATTTTTTGATGACTAGTAAAAAAATACTGAATTTTAATTGAAAATTGGGATTTCATCTAAATGATTTGTAAAGGTAAATAGTATAATAAATTGGGTATAATGTAAAATTATATCAATTATAAATTTAATAATCCAATTTAGGTTATTTAAATCATTTTTGTATTGATTTTATAAATAAAAAACATAGTAATCTTTAGAACATTTTGATGTTAAAAAACAGGCTTTCTTGACACGTATGTTGGATTGATTTTAAATCATTTTTCCATTTAAATGAATTTATTTTTGTAAAATGGATTAAATATTTGGAAATTAAAAAATTTATAATTTTTAATATGTTAAACATAATTTTTTACCAAAATTATTAGTCAAAGTAGTTAAAATTAATTACAATGATTAAGGAAAAAAGACTTTACTTAGTGGTTAAACTTTGAATATAAGGTGTAATAACAACACTAAAATCCAAAACCTAATGTATTAAAATTTATTGACCATTAAACCCCTAGGACCGAGTTTGGTGTATTATAAAAGACTATTGTTAGATAAAATGTGGGTACACCTAACTTTTTTTAAAAAATTCCAATTGTGTCCTCTCCCCCACTTATAAGAGGCCACCACATCTTACCCATATTCACACCTCTCAAACCACTTGGGTTTGACCATTAACTTTTCATATAACTCCAAAAAATTAATATAATAATCCTATAATACTTTTTATACCAACATTCAATCATTTTAAGGTTTTAGTGAAAACCTGAGGAGGATACTCGAAGAAGAGGTAATGTTTTTCTTAAACCATTCTTATTTTATTTCCTCATCCACCTCCTTCAATCATTATTAAATAATTTTTATATAATAAACATAGTATAATTAGTATACTGAGATAATTTTATGTTATTTTTATGACCTAAAACATCACACAACTCAATCAGATTGGATATGCAAGCACTATTCTTATGTATAGTGGACTACCGCTTTGTGAACTGAGGTCATTCGTTTTTCAACCACCACATTTTGTGGTTGATAATAAGGATTTATTTTTAGTTTATATATTATATATATGAAATTTATAATGTCTTTATTCTTATTTAATTATAATACAACACATATCTTTGTGCTTTTCATTTTGTGGGAATATGATAATTTTGTTCATGTGTATGGCAGACTACCACATTGCGAAGTGATGCGATTCATTCAAACATTAAATGGAATGTAGTAAGGATATGTTTAATTAAAATATGTGATATATATATTAAATAAATATGTTACTATAAGTATTATATACATGTATATCATTTACTATTGTTTATTTTATTATGAAAGGAAAATGGAAGCAATGTTCATGTGTACGTACGGCCAGCCGTCTCCGTGGACGGTGTATTTCATTTATAATAAATTTTTTTATTGATTAATATAAATACATATTTACTAAACATATATGATATTTACATAATGATTTAAATATTTAGATGATAAAATACTGATTTAAACAATAGGGACAAAAAATAACAAGTGAAAGCATTCTAAAAAAATAAGGCAATTATCACTCGAAATCGTGGAAAAAATGAAAGAATATTAAATATAGGTTGATAAGATTTAAAAAAGGAAAATATATTATATTATATTATATATTATATCTATTTTATAATTTAATAAAATTATTAAAACCATTTTATAATAGGTTAAAGATAATTCATCTAAAAGGAAGCGTAAGGTAAGAGATTTCATCTCAATTTACATTCCATTGAGGCTTATCTGTTATTACACACCAATTAAATTTTATAATGTGTATATAATACCACCATGACATGAAATATCATTAATAATTAAATATTAATGGTATTTTAAGTTTTAATTTGAATAAATTCTTCAAAGGAAGTTTGATTTTAATATTACCAAGTGATAATAGTTACTGTGAAATCTCACATTCTTTTGTGATTGTTAACATTCTAAAGAAAAAAATAGTGTTTTTATAATAATTTTTTCTTAGAAATTTAATTTATCTTAAATATCCTTATTATTTATCTTGTATATTATTATTTCCCAAACAATATACAATTTTTACATATATTGTTTACTTTGATATTTAGTCAATTATTTGAGGAAATATTGATAAATCCATATCCTTAAATCAATACCAATATTAAATGATAAGGAACATAGTTAATTAATTAAATATATTATTCAATATATGAGGAGAGATTTAGAAATGCTATTTAAGGTAGTTCTTGGAAATTGTAAGTCCCCTCGATGCATCGAATGTTCTCATGAGAAAAATTGGTTAGCCAAATTAAACAGATTTCTACTTGTATATTAAACTTTCTAGAGGATAAATATAGATGGTAGAGGTTTTCATGTGCCTCATACATGACATCCGATAATTAATCATTACCATCATTTATGTTAACATTATTATTCATGATATTTTTACTATGATAAAATCAATATATGAACTTCATTCTTAGTTTATTGGTTAAATGGAATGGTTTTAGGTTACTTACATAGAAATTATGATTATTACTTATCTAGTTATTTAATTAGAATATGTGTTCATTTATTTACCATGGAATACTGATTATGACTTAATCAGTTATTTAAATGGTATATGTGTTTAGTTATTTACCTTGCCATATTGTTTTCACAATTCCTTATAAGTTTATTGATTACATGAAACATGTCTTAAGTTATATAAATTTTAATATTATTAACACACTTTATTATCACTTTATTTATTACATAGAATATGTGTTATTTAATTTACCATTCTATATTGATAATCCTCACTGATTCCTTATTTTTTCTATTGTACATAACCCTTACTGAGAATTTGAACTCACCTTTTTTTCCTTTTCCATGATTCCATGATGTTTACTATGAATGATAAGTATGGATATACTACATGGTATAAAGTTAGTCTATATTTTATTTGTAATTTTTGTATTTAAATTTAATTTTTTAGTCATGTAGGTATCTATTATACCAAGACTACTAAACTAATCGGTCCTTCAGGATGCAATTCCTTGTATCTTATGGGAATATAATAGAGGTAGGCACTCGATCTAATCTTATTGGTGTCAGGTCAATACAGTTGGTATCAAATGAATTTTATTAGAAATATTGGATACCATATTTAGGAAATCATATATTAAGAGACATAACTCTAAGATGGACCTTGAGGATAAGTATAGAAGAACATCGTAATGTTTTGGTAAGGTAGAGATTATGTGCGTCTTCCTAGAAATACATCCCTTTATAGATACTACAAGTGGGTGTGGTTCAGAAATATATGTAAATAGGGGTAATAAATCTAAAAATGGTGTGTTGGGATTTACATGAGTATAACATGGTGAATTATAATGGAAAATACTGTAAACCTGGTCTAACACTCTCATGGGATTTTCTTTAGATAATTCAGATATTATTTCCCGATAATTATGAAGGATTTGAAAAGACGATGATAATGAATGGCCTAATTTAAACCCTATAACAAGGAAGTAACTATGTTGAATTAAAATATATGAATTATTTGTGTATTTTTAATTATTAACTAAATTGTAAAAGTATTTTACCAATGGTATTTTGGTATAACAATTATGAAACATATACAGATTATGCTAAATTTTAGAATAAAATATATCTTAATTAACATAGGATTTATGGATACCATCATGTGATTATGAGATTAATATTATTCATATATTCAAATACATAATAACCCTTTTTAGGTTTTATGTGAATGGATTCAACCAATATTAAAGAATTTTTTGGAAAAAATTAGTGCAAGTATATATTTTAGTGGAAAATTTATTTGAGGAATAATGTATTAAAATTTTATAGAAATAAGTATAGTGGTATTGATAAACTTTAGGGTTAATATTATTATTAACATAATTGTGATAATATCCAATTACAATTATTATACTTTGAAAAAAATAGGTTGTATGGTAAACCATAATGAAAAGGTAATTTGATGATTAAATTTCAAGGATGTCCAACACATTTGTTTTGGGAACAACATCATAATTATATTGATATATTTTATAAAAAATAAAACCTATTTTTCTGGGTGATAAACCATATTATCCATAAATTAAATAAGGTTTTAACTAACAACTAAAGTGAGATAAAGGTTTAACACGAACCACTGACCTAGGAAATGTCATGGTTAATATGTCAACGTTTTTTTCCAAAATATTTGATGAATAAATATTAATTATGAATACTTAGTATTAATTTTGTGGTATATAGATTAATTTATTGAAAATATCTGTTTGGGATAATAGTTATAGAAATATGGAATGAACTTTCAATCTTTTATAGATCATACAATTCATTAAGATTGAATTTCAGTGCTCCATGCATAAAAATTTATTTTTGGCTATTCATTTCTTGGAGTAAAGTGATAAATTGGAAATTTATTTAATCAAACAAAAGGATGAAATTGTTCTTATAGAAACATATCCTGAAATTATATTCTATTATATTCTTAGACAATAAAATAATTCCTCTATATTATAAAAAGGTTCTTTAAATAAAGTGATATCCTATTACCATCATTTTTGATGATATCAATGACATTTTCACACCAATTGGATATATGGATTTGAGTCCCTTAACTTTTCATTTATTATTAAAATTATTTTTATCATTATCCTCAATCACTCCCTATAAATATTTACCTATTTACACTATTTCCATATAATAACTTTCCAATAATGTTCTCATACATGTGAAACTATTTATGTGTTATTCTATATGACTTTCCTAGAAATCATTCTCTCTAATTAAGAGGATTTTTTATAAAACCTATATAGGATGTGGGATTTCAATGAAGGAATTTTCAAATATCAAATTTTAATTACCAAGATCATGTTAAAATAGCAAAGAAAAAATTTATTTATGATGGGGATAATGTAACACTCCTATAGTTTAAAATATAAATATCATATTTGATAGAAAGTATGACATGAAACACCAAGAATAGAAGGGAATATAAAATATTGAGAGTTTATAATATATTTAATATTTTAAATAAACAAAATCTATTATATTGAATAAAATTAATTCAACACTGATTTAGCTTGTGTTACAAGAAAGAAAAACTTTCTTCGTTAGCTTTTGTTATACACAAGACTGAGTTTTATCAAATACAATTCATATTATTATTTAGAACGATAATGATATAATAATATTTTAATTGGAATTTATGATTAGGAATAACTATATTTTGAAAATATATGGTTTAAAAAAATATAAAATGAATTCATTGGTCACCAATTAATTTGAAATGAAAATAAAAACCAATTGAATATAATGGGAATGTTTTTACAAGAACCTATTTTATGTGCCCAAAGAAATTTTATCTAAATATATAAAATTAATTACTATTATTGAATAATTTTAATTAAATTTAAATATTATATATATTAAATAATTTTTTTACATTACTCCAAAATACATGATATGTATAAGATAAGAACAAATCCAATTTTATATATGAAAATGATTTTTTTCTAAAGGTAGTATTTCCTCCTTTTAATAGCACACATGTTTTAAATATAAATTTTTAAACTATTAATAAATTTATATATAGAAATATATTTAATATTTCAATGATTAATTTCAAAATTAGATTAGGTTTAAATTTTTGTATTATTTTAAGAAGTTTTATTTTTTCCTGAATAAGGGAAAAAATACTGAATTTTAATTGAAAACTGACTTTTCATCTAAATAATTTATAATGTTAAATTATATTTTTATTGGTTTTATAAGTAAAATTAGATCAATTATACATATATTAATAAAATTTATTTAATTTTAATATTTTTTTTATTCAATTTAGATACAAAAACATAGTAATATTTTTAACATTTTCACTATAAAACCCTGTTTTCTCAACACATTTGTGAGATTAATTTTAAATAATTTTTTCACTTTTGATAATTTAATTTTAAAAAATAAATTTAATTTTTGGAATATATATAATATATAATTTATTATAGATCCAACATAATTATTAAAAAAATTTATTAGGGAAATAAATTATAATTAATAACAATGATTAAGAGAAAAATGAGAATACTTTGGGTTTAAACATAAAATATAATGTCTATGAATGGCCATTTTTTTTTTCAAAAACAATTTTATATCCATATTTATCCCATTTAACCACTTGGTGTTATTTTTCTGTATTATTGAATCCATGTTATTTGTAATTACATGGGTGAACATAACTTCTATTAAAAAATACCATGTTTATACTCCCCCAAATTTAAAATAGGACACCAGCTCTCCCCCTCCTTCACACCTCTAAAAACACTTGGGGTTTCCCACTAAATCCTTAAATAACTCAACAAATTCCATACCATCATCATATAAGCCTTATTTTTGTCATAAATCAAACCCTTAATGGTTTTAGTACCAACCTAAGGAGGATACCTGAAGAACAAGTAATCTTTTTTTAAAGGTGTTTTTATTTTATTTATTTCATAATATCCTCTAATTATTATTATATAATACTTTTATAATAGCATAATAATATAAGTATACTGAGTTTTTTTTAATGTTAATGGTGATATATTCAATTTCAGACACTTCCATCAAATGGGATACATAATCATTGTTTGTGTGTACAGAGGACTACCACCACACAAATAAATGTCTTTCATTCTTCAATTAGAACCATTAAATGTTAAAAATAATTATGTATTAATAGTTTATATATGATATACATGATATTTTTGATGTTTTTATGATTATTTAATTGTCATAAAATGCATAAATTTATGCTTTCCATTTTCTGGGAATAAGATAATGGTGTTCCTTTACAACAACCTTGCGAAATGGTGTAATACTATCTCACTTTACATGGAATGAATTAAGAATGTGACTAATAAATATTTATGATAAAAATTAAATAAATATTACACTAAAATGATAAAATACATATATTTAATTACTTTTCATTCTTCTAATATGACAAGAAAATGGGAACAACGTTCATGTATACGTACGTCCCACATTCCCCATGAACAAACTATATCATTTCAAGTAAAAAAATTTATAGATTACAATAAATACATATACATATATATATATAATATGTAGGATATATAAATCATTAATTGCATACTATAGATGATAAAATCAATATCAACTTAATAGGAACAAAAAAAACAACAATTCAAAACATACTTGAAAAATAAGGCCATTAACACCCAAAACACTAAAAATAATTAAATATTTTTACAAATGAGTGATAGGATTTTATAAAAAAAATAATATATAATATTATAAATATTAAAATTTTTCTATAATAAGTTAATAAAATTCTTAAAACAATTATATAGGTTGTTAAAGAGTGTTGGAGAAAAAGGAACTGTAAGGTAAGGGATTTCAAATCAATTTACATTCCACTGAGACTTATTTGTTATTATGAAACAATATACCTTTATGTGGTGTATATACTTCCATTTTAACAATTAATATCATGAATAATTCAATATTCATGGTATTTTTTGTTTCAGTTTGAATTATTTCACTAAAGGGGTTTTATTGGTAAATGACCAAGTGATAAAAGTTATTGTGAAATCTCAATTTAATTTATTATTATCAACTTTATCTTGAAAAAATCACCTTATTTTAATTATTTTTCTTTGGAATTTTAATTTATGTTAGATATCAATTTTTTTCATGGATTTTTTTTACCTAAACCATTTACCATTTTTATATTCAATTTTTTACTTTGACAACTATTTGATTAATTAGGGAAGTATAAAAAAATATGTATCCTTTACTCAATAGAGATATTTTATGATGAATCAAATCATTAATTAATAAAATTTATTATTAGATATATGTGTAATTCTATTGATATGAAGTGGGTTGTGTGTACCGGACAATATATATCCCATAGATGCATAGACAGGTCTCATGAGACAAATCAATTGGCCAAATTATATGGGTTTCTACCTATAGTTTAAACTATCTAGAGGATATATCTTGATAGTATATGTTTTCATGTTACTAAGACCCGATTTTCAATAATTAACCATTTCATTAATTTCATTCATAATTATTATCAATGATATTTTTACAATGATAATATCTATGGATTTATTTTTTTCTCAGTTTACTGATTAAATGAAATTGTTTTCAGTTACTTACCTAGCTATATTGATTATGCCTCATGATTTTATTTAAATAGAATGCATGTTTATTTATCTTCCCTTTCATATTGATTATTACTTATCTTGTTATTTAAATTTCATTTTAGTTCATTTATTTACCTTTCTATATCGTTTACACACTTCCTTCTTAGATTATTGATTACATGGCATGTGTGTTCAGTTATTTACCTTCCCATATTTTTTATGAACTTCCTTATTAGCTTATTGATTACATTATATTTGTGTACAGTTATTTTCCTTTATATATTGATTATTATCATTTATTTATTATTTATTCCACAGTACTTAACCCTTACTGAACATTTGGGACGCCCTTCTTTTATTTCCTTTCTACTTGATTCCTTGGAAATTACTATGACTGATTTGTAGGGATATTCAATATGATGTAAAGTTATTCTATAAAATAATAAAAAAATGTTGTTTTCGTATTCTAATGTAATATTTTAATCATGTATATATTAATATTAACAAGATTACTAAACTGATAAATACTTCCGAATTGTTTTCCTTCTATCTTATGCTAATGTAATAGTAAAAGGCACAGACTCCAGTATTATTGTTTTTTTTCTAAAAGGAGTAAATTCCTGTTAAATATGAATTACATAAATTTATACAAAATAGAAACAAATTATAAAACTATAAGATATTGATGGAGAAGGCTGGTGTATATTTGTGATCACTAGTGCATTAGGATTTGATACAGAACATGGAATCATTGTGGAATGAGGGGAGCTTCGGTAATTCAATAGAAATTAATTAGTATAGTTCTCAATGTATTTTATGTTTTTTTATTTATAACTTCATTCCTTAGAATTTATTTATAGATAAATCATAATTAATGATTATAATTGCAATAAATCCCATGAATCATCTACATAAGGGTGATTAAAAATTTTTCATCAAAAAAATTAATTTCCATATAGAAATTTCCTAATTTCATTAATTAATTTGTCTACTACTGGTGATCAAGGAGGCTCTACTACCATTGCACGATCACTCCTATAACTATATGGAGGGTTCTACTATAAATAAGAAGATAGATAAATTATATACCTTACATAAAGGTAAAGTAATATTTTTAAATTCTATATATAGGTATGATATAATCTACATAATGGTACTTATATAGTTTATATAAGGGAAACCTTTAAATAAAATAGGTTGTGTAAGAGAATTACATATTTTTTAAAGGATATGTAAAGGTAAAAAAAATTTGAATAAGGGAAAGAAGCATTTTCTTAACCATACATAATGGTAAACAATTAATTTCATATGCTATGTAAAAGTAACCTAAACATTACATAACATACATATGGGTTGAATATAATCTCAATAGAATGCATAAATTTAATATAGGAACTCATGTAAAGCTAAGAAAAATATTTGAAAAATTATTTAAGGGTAATCGTCAATCCATGTGTAAGGATAAAGTATAAATTTAAAATATTACATAAAGGTAAAAAATATTTTTATACAATATGTAAGGGTAAGAAGAAATATCAATATAATGTTAAATGTTAATTAAAATTATCACATATATTGTGTGAAGGTAGTTTAAAACAATGTGTAAGGTAAGATATAAAATTATAGATGATGTGTAAAGGTAATGAAAATGTTGTGTAAGGGTAAGAAGAACATTATAGGATATGCGTAATGGTAATAACCAATATCATATGGGTACCTCATATATAATATGTATTACATAATGGTATAACTAAGAGCTCATTGGAGTACACCAAATATTTCATAAATGTAAATGGAATACTACATAAGGGAAAATTTCATAAAACTAATTCTACGAAAGGTTATATAGGAATATGTGTAATGGTAAATCAAACATTAAAACAATTTTGTTAAGGTGTAGAAAAAAGTTGTGTGAGGGTATAAAATGATTTAGAGGAATTGGGTAAGGGTAACAAATTTTTTTCCAATCATGCCTAAAGGTAGAATATTTTTCACATATTCATAAATGTACAATATATCTCATGTAAGTTTTAACTCAAACTCAAATAAGGTAACTAAAAATAATTAGAAAATTATTTTCTCATAGTGCATAAACATATATAATTATAAATATTAATATGAATAATAATAATATATAATTAATAATTAAATAAAAATTATATTCAATAAATATATTATTATAATAACAATAATCAAGTGGAGGAATTGAAAAAATTAATGAATTAATCAATTTAAGTAAATATTTAAATTAAAATAAATGTAATATAACAAAACAATAAAATATACATACTAAATAAATGAGAGGGATTATAATTAACAAAATAATATTTATAAACTTTGTTCAAATAGTAAAAATTACCTTATTATTAAATTGAATAAGTAATAATTATTTAAATTTAAAATATTTTATCATAAAAAATTTTAACATTTTTATGCCCCATTTTAGAAATTCCCAAAAATAGTTTTTTAAAACTAAAAGCATTAAATAAACATTTCTACACCAAAATTCATGGTTATTTTTTATAAACATATTATTATATTATTATTTGGAAAATAATTTCCTGTAAAAAAATTATAATGAAAAATTATATAAATTTATACTTCCACAATCAAATTTCAATCATTATTCTCTAAAACTATTTTGAATCTATTGGTTTAGTGAATATGTCAGGTAATATTTTTAGTCAAGATAAATTATAAGATAATTTATCCTTTATTAATATGATCTTGAATGTAATGAAATATTACATCAATATTTTGTGTTATAAAATTATGTAATAGATTTTTAAGTTTTAAATAACACTATTATTTTCACAATAAATAATATAATAATAAAAATAAAGATCAGAATCACAAAATGTTTGGATGATTCAAATACACTTAGCACAATGTATAGAAGTTTCAATATATTGATTGAAAAATTTATAAGAATTAACTAATTTTTTTTTCATTGATATACATGAAATTAAGATTTTAAAATGGAAGTGACACATACATGATTTACTTTTACTATCATCCAAAAACTTCCAACATCATAATTAATGTAACTAAATATATTAAATAACTATTTATTAGAATAATAAAAACATAAATTTATAATTCCTTTTATGTATCTTATAATTCTATCATCATCTTCATATGTATCTCTTGAGGATTATCTCGATACATTTCACATAATCACACACTAAACATTATATTTCTCCTAAAATCAAATAATTAATGAAAACTACCTATCATTTATCTATATTATTTAATCACAACATGTTTTCCATATTTATCACTATCAACTTATGAATTAGTAATAATGGGGGTTCCTATAATTTTACAAGAACGAAAAAACTCATAACTAGTTCTCTATTATATTCATATTGATTATGGAATATTCAGTCTTTTGTGTAATGATTTTTAATGACATAGAAAAAACATTCACTCTCCTATTAAGCTCACATCAAACACTATTTTCATAATACATGATAACTTATTATACATAGATTCAATTTAATATCTAATAACCATATCATTAACTTTTATATGAAAAAAAATATAATTTGAAACATTATTAATGAATGTTTTTGGATAAAATTTTCCATTATTTAAACCATTTTCTAGTAAAAACATAGGTCATATTTTATACCAAGCTTAAAGATCTTACTAGATACCATATCATTCTTCATTAAGTTTAAACACATGATTTGGAAATTATTTATTTTCAAATTCCAAGGGCTGATTTAAATATAATTCCTCAAAAATAACTCCAATAGGAATGAACTATTTTTCTTCCGTTTGGAATAATTTCCAATCTTGAATACAAGAAAAAGACAACAGAATCCTAATAGATTAAACTATTTCAATTGGAGTAAAAATATATTCCAAATATATTCCTTCCTCTTGTGAATAATCTTTATAAAAAATATTATATTTATTTTTCATTATATGACCTAATTCATCTAACATATTTCAAAAAATTCACTTAATTTCAATAACATGACTCTATTTATGTATTTGAATTATCTCCATACATTATTATTTATAAATTTATTAAGTTGATCTTCAATTATCTTAACACAATAAACATCATTCAATGATTCATCAATATTATTAGGTACTATCTCAGTTACAAAATGGGAAATAGAGAAGAAATTTAAAACTAAATTACATATTTTTCTCCAAAATCCACATTTCCCATAACTATCGCTAAGGGATGGTACTTATGAGCCCTCCTATATCTAGGATTAGATTATATATGGACATCCTCCCTCTCAATTTGATATTTATTATTACTATTATTATTTTATTAATATTTAAATCTCTTAATTATGATTCAATATTTTCAAAAACTATACTTCTTTTATCATTATTTTAATTGAATTTTACAGGAATGGATTCATATAAAATTATTTTTCTCTTGTTACATAGTCTATATGGGCCACTATTGATATAATATCATATAAAAATTTGTTCATAATTTTTTGCATCAAATTAATAAAATATAGATCTATTATTTAAAATGAAAACATTATACCCAAAAACATTAAAGTAACCTCTATTGGGATTTATTCTACTAAGAAATTTATATGTTTTTTAATTCATCCAAGCTCTAACAAATAAATTATTCAAAATATAAATATGTTGAAATCAAATTCATCCTGAAAAAAATTTGTGGTATTGTATTCATTATGAATTATTTGAGCCTTTTCACAAATAGGAATATTCACTCATTTTGCAAAACTATATTTTGTGGTTTTATAGAACCTAAAAAATTTTCAATTAATTTTTTTCAAAACCCATTTTTGAAAAATCACCAACTTTATCACTTCTGATTAAAATAATGAAGTACATGTTTTTATTTTTATTTAATTAAAGAAATATAATAAACATAGGAAATGATTTATGTTTTTGAACCATAAATAAAATCCATTTAAATATACTATAGTAACTGGCCATTACAAACACATAATTTTTACCTCATAGAGTACTAGTATTCATGGGTCAATTTGATAACCCGGCCCACTAAGGTCCAACCCATGACTACCCCAAGATCTCCTTCAATAGGACAAGGGATAGTGACTAGTGCCGAGTTGGAATATCCTATAGATAGGAGGAATTATCCTAATGTACATGTAAAAACGCACACATCTCTAAGCCCACAAAATGATCAAATGAAAAACAACCCATGACAATGCATGAATTCATCTAAGATCCCACAACATAGTATGAAAGTAAAAGTACTGAAAGTGAATATAGGGCCAAATATAAGTGCACAAATAAACTATAAAGATCCCAACCATCTATATGGGGAAAAAATAAGTCAAAATAAAGATCCTGGTGAAACACCTTGGTATAAAAAGGTTAATCTAAACTCCACTCACTCCTTGTAATCCTAGGACTCTGTCAAAAAGGATTGTTATTTTCATAAGACACCACATGTGTAGGCAAAGACCATGTAGGTGTGAGTATAACAATACTCAACAGGACACCTTGAAAACACTAAACATGAATTAAAAAGTATATTCAACTCAATAAAATACATAAAAATAAATTTATAATAGAAACAAACATTTATAATTAGGAAAGACACCACACCACCCGGTGGTCGTAAGAATCTGTCAACCATAAGATTCCGTGTGAAGTAACAATAATTCTTGGATAACCCACTACACGAGGAATGCTATCATCAGAAATAATCGACAAAGTGGTATACCTCATTGTTCCCTTCCCATGGTATCTCATTGGTATATGAAGACATTGATAGAAAGATAATGGGTTATGTCCAGAACCGCTGGGGGACACCACAAACCTAATCTGGAACAACCTGCTACATAGGGGAATGTAGGCTTATGATTCCACAGACCTCACTCACATGACCTTCTAGATATAGGATCAACTTATAAATTAGTGTGTTCACAATGATTCTACAAACTCTACCTTGGGAATTAGGGTGATAAAGGATCTCACTCCAGTCTCATGGAGGGACTCCATAACTTTATCTGAGACAAAACCTCTAGAGGGGATCAAAATCTAGTGATATGTATGATATGATGCACTGAAACCTCGAGGAAAAGGACCAAGGGATTCCAATAAACCTATAATAGTCTAGAATATGAAAACTAAGAGTCACATGCACTCTTTAAGGGGGTATATGATTTGTACCAGGGGTATATGATGTGTCATGTTATCCCCTTGACTACCCATTTGGAAGAGCCTCACATGAAATGTAGTCCCCCTATATATGGAATGTATAAGGAGTACATGTTATGTAGAGACACATGGTCTCCTACCTGTGTCACCTGGCAGTTTCTGTGTACCAATGACTTGTCTGTGTACTAGCCTGTGTACACCAAATTGTGTCTCTATACAAGTACATGATGTGCTATCGGTCTATATACTCTTACCTATTTTAGTGTACTTCCCAAATTACAAAAAAATTCACACGAATATGGTTTACACAATTTTTGATTCTTAAATTTGTCTGAAACCCTAGTTCCACATCCAAGGGGGCCAAAATGGGGTGTAGATCCATTTTACACACTTTGTAACTCAAATTTTTATAGAAACATAGATTTTCTCCCATGCATTCTGAAACTTCTTCTATCCTTAAATATTGTGATCTACTTACCTCAAAATCATAGATCAAGCTTGATAGATTATTTCAATCACTGAATAACACATTTTGAGACTTTTATCCACTCAGAAAATGGATTTATATGTCATTATTAATTACACAAAGAATAATGAGAAATCAGGTATCTGTGTCCTCTGATCCACTGCATCTACCACTATCGCACATCCATCATGTCATGCCAATCCAAGATTTTTGAAATTAAATTGTTTCTCTAATAAATAGATTCATAATGATTGATTTAATGAGATTAGTCAAACGCTAGGCCAAACGAAGAATGACCGTTGTTATCGAAGAGTCAAGTGAGAGAATCACAAGAACATATAAGTGGAACATACGTAAATTGATGTTTGTGTTGATCTCAATTCATTTCCATGAGATTAAAAATAAAGAATCAACAACTAAAAAATTTATCCTGATAAAATCTCCATAAAAACTATCCCATAATACGCATGATCCACAGATCAATCCATTGATCAATTAATTCATTTTCATCATAAAAATCATGAAGCGGGAAAAAATCCATTTAAAAAACATTCTACCTAGAGTTTGTACTGATCATTGAAAAATAATGGTTTATTTTCCATTGTTGAAAAGATCCATAATCTCTCCTGTCATGACGATCCACTATCCGATCCCGATCCATCGTCATCTTCCAAGAAAAGATATCTAATGGTTTGTTTGAAAGTCAAGGGTTCGAGTGGCCAAACATGGGTAATTTATATAACCATATAATTAATGGAGAAAATAGTTCACTATGTCAAAACCGAATAAATAAATAAATAAATATATTTATTTCATTTAATTACGCCAGTGATGAATTTTTCACAAACGACCCACTCTAACAAAGGTTATGTTGCGACATAGGTAAAAATCACATTCTAGATTCAATGGTGCTCTCATATTTCTAATTCAGGGTACCATTTAGGAGTGATTCTACATTTTTGGGAAAATTTCCATAAATTGTATTTAATATATTTAATATATTTATGAAATTTCTTTTGGGAAAACAAGGCCTCAAAATTGCACACCATCTTAGCACATGGTCTTGAAAATAATCCATATAACATAAGAAAATAATACATGGAAAATATAAGATGTTACATTATCCCCACCTTATGTATTTTCATCATGAAAAGAGAAAAACCTACTAAAAAATGGTGGTATTGGATTGCATACATGCCTCCTTCTCTGAGGTGCTCTCCTAAAGATTTCTATTATTTCACCAGACACGTACAAAAGGAATCAAACACCCATGAATAACCCTCTACTAACAATCATAGATCTCCACCAATTACTCTTCAAAGGTATCCCCATCCTCAATTTCCTACACACCCCAGTCGATAACATGCGAAGGGTCATGCGCGTACCTCCTTTGTTGCAAAACGTATAACACATTGTGTACCTGGTCCAACTACGGTGGTAATGTTATGTGGTATTCCACCATTCCAACTCTACATATTATCTGGAAGGGACCAATGAATCTTGATTACAATATATCAATTTCTACAATTCTCATAAATCATCATCTATATGAGACTCTCATGAATGACACTGTGCAATCCTCATCCACTCCTAGATGATCTAAACCTTCTATATAGTATCTTTCTCCAACTTCAGGCCCATGAGTTTCAACTCACCTAGAGTAGTCAAATAAACTGGTGACTTGTAGGGTCGCTTGTATAAATCTTTGAATGGTTCCATTCCAACGGTGGAATGGTATCTATTTTTGTACACAAACTATACCTAGGGTAGGTTATCCATCCAAATATGAAAAAATTACAACATGAAATCCAACATCATTTCCTCAAAGACCTAGATAGTTCTCTCTATATAGCCATCAGTATGGGGGTGAAACACCATGTTCACGTGTAACTGAGTCCCAAAGTCCTCTTGTAATCCTCTCCGTAACTGATATGTAAAGTGATCATCTTGTCTAGATATGACCATAGAGTAAACTCTATAGAGTCTTACTATCTCGTACATGTATAGGCATCCCAAGATATCTACTAAGCTCTGCTATTGAATATATAATAAATAATATGAATTGGTGAGTCATTCCATGATCATCTAGATGGAATTGTGTCTCCTATACATATGTGGTAATCTCACAATTAATCCCATGGATATCCCATCCAATATTCACTCTTGAACCTCAAGGGGTTGAGTTAAACCCACTGGAACCTGATGCTCCGTCTTCAGCTACTGATAAGTGAGGCATCAAGAGACCAAATCCAAAACTCCCTTCTTCATACATTTCCAAAAAAATGACATCATATTTCCTAGTACATATTTCCAATACCTGGATATAAGTCTAATGGAGATGTATGAAACTATCGCAACACATCCCTATGAAATGTTAATGGTAACATCGTATTCCCTCTCTAAGGATAATGCGATACCCACCTTTTTAATATCCATCAAGAGCAGTTGAAATATTAGTATGGAAGGTCTCACAGTCCGTATCACCATGTTGACCATCCCCAACACACTGTAAAAGTGATAGGGTAAAAAATATTGACTGAAGATATAAAGAAACATCATTGTCTATGAAGGAAAACTACTCCAACACCTCTTCCAACAACTAAGAACATGATCTCACACTAAGATCATCCGACACGACTTTCCCATTCCCAAGAGTATATAAAATTTTGATGTCAAAATATTGGAGGATCACTATCCATATCCTTGTTCTCATGTTAATATCCTTATGATAGAAGATATAATTTAGAATATTATGGTTAGAGTAGATGATAAACCGTATTCCCATTAGGCAGTGTTTCCAAAAATTAAAAGGATAGTCTATTTATTCTTAATAAAGATCATGGGTCGTATAGTTCTACTCATGTGGTCTCAATTTCCATGAACTATAGGCAATAATATCTTGCCTCTACATTAGATGACAAAAAATTCCAGTCCCTGATGCATCATAGAACACTACATACTCAACACCCTCCTCCAAAAATCTCAAGATGGGATCACTTTTCATCCATTGTCTTATCTCCTGAAATAATGGATGGAACCTTTTTATCCACAAGAAATTCTTAACCTTCTGAGTCAAAGCTATCAATTGTGAAGGCACTATGGAGAATTTAATTAACAACCTTATATTGTACCCTAGCAATCCATGGAAACACTACACCTCATTAACATTCATGGGTAGATCCTAAGAAATCACTACCTCAGCCTTCATTGGGTCCATTGATACACCATCTTCTAAGATGGAATGTCCCAAAAAATGGAATTCATGAATTTAAAATTGACACTTATACAACTTCCCATAAATATGGATCTCTCAGAGTGATTCTAGGACCATACTCATGTATCTCAGGTGATCCTTCTTAGACTCCGAATACACTAGGATGTAATCATTGAAAACTATCATGAAACAATCTAAGAAGGTCTATAAAATCTTGTTCATGAGACCCATGAACACTGCTGGGGAATTTTTCATGCTGAAAAACATCACAATGTACTCATAGTAAACGTAGTGACATAAGAATGCAGTCTTTGATATATCCTCTTCCCTTAAACACAAATGGTGATAGCCTGACTTGAGGTTCATATTCAAGAACCACCATGCCCCTCTCAACTAATAAAATAGGTCATAGATCCTAAGTAGTAGATACATGTTCTTAAGGATCACTTGATTGAAGAACCGGTAATCTACACATAACCTCAAACTCCCATATAAATTTTTGGAAAACAACACTGGGGCTGCCCAAGGGAAACACTGGGTCTCCCAAATCCCTTCTACTACATGTCATACTACTATATCATCATCTCTTAAAGATCTATAGGATCCATCTGATATGATGATGTATATATTTATGTCATCCCATAATGCATGTCGATGTATTATTATACCTCTCAGTGGGGAGGTAAACATGGTACGTCCTCAAGAAAGATGTCATCATACTCCACCACCACTATAGGAAATAGATATCTAAAAACATCCACAGCTCCAAAAGACATGATAAAAACCCATGTGTAATCAACTAAAATTTCCTATGCCTTATCATATACTACTCCACCAAGGTCTCTTTTTCACATAGAAAGGAATACCTCATACGTCCTCAGGAAAGATGTCCTCATACTCAACCACCATTGAAAGAAACAAATAGCCCATAAAATCTACTCCTCCAAGAGTCATTCTAGACATCTGGTGAGTAATATAATACACTCTCTTATACCTAAGCTCATCCCTCTCCACTAAAGTCCCCTTTTGACACACAAAAACTCATTATGTTTCTATGGATACACTACATCCTCCACCCAAAATAGTCAATTTGGGCATGAACTGTGGATAGACAGTCTATACCAAAGATGGAATTGTAAGGCTTCATTGCTACAACAAAGTGATCCCATACAAAACAATCATCTCCAAGTGTCAGATCAAATTGTCAGCACAAGTGTGTAATCACTGAGTTACCACCTATCAGTGTCTATAACCACAAGGGTTGGGCAAATTGTTCTACTAGAATCTCAAAGTATTGAACTAGAGAAGTGGAATGGAAGGAAAGACTAGAACCAGTGTCTATTAATACTATAGATAAAGTAGAAAATATAGAGATCATAACTCAATTTATTCCTAGAGACTCAAGGTTATAGACTTATATAGCCCATAGTTGGCCTTATCCCTATCCACTGGCTCCATGATGATACCTTGGACCACCTGTGGGGTGGTGGTGGTGGTAACAAATCAAAACTTTGGCCACCTCTTATTTCCCTGATGACCCCTCTAACACATCCTCTGCCATATGTACCAGTTTTCTCTTCCCTTGTCACTTAATTGGTAGTCCTTAAACTTTATCATTATTAGTTTTATGATGGTTTGGACAATCCAAAGATAGATATCCCCAATCATCGCTGAAGAAACACCACGTTTCTCTTGGATGACTCTAGCCAAACTAAGATCCCTCCATGACTGACCCAATGTCTTGGGAATGCCTCCTGAAGCATCTAAAACACATAGATCCCTATGAATACTGTCAGCTTCCATCTTCTAAAGTCCCAACTTCTAGGTTACCAATACTAGATACCACTTCAGGTGTCTACTATATGAGAAATCCATCCACTAACAAGGCTCACTCAATCACCCTAGAAAAATTAAAAATACTAATTAATACCACTAATGCCCTGATGTCTATGTGAAATACCTGATCAAAGATCTAAGATATGAATAAATGGTACTGCACCATATCCAATAAGTAACACAATAGATTAATAAACTTCATTGAGTTCTCTCATATGGTCATACTACCTTTCTAGATATGTAGAATCACATGTATGTGTACCAATCCCACAATGGATGGACAAAAATCCTCCTTAAAGATACTCTCAACTCCTTCCCAAGATATATTTTTATCAATGTGTGAATGATTCACAATGCTCCACCATCACCCAATATATCCCTAAAGAAGACTCTTGGAAAGGACTTCCATATGATCAACAGACATCCCCATAAGGAAGAAAACATAAGTGACTTCCTCTGGCCATTCCTCAGCCACCTTGGGGTTAAGATCACCCCAACATCTAGGAAGTATCTACCTCTTAAACTAATCTAATGTACTCAACCTATGTGAATCCTCAACTGGTACTACCAAATCTAGCCGCTGCTCAATGGGTGGAGGTATAGATAGTAGACCACCCAAAGGTGCTATATTTGGTACAAGTCCCTGCACCAATGTCTCATCACTAGGGGAATAATCCTCATGATATCATATTATAATCCAAGAGGGCTATCTATGTCGAGGAATCTTGAAATTAAAAATGATATAACATAGTCAAAAGAGTAGTTTTTTGGGGATATGGCTCCAGAAGGACCTGTAAAAAACAACCATTACTATATGATCCTTGTACAAAAAATTTTCCCTACAACCAATGTTTACATGTACCAAGTCAAAAAGTAGGTGATCTATGTCTTGATGTGTGGATAATTTGACTAATAAACCAACATAGGATTCCCTAGTCTAAAAGACGAAATCAAAACATAGAATAATGTTTCCCCAAAATAATCTCACAGACTCGAGTACTAAGGTAAAACCTTTCTCTAATATCACTCTATCACGACCTGGCCCACCAAGGTCTGACCCATGACTACCCCGCACCTGCCACCAATTAGTCAGGGGCTATCTACCATCCTCGAGTAGGCATATCCCATAGATGTGAGGAATTATCCTAATGAACCTATACACATGCACACACATCCATGCCCAAAAAATACCAAAATGTAAAACAATCCATGAAAATGAATGAAAAAATATCAGATCCCACAAAAGAGTACAAAAGTTAAAGTATTAAAAGATAAAAAGGGTGAAAATACAAGACCAACCAAACAATTTATGGAGTACAACCAGTTCCAAGGGAAAGGACTAAGTGAAAAGAAATATCTTGGTAAAACACATTGTGGGATCAAAATAATGATTTCGATGCTCAAATACAAAGGGGGGGGGGGGTGAATTGTAAGTTTAAAAACATTTGTTTTTAACCTTAAGGAAAAATATATTTAACAATGTTAAAAAAGGTAAATTCACAAGACGTCCATCAGTTTTACTATCTTGATAGGTTCCAGAAATATGGTTCCAAAAATGAATCTTAAGAAATGTTTACAAGGAAAATATTATCCCTTAAAGAATATAGAATCTTACTTATCAGAGTATAAAAAATAACAATAAAGTATAAGAATATTATACTTTCCACCTTTATGAAAAAACAATAGAAATAAAACTGAAACAAAACAAGTAACAAGTATGAAATATTTTAACCCAAAGAGAAGGGTATCCAAAAACCTTGGTTAAAGGTCCCTTGATTTATACTTTCAAGAAATTCAATCTTACCCACACCAGGGTAAGCCCTCGATAGAAGTATCAGAGTCTATCTTACTATCCCTGCAATCCCTCAAACTTTAAGGTAGTCGGAACCTCTGTCTTCCTATCCCTAGATGTCCTCGAGCATTAAGGTAGTCATCACCTCTGTCTTCCTATCCCTGGAAGCCCTTGATTGTACTAAAAAAAATCAGAGTCAAATGAAGCAATCTAAACAAGGAGTTCTGTATGCACAAGGAATGAGATTATCTCTATCTATAAATCACTTCAACAACATGTGGTATAGAGAGTTCTGGAACTATTATCATGTATTGAGCTCATTTTAATGAGCTCCTATTTATAGGCATTTCTCCAATGGTCAGCTCCCTCCTCTAAAGATCATATTTTCCTTGAATTTCGGAGGGACCAGTACATGTGTCACTCAACCAATGTTTGGTTATAAATAGATTGTAAGACATCGTTTTCAAAACAATAGCAAGTGTAAGAAAAATAAGGCTTCTTAACCAAAACTATTTTTTGGAGTCAATTTTTTTTAATTATAACCAAATATCATTCGATGTATATAATAAATTTATATTCAAATTATGTTTTCCAAGGTATAAGGATCCAAAATTCTATGGATTTTGGGATTCTGAATTAAAATGAATTCAGATTCTATATTCTGAAGAATTCGAAGTCTGAATTCAGAGGAATTCAGATTCCGAATTATGAGGAATTCAGAGTGAGAATTTTGATGAATTAAGAGTTTGAATATTTAGGAATTTTGAGTATGAATTTTGAGGAATTTAGAGTCTAAATTCTAAAGAATTAAGATTATGGATTTTTGAGGAATTCCAAGTCTGAGTTTTAGAGAATTTGGAGTCTGAATTTCAGAGAATTCAGAATCTGAATTTTAGAGAATTCAGAGTCTGAATTTCAGATAATTTGGAATATGAATTTGGAACCTAAAAACATAAAACTATATATCTAAGTATCTATATAATTCTTAGGTTTTAGAATATGAAACCAAATTTTAGACATAGAAATAAAATGAGTTAGATTTAGAGAGAGACTATAGAATGAACAAAGAAAAAAAATGTAAGGATAAAATTTCCTCGGATAAGGAAGATTTTCCTTATTAATATAAAACAAAATTTCCCTTAAGATAGAGTGTTTGTGATTTTCAAAACATGGTGTAATGGAAAATTCATAAGGAAACCTTATTGATTCAACAATCTCCCAATTTTTGGAAAGCACAAACATTCTTATAAAAAAGAATATAAGGACTTAGAATTTATCATTATGGACTTTGAAAATAAAAATTATCTCTCTTTACATATGGAAAAAAGTGAATACGACTAACTCCCCCTTAGGTTTTGAAATCCCTAAGAATCGTATTCTTGATTTCCTAAATGAGGTTTTACATTTTCTTGTATACAAAAATATTCTTTGATAAGAACTTCCCCTTGGTTGAACTTTCCATAACATAGGGAAATATCTTCTTTACTTAGTATTATTTTTATGATTCCTTTATCCCCCTTTGTGATTTTCAAAAAGGAATAAATAGAATGGAAAAAAATATAGTACCAAAAAAATTAATACTAAACAAAAAATTATATGAAGAACAACCAAAATTTAATTATGGTAGGAAATATTTATACAAGGAAGGAAGTACAACAAAAGATCAGATTGGGGTAATTTTTTTTCCTTCTTTCTCCTTCAACATAAGTTTCTTCACAATTTTTTTTCAGTTTCTTAAGCTCCTTGTGATATTCTTCCACATGCTTGAGTAACTATTCCTATTCTTTATTTTTCTTCTCTAAGTATTTGATCTTTTTTCTTCTCGAGCCTTAAGAATATCTGCCTGAGCCTTCAAAAGATATTCTTTCTTAGAAAGCTATTTTTAAAACTATAGGTGTCATTAGCTTTCAAGAATTTCATCCCTTTAGTCTTGTAGTACTTCTTTCTATTCATCTCATAATTCTTTTCCTATTTATCGTTTTTTAAGCATAGGACAATCGGGTCTTATATGCCATACTCTTTTGCATTCATAACAAGTAACTTCTGAGTCTTTCTTATCTTTTATTTATTTATTCTTAAATCTATACTGAAAATATTTCTATCGAACTATCTTGTTCATCCTTCGAGCAATATTAGCTAATTCATTCTCATAATGTTTACTTCCACTTGATTCAGATAAAATAGTGACTTTCTTAGAATTGGATCTTATAACCCTTTCAGGAGTCTTGAATTTGGTAGTAGTAAAGGCTACACTTCCATTACCATTTTTCTTCTAAGTCATATTAAAATATCTCTTCATTCTTATCTCATATTTTAGAAGAGTTCCAGAAATGTCATCAAGAGTAATTTAAGATACTTTCCTATTCTCATCAATATATGTTCTCTTAGATTCCCACTCATTAGGCATGATATCTATAATTTTTTCCAAAAGAGCTTCATCATCAAGACCTTTCTCACCCATATATTGTAAACTTTAAACAATTGTCATATTACTTTTTTGTACCTTGCTTACTGGTTCTCCATAAGGAAATATAAATCCATGATATTCTGCTCTAAGCATAGCTCTTATAGTTTCTATAACTTTGGATGTACTAAAATGAGTAACTTAAAATTTATTCCAAATAAAATTTGCAGCTTCACAAGAAGAAATTTTTCTATATATATTTCGGGTCATGGAACACAACAAAGTATTATGTACCTTGTAATTCAGGTGATATTCTAATTTTTCTTGATTAGTAAAAGTTCTGACTTTATTTTCCGGAATCTTGTAATCTCTAGTGTGCATGAAAAAGTTGTCACTCCCGTATTAATAACAAAATTTTTCATATGATCTCTCTAGTACTCATAATCATTACCATAAAATATAGGTGGTCTAGTAGAATTTATATTATCAATCGAACCGACATTCATTAATTCCATTCTATAAGACAATTTAATTCTACAGAAAATTTGTAAATAAAAATAGTTTGTAAAAAAGGATAAAAATTCCTAAACAAGGAAAATATTTAGAACAATGAAAAACTTGAGAAAGAAAAACTTATATGAAAATATAAGTTTTTCATAGACCTTCTCTGATACCAATTGCGGGATCGAAATAATGATGTAGATGCTAAAATACAATGGGGGGGGGGGGTGAATTGTAAGTTTATAAACTTTCATTTTTAACCTTAAGGAAAACTATGTTTAACAAAGTTAAACAAGGTAAATTCAAAAGACCTCTATCAGTTCTACAATCTTGCTAGGTTCTGGAAATATGGTTCCAGAAATGGAACTTAAGAAAAGTTTACAAGGAAAAAATTCTACCATAAAGTGTATAGAATATTTCTTATAAGAGTATACAAAAGAACAAGAAAGTATAAGAAGATTATACTTTATACCTTTATCAAAAAACAATAGAAATAAACTTGAAACAAAACAAGTAACATGTATGAAATCTTTTTACCCAAAGAGAAGGGTATCAATTAACCTTGGATAGAGGTCACTTGATTTATAATTTCAAGAAATTCTATATTACCCACGCCAGGGTAATCCCTCGATAGGAGTATCGGAGTTTGTCTTGTTATCCCCTCAAGCCTTTGATAAGATTATGGTGTAAGTGCTTCAGATTTTTGATGCTAAGACCTCAAAGGGATTGGGGCATGCAACAAGTTTTCCAAGGGGCTGTGAGGACCTTTCTCTCATTCACATTACCAATATATACAAAAATTTCTCATCATAGAGTTAATAACTTTAATGGTAGCTTAGGGCCGAATGTAAACCATAAAAAGTAGTCAAGTTTGGTAACCACAACATGTCTAACAAGGCATATACATCCAACCATTAAAAGTGACTTATCTTTCCATGAATCAAGAGTTCATCTCACTTGGAACACCACATTTGAAAAATGTGAGGTGTAGGGTTTTCACCAAAACATTGGGAATCCAAAATATGATAAAGGGATTAAGACCTCTCTTAAGCACTGATAACTGATTATGCTGCATTTCCTTGTTGCTGAGAATTTTTTTCCAAAATATATGAAATATTTTTTCCAGTTAGTTTCCTAACCTAAAACACTTTCATAGTGAAGAAGATAATTTTTGATATTGTTGATGTTTATTCTTCTTCCTTGAATTAAATTAATAACGTTGTTAGAAAAAAGGAGATGATAAGGAGCCGATATACCTCTTGTCACTCTGATGGGTGTTAAATTCTCTGTGTCAACCATGTGGAGAAGAAGTCTACTCAAATAGTCCTTAGTAAGGGAAATGATAATAGATAAAAGGTATATCCCTACCTAACCCCTATAGAACATTTAAAATACCCTCCATGGATCCATTAATTAGGATGGAAATGTTGGAAGAACCAAGAAGAGTTTTGATCTTATTAGAAAACCAATCATTGAAGCCAAATTGGTGGAGAACCATCCCAATAATGTTCCAGTCCATGGTATCGAATGACTTACTGATGTCTAATTTGAGGTAAATATTTCTTCTTATGGTGGATTTTATATGTAGATTGACACATTATGAGGTAGTTATTAGACAATCCTAGATGCTTCTCTCCTCTACAAAACCAAACTGATTCTGTGAGATGATTTTGTCTGAGATACGAGCAAGCCTAGTTGAAAGAATTTTGGTTATGATTTTTTGTATTGTGTTGACTAACTCCACTAGTCTGAATTGGATAATGTCACTATAATTCTATACCTTGGGTTTGAGAGTAATGAATTGGGCGTTGAAGCCTTGGATAAGGAACCTCATTTGGAAAAATGCTTATCAAGCCTATAAACTTCATCTTGTATGATATCCCAGAAGGTTTAAAAAAAGGTTAGTGAAGAAATCCGGTCCAAGAGAGATCTCTTTTTAAGACCAAAAACTGCCTCTCTAATTTCCATGTCCATAGGTGATCTTATAATTAAGGAGTTTTCCTCTTCAATGATCAATTTTGGAATAATATTTTCCTTAAGAATTATATTTTTTAGGGGCCCATTGAAAACATTACTATAGAAAGAAACAACGTGATTTGAAAGATCCTACCTTCCCTCAAGAATATTGTCTCCATCATTGACTAAAAATAGAGGTTTGTTAACCCTCCGAGCCCTTTTAAAGGTATTGGAAAACTTTGTGTTTCTATCACCCGCAATATGAAACTTTATCTTGAATAGATCTCTATTTATGTTTTCTTTATGAATGATGAGATGATGTAGCTTTGTAACCAAATCAGTTTCATGGATAGGGGACCTGGTGAAGTTATTTCTGGTTAAGTCCTCCTATAATTTATGAAGGGCACTCTCAATGGAATGAAATTTAGTTTCAAGTGTGCTGAATTTTACCTTGCTCCAATCCTATAATTTTTTCTTGAGTTTTTTGAGCTTGGAATAAAAAAATTAAAGGATCAATATTTCCCCTATAAAGAGCCCAATCCTACTGAACAATATTTTCACAATTAGTAAGGACAAACCAGGCATTGTTGAACCTAAAAGTAAGTAGTTGTCTTCTATAAGATTCAGTAATACTTAACATAATTGGATGGTGATCAAAGTTGTGTCGTGCCTAGGTGACACATGAAATAACCATCCAATTTGTAAGAAAAGCTTCATTAAAAAAATCCCTATCGATATTTCTCACCCTCATAACAATAAGGATCATTCTATACCAAGTAAAATTTTCCCCAAAAAGATTGAATTCATCCATACCTACATCTTCAACACGGTTCTTGAATTCTCTGATGGAGATAAAGCTAAAGGATTCCCCCATATTTTCATTTGTATGAATAATTACATTAAGGTATCCCATCATGGCCTAAAAATACATGATTCTATTAGAGATTTTCTTTATTTTTATCCAATTTATCCTTGTATCCACATAATTATTGAGAGAATAATTGATTGAGCAGTAATATCTCTGCCTAGAGACTTCAAAACTGCATGT
Organism: Viscum album; assembly: GCA_963277665.1. Classification (NCBI taxonomy): domain Eukaryota; kingdom Viridiplantae; phylum Streptophyta; class Magnoliopsida; order Santalales; family Viscaceae; genus Viscum; species Viscum album. The sequence continues at coordinate 1,724,319,131 of OY728152.1, read as the reverse complement.
GAAAATTTTCTCATCTTCATGAAGAATAGTAGGTTTTTCCACACTATAATGTACCAAAAGCAAAATTATATCCAAGATTGAGGCACCCCTGGAAGTACCCAGTTTCAAATATCCACTATTGCTGAAGAAAGTCATTTGATCTGACGATATCACGTTGTGTTCAAATATACCAATGATTTTAGGTTTGTATTTACCTGCAAGTAGCCTAAGGGAACCTTCTATGCCAGGGTTGGATATTCCCTGGTAGTTCCAAAAATGGATCCTTATTTGGGTGTTGGTTTGGGGGTTTCTCCCACTTTATTATTGTTCATCCTTTTATACTTCCTGGTTGATTCTGATTTGTTGGGAAGTGAGGTGTACTTAGACTTAAAAACCATAAGGACTTGGTTTGTTCCATGGGTACTATCTTTTACTGGAGTCTGGATGGGGGTCCATTGCTATGTGTGATAGATATGATCTTTCCCTCATTCAGATTATTAGGGGCTTGGACCTGTTGTGCTGTATAAACATTTTCCTACATTGTGTGCTTTATAGTGAATTAAGTGTTGGGATTATCAACTATAACCTCACCTGGATGCTCCTTCATGTCTAGTTCATTATGGTTGGGTGTAGTGCTGTCCAAATAATCATCCATATTTATGTCCATGTTGATATTGGAGAAGATAGAGTCTATGATAGTGTACTAAAGTTGGGATGAGAGAGAAGTAAAAGTAATTTCTGAAGAGATCTCAAGGAGACAACCTTCATCATCCCAATTATTAGATGGAGGTATTTCCTGTTGGTTCTTTTATTCTTCAACAAGAGCTTCCCACAATGATGTTGTGGGAACCATGAAAATTGATCTACCTATTAAGTTTACAGCATGTTTCTTCTTCTTGTACATTCCCTGGTTACTTTTATTAGTCCTCAAGACTTCTTTCCAAGAGATAGAGCTAGGTAAAATATTTACAAACTTTTTAGGGACTCTGTAGTTATGGAAAGAATGTCTTACCATCTTATAGTGATTGCAAAAATGAGGAAGGTTCTCAAATTCAAATTTTATCTATAGATAATGATCAATTACATATAATGAGATCTTACTTAGTGGAGATGATTCCATGTCAATTTCAATTAGAACTCTAGCATATAGGCCAAGATCTCCATTCAGAGTACGCCGTTCTATTTTCAGGGGGATCTAATTTTAGAGGATATATCATTGAGGATTTTGGGATACCAATATACCCACAGAATACCATGTAGTCTGGTCCTCACCTACACAAGGGAGTGTTTCTGTATGAATGGATTAAAATTGGGATCCCAGTTAGAGAGCTAAAAAAAGCGTGGTATGAGATTTAGATTACCAGCGTACCACGCTGCATCAACATCCTATTGTTTCTCCAGAATGATGTGGAAGTATCCCTTCCCTATAGGTATGAGTCTCCACTTTGAGAAATTCCAGTAATGTGATATTCTGTATTTCAGATTTGCATAGGACCATTGATTCATTCCCTTTTCATATGAGATGTGACCATGATTTAAAATTATATGTTATTAGATAAATTTTTAAATATTATATTTTTTTTGGAAAAATATTTTTAATGTATAAATTACATATATCATTGATGTTAATGAAATTATATATTATTTATTTATAGGATAATTTTTTTAGAAAAAAATGAACTAAAAGTGAAATGTGATACATTCACACTCATGCAAAAACTTCTCTCTATGATCACGATGATGCACATGTAGTTAAATATATTAAATTTATAAATTCATTTTCCTCAAATCACGATATATTACCTTTAACATTTTTTATTGTGTTAATTTTTTTTCTTATTTTTTCTTGTCAATACATGTGTATAGAATACAAAAAACTAAATCATGTGATAATAAAAATCATTTTCTATAATAATATTTCCACATACATTGAATATATACCGTTATTTTAAATTTATATTTAAAATTGTAATTATAATTTATAATCTAGTAAGTCTTGTTGGATGACAACAATCAAATATTTGGAAACGTTTTCTTTACTTTATACATTACTTTAATTACTAAAATCATCTTTTACATCATACCTATTATTAAATACTTGATAAATATTGAATTTAAAAATTTCGCACATATAGTAAATGATAAATAATTTTTTTTAAAATAACCCATTGCACATACCATTTATAAAAATAGACTCCTAAATATAAGTGATGATTTCTCTTCATCTATATTAATTACATGAAAATCCATCAGTTAATTAAACATGTACACTCTAGGTAAAATTACTTCAATAAAGTTTATTTAATATTTTACTATTGTATCTTCTAATTGAGGTGAAAAATTAGTGTGTTTCACCTATTCCAAACTAAAGCTTCCAAATTCTAAGTATGACGTGATATTAACACCCAAACTAATAATATAAAAAGATTTACCAAATATATCAGATTAATTTTTTACAATTACATATTAATTATATTATTCATCAATAATTATTTTAAGGTTTTGTGTAACAAAATTTTATTATTTAGATAATTCATTAGTTATTATAAATGGGGTAAGAATAATTTTTTGAGAATATTTTCCATAAAATCCTTGATTTTCTTGAGGTATCTATCCCTAAACTAATATCACTCTTCTAGATATTTCATTATCAACAATTATCAGACACTGAAATTAATTATCATACTATTCCATAAAGAATTCCCAAAATATTACCATATGAATTCCAAAGTCATAGTCTATGAAAAGAGATATAGAAACATGAAAATATAGTGAATAAGTTATATGATGATGTGGGAAAAGATGTATTGAAAATAGGAATGATGTTATTATTGTTCTTCATTTACATAACCAAATCCTTTCCAACTATTATGAAATATGATTATCCATTGTGTGAGGATGGACTCATATTAATGATTTACAACAATCTATTTCTTCAATACTAACATCAATCAAAAAAATATTTTAATGAAAATTAAAAATAAATATGATAGAGTATCTAATATATACCAATGTTGTGTTATATAAATTATATACAAATATTCCTACAAGTTTAAAAATATATATCTATAAGACAACCTCAGTAAATATTAAATCAAATATTGATAGATATATTTAAAAATGATATTGGAAATATATTTGAACCAAGAATAATATATCCAAATTTAGACTTCACATGGTTAAGTACAATTTTGATAGTTTTAAAAAAAGATTTATAATAATTACGAAGAATGAATAAATTGAGTTAGAATATATAATGGTTCAATATAGTTGGATAGTCTCTACTAATTATAGAAAATTAATCCATGTAACTATGAATGATCATTTTTATATTCCATTAATTTAATTTATATTAAAAATACTAGATATGAAGTCTCAATATAAATATATTTATGGATTCTATAGAAAATTATAGCTTCATATTTCACCTAATGAATAAGAGAAAAAAAATTTACTTGTACATAAGAAACCTTTTCATATATAAGGATGCTATTTAGGCCTTGTAATGCTCCTAGTACATTCCCAAGATGAATTGTGGGTATTTTTGGATTTTTTAAATAAAATAATAATAATATTTCAAGATTATATATTATTTTTGAATGTTTATTTTGATAAAGACCATGTTTTAGAAAATTTAAAGGATTTAGAGTTAGATGAAATAGAAAAGTGTTCAGGTAAGTTTGGTCTGTCATGAAAACATGGACTCTATTTATGTTTCATTTTTATTGAACTCAAAAAATGATTTAAATGTAATAATTTAATAATACACATGTTCAATAAATTCATTTTTAGTGTTGGTATAAATTTCACATGTCAAATAGTATATTTTTCAATATTTGGTGCTGTATATTAAATCACACTAGGATGAAATATATTACAGAAAAATTATTTTTTAATTCTTATAAAAATTAATAAGATATGAATCACACCAAAAATAATTAATTATGTGTAATGAAAAGTGTTATTTAGTTGTTAAATGTGGGGAATTGTCTTCATAATGACTTACAATGCAAAATAGAGTTGAATAAATAATTACACCATAATTAAAATTGATATAGTACAATAGATATGAAATACATTCTATTTTTTTTAAAATAATGATTTTAGTTATTTTGTATTAGAAAATATTAAACTATAATTAATAAATTATTTTCATGTATTTAAGATGTATATATGTTTCAAAATTCATAATAATTACTATAAATTGGTGTGAGTGTGTTATATAATAGGAGTAAATATTTTTAGAGATAACTAAATAAAATAATGAAGTGTAGAGGTAAGAGAGAAAATGATTCATAAAGAAGCCACATCAATTTATTAGACTATGAAGGATGTTAATGGAAACTTTAGATTCATGGTTCTTCTACGAAGAAGGATGTGGAATTATTTTCTTGTTCAAAAAATATATAAATGTTTTATTTGATTTTTTAGTGAAAAGAAATTATATTTTAGAGTCAAATATTGTGAATGTATAGATCCATTAAAAGATAGAAGTTACAGTAAGAAGAAGTGATGAAATAAGATCCACTATTTTGATGTTCATTGTATTAATTTCACATATGTGATGGATATCATGAGAGTTTCATGTGACTTAAATATATTAATTAATCATCATACTTTTTTGTTTTTTTTAATTCAATAAAATTTCCTTGTGAATCTTGAACCCATGTGAATTTATAGGTCTTTACAAGGGAGTATTTATTCATTTTTGAATGGTAAACCATTTAAATTATCATGTATTCAATGTTCATAATGTTTACTTGCATAATTATATATGATAAAAATATTTTAATATTAATATTATTTATTAAAAATGTTGATTAATGGTTTTAAATGTAATTACTGAGAAAAATAATTCATTGATCTACCAAAATATTCCTAAATATTGTTTGATATATTTGACCAGAGACTCTTAAATTTGTATTAGAACATTATAATATAACTTCTAAAGTTGTTTTTCTATTAATGTATCCTTTTTACTGAGATTGAACACTAGATGATGCTCTTAATTTTATTTTAATAATGAATCATATTAATTCAGTATATAGAAAAAGTGTTCATACATTTGTTGAAAACAATTATAATAAAAATAATGGTATAATATTCGAATACTTATTTTTATTGATTATGGATGTGGTAAATATTATAGTTTATTGGATCAAAAATACTATTTATGATATACTAGGACTCTAGTTGATAGGAAAAACATTGATAATCACTATTATATAACAAATCCTATCAATCCATCCCCATTGATCATTGAATTTGTAAAATTTATTGGGATTAATACCATGGATAGTGTTTGGGATAAGATATGGAATATTGATGATGGGAATATTAATGAGATGGAATCCAAACAACTATTTTTTAATTTCCAATTTAAATATATTCGTATGATTAAATAAGAAAGAATAAATTAAATCTTTAATATAGAAAATGTGATTAAGAGATTTGGAAAAGGGTTTGCATAAATTGTATATGATTATATGGTGGTCTAGAATATAATTCATATTTTATTAAAAAGTATTGATGTAAATATTTCATCACTTGATGTTCATTATCTGAATTTATTTTCAATGGACAATTTTGGTGGTTGGATGTAAATGTATCATCCAATTAGAATATTCCCTCCACTATAAATAGGGACCCAAATTAATCTAAAACCATTTAATAGATGTGAATACATTCTTAGGATCTAATTATATTACACCAACGTACTTATTCCTTTGGCATAATTATGTGAATCAATGTTAAGAATATCATTTTACTCCTTTTTAACCTATTGGTTGTTATTCTCTATAATATTTATGTCTTTTAGAATTTCATGTATGTGTTATGTGATTAGGAATGTAGCATAAATAGAATACACCAAAATTTACAAAGGTATAAAATCTCACATCCACTAAGTATATATTGAGTATTAATAAATCGATTACTACTTGTTTTGGATAAAAAATAAGTTAACATAAAAATTTAATGTGAGATATAACATTTGAATCTAGAAAATTCTCATGTATTAGAGATAAAACCCATGAATATGTGATTGACTATCATTTCAAGTTGGGGTTTTTCTATTATTTTTTATTCAAATCAATTCCAGAATATTTAATTTTGGTTATTTCATGTATAGATAGGTCAATTATATAGATAGTGTTTATATTTGGTTGGTTTTGGTTTTTTGACATTGGAATTTTTTATTTAATTTTATTAAATTTTGTTAAATTTTATCAGATTCAAGATTAGTGTGTTTTATTATAGTTATATTAATTTTATAAATTTATGATTCATTAAATTCATAATAATTCAATTATATTAAATTAATTTATGTTTTTTTATTTTAATCAACTATATTTTATTTATTTTTTGTTTTGTTTTTTCAATTACTTCTTGGATGATTTTCTTGGGTTGGTTTTGTATTGTTTTTATTCATTTATTGTTTATATAATCTTGTACTATTCTATATAGTTTTGTTCAATATAGTTTAGTTTTATTTTTTTGATTCATTTAGGTCAGATATGGTTAGTTTTCATTATATTTGGTTTTGTTTTGATCATATTTATTTACATTAACTTATATAATTTTAGTTTTATAGAGTTTATAAAGACTATGTTTGATTCAATTTAGATAAACTTGATTGAAATCAATTTTTATTTATTATGTTAGATTGGTTAAATTTGGTTTGCATTTTTTTGAAAACAATCATTTTTTACACATCATTTCAATGTGATTTTGTTTATTTAAAATTACTTTGGGACTAAATAGCTCAAATAGGTTTAGTTTAGGTTGGTTTTATATCATGTAGTTCTAATCATATCGATTTTATTAAGTTTATTTATTTTGCACAAAATTTTATATTGTTTAAATTAGTACTCATTTTTCATCATTTTTATTTAATTGTTTTTTATTTTTGTATGTTAACAATAAAATTATATTATTTTGTTTCCTTTTGTTTTTTTATTCCAATATTTTTTTTGGTCAATCTAATTCATTATAGATTTTTAGTGTAATTTAAATCACTTATTATATTTGATTGGGTTTTTTCTAGAAAATGGAAATGAATGTCAAGGGTTGTGTCTCCCTCTCATCATTATTTTGTACCATAGGGAGAAAGAGATATGTTATAGTGGTAAAAAATGACACCCAAGAGTCTGTTGTATGTATATTTGAATTTCTATTATTCTCCCTAAATATAATTCTTTATAATATTTTATCATTTTAATTTATATTATATATAAGTAAATTTATTTCTTTAGATGCATTGGGAGAACAATAAAAATACCATTCGGGCAAAAATATTCATCTTTATTAGGTATTAAGAGTTTTTATTTATTGTAGGATACGTTGTTGACCCGTGAAAAATATTTCACCTTCCAAATATTTGACTTATGATAGTGTTTCTTTGATTAATGGTTATAGTATGGTCATAGAAAATAAATGAATTCTAAAATCAAATAAGAAACTTAAAACATATAAGAGGATACTCAACATTAAATGATGGTAAATGAACATATTATGAATGGTATATCTTCTCTTTCTAATGAACTTACAACAAAGGATTCTAAAGTCTATGATGTATTTTTTATGTTGTTGAATTATGTTTATAAGGGATCCTATAATACTATCGATGCTGGTCCCATTTTTGAGGTCGATGTCGATACTGATGATAACGATGATGACTATTCTGATTTCCATGATGATCCCCATAATGATGCATATTTCGATGATGATGCTGATTATAATAGTGAGATAGAAGGTGGTGATGATTTTGTTTTTATAGTTGGTGTTATGATTACTGTGACATATTTTATGACAATGATATTGAGTCTCATTTTAGATGAAAGTTGAATTATTGGTTTATTTATATGAAAATTATTTTTATGTAGTCACATTTTGTTATAATGATAGTGATTAGTTTTCTTAATCATTTGTATTATATATATATTTTTTTGTAATGTTTTGTCTTAATTTTCTATTAGAGTGTCATAGAAGCTTAATTTTATGATGTATTGTATAGAAAAAAATAGACATGGATTATAAACATGGAAATAGAGTAATATCAATAGTTTCCACCATTAAAATGTATATATGATCTAAAATAAGAATTATTATCCATGGTTTGTAACAATGGATATAAGTATATTTGAAATGTAAAAACTGTGGATACAACTCTATTATCATTTTTCTAAACAATTTCAATAGTGTTTCATTGTAGAAGTAATGTTTATGTATAAAAACTATAGAAACTTGAATAATTATAAGGAAGAAACCATGGATATTTCTCTATTACAATGGTTTGAACAATGGATATAAGTTTTTCAAATTGGTTAATACAGAAGGTAATTTCCTCAACCCTATTTAAACACTAATATGAGCCATGTAGAGTTGGACCATGTCTATTACATATAGACAGAACCAGTTGGACCATGGATATTTTTTATAACTGTAGTTATGAACCATGTATACAATATTATTTTCTAGGAGTGAAATAATTTTTAAAAAAATTTGAAAAGGGTAAATTAAATATCGCATGAGAAAAAAATAGGTCTTATAATCATAAGGAGAAAACTGGTTGTATGGAAAACTATATACATCGAGAAAAGATGTCATTAAAAGAGGTAATAATTATACTTAACATAATTACAATTTTTTTTATAAAACAATAGATTCACCACTAAGGAAGAATTCATCATGAAACGTTATTTCCCTAGAAATGAAGTTATATATACAACATAACACCATCAAGTATTATAAATGAGAAATCTATAATGATAATTTTCAATGAGGAGTGATTATGACTCATGGAAATTAGTTATGTCACAAAAATTCCTCAGCCTTCGTAACTATTGAATCAAATGCCACGAGTGGTAGAAAATTAAATAGAAAATTGATCATAATGAAATATAAGAGAATCATGATAGGAGAATACATTGAGTAAATATTTACACCATTGAAAATAAAACAAGGTGTATAATATAAATATGTCAGAAGGGATTCAAATTGGTGACAAAGAACCCCTTATATTTATTCAAGATCAGTAAAATTAAAACTAAACTCTTTAAAAACAAATCATAATATAATTTTTCATATCTTTAATAATACTTGACATTGTTTATAATTTTCATTTATAATCATTATCTACATGTATTTTGGTTACTTTTTTCCTATTTTTCTCACATCAAGTGTTTATAGTTTTGAACATTTGTACATGTATCATAAGAGTGATTTTAATATTCATACATTAAAATTTCATAAATAAATGTTCATTAATGTAAATGTAATCAATTAAATACAATGATTTATTAATTTTTAATCAATATTGAAGATTAATTCAATTTTTACCATTGAATAAGAAGTAAAAAAAGTGGACATCAATGATTTTCATAATAAACAAATGGTGTTTTCATAGTTTTTGAGTTAAATATTTATATATCTTTTTTAGAACAAAAAAACAATATATAAATATTATATCATATTATAACCTTAAATATATTTTTAGATACGCAAATGATATAATATCATATCATTGTTGATTTAAGTGGTCAAACTGACCCAAACAACAACATTCCTTAATTATCTGAGGATTATAAGGTTATTTAGTTGTAATATTATTAATCTAGTAGAATAATATTATAATTAATTATTTATTAATATAATATATTAAAATTATAATTTAATTAGATTAATAAGTAATGGAAATTAAAGTATTACATAATTTTTTAAAAATATTTTCCTCTTAGTATGATTGTTTTTAATAACTAAATTGACGATGATGATTTGTTGATTATATCATTAATAGGTTTTCAAAAATTTCATACTAGAAACATATTGATATTATAATAATTATATTTATTAATTAAAATCATTCACATTACCATCCATTAAAGGTGGCTATAAAATGAATAATAAAAATTATTTATTCCATAGAGGTGGTAGTCCACACTTACAGATGGTAAATGATTTTGTTTTCCATAGAAATAGAAACATTAATAATATTTTTTATAATTTTACAAAATAAAATATTTTAAAAATATAATATTTATTTTTTAAATTCATAATTTGGACTATCAGTGTATGTTGGTTAAGGAAAAACAAAACCCAATGCTTTGTGGAGTTAGTTTTATGCTCAACACAAGGTTAAAATTTTGTTCATCTTAATTGAAAAAGGAAAGGAGGTAAAATTTTTTAGTATCAACATAATAACATAAAATTAAAATAAATATAATTACTTAATAATATTAAAGTGATAAAATGAAATTTTAGGAAGAAGAAATGCACATAAAGAAATTATATAAATAAAGGGGTGTTATGAACTTACACCTCAATTCTTGGGTTGTATCATTTGCAAAGGGGTTAAATACCATGAGGTAATGTCATTTAAAAATAATAGAACCTATTTAGGGTTTCTATATGTTTTAAGGTAAGGTTTTTAATAATTTAGTTATTAAATTATGGGGTTTCTTTGTGAGGAGAAATGTAAAGAGTAGTGACCTACTTATAAGTGAAAAGGGTTGACATTTTTATAAATATCAAAAACTAATAAATAATGGAATATCAATCTAGAGAAAATTAGATAATAAATTGAGAAATAATGTAAATGAGAAGTGACATGTTCGATCCAAACATCAAAATCCCAATTAAAAATATGTATTTAACATGTTGGTACCTTTACCTCTCTCGTTACTGATTTATACTATTTTGAATTTCTCCACAATAACCCTTTTTTACCTGGGTAATTTATCCATTATGAAAAATAATAAAATGATCCTTATTATATAATTTTTCTTAATGAATCCAAATATGAAATAAATTCTTCTACTATCAAATTATAAAAGTAACAAAAAATAATTTTAAAATACTAAATTTATAATATATTAAAAAAACAATGTGGAAAAATATTACTCAGTACTTAAAATGTAAAATATATGTTTTTAATTTAAAATAATCATTTAAAATTTCATTAAGTCACTTATAAAATAAATATATAGTCTTGTAATATTGTTTTCTGATTTCTCATTTCATAAATATATACCAATAATGTTATAAAATTCATGTTATTTCTAAAAATAGTTTTGAGTACAATTCACATAAAAATTAATATATTTTATAAGTATTCCAATAAATCATGTCAATATTTAATAAAATTTTTAGTTCAGAAATTAATTATATTTTATCTAATTCAGATTGTAAAATTTATAAATTTATTTTCCAGGTGAAAATACAAATTATAATTAAAAACTCCATTAATTGAAAATAACATTTTAATTATTAAGTGTTTATAATATTATTTGATATTAATTTATTTAATAAAAATTATAAAATATAATTTCATATATAATAATACTTTGTAAGTCTTTAATTTAATCTATTATGAATAAAATTTACAGTACTGAACAATACATTTTGTTGAAAAAATTGAAATATTACTTTTATAATAAATACACATTAACAAACACCATTAAGATTAATTATTTATATTTTAAAATTTACTTTTACTACTGTACTGATTTTAAAATATTCATTTTAATTTTATTTATAAATAATTTCCAATTTTAATAATAATATTAATATTTAAAAGTAATGTATGAATATATATATATATATATATATTATTTTATATCATTTATTTATTTTATTGTGAGTTGTATTATTTGAAATTTACTACTTATCAATGAAAGAAATCTATATTATAATCTTCTATATGAGAAACAATGATATGTTCAATGATTATATTTTAAACAACCATATTTTCAATGGCCATACATGTAATAAACATATTTCATTCATATATATTTATATATATTGACTTACGAAATCATTTTTCCATTATACTCATGATTCACAAGGGATAATTATGATTGAATATAATAAAATGTTCCTGAAGTTTACTCCATTTATGTTGATCTTTTTCAATAGAAGTTGTTTTATCTACTGGGGATCCTCAATGTTGAAGAAGATATAGGGTATTTCTTAGTTGTAATAATTTTATTTTATTCTATCTATTTTCCCTTATTGATCTATGCACATTTAATGGATGAAATTTATCCATGGTGAGTAATAGTCTATGGTGTAAAAAACATAGTTTTATATTATTTTTTTGTAATATTCCAACTATGAATGAATATATTCTTCTACATTTTTTTTTCATATTTGGTATGAAATATTTCCAAATAATTTTTATTTCATTTAAACAAATATAAAAAATAGTTTAGAGTTAGAAACATATAGTTCATAAAAATATTATTATTCCTAAAAACCTAGAGTGTTAAATTTGGTTTTGGATATATATGGTCCCATACATACTAATGAAAAGATTATCAATTTCATTCAATCTAAACATTCACATGAAATGTTTATTCTCATTCTGAATATGATGCATTTTTATATTTATGGATACAATTGGGTTCTATTTTCAGTTGAGTAACACAATATGTTGTTTGTGTAAAGTGTTACACAATAATCTAGTGTGAACATGTTAATTTTGTGGATAAAATATATATTTTAAAAATAAATAATTTTAAAAAAGAATATATAAATTAGAAAAAATGGGATAATAAATATTGCATGTTATGAAATAGTTATGAATTCAATATCCATATAATGTATATTTTATTGGAGACACATTGAAAGAAAATCCCCATGAATACTAATGTTAGATTCATTCCAATATTAACACATGTAAAGAACTTTATAATTAAACCTTGTAGTTTTACACCAAATAAATTTTATCATGGATTAAATTCTATATTGCATGTTTTTTTATTAATCATAAGGGTTTTGTGATAAAAAATCATTGCGATCTTTGCAATAAAATTATCAAGGAAACCTTAAAGATTTTGATACCTTAGGAATATTATTTTTATTATTAATGATATTTAACAAGAATAATGTAGTCTTAGTAACTATAAAAGATTCATTTATGATATTATTAGGACGATTCCACTTCTAAATAACAATGTGGTGTGTTTCACACCAAAGTGAGGACATTTTGATAGTGAAATATGGACCATGTATCACAAAATTGATATGATGTATGGAGTTAAAATTTCTAATGAGAGTATATTTAAAAAAATTAAATATTAAATTTATATAAAACATGATATTATACATATAAAATATTATATTATTTATAATGGAATCATCATCATTATCAAGTTTGACATTGATAAAAATATTCAATAAAGAAAAATAAAATTGCTATAATTTACTCAACTGATATCATAACTAGAGAATAGTTCTCAAAAAAGATGGAAAATTATATGTGTTGGATGAGCCCCTTCATATCAAACTGAATGGTGAATCTGTTCAACAAATAGAGTTATATTCCTATGATAAGAATATAAATGGGTCACTAAATTTCCCAACTCTTATACATGTAACTATGGAAACTATGTTTCAAATAAAATTGAAACTTATTAGCCATATTTATTGATGGAAATATGGACCATAAGGTGAGTGAATCGTACATTTAATATGTCTCAACATAATCATATAATTATGAGATTATAATTTATTTTAACATAATAATAGATTGATGTGATTGCAATGTTCTAAAAAACAATCCATGGAATAATAATAACAAATAAAAATAGAAGGATTTTCATAGTAGTTCGACTCATAGTTAACCTATAATACTCTTAAATCCCTGATAAATCAGTGAGAGTATTATCACTCAATAAAACAAATAATGAATATGTATTTTATAGTTAAAAACTTATACTAGTATATTACATGACATACAATACCTTTTCCTTTTTTATTTTCAATAAAAAACTGAATCTTTTCTAAATTATAGCCCAAACCTATCACTTACCCCTTTTCACTTACTGAAAGAACCTAGTATATTCTAAAGGAAATACTATACCTTTAGGATTTACTTTCGATTATGCGAGAACAAACAACCCACTACCTTTTAATGGGGAAATGTCACACCCAGAAATTTAAAATATGAATGTCATATTTTATAGCATTATGAAACACAACACAAAGTGTATAAGGGAATACAACAATAAGGTATTTTAAAGTATATTTGTTATTTTAATTAATTTAAATCTAAGATATATATTTAAATTCATGAAACACTATGTTAGCTTTCATTAGACACAATAATGACTTTCTTCGATAGCTTGTGTTACACACAAGATAGAGTTTTAAAGAATACTATTAATATTATTATTTAAAATTTAAATTATATATTTTCCATTAAATTGGAGGAAATTAATTGGATTAAATAAAATTTTAAAATATATGGTATAAAAAATATAAAATGACTTCATTGGTTACTAATTAATAAGAAATGAAAATAAAAAACAATTTACGATAAACTGAATGTTTTATTAAAAAATATTTTATGTGCCTAAATAAATTTTATCCCAATGAATTAAATTAATTAATATTTGTGAATGATAGTATTGAAATTTTTATACTATATATATTCAATCATTTTTTTTGAAATTCATCCAATAGATTTCAAATTCTTAAAATAAGAACAAATTTTATTTTACGTATAATTTTTTTTCTAAACACATTTTTTCAACCTTTTATTGAAGTACTTGTTTAAAATATAAATTTTTATAATTTTAAAAATATTAGATGAAAAAATAATATTAATAATTGAAATAGTAATTTCAATTTTATTATATAGTGAGTTTTTTTGTTTTTCTACGAAGATTCATATTTTGATGACTAGTGAAAAAAATACTGAATTTTAATTGAAAATTGGGTTTTAATATAAATGATTTGTAAAGGTAAATAATATAGTAAATTGGGTTTAATGTAAAATTATATCAATTATACAGTTAATAATCCAATTTAGGTTATTTTAATCATTTTTATATTGAATTTATAAATAAAAAACATAGTAATCTTTAGAACATTTTGATGTTAAAAAATAGGCTTTCTCGACACGTATGTGAGATTAATTTTAAATAATTTTTTCCACTTAAATGAATTTATTTTTGTAAAATGGATTACATATTGGGAAATTCAAAAATGTATAATTTTTAATAAGATAATCATAATTTTTAACCAAAATTATTAGTCAAATTATTTAAAATTAATTACAATAATTAAGGAAAAAAGAGTTTACTTAGTGGTTAAACTTTGAATATAAGGTGTCATAATAACACTAAACTCCAAAACCTACTATATTGAAATTTATTGACCATTAATCCCATAGGATTGAGTTTGGTGCATTATAAAAGGCTATTGTTAGATAAAATGTGGGTACACCTAACTTCTTTTCAAAAATGCCAATTGTGTCCTCTCCCCCACTTATAAAAGGCCACCACATCGTACCCATATTCACACCTCTCAAACCACTTGGGTTCAACCATTAAAATTTCATATAGCTCAAAAAAATTAATATACTAATCATATAAGACTTTTTATATCAACATTCAATCATATTAAGGTTTTAGTGAAAACCTGAGGAGGATACCCGAAGAAGAGGTACTGTTTTTCTTAAACCATTATTATTTTATTTCCTCATCCACCTCCTTCAATCATTATTAAATAATTTTTATATAATAAACATAGTATAATAAATATATTGAGATACTATTATGTTATTTTTACTACCTAAAACTTCACACACCTCAATCATATTGGATATGCAATCATCATTCTTATGTACAGTGGACTACCACTTTGTGAACCAAGGTCATTCGTTTTTCAACCACCACATTTCGTGGTTGGAAATAAGGATTTATTTTTAGTTTATATATTATATATATGAAATTTATAATGTCTTTATTATTATTTAATTATAATACAACACATATCTTTGTGATTTCCATTTTGTGGGAATATGATAATGTTGTTCATGTGTATGGTAGACTGCCACATCACGAAGTGATGTGATTCATTCAAACATTAAATGGAATGTAATAAGGATATGTTTAATTAAAATATGTGATATATATTAAATAAATATGTTACTATAAGGATTATATACATGTATATCATTTACTATTCTTTCTTTTATTATGAAAGGAAAATGGAAGCAATGTTCATGTGTACGTACGGCCTGCTGTCTCCATAGACGATGTATTTCATTTACAACACTAAATTTTATTGATTACTCCAAATACATATTTACTAAAAATTTATGATATTTACATAATGATTTAAATATTTAGATGATAAAATCTTTATTTAAATAATAGGGACAAGAAATAACAAGTCAAAACATTCTAAAAAAACAAGGCAATTATCACTTGAAATCGTGGAAAAAATGAAAGAATATTAAATATTGGTTGATAAGATTTAAAAAAGGAAAATATATTATATTATATATTATATTATATCTATTTTATAATTTAATAAAATTATTAAAACCATTTTATAATAGTTTAAAGATAATTCATCTAAAAGGAAGTGTAAGGTAAGAGATTTCATCTCAATTTACATTCCATTGAGGCTTATCTATTCTTACACACCAATTAAATTTTATAATGTGTATATAATACCACCATGACATGCAATATCATGAATAATTAACTATTCATGGTATTCTAAGTTTTAATTTTAATAAATTCTTCCAAGGAAGTTTTATTTTAATATTACCAAGTGATAATAGTTAGTGTGGAATCTCACATTCTTTTGTGATTGTTAACATTCTACAGAAAAAATAGTGTTTTTATAATAATTTTTTTTTGGAAAATTAATTTCTCTTAAATATACTTGTTATTTATCATATATATGATTATTTCCCAAACAATATACCATTTTTACATATGATATTTACTTTGATATTTAGTCAATTAATTGAGGAAATATTGATAAATCCATATCCTTTAATCACTACCGATATTAAATGATAAGGAACATTATTAATTAATTAAATAAATTATTCAATATATGAGGTGAGATTAAAACATGATGTTTAAGGTAGTTCCTAGAAATTATAAGTCCCCTCTATGCATCAAATGTTCTCATGAGAAAAATTGGTTAACCAAATTAAACGGATTTCTACTTGTATGTTAAACTTTCTGGAGGATAAATCTGGATAGTAGAGGTTTTCATGTGTCTCAAACATGACATCCGATAATTAATCATTGACTTCATTTATGTTAACATTATTATTCATGATATTTTCACTATGATAAAATCAATATATGAACTTCATTCTCAGTTTATTGGTTAATTGGAATGGTTTTAGGTTACTTACCTTGAAATTATGATTATTACTTTCTAGTTATTTAATTAGAATATGTGTTCATTTATTTACCAAGGAATATTGATTATGCTTTAATCAGTTATTTAAATGGTATGTGTGTTTTGTTATTTAACTTACCATATTGTTTTCACAATTCCTTATAAGTTTATTGATTACATGAAACATGTGTTAAGTTATATAAATTTTAATATTATTTACACACTTTATTATCAATTTATTGATTACATAGGATATGTGTTATTTAATTTACCATTCTATATTGATAATCCTCACTGATTCCTTATTTTTTCTATTGTACATAACCCTTACTGAGAATTTGAACTCACCTTTTTTTCCTTTTCCATGATTCCATGATGTTTACTATGAATGATAAGTATGGATATACTACATGGTATAAAGTTAGTATATATTTTATTTGTAATTTTTGTATTTAAATTTAATTTTTTAGTCATTTAGGTATCTATTATACCAAGACTACTAAACTAATCGGTCCTTCAGGATGCAATTCCTTGTATCTTATGGGAATATAATAGAGGTAGGCACTCGATCTAATCTTATTGGTGTCGGGTCAATACAGTTGGTATCAAATGAATTTTATTAGAAATATTGGATATCATATTTAGGAAATCATATATTAAGAGACATAACTCTAAGATGGACCTTGAGGATAAGTATAGAAGAACATCATAATGTTTTGGTAAGGTAGTGATTATGTGCGTCTTCCTAGAAATACATCCCTTTATAGATACTACAAGTGGGTGTGGTTCAGAAATATATGTAAATAGGGGTAATAAATCTAAAAAGGGTGTGTTGGGATTTACATGAGTATAACATGGTGAATTACAATGGAAAATACTGTAAACCTGGTCTAACACTCTCAGGGGATTTTCTTTAGATAATTCAGATATTATTTCCCGATAATTATAAAGGATTTGAAAAGACGATGATAATGAATGGCCTAATTTAAACCCTATAACAAAGAAGTAACTATGTTGAAATAAAATATATTAATTATTTGTGTATTTTTAATTATGAACTAAATTGTAAAATCATTTTACCAATAGTATTTTGGTATAACAATTAAGAAACATATACATACTATGTTAAATTTTGGAATAATATATATCTTAATTAACATAGGAATTATGGATACCATCATGCGATTATGATATTAGTATTGATCATATATTCAAATACATAATAACCCTTTTTAGGTTTTATGTGATGGGATTCAACCAAGATTAAAGAATTTTTGGAAAAAATCAGCGCAAGTATATATTTCAGTGGAAAATTTATTTGATGAATAATGTATTAAAATTTTATAGAAATAAGTATAGTGGTATTTATAGACTTTAGGGTTAATATGATTAGTAACATAATTGTGATAATATAAAATTACATTTATTATACTTTGAAAAAAATAGGTTGTATTGTAAACCATAATGAAAAGGTAATTTGATGATTAAATTTCAAGGATGTCCAACACATTTGTTTTGGGAACAACATCATAATTATATTGATATATTATATAAAAAATAAAACCTATATTTTTGTGTGACAAACCATATTATCCATAAAGTACATAATGTTTGAACTAACAACTGCAGTAAGATAAAGGTTTAACACAAACCACTGACCTAGGAAATGTCATGGTCAATATGTCAACATTTTTTTCTAAAAAATTTCATGAATAAATAGTAATTATGAATACTTAGTACTACTTTTGTGGTATATAGATTAATTTATTAAAAATATTTCTATGGGATAATAGTTATATAAATATTGAATGAACTTTCACTCTTTTATAGATCATACAATTCATTAAAATTGAATTTCAGTGCTTCGTGCATAAAAAGTTATTTTTGGCTATTCTTTTCTTGGAGTAAAGTGATAAATTAGAAATTTATTTAATCAAAACCAAAAGATGAAATTGTTCTTATAGAACATATCCTGAAATTATATTCCATTATATTCTTAGACAATAAAATAATTACTCTATATTATAAAAAGGAACTTTAAATAAAGTTATATCCTATTAGCATCATTTTTGATGATATCAAAGACATTTTCACACCAATTAGATATATGGATTTGTGTCCCTTAACTTTTCATTTATTATTAAAATTATTTTTATCATTATCCTCAATCACTCCCTATAAATATTTACCGATTTCCACTATTTCTATATAATCACTTTCCACTAATGTTCTCATACATGGGAAACTATATATGTATTATTCTATATGACCTTCCCAGAAATCATTATCTCTAATTAAGAGGATTTTTTATAGAACCTTCATAGGATGTGGGATTTCAATGAATGAATTTTTAAATATCAAATTTTAATTACCAATATCATGTTAAAATAGAAAATAAACAATTTATTTGTGATGGGGATAATGTAACACTCCTATAGTTTAAAATATGAATATCATATTCGATAGAAAGTATGACATGAAACACCAATCATAGAAGAGAATATAAAATCTTGAGACTTTATAATATATTTAATATTTTAAATAAAAAAAATCTATTATATAGAATAAAATTAATTCAACACTGATTTATCTTGTGTTACAAGCAAGAAATACTTTCTTTGTTAGCTTTTGTTATATGCAAGACTGAGTTTTATCTAATACTATTAATATTTTTATTTAAAACGATAATGATATAATAATATTTTAATTGGGATTTATGAATAAGACTAACTATATTATGAAAATATTTGGTTTAAAAAAATATAAAATGAATTCATTGGTCACCAATTAATTAAAAATGAAAATAAAAACCAATTGAATATAAAGGGAATGTTTTTACAAGAACCTATTTTATGTGCCCAAATAAATTTTATCTAAATATATTAAATTAATTACTATTATTGAATAATTTTAATGAAATTAAATATTATCTATATTAAATAATTTTTTTATATTACTCCAAAAGATATGATATGTATTAGATAAGAACAAATCAAATTTTATATATGAAAACTCGTTTTTTCTAAAGGCAGTATTTCCGCCTTTTAATAGCACCGATGTTTTAAAAATAAAATTTTAAAATATTATTAATTTATATATAGAAATATTATTCCTATTTAAATGATTAATTTTAAAATTAGATTAGGTTTAAATTTTTTTATTATTATATGAAGTTTTATTTTTTCCTGAATAAGGGAAAAAATACTAAATTTTTAATTGAAAACTGACTTTTAATCTAAAGAATTTATAATGTCAAATTATATTTGAAGTGGGTTTATAAGTAAAATTATATCAATTATACATATATTAATAAAATTTATTTAATTTTAATTATTTTTTATCTAATTTAGATATAAAAACATAGTAATATTTTTAACATTTTCACTATAAAAACCATGCTTTCTCAACACATTTGTGAGATTAATTTTAAATTAATTTTTCACTTTTGATAATTTAATTTTAAAAATAAATTAAATTATTGGAATATATATAATATATAATTTATTATATATCCAACATCATTTTTAAACAAATTTATTAGTGAAATAAATTAAAATTAATAACAACGGTTAAGAGAAAAATGAGAATCCTTTGGGTTTAAACATAAAATATAATGTCTATGAATGACCATTTTTTTCCAAAAACAATTTTATATCCATATTTATTCCATTTAACAACTTGGTGTTATTTTTCTGTATTATTGAATCCATTTTTTTTGTAATTACATGGGTGAACATAACTTCTATTAAAATATACCATGTGTGTACTCCCCCCAACTTAAAATAGGAAACCATCTCTCCCCATCCTTCACACCTCTAAAAACACTTGGGGTTTCCCATTAAATACTTAAATAACTCAAAAAATTCCATATAATCATCATATAACCCTTATTTTTGTCATAAATCAAACCCTTAATGGTTTTAGTACCACCCCAAGGAGGATACCTGAAGAACAAGTAATGTTTTTCTAAAGGTGTTTTTATTTTATTTATTTCTCAATATCCTCCAATTATTATTATATAATACTTTTACAATAACATCAGAATATAAGTATATTGATTTTTTTAATGTTAATGGTGAGATATTCAACTTCATACACTTCCATCAAATGGGATACATAATCATTGTTTGTGTGTACAGAGGACTACCACCACACAAATAAATGTCTTTCATTCTTCAATTAGAACCATTAAATGTTGAAAATAATGATGTATTAATAGTTTATATATGATATATATGATATTTTTGATGTTTTTATGATTATTTAATTGTTATAAAATGCATAAATATATGCTTTCCATTTTCTGGGAATAAGATAATGGTGTTCCTGTACAACAACCTTGCGAAACGGTGTAATATTATCTCACTTTACATGGAATGAATTAAGGATGTGACTAATAAATATTTATTATAGAAATTAAATATATATTATAATAAATTTACCAAATACATATATTTCATTACTTTTAATTCTTCTAATATGACAAGAAAATGGAAACAACGTTCATGTATACGTACATACCACAATCCCCATGAACAATGTATATCATTTCCAGTAAAAAATTGTATGGATTACAATAAATAAATAAATATATATATAATATGTAGGATATATACATCATTATTTACATACTATAGATTATAAAATCAATATCAACTTAATAGGAACAAAAACAAAATAACAATTCAAAACATACTTGAAAAATAAGGCCATTAACACCCAAAACACTAAAAATAATTAAATATTTTTTACAAATGAGTGACAGGATTTTATAAAAAAAATAATATATGATATTATAAATATTAATAATTTTCTATAATAAGTTAATAAAATTCTTAAAGCAATCATATAGGATGTTAAAGAGTGTTGGAGAAAAAGGAACTGTAAGGTAAGGGATTTCAACTCAATTTACATTCCATTGATACTTATTTGTTATTATGAAACAATACACCTTTATGTGGTGTATATACTTCCATTTTGACAATTAATATCATGAATAATTCAATATTCATGGTATTTTTTGTTTAATTTTGAATTATTTCACTAAATGGGTTTTATTGATAAATGATCAAGTGATAAAAGTTATTGTGAAATCTCAATTTCATTTATGATTATCAACTTTATCTTGAAAAAATCACATTATTTTAATTATTTTCTTTGGAAATTAAATTTATATTAGATATCCATATTTTTTTTGTGGATATTTTTATTACCTAAACCATTTACCATTTTTATATACAAATTTTTTCTGTGACAACTATTTGATTTATTGGGGAAATATTAATAAATATGTATCTTTTTCTAAATAGAGATATTTTATGATGAATAACATCATTAATTAATAAAATTTCTTATTAGATATATGTGTAATGCTATTGATATGAAGTGGGGTGTGTGTACCAGACAATATATATCCCATCGATACATAGACAGGTCTCATGAGACAAATCAATTGGCCAAATTATATGAGTTTCTAGCTATATTTTAAACTATCTAGAAGATATATATTGACAGTAGATGTTTTCATGTTCCTAAGACCTGATTTCCAATAATTAATCATTTAATTAATTTCATTCATAATTATTATCAATGATATTTTTATAATGATAATATCCATGGATTCATTTTTTTCTCAGTTTGATGATTAAATGAAATTGTTTTCAGTTACTTACCTAGCCATATTGATTATGCCTCAGGATGTTATTTAAATAGAATGCATTTTTAGTTATCTTACCTTTCATATTGATTATTCCTTATATAGTAATTTAAATTTCATTTGAGTTAATTTATTTACCTTTCTATATCTTTTACACAATTCCTTCTTAGATTATTGATTACATGGCATGTGTGTTCAGTTATTTACCTTCCCATATTGTTTATGAACTTCCTTCTCAGCTTATTGATTACATTATATTTGTTTTCAGTTATTTTCATTTCCATATTGATTATGATCATTTATTTATTATTTATTCCACAATACTTAACCCTTACTGAACATTTGGGACACCCTTCTTTTATTTCCTTTCTTTTTGATTCCTTGGCAATTACTATGACTGATATGTAGGGATATTCAATATGATATAAATTTATTCTAGAAAAGAATCAAAAAATGTTGTTTTCGTATTCTAATGTAAAATTTTAATCATGTATATATTACTATTACCAAGATTACTAAACTGATAAATACTTTGGGATTTTTTTCGTTCTATCTTATGCTAATGTAATAGTAAAAGGCACAGACTCCAGTATTATTTTTTTTTCTAAAAGGAGTAAATGGCTGTTAAATATGAATTACATAAATATCTAAAAAATATAAACTAATTATAAAACTATAAGATATTGATGGAGAAAGCTGATGTTTATTTGTGATCACTAGTGCATAAGGATTTGATACAGAATAAGGAATCATTGTGGAATGAGTAGAGTTTCGGTAATTCAATAGAAATGAATTAGTATAGTTCTCAATGTATTTCATGTTTTTTTATTTATAACTTCATTCCTTAGAATTTATTTATAGATAAATCATAATGAATGATCATCATTGCATTAAATCCCATGAATCATCTACACAAGGGTGATTACAAATTTTTCATCACAAAAATGAATTTCTATATAGACATTTCTTAATTTAATTAATAAATATGTCTACTACTGCTGATCAAGGAGGCTCTACTACCATTTCATGATCACTCCTATAACTATGTGGAGGGTTCTACTATAGATAAGAAGATAGATAAATTATATACCTTACATAAAGGTAAAGTAATTTTTTTAAATTCTATATATAGGTATGATATAAGCTGGATAAAGGTACTTATATAGTTTATGTAAGGGAAACCTTTAAATGAAATAGGTTGTGTAAGATAATTACATATTATTTAAAGGATATGTAAAGCTAAACAAAATTTGAATAAGGGAAAGAAGCATTTTCTTAACCATACATAACGGTAAACAATTGATTTCATATGCTATGTAAAAGTAACCTAAACATTACATAACATACATAAGGGTTGAATACAATCTCAATAGCATGCATAAATTTAAAATAGGAACTCATGTAAAGCTAAGAAAAATATTTGAAAAATTATTTAATGGTAATCTTCATTCCATGTGTAAAGATAAAATATAAATTTAAAATATTACATAAAGGTAAAAACGATATTTATACAATATGTAAGGGTAAGAAGAAATATCAATATAATGTAAAATGTTAATTAAAATTATCACATATGCTGTGTGAAGGTAGTTTAACACAATGTTTAAGGTAAGATATAAATTTATAGATGATGTGTAAAGGCAATGAAAATGTTGTGTAAGGGTAAGAATAACATTATAGGATATGCATAATGGTAATAACCAATATCATATGGGTACCTCATATATAATATGTGTTACATAATGGTATAACCAATATCTCGTTGGAGTACACCAAATATATCATAAATGTAAATGGAATACTACATAAGGGAAAATTTCATAAAAGTAATTCTACGAAAGGTTATATAGGCATATGTGTAATGGTAAATCAAACTTTAAACCAATTTTGTTAGGGTGTAGAAAACCGTTGTGTAAGGGTATAAAATGATTTAGAGGAATTGGGTAAGGGTAACAACAAATTTTCCAATCATGCCTAAAGGTATAATTTTTTTCACATATTCATAAATGTACAATATATCTCATGTAAGGTTAAACTCAAACTCAAATAAGGTAACTAAAAATAATTAGAAAATTATTTTCTCATAGTACATACACATATATAATTATAAATATTAATATGAATAAAAATAATATATAATTAATAATTAAATAAAAATTATATTCAACAAATATATTATTATCATAACAATAATCAAGTTGAGGAATTGAAAAAATTAATGAATTAATCAATTTAAGTAAAGAATTAAATTAAAATAAATGTAATATAACTAAAAAAATATAAATATACATACTAAATAAATGAGAGGGATTATAATTAACAAAACAATATTTATAAACCATGTTCAAACAGTAAAAAGTACCCCATTATTAAGTTGAATAAGTAATAATTTTTTAAATTTAAAATATTTTATCATAAAAAATTTTAAAATTTTTATGCCCCATTTTAGAAATTACCCAAAATAATTTTTTTTAAAACTAAAAGCATTAAATAACCATTTCTACACCAAAATTCATGGTTATTTGTGTAAAAACATATTATTATATTATTCTTTGGAAAATAATTTTCTGTAACAAAATTATTATTAAAACTTACTATCAACTTATGAATTAGTAATAATGGGGGTTCCTATAATTTTACAAGAAGAAAAAAACTCAGAACTAGTTCTCTATTATATTCATATTGATTATGGAATATTCATTCTTTTGTGTAATGATTTTTAATGACATATAAAAAACATTCACTCTCCTATTAAGCTCACTTCAAACACTATTTTCATAATACATGATAACTTATTATATATAGATTCACTTGAATATCTAAACACTATATCATTAACTTTTATATGGAAAATAAAAATATAATTTGAAACATTATTAATGAATGTTTTTGGATAAAATTTTCCATTATTTAAACCATTTTCGAGTAAAAACATAGGTCATATTTTATACCAAGCTTAAAGATCTTACTAGATACCATATCATTATTCATTAAGTTTAAACACATGATTTAGAAATTATTTATTTTCAAATTCCATGGGTTGATTTAAATATAATTCCTCAAAAATAACCCCAATAGGAATGAACTATTTTTCTTCCATTTGGAATAATTTAAAATCTTGAATATAAGAAAAAGACAACCGAATCCTAATATATTAAACTGTTTCAATTGGAGTAAAAATATATTCCAAATATATTCCTTCCTCTTTTGAATAATCTTTATCAAAAATATTAGATTTATTTTCAATTATATGACCTAATTGATCTAACATATTTCAAAAAATTCACTTAGTTTCAATAACATGACTCTACTTATGTATTTGAATTGTCTCCATACACCATTCCTTATAAATTGATTAAGTTGATATTCAATTATCTTAACACAATAAATATCATTAAATGATTCATCAATATTATTCGGTACTATCTCAGTTACAATATGGGAAATAGAGAATAAATTTAAAACTAAATTACATATTTTTCTCCCAAATCCACATTTCCCATAACTATCTCTAAGGGATGGTACTTATGAGCCCTCTTATATCTAGGATTATAATATATAGGGACATCCTCCTTCTCAATTTGATATTTATTATTATTATTGTATTAATATTTAAATCTCTTAATTATGATTCAATATTTTCAAAAACTATACTCCTTTTATCATTATTTTCATTGAATTTTACAGGAATGGATTCATATAAAATTATTTTTCTCTTTCTAAACAGTCTATATGGGCCACTATTGATATAATATCATAGAAAAATTTGTTCATCATTTTTTTCTTAAAATTTATCAAATATAGATTTATTATTTTAAATTAAAACATTATACCCAAAAACATTAAAGTAACCTCTATTGGGATTTATTCTACTAAGAAATTTATATGTTTTTTAATTCATCCAAGCTCTAACAAATACATTATTCAAAATATAAATATGTTGAAATCAAATTCATCCCGAAAAAATTTGTGGTATTGTATTCATTATGGATTGTTTTATCCTTTTCACAAATTGGCATATTCACTCATTATGCAAAACTATTTTTTGTGGTTTTATAGAACCTAATTTTTTTTTGATATTTCCTTTTTAATTTTTTTTTTCAAATTCCATTTTTGAAAAATCACCAACTTTATCACTTCTGATTAAAATAATTAAGTACATGTTTTTATTTTTAGTTAATTAAAACAATATAATAAACATAGGTAATGATTTATGTTTTTGAACCATAAATAAAATCAATTTAAATATACTATAGTCATTAGACATTAAAAACACATAATTTTTACCTCATAGAGTAGTAGTATTCATGGGTCAATTTGATAACCCGACCCACTAAGGTCCAACCTGTGACTACCCCAAGCTCTCCTCCAACAGGATAAGGGATGGTGACCAGTGCTGAGTTGGAATATCCTATAGATAGGTGGAATTATCCTAATGTACCTGTAAAAACGCACACATCTCTAAGGCCAAAAAATGATGAAATGAAAAACAACCCATGAAAATGCATGAATACATATAAGATCCCACAACATAGTACGGAATTAAAAGTACTAAAGTGAATATAGGGCCAAATATAAGCTCACAAATAAACTATAAAGAGCCCAACCATCTCTTTGGGTGAAAAGTAAGTCAAAATCAAGATCCTGATGAAACACCTTGGTATGAAAAGGTAAATCTAAACTCCACTCGCTCCTTGTAATCCTAGGACTCCTTAAAAAATGATCTTCATTTTCATAAGACACCACATGTGCAGGAAAAGACCATGTAGGTGTGAGGATAACAATACTCAGTAAGACACATTGAAAACACTAAACATGAATTAAAAAGTATAGTCAACTCAATAAAATACATAAAAATAAATTTATAATAGAAACAACCATTTATAATTAGGAAATACACCACACCACTAGGTGGTCGTAAGCATCTGTCAACCATAAGATTCTATGTGAAACAACACTCATTCCTGGATAACTCACTACATGAGGAATGATATCATCATAAATAATCGATAAAGAGGTATAACTCATTGTGCCCTTCCCATGGAATCTCACTGGTATATTAATACATTGATAGAAAGATAATGGGTTATGCCCAGAACCGCTGGGGGACACCATAAACCTAATCTAGATCAACCCACTACGTAGGGGAATGTATGCTTATGATTCTACAGACCTTACTGACATGAACTTCTAGATAGAGGATAAACTTATAAATAGGTGTGTTCACAATGATTCTACAAACTTTACCTAGGGAACTAAGGTGATAGAGGATCTCACTCCTGTCTCATGGAGGGACGCCATAACTTTATCTGAGACAAAACCTCTAGAGGGGATCACAATCTAGTGAAATGTATGATATGATGCACTGAAACCTCAAGGAAAAGGACCAAGGGAATGAAATGAACCTATAATAGTCTAGAACATTAAAACTAAGAGTCACATGCACTCTTGAAGGGGGTATATGATGTGTACCAGGGGGTATATGATGTGTCATGTTATCCCATTGACTACCCATTTGGAAGATCCTCACATGAAATGTAGTCCCCTTATACATGGAATGTATAAGGAGTACATGTCATGTAGAGACACATGGTTTCCTACTTGTGTCACTTGGAAGTTTCTGTATACCAATGACTTGACTATGTACTAGCCTGTGTACACCAAATCGTGTCTGTATACAAGTACATGATGTGCTATCTGTCTATATACTCTTACCTGTTTTAGTGTACTTCCCAAATTACACACAAATTCACATGAAAATGGTTCACACAATGTGTGATTCTTAACTATGTTTGAAACCCTAGTTCCACATCCAAGGGGGCAAAAATGGGATGTAGATCCATTTTACACACTTTGTAACTCGAATTTTTATAGAAACATAGATTCTATCCAATGAATTCTAAAACTTCTTCTAGACTTCAATAATGAAATATAGTTTCCTTAAAATCATAGATCAAGCCTCATATATTCTTTCAATCACTGAATAACACATTTTGAGACTTTGATCCACTCATAAAATGGATTTATATGTAATTATTAATTACCCAAAGAATAATGAGAAATCATGTATCTGTGTCCTCTGATCCACTACAGCTACCACTATCGCACATCCATCATTTCATGCCAAACCACTATTTGTGAAATCACATCGTTTCTCTATGAAATAGATTCACAATGATTGATTTAATGAGATTAGTTGAACACTGGGCCAAACGAAGAACAACCGTGGTTATCGAAGATTCGAGTGAGGGAATCACAAGAACATATAAGTGGAACATACGTCAATCGATCATTGGGTCGATCTCAATTAATTTCCATGAGATTAACAATGAAGAATCAAAAACTAAAAAAATTATCCTGATAAAATCCCCATAAAAAACTATCCCATAATACGCATGATCCATGGATCAATTAATTCATGTTCATCTTAAAAATCATGAAGCGAGAAGAAATCCATATAAAAACAATTCTACCTATATTTTGTACGGATCATTGAAAAATATGGTTTTATTTTCCATTATTGACGAGATCCACAATCTCTCTTGGCACGACGATCCACTATCTGATCCCGATCTATCATCATCTTCCAAGAAAATCTATCCAATGGTTTGTTTGAAAGTCAAGGGTTTGAGTGGCCAAACTTGGGGAATTTATATTACCATATAATTAATGGAGAAAATAGGTCACTATGTCAAAACCGAAAAAATAAATAAATAAATATATTTATTTCATTTAATTACTCCAGTGATGAACTTTTCACAAATGGCCCACTCTAACAAAGGTTATGTTGTTACATAGGTAAAACTCACATTATAGACTCAATAGTTCTCTCAGATTTCTAATTCAGGGCCCCATTTAGGAGTTATGCCACATTTTTGGGAAAATTACCATACATTTTATTTAATATATTTAATATATTTATGAATTTTTTTTTGGAAAAAAGGCCTCAAAATTGCATGCCATCTTTTCACATGGTATTGAAAATAATCCATATAACGTAAGAAAATAATACATGGAAAATATGATATGTTACATTATCCCCACCTTAGGTATTTTAATTATGAAAAGAGAAAAACCTACTAAAGAAATGGTGGTACTGGATCACATATATGTATCATTCTCCAAGGTGCTCTCCTAAAGATTTCTATTATGTCACCAGACACGCACAAATGGAATCAAACACCTATGAAGGACCCTCTCCTATCAATCATAGATCTCCACCAATTACTCTTCAATGGTAGCCCCATCCTTAATTTCATACACACACCATTTGATAACATGCGAAGTGTCATGCACGTACCTCCTTAGTTGCGATACGTGTAGTACATTGTGTACCTGGTCCAACTACGGTGGTAATGTTATGTGGTATTCCACCATTCCAACTCTACATAGTATATGGAAGGGACTAATGAATCTTGATTATAACATATCAATGTCCACAATTCTCATAAATCCTCATCTAGATGAGACTCTCATGAACGACGCTGTGAAATCCTCATTCACTCCTAGATGATCTAAAACTTTTCTATAGTATCTTTCTCCAACTTCAGGCCCATGAGTTTCAACTCACCTAGAGTAGTCAAATAAAGTGGTGACTTGTAGGTTCACCTGTATAGATCCTTGAATGGTTCCATTCCAACGGTGGAATGGTGTCTATTTTTGTACACAAACTCCACCTAGGGTAGGTTATCCTTAAAACTATTGAAAAATTCCAACATGAAATACAACATCATGTCCTCAAAGAACTGTATGGTTCTCTCTATTTGGCCGTCAGTATGGGGGTGAAACACCATGTTCACGTGTAACTATGTCCCAAAGTCCTCTTGTAATCCTCTCCATAACTAATATGTAAAGTGATCATCTTGGATAGATATTACCATAGAGTAAACTCTATAGAGTCTTACTATCTACTACATGTATAGGCATCCCAAGATATCTACTAATCTCTGCTATCAAATAAATAATAAATAAGATGACATGGTGAGTCATTATATGATCATCTAGATGGCATTGTGTCTCCTAGACATATGTGGTAATCTCATAATGAATCCCATTGATATCCCATCCAACATTCACTCTTGAACCTCAAGGGGTTGAGTTAAACCCACTGGAACCTAGTGCTCCGTCTTCACCTACTGATAAGTGAGGCATCAAGAGGCAAAATCCAAAACTCCCTTCTTTATACATGGCCAAAAAAATGACATCGGATTTACTAGTACATATTTCTAACACCTGGATATAACTCTAATGGAGATGTATGAAACTCTTACAACACCTCCTCATGCAATGTTAACAGTACCATAGTCTTCCCTCTATAAGGATAATGCGCTACCCACCTTATGAATATCCATCAAGAGCTTATCTAGTTGAAATATTAGTATAGAAGGTATTATAGTCCATATCACCATGTTGACCATCCCCAACACACTGTAAAAGTGATGGGGTAAAAAATATTTAATGAAGATATAAATAACCATCATTGTCTATGAAGTAAAACTACTCAAACACCTCTTCCAACAACTAAGAACATGATCTCACACTAAGATCATCAGACACAACTTTCTCATTCCCAAGAATATATAAAATTTTGATGTCATAATCTTGGAGGATCACTATCCATATTCTTGGTCTCATGTTAATATCCTTATGATAGAAGGTATAATTTAGACTCTTATGGTTAGAGTAGATGATAAACAATATTCCCATTAGGTACTGTTGCCAAAAATTAAAAGTAAAGACTATTTCTTCTTACTAAATATCATGGGTCATATAGTTATTCTCACGTGGTCTCAATTTCCATGAACTATAGGAAGTAATATATTGCCTCTACATTAGATGACAAACAATTCCAGTCCCTGAGGTATCATAGAACACTACATACTCAACACCCTCCTCCAGAAATCTCAAGAAGGGATCACTTTTCATCCATTGTATTATCTCCTAAAAGAATGGATGGAACCTTTTTTCCCACATGAAATGCTTACCCTTCTGAGTCAAAGCTATCAATTGTGCAGGCACTATGGAGAAGTTAATTAACAACCTTAGATTGGACCCTACCAACCCATGGAAACTCTACACCTCAGTAACACTCATGGGTGGATCCTAAGAAATCAATACCTCAACCTTCATTGGGTCTATTGATACTCCATCTTCTAAGATGGAATGTCCCAAAAAGTGGAATTCTTGAATTTAAAATTGACACTTAGAAAACTTTCCGTAAATATGGTTCTCTTAGAGTGCTTCCAGGACCATACTCAAGTATCTCAGGTGCTCCTTCTTAGACTCCTAATACACTAGGATGTAATCATTGAAAACTATCATGAAACAGTCTAAGAAGGTCTATAAAATATTGTTCATGAGACCCATGAACACTTCTGTGGAATTTTTCATGCTGAACAACATCACAATGACTCATGGTGAATGTAGTGACATAAGAATGCAATGTTTGATATATCCTCTTCCCTTAAACACAACTGGTGTTAGAATGACTTGAGGTTCATATTCAAGAACCACCATGCCCCTCTCAACTAATAAAATAGGTCATAGATCCTCAGTAGTGGATACATGTTCTTAACAATCACCTGATTGAAGAACTAGTAATCTACACATAACCTCAAACTCCCATATAAATTTTTGTAAAACAAAACTGGGGTTGCCCAAGGGAAACACTGGGTCTCCCAAATCCCTTCTACTGCATGTCATACTACTATATCATCATCTCCTAAAGATATATAGGAGCCATCTGATATGATGATTTAGATATTGATGTCATCTCAGAATGCATATCGATGTATAATTAGACCTCTCAGTGGGGAGCTAAACATGGTACGTCCTCAAGAAAGATGTCATCATACTCCACCACCACTATAGAAAATAGATATCTCAAAACATCCACTACTCCAAAAGACATGATAGATACCCATGTGGAATCAACTATAATCTCATATGCCTTATCATATAATGCTCCACTGAGGTATCTTTTTCACACAGAAAGGAAGACTTCATACGTCCTCAGGAAATATGTCCTCATACTCAACCACCATTGAAAGAAACAAATAGCCCAAAACATATACTCCTCCAAGAGTCATTCTAGACATCTGGTGAGTACTATCATACACTCTATTATACCTAAGATCATCCTGATCCACTAAAGTCTCCTTTTCACACACAAAAACTCATTCTGTTTATATGGATACACTGCATCCTCCACCCAAAATAGTCAATTTGGGCATGAACTGTGGATAAACTGTCTATACCAAAGATGGAATTGTAAGGCTTTATTGCTACAACAAAGTGATCCCATACAAAACAATCATCTCCAAGTGTCAGATCGCATTGTCGGAACAAGTGTGTAATCACTGAGTTACCACCTATCAGTGTCTATAACCACAAGGGTTGGGCAAATTGTTCTACTAGAATCTCAATGTATTGAACTAGAGAAGTGGAATGGAAGGAAATACTAGAACCGGTGTCTATCAATACTATAGATAAATTATAAAATACACAGATCATACCTCAAATAATTCCTAGATCCTCGGGGTTAAAGGATTCTATAGCCTACAGTTGGCCTCATCCCTATCCACTAGCTCCATGATCCTACCTTGGACCACCTGTGGGGTGGTGGTGGTGGTAACATATCAAAACTTTGACCACCTCTTATTTCCCTGATGACCTCTCTACCACATCTTCCGCCCTATGTACCACTTTTCTATTCCCTTTTCACTTCCTTGGTAGTACTTAAACTATCCCATTATTAGTTGTATGATGGTTTGGACAATCCGAAGATAGATGTCTCCAATCATCGCTGAAGAAGAACCACCTTTCTCTCGGCTGAATCTAGCCAAACTAAGATCCCTAAACCACTAACCCGATGTCTTGGGACTGCCTCCTAAAGCATCTGACACACTTATATACCTATGACTTCAGTCAGCTTCCATATTCTAAGGTCCCAACTTCTAGGTTACCACTACTAGATACCACTTCTGGTGTCTACTATACCAGAAATCCATCCACTAATAAGGCTCACTCAATCATCCTAGAAAAATTTAAAATACTAATTGATACCACTAATGACCTGACATCTCAGTGAAATACCTGATAAAAGATCCAAGATATGAATAAATGGTACTGCACCGTATCCAATAAGTAACACAAGAGATTAATAAACTTCATTGAGTTCTCTTGTATGGTAATACTACCTTGCTACAGATGTATAATCTCATGTATGTGTACCAATACTACAATGGATGGAAAAAAATACTCCTTAAAGATAATCTCAACTCCTTCCCAAGAGATATTTTTTATCAATGTGTGAACGATTAACCATGCTCCACCATCACCCCATATATCTGTGAAGAAGACTCTTGGAAAGGACTTACATATGATCAGCAGGCGTCCTCAGAAGGAAGAAAACATTAGTGACTTCCTCTGGCCATTCGTCAGCCACCATGGGGTCTAGCTCACCCCGACACCTAGGAGGTATCTCCCTCTTAAACTTATCTAATGTACTCAACCTCTGCAAATCCTCACCTGGTACTACCAAATCTAGCCACTGCTTAATGGGTAGAGGTATAGATAGTAGACCACCTGAAGGTGCTATATTTGGTACAAGTACCTGCACCAATGTCTCATCACTAGGAGAATAATCATCGTGATATCATATTATAATCCAAGAGGGCTATCTATGTGGAGGAATCTTGAAAATAAAAATTATATAACATGTTCAAAAGAGTATTTTTTGGGGATATGGATCCAGAAGGACCTGGAAAAAACAACCATTACTATATGATCCTTGTACAAAAAATTTTCCCTACAACCAATGTTTACATGTACCAATTCAAAAATTAGGTGAACTATGTCTTGATGTGTGGATAATTTGATTGCTACACCAATATAGGATTCCTTAGTTTGAAAGATGAAATCAAAACATAGAATAATATTTCCCCAAAATAATCTCATCGACTCCAGTACTAAGGTAAAACCTTTCTCCGATACCACTCTATCATGACCTGACCCACCAAGGTATGACCCATGACTACCCCGCACCTACCACCAATTAGTCTGGGGATATCAACCATCCTTGAGTAGGCATATCCCATAGATGTGAGGAATTATCATAATGTACCTATACACATGTACACATATCCATGCCCAAAAGAAATACCAAAATGTAAAACAATCCATGAAAATGCATGAAAACATCTAATATCCCACAAAAGAGTAAAAAAGTAAAAGTATTAAAAGAGAAAAAGGGTGAAAATACAAGACCAACCAAACAATTTATGGAGTACAACTAGTTCCAAGGTAAAAGACTAAGTGAAAAGAAAGATCTCAGTAAAAAACATTATGGGATCGAAATAATGATGTAGATTCTCAAATACAAGGGGGGGGGGGTGTGAATTGTAAGTTTAAAAACATTTGTTTTTACCCTTAAGGAAAAATATATTTAACAAAGTTAAACAAGGTAAATTCACAAAACATTTATCAGTTCTACTATCTGGCCAGGTTCCAGAAATATGGTTCCAAAAATGAAACATAAGAAATGTTTACAAGGAAAATATTCTACCTTAAAGCATATAGAATATTACTTATCAGAGTATAAAAAATAACAAGAAAGTATAAGAAGTTTATACTTTCCACCTTTATCAAAAAACAACAAAAATAAAACTAAAACAAAACTAGTAACATGTATGAAAAATTTTAACCCAAAGAGAAGGGTATCAAACAACCTTGGATAAAGGTCCCTTGACATATACTTTCAAGAAAGTCTGTCTTACCCACACTAGGTTAATCCCTCGATATAAGTATCAGAGTCTATCTTACTATCCCTAAAATCCCTCGAACATTATGGTAGTCAGAACCTCTGTCTTCCTATCCCTAGAAGTCCTCGAGCATTAAGGTAGTCAGCACCTCTGTCTTCCTATCCCTGGAGGCCTTAGATTGTACATAACAACAATCAGAGTCACACGAAGCTAATTGATCAAGGTGTTCAGTATGCACAAGGCATGAGAGTATCTATCTTTATAAATCAGTTCAACAACATGTAGTCTAGAGAGTTATGGAACTATTATCATGTATTGAGCTCATTTAAATGAGATCCTATTTATAGGAATTTATACAATGGTCAGATCCCTCCTCCAAAGATCATATTTTTCCTTGAATTTATGAGGGACTTATACACGTGTCAATCAACCAATGGTTGGTTAGAAATAAATTATACGACATCATTTTCAAAACAATAACAAGTGTAAGAAAAATAAGGTTTCTTAACCAAAACTATTTTTCAGAGTAAAAAAAATTTGATTTCTAACCAAATATCATTCGGTGTCTATAATACATGGATATTTGAATTCTATTTTCCAAGGAATTAGTATCCTAAATTCTATGGATTTTGGATTCTGAATTCAAATGAATTCGGAGTCAGTATTCTGAAGAATTAGGAGTCCAAATTCTGAGGAATTTAGAGTCTAAATTCTGAGGAATTTAGAGTATGAATTTTGATGAATTAAGAGTCTGAATATTGAGGAATTTTGAGAATGAATTATTAGGAATTCAGAGTCTAAATTCTGAGGAATTCAAAGTATGAATTTTGAGGATTTCTGGGTTTGAGTTTTAGAGAATTTGGAGTCTGAATTTCAGAGAATTCAGAATCTGATTTTTAGAGAATTCAGAGTCTGAATTTTAGAGAATTTAGAATCTGAATTCAAAACCTAAAAACATAAAACTCTATATCTAAGTATCTATATAATTTGTAGGTTTTAGAATATGAAACCAAATTTTAGAATTAGAAATAAAATGATTTATATTTAGAGAGAGACTACAGAATGAACAAAGAAAACAAATGTAAGGATAAAATTTCCTTGGATAAGGAATATTTTCCTTATTAAGATAAAACAAAATTTTCCTTAAGATAGAGAGTTTGTGATTTTCAAAACAAAGAGGAATGGGAAAGTCATAAGGAAACCTTATTGACTCAACAATCTCCCAATTTTTGGAAAGGAAAAACATTCTTACGAAAAAGAATATAAGGACTTAGAATTTATCTTTATGGACTTTGAAAATAAAAATTATATCTCTTTACATATGGAACAAAGTGAATACGACTAACTCCCCCTTAGGTTTTGAAATCCCTAAGGATCATATTCTTTATTTCCTAAATGAGGTTTTACATTTTCTTGCATAGAAAAATCTTTTTTTATAAGAACTTCCCCTTGGTTGAACCCTCCATTACATAGGGAAATATATTCTTTACTTTGTATTATTTTTATCATTCCTTTATCCCCCTTTGTGATTTTCAAAAAAAAATAAATAGAATCGAAATAAATATGGTACCGAAAAAATTATTACTAAATAGAAAAGTATATGAAGAAAAAAAAATTTCATTATGTTATGAACAATTTATACAAGGAAGGAAATACAACAAAAGATCAGATTGGGGAAAAAAATTACCATTCTTTCTCCTTCAGTATAATCTTCTTCAAAATTTTTTTCAGCTTCTTAAGCTCCTTGTGATCTTCTTCCACATGCTTGAGTAGCTGTTCTTGTTCTTCATTTTTATTCTCTAAGTATTTGATCTTTTTTCTTCCTGATCCTTAAGAATATCTTCCTGAGCCTTCAAAAGATATTCTTTCTTAGAAATCTATTTTTCAAACTATAGGTGTCATTATCTTTCAATAATTTCATCCCTTTAGTCTTATAGTAGTTCTTTCTATTCATCTCAGAATTATTTTCCTATTTATCCTTTTTCTTAAGCATAGGAAAATCAGGTCTTATATGCCCTACTCTTTTGCTTTCATAACAAGTAACTTCTGAGTCTTTATTATCTTTTATTTATTTTTTCTTAAATATATACTGAAAATCTTTCTATCAAACTATCTTGTTCATCCTTCGAGCAAGATTAGCTAATTCATTCTCAGAATGTTCACTTCCACTTGATTCAGATCAAATAGTGACTTTATTAGAATTGGATCTTGTAACCCTTTCAGGAGTCTTGAATTTGGTAGTAGTAAACGCTACACTTCCATTACCATTTTTCTTATTATTCATATCAAAATATCTCTTCATTATTATCCCATATTGAATAAGAGTTTCAAAAATCTCATCGAGAGTAATTTGAGATACTTTCCTATTCTTATCAACAAATGTTCTCTAAGATTCCCACTCATCAGGCTTGATATCTATAACTTTTTCCACAAGAGATTCATCATCAATACCTTTCTTACCCATATATTGTAAACTTTTAGCAATTCCCATAAAACTTTGTTGTACATTGCCTACTGGTTCTTCATAAGGAAATAGAAATCTATGATATTCTGCTCTAAGAATAGATCTTATAGTTTCTATAACTTTGGATGTACTAAAATGAGTAACTTAAAATTTATTCCATATAAAGTTTGGAGCTTCACAAGAAGAAATTTGGATATATATATTCCTGGTCATGGAACACAAGAAAGTATTATGTACCTTGTAATTCAGTTGATATTCTGATTTTTCTTGATTAGTAAAAGTTCTGACTTTCTTGTCCAGAATCTTATATTCTCCATTGTGCATCAAAAATTTGTCCACTCCCGTATTAATAACAAAATTCTTCATAGGATCTCTCCAGTTTTCATAATCATTACCATAAAATATAGGTGGTCTAGTAGAATTTATATTGTCAATCGAACCGATATTCATTAATGCCATTCTATAAGAAAATTTCTTTCCACATAAATTTTGTTAATAAAAATAGTTTGTAAAAAAGGATAAAAATTCCTAAGAAAAGAAAATATTTAGAACAATGAAAAACATGAGAAAGAAAAACTTATATGAGAATATAAGTATTTCATATACTTGCTCTGATACCAATTGTGAGATCGAAATAATGATGTAGATGCTCAAATAAAAGAGGGGGGGGGGGGTGAATTCTAAGTTTAAAAACTTTCATTTTTAACCTTAAGAAAAACTATGTTTAACAAAGTTAAACAAGGTATATTCACAAGACCTCTATCAGTTATAAAATCTTTCTAGGTTCCGGAAATATGGTTCCATAAATGAAACTTAAGAAAATTTTACAAGGAAAAGATTCTACCATAAAGTTAATAGAATATTTCTTATTAGAGTATAAAAAAGAACAAGAAAGTATAAGAAGATTATATTTTCTACCTTTATAAAAAAACAACAGAAATAAACACGAATCAAAACAATTAACAAGTATGAAATCTTTTAACCCAAAGAGAAGGGTATCCAATAACCTTGGATATAGGTCCCTTGATTTATACATTCAAGAAAGTATATCTTACCCACACCAGGGTAAACCCTTGATAAGAGTATCGGAGTTTTTCTTGTTATCCCCTAAATACTTAGAACTTTAAGGTAGTTGGAACCTATATCTTCCTATCCCCAGAAGTCCTCGAGATTTAAGGTAGTCAACGCCTCTGTGTTCCTATCCCTAGAATCTCTCGATTGTACTCAGAAACAATCGGAGTTGCACAAATCTATATGAACAAGGTGTTCAGTATGCACAAGGCATACGAGTATCACTCTCTAGAAATCACTTAAATAGCATGTGTTCTAGAGAGTTCTAGAACTATCATCATGTATTGAGATCATTCAAATGAACTCCTATTTATTGGTATTTCTCCAACAGTCAGCTCCCTCCTCTAACAATAATATTTTTCCTTGAATCTTTGTGGGAACTGTACATGATTCACTCAACCAACGGTTGGTTATAAACAAATTGTACGACATAATTTTCAAAACAATAACAAGTGTAAGAAAAATAAGGTTGCTTAACAAAAACTTTTTTTTTGGAGTTGTAAAAAAAATCGGAGTCTAAACAAATATCATTCAGTGTCTATAATATAAGGATATTCAGATTCTATTTTCCAAGGAATTTGGAACCTAAATTTTATGGATTTTAGAGTCTGAATTCCAATAAATTCGGAGTCTATATTTTAAATAATTTGGAGTCTAGATTCTAGAGAATTTAGAGTGTGAATTATGAGGAATTCGGAGTCTGAATTCAGAGGAATTCAGATTCCGAATTTCAGAGAATTCGGAGTCTGAATTTCAGAGAATTCAGAATATGAATTTCAAAGAATTCAGAGTCTGAATTTCAGAGAATTTAGAATATGAATTCGGAACCTAAACACAGAATAATCTATATCTAAGTATCTGTAGAATTTAGATGTTTTAGAATATGAAACCAAATTTTATACTTAGAAATAAAATGAGTTAGATTTATGGAGAGACTATAGAATGAATAAAGAAAACAAAGGTAAGCATAATGTTTCCTTAGAGAAGGAAAATTTTCTTTATTAAGATAAAATAAAATTTTCCTTAAGATAGAGCGTTTGTGATCTTCAAAACATAGAGGAATGGAAAAGTAATAAGGAACCTTATTGACTCAACACACCTATCTCTACCAACATCTAGATACTATCCAACGTCTCTCTGTCCTCTAGGACACCATGGAAAGGGACGTCATTAGAATAAGACATGACACATGTGAGAAAAGACCCTGAAGGGTTGATTATAACAATACGAAAAAGTACACCTCAAAAACTCTAAAAATGAATCAACAATTATAGTCAAATCAATACATGACATAATAATAAATGTATTAGAGGAACAATCAAATATAATTTGGAAATACACTATTCAACCAGTTGATCATAGCCAACAATCATCCATAGGATTCTGTTCATTCCAACATTTTTTCCAAGAGAACTCAATCCATGAGCCATGATATCATCAGAGATACTCGACAATATTTCTTGCTCATTGGTCCCTTCCTAAGGAAGATCACTAGTCTAAGAAGACATTGATACATAGAGAAGGGGCCACACATAAAACCAATGGGGGAAACCACAAACCCAATCTAGATGAATCTGATACATATGGGATTGTGTGATAATGATTGCACAAACTCTACGATACA
The DNA here is from genome assembly GCA_963277665.1 of Viscum album. NCBI lineage: Eukaryota > Viridiplantae > Streptophyta > Magnoliopsida > Santalales > Viscaceae > Viscum > Viscum album. The sequence continues at coordinate 1,724,278,422 of OY728152.1, read as the reverse complement.
ACATGATATATGGTGGAACAAAACCCCACCTATGAAGGTTACACTCATTCTAAAAACTACACATAGGGAACTAAGGTGATAGAGCATCACACTCCAGTCTCACAGAGGGACTCCATAACTCAATGTTAGAATATTCCTCAAGAGTGGATTAGAATATGATGAGATGGATGAAATTCCATACTGTACCCTCAAGAAAGAGGAAAAAGCGAATACACCCAACTTACAATATTCCAAACCATGAAAATTAAAAGTCACAATAACTCTTAAAGGGGATACATGGTGTGTACCAGGGGGTAAAAAGTGTGCCCAACTATCCCCTTGAATGACCATGTGTAAGAGCCTCACAAAAAATGTGTTCTTCGTATACACCAAGTTTAAAAGGAGTAAACAAAGTGTAGAGACTCATGGTTTTTTCCTATATCGCATGGTTGTGTCCGTGAACTGATTCTATGGGCATGTATCAGTCCGTGTACACTAAGCCATGTCTGTGTACAAGTACACGATGTGCCATCTAGCCATGTACTCTATCCCATGTCCATGTACTTCTCAAAGTAAACATAGAGTCAGGTAGAATGGGGTTATACAATGTGTGATACATAACTATGGCCGAAACCCTTACGCCACTACCAGGGGGGACCACACGGTTAGTAGATTCGGTTTACATGTTTTGTAACTCCAATTTTTCTAAAATTGAAGATCTTCTCCCAAGTGTCATATACCTTCTTCCAACCATTTATTTCTTGACCACTTTTCTTTGAAATTGTAAATATAGCCTCACCGAGTCCTTACATCATAGAAAAACATTTTCTAGGCCATTGATATACTTAGAAAACCAATTTATGCATCATTATTAATTACGTGCTGAAGAGTGCGAAATCAGATATCTACATCGTATGATCTATTATTTCTACCACCGTTGCACCTTATTGGTGTTTTAATGATCCCAAATATGTGAAATCAGACCATTCCAATAGGAAATGGGTGCGGGATGGTCGATTGATCGATATTATTTGAACCTCGTACACAACAAAGAATTCCTGTAATGAACGAATAATTGAGGGGGAAAATCTCAAGAACATATATTAGGAATAGAAATTGATCGATTTTTAAGTCAATCAAGATTCCTTATAATGATATTAACAAATAAGAATCAATATCTAAAAAAATTATCTCGATTAAATCCCTATAATAAAATCTTTCTGTAAAATGCATGATCCACAGATGAATCTGTTGTGCGATTGATTCATGTTTGCTATAGAAATCAAGAATGAGAAAGAAATAGAAATATTAAAAAATCCTACCTTGATTTTAGACTGATATTTGGAGAATAATAGTTTTTTTACATCACATATGAGATACATGGTCTCCATCAGTGTGACAATCCATGAGTTAATCCTGATACGTCGTCATCCACTAAGGAAAGATCTCCAATAACTTGTCTGAAATGTCCAGGAATTGAGTGGAAAACCCTAAGGAATTTATATAACAATTTAATAAAAGTTGAAAAAGTATATTTCATCAGAAAAATTTATTAATTTATTTCATTTATTTTCACCTATAATGAATTTTTCCCAAACAGCCTGTTCCGACAAAGGTTGTGTCATGCCATGGGTAAAACCTGAATCCCAAACTCAAATATACCCTCATATTTCTTATCTGGGCCCCAATTTAGGATTTCTTCCACTTTTTTAGTAAAAATTATCATTTGTGGTATTTAATATATTTAATATATTTTAAAATTTTATTCTGATCATTCCAGGCCTTAGAATCACACACTGTCTCAGCGACTAACCCCAGAAATATTCAATATAATATCCAAAAATAATACATAGAAAATACGAGACACTACATTCAAACCCAATCAATATAGAACAACTATAAATGACTATAAGTACTATCATTTTTTATAAATAGAATAGTTACTTTATCATTCATACCATTTCAACATGAATCACATAAAAAATATTTTCTATCCTATAACTTGTGAATATCTTGAACCTCTCGAGGATTATATAATATATGTTGTAACCAAAAATGGCCATGACCAAGTATCCTATTCCATATAAAAACATAAATTTATATATTATTTAAACACATTACATTTATCTTGGTTAGATCAGAAAAATTAAATGTATAAATTATATCCTTCCTATTTTCATAAAATGAAATTATTTTTTCTTTAAATATAATAAAATTATTATCATAATATTTTCCAATCATCCTATCATATCAAAGTTATGATATAATAAATAAATTATTTTTATGTATATCAACATTTCAAACATTGGATATCATAATAGATTGATAAATACCTATGTATCCATATTCTTTAATCATGACTTTAATGATTTCTCCAAAAGTGACAACATCCTCACCACATCGATTGATGTATAGAAATATCAATGGATCTATAGTAATATAGAATGAGAAACCACAATACATATAGAATATAACATTGAAAATTGTAGCAATGGTTTTATAAAATCAAATCAAGCATTGAGTTGTTTTTAGAACTTATAGTATTTTGGTTCAAGATGGATTTGTGCAAATATTATTTAGTACCCATTCATATTTAACACTCTTAGTTTGTAGTAATCAATATTATAACCCTTTTGAAGTAATAGTTTTATAAAAATCCAATTATTGTGTAAATTTATGGGAGCACTCATTTTCATAATTACCTCTTATTAAATACTTGAAACACATGAAAATAAGTAAATTAACATTGGAAATTTTAACTAAAAAGGTATTATACATATTTGGAATATACTTATTATAAAAAAATACAAAATTTTCATTAGTTGAAATATAAATTGAAATAATATTATGAATATTTTCAACCACTTATAAAAATATTGAAAGAGTTTATTCTAAATAAAATACTTTGTTTTTAAGATTTTCATTCTCTTTTCCAGCATTTTCCATGACTGTCTTAATATTACTATTTTACCAAGATAGTGAATTTACATGTTTAGTATTCTCTAGAAGATCCTTATTAAACCAAAATTCTACATTATATAATTCATCAATTATATAACCTTATATTCTATGTTTTTCCCCATTATTTTAAAAAATAAAATATTTATTTCATTCATATTTTCCTCGAATTCATTCAAATTATTTATTAAGTTTATCATCAAATATATGACTTCATTCATATTCTATTAGTTTTCTTAAATAATTTTTTTTACCTTTATATGATTCATATGTACTTATTTTAATACATCATATGATTAAACAAAATTCAAAACATCCTTTTTTAATATTTCATTTTCATTAGTAAGTTCTTCATAACCATTAATGTTACAATCAGTTTCATATCATAACAATAATTAGATTTATTATTTACCTAATTTTATTGAGTATCCATGAAATATAGTTTTTATATAACTTTATCTCTTTAAATTTCACAACATGGGATTGAATAATGAGTACAAATACATCCAACTTGATATATTTAATTTAACTCCTTCTAGTACCACTTGTCTATTCATTCTTTTTAATTTTTTACAGTCTAATTTTATATTACATTCATTCTTACATAAAATATTTTTACTTTGTGAATCACTATTTTAATTAATTTTTATTCCTTTATTTACCATTATTTCAAGTTTCTTATAGTCCTTTTTGGATTTCATTAGAAACTACATTTTCTATTCATCAATATATAAATAATTTTTCTTATATTTTCATCATAAACCTCCAAATTTTATGAGATTCTATATAATAATTGTTATAAGAAATAGTAATATTATATTTAAATTATAAAACATTATTTTCCAAAAAAACATCACATTCATCACTCTTTAATTGAAGCGTATATTAATGAAGAGATCAAATCAATTCATACATAGTATATTTAGTGAAAACCTTTATTTCATTGATTAAAACTTTATTTTAGTTCCATTTCATAGGTAAATATTAAAGTATAATATTAATAATTATAATATACTTCATATTATATCCATGAAATTACATTACCTTAATGATCCCAATTAATCTGTTACACATCTCAATAATTCTATCATGTTCAAACATTTTGAATTCCTAATATTCTACAAAATTTATTAAAAATATGGTTCTCTAAATCCTATCAGTTCCATAATTAGTTAATTTTAAGTATCTCCAAAGACATAATATGTTTTTAATGATGAAATATAACTATACATATTTATACCTAAATTATAATAATATAAATTCATGAATTTATAATTTAGAACATACTTAGTATAATTATTTCCAATTAGTGTATCCAAATAATTTTTAGATAGTTTATAAGATTTAATATTGATTTCTAATATTTAATAAAAATATCTAATAATTATACCTCAACATGAAAATTTCAATACAAATAATCACTTCAATGGATGTGAGGTGGCCTGAGAGGATATATGCCAATATTTTCCTAACATTACATTAAAAATAAGAATGATAATTCAATATAATTTCAGGTTTATGGAATTGTTAGAACATTAAAAATTTAAAAACATAGAACATAACCAATAAAAATGATATTGAGTGTATTATAATAAATAATAGATAAAAAATATATTATGTTACCATTTCCGATTCTAGTTTTTTCAAGAGTTTTCGATGAAATGAAAAACTATACGGGGGTGAATATTATTTTTAATCAATTTAAAAATAATAAAAGAATTATTGGATTATTATTTATTCAAAAAAATATTATAATAATGTGAATGTAGTGTTCAAATAAATAGGAAGTGGAATAAAAATAAAGAACAATAACACCAGTATTTTTATAGTAGTTTGGTTTATTTTGAAATAACTAAACTCTTAAATCCCCTCTAAATCAGTAAGAGGATGAGTAATCACTAAAAACAGAAATAATTTTTCATTTAGTGGATCATACTCAACCTATTATGTTATAATATAGAAATTTTTTTCCGTTTTCTATGTTCATGTGAAACCCCAAGTTTTTCTAAGGAGCAAAAGTAACCTATTACTAAACCTTTTTTGGGTGTAGATAGAACACAATATATTCTACAGGACTGAAAAAACATATATTATTTCTTAATTATAAGGTGAGCTTAAATATTACACAATATTTTGAATGGAGTTATAACTACTCATTAAATATAAAATATAGGCACTACAACAAAATAATAAAACCGACTAAATTACCAAAAGATGCAGATGAAGAAGGATTCTATAGAGCAATGATATTATTTCCTTATCAATTTAATACAGAACAAAGAAACTATAGGCAACTAGTGTTGTATAATAAATTTAAGAAAAAATCAAATTAGTTCCCAATTTCTATCATATTTTTTAATTTGGAACTATTTACCATGGACTTTATTTATAGATAAAAACAATGGTATACTCTTAATTGAAATAAATATCACAAATATTAATCACATGGGTGTATCATAATTATTCACGATCATTGGAAAATTCAACATATATGTCTCTTAATTTTGGTAAATCAGTGGTGTGATAACATTGATCAGGGAGGTTTCACTACCATCACTAGATCATTGATAATACTATATGGATGGTGTTTTTAATAGGAGGAAAACATGGGAATTATATAACATGTATAAAGAGAAATTTAATTCTGTAATAGTTGCGTAAGGGTGAAATTCATTTTTTCTAATGTTATATATATAGATAATATATGGGAAACTATGAAATTGAACAAGATATATAAGGTTAATATATATTTTTAAAAAACATAAAATTGTTAAAAAGAAGATACCTAAGGAAAAGAAGCATTTTATAAATTATTTTAATAGAAAACAAGTGATTTCATATTCTACATAAGTTGAACATAATTTGAAATAACATGTATAGGGGTAGAATGAAAACTCAATATCATTCACAAAGGTAAAATATATACTCAAATAACTATAAGCATGAAGTTTGAAAAACTACATAAGGGTATACATAATTCCACGCATAAAGGTAAAATATAAATTACAAATAGTAAGTTAATGTAAAAGATGTTTTTTATACCACGTGTCATGGTAATAAGTACTTTTAATATTGTGAATAAGGGGAAAATATAATATATTCTACATAATAGTATCTAACACATAGAGTAAGGGAATAAAAAAAATAACATGTGATGCATAAAGGTAATAAAAATGTTATGTAAGGGTTAGTATAAAATTTCCAAATATTAATTGGGTAATAAAAACATAGTTAAGTGTATATCATATATAATAAGTCTAACATAAGGTTAAATACAAGATCATAAAAGGGTACACCAAATATTGGGTAAAGGAAAAATATAAATCTATGTAAGGGTAACATTTTGAAAACATATGCTACATAATATTAGATAAAATAATGAAAAAAGGTAAATAAAAAAAATTAAACGAATTTCATATAGGTAGAACATACATTTTCTTTATGGTATTAAATGATTTATAGGACTTACTTAAGGGTATGAGAATGTTTTCAAAAAGTATATAAATAACTGATTTATAATACATGTGTACTGGTACAAGATAACTGAATTAATAGTTAAGGTAAAACCATGTAAGGGTATATAAAATAATTACAAAACTATTATTTCACCAGATTTAAAAAATAATAATAAATAATAATATAAAAAATAATTATAAATGATAAATCAGTATAGAACAATTAAATTCAACAAAATAATTCTTATAAAAATTAATAATCCATGTGAGGAATTGAATAACATATAGAATTAAAAAAAATATGATACGAATGAAATTGAAAACAATGTATCAGATAAAAATATATATACCAAATAAATGAGACGGATTTTAATTAAAAATAAAAAAAATTATAAACCATGTTCAAACACCATTAGAGACTATTGAAGAATATAATTTTATAGATAACACACTAATTATCTATTAAGAAAAAATTGGTCATGAGAGATATGGGGTGTAGAAGACACATTTCCAGTAATAAATGGTTGAATTAACCTCAATATCAACTCAAATACTCAATTTTGTTTGGTTTTCCACTGACTTGGATGGGATGACTTCACATCACAGGCTTGAACGAGCTACATACTCTATTCTATAGTTATAGTCATAAATGTGATGATAGATTAATTTCAATTATAATATGATTGATTTCAATAAAAGATCACCAAATCTCTTCAATATGTTAATGATAGATGAATATAAAATGTGTGGTCCAGGATTACATCATGATTCTATAAAAGGATAAGATTAAAATTTTTAACAAAAGAAAGAAGAAATGGGGTCATGGATAATCCAAAATACTGAGTAAACTGAAAAATAAAAAGGAAGGGACAACATTAATTATAGAAATACTAGACAATGGATAAGAAATTATTCAAAAAAATAGTGTTTAATGAAACTACATTAAGATTACATCTCAGGTATTAATGTTTTATAATTTAATTCATTTATTTTGATAGGTATTTTAACTCTATGTTGTACATATGCTTTAAACATACATGAATTCAGATGTAAAGAAGAGTTGAGTATAAGAGCTTAATGGTTGATTTCAAGTGATATAGAAAAAGAGATGATGCATTGAGTTATTCAATATATGATATAAATAGAGTTTAGATGAAATTTATTAAATAATGTTAATTTTTTGTCTCATATATTGACTTTTTCTAGAGCATGTAAGCAACCATAATTTAATAAATGAGATGGTTGTTTTTGAAATACCTTTTTATGGATATATGTATATAAATATGTACATTTCATTTTGTGTAATGACAAATGACCTTTCAAAGTATGAATTTGAGTTATCCATAACCCATGTTCATTATAGAGTATTATAGGTCATGGTTAAATGTTATGGTTAAAGTTATCGTGATTCTAACATCGAGAGGAGAAATATTCTCTCTATACAAACTGTAATTAGTATAATTTTCAAAAATATCAATAATTGTTAATGTAGAAACATATTTTTAAAATAAATTACTAATTTATCTATATGTTATTAAATCCATAGATAATTTATATGTGTTTTTTTCCATGATTTATAATGTTGTGATTGTATAATTTAGTAATATTTACTTAAAAATGTTTCTAATTGAGAAAAATTTAAAAATGAAGTAAATATTTAATTTTTATACATTTTAAAAAATGTATATTTTTTAAATTAGCTTTCATTAAACTCTCCTATTATTATTTAATTTTAATTTTAAACATGAATATATCAAATATGTAATTTCATGTTAGAGGTGCTGATATGTTTTCATTATGATTTTTAATTCCCTATCCCTAGTCATTTGAAATATATATATATATATATATATATATATATATTAACACTATAATTTAAAATATGTTTAATCATAATGAATATAGATATTAATAGATTAATTTATTTTCAAAAATACTCATGTGTGTGGTTATTCACAACTAATATAGCATTTAAAATTTAACACAGACACACACATTATTATATAATATTCAAAATAACAGAAATGATTGATATATATATTATAAGGACCAGAGACTTTAACGAAACACAAATATGAGTTTATTAGAAAGGATTTCACAATAATAAATTATCATGATCTTTTAGGTCTATAGTTTTAGAGAATTTGGAAAACATTGCATTACATTAGGAACTCTAATAATCAATATCCATCATTACAAAAAATAATATTATTATGTGTAAAGTACTTTTCATTCATGAAACAAATTATTTATTCAGGGCCAATTTCAATTATTTATAGATAGATATCTAAATAGATTATACTCATCCAGAATCCCTATGGAAATTTTTTTAAAATGTCCGATGTGATAAAAGATAATCAAGGGATATGAAAAGAAAGGAACAACATTTTTCCATTTAAAATTCATAAAAATACATAATAATATTTTCCTTTTATTACAAAATAAACATTTTAATCTAAAATTTATTTACAGAATCATTAAAGAAACATAGAAACTCATTGTTCTTATAAATAATTATTTAACAATACATGAAGGTAAAATCATAATAATGAGAGTTACTTGGGAAAACATGTGAGAAAACGAATAATAATTTTCCGTGAAAGAAAAAATTTCACCTTTATAAGGCCAAAATTTTAATTTACCCATTAACATACCTCATGAAGTCGTAATATTTCCATTAAAAGTCATATAGTTCATAAATATATCCATGAATAAATATTTATGTATTTTACTTTCATCATGGAATCACCAAAAATGATAATTCAAAATTTTTCATAGATGTATCTTATATCAGTGAGCTCATGCATTTCATGTGAGTATGTTATTACATGTTAACCCCATCCAAAATCACTTAGGAGTATATTAAAATATCTTACCTTGGCACTTTATATGATTAATTAACTCTTTACACATTATTTTATGAGTGAATAACATTTTTTTTAACTTTATCCCCTTATCTAATTAATTATAGGATATTAAAAGAATCACCCAATAGAAAATGGACATCACCTCATTTGTGTTCTTGTTCATTTAAATTTCCCACTTCATTAATAATTCCTCAGTATTATATCAAAACATAAAAAAAATTTATAACATAAACTTTTTATCATAGAAACCATAAAATTTGATTTTCATCTTATAAGAAATACCACATTCATTTATCTTATAAAAATGAGAATAATTATCATTATCATTTGATTTTTAAAAAAAATCAAAGAGAAATGGGAAAATAATCATAAATGATTAAAAATAAAAACATATATAGTATGAATGATAATGAATAATGTATGGTTATGGGAAATTCCTTTCATGTTGAATATGTTTAAAAACATTCTTTTTAACCTCTTTTAATGAATGTAAAAAATGATATCTTCAGAAAACAATGTAGAGATTACTTTTAAAAACATTGATAAAAAATTAAAATTTATTTGTAATTGAATTTTAATAAACAATCATGTATATTTTTATAATTATTGAAAAATTTAGGATAACATTGATATGGAGGAAAATGAGATTAAAAATTTTAAATAAAAATTTTAATGAAAAACACCTTACCTCATCTCCAAGTTTCCATATACATCTTTAACATTATAAAGTAATAAAATTTTATTAATTTTCATCTTTATTATTAGCCCTTTTAAAATAATTTCCTTAGTTTAATTCCTTTAATTTAATTTATTACCATGTTCATTTCAGTTACTAAATTATCTATGTTCATGTGGAACTTTTTAAGGATGCTCTGTTCATATCCCTGAAACAACATCAACATGATGACTATAGTGTAATGTACCAACCTCGGTTCACCCAAAAAATCACTAGATAGTGCCATTATGTGATCTCAGGCATGCCTCACCATGCGCTAGAGGCTACCTCTATCTACATGTGTCTAGGGTGTGACTATGGGGAGACTATAACCCCATATCCAAGTGCACATGAATAAAAAAAAATATAAAATCATCCACTAAAATAAACATATGATTAAATTAATTTAGTCACCACAATCATCAATAATAAAATAGAATATAACATACATATAGGCTCATAATCATACAAATAGATCACCCACAAAGATGATGAAGTATAAAAAATCAATAATGGGAATAAAAAATAAGATACTATTGAATCATTGATCCATAACATAATCTCAATCAACTGATCAAAATTAATAATCCTACACAATCATTTTATATCAAGCCTATACCTTAACTTATTGAATAATCAAGTGAATTAATTATTGGGTACTAATTTAGCATGGACTCCAGAGTAGGGTGTGAGTATATAACTATGTAGGGAAACCCAAACTTGGTAACATGCATACCCTATAAACCAATTGATATCCTCATGTGACATTCCAAACTAAAATATATAAATTAAATACAAAATCATAAATAGATAAACATTATAGACATGGATCAACATCCTTATCAACCATAGATTCTTCAACTAGTGCCAGTGTGTCTCTCATACCATCATGTAATCTTGCCTCCTTATATAAACAGTCCATACAAATATTGAAACCAAAATTATATCACCATAATATATCCTAGAATCCATATGTATTTGAAAAATTCATGGAATGATAAATAAAAGTTTCTAACTAGACCATAGTATGGAAATCCAGGTAGGGGGAGAACCTATCATCATAACCATATATTATCTCAACAATGCCTAACATAGTAACCATATGTTTCCACAAAACACATAACATGGAATCCTAACCATGGGAGAGATTGGTTTGATAATCATTTAGTAACCTTCCAATGCATATCATAGAAACCAATCTATCCAGACATCTTATATCTTTTCAACCATAACTATTTGGGCACCACATAGAATGGAAACCAAAAAATGGGGATAGCCCAGACTAGAAAAAATATATTATCATATTCCCTGGTATGTTCCATTAGAAATTTTAGTTAATAACTCAACACTAACTAGGGACATTCCCATGGAATTCCCGACATGGGGAGATTCTAGTGACACTCTCTAATGAAGCATCACAAATACCTTAGTGGGTAGCGAATCCTACCTATATACATCTAAATCATATCAAATAGGGTATTCAAATGGTCTATACCATTCACACATGACTGGGAAAGCCCCACTAGTTCCAGAAAAAACCTCATCAAATTCGTAATAGGTTCAGACTTGTGATATGAGTTCTAAGTTGTCACTTTTAATCACCACTCTCCAATTCCCATATATTGGGAAAACACACATCACATAGAGTAAAGGCATCCCTAAACACTTCCATCTTACTAACATGCCTCATAAACTTCTCAAGTAAATACTCATAGGCTTCCATATCATGATATGAAATAATTCCCATATCACATGCCCATTATCCTAGGCCAATTATCACACCCAGTGTATCCAATAGTCTACCCTTGTTCTATTATATGAGGTGAGAATATCTCATTGGGAGAGAATTACTCATCCCAAACACATCTCTATAGTGAAATAGCTCTAAGGAATCACATGGTTATCACATGTCTAATCCCTAGGCCATCCAAATTAAACCATCACCCACACATACTAGTGTTCTATAAGGGATCCTATAATATGATCACTCCATTTCATTTGTTTTACATAAATAATACCTCTGAAAGACCATGGAACTAAAGGAAAAAATTCATAAATCAAGCGTCGACTATCAGCAGTCAAGGCATCTAACCAGTGCTGAAGGTTCATCATGGCATAATAAAACTCTTCATTATATATATGTGTATTTCTTTTAAAATAAATAATTTAAATAAATTGAAAAGGTCAAACGACCTTGTTGGAAAGAAAAAAAACCAGATTCCAAAAAATTAAATGTACTTATCAAGGGTAAATACATAAGTACCACCCAAAAAAGACACAAAATCCATTCCTTTTCAATTTATTTCCCAATATCCATTTCCATTGCCTTCAATTCATTTTCAAATACCAAACCTATTCCAAGATCCATCTATGACTCATCGAATTACCTAAATCATGCTAAAGCACAAAAACAATTAATTATAACAATTATAAATAATTAATAATTTTATTCAAAATAGTCATAAAATATCAAATCTCATCAGGTGATATATGAACACTATGAAATCAAGAATCTGGTTGTGTTCCATCCCTGAAAAGATCTCATTTTTATGACACAAAATCCCCCATTCAATATATAACACTAGTTTGATGGCTCAATTATTCAATTTAGTGCCAAAAAATTGAAAATTATATTTCACAATGTAACATTTAAAAAACACCTCATGTTAACCTATGTACATTTATTGAGTCCTCCTTTTTGTAGGCTGAACAAAATCCCCATTAGAAATAAATGATTCCAACATTATCTAGTGGAATCAGAGTTGAAACCTAAACTTGTTCACACCAAAATCAGAGATGATGTAATGAAATCAAAGAAAATTTATGGTGGAGAAAAAAATTTACACTTTAAATCATTGTAATACACCTAGAACCACCAAAAATATATGGAAGAAGGGGAGGGTGAGGTATAATAAAGATCCTCCACACATGACTATTTTCCGTGAGAAGAAAGGTTTCTTGAACCCCCTTTTAAATTATATTTTAAAACAACATAGAAAATTTTTATGACCATAAATTCCATGCTATGACATTCATATCTATACCCAAAACTCCTCATCTTACCCCTTTTCACACCCTGAATCACCTAAGTGCGCCCTAGGGAACATATGCATCACTATATATATATATATATCTTTTCACACCATTAATGGCCTACATATGCACTTTTTAGTTGTCCAGGACCCTAGATACTCCTATGATATTCCCCAAAACCATTTTGACTTCCACATAACCTTAAACCATGTCCGAAAATATCATTTATGGACAATCAACTGCTTGGAACCACATTCCAAGTCCCTGTTCTCAAAATAGTCCTTCAAGAAAAATAAATATTAAAACTCACACTGAATTTCATAACTCATGAAGACATGGTGTTGTAGAGTATCACCAATATAAAAAATGTCTATTAAAATAATTCTTGCTGACCATTCATGAAAAAAACCAAACATACTTAGGTTTCCAAATCATAATAAAACAATTAACTTTGATCACTAAATAAAAAAAGAGATCCTGATATATAACTCCAAGCACACAGAATCCAACTTATCGAAATCTGAGTTATTGTATTCCATTATCAGAGAGCTTCCAAAATAATTTTTGGCCACATTGATCTATCTTGAGGTGTCATAATTCCACCAAATGATTCATCATTGGGTTCATAGTTATCTCTACCATACAAGGCAACTTAACATGGATGATTTTGACCTATAGAGTTATCTAATGTTATAATCACCTTTCAAAACACATTATCTAAGTTCCAATGACCCACTCAGGGATATTTCCATCTCATCACACCCAAATAAATATAAAAACAATTCAGAGGTAGGTACTACCTCTCACCTCCATTATAAATAAATTAAAAGGAGTATCCATCACCTATGCACATGGCCTAAATATGTTGGATTTTCATTAACAAGACCAAGTTAAAGCCTCAGAATATACCAATCATGCAAAATGAAAATTACTTAAGGTGGTGAAAAATCTATCACATCCAATATCATGAAAAAAACCATCATTATATTCTAACACATTAATCACCACTGAATCATATGTATAATCTGGTTTACCCCCTCAAACATGTCATGAATCACTAGCTCAAACACTAAATCATGTGAGAGAAAAAGCTCATTCCATTACAAATTTCATGAACTAGTGTTCAATAATTGAAACACGTTATGAACTCCGATTCATCCCCAGAATCATTTCATGAACTGGGGTTCACCCATGAATCTTTTCATAAACTATTTTTCACCTAATGATCAACCATTTTCTTATAACGAATCTATCCCAATCCCTATGTAAATGAATTGTATCCATCATTATCTTATTAGAATCTAAAATATAGTATTTGGATGGGTCCAGGTAAAATGAATTTATTGTAGATCAGTGTCTATGTTCCACCTTGACCATCCAATGACCAGTCCTAACATATCTAAAAACTTATAAACATGGGGACATTCTACCCCATATAATTCTCTATCCACTACCAAATGAAATGAATTGACACAGACATACCTATAATAATCAATTTCCAATTAAATAAAAAATTTCTAACATTTCCCTACTCAAACGAACATTATCCCTGACATATGTCTAAATTTATCTATAATTATGAAAACACCATAAAATTACCAATGGTACACTTCACATTATTAGAATTATCATATAAAAATACTCAATCATAACTCTGGACATATACCAATATCACTCCTGTGTCACTCCTCCTAATCCATTCTCACCCATTGTAAATATTAGACACTATACCCAAACAATACATGTCTCAAGCCACACATGGGTTGACCATCCCATGAAACATGTTCCATTTAAAATCTCATCACTTCTAATTAGGTGAATCTATCACTACCTTTAAAACTCATGCATTGATGCTCAAAATCATTAGATCAAAACCCTTAGTCCTCAAATCACACATGACCTATCACCAATTAACCAATCAACATCACCACATTTACAAAACATATGATTATTATTCTCATATAGAATAAATAATTGTGCACTCTTGTACCACCTAGTTTCAGAACCTGAATCACAGTCCCATGAGTAACATAACAACATAACTCAACACACATGCCAAAAAAAATGAACATGATCACAAAAAATATAGTCTAACATAACTATAAATACCCACAATACTCAATTTTCAGACCTAGCATATACTAATGACCATTTATACCACACAAACACCCACCAACCTAGGCATCATCACATAAACAAAAGCATCCATCCACTCCCTAACAATGGGACTATTTACAAAATCAATAGGACTAAACACTCAACTATACCTACCCATGATTTAAAACCTCATTACCAAGCACTAAAAGTAAAGGTGATTCCATGTCCATGATCCCATTGGGAACCAGTTTCCTTTGTTGTGCACCAGATCACACCTCACACTCACTGATCTCATACCCATAGAAAATACCTACTCTTTATATGTATAAGGATAACAAAAACCTAGGGTAACACCTCACATAGATTACCCCCACACATCACACATTATCTCATTAATATGTCCCTACTCACTAACTTCATGAGACATATGAACAAGAACACTGAGATTTATTACATAAAAATAAGGTTATATCTCACATATGTCACATTATAAAGAAAACATCACTATGTTCCATTATAAAAAATTAAAAGATGATTCATGTGCTAAAACTCCCCACTATTATGGTCTCAGATCCACATATCCAATATTATGTGCCAAAAAAACCACCCACAAATAGGCCTCATCCTTTTTAAACATATATACATCAAAATCATCCATGGAGGATCGGGTCTCATCCATAGGAATACACATTAATAACTACTATCTCCCTATGGTGATCTATATATGAAAAAACAATGTTATATTGTTATGTTATGTAAAAATCCATAACAATATAGATGGTAAATCATCATATATATTTTTACAAAAACATTAAATAGTCGATATTAGATAGTAACCATCTATAAGGGGTCTATCTCTAAGGGAATAAAACTCTTATATTGACCTACAAGGGTTATCAGACATCCCTTATGCATAGGAACTTCATTGACATCCTCAATAATAATCATCATGTAATATATACACATAAAATATCTTAAAAGAAAAAACATATACATTATGGTGAAATTGATTATAATTCCACCATGGACATATTTGAGAAAGATCCATTTGAGTTTTTATTGGGACTTCGATTTGTTGAACAATTACTATCAGTAAAATTACACATAGGTAGACATATATTCCATGTGGATCCTGCATCCATAGAATGATACATTCAAATGCTTCTTTCCACTATAGGATAAGAGATAGATGACCAATATGTTGAATTTTACAAACAATTCAAGGTATAAAAATTAATAATTATTAAATCATAAATCCAAAACCTTATATGTATCATTAGAAGTGAAAATAACCCATAATAGACATAGTAATATAAAAGATTAATAATCCAATACCCATGGAAACATATACTTCTAATGGAAAATGTGTTTATTCTGTACAATTTCTTTTTCGTCATATGTTTTAAAACATTCCTATTTTTTATCTACTAATTACCCAAATTTAAAGGTAAATAAAAATAATCTCTAATACCACTTTGTAACATCCTATTTCCAATTTACACAAAATAATAACTAGACTAGGATATTAAATCATCATAGACACACCTCTCTATATTATAGAGGCCTGTGAATATCATCACGGGTTACAGAATAACCATGGGGATACTAGAACCCCATATCATTGTGTAAAATAATAAATAAAATTAACTAAACATCACACAAAAAAATAACTATTAGAGAATATAAATTATAATTCAAAAATAATAAATAATAAAATGGAATAAATGGAACACACATACCGACATTCATAAAAACCGATCTCCCATGGAGCTGATCACATATAGAAAATAAATAAATGGAATAAAATTAAGGTTTCAACTACGTCACTTAGCCATAACCCAATCCTAGTCACCAATTACAAACTTTTCTATCTATAATAACCATGGAATATCGATCCTCTTCCATATATTATGCAAGTTAAGGTTTACTTGGGTAACCAAGTTTTATATCCACTTGAGTAGTGTGTGAGTACATAACTTAGTAGGGAACCAATAATATGGTCCTATACACAACCAGTAGATGCAATGATATGTGCATGTGACATGATTAGTTAAAATAAATAGTTTTGTGGTGAAATAGTAAATAGATAACTACCTTGGATACTTGGATCATCATTACAATTGACCATACCCTCTTTGGATAATGTCGGTGTGTCTCTAAGTATGTCACAAGATCATGAATCATCATGAAACTAGCCTATACAATGAAATGTAACTAGAAGTACCTATCCATCATGTATCACGACAAACATAGGTGTCCAACCAATTCGATTCATAATAAATAATGTTTCTATATCCACCATAGAATAATAGCATACTTAGGGGAGGACTCATCCTAAAAACCATCTAATACATGACTGAAACATTACATTGAAACCATAAGTGTTCTGTTAATTCGTAGTATGGAAAACCAATCATGGGGAGAGCCCAGATGAAAATCCATATTATACCCAGCAATAGTTTAGCTTGGTAACCAAATTTTACAACCTGCACATGACATGGTAACCATTAGTGTACGACCAACACATTGCAAGGAAACCTAGTTAGGGGGAGATCCCAACATAAAAACCACATAGTATCATAGTCTTTTTGAATTCCCCTTTTAGTCCTTTGCCTTAAAATCATCACAAACCCAGTACATGCACATAACATTCCCTTCCTAGGGAGATTTTTGAGTCACTTACTAATCATTCACAATAATTATCACATTTTTAAGTGAATTACACATCTATTATCATATATCATATCAAATATGATAGGATCAATTTATTGGTCCTTCTAGCATAACAAGGTTGGACCCACCAATGCACAACCAATCATCACCATAGTTTTACTAGGTTCATAATCCTAATTTCTGTTCTAAGGTAACACCATTAGTCATCGCTCATGTAATATTATAACAATTTGATCATGGTATGTGTTGTTTAATGTTGGTTAAATTCCCCTTTTCAAATGGTTAATGGAATAATTCTAGAGTGAATGAGGAGTCTCAATGGTTTTTTTTGGGTTTGGGACACATGGAATGGGACAAAAAGACAAAATGTGTAGAGAGCATGGTTGACATATGGTTATTAATAAAAATTCTACATTACCATGCATCCCAGATGGGGAGGTTGCACAATTTTAAAATCACGAATAGGGGAACCTAGAAACAATATATCCGTAAGAAGAATAAAATCTATGGTATACAAAAAACATGAAAAATATAATAGAATCCCTTGAAAAACATGAAACGTGTGACTCACTTTGGACATAAGAGGTCACATGGTCTAAAAAGTTGAATGGCCAAACAAGGCCCCTCATTAAATGGAGGTGAATTTACTATTTTACCCCTTCATATTTAAGGTTTATTAACTTATTTTTTACCATTTCCACATCAAGAAGAAATTATTAATGAAATTTTCATCCATATTCATTTAAAGGTATTATCCTATTATCCTTGGTCATTTAAAGAACCATTTTTACATATCAAATATCTATGTGAGTCTATGTGTCCTCATTCCTCTATTTTCTATAAGAGACATAGTTGAATATTTTATGTGTATCTGAGCACTAAAAAATTATTTTATAGTATATTATTAGATTGGTCATTGAAGTTTGTTTTATATTAAATCATGGGTTACGTTTTGAGTCAATAAGGTTATCTTATGACTTCTCCATTCCTTATGGTCTTATGTTTTGAAAATCACAAACACTTTTATTAAGTACTATTTTTTTCCTAATATCCAATATTTTCATTCCGTTGTACTTACAGATTAGTCATTAGTTTTTATGATACCATTTCTAGTGTATAAGTGAAACCGTTTTTATGATACCAATTCCAGTGTATAAGTGATACCGTTTTTATGATTCCGATTCCGGTGTATAAGTGATACCATTTTTATGATACCGATTACAGTGTATAAGTGATACTGTTTTTATGATACCGATTTCGGTGTATAAGTGATACCATTTTTATGATACCAATTTTGGTGTATAAGTGATACCATATTTATGATTACGAATCCAGTGAAAAAGTGATTTTGTTTTATGATTCCAAATCCAGTGAAAAAGTGATTCTGTTTTATGATTCCGATTCCGGCACAAAAGTCATTCCGATTTTATGATTCCAATTCCGGAACAAATGTGATACCAGTTTATCAAAATGATTTACTTTTCCTTATGAATCAATTTTCTTGATAATTTTTTTTAAGAATCAATTTTTCTTAATAATGTTATAGTTGTTTAATGTATCATTCCAATATTATCAGATTCCAAGTTTTCTTATACTTACATTTATCTTTATCTTAACATCATTTATTACTTGAAATGATGTCATACAATCTATTACAAACTAACCATTGTATTTTTGAAACGTGTCCTGGTCCCTCCAAAATTTAAGGAAAATATGACCATTGGAGTGGAGCCGATCATTGGAAATATTTTCCTATAAATACAAGTCTATTTGAATTAGAAAACAACAATGTAGAGAGGATATGAACTTGATGCATGTGAAAAAGCTATGAAGTGATTTCTAGAGAGAGAGGCTCTTACAACTCTTGTTGATTCATGCAGATGTCATGAGAAACATGTTCAGGCATGAACAACTTGTTCAGACTTGCTTTCTGTAGACTCTGATTGTGCTGATTGTGGGCTTCCAAGTTTAGAATACAAAGGTTCCAATTTCCTTCTAAATTGAGGTCTTGTAGGGATCACAAGACAGATACCGATCTTTATATTGAGGGATTACCTAGGTTTGGGTAAGATAGACTTTCTTAAAAGTATAAATCATGGAGCCTTTATCCAAGGTTGTTGGATACCCTTATCTGTGGGTTAAAATAATCTTATAGTTACTTGTTATCAATTTCAAGTTGTTTTATTTCCGCTGTAATCTTAACTTTGTTAAAGTTAGAAAGTATAACTTTCTTATACTTTATAATTCTGTTACTCGAATTATATTACAGATTCTATATGCTTTAAGGTAGAATATTTATTTTAAGAAAATTGTTCTTAAGTTTTTATCTTATGTTTTTAAAGTCTAATAAAAGGTTTCTTTAATAGGTTTTGTGAAGTTTTTTTTAAATTTGTTAAACTAAACTTTAAAGGTTCCAAATGAATTTTTAAAGAATACAATTCACCCCCTCTTGTATTTGAGAATCTTATTACATATTCGTTCCAAAAATTGGTATCAGAGGAGGTCTCTGAAATACTTATATCCACATATAAGTTTTTTTCACAAGTTTCCTTTGATCTATATTTTCCTTGATTAAGATATTTTTATCCTTGTTTACAAACTCTTATTACTGACAAGTTTTGGTGGAAGGATATTTTCCTTGAGATGGAAGGAATGAATTTTGGTTCTATAAAAAATCTTAATCCTACTAGACCACCTATATTTTATGGGAATGATTATGAATATTTGAGAGATCATATGAAGACTTTTTTTATTAACACTGGAGTAGACAACTTTTTCATGCTTACTGGAGATTACAAGATTCCTGATAAGGAAGTCATAACTTTTACTAATCAAGAAAAGTCAGAATATCAACTTAACTACAAGTTACGTAATACTTTGATTTGTTCTATGACTAACAATATATATAGCCAAATTTCATCCTGTGAAGCTTCAAATAGTATTTGGAAGAAGCTTGAATTAATTCCATTTGGAACTTCCAATGTTATCGAAACTAAAAGAGCTATGCTCAGAGCTGGGTATCATGGTTTCTACTTTCCTTATGGAGAACCCGTATGTAAGGTACAATAAAGATTCATGACTATTGTCAATATCTTACAATCATTGGGTGGGGAAGGTTTAGATGATAAAGCTCTTGTAGACAAGATCATAGACATCATGCCTAATGAATGTGAATCCAAGAGAACTGCTATAGATGAGAATAGAAAAGTTACTCATATTTCTCTTGACAAATTATTTGGAACCCTTATTCAACATGAAAATATAATGAAGAGAGATTCTGATAATATTAATAAGAATAATGGAAATGTAGGTGTTTCTTTTACAACTACTTCAAATCATATGAAAGCTAGGACTCCTGAGAGAGTTAAAATATCTAAATCTAAGAAGACTGTTATTAAATCCGAATCTAGTGGAAGTGAATCTTCAGAAAACGAGTTATCCAATATTTCTCGAAGGATGAACAAGATTTTGGGACAGAATAACTTTCAATCTAGATACAAAAATAAAGAAATAAAGGACAAGAAATATTCAGAAGTCACTTACTATGAATGAAAAAGAGCAAGGTATACAAGGCCAGATTGTCCTATGCTTAAGAGAAAAGATAGAAAGGAAAATAATTCTGAGAGGAATAGAAAGAAATACTACAAGGATAAATCTAAGAATGTTTTAAAATACAATGACACCTGGAGTGCCAGTGGTGGTGACTCTTCTGAAGAATCATCAGAGTATGAATCTTCGAGACAGAAGAATCTTGGTCTATTAACCAAGCTACCTATTAATAATCATTGTTTAATGGATAAGGTACACAATGATAAATCCATAACCAATATATCCTTGAACACTAATTATAGTAATAGTAAATATTATGAATCTTCGGATGAAGAATATTCTTCTGATGAAGATAATACTTTACCTACTTATGAAGAAGTCTCTAGGTTTTCTAAGATCTTTGAGAATGAAAATGTGAAAGTCAAGAAAAATCTTGATATGGAAAATTCTAGGATTTCTATTCTTACTAAGGAATTATTGGATCTTTCTAAAGACATTGATAAGAAAATTTACAATTTTGAAAGTATTTCAAAAACCCTTTAGGTAGTTAATTCTAATAAGGATAATCTTTCTAAGGATCTAAAAAAATTAATTTCTAAGAAAAATGTTTTTGAGACTAACTCTAGTGCTAAAACTATTGTTTTTGAGGTTAAAAACTTAGTTATTAAGATAAAGTCATAAATACCTTCCTTGAGGAAGTGTTTTTCAAACTTTACCTTAGGTAAGGAAAACTTTGATAAGATGTATTCCCAAATTCTACCTTTAAGGAATAATTCCTGATTTGGTTATACTCATTCAAAAACATTTTTAGTAACAATTATTTTGTTCCTAAATGTGATCCATTATGCACTAAATGTCAGTGTGGTGGGCATTGGGAAAAGAATTGTTCCTTAAACAGAACTCACTCTTAAGCTTTTTATAAAGCTTATTTTTCAAAGAAAATGTGGATTCCTAAAAATTTTCTTTCTGAAGTTTCCGGATCCAAGAAAGTTTGGTTTTCGAAA
The DNA here is from genome assembly GCA_963277665.1 of Viscum album. NCBI lineage: Eukaryota > Viridiplantae > Streptophyta > Magnoliopsida > Santalales > Viscaceae > Viscum > Viscum album. The sequence continues at coordinate 1,724,256,092 of OY728152.1, read as the reverse complement.
GTCTAACACTCTTATTTTTAATAAAGTAAAGAAAGTACCAATAACAATACATGGTACATGGATAATGGATGTTCCGAGAATATGAATTGTAACAAAAAAATATTTTACAAGATTATCAAGACGAAAGGAGGAAAAGTAACTTTCGGTTATAATGCTCAGGGAGAAATTATTAGTATAAGTAACATTGTTCTTCTTGAAAAAACTTTGATTTAATATGTTTTATTTGTTAATTGTATTAAGCATAACCTTATTAGCATAAGTCAATTATGTGATGAAGGTTACCCTGTGAATTTTAGGAATGAAAAGTTTTCCGTACAACATTCTGAAGAAGATTTTATTCTCTCTTCCCATAGGCAAGAGAATGTTTACACACTAAACTTAGAAGACCTTAGAAGTCAAGATCTTCCTTGCCTAAATGAAATTGAAGATCAATCATAGCTTTGGCATAGAAGACTAGGACACTGAATCTTAGTAAAATCTCTAAGAAAGAACTTGTTAAGGATATATCAGATCTTAGGCTTGATTCTAAAAAAAGTATGTGATCCTTGTCAATATGGAAAGCAACATAAATTTAACTTTAAATATATAAGTGATGTTAAAAATTCTAGTGCCTTACAGTTACTGCACATGGACTTATTTCATCCAACAAAAAATAGAAGTATTGGAGTAAACTACTATGTGTTTGTCTTAGTTGATGACTACACTAGATTTACTTGGGTATATTTTCTCTCAAGGAAATCTGTAGCTTTTTCTTATTTTAAAATTTTCAGAGCTCAAGTTAAAAATGAGAAAAAACTTCCATCGATAACTATTCATAGTGATCATGGAGGAGAATTTCAAAATTCTAATTTTGAAACTTTTTTTAGTAAAAAAGGTATTACTCACAACTTTTCAGATCTAAGAACTCCTCAACAAGAATGGTGTTGTTGAAAGAAGAAATTGTATTCTTCAAGAGATGAATAGAACCATATTGAGTGAATATTCTATAGCTAAACATCTTTGGGCTAAAGCTATAAGTACTTCTTGTTATACTATAAATCAAGTTTTAATAAGACCTTTTCTTAATAAAACACCTTATGAGTTATGGAATGGACAAAAACGAAAAGTATCTTACTTGAAAGTTTTTGGTTGCAATGTATTTATCCGGAATACCAAGGATAACTTACATAAATTTTCACCCAAATCCGATGAAGGAATTTTCTTAGGTTACTATACTAACTCTAAGGCATATAAAATATTTAATATAAACACTTTCACTGTGGAAGAAATAGTACATGTTAATTTTAATGAAAATGATCATTTTGTTTTCAAACAACCATAATTTATTTCTGATATATTTTCTAAAATTGATCACCAAACATTGATATAAGACCTTTTAGATAAAGATATTGTTCAAGAAAATGTTTTTGAAACAGTTACCCTTGAAGATTTTATATCCTATGTTTATGATCAAGTCTTTCAAAACCCAAATTGGTTGTTACTTAGAAATCATCTGAGTGATAATATCATTAAAAATGTCAATCAACCAGTAATAAATAAAAGTTCTTTAAGGAATAAAATTGTACATGTTGCTTTTATTTCTAAATTTGAACCAAAGACTCCTGAATAAGCCTTTGGTGATGAATATTGGATAAAGAACATGCAAGATAAACTCAATGAATTTGTTAGGAATCAGGTTTGGACCTTGATTGAAAAACCTAAGGAAACTTCTATTATTGGAGTAAAATGGATTTTTAGAAACAAATATGATGAACATGGAGTCATTGTTAGAAATAAAGAAACATTAGTCTCCAAAGTCTATAAATAACAAGAAGGAATATACTATGAAGAAACCTATTCTCCTATAGCAAGACTTGTATCTATTAGTATTCTTCTATCCTATGCAACATTCTTTAATTTTAAACTTTATCAAATGGATGTATAGTGTTATTTTCTTAATGGTTATGTACAGGAGGAAGTTTATGTAGATCTAACCCTTGGATTTTAAGATACAAAACATCCTAATCATGTTTTTAAAGTTACCAAATCTTTGTATGGTCTTAAACAAGCCCCGAGATCTTGATATGATTGACTTTCTAGATTTTTTCTTCAAAATAACTATGTTAAGGGAACTGTTGATCCAACCCTTTTTATTAAGAAAAATAATAAAGATGTTTTTATTGTCCAAATTTACGTTGATGACCTCATCTTCGGATTAACTCAGCAATCCTTAACTAATTCCTTTGAGAATCTTATGAAATCTGAGTTTGAGATGAGTATGATGGGTGAATTAACCATTTTTCTTACCTTTCAAATTTCTCAAAAACCAGAGGGAACTTACATATCTCAACATAATAATATCAAATATCATCTTAAGAAATTCGGGTATGATAATAATAAGAGTATAAGTTCTCCTATCAGAACCTATAATACTCTTGATATTGATGTATTAGGGAAACTTGTGGATTAGACATCTTATAGAGGGATGATAAGAAGTTTACTTTACTAAACAACTAGTCTACCTGACTTAATGTTCTTAGTATGCTTATGTGAAAGATTTCAATAAAATCCTAAAGAATCTCATTTAAAGGTAGGGAAAAGAATTTTTTTCTACTTAAAGGGACGATTAGATTTTGGGCTTTTTTATTCCTATGGAAATAATTTTGAACTCAAAAAGTTTTTCAGATGCTGAATTTGGTTATTGTAAAATGGATAAAAAAGTACATCCGGAACTTGTCATTTCTTAGGAGATTCCTTAGTTTCTTGTTCATGCAATAAACAACATTCTGTAGCACTTTCCACTACTGAAGCTGAATATATAGAAACTTGAAGTTTTTGTGCTCAAGTGTTGTGGATGAAACACACACTGACAGACTATGGTATGAGTTTTACCAAGACTCAAATAATGTGTGATAACACAAGTTCCATCACCCTAAGTAAAAACCCTGCACATCACTCTCATGCAAAGCACATAGATATTAGACATCACTTTCTTAGGGATGACACACTAAAAGGAGATATTATTCTTCAATTCATCAGAACGCAAGAACAACTTGATGATATATTTACAAAACCATTGTCTTCTGATAGATTTGAATACATTAAAAATAAGATAGGAATGATCTATGTAAGGTAATCATTTATATATAATTCTTGTTTAAATCATCTCCTAACATTAAACAACTCCTTATTTCTTGGGAGTACATATTTTTCCTCTTTCTTTAATATTTTTATACTTCTTAGAATTGTATCTTTCCTCAAGTTTTTTATCTCTCTCTATTGGAAATTTCGGTATTGGAAATTTTGGTATTGAAATACCAGAATCTAAAACTTCCACAAAAATTCTTATAATACCGATAAACTCCTCAGAGTATTCCAAATGGTAAATTTTCTTACTATTTATTTTCTTATTTTAAGTTTCAATTGTTGGTATTTCAAAATTTTCAATTCCAATTTACATTACTACAAAATATTGGAATTCATATTTCCTATATCCAACCTCAACCATCATATCAGATTTGGTTATGTTCAACCATTTTATTATCTTATAGAAGCTGAAAGGTCATAGCTATGTCTATATAAGGGGTGCATCGTTTATAAGAACCACACCAATCTTACTGACCTCTATGCCAAAGTTCTGTTTCCATCAAAGTTCTCGTTCTGACTCTTTTGTCCCCTTTATCCTGAATGTCTCCTGAATCCTTAGCTGTTAAGATGATGATTACCAAATAAATAAAGGATTGGTTAATCTTTAGGGAAAGGTTGGTATTCCCTAACTTCTATGTAAAATATGACTCCCTTACCTCTAAGATGATAAGAACTAACGGATGAGAAAGTGTTTGTGTGGATAAGAAGAAGAGTCAGGATCCAGTTTTCCCTAACCTGGCTATTTAGTTCTATGAATCCATTACTTTCTTCCAAAAGGATAGTAAGGATCTATTTAAATTAAAATGTTATGATAAGACTTATACTATTCCTTATAAGAAGTCATCAAATGTTCTCAACATACTATATGAAGGGGAAGCTATTCTATGCTCTCAAAAACTTCCCGAGAAGGAAGGTTCTTTTGAGTAAGTCAAGGATTTGTATTATCTTGGTCTCAAGTATGTTAATAATCCGAAGATTATGAATCTTACAACAAACCACAAGATGGTATCTCTCTAGACGAAAGGCTTTCTTATCCTATGAAAAGGAGATAAGGACTCTCTGAAAATATGTGATATCTTTCTTTTAGACTTTCTCTTCAAATTAAGGAAGATTAACATGGTTAAGTACATCTTCCCCACCATCCATGCAATAAAAGGTGGATATATTAGATCTCAAATTATTATGTATCCGACAACTATCTCTAGGATATTTGTTGTGTGTCTTCAAGAAATGAATGTCCCATGGCGATCAATCTCAACGCCTTTTAAGATTTTGTTGCTCAGTGATGACACCCTAAGGAGGATGAAGATAGAGTTTTTAAAGGTATCAAAAAGTTTTGAAGAAATAGTTTTCTAGAACAAGGGTGATGTTCCAGAATCTTCAAAATAGGTACCCAAGAAAAGGAAACTTGATGAACTAGGCTTCCGAGTACTAGCTTCTAATGTCCCGGTATCAACAACTCCTCCTGTAAAGAAACCGAAAGCCTATTCCGATGCAACAGTTGCAACGTGGAGAGAAATGGAAGCTACCAGAAAGGAAGGAGATCCTTACTTTGGCTTAAACCCTGCAGAGTCTAAGGCCTTGATAATCAAGTAAGCTGAAAATCTTGAGAAAGAAAAGAAGGAGAAGAAGTTAAAGGAGAAATAATTAGAAGCACAAGTTTTTCAGTCTTTACTAAAAGCTATTGAAAAGAAATCTTAAGAAGTAACTGAACCTCAAGTTGTTCGTAAAAAGTTGGCTGTCACTACAGATATCCTGAAATCCAAGAAAGTTCTATCTTTATCAGAGCTTGTTCAAGAAATGGAGGATCAGATAGTACAAGAAGACTATGATGATGTTTTAAGGGAAGTAGAAGACTACATTGTAACTCCTTTGAGTTCAGTTTCTAAATATGTTTCAGAAGAACAAGTCTAAGTACAAGTTGAAGAAGAATAAAAAGTTGGAATTGAATTGGAAGAAAAAGAGAAAGAAGAGGTTGATAAAAAAGGTGGTGAAGAATAAGAGTTTCGAGAGGAAGAAGATGAAATATTAGATCTTAATTTTATCCAAGTATATGATGAACAGTCTCCAGTTCAAAATCATATCAGTGGTAAGAGTGTTTTGGTTTCCTCATTCGAAAATAAGATGCCTCAGAAGTCCTCTAAGAGAATAGAAAAATAAGTTTCCTTAACTCCAAGAGGATCTCAGAAAGGGAAAGTTGTTTCAGGTTCCGAATCCTCATCATCTGTTGAACATGACTTTCTGAAGCTATCTTTAAGAAAGTTGGTCAACAACATTCTGATTCTTTCAAATATATATTGACAGAGTCAAATGATGCAAGAGACTCTCAATCAAAATACAGAATCGACCAATATGACTATGGAAATGGTGGTAAAGCAATAAGAAGACTTTATTAATCTTTTGATTGATTACAAAGCTTAGAAGGTGACTTGTAAGAAAGACTTTAACCACACCAAAACCTTCAATGAAGAGCTAATACAGTTCAGTGACTTCATGGATTCAACAAATAGAGCTTTCAATACTTGTGAAATCGATTTCAATAAGTTCAAGGCATCAATTTCTGATAATTCTAGTCAACTCAATTCTGTCCAGATCTGTAAGCAGTGATAAGGAAGTCAGATCTGAATTAGAGAGAAAGGTGGCTACTCAAGAAGAAAGAATATTGTCATTACTAAAGAAGAATCAGGATCAGGAGATCTTGTTGAATAATTTTGAAGAACATCATAAGGAAGTGAAGAAACTTAAAGCCTTGATAAAGAAAATGTTGTCTAAGAAGAAGAAGGATGCATGAATTTCTTGACATTATGATGTTTTGTTGTAATATAAACCTTATTACCAAAATTTCATTAATAAGCTTCTTGCATGTATTTCTTTTGTTTTTGAATGTATGCTTTCTTTACATTACATGTACATCTTATACTTCACCATTATTATTTTCCCCTATTTTTGAAAATCACAAAGGGGGAGAATTTATTTAAAGTAATAATTTAATGAATATCTCAAAATAGGAGAATCTATAAAGGGAAAGTATGGTAAGAAAGGATAATGACCAAGTAAGGGGGATTTTTCTTCTAAGAAGTGATTTTTATCTAAGGGGGAGATATTTTCTTAAGAAAAAAACTAGATAATGAAGATCAAGAATAAAATACGTGGGAAACATAACCTAAGGGGGAGTTAGTTGTGTTCATCCTAAATCTTATTAAAAGGGGGAGATAAGTTTTTTTCATACTTGTGTATCTAATTCAATATATTATTCATTAAAAAGTTGTTAATGCTTTCCAAAAAGGGGGATATTGTTGAGTCAATAAGGTTATCTCATGACTTCTCCATTCTTTATGGTCTTATGTTTTGAAAATCACAAATACTTTTTCTTAAGTACTGTTTTTTCTTAATATCCAAACTTCTCATTCCGTTATACTTAGAGATTAGTCATTCATTTTTATGATACCGATTCTGGTGTATAAGTGATTCCATTTTTATGATACCGATTCCGGTGTATAAGTGATACCATTTTTATGATACTGATTCTGATGTATAAGTGATACCATTTTTATGATACCAATTCCGGTGTATAAGTGATACCATTTTTATGATACTGATTCCGGTGTATAAGTGATACCATCTTTATGATTCTGAATCTGGTGAAAAAGTGATTATTTTTTATTATTCCTAATCTGGTGCAAATGTGATTCTGTTTTATGATTCTGATTCCAGCACAAAAGTCATTCTTATTTTATGATTCTGATTCTGGAACAAATGTGACACCGATTTCTCAATCTGATTTAATTTTTCTTATGAATCCTTTTTCTTAATAATGTAATACTTAAGAATATATTTTTCTTAATAATGTTATTGTTGTTTAATGTATCCTTCCAATATTATCAGATTCCAAGTTTTCTTATACTTAACATTTATCTTTAACTGAACATCATTTCTTACTTGAAATGATGTTGTACAATCTGTTACAAACTAAACTTTTTATATTTGACACATGTCCAGGTCCCTCATAAATTTAAGGAAAATATGACTGTTGGAGTGGATCCGATCATTGGGAAGCTTTTCCTATAAATATAAGTCCATTTGAATGATCAAACAACAATGTAGAGGAGAGATAAATGTGATGCATGTGAAAATGTTGTGAAGTGATTTTGAGAGAGAGAGGATCTTACAACTCTTGGTTCTTCGTGCGAATGTCATGAACAACTTGTTCAGGGGTGAACAACTTGTTCATACTTTCTTTGTGTAGACTCCGATCATGCTGATCGTGGGATTCCGGGTTTAGAAGACAAAGGTTCTAATTTCCTTCTAAATCGAGGCCTTGAGAGGATATCAAGACAGATACCGATCTTTGGATTGAGGGCTTACCTGGGTTTGGGTAAGATAAAATTTCTTGAATGTATAAATCAAGGAAACTTTATCCAAGGTTTTTGGATACCCTTATCTTTGGGTTAAAATAATCTTATTGTTACTTGTTTTATATTTCATGTTGTTTTATTTCCACTATAATCTTAACTTTGTTAAAGTTAGAAAGTATAACATTCTTATACTCTATAATTTTGTTACTCTGATTATATTATAGATTCTATACGCTTTATGTTAGAATATTTCTTTTAATAAAATATTTCTTAAGTTTTTATCTCATGGTTTTAAAGTCTAAGAAAATGTTTCTTTAAAGGTTTTTGTGAATGTTTATTTAACTTTGTTAAACTAAACTTTAAAGGTTCCAAAGGCATTTTTAAAGAATAAAATTCACCCCCCTCTTGTATTTGAGCATCTTATTGCATATTCGATCATACATTATGTTTTAAGTGTGTGTTCATCACAGATCCAATGGTAAGTGGTCTATAAGATATTTCCTAATGTCATGATTTTTATGAACATGTGTATGTTGTATGTGTTATTATGACATTTTGCTACATAATTGGTTTCTTGTAGAATATGGTAAATTGGACATTTCAATGCCATGATAGACCCTTCATGGATCATTTTGAGTCTATTGATGATTATAAGAGTAGGCCTTAGTTGACTTATGGGGTGTTCCATTCCATTGTAAATAGTAAATAGTTTGTTAATAATTAAATAACAAGGGGTTGTTTCACTTAAAATGGAATAATAATGTGTTATTTTATGCTAAAGGGAATTTTTGTGTAATGATATAAGATTCTTATTTATGTTATTAAATGGTTCTAAAGAACATTTATTTGTTTTTCTATATGATCAGTTGGTTCCATTATGAATGATATAGTTAAATATGTTGAATGGGATAACCCATTGGAATATTGTTAAATGGTTAATGTTTATCCATGTTGTTGTAATTTGAAACATCCAAGCATATAGAATTTGGAAATGTTATTATTGATGAATTAGTTTTGGTTATTGGTCATGGAAGTCTACAATATAGTTTAAATGATTTTGATCATGGAGGTCCACTTCAAGGTATATTTATTAGTCATGATACTTCACACTATATATTAAATGATGTCGGGTAAGGTGTTCTACATCAAGGTATGGGTGTTGGTCATTGTGGTCCACACCAGGGATTTCATACTTGGACGGATTCTTCTCATTTAATATAATGATAGGCCAATAGTAAATGATTTAGACATCTTTTATGTATGGATAAAGTTTTGTTTGTCAGGTGTCATAGAGGAACCTGGGAGACCAAGTGGCCATTGATCATATTTTTAAATTGACATGTTTCAATTACTTCCAAATTTGTTAGTTATTTTATATTTTTATGAACACTATTATTTTTTAAAGATTGATTATTTCATTAGAAACCATTAGTGGTTTCCAATAGTGTTGTACTCACACCCTGTTCGAGCATTCGTGGATCCTCGAGTGGACATCATGGAGGAAAAACATTATTAGGGAAATGGTCATATAATAGACAGGTGTGTCAAGATTTTTGGATAGATCACAGATGAATGGACTACAAATTATATCATGTCATGATTTGGGTATCATATTTTGTATAATTATATTAGAATCCATTTTTCACTATAGAATTTGATGAAATTTCATAATTATTTTGTTGGATATCTATACTTACCCAGGATTAGTATTTGTCTATGTCATACTTAGTTATTTGTTAGTTTTTTTATTAATTTTTTTTGTTTATTATGATTTCTTATTGGTTTACTATTTTAATGAGGGTATAGTCTCCCAAAATGTTTCATTATATCCATGCTTCTAGTTAGAATCCTTCTCCATACAAAGAGGCATGATTAAGTTCATGTGGTTCAATGACATGGGGAACTAGTTCAATGGAACCCATCCCTGGATGTTACTATGTGGTATCATATCCTTTTATTTTCTATTTATATTCTATATGGGGGTGGTATAAAATAAAATTGGATGTGTTGAGACATAATAATAATCTTATGCATGGGAGTATCTGACCCATATATGTGTGAAAAAACCTAGTACCTAGGTTGGGATTTATATTCTTGATAATTTTCATGTAACAGTTGAAACTCTACTTCTCCTTGGGTGCTTGACTTGTCATGTGATGTAATTTTTTAAGGAATGGGTTGAACTGGATAAAAGTTATAAATTAATGCATAATTTTAGGAACATAAGGATTTATATGACATGATTCATGTTAGGTAATCATAGGGAATCATACACGGGTATATCTCTTGTGAATAGAAAAGTATTTTTTAGGGAGTAAAAGGATTTTATAGTGATTATTTATTTCTAAATAATTGAAACCTAATAAAAAATATGGAGTTTTTTTAGTGAAATAAAATGAAATGTTTAAATTAGTTCAAATAAGAAAGGTGAAATTGTTTTAAGAATTGATAGATGATAATTGAAATGGTTAACATGGTGTCTAATGTATAGATAATAAATTAGAGGTTTAGTATACCCTAAGTCAGCCATGGACAGCGATAAGGATAGTATTGGGTAATAAAAGTGTTGCAGCTAGTGCCATATAAATTTTGTATGTGGAGATATTTTTTGATGACTAGTTTTGATACACTCAATTGTATAACTGTGGAAATGATATGTTATGTGACCTGATATATGAGATTGGTATTTTATAGGGATTCCCCCATGATGACATTTACCAGTTGAATGATAGGATCACAATGCTGATAATGAACCTATAGTAGTGGGACATGAGCCCTGTGTAGTTCAAAGACATAAGGGGAAGTGATGTTTCATCAGAACATTTATTTATTTAAGAAATTCATGAAATGATACCCAGGGATGGATCACTGAGTATATTTTATTTAATATGGGAGTCTCATTTTTAGATTATCCTACACTTTTCAATATTGGTGGACCAGAGTTTGTTGAGTTTTGGATTGAGTCTACTAGAAGATTATGCATCACAAATAGGCTCCCGCTGATAAGAGTGTTAAACTGTCACGACCCGCCCTCGGGGCCCGTGCCGTGACTACCCCAATCCCGCCTTCCATAGGCCAGGGGCTGGCGACTAGCACCAAGGCGTAATTCCCAGTAAAAAGGGAAGGCATTGCCTTTGTAAAGTAAACAAGCACCACAGAGTAAGCAAGCGGAAAGTAAACACTATGTAAAAACAGAGTACAACTGAAAGTGCGGAAAAGTAAATGGGCCAGTATACAAACCAAAACTGAAAGTAAAGTACAACTCGAAAGGGAAAACATCAACTGTAAAGTAAAAGCCGCTACACCGAGCTGTCCACTGGAAATCCCACCTGAAGGGTGGGTACAGATAGCTCCAATGCTCCTCGGGTCCCGCCGTCCGCTCCGAACACGTCCCGCCCAGTGGTCCACCTCCTGGTACCGTCCTGCTCTGCAAGCCTCAGCCAAGATCAACGCTGTCCGTCGTCTGCAACCAACACAACGTAGTGCGGGAATATCCCGTGCAGGGGTGAGTAAAAGCTACTCAGTAGGGACCCCGAGACCCCCGAAGGTCTCCCAAAATCCACAAAGGATAAACCACAAAGGATAGATACAAACACGAAGTAACAACCGACACTGCTTAGGTATATGCCCATACATATACCTAAGTCATCAATTCCAATACGCTCCAACCTCCGAGCCCAAGTACAACTCAGTCCACACTAGAAAGTATACGTATTCCACACAGGAAAGCAAAACGAAATCCACACAGGATAACATAACACAATCCACACAGGAAAGCAACAGGATTCAGCTCACACAGGTATACTTCTTCGAAAGACGATAAAGATGATATCTGATCCATCTAAGTCACCGGACCCACGAAGGATCGATAGGTAAATAACCCCCGCAAAAGACCCACATAGGATCGGGCCCACATAGGACCTGTAGGCGCTGGTTCACACAAGACCGCTTAGCGCAAAGACCCACACAGGATCGGACCCACACAGGATCAGGCCCACACAGGACCTGTAGCACTGATCCACGTAGGATCGCTGAGTGCTGTAGTCATATTCGAATCCACACAGGATCTCTGTACTGTCATCGTCGCAGTCACAGTAGCAGTAGTAGTAGCAGTAGCAGTCACAGTCGCAGCCAGCACTAGGGTTCCCGCACACAGCAAGCTCGTTCAGGAGGGTCCGCTCCACGAGCCGAGAGGCTGATACATCAACTGTCACAAAGTCCAGAGTTGATGTATCCAATAGTTCCGTATCTTCAACAGGAACTCAATACAACAGACGGCGCGTCGATCGGACGCCCGGTCTGAGAGTTATTGGCTTTTTCGTCCCAGGGGCCCGGTTGGTTTTTAAGGCAAAACCAACCCGACCGTACTCCACCTGCGTCCAAACCTCGGGCGGAGTATGCCAAAAGATCCGTCTCACTAAGAGGAACACAACAAAGCTGACGACATGTCAATCAGACGTCCGTAGCTCAAAATATGAGCGTTTCCGCTCCGAAGGCCCGGTTGGTTTCGTGAACGAACCAACCCAGCCGAACTCAAAGTATTCCGAAACTTTGAGTGAGATATACCGAATCGACCGTCTCGATCCAAGGATCGCATCGCCGCTGACGGTTCATCAATCGGAGGTCCATGGCTCAAGTTATGGCCAAAAGACCGAAGTCGTTTCGAAAATGGGGGGTCCGGGTCCGGGCCGACCCGGCCCGGCCGGCGGCGCGGCGGCGCGGCCCGGCACGGTGGCGCGGCCCGGCCGGCGGCAGCGCAGCCTGGGCGCTGCTCGGGTGCCACGCGCGGGGGGCAAAGCCCCCGCTTCCCTGCTGGCGGCGCGGCTAAAGCCGCGCCTTTGAGGAACCGGCCCCCCTCGTGGGGGCCTGCCTTTGAGAAAAAACGGGGGGGCCACCTGCCCCCCTTTGTGAAACCGGCCCCCCCTCTTAATGGGGGGGCATTCAAGCTGGCCGGGGGAATTAAATTCCCCTGGTTTTTCCCCTTCCGGCCGGCACGACCTGGCCGACCGGTTCTTCTCCAACGGGACCGGCAAAGCCGGTCCCCTTCCGGCTTCCGACACCGGCGGCCCGGCTGGCCGCCGGTCTTCCTGTTTTCGCTGCGTCCTGGAACCGGCCACGGTCTTCATCGTCTGGCGCGGTGCGACGGCAGTGCGCCCCTCCGCCGCGGCCCCGCTTCGGCCGCGGCGCTCTCGGTTTCCTTCGACGCAGCGCGACGACGTCGCGTTCTTGATAAACTTTCCACGGCGCGGCGCGACGGCGCCGCGCAACGATAGCCGTGCGATTCCCGCATGGTGCGACGACACCACGCCATCTCGTTCATCCTCGAGAAAAAATATTAATAATCAAGAACAAGGGGGGGGGGGGATTCGGCCGTGTTTGTGTGGTCCGACCCCCCTCTCGTTAGATGATAACCCTTAAATATTTATCCACAAGATTATCATGCTAGAACCAAGAACGAGAGTAAATAAATATTCAACAACAAACCCCTACCTCGGTTTCAAGTACGATGTTCGTCAATGACCCGCGGAAGACAACGTCGCGGAGGTCGGGCGTCACGGTAAACGTTCGTCAATTCCATTGACGAAGAGGTACGTCCGAAGAGCTACGTCATTGGTGAATCTTCGTAAGCCGACGAAGAAAGTCCGAGGAGGAAGCAGCGTTCCCTTTCGTTGACACGGAAGGCATCATCGATCTTCGGAAACAACCGGCTACGAAGAAGAGAGGAGCGGCGTTCTTCGTCAGAGCTTGAGTGTTCTTCGTGTTCTTCGTCAATGTTTGAAGAAGAAGAAGAAGGAGCTCTCAAATCCTCTCAAGAAGGCTTAGAGAATTCTAACCAAATAAAATAATCTAAGGGCTTATTTTATTTACTCAACCAAACCATTTGAAATTCAAAGGTTTGAATTAAGACAACACAACCCATTTAATAACCCAACTTGTCAAGTTAATTAAAGGAGAAGGTTAAGGGTGTTTTAAAAGAGAAGAAGAAGAGTTATGCTTTGGGTGGGCCCCACCACACTTAATCCTCCCAAGGGAGGTTATGTGGATGTGGGTCCCACCACTAAATCCCTTTGGGAGAAGTTAACCAATAAGTTAAAATAAAAATTTGTATTCCACAATTTTTATTTAACTTATTCTAAACTCCCAAAAACTAACTCTCAACCCGAAATAAACGCAACCTCGGAAAAGGTCTCCTTAAGCGAATATCGGCGCTGCGAGTTCATCGGTGTCCTCGTATTTCAATTCCGAGCACCGGATCAAAAGTTAGAAATTCTCGCTCGTTCGTTCACTGAACGTACCCGAGCCGAACTTCGGAAATTAATTCCGGGCACTCCGGGCCTCGGAATCAGGTGCCGTCAGAAACCGCGTTCTTGTAAAATTCCAAAGTAAATTAAGAAAAAATTTCCCTTGAATTTTACGGGTCTTTACATTACTCCCACCTCCGGGCTTTACATCCCCGTAAAGATACATCCAAAACTAGGGAAACAAATGAGGGTACTGAGAACGCATCTGAGCCTCCCGCCCCCATGTGCTCTCCTGGAGGTTCCCGTGCTGCCATCTGATGCGTACAAGAGGAATTGATCGCCCATGTAGGACCCTCTCCTATCGATCCTCTATCTCCACCGGGACCTCCGTAAAAGTCTCCCCATCGTCAACGTCAAGCTCCCCATGGTCAATGATGTGCATCGGGTCGTGCACGTATCTCCTCAGCTGAGATACATGGAAGACGTCGTGCACCCGATGCAACTGAGGTGGTAGAGCCAGGCGATAAGCCACCTCGCCAATCCTACTGAGGACCTGGAAGGGTCCGATGAAGCGCGGAGATAACTTGCCACCTCGTCCAAATCTCTGAATACCACATCGAGGTGAGACCCGCAAGAAGACGTGGTCGCCATCCTCAAACTCTAGTGGCCTCCGTCTCCTATCAGCGTATGACTTCTGCCGGCTCTGAGCTGTCCTCATCCGCTCCTAGATGACCTGGACCTTCTCTGTCGTGGCCTGGACCATCTCCAGTCCCACAAGTGCTGACTCCCCAGGGTCTGTCCAGCACAAAGAAGATATACAAGGTCGGCCGTACAACGCCTCGTACGGTGCCATACCGATGGTGGAGTGGTAGCTGTTGTTGTGCGCAAACTCCACCAAGGGTAGGTGATCCTCCCAGCTACGACCAAAGTCGAGGACACATGCACGGAGCATGTCCTCGAGAGTCTGGATGGTCCTCTCCGTCTGACCATCCGTCTGAGGGTGAAAGGATGTGCTTAGACGTAGCTGCGTCCTGAATGCCTCCTGTAACCCCTTCCAAAGCCGGGAAGTAAAGCGAGCATCTTGATGGGAGACGATAGATGATGGCACACCGTGGAGCCTCACAATCTCTTGAACGTAGAGACATCCCAAGCTCTCTACTGAGCCCTGCTCTCTAATGGGTAAGAAGTGTGCCGACTTGGTGATTCGGTCAAAAATCACCCAAATGGAGTCGTGACCTCTGGAAGTGTGTGGAAGTCCAGTCACGAAGTCCATAGATATGCTGTCCCACTTCCACTCAGGGAACTATAAGGGTTGTACCAAGCCTGCTGGTACCTGATGCTCTGCCTTCACCTGCTAGCTGGTGAGGCATCGAGAAACGAACTCTGCTACAGCCTTCTTGATGCCCGACCACCAGTGGTGTCATCTGAGATCCTGGTACATCTTCGCCACTCCAGGATGTACCGCCAAAGGAGAAGTGTGAAAATCTCTCAGCACCTCCTCTCGCAAAGCGACTGGTACCATGGTACGTCCTCTGAAAAGGATGTCGTGCTCTGCTCCAAGGGAGAAACCATCAGGTGCCTGTCCCGAGGATATCTGTGCACGCCGTGCCTCACAGTCAGCGTCCTCACGCTGTGCCTCTCTGACCCGCTGCAGTAGTGGAGGGGTGACTGTGAGAGACTAGAGGAAGGCTGCTCCATCTCTATCCATGAAGGATATCTACAAAGAGGCTAGTTGCTCCGTCGCCTCCTCAAGTAGCTGAATGCCCGTCCTCCTGATGAGGGCATCGGCTACTACGTTCCCCTTCCCAGGAGTATAGACTATCTCAAAGTCATAGTACTGGAGGAACTCGAGCCATCACTGCTGTCTCAGGTTCAGGTCCTTCTGCGAGAAGATATACCTGAGACTCTGATGATCAGAAAAGACTGTAAAGCGCTCTCCCATCAAATAGTGCCGCCATGTCTTTAGAGCGAAGACCACCGCTGCCAACTCCAGGTCATGGGTAGCGTAGTTCTGCTCATGTGGCCTCAAATGTCGTGATCCATAGGCGATCACTGCCCGCTCCTGCATCAGGATGCAACCGAGTCCGGTCCCTGATGCATCGCAGTAAACTACATACACTACTCCCTCCTCAGGAAACCTCAAGATAGGTGCGCTAGTCAATCTCTGTCTCCGCTCCTGGAAGCTCTGCTGACATCTGTCTGACCACACGAAGGGTTTCCCCTTCTTCGTCAAAGATATGAGTGGTGCTGCAACTCTAGAGAAGTCTGACATGAATCTCCGATAGTATCAAGCTAGTCCCAAGAAACTTCGAACCTCAGTCACGCTCCTGGGTGGCTCCCATGCTAACACAGCCTCGATCTTCACAGGATCCACTACAACTCTCGCCTCAGAGATAACGTGTCCCAAGAAGTGGACCTCACGTATCCAGAACTGGAACTTTGAGAGCTTACCATAAAGCTGGTGCTCTCGGAGTGTGTCTAGTACAACTCGCAAGTGATAGGCGTGCTCCTCCTCAGTCGTAGAGTAAATCAAAATGTCGTCGATGAAGACCACGACAAATCGATCGAGGTATGGCTGAAAGATCCTGTTCATGAGGGCCATGAACACTGCTGGAGCATTGGTTACGCCGAAAGGCATAACCAAGAACTCATAGTGGCCATACCGACATCTGAAGTCCGTCTTCTGCACGTCCTCGTCTCTGACTCTGAGCTGATGATAGTCTGACCTGAGGTCTATCTTCGAGAACCACCTTGCTCCCTTGAGCTGATCAAAGAGGTCATCAATCCTTGGTAGCGGATACTTGTTCCTCACTGTCACCTGGTTCAGGCGACGATAGTCAACACAAAGTCGCAAGCTCCCGTCCGCCTTCTTGGCGAACAAAATCGGGGAAGCCCAGGGTGAAACCCTGGGTCGGATGAACCCCTTGCCCTGCAAGTCCTCCAACTGTACCCGTAGCTCTCAAAGATCGGCGGGGGCCATCCGATATGCTGGAGTGGATATCGGGGCTGTCCCGGGGTACAAGTCAATATAAAAGTCTACCTCTCTATGAGGAGGTAGCCCTGGAATGTCTTCGGGAAAAATGTCCGCAAACTGATCCACCACTGCAGGAAAACCAAGACTTCGCACATCAACTACTCCAAGGATGAGGCTAGCCAACTGATGAGTGATGGGCTGTCCTCTCCTCCGCGGAAGTCCATCCTGTGCTGCAAAGGCTCCCTTCTCGCCGGTGAAGGTGAACCTGCTCCCGTCGGTGCGTACACATCGCACCTTGTGCCTAAAACAGTCAATCTGTGCATGGATCGTAGATAGCCAATCCATGCCCAAGATGACGTCGTAAGGCCTCGGCGCTGCTACAAGAAGATCCCAACCGAAGCTCTCGCCTCCTAGAGTAAGCTCACACTTCCGGCACCAGTGCGTAATTGTCGAGTCTGCTCCTGTAGGAATCTCTAGCCGTAAGGATCGAGCCAACGGCTCTGTCGGAATCTCTGAGCTCCGAATAAGGGCAGCGGCTATGAAAGAGTGACTTGTTCCTGTGTCTATAAGTACTGCAGCAAGGGTGGAATAGACACAGATAGTACCTCGAATCATCTCGGGTGCGCCGTGGTTGTAGGCCTCTGCTGCCTAGAGCTGTGCCTGTCTCTGCCCGCCTGCTCCCTGTGGTCGGGGTAGACCTCCTGGTGGTGGTGGTGGAAAGCCTCAAAGCGTCGACCACCACCTGCTGCTCGGCCAGCTCCTCTGCCTCATCCACCTCCTCCCTGCAGACTGCCACGGTCGACCCTCTGCCTCTGCCTCAGTGGTCCCTCAACCGTCTGCTGCTCCTCGGCACGACGGGTCAGGCAGTCACGAGCCATGTGGCCCTGCCCGCCGCATGAGTAGCACTGCCTGCCTCTCGAAAGACTGGCTCCTCGCTGTGTGCGACGTACAGCTGAGCCAGTGTCCTGAGGTCGTCGGCCTGAAGGTCTGGTCTGCCTGGACCCCTGAGTCATCCGTCGACTGCCTGCTGTAGAGGACTCTGCCACGTGCCGCCCTGCGGTGGGTCTCGGCGCTGGTGTAGACTCAGCAAGGAAACTCTTGATCAAAAGGGCCCGCTCCAGTACTCCTGTCTGAGTCGGTATGCTGAGGGAGATCAGCGATGCCCTGATCTCGTGTCTCAAACCCTGCTCTAAGGTCCGGGCCCGAAAGAATGGGTCCCATACCATGTTGGTCGAGTAGCGCGAGATATCAGTAAATATCGCCGAGTACTGAGCGACCGTCATGCTACCCTGCCGCAACTGAAGAAGCTCCTGGATACACACCGCACGAAGGGTGGCTGGGACGAACTCTGAGCGGAAGAGGCTCTCAAAGTCCTTCCAAAGTAGAGATGCCTCATCGTGCACCTGGAGCATCAAGCTCCACCATCGGCCCGCTGCTGCGTGCAGTAGCCTCGCAGCGAGGATCACCATGAGGTCTGCAGGTGTCCTAACTAGCCTAAAAACTCGTACCACTGCCTCCAGCCAGTCCTATGCTACCTGGGGGTCTGTCTCCCCACGAAACCTGGGTGGTCGCTGGCGCTGAAACTCATGCAGAGCTCCAAGGCGACGTGCGTCGTCAGCGGCTGGTGCAGGAAGCATCGGTGGCTCGACGGGTAGAGCTACCGCCAGTGTCACTACTGACAGACGGCCCTGCACCGAGGCCTCGTCGCTCGGTGGGCTGTCGTCACACTCGACTCTCGGAACCCTAGCTGACTGCCGTCGTGGGGCCATCCTGAAAAGGAAACAGGTGCGCCACGGTCAGAACACTATACCTGGTGAGCTAATATAAAGTAATCACAAAGAAAACTTTGAAACACACACGCAATCAATGTTTTCGTGCATTAAGTCAGAAATCAGAAGTCAGGGTCCTGGTGTACGGATACGTCGGTCGCCGCACCAACACTGGACTCCCTGGACTGATAACCACACTCAATACGCTAAACATTATTGCTTCACATAGAAAAGATCAGAGTTCGCGATATAACCGAACTCCTCTGATACCAATTTGTCACGACCCGCCCTCGGGGCCCGTGCCGTGACTACCCCAAGCCCGCCTTCCATAGGCCAGGGGCTGGCGACTAGCACCAAGGCGTAATTCCCAGTAAAAAGGGAAGGCATTGCCTTTGTAAAGTAAACAAGCACCACAGAGTAAGCAAGCGGAAAGTAAACACTAAGTAAAAACAGAGTACAACTGAAAGTGCGGAAAAGTAAATGGGCCAGTATACAAACCCAAACTGAAAGTAAAGTACAACTCGAAAGGGAAAACAACAACTCTAAAGTAAAATCCGCTACACCGAACTGTCCACTGGAAATCCCACCTGAAGGGTGGGTACAGATAGCTCCACTGCTCCTCGGGTCCCGCCGTCCGCTCCGAACACGTCCCGCCCAGTGGTCCACCTCCTGGTACCATCCTACTCTGCAAGCCTCAACCAAGATCAACGTTGTCCGTCGTCTGCAACCAACACAACGTAGTGCGGGCATAGCCCGTGCAGGGGTGAGTAAAAGCTACTCAGTAGGGACCCCGAGACCCCCGAAGGTCTCCCAAAATCCACAAAGGATAAACCACAAAGGATAGATACAAACACGAAGTAAAAAACGACACTGCTTAGGTATATGCCCATACATATACCTAAGTCACCAATTCCAATACGCTCCAACCTCCGAGCCCAA
This sequence comes from Viscum album, assembly GCA_963277665.1. Taxonomy (NCBI): domain Eukaryota; kingdom Viridiplantae; phylum Streptophyta; class Magnoliopsida; order Santalales; family Viscaceae; genus Viscum; species Viscum album. The sequence goes on along the minus strand of OY728152.1, from coordinate 1,724,236,687 downwards.
GTACAACTCAGTCCACACTGGAAAGTATACGTATTCCACACAGGAAAGCAAAACGAAATCCACACAGGATAGCATAACAAAATCCACACAGGAAAGCAACAGGATTCAGCTCACACAGGTATACTTCTTCGAAAGACGATAAAGATGATCTCTGATCCATCTATGTCGCCGGACCCACGAAGGATCGATAGGTAACTAACCCCCGCAAAAGACCCACACAGGATCAGGCCCACATAGGACCTGTAGGCGCTGGTTCACACAGGACCGCTGAGCGCAAAGACCCACACAGGATCGGACCCACACAGGATCGGGCCCACACATGACCTGTAGCACTGATCCACGTAGGATCGCTGAGTGCTGTAGTCATCGTCGAATCCACACAGGATCTCTGTACTGTCGTCGTCGTAGTCACAGTAGTAGTAGCAGTAGCAGTAGCAGTCACAGTCGCAGCCAGCACTAGGGTTCCCGTACACAGTAAGCTCGTTCAGGAGGGTCCGCTCCACGAGCCGAGAGGCTGATACATCAACTGTCACAAAGTCCAGAGTTGATATATCCAATAGTTCCGTATCGTCAACAGGAACTCAACACAACAGACGGCGCGTCGATCGGACGCCCGGTCTGAGAGTTATTGGCTTTTTCGTCCCAGGGGCCCGGTTGGTTTTTAAGGAAAAACCAACCCGACCGTACTCCACCTGCGTCCAAACCTCGGGCGGAGTATTCCAAAAGATCCGTCTCACTAAGAGGAACACAACAAATCTGACGGCACATCAATCGGACGTCCGTAGCTCAAAATATGTGCGTTTCCGCTCCGAAGGCCCGGTTGGTTTCGTGAACGAACTAACCCGGCCAAACTCAAAGTATTCCTAAACTTTGAGTGTGATATACCGAACCGACCGTCTCGATCCAAGGATCGCATCGCCGCTGACGGTTTGTCAATCGGAGGTCCGTGGCTCAAGTTATGGATAAAAGACCGAAGTCGTTTTGAAAACGGGGGGTCCGGGTCCGGGCCGACCCGGCCCGACCCCCCCTGGGTCGGCCCGAACCGGGTCGACCCGAACCGGGTCCGAACCGGCCCGGCACGGCGGCGCGGCCCGGCCGGCGGCGGCGCGGCCTGGGCGCTGCTCGGGTGCCACGCGCGGGGGGCAAAGCCCCCGCTTCCCTGCTGGCGGCGCGGCTGAAGCCGCACCTTTGAGGAACCGACCCCCCTCGTGGGGGCCTGCCTTTGAGAAAAACGGGGGGGCCACCTGCCCCCCTTTGTGGAACCGGCCCTCCCTCTTAATGGGGGGGCATTCAAGCAGGCCGGGGGAATTAAATTCCCCCGGTTTTTCCCCTTCCGGCCGGCCCGACCTGGCCGGCCGGTTCTTCTCCAACGGGACCGGCAAAGCCGGTCCCCTTCCGGCTTCCGACACCGGCGGTCCGGCTGGCCGCCGATCTTCCCGTTTTCGCCGCGGCCCGAAACCGGCCGCGGTCTTCGTCGTCCGGCGCGGTGTGACGGCATCGCGCCCCTCCGCCGCGGCCCCGCTCCGGCCACGGCGCTCTCGGTTTCCTTCGACGCGGCACGACGGCGTCGCGTTCTTGATAAACTTTCCGCGGCGGGGGCGCGACGGCGCCGCACAATGATAGCCGTGCGATTCCCGCGTGGTGCGACGACACCACGCCATCTCGTTCATCCTCGAGAAAAAATATTAATAATCAAGAACAAGGGAGGGGGAATTCGGCCGTGTTTGTGCGGTCCGACCCCCCTCTCGTTAGATGATAACTCTTAAATATTTATCCACAAGATTATCATTCTAGAACCAAGAACGAGAGTAAATAAATTTTCAACAACAAACCCCTACCTCGGTTTCAAGTACGATGTTCGTCAATGACCCGCGGAAGACAACGTCGCGGAGGTCGGTCGTCACGGTAAACGTTCGTCAATTCCGTTGACGAAGAGGTACGTCCGAAGAGGTACGTCATTGGTGAATCTTCGTAAGCCGACGAAGGAAGTCCAAGGAGGAAGCGGAGTTCCCTTTCGTTGACACGGAAGGCGTCGTCGATCTTCGGAAACAACCGGCTACGAAGAAGAGAGGAGCGGCGTTCTTCGTCGGAGCTTGAGTGTTCTTCGTGTTCTTCGTCAATGTTTGAAGAAGAAGAAGGAGCTCTCAAATCCTCTCAAGAAGGCTTAGAGAATTCTAACCAAATAAAATAAGCTAAGGGCTTATTTTATTTACTCAACCAAACCATTTGAAATTCAAAGGTTTGAATTAAGACAACACAACCCATTTAATAACCCAACTTGTCAAGTTAATTAAAGGAGAAGGTTAAGGGAGTTTTAAAAGAGAAGAAGAAGAGTTATGCTTCGGGTGGGACCCACCACACTTAATCCTCCCAAGGGAGGTTAAGTGGATGTGGGTCCCACCACTAACTCCCTTTGGGAGAAGTTAACCAATAAGTTAAAATAAAAATTTGTATTCCACAATTTTTATTTAACTTATTCTAAACTCCCAAAAACTAACTCTCAACCCGAAATAAACGCAACCTCGGAAAAGGTCTCCTTAAGCGAATATCGGCGCTGCGAGTTCATCGGTGTCCTCGGATTTCAATTCCGAGCACCAGATCAAAAGTTAGAAATTCCCGCTCGTTCGTTCACTGAACATACCCGAGCCGAACTTCGGAAATTAATTCCGGGCACTCCGGGCCTCGGAATCTGGTGCCGTCAGAAACCGCGTTCTTGTAAGATTCCAAAGTAAATTAAGAAAAAATTTCCCTTGAATTTTACGGGTCTTTACATAAACTGGAAACATATACATTTTGATGACCAATGAAGCACAAGTGGGATATTCAGGTCGAGAAGAAACATGTAGAGGGGAAGGCATTGATGGTTTTCTAGGATATATCTGTGGAATACTTTTAACAAAAATCCATGAGGTAGGATAGATACACTTAGATCATGAATTTAACTAAAGGGACTATGACATTAATGTATTATAATTCATGTTTCACTAACAGGAAGAATTTTTTCCTGACATTTATTGGGGAAGAGGTAGAAACATCGAGATGATTTCAATATGGTCTTAGACATGTGATCATGTCCCAAGTGAATATCTTTATCTAGATAATGTTTTATGAGGTGGTGTATCATGCTATAATTTTCAAGGTGAACTCGAATAAAAACTAAATGGTGGGAAGACTATACAAATTTGTCCCCACTGACAACACATACACCCCACCTTAACATGGTCATCTAATCTTGGCCTTCCAGGTACCACTAGTTTTCCTGTAAGCACATGGTTCCCTTCCTGGGGCCAATCCACATGCCCAAATGGGTCATCTAACTAATGAATGTCCTCATAGGACAACACATGTTCTTTATAATTTGATTTTTCCTCACTTTCTCACACACTAGAAAACATCCCAGATGGTCACCCATCATGATCAATACACTAGGATAAACATGCTTAACTATAGAGTTCTAATCTGGTAGACTCTTGAAAATAAAGGTTCACCTTATTGACATGCGTCATATCATTTAGTCATTTAACCCTTGATCATTTTGGTGTGTTAAATTAAACCAAACTTTAGGGAACAAAATCCTTGTTGTAGACCCTACATAACAACATAGGAAGTTCACTTCACTCAAGGCTGGGTAACATGGATCTAATACCAATGTAAAAATTGGGCCCCACTGACAGCACATACAACCCTTCATAACATAGTCATTGAGTCGTGGACTGCTAGGTACCACTAGTTTCCCAAGAGGAACATGATCCCTCTCTAGGTCCCACCCACATTCTCGAATGAATTAGTTGACTAATGACTATCCCCATAGACCAACACATATTCTTTCCAATGTACTTTTTCCTCAATGGAAACCTCATGGGAAACTTCCTAGAATGGTACACTTCATGGGAAACATCCTAGAAGGTCACCCATCCTTGTAAATACTCTAGTCCATGGATGATTAACTATGGAGTTCTAATCAGGCAGGATCCCAAAAAAAGATGAACATTATTGATGTGAGTTATATCATTTAGTCATTTAACCCTCTACCATTATGAGGTGTTAAAAAGGATCTTATAGTTGGGTGATCTGTTGGAACATTATCATTTTGTAAGAATAGTCATTATGTGAAATTAAACTAGGTACGTGGTAGACAGAGTAAGTAGGGGAGATGTTCAATCTCTCATGGTTAGTTCAATCATTTTATATCTTTGTGGAAGTCTTAGTCACATGCATGGTTAGTGTCTTTAGCTATAAGTGGAGTAAAAATCTAGTAGAAGGATGTAAAACAAATAGATATTCCAAAGGAATCCTTATCCAATTCTTAAAAATGGATTATCTAGGCTAATACAGAGCACCGATAGGGAATATTCTACCCCATTTCAGTATAGATGTTGGATCTCTATAGGTCGAAATAGTTAAGGTAGAGTATGAGGAACTTTGAGACATGATCATTTATATCAATAAGGTAATACTTAAATTTTCCATGTACTGCATCAAATGGTAGGAGAACAATTCATATGCATGTGGTTATACATACCAAGATAGAGGAAAGGCTGGGCTATAGGAAGTACAATCTTGGAATCTAATACCTAACATGATTTCTATATCCTTGTTTAATATAGTATCCTCATAAAGTTTTATATATGTTCAATTGGTAAATGGTTTAGGCATTATGGTAGAATACATGATTTTAGTCATATCGATTGACATGCCATTAGCAGTGTGATTGGAGAGTATATGAAATTATATAGAGTGTTCCCTAATGTTGTTTTCATTATATATCTATTGGGACATGATCATGATTAATATTTTAGGGTTATACATGATAATAGGAATGGAATGTTTTTTTTCATACAAGGATCATAATGAATTTTACTGAATATGGTTAATGTTTATGTATCATGAGGGTGATGTTTACATCCATTAAAGATAAGGGGACATCCCTGAAGGATAAGATGTTCCATATTTCTTGAAATTTTAATGGTTCATAAGAGATATGTTGAGTTTTATTCTTTATAACATGGGAGTGGAGAAAACCATCTTTCCTCCCATAGTGGATCAGTTTTCAGACGTGTTTCCTAAGGCGTATTCAAGGTTTCCATCTAAGAGAGATGTTGATTCCATGACAGTTTTGATGATTGGATTTGAGAAAATGTTAATTTCACCTTATAGAATGTATCTATGAGAGAATCAAAAGGTCATGAAATAGCTAGAGTATTTGAAGGATATGTGGATTATCCGTCCATGTACGTCACCTTTAGGTTCTTGGGTTATATTATCCACTAAGTCTAATGGATCATTATTTTTGTGAGTAGACTACCAGAAGTTAAACCAGATGGAAATTATGTATTGGTGTTATTTTCCTCAAATTATTTAACTTTTTAAATTGATATGGGCTACTTTAGTGTTCTATAAGATTGTTTTGGGATCAATGTATCGTTAGGTGAGAGTGAGGCCCTATGATTTACTAAATACGAGTTATTGATGCATGTATAGTAGTAAGAGTTCATTTTTATGTCATTTGGGTTAAATAATAATTCATCAATGTTTTTGGATTTCATAAACCATATATTTCACCCATGATTAGATCACTTTTTTTTCTTAATTTATGGCATGTTTTGGTACTCCCATACTCAAAATGATCATACCCCGCATCTTAATATCATCATGAGTACATCGAGTGATCATTAGTTTTATGAAATGCTATATAAGTGTATTTTATATACTTAAAAGGTATATTTCAAGGGTCACATAATCTCAAAGGAAAGTATTTGAGTGGGAAAAGAGAAACATCAAACAATTGTTTCTTATAAGAATCCCCTATACTGTATTGATATGTACATCATTATGGGTATGGTTGGTTAATACCAATGGTTCATTAGAAACATTTCTCAATTGATAGAACCACTCTTGGGCCTGAATAGGTAAGATATAGTTTTTTAATGGTCTTGAGAATTCAATTTTTTTTCAAATAGCTCAATGGGGGTATAACCACATCACCGATCTTGTTCTTGTCTAAGCTAGGTAAGGAGTATACATTATACCATGATGAATCTATAATCAAAGTGAAGGAAATATTGATGAAGGGATATTGATTCTTGGTATATAGATCCTAAAATTTGAGGCCACATGAATGAAATTACCCTATTCATGATATGGATTTAGAAGAAATGGTTTATTCCTTAAAGTATTGGAGACACTACATTATGAAAGAAAAACAAATTTTAATGATCACAAGAGTTTAAAATATTTTATTTTTAATAAAGTTATTTAAATACCTTGAATCAAATATGTTTTGAGTATATGAAATCCAATTATTTTGAGTTGGAATATTTTCATAGAAAAGGAAATAGTGTTGCAGTTTTTTTGAGTCAAAATAACCAGTATCAGGAATTTATGCAGTTGAATTATTAGTTGAAGATGATGAATTTTTTTCTAAGATGAATATTAGTTTTCTTTAAAAGTAAGAGTACATTAACCTTTTATTTTTATCCATTGAACCTATACTATTGATCCATATCCAGAATAGGAAGTGTAAGGATCTGATGTGTCTATCATTAAGGGTCATTTTTTTTGGTGGAGAGTTACTCCATGACCAGACCATTAATGATGACGCGATCATACATGTTTTTGGAATTGTAATTGTAAATAAAAAATTTCATGGGTATTTGATGTAGAAATTTCATGCCCTGATGTGTTAGGTTCACCTTGTTCTAACCATGATATACTATGACCTCAATAGAATTTATTTGTGGCATGGAATATAGAGATATTTCACAAACCAACTCGGATACCCTGGTTCCCTAATAACCAGGATTGTCCTAAGAAAACCCAAAAGGATTTTATAATCCCCATGGGCTGAAAAATAACACCAAGAATCATTAAATATGAAATTGGGAACGAATTTTACATCAATACAATTGAAAGAAGGTAATAAATAAAGTATGAATACAAGAAAAACATTATAGGTAGAAGTGTACTAGAATTCCAACTGGTAATCAATCCCAAAGTGATACCACAATTACTATAAAACATGATAAAAACACAATTCCCAATGGATGAAAATTTCCAAGCCCAAGGACCAACAATGATTACAATATGCATGTGGCACTTTAGGATTACTCAGACCTAGAAGAAGATAATCTACAAACACCTAAAGGCACATGTAGGGTCTGAGAAAAAATCCTAGTAGAGTCTCACTAAGGATTCCATAACATGATGCTATAATTAATTAACAAAATAGGATTTTCAATTTTAAATAAACAGGAATTTCGTTTCATAATAATATTCAAAAAAATTATTTACATTTGAAATGATGGAAATAATTTTAAAAAATGTCTCAATAAAACATTTTAAATAAAATAGTTTATAAAAAGTCACAAGGCATGTGTAAAACAATTTACTACAAAAAATGGTATATATTTAAAATGTAAACAAATGAGAAGAATGGTTATTTTCCAAAGAGGTATGATAGTTCCCTGATATGAGACTCCCTCACTCTAATATAGTTATCACAACATTATGTGTACACACATTCCTCAGCCAATAGTTAAAGAAGAACTTGTCACTATCCCATTCGAGATGAGACCTACTATATATATATTTTTAGTGTTTTGAAGAGATATAGTGATGTATCAAATAACCCATTAGCTACCTAGGATTTCAAGTTCTATAATAAAAATCATTGAAAATCTTAAATTACAATTCATCCCATTATTTCATTTTAATTATTCAAATTTTATTTTAAAAACAAATATAGATGTTTTTCATAAAAATAATCTTTCCAAGATAAAACCATTGGGTTTATATGAAAATAATTTAAATCCATTTTCTCAAATACAACTTTAAAATCAATTTCATAAAATCAATTTCAAAATTTCAATTCAATAATTTTAATATCATAAATTTCCATCAATTTCACAAACACACCCTAATTCATTGGAATTGGTTTTTTCCCAATTTCATGCCAAATGAAAAAAATACCAAATTAATAAGAATTGAGTTTTAAATAAAACAATTGAATTAAAATTAAAATTTAATTATTGAAATTGAATTTAAATTAAGAAATTAGCAGTTAATTAAATTAGACATAAAAAACTACCTACCTCAGGATCACGGGATTACGAATCAAAAATCCCAAAATAGGAAACTCTGAAGAATAAAGTTAGAAATGAAGATTTTATTATAAAACCTAGATTCAATATTCGAAACAAATTATAATAAATCCTAAGAAAACATAGAGATCTATTAAATCCTAGGGAGGAGAGAAGAGAGAGTGGGAGAAAGGCAACAAGAAGAGGAAACCTATCGAGAAGATATTGAATATAATTCACCTAGTATCGATTCACTTACAGAAGGGTGTAGATGGGTCAAAAACATATCTTGAGAGCCTCCATGGAATAAGATAATGTATTAGGGTTGTACAGGCCAATCAGACACTTAAAAATCATGTTTTTATGATTTGAAAATTATTTTTGAATTAACTAAATCATGTATTCATGATTAAATCGGAAGGTCTGCATGGTTAAAAAAACCATGTACCCTAATTGTGCACCCCTACCGATTAGGTTTCATGGCCTCTTCTTTGTGGGAGCACAATACGAAAACTGTTCCCCAACAATGTCATTGTCTGGGTTTTCATGATTTTCAATAGTAGGGTGCATGGGTTTGGAAAATCAAGTGCCAACCCTACACAAACGAAAATCCCTTAAAAAAATCCAAATTTCACATAATATATACCTAAATGAAACCCAACCAAAAAATGATTAAAACAAGGGTTTATGGATATCTAAAAATAGTAACATGATGTTATAACCTTCCCACTATTGAAACTTTACATCCCCACAAATCCAGCTAAGAAGCTTCTATGTCAAAAAGATGAGGCCACTTCTCTCTCATCAGTGCCTCTATCTCTCTCTCTCTCTCCCACGTCTCATGAAATTAGAACTGTGTTTCCATAGAAATCGAACCAAAAGTATCTTCCTACCCTGATGTACCATTTTTTTAGAGTAAACTATTATGACTTGATGTTTAGTCAAGGAGAAATTAGGCTTGACATTGAGATCACTCCAACTCAGAACATGTGATGGACCAGATTGAAACTTTCATAGGTAAGGTACATGGAACATGCTAGGTATCAACTTCAACTATGGTGGAAGGGATAAATGGTAATAAAATTTCCCAAATTTCCCAAAAACCTCAAAAGGTCCTACAAAACATGGATAAAGAATCCCTTTCCTCCCAAGCTGTCGATACCCAAACAGGTGAAACATTCAAGAAGACTCGATCACCATCTGAAAAATCCAATGGTCTGTGATGATGAATAGAATAAGATTTATAATATCTCTATACCATGAACAATATCTAAAGAATCAACTATGTATTTATTTTTGTCTCTTGAACCATGATCAGTCGAACCAAGAAACTTTCATCGATCTCTGACAAATACAATATATATTTTCAAGGTTGACTATACAAATCCAAAAAAAGATTCATTCTAATCACGGACTTTTAATTATTTTTTTTAGAAAACTCAAACAGCCCTAAATGTTAATTCCATTCCCAACCAAAGGCATGAGCGTAAGCATGAAGCATATCCACATGAATCTATATAGCTCATTTTTCCTGGACATCTGACTTTAGATGATATGAAGTGATAAAAAACAATTGAGCTAATTATGCCTTTTGAAGGACTATATAAAAATGATATGTAAACCAAGGATTCCTATCAAAGAATATATCATGTGGAATACCATGAAAATGAACAATCTCTTTCACATAGATATTTCCTAACTCCTCAAATTTGTTTGTATCAAGAATGGGTATAAAGTGAGCTGATTTGGTCAGTCTTTCGATGATAATCTATATCACATTATGATTTTCTAGGTATTTAGAAACGCAAAAAAAAAATTACATAGAGATCCCATACCACTTCCAAGTTGTAAATGAATATGGATGAACAAAACCTGAAGGTTTTTGGTATTCGAACATAATAATTTATCACATATAACAACGAGTGAAAAATAAGCAATGCACCATCTCATACCTGGCCACCATAATTTTCACAACATGATATTTTTTTGCTATTCCTAGTTCACATTCCATTGGGAGTAATGTAAATCCCCAATCACATCACACCTTATTTTTAATGGAACTATAATGCTATTTAGATAGAATATAGTGCCCTCAGTGGAGAATAACTAGTCAGGTATGGTCTCCCTACAATAAAGGGAGTCTCTAATGCTGAGGAACTCCTCATTAAGATTTTGTTATTGAGGAACCAACTTGAGAAGAGTAGATTTCAACTGAACATTGTCCAACGAAGCCTCAACCCCCTGATTCCCAAACTCTAATATTCAACTGTGAATAAATATCCATTATGTTCCACTCCTCTGATGATTCTTTCATAGCCTAGGTTTCAAGTTTTATACTCAACAAATCCATGGTTACATTATATTTCCCTGGGTTATATGTGATGTTAATGTAAAAATATTGTACGTATTACACTAAATGCCTTTGGTGGAGACTGAAATCATTTTTGGAGAAGATATAACTTATTATTTTTTGGTAAGAGAACACAATAACACTTTCACTACAAGGTAATTCCACAATATTTTGAGTGCATGCATCACATATTCTAGTTCAAGGTAACATGTAGGGTAATTATTATCTTGATACCTAAGTTGCTAAGATCTATAAGAGATGACATGATCACCATGCATAAGAACGCAACCCAAACTAGTACTCGATGCATCATAGGAGACCACCAATCCCTTCCCGACCTCTGGAATAATCCAAACCCATATAGTAGTCAAAATAAATTTAATCTAATCAAAATAAGTCTTAAATTTTTAATCCCAATCAACCATTACTCCCTTCCAAGTTATAGAAGTCATTAGAGAAGCCAATTTTGAACAGTCCTTTACAATCTAGAAATAATAGACAACTAAACCCACAAATCTCCAAATCATGAAAGAATTTCATGGTTGTTCCCATTTAAAAAAATCCTTCACTTTATCAGGATCAATTGATAGAAAATTTTCCAACACCAGATGTCCCTTGAACATCATTTCTTGAATCCATAAATCATATTTCAATAGCTTGGCATAATGTGGGTGATTTCTAAGAAAATACGTAACTCCTCTTAGATGACGCACATGATCATCCTAGGACATAGAGTAAATATATACATCATCCAAAAATACTACCATAGGTGTATCATGATACTCATGGAAAATAAAGTTAATTAAATCCATAAAGTCTTAAAGATAATTGGTGAAACAAAATGTCATGATAAGGTAATCATAATGGACATAATGATTCCGAAAGGATGTTTTCCGAATGTTGATTATTTTATTATCAAATGATGGTAACATGTTCGAAGATCAACCATTGAGAAACACTTTTCTCCATTCAACTGGTCAAAAATATCATCAATACATGTGATTTTTTTTATTTACCATAACATGATTTATTTTTCATTAATTTACACAAATTCGAAGGGAACCATCAAATTTCTTAGTAAAGGGAACTGACACCACCCATGGTGACACACTCGGGAATATAAATACTTTCTATAGAACATAATCCAAATAAGTCTTCAAATATTTCATTTCAGATAGAGCCATGTGGTAGGAAGTAATAGACATTGATTGAGTACCAGGTACTATGTCAATAGAAAACTCAACCTCAATCAATGGTGGAAAACTATAGATGTTATATGAGAACACATTAGAAAAATCAAAGACAATGGGAGTGAGATCACCACTCAAATATTATTTCTATCGATCAAAAGAAAACACATAATTCACTTTACCAAACTCTTGATAAAAATGTATGACTCTACTTCACCATTGGTCCCATTCTTCTTGAATGATACAAAAACCCCCATCAGTTACAGTAAAGAGGCCCATCAAAGATAAAAATCAATTTGGTATTTATTGTAATTGACCCAATCCACACTAAATATGATGTCAAGAGGTTTCATGTTGAGGACCATAAAATCCAAAGCAATCTAGATATCTGAAATTGAATAAAAAGGACTATGAAGACTGCTATCTATCTTCATCATGAGGGTGGTAGTAATATCCATCACAAAAGATAAATGATATATAGGAATATTTATCAGATTCTCAATAAGGGTTGAAATTAAAGAATAAGAACCACCGGTATCAAATAAATGAGTCACTAATGATGTGGCTATGGTGATGGTACCTATCATAGTCGTTGAACCCATATTTGTTTCCTCTGGATACTCTTCCTCTATGTGAATAAGATTTGTTATAGATTTCAATGGATGAAACCCCTTTTTAGGTGAAGAATATGATTACAATATAGTTTTATTAGGTACTGATGATCTTGTGACAATATGTAGAGTGTAATATACATGGAAGAACTTCTACAAGTGACCTGAGCATCTGTAGGAACAAAAAATCATGGGATCCTTAGTACAAACCTATTTGTAATGCAGAGAAATGACACACTAGTAGAAGATAAAATGAAATATTATAGGAACTATAGAGGGTCTATAAAAACACTTCTATTGAGTTCGACCATGACAATCATCATGCTTCATATTTCCTTTAGAGAAACATAGACTGCTACTGGGAGAAAAATACTCTCCCATCAAATCTGACATTCCATAAATGTCTATTTAATTTATCGTCACCCTCTCTTGAAAATCAACATATAAATACATCATCAGTATGAAAACATGAGAATGAATATTAGATCAAATTACCAAACCTACCCATCCAATATTCATCTTCTCATTTGGTGCAATCACATGTGAAAACTGCACTATCTCAGGAAAATGGTTTATATTTTTTTTATGGCCTTGTTTTCAAGCTTAAGTTTGAAAAACACTATAGCCTTGGATAACAACCTTGAATATTTATAGAAATGTACATTGAAAAGAGATTGTAAGAAATTACACTATAGTAAATAATTCTTATTTTTTGTCACTATCTTATCCCACAATGTCCATCTAGGTCCCTCCATCATGAAGGTGGAACACTTTACCTTTATGTCATCAGGTTTCTGTAAGAACTCAAAAAATCACTCATTCCTGCTAAAACATTAATCATCATCTTGAGGATCATTTGATCTCTTTGATCCTTATGGATTATGGTGAATGAACACTAAATCATGATTCCATAAAACATCCCTTTGAGGTTCCACAACAGTAGCTTGAATAAGATCCAGTGCAGGAGCCTATCCTAGAGAATGGACCACATGTACAATCATCAAAACCAAACTAGGGTCCACAGAAGTATTTTCCCACTGTAGTTCATCAGTAGATTCCTTCTAGAACTGATTCACATGTTTTCTCAATGTCATGATGCTCCACAACATCAGAATACAACATTAAAAACAACATAATATCACTTAAATAGAGAAACAATGGAAATTAATCCCTACATACAGACACACATGATTTATATTTGAATATATCAAAATAAAAAGTAAGGAAATGACTAGAAATAATCCTCAAGATTCCTTTCTAAAACCACCACTGGTGACCAAAGGATCATTACGGTGAGAGATTTCTATGTACACAATTGCACCTACCCCCTATACCCTGACAAGATTACTCACATGCATACTGCCATCAAGGCGGGAAACTTAACCTATACCATTGACACCACTTTGTTAGGTAACATCACAAATACCTTGGTTTCCTGATAACTAGGCTGATCCTACCATAGCCCAAATGGAATTCCTTATACCCATAGGTTGGTGATTAGAATTTGGAATCAGACACAATGAAAGTGGAATCAAAATTTCCACCAACACTATAGAAGAAAGATAATTAAGTTGATATGCATATAAGAAAATAGCTATAGGGATAAGTGTACCAGAAGTCAAATATGTAATAATACCCAAAGAGAAACCAAAATAACTAAAAAATAGGACAAAAAACAAAGTCCCAATGTACTCAACTCTCCAAGACCAATAATTAGCAATAAGAACCACCTCCATGTAGTCCATTACCCGTACTCGAACTAGGAAAGATATAATCCACAAACAACTGATGGCACTGGTAGGGTGTGAGATAAAACCCCAATGATTTCTCACCAAGTATTCCATAATATGAATCCATAATTAATTACCACATAAGTATTTCAATTTTAAATAAATACACATTGAATTTCAAATTAATATTTAAAAAAAATCATGAATTATATTTCAAAAGAGGGAAATATCTTAATCAAATGTCTTAATAAAACATTTTATATATAATAGTATATTTAAATTCAAAAGTCTTGTGTAAAATAGTTTACTAAAAGAATGGCATATATTTCAAATATAAACAAACAAGTAACAATCTCATATATAAAAATGTATGATATTTCTAGGATATGGGGCTCCCCCATACTCAAATAGTTATCATGGAAATATTTGTAAACACATTCCTCAAATACTAGAAAAAGAGGAATATGTAATTTACCGGAACTCTCCAGTCTGTTCCTTTGTGAAAATATGGTGTTTGAGGTGTTTTGGGAGGTCAAGGTGAATTATTTCCAACACTCATAATTTCTATTTCAATGAAAAGTGTTTCCAGGATGTGAGAAGTGTCATTGATAGGTCATCTATCGGTGGTTCATTTGTCGGTAAGTCATATGTCGATAGTTCATCTATTGGTAAGTCATCTGTTAGTAGGCCATCTGTTGGTAGGTCATCTCTCAGTAGGCCATCTATTAGTAGGTCATATATTGGTAGTTTATTTGTCTATAGGTCATCTATCAAGAGTTCATCTGTTAGTGGGTCATGTCGGTGACTCACATTAGTGATTCACATTGGTAGGTGGGATCGGTAGGTCATGTCAGTATGTCATCTATCAGTAGGTGATATAGTGTTTCTAGGTCGGTAGGTGCACAATGTTTCTAACTTCCTACAGTTTCTCCCCAATAACATTATCATTGATGTAAAATACATTCAAAGCCTTGTTTTAAGGGATTTAAGGCCAATTCAAAGACCATAAATCCTCTCTAAATTTTCCTATTGTTTTGGGTGCTATTACTCGGTCAAACCATGTAATCTTGACCAAATTCACCTTTAATGGCCAATCTAAACCATATATAAACTACCACTCCAGTTAGATTATCAAAAGGCTAAGATACCTTCTTACCTTGTCCTTCCTTATTGTTTATCCTTGGTACAAAACACCTAGAGTTATTCCTCCCATATGATTCATGTGATTGAATTGTAATCCCTGGATCATGTTACCCTTGGAGTTTTTCCTACTACATTTGTACCACCTATTTTGGTGAAATTAGGAAGTTCTGATTGCTTCTTCTTCCAAGTAGGTTTACCTTCATCTCTCTTATTTATGTATCATTTGGGGTGGGAGTATGAAAGTATCCTTTATGTAGATATCTGAATACCATGTTAATAAATATAATTGAATAAGTTTAAGATCAATATGTGGGGTTGGAAAAAGTGATATATGTTCTAATTTATTATTTGTTGATATTGGGATTGTATGAGCTATATCACTACTAAAAATCATGACTGTTGGTGGTATTTTTTTGCACACCCATGATGAATTGTGAATGATTATTATTGTTCTTCTGTTGAATTATTTTATATATGAAACTAATTAAACATGTAAGTTTTTTAATAAAATGGATTCCCTAGGATAATATGGTTTGTGTGATAACACCATTAATCCATAAATTGAAATTTAATAAAGGATGCCTTGCTAAATATGGAAGCATTTCTTGCTCTTTTATGCACTGTAACTTATTTGTGGAATTGATTGTGTGATGTGGGTTGGATACGGTGATATAATGATTGGAATATGACTATGTTGTGATATGTGGGGGTAGTAGATGAGATGTTTTTTGTAGTTGTGTTGTGATTGTTGTAATGGTACATATGGTTGTATCGTAGGGCTGTGATGGGTATGGTTATACAGTGGGGCTGTATGATGGTTATAGTGTGGATGTACAACAAGGCTACAAAAAAGGGGATGTGATTGTGATTTGTGGTGATGTGGAATTATTGGACGGAATGTAATGGGTTGTTGTGTGTTACTATTTTATGTGTGTTGGTTATTGAATTGTGTGAATTTAATATAGTTTCTAGGAAAGTACTGAAGTAAAATAGAATATCCTTTTCTTTGAAAGAATCTAAAAAAAGGTTTATTTAAAATGGAATGTGGAATGTGGACAACTAATAAATGAATGGTAACATGCTGGAATTTAATGAAAAAATGTGTTGTTATTATGGGATTATTCTATATTTGTAAAATCACTTAAGAAGATAAATGTGGATTAAAAGTGTAATGTGACTTATGGATTTTTTTCTTCATGTACGGTGTTGTGGTTATGCTATATATTTGGTTCTCTTATATCCACAAAAGTATTAATGGAATTAATAGTGTATGATAATGACTTCAGATGAATATGTATAATGAAGAAATTGATGATGTGTTGTATTGTTTCACTCATTATTGTTTATATATAAACAAACTGGGTTGGAATGTGTAATGGGTTTTGTGGATTATTGTGTGGCATTGTACATTTAGAGGTAGTAGCAAAGGCAGTCTTGGTGGGATGGTTGTTTGTTTAGAAAACCAATAGGTTGGTATAAGGGTTTGGTACCTATATATAAACTTGTATTTACTTGTGATTTCTATATGAACCCAACCTTGTTGAGCACTATGTTCCGAACACCCCCATAATAATGGGGGATTGGTGTCTTTCCCAAAAATCATAGTGGGAGGACGGATGGCTGGCCACTCACTCTTCCCTGCTCCTTTTAGGTTATGATAGGATATAATGGATTGAGGTTCCTTAATCGGTGTATGGTATGTAATTGTTTGAAGTATAATACCCAATGTATGAAACAAGTTATGAGGGAGAGTTGTGCTTTCCGAAATGTCTTCAGGATGAGATGTGTTTTGATTTAATAGGTGTCTTCAAGATGAGATTTGGTTTTTTAGGCCTAGGTGTCTACTGGAAGGATGTGGTTTGTGGACCAGGTGTTTGTCAGAGGGATGTGATATGGTTAGTGGACCAGGTGTGTGCGGGAAGGATATACTGTGGTATTTTTAGAAGAGGTGGGAGTCACAGGACATCTGCCATTTGGGTGTGAGAGTATCTAATCAGTGGGAAAGTGGTTCTGGGTGACCTATCCTCGATGTTCTTTAAATTATACTACTTTACTTGACTTGCATTATTTAGTGAGTGTTCCTTGGAGAGGTTGGGATGGTTAGTATACTAGCTCAGGTGCTGTTTGAATCTACTAGTTTCACACAGGTTAATTAATATTATATTTTCAAATGTGGATGATATTATTTGGTTTTTTCCTACTGATTATTCTTGTATGCTCACCCTACATATTGAAAAGTATTTTTAGGTTTCTAGGATAACCTTGTGGACCATTCTGGACATTTCTAGTTTGGACCTTTGTAGTTGTTGTTGTGTCACTGCCTCAACTTTTATTTAATTATTTTTGTTAATTTTTAGACTTTTATATGTATTACTTTTGATTATAAATTAATTATGGGATGGTTAGAATTTATTATATATATATATATATATATATATATGTCATGGAGTTGTTTGTGGTTGATTGATTTTATCTCCCAATATTATTTTCTTATAAAGGGAAATACCTCTCATTTTTTTAGACCTTTGTACGCTTGGTGCTAGTCGCCAACCTATGTCCTACTAGATGTAGGACCCTTTCCTCATTGCCAGCCTAAGAGGGGTATCCTTGGAGGGAGTGGGCCATGATATAATGGTATCAGAGTTGATGGTTGTGATATAGGATGGAGGTTTGAGTTAAACAAAGTGAGGATTTCATCTATTGGTAAGGAAATAGTGTTAGGTTTCTTTGTTACGTAAAATAGGCCAAGGAAGACCAGCTTGGACCTGATATTTTAGGGGTCCTCATGATCCGATGCAAGGACTCTGAGCCTACTGAATGACCAAGTGAGGCTACACTATTTTTTGGGTAGAGACACTAGGAATGGTACATGCATCATAAGGACTTGTGTTCTTATCCAAAATTAGTTGATTTTGTATTGATAAATGAATTAAATAAATCAGGAATTTTATGTGTGTTTCTCTAACTTTTCCCATGCTTTTGTTTCTAATAAAATTAATTAATTGTTTGCTAAATTATTCATATAACTAATAGGAAAGAGGAATATAATGGTTAAATAGATTGAATTGTTTTTTATACCGTATTGAGGTTTTAATGTGTTTTTTCCTCTCCTATTATATCATGATTCTTTCTAAATGGGATATTTATTTATTTTCTATAAATTTATAACATGCCATCTAGTTTTCTCAATATTAAAAATCCTCAGAGAAGCATGATTAGTGTATTTCCTTGTGATCAACTATTTAAATTTTGGAAACCCTTACGAAGAACCTTACCTTGAAGTTGATTCCACAATGGTATGATAAAATAAATAATTATGTATTAATATTCCCAAGTGAGTTATTATTCTATGAATTTTCTTTACATAAGGGTTGAATTATTGTAAAATATTCCTATGTTATCAAAATCATGTATTGTTTAATTGTTGAAAAATATGGATTTAGAAATTTAAATTATGAAATTTATGAAAACATCTATATTATTTATTGACAATTCCTTTGAATTTGGAAACCTTGACATGAATAAATTTCTTTTTATTTGGCTTGATTGTCGTTCTACAATATTAATATAACTATATGTAGTAAGTATGTGTCATATTATAAATTATTTTGATGTTTATTTCAAAATTTTGAAAATGATAAGATTTCCTTATGGTAAATCATCAAAACCTAAAACTATTTAAGTGATTAAACTTATTATTTTATGACTGATAAGAATTGTTCTGTATTAAAACAACCTTACCACACATGGTAATTCATGAGTAGTTTGTCCTGGGAAGTATGTACAAAGTTGAAATAATTTTTTTGGGGAAACAATAAAAATTCTAGCATGAAATACTTGATCATGTAGAATGTTTTAATATGATATATAAGTATAAACACATTATCCTTATTTCTGTATATAAGAATGTTTTATTGAGCCATGAAAATTTTAATTAATGTTTAGTTCAAGAATAATAAAGAATGAAACCTTGTAATACAACATGTGTAGTTTAAAATTTTTTTTGTTAGAAATCATGTTTTACTTTCATGATTATGACAACATGTTGTTTATATACAAAAATATTTGAATTGGACACAGGAACATAACATGAATAAATTTTCAAATTAAGTTGAAAAGTGTATTTCACTGATAATAATATGAACCTAGTATGACTTATTTAAGCCATATTAAACATGGTCTGTGATATAACACATGTAAAATGTTTCCTTTAACTCAGATGTATGTTAGAGATATTTAAATTCAAGACATGGCGTTTCACTAGAAACAACTTGTAAATGTTGAGTGTTGTTTGTGGTTTCATTGTTATAATTGTATTATTATGTTGATATTCCATGCTGAAAATGGTAGTTGTTGGAAACCTTGTTGTGGTGTTATTGTTGTAGATAATGAAACCATTGTTATAACTACTTGTTTAAACTCACCATGTATTAGAAGGGTAATAACTTATATATGGATAATAAACTGATTCCCCATGATAAAATTACAATTTTATAAAAGTACCCATGCTAAATCCTGATGTGAAATAATATAAACTGCTAGATAAATATTTAAGACACTATGTGTTGCTACTATGTGAGTTTTTTCTTACAGTAACTTCTTTATGTAACATGTTGTTTAAAAACATTCTAGTATAAAAAGTAGAAACCTGATCCCTAACTGAGATGCATTATACCTTGACATGATTAAAACCACGAGGGAAAGTGAGTGACACCCAAATAGAATAATATCTCAATGTGTGAGAGGGGATTCCTTGATTTTTCAAATAAAAAATTAAAATTAGTTTCAACAAATCAATTTTGAAATTTAAATTCAACAATTTAAATCTTACAAATTTCCATCAGTTTCACAAACACACCCCAATTCATTGAAATTGGGGTTGTTTCCCAATTTTTTACCAATTCAAACAAAAATCCTTAATTCACTAGAATTGGGGTTTCGATAAACCAATTAAAAGAAAATTAAAATTTCAATCAGCAAATTTAATTTACATTAAGATATTTAGGGTTAATTAAATTGTCTATAAAAAATGGAACTACCTACCTTGGGATCATGGGATCACGAATCACAAATCCATAAAAGGGAAACTCCAAAGAAGAATATTGGAAATGAAGATCTGAGAATAAAACCTAGATTCATGTTTTGAAACAATAAGGATTAGATCATCTAGAAACATAGAGATCTAATGAACCCAAGTTTGGAAAGAAGTGGTAGTGGGAGAAAGAGAACAATAAGAGAAAACTTACCTATAAGAGATAAAAAGTCATTTTCCTCGATTTGATTCGCTTCTAGAAGGGTGTAGATAATACAAAAAATATATTGGGATCCTCGAAGAAAGAAGAAAACATATTAGGGTCATAAAAGCATGTTAGGAACTTAAACCTAGGGTTTTTGGGTTTTAAAAATATTTTTTGGATTAATTAAATCCCATATGCAAGGTTAGCTGGGTACGGATGCATGGTTTGAAAAATCCTTGCACCATATCCATGCACCACTACTGATGTGGTCACACTTTTTTTCAAACTGTGTGCCAACTGTGAAAACCCTCACTCTCTAGGTTTTAACAGTGATCACTATTAGGGTGCATGGTCTTGGTAAACTATGTTACAACCATTCACAGTCTGAAATATCTTCAAAAAATCCAAAATTTCTACTGATACATCCCTAAAAGAAACCCAACCAACAAATTATTAAAATAGGGGTTTATTAATACCTAAAAATAGTAACAATATGCTATATGGTCACATGTTATGTGACATGATGCTACACCTATTAGGAGGTGAAGGATGATCATCCGTGGCCTACTCATTTATTAATTTAGTTTCCCATTCCACAATGGATGTGAGATGATGTCAAGATTAATTTTTAGTGGGTTTTATATGGATGAATTGGATGAATGAGGTGATATTAGTGATTTTATATCTGATAAAAAAAGTAGAACATTTATTTTCAATTGTGGATACATTAATCATCAATAGGTTTTGTGTTTTTATATATTAGAGATATTATATTTTAATGGAGTAAAATGATCTATAATTTACCATCATGATCCACATATGACTTCATTCATCAAAAAAGTATTGCATAATCCACATGCAACTCATGTGTTTTCTTATATAGTTTTTCACCCATGGACGAACATGAAATCAGAGAATAGTCTCCACATGTTATTGGACATTCCATGGTCATGTATCCTAAATTTTAGTGTAACATATGAGAATTACTTAGTGATATTTGAGTTCCTAAATAAAAAAATTTATTAATAGACCATTAAAATGGAACCATATGAGGAGAACTATGATAGTCCTTGTAGATCAATGTTTTCTTATATAGAATTTAGAGAACCATATTTTTTGGGGCCGAGTCTTGTGAATGAGATGTCAAAACACATTCAGTAGATTTGAAAGTGAATGGATAGGACACAAATTAATAAGAAGTCATATAATGATTTGTGTCATCAAACTATTTATTTCATATTGGGTGGTTGTGTGTTTCTCTAGTTGTTATTAAGGTTGAGACACCATCAGATTCGGAAATATGGCATGTTGGTTCATATGTATATGGGCTCATTTTATATTTTTAGAAGAGCATACTAGTATCATATTTGTTGGATATTCTATTGAGGTAATGAGACATGCATAATGTTTTCCATATTTCACTAGTTCATATGTATCACTTAGATTCTTCTCATGTGATTTGTTATTATGAGGTTGAGCTAGATGCTGATACATCCTTTGGGGATAAACTAATTCATATTGTGTTTTGTAGTGAGATTATTTATCGATGTATGAATGTGCTATTTTTTTTTTGAGTTTTGTGGTAGTATGGTAGTTCTTAGGAAGAATCATGTGAGTAATAATATTATATTAGGTCCTAGTGGACTAATATTTTTTTTACCTTAGAGGCAATGTGTCTCCTGAGAGTGATTCTAAAGGAAGATCCATTTATAGTAGCGATGTTGTAGAACCCAAAAACATTGATTTACTGATGTAATATATATATTTGGTTAAATTAAGCTTCAATTTCATTAATTAATTGATTCTAAGGAGTATAAGGAGTCGCATGTGGTATCTCGAGGGTTTAGAACATGATAAAGGGGAAAGGATGATATAATGAATAGTACATAGGGATCATACATTTTTATCACTAAATTTGTACCATGATCTTGTGGTTTGGAGGGGGAGTGTGTACTATTAAGAAATTATGCAAGGGGGAGCCTGTAAACCATGTTTACATTGAATGATCAAAACACACAACCTCAATATGGTTTGGAAAACCATTTGGGTTTTCTATAAAACCATATGACCTAAACCTATCTTTAGATAAAGAAGGCCGCATGCATGGAACTTGTTATGGAATTCCACATATCCAAACTATGTTCTACCATAATGGGGTGGGGGGATTTTTTCCCATTTTCTCCCATGGGATTTAAGGTTTTATACTATATTTTCCTCCCTCTTCCTCCACTTATTGCATTTTATAATGAACCTTGGTCTCATTCATCATACACCGATGATTCTCCTTCGATCCTTGGTCATGTGATGCATTATTAGATGAGAATCAATACTTTATCTGATTATATGATTCCACTTTACTCTATATTGTAGAATATTAATAAATAAATGTTTTCTATGTACCCTAATCCATAAATCTTTATTTTCCATATGATTATTATATTTTAAAATTTAGGTTGTTTTAGCTATAATGAAGTGTCTTATTTGAATGGAGTGACCATATAGCATGTGATTTACAAAATATTTCCCATATTGATGAATTTTTTTTCATACAAGTATGTTTTATAATTTATTATTCCATTACACAGCACAATTTTCTCCTTATTGAATATGGTAAATTGGGTTTATAAATGTCATGATAGTCTCTTGATCAATCATGTTGGGTCTGTTTTATGTTTATGATACTAGAAATTATAGAACCCATGGGGTGTTCCACTACTATGGGAAAAATTAAATAGTTTTTGAATAATTAAATAAAAATTCATTTTCTGGATTAATATGGAAATGATAATATGTTATTTTATTGTAAAGGTAGTTATTGAGAAATTATATAAGAGGAATTTACATTTTATTAAATGTTTTTTATAAACATTTAATATTTTTGTAATGTGATAATTTGGTTCCATTATGAACGATTGAGTTAAACATCTTGAAAGTAATGAAACATTTTAATAGTTTCAATTGGATAAGGCGAATTGATGTTCTTGTAGAAAAATGAAAATAGTTTTGAATCTTGAAATGTGATTTTTGAAAAATTTGTCTTGAATGTTGGTCATGATGGTCCACAACATGGTTTAAAAGATGTTTTTGTGGTATTCAACATCTAGTTATGGGTTTTGGTGATGGTTTTCCACACCATAGTTTAAAAGAAGTTGGTCACAACAATCCTTATCTAGGTATGGGTGTTTTTCATGGTGGTCCAAAGAATGATTTTCATTCTTTGATTAATTCTTGTTGTATAATTAAATGAGACACCAATGTTATATGGTTTATACATATGACCTGGTTGGATCAAGTTGATTTTTTGTGACATCATGGAGGACCCTGAGAGCCCATGTGGCGATTAATAATTTTTTTATTATCACTTTTTTCAATTAAATCCTTATTTATTTATTCAATTACAAATTTTTATACACCATTATTGTTTATATATTATATATTTCCTTAAAAACCATTGGTGGTGTCCTACTGAGTTGAAGTAACACTCTTATTAGGATGTTATAGGAACCATAGTAGACTTCATGATTATAGAAAAAAAGGGGAGAAGCCCCTATAATAGACAACTAAGTTGGTATTGTGGGATGGATCATGGATGAGGGGACCAGGAATGATATATAGAACTAATTTTGGGATCATCAATGAGGTTTAATTTTGGTATCCATTACGCACTTTAGAATCTCATGACATGTTATACTTATTATGTTTGATCAATGTACTTCACCATATTTTGGAGTTGGTTATGTGACTCTTGGTTATTTATTAATTATTATTTCATTCTATTGTTAATTATAATTTCAACTATTGGATATTTATGGTAAAGTGGGAATAGTATCCCAAATTATTTCATTAGACCCTCATTGAAATTCAATAACCTTGAGAATACGGGAAGGCACGCTTGAGATCTTGCAACTCACCATCATTGGGAACCTATTCAATGGGACCCAATCTAGAATGTTAAAACTCCCTACTTCAAATATCTCATGAAAACACCAATAAATTAATGGAAAGGCGTCCCTCAATAATGAAATAATAATAACACATCCTCATAAACCTCCTAGGTCAATCCTCATAAGCATTATTCTACAAATAAGGACCAATTCCCATATCTTATAAAGATAATTCTAATTCATTCCTCACACCCAACATATAAAAATTTCATCCGATGATATATCCACTCAGGTAAGTATATCTTATTAAGGGAGGAGTACTCCACCATACTTATCTCACAAGCCTAAAGCCTCAGTGGAATTAAAATAATATTAAATGGGAAATCCCTAGGTCACCCACTTTAATCCATCAGTCACCTCTACATAGATGATCCTAAAGTATCTAAATCTAGGTTTAGTCCATTTCATTCATTTCATTTAATTAACAACCCTAAAATTACATGAAACTAAAGGAATAAAATTTATAAAATATTCCTCAACCATCATTGGATGAGGAGTTTTTTTAGTGGACATTGACTATGGTGGACATAATAATTTCTTCATTTCATACATGGAAATTTCATTTTAACTAAAGAACATAAATAATTTAAGTAGTCAATTGGCCTATGTGGATATACCACACATCACATGTAATATAAATCAATGAAGCATAGGGTAAATAATAAATCTAATTACATTAGAAACCCATCCCATTCCTTTTCTAAGTCATAGCTCCACAGTTGCTGTCACAAATCTTCAAGAATCATCCAAACTCAAACATGTTCCACTAGCCATTGGCGACTCAAATGAGGCCCTAACTAATGGATAATAATTAAAATTATTATAATTAATCTAATATATTATTTAAAATATTACAAAATTTCCAAATCTCATTGGGTGAAATCTTCTCACAGAATCCTTAAGAAATGAGTTAAATTCCTATAAGTACCCTACCTTTATCGATAAAAATTCATGAGTTTTATTTCAAGAGTTAATTATGTTACATTTGAGGATAATTTCTGGTTTAGATTTTTAGGGAATTAGGCTATAAATCATAAATAAAAAATCTATAAAATAATAATTGGACACATCCGATTAGTATCAAATTTTACCATATTATAAAACATTTGAAATAATGCATTATATGATTTTAATGAAATTCTACATAACATTCATAATTACTTATTTATTTCCCATAACCATAATTATAGCCTATAAAAAACATTTTATAACATGGAATGATCATAAAAATATCCATTTGTGATATAAAAAATAAAGAGAACAATTTTCCCTATGAAAACATAAAAAGCCCTATAATTTTTAACTTTAAATTCAATGTTAATTAAGTGTATGAAATGAAAAATTTCCACATGAAATAAACTCACATGGTTTTCTCAAAATATTCCTTTAAAAACCATAATAAGAATTGAAAATCCCCTTATTGGTGACATATAACATTATATTCCAAAAACTATTTGGAAACAATTTTAATTTGACTAAACTTATGACCAAATTCTAATGAAATCATTACCCAATGAATTATAGTTCTATAATGGAGATTAATATTCTTATAATATACATCACACTCAATTATTTTTAATCAGTTTTAATGGGCATCAACCCCTTGTATAAGCTTTATTGGGCTCACCCAATAGCTATAATGAAGATCAGACCATCAGATAAGTTGTATCAAGATGAAACATTTCATATAGTTCTCAAGTATAATATCTTGAATAAAACATATTTATGATTTTTTAAAGACCCAAAATTTCCATGTATTTTTTTAATTAAATGGGAATTTTACAAGTTTGTGAAAATTGATAGCGCGTGATTCCGAGGCCCGAAGTGACCGGAATGAATTTCTAAACATTTTTTGGGTACGTTCAGTAAATGTACGGGCAGATTTTTGTAACATTTGAACAAGTGCTCAGAATTTAAATCTGAGGGCACCGTTGAACTCGCAACGCTGATATTTCGCTTAAGGATACTTTCACCTTGACAACAGTTGGTCGATAGTGAATGATAATTTTTGGGTTTTTCAGGAAAGGATAAAATAAAATAAAAGTTGTGTAACATTTTATTTTATTTTTATTTAGGATCTCTCATGTGGATGTTGAAAGGTGGGGACCACCAGAAATGAAACCTCTCAACATAGGTTATGGTGGTGGGGACCACCCGAGCCTAACCTCCCATGTGGGTTATGGTGGTGGGGACCATCCGAGACTTAAACCTCTTGAACTCCCCTATTAAGTGTGAGAAACCTCTTGAGCTCCCCCACTTAATTGTGCCAACCATCCCCTTAATTAATTAAGCCAACCCATCAAATAATTAATTAAGCTAATTTGAGTTTATGCCACTGATTTAATAGACATCATAATATATTATTTTGGTTATCTCTTCATTTTGGTGGGATTGGGGAGGTAGGAGCCTTGGGAGAAAAGCTCTCCAACAAAAAACTCCAACGAAGAGCGCCAACGAAGAACGCCGACCATGAATTCAAATTTGACTTTGACTTATTCGTCAGGAAATTCGGTGATGAGGAACATCTTCAATGTCAACGAACCGATAATCGAGGGAACGCCGACGTCACTAACCTCCGTCTATTCCCAACAACGTCGTCTCCTTCCTCATAGAAAATCTTTAACGAATCAAACGAACAAGGAAGGGGTTGTTATTGAATACATGAATTTCCTCGTTCTTGGAAATCACAATGAACATGGATCAACCTAAATGAGTTGATCCACAATTTGTATGAAATTGTTGAATTTGACGTTCTTGATTCAAGGTTTTTGTTGAGCCGTTTGATACCACTCTAATGCGGAGGGTGCAGGACAAACAAACAAGGCCCGACCCCTCCGTCGTTCTTCTTTTGGTGTGTTCTTCATGATGGTGATGGAGACTGGTGCCAGATTATGGCACCGATGGAACTCGAGAACAGAGACTGACACCACAGCTGTCCGTGATAAAGGTAATGGCGCAACGGTGCCGCCCCGCGGCCTCACCACGCCGCCCCGCGGCTAGCCGCACCGCCCAGCTGCCTCACCGTGCTGCCATGTAGCCTGCCGGCCCACACCATGGCCTTGACGCACCAACTGTGGCCCTCCGCACCACCGGTATCCCTCCACGCCACCCATCGGCCCTCCATGGACCCTCGTGGCATCCGCGCCCCTCGCAACCTCCACAGAACCCTGCGGTCCCTCAGGGCCCTCGCAGCCAGCCAGACCGGCCAGCTAGACAGGCCGCCCAGCGTGGGCTAGGCCGGACCCAGCAGTCTTGGTCGACCCAAACCGGTTCGGGTCGGCCCAGGATGGGTCGGGCCGGGTTGTTCTGATCATGTCAGGCCGGACCTGGACTAGCTACGAGCTTTACGCTCTTTTGGCCATAACTTTGGCACCAGGCGTTCGTTTGACAAACCGTCAGTGGTGCTGTAAACCTTCGAGCGAGACTATTCCTTTTGTATACCCCACTGGTGTTTTGGGTAACGTTGAGGTATGGTTAGGTTGGATCGAGCACGAATCCAACTGAGCCCTTGGGACTAAAAGGCTAATAACATACAAACCGGGCATCCGATTGATGCGTCGTCTATTGTATTGATACCCCTATGACATGGTGGTTCATTGAGATACTTATTCGTGGGACTTCGTGGCAGTTGTAGTATCAAATAGTGGCTTGTGGAGCGGACCCTCTCAGAGAAGAGAAAGCTTATCATGGAAACCTAGTAGTTGGCTGTGACTTGAGGAAGAGATCCATGGTGGGTCTGTAATTGAGGGTCCCACATGTATCCACTCTAGGATTCCATGCGGGACTACCCAAGGGATCCTATGTGGGTCAACACCAAGTGATCCTATGTGGGTCAGCACTGAGAAATCCTGTGTGGGTCAGCACTGGGCGATCCTGTGTGGGTCAGCACCAAGCGATCCTATGTGGGTCAGCACTTAGAGATCCTATATGGGTCTGGTGATGATTATAAATCCTTCAAGGGTCTTCCTCTTAACATAGTTAGATGATTTCGTAGTTACATATAATCATCTCTACTTCTGTACCTAAGAAATACCTGGTGTGAGCTGAGTTCGTACCTGTGTGGTACTTTCCTTCAAGGTAATACCATGGTGGTATTCTTTTGTGTGGCGTACCTGTGTGGTACTTGCCTTTGTAGTATTTCTTCCTTTATGGAAGAGTTGATCTTGGGGATTTGGAGTTGAACAATGTGTTTTCCTCTTGATTGAGATGTGTTTACTTGATAACTTTGGTATATGTATGAGAAAATACCTAAGTAGGGTTATTAGTTGTTTCCTTACTCTGTGGTTTATCCTTTGTGGATTTTGTGAGACCTTGAGGGTCTTAGGGTCCCTACTGAGCATCGTTATACTCACCCCTACACGGGCTATGCCCGAACTTCATTGTGTTTGGTGTAGATTACGAACAATTCTGACTTAGGACAGGGTTATCAGGACTGGAGGTAGCTCGGAGGTAGACGTTAGACGAGGCGAACCACAGAGACAACTATTCGTGAGCTGTACCTACCCTACAGGTAGTGTAACACCCCGAGATTTTATGAAAAATATTCTTTTTTTAATTTGATTAATGTCTTGTGTTGTACACTACACCAAAAGGAGCTTACACAACACGCATCCTTGACTTGCCTTGCATTACACGCAGTCGCGACCTTCCTTGATAGCGTGTGTAGTACGCAATACCGAGTTTCACTAAAAGAGATATTATTATAATATTATTATGAACTAGCCGTTATGAATAGTAATACACAATTTTTGAAATTTTATAAATTTTATCTTTTAAAATGGACTTCATTTTTGGATTCAGAATATCAAAATTAGCTTAGGGTGAAATTTTGGTACTTTTCGGATAAATTTCATTTTCTGATGAATAGTGAAAATTACTAAATTTTAATTAAAAAAAAACCCTTTTAATAGAAATAATTAATAGTGATAAATTATTAATTTGAGTGGTTTTAAAGTATATTTAGAATATATTTTTACAATTTAATACAATGTTTTTCATTGGATGTAATTTCACATTTAAACCAGACATAAACAAGTGTCAATCTTTTGATAGTTATTATCTTTTAAAAACACGCTATTTTTTTGACGACGGGAATTAATTTTTAAATTATTTAATGTAACTGATATGTATTGAATTCGGTAAAATAAACATCATTTTTGAATTCATAATATCAAATATAGCTTAGGCCTAATTTTAGGTATTTTTCTGGAAACTTTCATTTTTTGATTAATAGTGAAACCACTAAGTGGTAGTTAAAAAAACTAAATTTTTCATAAAACTTAATTTTACCGTTTCTGTGGGTGGAATTTCAAAAATCCGAGAGACACGGTTGATGTCAGTAAGTAAAATGTGGTTCAATGAGATGAAAATAATTTTTGGTGAATAGTAACTTTTTACTTTTTTTACCACGGTTAAAAGTAAATTGGGTAATTAAGGGTAAATATTATATTATTATTACCCTAACACATGTCCTAATTCTATTGGATAAGTGTAATTCGACCAAAAACAACCTTATGAATAAAATATGACCATTTAGGCCCACTTGGATTAGTTTGGGACATTTATTATTAATTTATTTAAAGAAGGGTTAAAATAGTTAAAATCAAAGTTTAATAAGTAAATAATTTTTAATATGGGGTTATACATAAGATAAATTCGACTATAAATATTAATTATAAATATAAAAAGATTTCCTACATAATGATATTTTATTTTTAATTTTTAAACATTAAATAATTTAATTTATTTATGACACAAAGATGATGTAGTAATTATCTTATTAATGAAATATTGACATAATTGATGTTATAAATACCCAAATAAATGTAATTTGAGACTTTTTATGAATTACACTAATTTTATAGGTTAATATTACATTTTTTTATTGATTTAATTAACTTTTTTAGAACTAATCATTCTTTTATGAGTTTCACAAAAATCAATTACCAAATAGTGTCAAAATTGACATAAATAGTTTTTAAAACATATATTATATTATTAATTGATATTTTATTCCTAAAAATATAATTTTCGGCCATGTGACTTAGATAAGGTTATATATATTAATAATAAACAACTTGGGGTACGTTTGGATTGTTATAGTAAGTTTATTATCCTTATAATGTAAGAACACAAAAAGACACGATAAAAGTAAAATTATCTAACTTAAAGTTAAATATAAATGATAAGGTTAAAATAGGAACCTAAACTTGTATAAATTCTATTTGATGAGAGTATTTTGACCCATACCCATCTTAGATTCTAAATAAATCAATTTGGAGCTATTTAAAACCGAATTTGGCTTTATAATAAAATAATATTTTTAATTATTCCAAAGGTGCCCCTCTCCTCCCTTATAAAAGGGCACCTCCTCCCTCTCTTCCTCACACCACTTTGAGCCTTCAAGCTCGGACAAAACCTAAATATTTATTCTCTCCACTTCCCTAGAGACATCCTAGAGGTCCTGGTATTCTTCAAAGACCAATTTTAGTGCCCTAAAAGGAGGTCTCAAAGAAGCGCTTCAAAGAAGAGGTAATGCCCGTTACCGATTCTTTCATCTTTATTTCTTCTTCCACTTATTATTCTTTAGTTGTTTCATCATGAAGTAATAAAATCAGTATCAATCATATACTGATATGTTATTATATGTATGAAACAACCCTATTTCACCATCTATCCATCCTATGGAAAATGAAATCACCGCGCGTGCGTACGTACAGAATACCGTCTCCACGCCGTGGTGTAATCAATTTTCCACCACCACCTTACTTGGATGGGTATAATGGTGTAAATAATAACTATATATGATTATTTTAAAGTGATAATGTTTCTGAAATAGTATAAATACACTCCAATACAGTCCCACGATCATGAGAACGATTTCATCACTCGTGCGTACGTACGGACTACCGTCTCCATGACGCGATGAGATTCATTCTCCACGTTAACCATTCATGAATGATTATAAAGTATATATAATATGTAATCATGAAATATATGACATAATAATAATACTGGATTTATGTGTATATATATGTATGTCATCTACTTAATTCCATTCAACTCAATAAGGAAACGAAAACAGCGTTCATGCGTACGTACGGCCTACCGTCTCCATGAACGGTGTATTTCTTTCCATTTACTAATTTATTATATATATGTATATTCTGAATATATATTATATATAAATCATGTTTTATATTCTAGAATTAACTAATCATGATCTGAGTAATCATATGAATAATTACAAGTCAAAACACGGACAACAAATGAAACAATTTTACCCAAAACGCTCTTTAACATGGAATTTACAAAAGAAAGGGTAATATAAAGTCATAAGTGAACCATATATGATATCCTAACAATGATTATGATTCTGGAATAAGTCAATGACATTATTTAAATCATTATACAGGAGGTTCAGACACTTACGAAGCAAATCAGACCTAAGGTAAGGGAAATATCACAATCTCATTTTTATCCGAGATTGTTTATACTTTGGTATTTATTGGGGTGTATTTTATCATCCACATACATGTTTCCTAAATATGTAATATTTATATCCTTATACAATAGTTTATATCCAATTTTACCCTTCGGTGAGTTTTTAGTAAAAGATATGAAAGGAATCTTTTGTCGTTTTTCATACGAGGTACTTTTTGACTTTTCTGACAAAAGTACGAGAAGAATGTTTTTTTAACTTATACGGCATGAATGGATTTTTAAAACATTATTTCCAAGAAGCTTACTTTACAAGTTTTCAAGTTTATTTTTAATCAACTTCTTTTAGTTTAGAATTTTATGACATATTAAGAAAGGAAAAGTGTTTTTGAAGTAGAAAGGATATTTTCCTCAAGAATGGAGTTCAAGAGTTTTATCAAAATTATTTTCCATCTAAGATAATATAGGGTTCTGTTTCTATCCCTATTATTACATGGATTTGATTATGCTGTTATTGAAATATTTGTATGAATTCCTTTATCTGATATGAATTGTTTTATGATGTCATGATGTTTAAGATTCCCATTTTTATTACATGGGTTATGCTATGATGTATGGTTGATGATTTTGTGGCACACATAATAATGGTATCATTATGATATGGGTGGGACCTATATCTCCCTCCAATGCATTGGGTAAATATTTTATATCTTATGAGATAGACATGGCTGGAACGGCAGGTTATACCGGTCTAGTGAAACAAGACTGAAACGAGG
Organism: Viscum album; assembly: GCA_963277665.1. NCBI lineage: Eukaryota > Viridiplantae > Streptophyta > Magnoliopsida > Santalales > Viscaceae > Viscum > Viscum album. The sequence goes on along the minus strand of OY728152.1, from coordinate 1,724,204,188 downwards.
AGTGAACTCGGTTCAGAAATGGACTTTGTCCACTAAGATAGTCTTGGAAATGAGTCTTGACTAATAAGAAATGATTCTCTATGATTATGTGTGTATGCCACAAAGCTTCATGTTTTAAGTTATGATTATTGTGATTACATTTCACTACCATGATTTATCCCATGTTATGAAATTATGATCTCTTTTGCAGGGTAAGATTTCCAAATTGTTATGTTCTTATGAATATGATGTGATTGATATTTCTTTTTTTACCCTTACTGAGCATTTGAGATCACCCTTTTATGTTTTCTTTTCCCCAGGATATAAATAAAGGATTTAGGTAAGAAAAAAAGAGGAAGATCTTTATGGGAGATGTTGAAGATCTTTCACCATGATTAGAAGATTATATTCCGAGTTTCCAAAGACACTAAACTTTTACGGTCCTTGTGTGTGTGTTTTTTTAATGTACTAAGTATTCTGCAAAAGTAATGTAATGTCCATGTACGTCAAGCTTTGGGTCTCTACAGTTGGTATCAGAGGAAAGGTTTAGTCAACCTTTGGAAACTAGGATGTGAGAACTTTAGTGAGATCCCTAGAGATATTTCTAAGGTATGTCTAGGGATGTCCCTAAGGTTAAGTATAAGTATAGGTTATAGTACTAGAATTACGATAACCCAAGATGTTAAATATTGAAGGTACTTCTCCTTTATTGTGTTGTTTTCCCTAGCATGATTTTTTCCTCTCACACTATTCTTTTTGGGTTTTAGACGATGGATAGAACCTGAAGGAACCATGTTGATCAATGTAATGGACAATGCAATGATTGTCATCCTGAACAAACAAATGTTATGGGAGATTAAGTGCAAAATCTTATTGCTATACTTACACAAGATATTAATCATTCTGGACTTCCAAATGAGCAGAGAAGGGAACAATATTCTATTGAGTCCTTCATGAGGCAACGTCCACTTTCTTTCAGTGGGACTTCTGATCCACTTGTTGCTGAACAATGGATAAGTACCACTGAAAAGATATTTTCAGTTCTTCAATGTTCTGAACTTGATAAAGTCATCTTAGCAGTGTATCATTTGGAAGGTGATGCTGATCAATGGTGGAATCTTATAAAGAATATGAGGCCAAGAGATGAAATTGAGTCCATGGAATGGGACGAGTTCAAGAACTTATTTTTCAATAATTACTTCCCTCATATTCTTCAGACAAAGATGGAGAAAGAGTTTCTTGAACTAAAGAAAAAGGATGATGAATCTGTTGGTATATACGAAGGAAATTTTACAAGGCTTGTAAGGTATGCATCTGGATTTATCATCCAACCTGAAAGTAAAGTTGATCGATTCTTCAGTGGCTTAAAACCAAATCTTCGAAGGGCATTAGCTATAAGAGACTTCAGTAGCTATGAAGAAATTGTGCGTTGTGATATCAAGGTAGAAATGGAAGTTGGTGTTACTTATCCATCTCATAGTTTTGACAAGAAACGAAAGATGGAGTTCAAGGAGAAATCTCAGAATAATGGTGAAAAGAATATGAATGTTTCCTTATGATCAATGTGTGGAAAGAAGCATGGTGGAGATTGTATTAAAGAGACAAGTAAATGTTTCAAATGTGGAAAGGAAGGTCATTAGGAATTTGAATGCCGCAATGATGGGAATAAGATGTCTAATGATGCAAACAAAGGAAGGGATACACAGAATGAACCTACTACACTTCAATGCTTCAAGTGCAAGGAAATGGGGCATTATGATAATAAATACCCTAATCCAAGGGTTAGTGATGATCGACATGAGCAACCACTTAAGGCAAAGGACAAAGGGAAGTCACATGTGATCACTATTGGCGATGTTGAATATGACAACGATGTGGTGGAATGATTAAGTGTTTATGTAATGAGATTCCAAAAATAATGTTTTATACAATATCGTGGAATATTGGAATATTTATGTATTGGTCTATTGTGGTTTTCAATAATTTTATGGTACCTGTAACCATGAAAAGTGATTCAAATATTTTTGAAAGTAGATTAAATGCGCATAATGAAGGGATAAAGAGAAAATGAAATGTTTGACAGTATTCATGAGCTCATGATTGATATAAGGACTAAGTGATATCCTGGTTTGAGTATATATAATTTTGAGGATTTTGGTATGTGGAAAGGGTTAACTTTTGACAGAATTCATGTTTTCACTAAGGTTTAATGGGTATTCATTTTTCAAGAGAATACATGATTAAGGTATTCACATGATTGGAATGTGACCAACAAGATAATGGGGGATAAATGATGGTTGGTTGATGACATTTCAAGTAATAGTTTTCTTTATACTATGAGCTTGGACCGAAGTATTTTAGATAAAGATTGGAATGGATTATGTTGGACATAAGATAGTATTGTTTAAAGATAGAAATTTTTTGATATTATTAATGGGATGTTATAGTAATGTAGTTTTAGAAAAAGGACAACCTGCAGGACGGGCGACAACCCATCGTGTCGGACAAGGCTGTGGGAATCGAACCCACAACCGAAGTGCGACTGGCCTTTATCGCCTACCACTAGCCTATAGGAAGTCCCTGTTTAGTAGAAACTAGTTTTATTATATTAAGTAGTATGATATATAAAGTATAAGTCCATTTTAGGAACCATATATGATTAATCTCACTATAGATGGACTTATGTATTTTTTGATAACTTTTCTAACCTTTTGTTTGAGACAGACGGAATGACCCATCATTCTATCACATGATCTGCTAACACATCACGAATGACAAATTCAACTTCATTTCATTAATATATGAAGTGGAAAATGTCCAAATAATGACCAACGGTGAGACAATACCGAAATCACGAAAGTATTTCTTCTAATTCCAATTTCATCAACTTTAGGGAAACGATCTTGAAAACCAAAAATGTTGTCCTAGTGCTCTTATATCTGATGAATCAGATGGTACCTTAGATCGTCACAAATTTATGGCTTTGTGATTTATGGCTTTTCCATAGCCATGTTCTCTACCACTCTCTATCAGAACATGATGGTTAGATTTCTCTTCCATATCCATATTTTCACCTATGTGGAAACCCAATGATTAGATTATTTGGGTAACCGTTAGATTTCATAATTTTGTTTTTAAAGATTGGTTTTGGAATTCCTTTTTACGATGTGGGTTTCTATAAAAGAAACTTTCTAATATTAAACCATTTATAACCTCGACGAATTTCGAGGGCGAAATTCATTTTAAGGGGGGTAGAATGTAACACCCCGAGATTTTATGAAAAATATTCTTTTTTTAATTTCATTAATGTCTTGTGTTGTACGCTACACCAAAAGGAGCTTGCACAACACACATCCTTGACTTGCCTTGCATTACACACAATCGCGACCTTCCTTGATAGCGTGTGTAGTACGCAATACCGAGTTTCACTAAAAGAGATATTTTTATAATATTATTATGAACTAGCCGTTATGAATAGTAATACCCACTTTTTGAAATTTTATAAATTTTATCTTTTAAAATGGACTTCATTTTTGGATTCGGAATATCGAAATTAGCTTAGGGTGAAATTTTGGTACTTTTCGGATAACTTTCATTTTTTTGATGAATAGTGAAAATTACTAAATTTTAATTAAAAACAACCTTTTTAATAGAAATAATTAATAGTGATAAATTATTAATTTGAGTGGTTTTAAAGTATATTTAGAATATATTTTTACAATTTAATACAATGTTTTTCATTGGATGTAATTTCACATTTAAACCAGACATAAACAAGTGTCAATCTTTTGATAGTTATTATCTTTTAAAAACACGCTATTTGTTTTGACAATGGGAATTAATTTTTAAATTAGTTAATGTAACTGATATGTATTGAATTTTGTAAAATAAACATCATTTTTGAATTCATAATATCAAATATAGCTTAGGCCTAATTTTTGGTATTTTTCTGGAAACTTTCATTTTTTGATGAATAGTGAAACCACTAAGTGGTAGTTAAAAAAACTGATTTTTTCATAAAACTTAATTTTACCACTTCTGTGCGTGGAATTTCAAAAATCTGAGAGACACAGTTTATGTCAGTAAGTAAAATGTGGTTCAATGAGATGAAAATAATATTTGGTGAATAGTAACTTTTTACTTTTTTTTTACCACGGTTAAAAGTAAATAGGGTAATTAAGGGTAAATATTATATTATTATTACCCTAACACATGTCCTAATTCTATTTGATAAGTGTAATTCGACCAAAAACAACCTTAGGAATAAAATATGACCATTTAGGCCCACTTGGATTAGTTTGGGATATTTATTATTAATTTATTTAAAGAAGGGTTAAAATAGTAAAAATCAATGTTTAATAAGTAAATAATTTTTAATATGGGGTTATACATAAGATAAATTAGACTATAAATATTCATTAGAAAGGTAAAACTATTTCCTACATAATTCTATTTTATTTGTAATTTTTAAACATTAAATAAATTAATTTATTTATGACACAAAGATGATGCAGTAATTATCTTATTAATGAAATATTGACATAATTGATGTTATAAATACCCAAATAAATGTAATTTGAGACTTTTTATGAATTAAACTAATTTTATAGGTTAATATGACATGTTATTATTGATTTAATTAACTTTTTTTATAACTAATCATTCTCTTATGATTTTCAAAAAAATCAATTACCAAATAGTGTCAAAATTGACATAAAATAGTTTTTAAAACAAATATTATATTATTAATTGTTATTTTATTCCTAAAAATCTAATGTTCGGCCAAGTGACTTATATAAGGTTATATATGTTAATAATAAACAACTTGGTGTTCTTTTGTCTTGTTATAGTAAGTTTATTAACCATATAATGTAAGAACACAAAAAGACACGATAATTGTAAAATTATCTAACTTAAAGTTAAATATAAATGATAAGGTTAAAATAGGAACCTAAACTTTTCTAAATTCTATTTTATGAGAGTATTTCTACCCATCCCAACCTTATATTCTAAATAAATCAATTTGGAGCTATTTAAAACCGAATTTGTCTTTATAATAAAATAATATTTTTAATTATTCCAAAGGTTCCCCTCTCCTCCCTTATAAAAGGGCACCTCCTCCCTCTCTTCTTCACACCACCTTGAGCCTTCAAGATTGGAAAAAACCTGCCAATTTCTTCTCTCCACTTCCCTAGAGACATCCTAGAGGTCCTGGTCTTCTTCAATGACCAATTTTAGTGCCCTAAAAGGAGGTCTCAAAGAAGCGCTTCAAACAAGAGGTAATGCCCGTTACCGATTCTTTCATCTTTATTTCTTCTTCCACTTATTATTATTTTGTTGTTTCATCATGAAGTAATAACATAAGTATCACTCATATACTGATATGTTATTATAATTATGAAAAAACCCTATTTCACCATCTATCCATCCTACGGAAAATGAAATCACCGCACGTGCGTACGTACAGAATACCGTCTCCACGCCGTGGTGTAATCTATTTTCCACGACCACCTTAATTGGATGGGTATAATGGTGTAAATAATAACTATATATGATTATTTTAAAGTGATAATGTTTCTGAAATAGTATAAATACACTCCAATACAGTCCCACGATCATGAGAACGATATCATCACTCGTGCGTACGTACAGACTACCGTCTCCACGACGCGATGAGATTCATTCTCCACGTTAACCATTCACAAATGATTATAAAGTATATATAATATGTAATCATGAAATATATGAAATAATAATGATACTGGATTTATGTGTATATATATGTATGTCATCTACTTAATTCCTTTCAACTCAATAAGGAAACGAAAACAACGTTCATGCGTACGTACGGCCTACCGTCTCCATGAACGGTGTATTTCTTTCCATTTACTAATTTATTATATATATGTATATTCTGAATATATATTATATATAAATCATGTTTTATATTCTGGAATTAAGTAATCATGATCTAAGTAATCATATGAATAATTACCAGTCAAAACACGGACAACAGATGAAACAATTTTACCCAAAACGCTCTTTAACATGGAATTTAAAAAAGAACGGGTAATATAAAGTCATAAGTGAACCATATATGATATAATAACAATGATTATGATTCTGGAATAAGTCAATGACATTATTTAAATCATTATACAGGAGGTTCGGACACTTATGAAGCAAATCGGACCTAAGGTAAGGGAAATATCACAATCTCATTTTTATCCGAGATTGTTTATACTTTGGTATTTACTGGGGTGTATTTTATCATCCACATCCATGTTTCCTCAATATGTAATATTTATATCCTTATACAATAGTTTATATCCAATTTTACCCTTCAGTGAGTTTTTAGTAAAATATATGAAAGGAATATTTTGTCGTTTTTCGTACGAGGTACTTTTTGACTTTTCCAAAAAAAGTACGAGAAGAATGTTTTTTTAACTTATACTGCATGAATGGATTTTTAAAACATTATTTCCAAGAAGATTCCTTTACAAGTTTTCAAGTTTATTATTAATCAACTTATTTTAGTTTAGAATTGTATGACATGTTAAGAAAGGAAAAGTGTTTTTGAAGTAGAAAGGATATTTTCCTCAAGAATGGAATTCAAGAGTTTTGTCAAAATTATTTTCCATCTAAGATAATATAGGGTTCTGTTTCTATCCCTATTATTACATGGATTTGATTATGTTGTGATGGAAATATTTGTATGAATTCCTTTATCTGATATGAATTGTTTTATGATGTCATGATGTTTAAGATTCCCATTTTTATTACATGGGTTATGCTATGATGTATGGTTGATGATTTTGTGGAACACATAAGAATGGTATCATTATGAGATGGGTGGGACATATATCTCCCTCCAATGCATTGGGTAAAGATTTTGTATCTCATGAGATAGACATGGCTGGAACGGAAGGTTATACCAGTCTAGTGAAATAGGACTAAAACAAGGAGTGAACTCGGTTCAGAAATGGAATTTGTCCACTATGATAGTCTTGGAAAAGAGTCTTGACTAATAAGAAATGATTCTCTATGATTATGTGTGTATTAAAAAAAGCTTCATGTTTTAAGTTATGATTATTGTGATTACATTTCACTACCATGATTTATCCCATGTTATGAAATTATGATCTCTTTTACAGGGTAAGATTTCCAAATTGTTATGTTCTTATGAATATGATGTGATTGATATTTCTTTTGTTTACCCTTACTGAGCATTTGAGCTCACCCTTTTATGTTTTCTTTTCCCCAGGATATAAATAAAGGATTTAGGTAATAAAAAAAGGGGAAGATCTTTATGGGAGATGTTGAAGATCTTTCACCATGATTAGAAGATTATATTCCGAGTTTCCAAAGACACTAAACTTTTACAGTCCTTGTTTGTGTGTTTTTGTAATGTACTAAGTATTCTGAAAAAGTAATGTAATGTCCATGTACGTCAAGCTTCGGGTCTCTATAGGTAGGATTCATGGTGGACGATCTAGGAGCAGTTCCAGTTCTCTTGTAGTTTTAGTTTCCTTGTACTTTCGAGTTGGACTTGTATTCTGGCCCCTTTTTACTTAATTTACTCACTTTGTTTACTATTCGGTTTACTTGAGTTCGTATCTTGCTGTGTTATTGGTTGTGTGTGTTATAGGTTATAAAGGTAATGCCTTCCCAATTTTAGGTAATAATTCTTTGGTGCTAGTCTCCAGCCCCTGGCCTATGGGAGATGGGCTTGGGGTAGTCATGGCACGGGCCCCAGGGGATGGGTAATGAAAGATTTCACTTTTCCACCATAATTTTTTAAAAAATCTATTAAACTCATCATCAAATCTGTTTTGGATATCAAAATAGCCTTTTTTAAAACCATTTTCAATATAAAAGTTCTATTTTATTCTGAAGAACCATTTTCATTACCAAAATACCAAGAAAAAAGAAAAAAAAATTATTTGAAGAATACATGAATTCCTGTAATGTATGAAATAAATAAAACAACAGACATGGTGGCAGAAAAATTTACTATTATTGTAAAAGTTAAAATAGAACATTCCTCATGACATTTTTTCAAAACCAACTATATAAAACATATAAAAATATACAATTTGAAGTTTTTTGAAACAAATTAAAATTTATATAAAATGTAATTTATAAATAATTTAGGTCCATACAAATACTTTCATAAAATCATTTTAAAAATAATGTTCTTGGAAGATAAAGAGTTGGATGGAAAACATTACAGGAGGATTTTCTTAAAAGAAATATCCCTTGTCACTTAGAAGAAACTTGAATCTTAATCCCCATAAAATAATAACATTAAAAAAACCTTATATATCATGATATTAGAAAAATTCATGATATAAAATCTAAAATAGGCTGTATATATTCTCCTCATAAAATAATATATGTGAAAAACACCAAAATATGTCTCAATGTAAGGACATCATGATGTAGTCCCTTAAATTGTGTCTGACGCATCAGGTGAGTATTTATCATACTAAATAATAAACTTATGATATTTATTTACTTTCATGAGAAACATTATCCATATTATCTTTACTATTTTCACTTATTACAATGTCTTATTCAATTACTTAATCAATTAATTTTTTGTTAGATGATTTGACCATATTCGTCTTATGTTTCCAAAATGAATTTGGTAGTTTGAGTATGGTAAAAGAGGTCATCCTTCAAACACATAAACAATAATTATCATGAAATATTTTTCATATTTATACATAAATTATACATCAAATATGAATCATGGATGTTTGTTTTAATAAATGAATTATGTTATAATTATAGAGATGGTAGGTCATACTTATGCATGAGTAACATTTTAATTTTTCAATGATAATAATTGGAATAAGTTAAGTATTATTTTATCATTAATGAATGATAATATTATAATAAATACCATATTATTTCTTTAAATATAATTATATATATCACCCATGTGGTGTGGTGATGGAAATAGAGTCATATCACTTGGTGAAGGTGGTATCCCACACGTACACAAAAGTAATTATATATTTTTAGAGTGAGTGAAAATGTAATAAATAAAATTATATATTTCATTTTGAGAATGATAAATATGTCCTAAATGTAATAATTATTTCATTTTTATCACAAATATTCATTATCCTTCCCTTATTACCCTCCCTGTAAATCAATATTGAAAAACAAATCAAATCACTTTATGGGGCGGTAGTCCACCACACATATGATCGATGTTATCATATTCCCTATAGAATTGAAATTAATAAAGGTATACATTATATAATAACTTTATAGATATAATTATTTTATGAATATAATATAGATACATTATATCTAATATCATGAACGATCGTGATAGGTGGTAATGGAGAAAACAATGACAAAATTTTGTGAGGTGGTACTACGTCGTAGTCACAAATGATGGTTTCAAAACCCATTTGATGGAAGTTGATATGGTTCTAGGTCATGAATGTATCATAAAAACATCCTAGTAAATGGAAGAGTCTTGTATTATTATATAAGAATGTTTTAATAAGAATTTAATGAGGTGGAGAAAGAAACAAAAAAACCTCATTGAATAACTTTACCTCTTCATGAAGTAACTTCAATTGGTTTTCACCAAGGGTCTTACATGGTTGGATTTCTGACCAAAATAAGTAATATATGATGATATAATGGAATTATATAAATTATTTTGGTATTTTATGTCCAATATAATTAGTTTTTAAGGTGTTAATAGTATAACACCTTGACCCTTGAAGCCCGATGTCTGTGCCTTACCGTATTACATTGGCATAGATACATGCTTCAAATCAAATGGGACCAAATATTTAAGGAGTTTCAGAAAACCAGACTAAAAACATGATACCTATAATACATTGAGAAAATAAAATAAACCATAACATAATTAAAAGCTCAAAATCATTGAAACACATTCAATGGATTCATCTTCATAGCCTAGGGAAAGGAAACATGATAAGGGTGAGATTATATTATTAGTAAGGGAAAGTAATGTGGAAGCAATAATGAATTGATGAGAATAAATCAACATATCAAGGTAAATATATGATAATACATGCAATTTAAATAACTAGATAAGGAATAATTAATATGTCATGGCAATAAATTGATTTTTTTTTCATTTAATCAATAAACAGAGAATGAAATGATTCCAAATATTTTTTCATATGAAAACCTAATGGATAATAACAATGATAAATGAAATATATATGAAATGAATACATAATTATTGGATGTCATGTATAAGGAACATGAAAACCTATACTGTCCTGTTCCATGCCCTAGAAAGTTTAAAACTATAGATAGAAACCTGTTTAATTTTGCCAACTTATTTGTCTCATGAGAACCTATCGATGCATCAATGGGGTTTTTAAATCTTGGGGCCTACCCATCAAAACATATAAAAATAATTCCTCATATCGAGTTATAAATAAATAATCAATATGAATTATCAAATAATTTTATTAAATAGAATATATGAATTTATCAATAATTACCTAGTGGAGGATAAGTAACAATTGGTGTTTTTTATGTTTATTAATTGAAATACTATTTAAAGATAAAAAAATGTTCATAAGGAAAATAATATTTAAACATTCTTATGTGGCCTATACCACATTGCGAAATTTTAATCATAACCCCCATGAAGTAATAAAATTAAATTAAACATATAATATCTTGAGAGTAAGGATATTCATGATATGAAATTTCTATTGTATGTATATACATCATATAAAAGTTAATTGGTGAATAAAAACAAATAAGTCTCAAGGGAATGTAATTTGAGAAGAAATACCTTACCTTGAATCTAACTTGTCACATGTGTCTTTATAATCCTAAATAATAAACTTATATTAATTATTTAATTTCTTCAGAAACTTTTTTATATTTATCATTAATTTTATTTCACTTATTACAAAGTTTTATACAACTACATAAACTATTATGTTTACATCAGGTGTTTTGACCAAATTCATTTTAGGTGTCAAAAACAACTTTGGTATGTCAAATGTGGTCAAAGGGGTCATTATATAACATCTGAAAAATAATAATCAGGAAATAATTATCATATTTATACATAAATTATAATTTTAAATCCAATAATTAATTTTTTTTATGAAAAATGAATCAACGTTACAATAATGGAGACGGTAGGCCGTATATAAGCATGTGTAACATTCCCATTTTTCAATGATCATTATGGAAATAAGATAAGTAAAATTAATATTTGAATAATAATAATTATATCATAAATAAAATATTTTTTAATCATATATATACATATATATATATATTTCTTATTATTTAAAAAGAATCACATCTTGTTGAGGAGGCGGTAGTCAACACTTCCACAAACAACTTTATCACTTTTTATGTGTGGTAAAGGGTACTAAAGAAAATAATAAATATTATATTTATAGAAATTTAATTGTGTCATGAGTATCATATATATTTTATGTCACATATTATTAATTAAAACCATCCTTTTTATATTCCATGTATTGTGCGAATGAATCATATCTCTTTTAGGAGGCGGTAGTCCTCACTTCCACAAATGTTGTTATCGTATTGACAAAAAATGAAAATCATAAATTTTTGTTCTATATAAAAGTTAAAAAAGAATAAATAAATTATAAATATAATATATATAATATATAAAGATAATTTACATCATAATTTCCAACATGAGAAGTGGTAATAGAAGAACGGACAATCATTGTTTCATGAGGTGGTAGTTCTCTCTACATATAAAGAGTATGTTTGTTATCCATTAGAGTAAAGTGTGTGTAAGTTTAGGAAGAAACATTAAAAATGAAAACATATTATTATATTTATTATTATTATTTAATTATATAAGCATTTAATAAGGTGATTTTATGTGGTAAAGAGTGGAAATAAAACTAAAGAGCTTTAGGAAAGATGTTGATTCTTATTTGGGTAACTCCTTTTGGTTTTCACCAAATCGATTCATTGGATTTATTTATTACAAATTTTAGGCTACTATGACGAGGATATTGAATCTTATTATGTATTTTGGATGATATTGGGGTCTCTATAGTGGCTTGAGATGTGTGAGGAAGTGGGAGGAAGGAGTATCTTTTTATAGTTGAGTTGGAGTGGCAATCCTATCAATTTATAGGAAGGGGATTACACCAATGTTTTTCAAATATAATATGTATAAATTTATCTCAAAAATTCTATCCAATGTAGGATAGAGTTGATATATGTCCATACAATTTCTTTAGTAATAGTTTCTATGTCTGTTTGGATCTCATGTTTAAGGAAAAGGCCCTTGTTATGTTAATTTTCCTCTAAATTATTGTAATTAATTTTAATTACATTCACTAATATTTTTTGGCAAAAATAATTTGACTTATTTTAAAATATATATTATTTTAATTAAAAATATTTAAACCATTTATTTAAATTCCAATAACATAAGTGGAATAAATTAATTTAAATTTAATCCCATAGATGGGATGACAAAGAGGGTTTTTGGACTAAAAATGTTCAAACGTTTGAGATGATTTTATATCCAATTTCTTGTGAAATTTATTTCAATAAACTGAATTTGATTAGAATATATAAAATATATCTAATTAAACTTTAAAAAAATTCAGAAATATAATTTAACAATATAACTAAATTAGGAAAAAATGTAGTTTTGAATTGAAATTCATTTTTTTTAATATTTATCAAAAATTGAAACTTCAAAGAAAATTTTAAAAAATATGCCCTAACAAAATAATGATGTTTTAAATTCAAAAATACTGTTTATTTTGACATTAAAAATTTATAATAGTGAAAAAGTGGATTTAAAATAGGCTCTGCATTAAAAAGTGTTAAAATTGACTTTTGAAAAAAAAATATATTTTTTGCATAATATAGGGTTTGTTTTATCTTATGTTGATTAAATATATTGGATGACTCTAAATATTATTTGGTTGAATAAATAATATACATACTACATTAATATCAATCACTAATTATAATTAATTTAGTTAATTATGATAAAATTTCTTTTTAAGCATAAAAATAAAAACATTCCCTTTATATTAAAATGGTTGTTATAATCAATTTTATTAATTTTTAACCAACGAATTAAAAAATATATTTTTCATATCATTTTTAATACTATTCATAACCATCAATTAAAGAGATAGGTTATATCTTACTATATTAAATAAAAATATTTTTAATAATATATTATTGTTTGGTAAAATGCTATCTCGCATGTTACGTGAACCATTAAGGGGAGTAATTCTTGTAGGTAACATAAAATAATATCATTGTTTAGTGTAGACAATGCTAAAAATTATGTTTCATGTAACATAATCGTAACTTGGTGTTTCACTTAAAAAAATCTACAAACAAAAATAAAATTTATTCTAAAAGTAAAATATTACAAACTCTTGGGGTGTAACATTCTCCCCACCATAAATATATTGTGTCCTTGTAATTAAAAATTGATCTTGGTAATCAAGTGATTGATTTTTAAAAATAAACTATTTTTGAAAACCAAATCATGAATAGGTTTAACAACACATCATCTTAATAATAGAGAATGGGAAATACAATGGTCACATAACTAGGTTCCCTAATAGGATAAAATAGGTAGGAAATGGAAAACATGGATACAAAAGAAGAATATAAAAATTATGTTCTAATGGGGAGTGATAGAGAACTTTTTCAGATGAAAGTGATGATCACAAATCCTTAAACCACTATTATGAAAAAGTTAATTTATATCAGAAATAATGATATAATAGGAAAATATTTTTGTTTCAAGACCATTTTTCCTACTGTTGAAGAATTCGTTCACTCTATAATAATATAAGTGAATTTATGTTTCTATTTCATATAGACAATATTATCAGTTGTTTGTTACTTGGAATATTTATACTTCATTTATTAGAATAAGATGCATCATATTATGAAGTATTACATCAATATCAAAAACATCATACCAATATTAAATTAAACAATTTTATAAATGGTTAACTTCTCTAAAAGATTATAATCCAAAACTTTTGAAGTAAGGAAACTAAATTTCAAAAATTAACTTATCATTAGACTTCAAAAAAGATGAATTAAATATTTAGTCATCACATGCCTAATATGTGTAAAACTTCATCATTTATTTTCTTGAAATATTCTAATGACATAAATTTTCATTGTAATTTGTTAGGAACCTTCATTCTTCTTTATTCCATAAATAAAACACAAGTCATTGGATATATTCCCTAAGTGAAAAATTAATATAAGCTCCATCAATGATAACATATGCTTGAACTTGTTCCCTCTACTTATTTGGAGGTATATTCCCTTGATTATTGGGGTATTCATTTGTATAGTGCCCTATACCCTTGTAACTGTAACACTAAATAACAGTGTTTTACTTCCTACCTTCTCATTATTTTTCTTGGTGCCCCTTTTCTCCACATTTATAACAAGCTTCAAATATATTCATGAATTTACCAATCTGATTCTTTCCATAGTTATCACATGTGAAAAAATACATCTTTACCTTCTTCCCTTAATCTGTTATTTTCTATTCCTTTATCTTCTTATCTTTCTTTCCTTTGAATCCATAAGTCTTAGAGAATTCATTCTCTATCTTGATAGCACATAAAACAATTTCATCAAATGAATAAAATTATTCAGAAACCTACACCATTTAGAGACTTGGCATATGTCCTTCAAATAAATGATCAATCTTGCATTATAAATTTCATAAGAAATTGGTATCATACCATTCTAACCTGGTAAAGGTATATTCATACTCCACAACAATTTATTCCCCTTTTAGCTTAACTAAGGAACTTTCTCTTCATATTATATTGTTTTTAATGAGGGAAGTATTTATTGAATAATGTATCCTTAAAAGTTCTCTATTCCATATGTTCAATTTATTCTTCCCCCCAAGTATTAGGGATCAAATACCACAATTTATCCGCATCTCCATTGAGACAATTCACTACAAATGTAACCATTTCCTTTTCACCACATCCCAATTCCATGAATATCTTTCCGAAATACATACTCAATTTCTATACTACTATTGGGTCAACAGTCTCACTAAATGATGGGGGCCTCTATCAAAAAAACCTATCCAAAATCATATAATCTCATTGTGTAATAGGTTTCTCCATCCCATAAAGTATATGTGTCATAACCTAATTAAGCCATTCAAATATTCCCATAACATTATCATTTTCAATAGTAGTAGTATTGGTTTCCTCAGTAGGGAATTCTCTACATTTTCCATGAGTAATGATACCATTCTTCCATCTAGTATACATTTCTAAATAATAGAATATACTATATTAGATCATTAAATTATGTAACATAATATGTAATACTAAAACTAGTGTAATAATAATCATACATTGAAAATTATTTCCATAACTAATCTCATAATAAAAACTTGTTTTCCTTGGGGATATCATAAATTCAAAACCCTTCATAATGGTTTGTATAGAAAATGTGAATTATCTTAAGTTTATCCCTTGGGAGTTTTTAACCTGGTGTGAGGTAAGACCCATTGCCATTGAACTGGTTATGCCGAGTCATTCCTGACACACCTTGTCAGAGTTTTTATCTCTAGGTACATCGGTTACAGAATCATGTCCATATGTAGTATCCATATATGGATGTATTACTATAAAGACACAAATAATCTCCACCTTACCAAAATTATAGGATGTTCTTCAATACTTATCCTCAATCTCTATCATAGGGTTATGTTCCCTAATCTATGTCATCTAAATATTGTTTCCAAGGTTGCAACTAAACTTGTTTTGATATGAAATGTAATTCCCTGACCTTAAAATCCTAGAGTCGATACCTTACATCATTACATTATCATAGATACATGCTTCAAATTAAATGGGATTAGACAATTAAGTAGTTTTAGAAAACCATTTTACACACATGATACTCATAATACATTTGGAAAATAAAAAAAATCCTAACAGAAGTAAAACCTTATAATCCTTGAAACAAATTCAAAGGATTCATCTGCATAATTTTGGGAAAGGAAACATAATAAGGATAAACTCAAATACTCAGTATGGGAATGTAAAGTATAATAAATAATGAATTTATGATAATAAGTCAACTTTGAATGGTAAATAACAGGTAACAAATTCTATTCAAATATCTAGATATGGTATAATTAATATGGAAATGTAAAAATCTAAAAACAAATTCCATTAAATCAATGAATTGAGAGTGAAATGAATCAATAGATTTTATCATATAAAAACATCATGGATAATAATAATGGTAACTGAAATATTTATTAAGGGAAAGATTAATTATTGGATGTCATTGATGAGGCACATAAAAACCCATATCATGAAGATCCATCCATTAAAAAGTTTAAAACCACAGGTATAAACCAATTTTATTTGGACAACTTATTTGTATCATGAGAAATTTTAGATCATTGAGGGGCTATATAATGTTTGGGCCCCACCCCTCACAGCATGTCCAAGACAATCCTCATATCCTGTAATCAATAAATAAACAATATACCTTATCAAATATATGTATTTAATTGAAGATATAGATTTATCAATAATTCCAAAGTGGATGATAAGAATCAATAGGGGCTGTTGATGTTGATGAATGGAAATAACATGAACGATCATGAAAATGTTCTTGAAGAAAATAATCATTAATCATTTCAAAAGTATCCATACCACTTTGAAACATTTGAATCATAACCCACATAAGGGAATAAAATTAAATGAAACATATAATTTCTTGAGAATAATTAGATTCATGATATAAATTTTCAAATTGATGTATATAAACCATATAAAAGTGAATTGGTGCATAACACTAAATAAGTCTCAATGGAATGTAAATTGAGACAAAATACCTTACCATGAGTCTGACATATATCATGTTTCTTTATATTACTAAATGATAAACATATATTAATTTTTTAATTTCTTCAATACCTTTTTCATTTTTATCATTAATTTTATTTCACTTATTCCCATGTTGTTTAAAAATAATTAAACAATTATGTTCACATTGAGTGTTTTGACCAAATTCAATTTATGTGTCAAAAACATCTTTAGTAGGTTAACTATGGTTAAATGGGTCATTATATAAAATATCCAAAATTAAAAAATCATGAAATATTTATCATATTTATATATAAATTATACTTTTAAAACCAATCATTAAATATGGTTATGAAACATTAACCAATTTTATAGTCATGGAGATGGTATGCCATACGTATGCATGATTAACGTTCCCATTTTTCAGTGATCATCATAGAAATAAGGTATGTAAAATTTATATTTCTAGAATGATAATTATATAATAACTAAAAAATGATTTAATCACACATAATTATATATATAAATCTTGTGTTTTAAAATCAATCATATCTTGTAGAGGAGATAGTAGTCCACACATCCACAAATGACGTTATCACTTTTTATGTTTATTAAAGGGTACTAAAGAAAATGATATATATTATATTTCCAAAAAGTTGATTATATCATCAATATCAAATATATTTTCTTATTCCAAAATTTTTTAATTAAAACAATCTTTTATACATTCCACATATCATGTGAATGAATCACATCTCTTTTAAGAGGCGATAGTCCACACTTCCACAAATGATGTTATCGTATATACACACTATGGAAATAATAAAGTTATATTATATAAAAAAGTTATATAATCATAAATACATTATAAATATAGTATATATCTTATATAAATTGCATTTACAACATAATTCCCACCATGAGACATGATAAAGGATGAACGAACAATCATAGTTTCGTGAGGTGGTAGTTCATCGTACAAATAACGGTAAGTTCGTTACCCATTAGATAGAAGTGTGTGTATGTTTTGGTAGAACACTTAACATAAAAAAATATCAATATATTTTTTATAGTATTTTTTTATATAATCATGGAATTAGTAGAGTTTATGGGGTGGATAATAGAAATATAACTAAAGAGCTTGATGAAAGATGTTACCTCTTATTTGGGTAACTCATTTTGGTTTGCTCCAAAGGGATTCCTTGGATAGATTTCATTCAAGGGGAGTCTTATAGGATCAGGGGAGGAATGGTTAATATCTATTTGGTTAGATACTATATGAGAAAAATGTGGATTGAGAGGTGTTATAAAATGGGAGGGATGAGTTCCTTTTTATTATGGAGGAGAAGTGGCACTCTTGTAAAATTTTGAAGGGGAATTTAACCCTTGTTTTCCCCATGTAATGTGGATTTAATAATGGTAAATATTTTAGAAAAGGGAGGATATGGTCTAAATATTTACATCCAATGGATTTTGGACAACTTTCTAGGTTATTTTGGCTCTTAAGATTAAGGATAAGTTCCTTGTTAAGTTAATTTTCCTCTAAATCACTATTATTGATTTTAATTACTTTCACTAATATTTTTGATAATTTTTTTTGACATTATTAGAAATTATAAATTATTATTATACCAAATATGGAATCAATTTTTCCAAATTTTAATCCCATAATATCCTGAAATTAATCTAAATATAATCCTGTAGACGGGACGACAAAGAGGGTTTTTAAACTAAACATGTTTAAAATTTTGGGATTTTTTAATATGAAATTTCAAATTGAAATTGATTATAATAAAATAAATTGGATTAATTAATATTAAATTGGTATAAAAAAACTTTTCAACTAATCAATAATATAATTTAACCATATTAAAAAATTAGGCCAAAAAGTTGTTTTGAATTAAATTTCAGTATATTTCACTATTCTTCAAAAAAATAAACTTCACAGAAAAATACCAAGTAATAATAATAACCATATTTTGATGTTTTTATTTTAGAAAATAATATTATTTTTACACATAAAATTCATAAAATTTCAAAAAATTGGATTTTAAATAGGTTCTCTATTAAAATGCAATACAATAATATTTAGAAAAATATAGGTTTTTATGTGTAATATTTTGTTTATTTTATCTTAGGATTATAAAATATATTGGATGAATATAAAATATATTTTATTGAATATAATATATATAATAAATTAATATCATTCACTAATTATAATTTATTTAATTAAACAGGATAAATCAACTTTGTGATCATAAAAATAAAAACATTTTTTATATTCATTTTGTTCTTATATTCATTTGTAATTCATTTGTACCTTATTAATTCAAAAATATACTTTTATAATGTAGTAAATCATATTCATGAAAATAAATTAGATGGATAGGTTTTATATTATTGTATTAAAAAAAATATTTTCAATAATATATTATGTTTTGGTAAAACTTAGTTTTTCATGTTATGAAAGTCATCGATGAAAGTGAGCCTTGTGTGTAACACAAGCTAACCTCCATGTACTATGTATATAAAGATAAAACATATGTTTCTTATAAAAAAATTATATATTGGTGTTTCTATTAAATAAATCTCAGAAAAAAATTAAATTAATACTAAATGGAAAATATAGTATTATCTCGGGGAGTTATAATGAGGGGAGGAGATTGGGTGACCTTTTATAAGAAATGAGAGTGTGAAAAATTGTATTGTTTTTACAAGAATTGATCCCACCATTATATTTTTCATGAAAAAGGAAAAAATAATAGAAAATTATTGATCTAATGAGGTATAAGTTCTATATAATTATTAACAATATATTTTAGACATGTTTCAAGGTCATTTAAACCCTTCTCATTTTAGTTTAACCTCGATAAACCAAATTTTATTTTAATGGTGATAATTAATTTTTACTTTTTTTCACTATTTATTTTGGTAAAAAATTAATTTTAAAATATTATATAATATAAATTATATTAACTATAAATATTGAATACATTTTTCTAATTTAAATTTATAGAACTGGAAAAAATAAATTTGAAATTATTCACGCAGACAATATTAGAAAACTGGGTTTTAAAGACAAAATAACCAAATATATAAAAATTTCATATATCCAATTTCAATATGAAATTTATTCTAGGGACCTAAATTCAATTAGTATACATATAATTGAACTAATTTAGCATTAAAATTAATTTAATATATAATTTGTCATTATAAATAATTTAAATGAAATGAAAGTTTTCAGTTATAAATCAGTATTTTTAAATATTAATAAAAAATATTCTTCTTATAAGATTATAAAGAAGTAAGTTTAATATATTTATATTTTTTTAAATAGAGTTATATATTTTTTAAAATGAGGTTTCTAAATTTGGGAAAAATTAAATATAATAAAAAACCAGCAGATGTAACTAAAAAGGGTTTTAAAGAAGTGTGTTTTTCGAGAAAAAATGATTCTATATTAACGCTATGGAAAATAATAGTTATTGATGAAAATAAACTAATATTTTTGTATATTAAATTTTAAAATTTCATTTTAAATATTTCTCATTATGTGTTATATAAGTTTACTTAAATGGAGAAACATTGTGTGCCTTAAAATAACTTTTAGAAAAACCCCCTTTTAAACAAAATATTAAACATATACAAAATTATAAGATAATTATTATTAGGAATAATTTAATAATATTAAATAAAACAAATAATTATAATATAAATTAAATAAAATTAGAAACATAATTGGGTTTTTCAATTATTTTAATTATTTTAAAGAAATGGATTTTTTTTCCGAAATTAATATTTTCACTATTCACTAAAAATCAATATTTTATGAAAACTACCATAATTACTAAAAAAAGATAATTTTTTTTGTATTTGTATTCATAAAATTAATACAATTATTCATAAAATTTTTACAAAACTTAAAAATAATAATTATTATATATATCTTATTCATGAAAGAAATATAAATAATTTTTGAAGAAAACATATTTTTGAAGAGTAAAATCACATTACTAAAAATTGAATGACTATTTAATATAAATTCCTTTGTAATATAAATATATAATTCGTAAAGATGTAAATAATATTCATACTATAATATTTAACAGCTGGTTATAATGGTTGAATATATCATGGTTTGTTTAAGTTTAGTGTTATGTGTTCAATATGTTATCGAACATAAAAATTGTAGGGATGCATGTAAAATAAGCTATTTAAGAGATTTAATTTATTTAAAAAAATATATAATAAATTATTTTGGTGTTAAATTATCATCTTAGATCAATGTTGTGCATCGTTTATTCTATTATTTATGTTTAACTTATATTAAAATATCATGGTGTTATATCTTACCCATTTAATTAATTGCATCCTCATAGTATGAAATTCATATCAGTAATAATGTTATGTTAATTTGAATATAATTTTTTTTGTAAATCCACATCGTAAACATGGTTAATAAAGAATCCGATTAATAAAAGTGAATGTGAAGTACAACAGTTAATTGGAATAATAGATAACTTTGATTCCAAATAGAATCATAGAGGTGGGATGTGATGACTTGTATATATAAGTAAAGCATGAATTATAAGGATATGAACTTAAAAATTACATATTATATTGATTTTAAACAATAATTCAATATATTTCATTCACAAATATATTTTATGACTAATGATTTAGATAATTAAGAAAACAGTTACAATGTAAACTCATAAATTACAAGTGGAATATTATACTTAGTATCCACTTTCTCTACCAACGGAAACCCTTTTGAAAATAAAACATGTTTTATTTTTTATGTAAAATCATCATAGTTTTTCCCTTGTTCTCATACTTATCATTATTCTACCTTAAATCCATTGATTTTTTAAAACATTGTGTGAGAAGAGATGATAACTAAGGGACATAAAGGAACAAAAAACATTAGTCTAGTGAAAATCCAGAATTTTTCATCATAAAAACATGCATTTTTTATTCAAAAAGAGGAATAACCTTCTCAATAAGATTAATATATTACCTTTTGAAAACCAATAAATATTCATAAAAAACCACTAGAAAGAATATAATTTAAAAGTAGGTAAATTTATACATAATTTTCTAAATCTATCTTGATAATTGAGTAACCAATAGTTTTAACCCCTAACTCTGCAATACCCAATTCATTAGAGGTTGTCCCCTAACCAACCATTACTGATTTATCAAGAAACCACCCATTATTGATTTATCATGTAACCACTTTACATTGGGGTTTTCACAAAAACACACATTATTGGTTTATTACATTAAAAAAAATCATTAAAAAAACTCCCAATAACCATATCATAAACATAAATCACAAAATATTTCATCATAAAAGAACTCATTGAAGAAAATGAACTTTTCATTTTGAAATAACTCATTTTGAAAAATGAAGCACATAAAATTTAAAATACTTTCATTTAAAGCATCCATTTAAAATTTTAATGTAATATTTGAGATACTAAAGAGATATGATAGCATAAAGTTCCATTCATTCCATATATGTAATTAAAGCATTCTTTTTGAGAGGGGACCATTAAAGGAATATTTGTAAACGAAAGTCCCTTAAAAATATTTTATCTTTGTAGAGAGCATAAATACAAGGAATATATTATATATCTTCTGTGTAAATACAAATAAATTTAGTGGAAACCAAACAAAATGAAAATAAAAAATTATTTCATACATAATCATATAAAGTCCTTATGAAGGAATTTGATGTTTAACCCAATGAATGGAAATTGGTTTAATAATTTCCTTACCTCATGTTCAACTTCCATAAAATGTGTTCAAACATAATATATAATGGTTTATAGAATATTATTAAATCATTAAAGAACTATATTAATATTTATAATACCATATGTGATGATTCTATGACATATTATGACCCATTCATTAATAATACTTCATTATTATAATGGTTTCATGTATTTTCATTTCATCATTTCATGGTCAGTTTTACTTGTATAAAATTATGGTTGTTACTAAAAAATTGAATTGAAATTATATAAGTGGAATGAAATTATATTAATTATCATAAATAAGTATTAATGTTCCCTTATAAAATTTTTATTTTTTACATTAGGATGATTAATCTGAAGAAACATTAATGATAAATGTTTTGTTAATTTTGGTGGGTTTTCCGAACATCAAGAACTAGTTTTATCTTATTTAATATTATGTTATTATATTATGTAAATAACATGAAAAAGGTTATAATATAACTATTTTAATATTATTTTTACATAATTACACTTTTATGACCATCCATGAAGGCGGAAAATTAAAAATGAAAAATCATTATTCACAGAGATGGTAAACCGATAGAACTTAGAAAATAGTTTCATTTCTTTTAATAAGAGGAGATAATAAATGAAGTGGATATGATATATTAAATTAAAAAAATAAATGTCACATCTATGACTTATTTTAAAGGTAAATTTCATTTAATTTA
Organism: Viscum album; assembly: GCA_963277665.1. Classification (NCBI taxonomy): domain Eukaryota; kingdom Viridiplantae; phylum Streptophyta; class Magnoliopsida; order Santalales; family Viscaceae; genus Viscum; species Viscum album. Next base: position 1,724,180,854 of record OY728152.1, on the reverse strand, counting down.
AATTTCTGATTTGTTGTGGGGGTTTACCATGCATTTTTGGAGGAAAGGATGTGTTTTCATGATTTGGTCCAAACAGTGAGCCCATTTCCAGATTTAAAAACAAATTTTATTTCTTTTATAAATCTTTCATTTTTGAACTTTTTTCACCCATTCCCCTTCCAAAATGGCCTCCACTGACCTATTAACTCCAACATATATATATTTGGACACTTTTGGAATCTAAAATCATGATGGATTTGGGTTTTTACTTAAGGAATTGGTCCAGCCCGGAAGCCCATTTCCAATTTTAAAAAATGTGATTATTTAATATATTATTAAATTTTATGATTATATTGGGGATTCAAACTCTCAACCGAGCCCATTGACTCTAGGGGTTCCCCCATTCTATTTTCCCCATCTTTGGAGCTCATATGCATTAGGAATAAGGGAAGAACTTCTTAGGCTTTCTCAAAGCATCTAGATTTGAAGAGGTAACTTTTTTCCTTCATAACTATTTCGATTTTTACTCTTTTCCCCACATTTCAATTATCACATGACCTTCTCTTCCTTTTCTGAACTTGACTTTGTCACGACCCATCCTGGGGACCATGCCGTGACTACCCCAAGCCTACCCTCCATAGGCCTGGTGCTAGCGACTAGCACCAAAGACGAATCCATGATAAAAAGGGAAGGCATTTCCTTTAAACCTGTAACACACACAGCCTAAACATAAGTAGTAGAAGAAAAAAGTACTTTTATAGAAAATAAATGTGTGCTAAAAGTAAGTGGGCCAGTATACAAACCCAATTGAATAACAAGTACAAAGACAAGTAAAAAAGAGATAATAGATCCTGAATCATCCACTAGGGAATCCTACCCAAAGGGTAGGTACAGATCTTGAACAACTCATCCCTGAGGTACATCTCATATAGTCTTTCTCTGAGCAGCCTCCCATCCTTCACCCTTAGCCTCGATCACTGCTGACCGTCATCTGCACAGAACACAACAAGGTGCGAGCGAAGCCCATGTAGGGGTGAGTATTACAATACTCAGAAGGGGACCCCGAGACCCCCGAAGGTCTCCTAGAATCCACTAAGGGTAAACCACAAAAGTAAAGATATAATAACAAAGTATCAACCATCCTTACTTAGGTATGTGCCCATACATATACCTAAGTTACCAATCACAAACTATCTCCTACTCTTGAGCCCAACCACATTCCGTTCCACAAGTGTAGAAACACTCCACAAAGAAAGTTTAACATAAGGTGTAACCGATAGGTACAACTCACAGAAGAAATCCACATGGGCTTCACATCCACGAAGAAACATCAACGATGAAAAATCCATGAAGAAACATCCACGAAGAAACATCCACCCTTACTTAGGTATATTCCCATACATATACCAAAGTCATCAAGAGTACACATCTCATACATGAGGTAAACACAAAGGTAATGACTCATCTCACACTGGGTAGAAAAAAAAATAAAATAGAGTAAGATATGATTAGTTGTATCCACTGAATTATCTTTCACTGTTGAATGATAGATATTCTTAGAAACATAAAATAACAGTCTATTGAAGATGTCAATCCTACGTGGGATCTTGGTACGAAAGTCGTCACCGTCAAACCCACATGGAATCCAGGTCCAGTCTCGTCACTGTCGAACCCACAAAGGATCTAGGTCCAGTCTCGTCAATGTTGAACCCATGGAGGATCCAGGTCCAGTCTCGTCACTGTCAAAACCACAGAGGATCCAGGTCTAGTCTCGTCGCTGTCAAACCCACAGAGGATCCAGGTCCAGTCTCGTCACTGTCGAAACCACGGAGGATCTAGGTCCAGTATCGTCAATTTCGAACCCATAGAGGATCCAGGTCCGGTCTCATCGTTGTTGAACCCATAGAGGATCCAGGTCCAGTCTCGTCACTGTCAAACCCATAGAGGATCCAGGTCGAGTCTCATCACTATCAAACCCATAGGGTTCCCGTACACAACACGCTTGATTCCGGGAGGGTCCACTCCTCGATCCAAGTGTTGATACATCAACTAACACATAGTATTGAGTTTATGTATCCCATAGTTCCAAATCATCATAAGGATCCCAACACGATAGATGACGCGTCAATCGGACGTCTGGTCTGTGAGTTATTGGCATTTCTGTTCCAAGGGCCCGGTTGTTTTTTAGGTTCAAACCAACCTGGACATACCCCAACTACGTCCAAACCTCAAGTGGGGTATTACAAAAGCACCATTTTGCTATAAGAATTCCGTTTCCACAGTCGGTTTTTCGATCAGACACTCGTAGCCCATGATGCGGGCTAAAAGGTGTAATCAGGCCATAATGGGTCCGAGTTCGGTCTGACCCAGTCGGATCGACCCGGCCCGACCCGGTCTGAACCGGGGTCTGACCTAGTCCACGGGTTCGACCCGGTCCAAGGGGTGGCTGAGCCTGAGTGGTCGGCCCAACCCAAGTGGGAGGCCCGACCCAAGTGGGCGGCCCGATGTGAGGGAGCGGCCCGACCCGAGGCGGCCTCGCCGGCCAACCTGCGTGGCCAGGCTGACCAGACCGTGGGAGGGGGGGAGGGGGGGGGGGGGGGGGGTGCCGCACCCCTGCTTCCTCCGCCGCGGGCCGCCCTAGCCATGGCTCACTTCCTCTGCATGGTGCGACGGTGCCGTTCTACCTCCGCCATAGCCCAGCTTTGCCGCGACCCCCTGCTCTTCCGCGTGGTGCAACGACACTACACTCTTCCAGTAGTCATCCGATTTCCTTGATCTTCCATGGCCCTTGCCAGCCGCGGCCCAGTTCTTTGCGCGACGTGATGGTTTCGCGCCCCTTCGGAGACCCGACGGCCTGTGCGCTTCCGGTTTCCTTCGCGGCCGGCCCGATGCCAGTCACCATCCCTTGGCCTCCATCATCAACAAATGAGGAATTTGGAGGGGTGTCGGGCTGTGTTCATGCAGCCCTCACCCTCCGGGTTATGATGTTATCAATTGGAAATACACAACCATATTTTAACAAGATAGAACGGAAACAAGAATTTATTCTAATCCCCTACCTCGAAAGACGAACGTTGGTGGTGGAAGGAGAGGTGTGGCGGATGTCAATTCGCTGACGTGAGGAAGTGTCCTTGGTAAGAGACCGAGGAAGAAACGCCATCGACATTCTTCGCAGTCTGCTTCCTCTCTTTTGGCTCGGTTGAAGATCGAGGAAAAGTTCTCTGTTCTTCGATTGTGAGTGGCGTTCTTCGTTGGGAGGATGAAATTATCTAAGTCTTTCCAAACCCTCTCTCAAGATCCACCAAAAGAAATTCCATCCAAAATAATGGGTTAAGATAACCCATTATTTAATTGTTGGAAAAAGAATTCAAAAGATATCAAAAGAATTAATTTAATGAGAGAGTTCAATTAATCCATTTAGTGGGTTGCCACACTTAATTAGTGGGGAAAGTTAAAGGGTTTCCCCCACTTTATGGAGAGTTACAAGGGGGTTAATGTTTGTGTGGTCCCCACGTTAATTATCCTCCTAATGGGAGGTTATGTGCAGGTGGGACCCACCTCCATAACCTCTCATGGGAGGTTATGGTTTCGTGGCCCCCACCTCCAACCACCTTCTAGAGATTTTAACCACCATAGATAAAAATAAGCAACACACTTATTTTTATTTAATTTCATTAAAATCCCCAAATTCTAACTTCCATTCTCAATAGAACACAACTGTGGTGAAGGTATCACTAAGCAATCACCGATGCTACAATTTCATCAGTGTCCTCATATTTCAGTTCCGAGCACTGGTTCAAAAGTTATAAAATCCTGCTCGTACGTTTACTGAACTTACCCGAACAAAACTTCAGAAATTGATTTCGGGCACACCGGGCGTCAGAATCAAGCGTCATAAATTTTTGTAGACTCATAAGAATCCCATGAATTTAAGAAAAAAATTTCCATGGAATTTCCGGGTCTTTACACACTTGATTTTTTGGTTATTTTTAAATTCATCTACTAGTGTGTTTGAGGTGATTTCGGAAAAATCCCTAAAGTGGGTCTCCTTCCTTATTTCTTCCCTTTTTATAGGATTTCTTCCATTTACATAGGATTTTTTCTTTTCCTTCTTGAAGTTCCTAATTTAAAAAAAGTGTGGATTCTAAAATAGGGTTTGATATTGGGTTTATCAGTCTAATATTGTTGTTTTTGGCCTGATATAAGTCCCTTGTGGTGCCGTTGTACTTTCACACAAAGATTCAAGTGTTTTGACAATTGTGGTAGTTGATTCCATGTGTATTTTCTTCTAGATGAGTTATCTTTGCTTAATTTCAAATTTTAGCACACTTCTATGTCATTATCCTTGATACAAAATTCGTTTTTGGTGACTTTTGTTATGAAAATTATTTTTTGGTGCCAATTTTATATTAAATTTGGTGTTTTACATGTCTATTATATGTTATTCCAATTGGGGTTGTTTTATAAATCTTGTAAAGGATTTATAAAAAAAAAACATTAATGCTGAAAATTCTATTTTAGGGAATATGGGTATGCACATAGTGTTCAATGTGGGGTTCCTAATGGATTTTGTGTGCAAAACAATGTTTTGTTTTGTGAAGTTATTCTATTGAGATTATAATGGTTTTATTGAGTGATATAATTTGTGAAAAGAATGTGCTGCTATTTTTTTGAGTTTATTATGACCACAACTGATGTTTTTATGTGATAATGGATTTTGGTAACATATGACAATGGTTTGAGAAGAAAGGGGGAAACCCATGTATCTAGGAGGGTGGATATGTACTAGCACGTTAGTGATCTAGAGTGGTTTTATCCCTATTTCACTGAGTAAAATGGATAAATACAACACTAAAAAAACTATATTAATGATATTTAGTGACCAATAGGATATGGGTATGTTCTCTACTTGTGAATAGTTCATGAGAAGGGATTTTTCTATGGTTACTTTACACTGAGGTATGAGGTACATGGGGCTCGAGACTTACTAGAGCCTAAGGGTGTTCCCGTGATTAGTGCTCATTGAATATTATGTTTTTATATTTATAATATGGTGGTTTGGGATGGAAAATATAGTATCTTACATGTTTTATATAAACATTCTTACTCATGGAAAATTCCCTTTGAAAACTGTTTACATTTACAAGTTTAATTCTTTAGAAATTATTTCCACCACTTCTTGTTTATCAAAACTAGAAATCATTTTATCTTTTATTGATTAATCTATAGAATATCTTGGTGGTATCCTATTGTTCTTATGATCACACCCTACTTACACCCCTTGGGTGCAGGAGGACTTGTTCATGTTTAATGCAGGTAAAGGTATGAGCTTGGGTGATGGCAGTTCAGGTTGTTAGTTCATTCCCTTAGTGTGGTGTTGTGGAGACAAATTATGGGTGATGGACCCTTGTCATGTACAGTTACTGGGGATTTTATGAGACTAATTTATTGTGAATTTGGACCTCTTGTATCTTGTTTCAATATATGTATTCAGTTCTGCATTTTAATTAAGGCTTGTTTGGTGTGAATTTTTTAGATTCATTTTATTGTTTGTTAATGGTTGTTAAATGATTATAAAATTGGATAAATCATTCCCAAAACATAATTAATGATACCTAGGAACTTGTACCAGAATTTGGGGATATTTAATGACCTTTAATACTTTTCATGGGCCAGTTCTGGTGCCAATTTTTATAGCGACCAGATTCGGTTCGTGAGAAAATGGTAATAAAGGAGGCCAATGTTTTTGGGTCATATTATTATTTTGGGATGAGTCAGGACAAAAAGAAGCTAGGAATGTTGAGGATTGGTGTTTTTACCATTAGTATGGTGCTTATACCGCACCCCTCATGATAGACATTGAGCCACCATGGGATATTGACATTGTTTGTTTGACTTCACTTCCAGGTGAGACGTGTGGGATGCAGACTGCACGTGGACATTAGGTGAGGGTGAAGTGGTGGTTTATTTTATTGTTGTAATGTGTTTGGATTATTTTTATTTGATGTTATTGAATAAATTTTCAGAATTGTTTTACTGGATTAATTTTCTTGTGAATGTTTTCTTTTATAGCAACATGCCTCCTTGGAAATCTACCATGCACCCATGGGAGGAAGCTGAAGAGAGTTCTCCCACACCGCTTGATTAGAGGATAGCAGAGGCTATGGTTCAGGATATACAAGATATAGGATAGGGACTAACTCCTATTACATATCCCATTAGAGACGATTAAACTGGTCCTAGGAAGGAAAAGTCCTAGGTGTTCTAGAAAAAACAAGCCTCTTACTTTTCGAGGCAACATAGAACCCCATGAGTAGACAAATGAATCGAAAAGATTGAGAGAATTTTTGAGTTCCTGGACACACCTGTGGAGGTCAGGGTGATGTGTTCCTGTTTTTGGTTAGATGTTCCCAACCTCATGTGGTGGAAATCGTTACTTCAAACTGTAAATAATGAGAAGATGCGATGGGGATATTCCAGGGCCATTTTCAATGAACACTACTGCCTTGAGTCTTGGCATATGATAGATCCTGATAGTTCTGGGATCTTATTCTAGGGGATCTTTCTGTGATGGAGTACACCAACTGTTTTGATGAGTTGGTTTGGTATTCTCCTGAAATTGTCTCTAATGAACAAGCGAAGGCCCAGAGGCTTCAGAAAGGATTACGGCCCGAGATATACTCCAAGGTTTTCTTATTTAAGCTGATGAACTATGATGAGGTTGTTGAACATGAGTTATAGTGGAGATTGACCAAAAATGAAGGGATGGTTTCTCTAGGACAGTATTAGTAGTGGGCAGTGGCATCTCTTTAGAGAATAAAAGAAATGATAGGAGCATGGGAATAAGGGATGTGGTAGTTCAGACCACTCTTCCCGACAGTTCTCATCTGTAGCTTCTAATGCAAGATCTGTCATGTGCCACTAATGTGGGAGGTTGGGGCACATCCGACCAGAATTCCCATTTCCCACAAAGACCTATTATTTATATTGAGGAATGGGTTACTTGTTGCGCTTTTGTGGGGTGTCACATCCACTTTAGGGTGGGGCAGGATCAGTGGATTCAAGAGGAGTTCCATATCAGTCAGAGCTGTCGAGGATGGGGGGATCTAGATTTGGTGGACGTGGTGGTAGGGCTGGGTCATCTTATGGAAAGATCTAGTTTGGGGCACAAACAAAGACTAGAATTCATCCTAAGGCAGATTCCAAACATCTCCATGCGGTGGATCAAGCACCAGTAGGATCAGAGGCGGGAGTGTTGACAGTTCAAGGTACCATTTTGATTGCATCTTCTATATATGTTTCTCTTTTTTATACTAGTTCCTCTATTTAATTCATTTCTGACAATTTTGTGAACATGCTGAATTTTCCAACTGAGATTTTTTCCTTTACGATGGAGTTGGTGACGCCACCAGGAAAGAAGGTGCAGGGTCTCAGGTGCCCGTCATGTTCACTTTTTGTGTTAGGGGTTGAGATGGAGTGGGACCTCCTGGTCTTAGATATAGATCTATTTTATGTGATACCTGGCCTATATTAACTAATACACTTCTAGGAACACATTGATTTCTATAGGCGGTGAGTGAGTTTCATGACACCTGATGGGAGTCATCAGGGTTTTCGTGGGGAATGGGATCCTCAGTCGAGTCGTGCATGACCTCCACTCCGAAAGTTGGTAGATCATGAATTTCAATTATTTTCACACACGATAGAGGAATATGTTCATTACCTTGATGGTGGAATACCTCATGTAGTGGATTAGTTTTTAGAGTTATTTACAGATGATTTTAATGTTTTCCCCTAGAGTGGGATGTGGAGTTCTTGATGGATCTGTCACCAAGAACACAACTGATATCTCTTCCCTCATATTGCATGACCCCCACTAAGCTGATGGAATTAAAGATATAGTTGGAAGACTTAGAATCAAAAGGATTAATTCTCCCAAGAATCTCTCCTTGGGCCACTCCTTTGTTGTTCGTGAAAAAGGATGACAGATCCTTCTGATTGTGCATTGACTACAGGAATCCGAATAAGGTAACAATCAAGAAAAAATATACTTTGACTTGAATAGATGACTTGTTCGATTAGTTTAAGGGGGAAAGTTGGATTTATAATATAGAGTTCTGTTTGGGCTGTCATAAACTCAGGGTGAAAGAGGCAGATATCCTGAAGACCGCCTTCCAAAGTAGGTACAACCACTTTGAGTACCTGGTCATGCCCTTCGGATTGACCAATGCTCCAGTTTTCTTTATGGAAGTCATGAACAAGGTGTTACATTAGGATCTAGATTATTTTTTCATGATGTTTTTGGATGACATACTAGGTTATTCGGGATCCAAGGAGGAATATGAGCACCACTTAAGGATCGTGTTGGGCACTTTGTGGGATAATTTCCATTATGAAAATCTATCAAAGTGCACTTTTTGGATGAGGGAGGTGAAATTTATAGGGCATGCGATCTACAAATAGGGGGTTTAGGTAGACAACAATAAGATCAGTGTGGTTATTTCATGGGATCAACCTAATAATGTGTTTGAGATAAAAAGTTTCCTTGGTCTGGATGGTTATTATAGGTGGTTTTTTTGGGATTTCTCTCAACTTGCTTCATCGATGACCACACTCACCCAGAAAGGGGAGAAGTTTGTATGGGGACCAGAATGTCTTGCATACTTTGTGGAGCTGAAGAGGCGGTTTAATAAAATCCTCTTGATAATTTTTTCAAAGGATGGAAAGGGGTATGTGGTGTATTGTGACGCTTCAGGTATGGGTCTTGGATGCGTTCTTATACAGGATGATCATGTGGTGGCATATGGCTCTCACCAACTCCAACTACACAAAAATAATTACATGAACCATGACTTGGAGTTAACATCTGTGATGCCTACTTTTATTACATGGCATCACTACCTCTTTGGGGTGATGTTTTTGGTTTAATCTGGTCACAAAATCTTGGCCTATATCTTCTCAAAGAAGGACCTCAACTTGAGGAAACATCATTGGATCGAGTACTTTCAGGGGTTTGACATTGAAATTTCCTATAAGCTAGGAAAGGGTAACATGGTTGCCAACGCTTTGAGCAGAAGAGTTACAGGGCATGATTTGAGGAAGTCCAGTGATGCATGGACTTTGATGGGGCTCTTTTGCTTAGATGCATATAGAGACAAAGGAGCACAATGAAGGTGTGTTATTGGTGAGAATTTAGTTGAATCCTTCTCTAGTGGAGCTAATTCAGCAAGAAAAACCTAGTGATGATATTTTTCAGTGGTCAAAGTAGTTTCTTAATTGTGGGGAGAAGTCCTCTGATTGGTCATCAACTCCCAAGGGCATCTTGTTCTTTAAGGGATGTTCAGTAGTGTCATTATCACTTCAGAAGGTGGTGATATAGGATAGCCACCAGTCTCAGTGGGCTGTCTATCCGGGTTCCGCCAAGATGTATTATGATGTATGCTGACAGTTTTGGTGGCCTGGTATGAGATGATACATTCCAAACGTCATGTTGAGATGCTACGCATTCTAGTAGGTGAAAGCAGAGCATCAAATGACCTCTGGTTTGCTCCAGCCGTTACCCATTCATACAAGGAAGTTGGATGAGGTCATTATAGACTTTACTATTGGATTTCCTTGTACATATCAGGGTAATAATTCCATTTGGGAGGTGATTGATCATTTGACCAAATTATCCCACTTCATTCCGATCAGATATACAACTACAATGGATGAGTTGGGCTGTTTGAATCTTCAGGAGGTGTTAAGGATCCATTGTGTGCCTTCAGAAATTGTCCGAGATAGAGACCCCCATTTCACTTCTCGATTATGGGAAGGCCTTAAGAAGTCCTTGGGGTATCAGATTAAGATGAGAATGACATACCATCATCAAATGGATTGTCAGACAGTGTGAGCGAATCCTATTTTGGAGGACATGATCTGTGCATGTGTTCTAGACTTTGGAGGTTTCTGGGATAGCCACATAGGATTGGTTAAGTTTTCTTATACAAACAATTACCAATCCTTGATTTGAATGACTCCTTTTGAGGTGCTCTCTGGTCGACTCTGTTGGTCCCCCCTGTGTTGGGCTGAGGTAGGTGAGACCTCACTTCTGGGGCTGAGTCTAGTGCAAGAGAAATATGAGATGGTCAAGTTGATCAGGCAGTGCTTATTGATATCTTAGAGTCACCATAAATCCTATGATGACCAAAGGCATCATGAACTAGAGTTCGTTTTGGGTGATAGGGTATTCTTGAATGTGGCCCTTCGTCCAGTCCATCGTCAATTGGGAAAGTAAGGGAGGATGATTCCACAATATGCCAAACCTTTTGAGATCACCGAGCATATTGGAAAGGTGGAATACAAGTTTTCCTTACCATATCAAATGAAATCCATCCATGTTGTATTCCTTTTCTCATATTTATTGAAATATAACTTGGATCCATCCCATGTACTAAATTGGGAGGAGTTGGATATAGATACTGATTTATATATTTTTGAGTGGCCAGTACGAATAGTTGATTCACAAGAGAAGGTGATTTGAGTAAAGTCTATTACATTGGTTCAAGTCCTTTGGAAGCACGTAAATGATGTCTATGAAACTTGGGATCAAAATTTGTCGGTTGAGAAGGAGTACCCATTCTTTTTTTCCGATCAAGCTTCGGGTTGACTTTGCTGGGTGAAAGTATTTCAAGGTGGGGAGAATTTTCACATACATGAATTATTTAAATGGTAAATTTCATTTAATTTCCATTTTTTCATTATTTTGGGGGTTTAACATGCATTTTTGGAGGAAGGGGTGAGTTTTCATGATTTGGGACAAACCATGAGCCCATTTCAAGATTTAAAAACGAATTTTGTTTCTTTTAGAACTCTTTAATTTTTCAACATTTTACACCCATTACATTTACAAAATGGACTACCCTGACCTATCAACACCACCATATTAAATTGGACCCTTTATGAATCCATAATCATGGTGGATTTGGGTTTTTATTTAAGGAATTGGGCTAACACAAAAGCCCATTTCTAGTTTTTAAAAAAAATCGTTTATTTAATATCTTCTTCAATTTTTATGATTTTTTGGTGATTCTAACTCTCACTAAAGCCCAATGACCCTAGGAACACCCCATTCTCTTTACCCCCTATTTAGATCTCATATTTATGGAAAATTAGGGAAAAAATTCTTAGTCTTTCTCAAATCATCCAGATTTGAAGAGGTAAATTGGTTCCTTTGTAACTCTTTCAATTTTTACTCTTTCACCCCATTTCAATTATCACATGACCTTATCAGCCTTATTCGAACCTCAATCACATTTTTGGATATTATAGAATTCTGCTACTGGTGTATTTGTGGTGATTTCTTCAAGATCCCTCAAGTAAGTGGGTCTCCTTCTTCCTTTTTTCCATTTGCTTAGGGTTTCTTCCATTTTCAGAGGGTTTCTTTATTTTTATATTGAAGTTCCTAATTTCGAGAAAGTGGGAATTATAAACTAGGTTTTTATATTGGATTTATTGTTCTAATATTGTGGTTTTAGGCTTGATCTATGTCCCTTATGGTGCGGTGGTGGTGAAGTTGAACATTCACACAAAGATTCATGGGTTTTGACACTTGTGGTAGGTGATTTTATGTGTAAGCACTTTTAGCTGAGTTAGATTTTCTTAATTTCCCTTTTTATCACATTTCTCCTTCACTATCCTTGATGCTAAAGTTAGTTTTAGTGACGTTTTTTGAGTAAATGATTTTTAGGTACCAATTTTGTGTTAAATTATGTGCTTTACATGTCTATTTCAATGTTATTCCAATTGGGGTTGTTTTATAACTCTTGTAATGGATTTTTAAAAAATGTTTTGGTGCTTAAAATTCTATTTTGGTTAATATGGGTATGCACATAGTGCTCAAAGTGGGGTTTTTAATGGATTTTATGTGCAAAACATTGTTATGTTTTGTGAAGTTATTCTATTGAGATTCTAAAGGTTTTATTGAGTGATGCAAGTGGTGAAAAGAATGTGTATCTACTATTTTGAGTTTATTATGACCAGAAATGACGTGTTTATGTGATAATGGCTTTTGGTAACTTGTGGAAATGGTTTGAGCATAATGGGAGAAACCCAAGTATCTAGGAGGGAAGATATGTACTAGTATGCTAGTGATCCCAAGTGGTATTTTCCTTGTTTCTATGAGAAAAATAGATAAAAAACAATAACAAAACCATATTAATGATGGTTTGTGACCACTAGGTTATGGTTGCATTCCATAATATTGGATCTCGCATAAGAATGGATTTTTCTATTGCTACATTACACTGAGGTACGAGGTACATGGGGCCTTGGACTAACTAATGCCTTGGGGGTGTTCCTGAGATTGGTTCTCATTGAATCTTTTATATTTATCTATGGAATATGGTAGTTTTGATTGGAAAATAAAGTATCTTACTTTTTTTATTGAAATTTTCTCAATCATACAAAATTTCCTTTGAAAACTATTTACATTTAAAAGTTTTATTCTTAAGAAATTATTTCCACCACTTATTGTTTATCAAAACTGACATGTTTTTTTCTTGTATTTATTACTATATGGAATATCATGGTGTTATAATATTAGTATTAGGCTCAAATAATACTTACAACCCTGGGTGTAAGTATACTTCTTCATGTTTGATTTAGGTAAAGGCAAGGCCTTGGGTTATGGCAGTTTGGGTTGTTAGTTCCTTCCCTAGGTGTGGTGTTGTGGAGACAGCTTGGGGGTGATGACCCCTTATCACTTGGCTTTATGGGAGATATTTTTACACTACTTTATTGTGTCTTTGGAAATATTGTATCATTTTTGAACATATGTATTCAGTTATTAATTTTAATAAAGGGTTTTTTGGTTTTAATTTTTCAGATTCAATTTATTGTTTGTTTATGGTTGTTAAATGATTCTAAACTCAGGTAAATATTTCCAAAACCATAATTCATGATATTTGAGAACTTCCTCCAGCCCATGGGGATATAGAACACCCTTTGAGCCTTGTCAAGGTCTGGGTCAGGTGCTGGTTTTGATGAAGACAAGATTTGGTTCATGATAATAAAACTATAGTATATACCCGATTCTACAGTTATCATAAATTGAAGGATGAAGGAGGTGGGGAAAAAATATAACAATAAAAGAAATTAAGATAGGTACTTTGAGAAAATTACCTCTTGACTATCATCTCCTTGATAGACCCTTGGGGAACTCAGAAATGGAATTTTGGTGAGACTAGAAGAAGATGGAAATATGGAACATGAGTAGTAGAGGTTTGGGTAGAGATTATAGGAGCTTACATTGTTTGGGAGTTGATTTTGGGTGGTGAGGATTTGTATTTATACACGAGTATAGGTGTGTTTAAGTGATTGAAATAATGATTATTTTCTATTTAGTGCTAAACACATTAAGGTGTAATTAATTGAAAATATTTATACTATTTATTAATGATTTGTTTTATTGTTAGGTTGAGAAATAATTCAAAAAAAATTATTATTTTTAATTTTTAGGTATGTTAAGAATTTAACTTTTAACTTTAACCCTTTTCACTATTTTACTTATACTATGGTAAACATTTTTTTACCATAATTACTTATTTTATACTTAAAATTTAAACTGATGATAAAAAATAATTTGGCCTTTATGATTAAAAATATGGAATATATTTTATCAAATTCAATTAACATAATTGAAAAAATTAGATTTAAAATTAATACCACACACATAATGAAAAGTGGATTTTTAAAGTGAAACATTTTGAAGTTTGAAATGTTTTAATATCCAATTTCAATGTGAAATTAATACCAATGACCTAAATTGGATTTCTTGATCTATAAAAGAATTAATTATACTTTAAAACAAATTTATTATATAATTTATTTATATAAATAAATAAAATGGAAAAAAGTTTTCAATGAATATGCGATATCATTCACTATTCATCAAAAAATGAAACTTATCAGAAAAAACAAAAAATTTACCGTAGGCCAATTTTTATTTTTTTAATTCTAAAATTAAGATTATTTTTACAAATAAATTTTTTAATTGTGTTAAAATATAGTTTTAAAACAATGGCACCCTTAAAAGGTAGAAAGACTACCTATAGAAAAATATAGATTTTAATACTTAAAAAAATATTTATTATTACCTTAAGCCTATCAAACTTATTTATGAATCTAAAAACATTTTAATAAATATATAAAATATAAATTTAATTAACATCATTCAATAATAGTGATTAATTTATTTTGATAATACTAATATTTTTGGAAACAAATTGTTCTATTGGTACATAGGTTGTTACATTATCCCCCACTTCTGGAAATTACAATATATCAATTTTATTCACTTACTAAAAAATTGTTGATATTTTTACCTCATATTATTTTCTAATTACCATGATTCTTCATCAAGTATAAAGTGTTTCTAAAAAATCTTAACCTGAAGAATCCACTTATTTTTAAACTGTTGCTCATGGCGGCCAAGAACCTGAACTGTTTGTTCATCATAAGAAATATTATCGTCTAACTGAACTAATTCAGGCCTCAAAAAATGAGATAAATATAGAATATACTTTCATAACATTGATACATGAATAAATTTGTGTTCCTGAGAAAAAGTTAGAGGCATATCCACTTGGTAAGAAACTAATCTATCATTCTGTAGGATTTATCCTATGGTGAAATGAACAATGGACTCAACTTCCATTTCTTACCAAAACACATCACACTATTCTACGGAGAAAATTTGAGAAACACAGGATCACCTACCTTAAAATAATGATATTTACTCTGGCTATCTACATAAATTTTCTTCCTTTTATAAGATGACTTCATGTGTTGCTGAATTATCTTAACCTTCTCAACCATTTCCTCTACCAATTCTGGTCAAAAAACATTCTTTCTTTTATTTCATCCCAAAAATCTATAGTTAGATATAGATTTCAATATAATGCCTCAAAAGATTCTATCTTTATATTGGAATTAAAACTGTTATTATAAAAAAATAACCAATGAACGATTTTGATCCCAAATTCCCTGATAATCAACCGAACAGGCTCGAAGCATATCCTCCAATGTCAGAATTGTTCAATTAGATGATCCATCATATTGATGATGAAAATAAGTGCTAAAATTTAATTCAGTTTCCAAATACTTTTATAGTCCCTTCCAAAAATTAAAATTAAACATGATATCATTGTTAGATACAATAGAGAGAGAGGAACTCCATGTAACCTGACTATCTCTTTAATATAATGTTGATAATGTTTATCTAAAGACATGGTATCTCGAATAGGAAGGAAATGAGAAGATTTAGTTAGTCCATAAAAAATAAACCAATTATCATTATTACCTAGATAAGTATTTGGAAATCCCACGATGAAATCCATTGGTATATTATCCACTTTCCACTATGGTAATGGAAAAGGATAAACCATCCCATTCGGTAACATTCATTCTTCATTAACCTATTGAAAATTCAAACACATCAATGTAAATATAGATTTTTTATTCTATCCCACCACTAATACTCTTGATGGTCTCTATACATATTATTACTTCTAGGTTGAACTGAAAATAGAGAACTATGAGATTTACATACCAACTCTATCTTCAAATAGGAATCACACAGTACACACAATCTCTTCCCAACTCCCAAAACAAAATCATTATCAATGTTAAATTCAATAAAATTATCATTTCTAACCTTATATGTTTTTTTTCTATAACTCCTAATCACCATTCTAAGATTACTTAAATCTATTTGACAGAGATGATTGAACTAACATCTAAAAAATTTTAAGTCCCTACATCCAAAATTTATAATCCCGAATTCATCATGTATTTAACAAAATTATCATTTTTCAAACATAATATGGTTAACGATGAATGGTATTTTCTACTCAAGGTATCACCCACTTTGTTTTCATTTCCAAGATTGTAATTGATTGTGAAATAATAATACATAATCAATTCCAACCATTTTAATAACTTTATATTCAAAAAATTCCATGTAAATATATAATTTAAACATTTATGATAAGTAATATTTTGAACTTGGCTCCATATGAGTAATGTCTATTTTTTTTTAAAGAAATACCACAACAGCTAATTCCAAATCACGTGTAAGATAATTTTTCTCATGGTGTTTAAATTGAACTAAATCATAAGAAATTACCTAATCATTCAACATCAAAACACAACCAAGTACCTTTAATAATGCATCATTGTATAAAACTAAATCACCATTCTTCAAGGGTCGGACAAAAACATGATTATTTACCAATCATCA
The DNA here is from genome assembly GCA_963277665.1 of Viscum album. Taxonomy (NCBI): domain Eukaryota; kingdom Viridiplantae; phylum Streptophyta; class Magnoliopsida; order Santalales; family Viscaceae; genus Viscum; species Viscum album. The sequence continues at coordinate 1,724,164,596 of OY728152.1, read as the reverse complement.
TTTTAATCTCTAAAAACAATCATCATATTCTTTTGTATAAATAAATTTAAATAATTTTTGTGTTAACTTACATAGTGAGAGAGATAAAAATGAAAAAGTTTCAATAAATAATCATTAAAATCCTACTAATCTCTGAAAAATATGAATCTCATTAAAATTTGTGGGTCTTGGAAATTCATCAACTACTTTTGTTTTGAAGGTATCTTCCGCAATTCCATATTTAATTATAATGTTCCAATGAAATGAAATGTATCATAATGAAAAATCCCAATTGATAAATTTTCTATATAACATATTTTATTTAAGGGTTGGTATAATAATTCATATATGTTTTCCCTGATCCTCATATCATTTTGAATAAATAAAAATTTCATCAATAAAAATAGGCACAAAAATATACAAATATTCATGCATGACTCTCTTCATATCATCCATAAATATAGAAGGGGAATTTGTAAACCCAAAGGGAATATGTACAAATTATAAATACCCATATCAAGTCTAAAATTATATTTTTAGAATGTCATACTCCTTCACCTACATCTGATGGTACGCAACCCAAGATCAATCTTTGAAAAGTACATCGCCCCAGGAGATGATCAAACAAATCATGGATATGAAGCAAACGATACCTGTTCTTAATAGTGATTTTATTTAAATTTATATAATAAATAAAAAGCCTTATGTAACAATATTTCATTATAAAAAACATAAAAGGAGCACCATATGGTGATGGGATAGGTCAAATGATACCATTATCTAATAATTTTGGAAATTGGGGTTTCACTTCCAAAAGTTAGACAAGTTTTATTCGATAAGGGGTTTTGAAATAGGATTATCTTCATAAAATAATTCTAAAGTAATATCAACCTATTAATGTCAAATAATACCAGGAAATATTATGAAAAAAACATCCTTTCATTCATTCAAAATTAGAACATCACTATTTTTAATAGTTCCGTTTTATTCAAATACATTAGCCAAGTAAACTTCACTACAATTTTTATTGAATTTCTCTACCTCTTGGTAGGTTATTAAAGGAATGATATCACTAAGAATAACATTATTACCTCTAAAATATATCTTATAATGATAAAATGAAATCTAATACATACAAAAAATAATATCTCACTAAAATATTAGCAGGTCAATAACTTTTTCAATAAATACCCTTTCACTAAAAAAATATGAAGATTTTTATAAATCTTGGTTTCTTTAATACATCCACACAATGTTTTTAAAAAAATACATATCATAATTTCATGATGTTATATTCTTAGTATTATTGAAAATTTCATAAAAATTAATGAATGTGATTATATAGAGTAAAAAAAATACTAGCATATTTTTAAATCACAAGTAACATACCTATCACCAATTAATTTAATGACCCAACATCAACCATAGTTGAAGAAAAAGTCTTTTCCACACCCTTATATTTCTAATCATAATGATTCCACCCAATTCGACTTTATTTGTAGACACATTATAAAAATTCCTTAAATCATTTTTATTAATGAATCATACCATCATTTTTTCATTAATTGTCTACTCAGTATACTTATAGTCAGGATTCATGTGACCCGTCTTTCAAAATTTCATGAAATTACTAGATTTTGATATAAGTTACCCGAGGTGGTTATTATTGCACTTTTAACAAGCTATAAAATTAATTTTTATACATACAAATTTATTTTAATAATTATTCCTCAATTCTTTCCAACCTGAACAATACTTGTTCTTGTAATCAATTACCACAGAAGTGTCAATAAACTCAATATCAACTATATCAACACAATGAACAAGTTTCCCATAGATTTTAATCTCCCATGAATCCAAAGCTCTTCATTAATTTGGTTTCAAACTAGAGTAAAATTTATTAATTAATTATCAATGTACCTAAAAAAATCTAGTATGTAACTAAAAAATCTTATAAACATGGCTTCATAAGAAGATCTAAAATAGTCATCCTTACGTCTTAGTTCTTGGAATTGTTTCTCAATTCTGTGTCAAATGGTTTTAGGAAAACACATATATAGAAAAATATTCTTAAAATAAATCCATTCTAGAATGACCAAATCATCATTTTATCTAGTATTCCTAACCTGATACCACCATTTGTTAGCTTCAACTTTAAAATGATAAATTGACAGGGATACCATTTGGCCTTCCAAACATCCGATGACTTTGAATATCTTTTAATGAGAGTTGATTCATCCTTCAACTACCACTGGATCTGAGGTTCCACATAATGATGTAGGATATTGCCTAATAAAATGAACCACTACTGAAATATTTATTCTTGGTTGATTAGGTTACTCCATTTCATGTATACCACCTCAATTTATCGCTTGTGTCAACTGAAAAATCACAAAAAATTGATCTATTCTGATTCCAACGATCTTGGGATACTTATTTAGAATGATGTTTTCCTCATGATTCCTTCCCACCACAACTTCCCTATTTACTCTAAGGAAAAACATTCAAAGAATACATATATAAGATAATGAAACATGGTAATATTAAAATTATATATCATTTAAAATTAATCCCAATTTAAATAACACTAATGAGTATTCTATTAACATTTTCATAACTCCTAAATTTATCTAAAACATGGCCTAATACCAAATATAAGGACCTGAACTTAAACATTACACATTATAATTATTTTAAACTATAATTCTATATCATTCATTCCAAAATATCTTTTAGTATTAGATTTTTATAGAATTACGAAAACACTTAAAAAGTGAAAACATAAATTAATAGTGCTATATTATATTATGTATCCACTTTTTCCACCAAAGGAATCTATTTAAAAAACAAAACATGTTTTCTCTTATTGTAAAATCATCATAGTTTTTCACTTGTTCACATCGTTTTCTCTATTATCTCATAAATCATATGATTTTTTTAAAAACGGGGTGATCATAAATTCTTAGCAAGGAAAATAAATGGAAGGAAAATGTTATTCCATTGAAAATCCATAAAAACATTTTCATAAAAATAGAACTTTTAATTTGGAAAATTGAACAATATTCTCAGTAAGATAAATATTTTAATTTTTTAAAATCAATCGATTTTCATGAAAAATAAAGAGGAATAATAGAAAATAATAGTAGGTAAAATGGTACAACATTTTATAAGTCACCCTTAAAAATAGAATAAATAATTTGGGCAACCTTCAACTTTGGAGTATCTAATGCATTGGAAGTTGTCACATAACCACCCCTCATAGGATTATCATAGAACCACCCATCATTGGTTTATCATGTAACCACCTGGAATGAGTTTATTATATAAAAAACCATCATTGTATTATCACATAAACTCCCAAAATTATAAAAACAATTCCCCATACAAATATCATAATCATAAATCATGAAATATTGCATCATTAAAACACTCATTGAATAAAATTAATTTTTCATTTTGAAATCACTCATTTTGAAAAACTATGCACATTCAAAATAAATCATTTTCCTTGAAAGTAATGATATAAAAATGTTTGGTAATATTAAAAATATTAACATGGAATGAATGTGTAAAATTCCAATCATTCTATATATGTAATTAAAACATTATTTTTGAAAGTGGTACCATAAAAGAGAATTTTTAAAATAAATCCCCTTACAGATATTTTATTTTTGAAGAGAAACTAAATAAAATGAATAGATTATGTATATTAAATGTGAATAGAAAAAAATCAAGTTGAAATACAAAAAAAGGAAAATAGAAATTATTTACATAGATAATAATATAATTCCATTATCAAGGAAGTTGATATTTTACCCAAATAATGGAAAGTGGGTTAATAATTATATTACATCACATTTGAATTTCTTAAAAAATGTTCAAACCTCTTGTAAAATGTTATAAAAAAATTTATTAACTCATAAATATTTTATATACATATTTTTAATACTTTATGTGATGATTTTATAACATATTTTGACTGATTCACTAATAATACTTCATTATTTTCATGGCTTCAGTTGTTTATATTTCATCATTTTGTGGTTGGTTTTACTTATATATAATTATGGATGTTCCTGTAAAGTGGAATTAAAACTCCATATGTGGAAATAAATTGTTTTAATCATCCTACATAAGTTTTAATGGTCCCTTATATCATTTTTATTTCATACATGATGATATTTAATTGGATAAAATGTTAATGATAAATGCTTAGTTTATTTTGGCAGTTTTTTGAACATCGCAAACTAGAATGTTATTATTTAATTTTATGTGTGTATATTAGATCTATAAAATGAAATAGGTTATAATATAACTTTTTAAAATATTATTTATACATAATTATTCTTTTATGACCATCCCTGAAGGCGGTAATAGAAAACAAAAAATCATTATTCACGGAAATGGTAAATCGACATAATATGGTCAATAGTTTAATTTCTTTTAATACGAGGATATAAGAAATGAAATATATGTGAGATAATAAATCATAATTAAAAAAATATATTATATAAATTATTATTTATTTATCATTAATTTATGGATGAATTATGCATTGAGAAAGTAGTAAAAGAATATAAATTAATATTTGTACTTCGAGAAAATTACTTCTTGAATATCACCTCCTTGAGAGACCATTGAGGACCTTGAAATGGCCTCCTGGTGAGACCATAAGAACTTGGAAATGGTTATAGTGAGTGAGAGAAGTTTTAGAATATATTTTAGGATATTCAATGCTTTTTGATTCGAAATGGGATGGTAAGGGGTGGTATTTATACTTGAGGAGTGGTGTGTTTAAGTGATTAAAATAATGATTATTTTGTATTTAAAGACAACCAAATTGAGGTGGAACTAATTTAAACAAATTATATTTTTAGTAAATGTTTTTGGGCTTGGTTAGGATCATTAAATACTACAACCAGATATTAAATGTTTTAATATTTAGGTATATTAAGCTTTTTCAATTTATCCTTAACCCTTGTCACTATTTTACATATACTGCTTTAAATACTTTTTTTACCAAAATATTTTTTTTATAGATAAAAAAAATATACCATAAAACATAATATGAAACTTATAATTAAAAATATTGAATCAATTTTACCAAATTAAATTCACATAATTGGAAAAAATATATTTGAAATTAATCCCATAGACAGAACAAAAAAGAGGGTTGTTTAATTGAAATATTTGAAAGATTGAAATGTTTTTGTATTCAATTTAAATGTAAAATTAATACCAATGAAATAAATTGGTTGTATTGATGTTATAATTTAACTAATTAAATTTAAAAGTAATTTAAAAAATAATTTAACAATATAAATAAATTAGATGAAAAATGAGTTTTCAAAGAAAATGCAGTATTTTTCACAATTCATTAAAAAATGAAACATGTCGAGAAAATACCAAAAATTAAACATAAGATAATTTTTATAATATGATATAAAAAATTAAGATTATTTTTTCAAATAAAATTTATAAAAGTGTCATCATTTAGTATTAAAATATGCACGATATCATAACGCGGAAAAAACTTCCATTAGAAAAATATATATATTTTATATTAAAAAAAGGATTTATTTTTACCTTAATCATATCAAACATATTTGGTAATTTTTAATAAATTTTATTTTGTATATAAAATATAAAATATTATAATTAATATATTTCACCAATAGTGATTAATTTAATTTAAGAATATAAATAACTATTAAAAAATATTATTCTATCAGTACCTAAGTTTTACATATATAATTATAGAAATTGATTAATGTCATTGATCACAATAAGGTGAATGATAAATATAATGTTAAGTGACTAAAAAATAAATATATAATGATATTAAGGACTATATTATTTATTGCATATGATTTTAACTAAGTATTATTTTTGTAAGATACTTTTCCTGGAGTTGAGAAATTACTTCACAATATATAGTGAATACATGGTAAAATATACTTAATTTTAAAGTATAATTTCATCCTTTATCTAATTTCCACAATAATATCATATTTTTATTTAAGTGATGATTATTAAAGATGAATTTTTCATGCCTAAAGGAATATAAATATACTTTTAATGGATTATATAACCATAAAAGGGGTAACAAACTATACCAATTTTTTTTGACATTAACCAAAAATAAAATGGTTATAGCGTAGTAAGGTAATTATTAAATTGAATAATCCATCCTATAATACATTAATCATCACAATTTAAGATTAATAAAAAAAGTTAAAAATAAATCATTCAGAAATAAAATTACTTTATATCCCAAATATTCTCAATATAATAATCATGAAACAGTGTTTTAACCTCAAAGGTTTCCTAATAACATTAAAATTAGAATAAAAAAAATATGGTGATCTATTTAATCACATATTCACCACATCGCTTTTTAATCCCCTGGTTATCTATGAGTTAAAACATTTATTCCAATATTTACCACAATATCCAAGATCATATAAACCGTAAATGTTATCAATACCTTAAAGATTATTTCTGAGTTAATTTAAGTTCCTAAATCATGCTAAACCAAATCGTTACATGTAAATAAACCTAATAAAATGTCTACTAAAATGTAATTAATCAATTTATGATCTAATCCTTTTAATCCTTAATGAGGTGTCTAGTAAATTTAATTTATGATCATACTAATTCTTATAGACTACTTTTGGTATCCATACCTCTTAATATAACCTCACATGAAGACATCCAAATCTACAATGTTATCTAAACCATCTATCCAATAATAACTCTTTGGACCAAGACATAAACATTAAATAATATTTATTTTTATGTCATGAATTCATTATCTTAAATGTGTGTATCTTTTTAGGTATAGAGTTATAGAGAATTAAGCCATAACTCATAAATAAAAAAACAAAAAATAATATGCGGACACTTCCAATTAGTATCAATTTTTCCATTAATGTAAAATAATTTAAAGAAATCATTATTTATTTTCATTGAAAATCTTTAAACCTTCAACATGAATTATTTATTTGTCTTAAAACTCCTTAAACCCTATTATAAAAATTTTAAAAACATCGTTTGAGCACATAAATATCTTTAATGGACATAAAAAATAAATAAAACCATTATTATAGTGAAAAAATAGAAAAAACAAATCATATAAAGTTTACCTTTAGCTTATATGTTATTTGATATTATGAAATAAAAAATTTCACAAGAAAAAAAACGAATTTTATTTTCTCAAAAAAATCCTTAAAACCCCATAATAAGAAATTAAAAATCCATTTTGTTTACTTAGAACATCATATCCATAAAACCCTTAGAGAACACATTTAATTAGAATAAAAGTACTACTGATTTCCAATATAATAATTACCAAATTCAATGGATAACTATGATTATGACCACACTTCTTCTAATATATATTGGGATCACCCATTTTGGATGTTCTGTAATGGGGCTCACCCCTTTATATAAGCTAAATTAGGATCACCCCTAAGATTTAATGTGAATCAACCATTCATATAAGTTATATCGGGCTCACCTATTTCATATAATTCTCATATATCATATCATGAATAAAAAATTTTATGATTTCACTTTTCCATCATAAAAAATTGGAAAAATCCTTTTAAACTTTTAATAATACCAAATTTGGATATCAAAAATCCATTTTTAAAAAGTTTCAATATTAAAATAAAATTTTCATATAATGTTTTTAGTATCAAAAACCCAAAACAAGGAACTATTTTTTATTTGAAGAATACCTTGATGCATGAAGGTGATGATACAAATAAAATAATGTCCATGTAAGTAGAAAAATTCATTGACAGTGTAAATTTTATAATAGATAATTAATTTTGTAATTTTGAGAAAACATTCTTTATAAAACACATAAAAATATTCATTTTATTTAAATTTAAAATAACTAAAAAGTGACATAAAATGTAAATCATAAATATTATATCTATATATATATAATTTAAAATATCATGTTAAATATCATGGTCATGGAAGAGAAAGAGTTGGATTGGAAACTATAAAAGAGGATTTTCTTAAAGAAAAGTCCCTTATCACTTGGGAACAAATTGAATTGTAAGACAGTTGAAATAATAAAACTAAATTAAAATTTTAAAATCATTATAATATATACATTAATGATATAACATGTTTAAGGTTATTTATATACACATTCAAAAAAATATTTGTTCATAACATCTAAATATGCCTCAAAGAAAGGAATGTGAGACAAAGTCCCTTAAGTTTAGTCTAACTTGTCATGTGCATCTTTATAATATTGAATAATAAACATACGTTATGTATTAAATTTCGTGAGAAAATTTTTAATTTTTTATATTTTTCTTTTCTTGATTATTATAATGTCATATTAAATTACATAATCAATTTATTTTATGTTTTATGTTTTTTCCATAGTCATCTTATGGGTCAAAAATGAATTTGGTAGGATGACTATGGTAAAAATTTCATTATATAATCATATAAAAAATAATAATCATTAAATATTTATCCATTTTAAACATAAATTATACTTTTATGACATATTATTAATGACCGTTATGAGAGATGATTTACATGACAATCATGGAGATAGTAGGCCATAGATACAATATGAGTTATGTTTCCATTTTTCAATGATCATTAAGGAAATAAGGTGTGAAATATTTTTTCATTAAGAATTAAAAAAACATCTTAAATACCATATTAGTTATATAAATACACTTATATACATCACCCATGTGGTGTGGTGATGAAAATAGAGTCACATAACTTAATGAAGGCAATAATCCACACATACATGAACGACGTTATCACTTTTTTCATTTGTTGAATGCAAATGGATGTAAATTATATATTATATTTTAATAATGATAAATTGGGAATTTATATTATAATGATTTAATTTATATCACATATATTCATTATAATTACCCTTATTTCCATCCATGTAATGCGTTGGTGAAAAACGAATACCATCCCTTCACGAGGCGATAATCCTCTATGCACATGAGTGACATTGTCATATCCACTGAAGAATAGAAATTAAAAATATATATGATATAAATACTCTATAGGTATAATAATATTATAATTATCATATATATAATAATTTTATCCATCATCACTCCATACCGTGAGAGGTGATAATGAAAAATGAAGGACATTGGTTCATGATGAGGTTACCCTCTATACACACGTATGATGGTCTCGTAACCCATTTAATGGAAGTGGAGATGTTATTTGGTTATTAAAATATTAAAAAGATAGAAAATTATAGGGATTATATTGAAAATATAATATCATCATTGTTTAACAATAAATTAATGAGTTGTAAGAAAAATAAAAAAATACTCATTGAATAATGTTACCTATTATTCAGGTATCTTTTTTTTGGTTTTTACCATGGGCCTTCCAAGGATTGATTTAAGAAAAAAAATGTCTTCTTTGATTAATATATGGATTTATAGAATTTATTTTTCATGTAATGGGAGAACCAATTAATTTTTATCATGTGAATAGAGGAAGAGATTGCATGGCCTTTTATAAGGGAGGTGAGTGTCACACATGTAAATTTTGAAAAGAATGAATTAATATCACATTTTTTCACTAACTTGGGATCCAATAACGAAAAATTATAGATTATAAATTTAATTAGTTTTAAAAAAAATCTATAAAATATTTTTATAAATTTTTAGTCATTTTAAAACTTATAATTTTAATTCAGGCCCCTAGTTTACAAATTTTTACTATAACCACTATAATTATTTTTTTACTGTTTTTATTATTAACGTTGGAAAAAAAATTATTTGAAATTAGTATATAATATAAATTACTCTAATTCCAAATATTGAATTAAATTTTATGAATTCAATTCTTTAAAATTTTGAAATTTATTTTAAAATTATTCCCATAGAGGAGATGTGAAAACATGACTTCAATGAGAAATGTTCATAAATTTACAATGTTTTTATATCCAATTAGATTTTGAAATTTATTATAGAGAACTAAATTGGATTTATATAATTATATTTTAACAAATTATAATTAAAAAACAATTTTAAACATAATTTATCTTTATAAATAATTTAAATGAATATTCTGTTTTCAAATTCAATTAAGTATTTTTTATTATTTATCACAAAAAAATAATCTTTTCATTTTTTTTAAAAATCACCATAATATAATTATAAAAATATAACTTAAAAATTAATATTCTATTTTTAAATAAATTTTCTATATATTAAAAAAATTAAAATAAAACACACAGACACAACTAAATAAATGTTTTTTCAAGAAGTATATTTTTAACTCAAAAAAATGATTCTATATTAACTCAATTAGCAAAAATTATTTTTATATGAATATAAATTAGTATTTTTTAATATATACTATAATATTTCCATTTAAAACATTTCTTATTATTTATTATCTTATATAATTAATATGGATAAACATTGGATGCTTTGCAACAATATTAAAAAAAACCATATTTTATACCAAACAGAAAAACATATACTAAAATCCATTATAAATTTGACTCTAAAGGAAAAAAGAATATTATATATAACAAATTAAACTTATTTTACTTTAAATGGGATTATTAAAATAATGATATTTTTAAATTACATTAATTAATGAAATGAAATGACTTTATTGAAAAAATTGGTAATTTTCACTATTCAATGAAAAATCAATATTTTTCAAATAATCCAAACATTTCACCCAAAGTAAAATTCTATATTTATATTCAAAAAATAATGATAAATTTATCAAATAAATACTCTAAAAGTCAAAACAATTGTTTATATTATATAAATTGTTTCAGAAAAAGAAATAAAATATCATTTCTGAGAAACCATCTTTTTGAAGAATAAGATCACATTACTAAAAATTGATTGACTATTTACTATAAAATTTTCAATAATATATATGTTTGTATATCTAATAAATTATTTAAATCAATTCTTACATTTATTTTAAAGGATAATATATAATTATTTTATATATATCTCACGATTCGTTTAATCTTGGTGTCACATGTTGAATACTCTATTTAACTTAAAAATATTGGGGTTTCATATACCATAAGTTATTGAAGAGATTAAATTTATTTAAAAATAAATATATCATAATATATCATGGTGTTAAAACATTTTATAATATTATTGTTGTGTTCAATTTATTCAATCAAAAAATATATTATTCTTTTAGAATCATGGGGTGTTACAAGTACATTCTCAAATAGTACTCGATCCAATGACTTGGAAATACATCAATTTATAATCCAAAACAAGGACCTAATAATCCAATCTTGGTCTGAAAGCCTTAAAAATTACATTTTTTATATACTAATATTCAATTTATCATGATTCAATGACCCAAACATCATCTAAAACCTTTAAAAAATTACTATCAATGTGACTGTGGGGTGACTATACCCCCAGTTTATATCATCAAATCAATGACTCAATAAATCAATTTATAGTGAAAACCCTTCATCCACTTTTTAAAATTTGAAAAACCACCATAAATGAATCATGTTGTGAACTTAAGTGACATGTAATGAAAATTTAGGTTCTTCCTAGGGACCCCTCTACTATCCCTATTTGAATACCTGAATCACCATAGTACACACTATGAATCTTGTAAATAATGTGAATGACCTATTCATATTGTGAATAACTCGAAAATTTACTTTTCAGAAGCCTAAAATCTCAAACACTCCTCAAGAACACACATAAACTAAAATGATGTCCTCTTAACCAAAAAAACATCTCAAAAACATTATTTATTGCTGATAAAATGCTAAGAATTTAATTCTAAGTCTAGGTTCTCAAAATATACCTTCTTCCCACAAAATTTCATAAACCATCTTAATATGAGGTATTATAGTATGGTAAAAGGCCTCTTTGTTTAATCGTCTATAGAATTCTATTTAGGAAAAAATCATTATTTTTATAAACTTAATATAATTTTATAACTATCCATTTAATGAAGTCATGAAAAATGAGTTGTAAAATTTCATTAATAATGTAGTCTTTAAATACTAATAAATGACATTTTCAACATTACATTGGGTTAAATTAAATAAAATTGTAAATATTTTGGTTTTTAGAATCATAAATATGTTATAAGTATCATATATATACATTGTTTCCATCCTTATGAGAGCCCATTTATGGTAGAAATGAAAAATGGATCACATATCTTCATAGTGGTGGTAATCCCCATACACCCATGAGAAACGTTATCATTTTCCATCATAAAAAATGAGTAAGATAGAAATTAATAACATATCTTTACCTAATCATAATAATGTCATAACAATATCATATACTCAATAATTCGATCTTTATAACCATCCATGAGCTACGGTCAAGGAAAATGAAACACATTGCTTCTTGTTGGTCATAGTCCACACTTATTCATGTGTGATGTGTTTATTTTACATTTGATGAAAATGGTGAGGGAAAATTGTTTTATCACTTAAAAAATTAAATTTCAAAATATTTTAGATATTTATTTTATTCTATAATAAAGGTTATGATATGTTTGAATTAGGTCAAAGAATAAATAATCAAAATAGAAATCATGAAATTAGTTATGACTTATACCTCATCAATAGATACCCTACTTTTGATTGATATTAATGCCATTAAAGGATTGGTTTTTGGTCAAAACATGGGATTTTGGACATAAAAATAGATGTTAATAGTGGTTTTTGGAATGGGTTTTTGGTGAAAAATGAACTTGAGTTGTGTTTTGAAAAAGTTTAAGTGAGTCAATTTTATAGGAAAATATCAGTAACAATTTTGTTTTCAATATTTAAGTGTCAGGAATATAATTTTAAAAAATAAAAGTTAAAAATTATTGAACCATGAATGATATTACTGAAAATAAACTATAATAATGAGTTAACCATTGTATTTTTTAATGAATAAAAATAATTTTTAAAAATTAAATAACATTTAATGTAATTTTTAGGACTATTGGATTATTTTGTCTTTAAATTTATGAAGGTAAAAATTTAATTCATAAAAATATAATTTCAACATAAAAAGTAACTTATAGTTGTCCAATAAATTCGCTAATCACTATAATTTATCAAAAAATAATACCTTTAATGTTTTTAAAAATATTTACTTTATTTTTATAATTTTTTACCAAAATATCCATCGACATTGTGTAAACATTATAAGTAATTATAAAAACAATAAAAATATAAAATTATTTTACGTCATGAAAATAAAAAAATAATATTCAAAATAACCATTTATATCTATTAATAATTTTTTTAACCCTATGAAAACATATTAGTGATATTAAAAGAAAGATCATGAAATTTGGTAATTATTCTACACATAAAATAATATATAGGTCAAAATCAGTGGAAAGTGGAAAACAATTACAATATAAGGCGTTGATGTTTGAAATAATATCTTCCAATAAGAATTATAATTTTATTTTGATACATTAACCCACAAATTTAACAATAATTAATATATTTATCTTTTTTCCTGATAAAATCATTATACGATGGTTACTGATCATTATGAAAAAATGAAATCAAACACATTAAAAAATTCAAAAATAAAAAATAAAAATTATAAATATATTTTTAAAGATAAATTCTAAAAGAAATTATAAATTACATTTAATATAAGAATTCAAAAGGAATTGAAAACTGATTTTTAGAAAAGTAACCATTTTATGCATAAAAAGGATTTTATAAAAAAATATTATATTTTATTTATTACCATAAAATTATTTATATTATATCTATTAAATGGTGAAAATTCCACTTTCAATCCCACAAAAAATTTAAGGATAAATTTAAAAAATTTTAAAAATGAAAATTTTAAAAAAACTTGTATGTTCACTATTCAGCAAAAAATCAATCATTAAAAAAAAATCTTATTAATAGGTTCACATGATGATTTCAAAAATACTATCCATTTTATCATATAAAATTTCTAAAAGATCCATAAATTAATCATAATATTTGTGAAAAAATGAAATAAAAACCATTTTTGAAAAAAATGTACTCTTGAAGTATAAAATGAATTTATACACATTCCTTATATAGTAACCACCATTATATGAATGATAATGTAATTTATTAAAAATATGTTGTATAAATTCATTTAAAACCATTCATATTTAGTGATTAAATTAATTTAAATTGATAAAATTGCATTGAGAACAAAAATCACCATTCTATAAAAATATATCTTTTAATTAGATATGATCTTATTTTAAATTAAGTTCTAATTTTATATAAATTAAACCATAAATTTTTGTTAAGGAAAAATTATCTACATATATTTCAGAATATGGTCACAGTTATTCATAACTTGAAATGTAATGGCTCAATTATAATAGTTATATTTAAATAATAATATTTTAATAATATATCGTAGTAACTTTTATGATCAATATTATGTTTGGTACATACAGTCGAACATAATATTATTTTTAAACTAAAATATCAGGTTATTACATTCCACCCCTCTAGTAAAATTTCATCATCAAATTTTTTATTTGATTCACTAAATGTGAATTTATTATAAGATAATAACAATATCAGTTATTGATATTATTGTCATTTTTAATTTTATAGTAAAGGAAAAAAAATATAAATTAATTCACATTGAAAAGAATTATACTTTAATATGATATTATAAATTAGTACCTTGATATTTTAGTGTTATATTATATATAATACTTAACTGATTTGATAAATTATTTTACCATTAAAATATATATTTTATGTAAATATACATACATGAATACTTTTAAATTCATAAGTGGAATTTCATACCTAATTTATGCTTCGATAAGTTTCTAATTATGTCTCATATCTTAATCTAACAAATGAGTATTCAATATAAATTTTTCAAGCCTAAGGAAATAAAATAACTCACTAAGGGATCACACTATTCATAAAATGATAAAAATTTGTTTCTTTTTTTTTTCAATCCATTAATAAAAACAAAAAATGGTTTTTATAAGTTAAGATAATATCTAATTTATATAATCCTTTATATCAAGAAACACTTTATTAATCTCTAATTCCTAAAAAATTACTCCCAAAGTTCAACTTTAAACATTCCAAAAATACCTATCATTATAGCTCGTCAAAATATGCATTTCCAAAATTTAAAACCTAAAAATTAGAAAATATTTGATCACAAATTCTTATAAGTTTAATTTGAAATTTATCTCCGAGTAATTTCAATCACTCATTAAATAAAATACCAAAAATGTATATTCTATAACCATATAATCTCCAAAATATGCTAATATTTTATATAATGAAAACATACATCCTTTAATAAATTAAACCAAAATTTATTCACCATATTATAATTAATGTTATCATTTAATGTTCTCAAAGTAAAAAGCTTATTAAAAATTGAAACCAATCACATAGTCAATAAATCAAATTTCAATCTCATGGTTATTTATTATATAAAATATATGTTCCCAAAAATCAATAAAACTTTTTCCAAATTTTATATAAATTCCATAGCATTAAAGATGACTTTAAACCTAAAGGTTATTAATACCATTCAAATTATGTACCAAAAATATAAAAACATTCACCGTCAAATAATTTTTTTACTAAAACATATACGAACCCTAAGGGATTTATTCCCATGCATGTCTCCCAAAAAACCCTTAATCATATTAGACCCCCATCACATAAATTTTCAAATGGTGTGTGTATTAATTTATACATACCATCAACCTTAGACTTATTAACCCATTTAAAATATCCTAATCTGAATCATACTACCCTATAATGATATCCAAACCCTTATAATGAAACCAATTATAGGGTCCCGTGCCATTAATAACACATAATTATTTGTTTAATATAAAGTATTTCACTTTATTACATTCCCATTATCTTGAAGTTCAATATTTTTTTATAATTTAAAAAACCATTAAATTAAATATAAAAAAATGTCATATAGTTTTATTATTTTTCATAAAAATAATATTAATATATTTATATCCTTGTTTCAATCACGGAATAGTTGCCGCATTGAAGGAAAATTTATTTTATTGGGAGTTGAACATGAAAATTGTTCTGAATCATTCTTAGGACCTATGAGAAATATTTTAAAATGTGGGATGAGTAAAACTATCCTCAGTAAGAGATATGAAAATAATATAAATCCCTTAATACATTAAAATTTTATGAAAAAATATATGGATGTTTTATTTTTTTACATAATAATCATTAAATTCAAAAAAATAATTTTTACATAAAAAACTTCAAGGTAGAAATTTCTTATTAATTATATTATATGGAATCATAATGGTAAAATGATAATCATAATAGTTACATGGAAAACATGAGAACTCATAAAAACCCATTTCCATTAAAAATTTATTTCACCTTTAGAATACAAAAATTGTTTAAAAAAAATCCGCTTATAATTTTTTGAAATATGTATATTTCCCCCTTTACTAAAAATCTAAATGTATTATTTTCTTTTACATACATGGCATGAAGAAAGTTTCACTCTATCTTGAGGAAATAATGTTTTAAAGTTTCCTATACATGCTTCCATGATTATATTCAAAGATAAAAATATTTAAATAATATTTTTTCTATAATATTTTGAAATATTTATATTTGGAAGAATTGGTTTCATAATGGAAAGGGTATTTACCACAAGAAATATTAAAAATATATTTTGAAGTCATTTTCATGCAATATTACATCCTTTGATGTTACATATATTTTACTAGGGATATAATCCAATAATAATATCCTTATTTTTCTATAGATTGTTTATTATTGTGATGTTGAGATTTTTGTGATACTTTTTTATTTTTCATAGTTTATTCAATGATAAAACATTGGAATGTTTATGAAAGGATTTTTTTTCTATTAGTTATGATATAAGATGAAAGTTTTGTAATATTATAGAACACATATATATGATTTTCATTATATGACAGGTGGTCCTTGAATTATATATCAATATAATTAATTGGGTAAATATCAATATCTAATGAGCTAATAAGGGCCAAAATGAAGACTGAACCTAGTTCTATAAGGTGCTATGTCCACTATGATAGTATTGGGAGAGAACTTTAACCAAGGGTGTTATGGAATGGGGAGTGAACCTGATCCATTATTATATTCATGGAAATAATCCTTAACTATGTAAATGATTTCATACTATCATGTGTATGCCACAAAATTATGTCATTTTCTATGGTTATGCGATCATAAATCATGAACTTTTATTCCTTTATAATTCATTTTTTATTAATTGTCCATATTTATTCCATGACTCAAAACTATGATCTCTGATATACTCTTTATGGTTTTTAAATTTTAATATCATGTTCTCATGACCTAATTATCATTTTATACTGAAGTGATCATTGATCTCCCCCTTGTTTACCCTTATTGAACATATGAGATCACCGATTCTTATAATTCACTTCCCTAGGTTATTAAGAATTGTTTAGGTATGTTATGTCTAAGTAGGGTGCTAGTTATGAAGAGATTAATGGGAGATGATGTAAATATCTTATGAAAGAATTTCTTATGTACCCATGTTTCTATTTAATCAAATCATTTATGGTCCTAGAGTGGATCATAATATTATGTAATGAATTTTCATCTTAAACTTTTGTAATATGTATGTATGAAATTTATGGGTCACTATAGGTTTGAAGTAGATAAATGAATAAATATAGATAAAAAATTGGTTAATACATATAACACAACTTGATATCACACATTGGATTATGAATAATGCATATAAAAGAGATATTTATGTTCAGTATAGAGGATTTGGGAAATGTTAATGACTTCATTGAGAAGGCAGTTTGGTTGTTTTTTGAGTGAAACATGAACATGAGTTATTTTAAAAATGTTGAAGTGTGTCCCTTTTGATAGGTAAATATCATTCCAGATTATTCTATCTGTATGGGAAATGAATTTGACATTAATAATTTCATGTGAAAAAACATGGAACACAAATGACATGATCAAAAATTTCTTATCAATTTATGTTAATAAAATATTTTTAAAGTTTTCTAATTATTTAAAAACAATTTAAAAACATTATATGTCACTTAAATTAATTTTTCTCGACTATTTACAAATGTCGGCCTTACGAAAATAATAATAAAAATTAAATTCACATATGAATATGATAAGAATCACCAATACCCTATAACTATTCATTAAATGTTCCGAATAACATAATTTATATAAAAAAAATTACTTTTAATAATTTTTTAAATCATTTACTTTAATTTTCTACTTCCAGAATAAGCATTGAATAAATATTATAATTAATTATAGCATCACTAAAACCATAAAATAAATAACTATCATAAAAATAATTTTTTTCTTCAAAATAAACAATATATATATTCATAACTTCTTTTTATCCCTATGAGAACATATTAAATACATTAATATAAAAGAAGTGACATTTTATAATCACTCTTCAAATAAAATAATATAATGGTCATAATTCAAGGAATATGATACCATATTTCAATGTTTATGTAGATATGTATTTATTGATTAAAATAATCTCATTAAAAAAAATTAAATTTAGATTTTTTACTTTATCTTAAATTTTTTATCTTAACTAACCCTTTTATAATTTACCATTATGATTTTTTTACTATGCTTAATATTCATTATAACCAAAAGTGAAATTGAACTCATTACTGAATTTGGATCTCTTAATTCCAAAGATAAAATAAATTTTAAGAGTTAATTTTTTATAATATATAGATATAGAGTTTAATATATCTTTATAAAATGAAATGAAAACCCATTTTTAGAAAAATACATGTTGTAATAATCAAATGATTTCAATGCAAAATCATGTATACATTTTACTTATAGGAAATTAATTTTATTATGATTAGATAAATTGGATATCCTAATTCCACATACGAAATAAATTTTAAAGAATTTAATTTTTGATAATATATAGATATAACATTTAATATATGTTTACGAAATACAATGAAAACCCATTTTTAAAAAAATACATGTTGCAAGCATTACATAATTTTAAAGAAAAATCATATATAAATTTCATTTATAAGAAATTAATTTTATTATGATTAGAAAACATGGAATAATTTTACTTTAAAAAAATACAAAATACAATGTTTCTTTATAAAAACATGAAATTAAATGAAATTCTTTTTTATAAAAATCAGTATTTATTAGTATTCAACTAGAAAGAAATATTTTACAAAATATACTGAAATATTTTCTTAAGATCATTTTGAAATTTTGGTTTAAAAAATTTATTCAAATTTTTCAAATAAAATTTATAAAATTGAAAGTAATAAATCATAATATATATTAATAATATAAAATAAAAAACATTTTTGTAGAAAATGTATTATCTAAATTTAAAATTAATTTATGTACATTCCTCGTATAGTATTAACTATTAAAATATGGTTAATTTATTTTATTAAATATATGAACTATAAATTTTATTAAATTATTTCATATATAATGATTATATTAATTGAAATTGATAAAAATACACTACGCACATAAATTAGTTTTCTAGGAAATAACTCTTTTATTCATATATCTTCTTAATTAAAATTAGTTTATTATTTTGGTGGCATAAATAATTTCATTTATATGAAGGAATATTTCTCTACATAAATTTTATAATGTGGTTACTCTTTTTAATACTAACCAATATAAAATAATATTATAATGATAATATTTAAATAATTATAATCTTATAATATACCAAAGTTCATTTTATGATTGGTATTACAATTTGTACATGAAATTAATGATGATATGATTTTAAAGCTAAAATATTTGGGTGATACCTATATATAACATATATTGTTTTATTATATAATATGATAGATAAAATTTATTCACAAATTTAACAAACATAGATGCACACATACTATATTCATCATAAATACATATTTACATACAATCAGAAGCACACACGCAAGTTAAACAACAATTATAATTAATTAATAATAACTAAATTAATGATCATTAAAAAATAATTAAATATGTGAATACATATGTAATAATATTACCAATTACAATATATATATGAATATTCATTTGTTTATATGATTATATTTATAATAAAATATATTAATATATATATATATAATATTCATATATTTATATACATATATATTAACTTATTGATGAGTTTAGTTTGATTATCATACGATTTTGGGTAGTATAAGTGATCCAAAAACATAGTCACACTATATCTCCAGTCATAAAATAAATAAATTTATCTGAAAAAATAGAATTTAAAGTGCCATACACATGCTTGAAATACCGTTTTATAGCCTCTATCATCTTGTATGGTTGATCATGTATGATGATGATCATAAAGAGACAAAAATTATATCTTTGTAATTATGAGGTAGAATATCAACCATTGGATCAAAAAACATATCCTTAGGACCCCTGCAGACCCAATGTAGTGCTAGTTCCTCTATGGAATGATGAACAAGATTTTAGAAGAAAGTGATAATTTTTTCATGAAAATATTTCATGACATTTGGAATAAATTATTGTCAAATGAAAGGACAAGCATCAAATCATTATACAGACCCCTTGATATGTCTGCATTGAATCACATAAGTATGTAATGCATCTCATGTTTGATGGTCTATTGGAAAATATATGGTGAACCCATTTATTATGATCATAACCAATACAAAATCATTCATAAATTAGTTTCAACTGAAGAAAACATAGTGGAGAATGACCTAGAAATCAAACGCTTCATATGCATGAAAACATTAGTGTTTGATGAAGAACACACCATCTCATACAAAACTATGATTTAGTGCTACCTATTTTAGTGTAATTTCCCCAGTCTCTCAATTATACTAAAATCCTATAAGGGCTTTATGAATGCCCTAAAAACTAATTGAGAATCCATTTAAAAAAACTTATGGATGTGGTTTCTTCAAACTCTATTAATTTTGGAATATGAAATTTTTTTCAATAACTTATCCTTTTAAAAGATCCAAACTATGTGATCTTATGGGTTTTCATTACATTGAAAAAATATAAAATTTCTATTTTTTGGATGTACACAAAGAGTATCCTCTTTCAAAGAATTGGTTCTACTCAAACAACCAAGGGTCCTGGTGTGATCTCCATTAGACATATTCATATGTCTACCTCAACGTACTGATCAAAATATGTATCATATACATCATATTCACACTTATAAAACATGTTTGTCCATTAAATAAAATTACCACTAGACAAGGAACACAATAATATATTTATAAACCATATAATAATTTATTGATTCA
Source organism: Viscum album (assembly GCA_963277665.1). Taxonomy (NCBI): domain Eukaryota; kingdom Viridiplantae; phylum Streptophyta; class Magnoliopsida; order Santalales; family Viscaceae; genus Viscum; species Viscum album. The sequence goes on along the minus strand of OY728152.1, from coordinate 1,724,143,284 downwards.
CTAAAGAAGAGTGAAAAAGTCAATGAATACTTCTCATTTCATTTATCTAATATATTAGTGAATCACATGAATCTCATCATCATAATCGAAAAAATCCTATATGACCCAACTAATGTAACATAGTATCCTAGTTTAAGATGAAGAATCACACAAGAGGACATACCATAATGTCTTAAGGACATTCATAATCACCAAGGACTAGCTAGAAGAACCATGGAATCACAAATATCCCTTTGAGAGTACTTTAATTCTTAGAAAACTAGAATGACCCTTTCAGGAATTCAATACCAAACCACCAGAATAAACATGATCACTAGATATAAAGATATAATAGATTGAAAAAAACAATTACTAAAGAATGATACTAATGAAATTACCACATCACCATATATAAAATTTCATATAAAGGACATAATCATGATATCCATAATGAGTTCCTTAAAACTAAAAATAAGGAACAATTCCCAAAAATTAAATACATTACATCTTAAACAAAAAAAGTTTATATTAGATCCCTATGACCTAAATTACATGAAACCACATTGACTCCATCATAAACAGCCCTAGATAGAGGAAATTAGGAATAGTCACCATAATTCAAGGCTCCCTTTGCATTACCAATGTCATTAAAAACAATGTATGCATACACCCAAAGGCATATGCAGTTCATGATTTAAAAAATAAATGTGATACGACCATGAATTTATATATGGATTATAGACATGCAAACTAATAAATCCAATTTGAAACTAATTTTCAATAAACATGTTCACTTTTTTAAAAAATATCACTTGAAAACATTCTCCTTTTTTAAATCCCTTTAGTTTTTCTTAAATTATTACAATTTTTAGAACAGGAGTTAAAATTATCACATAATAGGATAAATTCACTAGACATAAATATTCTAAAAACCCCCAAGAAATGAGTAATAATGGTTTGAAAAATAAGAAGAATCACAAAAAAAAGTATAAATAAGAATAAAGCATAATATATCAATTATATAAGACACTATCATAATTCATGAAATCATTTACATAAACAGGAAATAGGAATTATGAAACATGGTCTCTATCCTTTATGGTGTAGTGTAAAATTTTCCAAAATAAGGTTTTCTAGATGATTAAGAATGTATTATATATTGGAATCCATCTAATCATTCCCTATGCCAAAATATACAAGATCTCAATCAGTCCCTTGGTCAACATTTTGGATTCTCACTTGATCTTCCTCCCAAATGATCAACTTAGTCCCTTGGACAACATCAAAATTTTCTATATCATGGTCACACACACACACCTAAGGTTATCCATTTAATATTGTGTTCCAAACATATTAACATCAACAAGTTCCAATAATAATATTTATTTTAATATCCAATTTAAAATGACAACATTCACATATACTGTTAATAATAAACACCCTGAAAGAACTATATTAAAACACTTTCAGAAACACATTTCAAAGATTAAAACAATTTGAATCCATTTTAATATACAAATGGAGTGATCTAAAACCAAATACCATTGAAAAACCACATTAAAATATCAAATTTACAACACAACCCTTGTATAAAATTATATATAGATAAAACATCAACCTTATTCCAATTTAAAAATAATTTTATAAATTAAAATGAAATGTGATAAAAAATTAGTCATTATATATTAAAAAACCCAATAATAAAGGCACATTCCTTGAAATCAATTCTATCCATGTTGAATTTGAAAAAAACCAATACATTCAGGAATGAGAGTCCATAAAACAGATAAAATGAAAGTATAAAAACCAAACCCCCCATTAAAATACATAGATTTATCCATGGGGAATTCTAAGGTTCTACATATCTATGTAATATGATGAGTAATGGTTGAATAATGTATTACATGGAGAAGTCATGATGTAATAGGATTAACTTAATCCAAAACAACAATGAATCAAGGGGAATCAACAAAAATCAATTGGTATGATCTCCAAATTCAAACGTTCAAGTTGTAAACGAGGGGATAATAAATGAGGGAGAGAGATCTTACAACTCATAAGGGAAACATTTTCATCTCCAAAAAATTTAATTTACTTGGATAAATTGTATGGCTTGGATACATGGATAGGGAAACCATGCACCAACCACATACAATCTAAAGCCTCACCAAAATCCAAAACATATGGTTTTTATAGATTCTCACATGGTTAGAAAAACCATGGTGATTTCATGGAAAAACCCATTTTGACCAAAATATTTCTCAGGCTTGTTCATCTTTATTGTTAGGAAAACTGTTCGCTGGCTATGTGCGAGGAAGTTTCTCCCAAAAAACCAATATTTTAAACCTCAAAACTTCCAAACCTACCAATATAAACAAATAAAAAAATATATCTCATAATAAATCATTCCATTAACCTGAAAAGTGTACTATTCTTCTAGAATGTAACTTTATTTCCCCTAGAATGTCCTTGATATTAATTAGAAGAAAAAAGATATGGTCATTACTCCCTCACTATGGATTCAAATTCCCATTATTTTTGGATATTATAACCATTTTTTAAAATAATATAGACTAGTGGAATTAATTTACCATGATATACCTTATTTTGATAATCAATTATATGAACATAATTCTCCCAATGGTGACATGAAGACCCACCTCTTAATAATACCAATTTATTAAAATACAGGAGTTTGGATTATATATTTTCAACTTTTATACATGAATGTAATCATGAATTTTGGTCATCCAAATTGGTGACAAAAACTAATAGGTTTCCATCCTATAATTTTCCACAACTCAAAATGGACCGATATAACATGATTCTAGCCTTACTAATTAGTGATGTACCAGTAGAATGGATACCCGAAGAAACACATGGTCACCATCGTTAGTATCTAATGGGTCAATATTTCAGTTATGGTATGATTTTTGGAGACTCTATGATTTTAATAAATACTTCAGAATCTATCATACTTTCTGTATCTTCTCCTAGATGAGGCTCAGACCTAAAAAGGATTGCTCACCCACCTTACTCAAACAAAACTAGGTCTGGATTGACTTTCAATATGATTCCTAAAATGGGGACATTCTCATTAAGGATCAGTTACAATTATAGTAATAAAACATATAAAATTAAATACACCTTTCCAATGAAACCACTAAGTCAGAAACACATTCCCAAATCATATCCTTGAGACTATTGATGGTATTATAAACTAACCATTTTTCTATGGGTGTTATGGTGTGATAGTCATTATTAAGTTTAAAATATACTATTATAAACCCATATAACAAACAAGAAGTAAAATATTTATCATGGTTATAACCATCACTAATGGAATACATTAATACCTAAAAAAATATTAGACATACATGTACATGAGATCCTCTACCTTCATTGAATCCCTAATGGGACTAAAATAAGAAAACTTGTTTTAATAATAAAAAATAACACATAGGAAATATTTCCCCTATGGTTTATTAGTTTGTTCAATAAAAAAATAAATAGATATTTCATTCCACTTCACACTAGAATGTGATGAGGCTACAATAACCCGAATGGTCTTTGATTCTTGACATTGATCCTCTTTTAGGAATAACATTAGAATATGTAATCAATAATTGGTAACCTAATCGTAGTCCAATAATACATACTCCTAAAGTTATAAAACATCTTGGTACCTTCAAGGTGCAAGAACCAATTAGAGTAATTCCCCTCATTTATTACCTCCAACGTTAATATCAAATGAACCCCCAACCACTTCATGATGAAGATAAAATCATCCCAAGACTGAGAGAAATTACAAGATGCATCCCCATCATTTAAAACACTGCCAATCTGCTAGAATTCACGGTTGAATTCCTACACACAATGTAACTGATCGGCAAGGGACAATGTTGCCTTCACACTTTCCATGAACACCCTATCTATGTCCACATTCACCTCTTGTCATTGATAAGAAAACATTCTTATCAAACACCACTCATTTAATGACACTCTAATTGTATTGATAAAAACATTATTCTCAAAGAATCCACAACCATGTTACCTTTTTCAGGGGTATAAGTAATGTCAAAATTAGAATTCCAAAGATAATATACGCAACATCATCACCCTTGGTTCATGTTATTCTTGGTGATTTTATATATCAGGATCTTTTGGTCATAATATACTGTAAAAAATTCCTTAAAGAGTTAATGTGAACATCTCTTCAATTCATGCATCACAAATACCAACTCCAAGTCAGATGTGGGGTAATTTTGTTCTTATTGATATAGAATATATGATCTATAATTATCCACATGTTTATAATATATTACAACTCACCCTGACCCCAAACCTATGGTATTAAAATTTACTTCATAACCATTCCTAGGATATGGATGAATCAAAAATAGCAAAAAATTGAAACATACCCATAACTCTTCGAAATTTCTCTAACACATCTAACCCCAAAAAAACATCACCACTTTTTTTTCAAGTCTATCATGGGAAAATGCATACTAGATGATCCAATCAAAAAAAATTTATAATAAATATCCAAGCTAAAAAATATCTTAATACCAAACACATTATTGAGTCATTCATAATAAATCATGAATTGGATCTTCTAAGGATTCAATAAAACCTCTTTATTGAAAGTCATATAGCCCATGAAAACCACATCCTGAATCCAAAACTGTGATTTGGGAAGCATAAAATACACTAATTCACTCTTTTTATTCTCAAAAAATATATCCATTTCATGACCCCCTCCCTCCAATGCTAAAACTTCTAGGATGGTAATGATGAAAGAGGTTAACATCCTCAATTATTTCATTAAATTGTATCTATGTTGTAGAAAAACATTAAGGTTTTATGTATATCACACATAAAAGAAATTATCATCAATAGATAAGTAGGGATGGGAGATAAGAAATAAATCATAAAATAACTAAATAATTTAATAAATTGTTAAAATAGAAAATATTTCACTATGAATTTTATTTCATTTGAATTCAAAAAAATGAAACTAAAAACTCCATGAAAATAATCAATTACATCCAAGAAAACTAAATTTCACATTCAATGCTAGTGATTTTACCATTATAGACTATAAAATTTTGGTGGGGGTAAAAATATAAGAGTACATCATCCATATAAATGGATCAATATCTATGTGAAATAAACATGCATGGAAAAGCATGACTGAAACAAACTGATGAAACAATCAAACATAATCATCAACAATTTTCATGAAGTTAAAAAAGATAATCCAAAATCCACAATATCGGAAATATAAAATTATTATCAATCAATCCAAAAATAGTAATTTTCCCCTTTACTCCATCACATCCACTACCAAACCTACCTTTTATAAAAAACCTACCACCCATGAAAAATCATCAACACAACAATTCTTCTTCTAGGACCAAATTCTATTCATCTTAGGTCCAACCTGACACACATGGGTTCACCCACCCATACAATATATATATGAAAATATCATTATAGAGACCCATGATTATTATAAATAGATATTATATCTTTATTTGAATATTCATTTCATTACAAAATAATATGCCTACGGATAGTAAGAATATAGTTCAATTTGATACTTTTACACCTAAGAAACTAGTCCATAGGTGAGCCACATCAGCTCTAAATATATTCTTCATAACTAGAACCCTTCTTAGACCAATCACACATAATAACTATCATCATATCCCAGGGAAATGTAATATTATAAATGGTAATAATTTATACACAATAAGGGTAAATAAGGGAAATAAATTAACATAACCTGACCATAAGGTAATTAGAAAATGAGAATAACATATGTGAACCATACAATGCATATGAAAAGTCAAAATATTTTGACATTTCATATTGATTTTAAATTAATAAGACCTGAAACATAATGGAATCAATGTTCATGGTCTGTGGGAACATAAAATCAGTGGAAGACATATTTTTTGGGAAGAAACATAAGCATATATCCTTGAGAACATGTATAAATAATAACATGTTCACTTAATAAGTTAAGTACATTATATATATATATCCCCCACGTAACCTTACTAACATGAAACTAGGTCTAAGAATAACCTTATGAAAATCAAATCTAGGTCCACACATCACTCTATGAACATTAAATGAGGTTAACGAACAACATTATGAATATATAATCAGGTCCACACCTAAAGTTGTGAAAATTTATTTATGTTCAGGCATAACATTGTGAGAATGTAATCAAGTTCCATCATAACATATTTTATTATTAGTTATCCATCATTACCAAATGAATTGGAGGTAGATATAGGTCCCTTCTATCGCATAATGAATATTATAGAAATGTGTTTTACTAGATCATAAAACATTCATCATATTAGAACCTATTAAAATAAATGGGGTTTATAAAAAATACATCATTGCATAACCCAATGAAAAGAAATGGGTTTTAAATACATTTTATCATAACATAACCCATTAAAAAGAAATGTATTTCACAAATATATCTTAATAATAATAATAAATAATCCATTGAAATAATAATGATGGTGTTATTTGATCATGTCTATTATAATGATTATGTAACATCAATGGATGCCATCGGCGATAGAAAATTAATTTGAATGAAAAATCGAATGGAATATTTTTATAGAAAATAAACTCTTATTGAAAATTTACCTTTTGAAACTAGAAATTCAGAAAATATTGTGAAAATAATTTTATTTTATTGTAACATTTTAGTCATGTAAAGGAATACAAAAAAATCATTTAAAAAATTTAATGCGGAAAAATCATTTCCACCTTGAAATTATTTCAAAATAATAAAAAATGTTAAAGATGATTTTCTTTGAATATAAAATTAAGAATATAAAGGAATATTTAAAAAATTCATTGTGTATGACTGATGAAATTTTCATACACACTAAAAAAAAATCTTGAAACATTTTTAGAAAAACTATAAATGGTTATTATTTAGAAAATGAAATGAATTTTAATTTTAATAAACATTATGAAAATTAAAAAATGTGTAACAATATATTTAATGAATGCTTTTTTGGAATGATAAAAATTTTCAGAAACATTTTTTTAGAAATCATGGTTATTGAATAAAAATGGTTTTCTAATTAAAAGATACATAAAGTACATTTTATTTTAAACATTATTTTGGATTTTTGAGTATATGAAGAGAAAAAAAAGGAAAAAATTTATTTTCATAAAATAAATAGAGAAGTAGAAAATATAGGATTTTATGGAGAAATAGATCCCAAAATTTCATTATCTAAATCATAATCATAGACAATCCCATTAAAAAATTTGATTATTACATCAAACCATCACCACATTAATATCTTTTTAATAATAGACACCATTAAATAAGAACATAAAATTAAACTTTTAAAATAATTATAAGATGTAGTTTCATGATATAACATGTCAAATGGGTATTATATAAACCTCATATGAGGATATAGGTCCATAACATAACTTATGTCCCAAATTAGTCAATTTTAGACAAAACAATCCCTTACCACTTTGGTATATGTTGAACCATATACCCCATGAAAGGGAGATACTCAAATTGATATGTAAATTCCCATATTATTCATTATATTAAATATAAAATACATTAAGTGATAGTATATACAACCTATATAAAAAATAACTTGTGAATATTTCATGTAAATCATGGTTATAAAAGTGAGAGGAAAAATCTATTTCTTTAAGTATCAACTTGCCTCACTAATGTTAAAACCACATGAATAATAAATATTGGTCTATAATAAAAATATTATCAAACCACATATATATATATATATCATTAATTATATGTTCTAATTATGATCTTTTATTACCTATTTATTAATAATTCCTTGTAAAAGTCACATTTGGGGTACTTAATGTATTGTTTTTGACTGTTTTGATTTGTTTTATTTGGTTATCATACATTAATCATGGTACCATAATCTAAATAATTTTAATCATGATATAAATACCATATATTTTATTGATATATATGTATTTATGATAATCCATAAAGGTTAGATATATAAATTTAAATACATCATTTATAGAGACGGTAAGATGTACGTACGAATGAAAGATATTTCCATTTTCCCGATGGATAAAAAAAGGAAGGTAAATAATAAATAAATTTTCTAAATTAATTATAATATCATATATGTCACATATATTAAATATAGATTTTATTACCATCCATGTAATGTTTTTTTTTGGAAAATAATATCACATCACTAAGCAAGACAATAGTCTACCAGACATACGAACATCATTATCATTTATAAAATTGTTTGTATGGTGAGAAATTATATTGAAAATTTACTTCAAAGAATGATTAATATATCATTAATATAATGAATCAAAATAAAATTAAACCTTATTACCTTCAATTTAATGTCTAATAGAAAAATGAATTATATCACTTTGCGAGGAAGCAGTTAACCACACACACAAGTAATGTTATCGTATTCCATATGGAATGAAATGTAAGGATTTATATGTTATATTATATTTAAATAAGTATAATTATTTCAGAAATATATCATATAAGCATTAAATCCATCATTATATCTATTAATGTGTGGTTATGATGGAAAATGAATAACATAGGTTTATTAGGCGTTAGTCTGCCATAAACACAAATGATGAATTCTTATCCCATATGATGTAAGAGGGAAAATATTTCTGTTATTCAATTAAAATAATAATTTATTTGTATATGTTATATAATTTTTTATTTTTTAAACATATTTTTATAATATTTTAATGAATTATTAGATTAATTAAAACAATAATTAATGGATAAAAACATTACCTCTTTTTCAAAAAACATCCTTAGTATTAACATAATGCCTTCAAATATTTAATTTTTTAATTAAAAAATGCCTCCAGTATGTAGGGAGGGAATTAAAGATGATATTTGTATAAATATTTATAGAAACCAATCTTTTTGTATATTTTAATAGTAGAGGAGAGCAGTGGAATTTTATAAGTGAGATGAGTGGAAGAATTATTATTCGATGAAATGAAAAAGGTATACCGACATTTTTCACATGCCACAAGGATAAAACATTTCTCGTTAAAAAATGTTATAATATCAATATATGTGAATCCAAATATTTTTGGAAAAGATAATTGGTAATTTTATACCTTATCTTACTATTTTAACCCATGGCAAACCCATTTTAACCATAACAACACTACTTAATATATATTGTTTTTATTATTGATTACAGAAAAAAATAAGTACACAATATAAAAATATATATATTATGATGACTTAAAATATTTAATAAATTTTTAAAAATAACGTTAGTAGAATTTAAAAATATTAAATTAAATTTGAACATGTAGACGAGATGAGAAACTAATTTTCCGAAGAAAAATGGTTCAAAAGTTTAAAAAATAATTATATAAAAAATTAAAATGAAACTGATTCCGATAACATAAATTGGATTGATATATATATAAGTAATCTAATGTTAAATTGAAAATAATATTAAATTAAAATAAATCTTATAAATTAGTTGAATTAAAACGAGGTTTATCAACAAAAGAATTATTTTGTACTATTCACTCAAAATTTTAACTTTTCTAAAAATTTTAAAATATTGACCCCATGATAATTATGACATGATTATTTTAAAAAGTACTATTATTTTTTAAAATAAATTTTTTAAAACTTTTCAAAGTTAAATTTAAAAAAGTTTCATAAAAAGTGATTTTTTTATAAGAAAATACATTTTTACAGCTAAATTTGGATTTATTCATATATATTGTCTATAAAACACATTTGATAGATGTTAAAGTTATTATTTAATATTTATTATAATAATAATATTAAAATAATTATCTAAAAGTGATTTCTTAAATTTATTGAGGTAAAATATGTTTGTGCAGATATAAATTGTTTCCCTGAAAAATATATTGTTTATTTTCATATGGTTATTAATTTAAATTCTACTTTAAGGATTCATTATGTATATATATATTTATACCACAAATTTTTATTATTTATTAAATTATATTCATACCTAGAATTGAATCTTTTAGGTGATAACTATCATTTTAGAAAATTTTAAAATAGTAATATGCCATGTTACGTTAATACTCAGGGTTGCATGTAGCATAAGCTATGAAAAAATTGAAATTATTTTTCTAAAAATATTTCATTAATTATATGGGAGTCACATTCTACACCTCATAAATAAATGTTTAACTCAAAATTTGTACTTGTTCCCATTAAAAAGGGTTTAACATTTTAAAATCCCATTACGAGAAACTGAATTCATTTAAATGGTTAATATAAGTTCCTCTTGAATAGAGGGAAAGGGAAGTGCGATGGTCATCTAGAATGAAAAATAACATGGTTCTCATATTGGAGAAAACTTGGGAGAAAAATACATGGAAATATTATTGAAAAATAACACCTAGACACTGATGAAGAGTGATATATAACATGGTTAGGATATCGTTAACGTCTACAAGGCCATAAATATTTGTTGAGTGAACAAACCATAAATTCATCATAAATATAGTTAGTAGTTCATATTTTTTGTTTCGTTATCATTTCTTGAAAAGATTAGTAATATTCACGATAATATATATTCAATTTTTTTCATTTCATTTCATAAGAATAATCTTATACTTTAGTTGTGTTTTGATCAATTTCTACTACAAAACATACTATAGTTGATTTTTTTTTCATTCCTAAAGTAATTATAGTTCATAAGATCCATAAATTAGTGATAATACACCCATTATTTCTATAATTATCATAAAAAAAATTCATTATAAATGTTATTAAAAATTCATAATTATTTATATGTTGAAATAAAAAATTAATTTCAAAAATATCTTAGAAATTAAAAAAAACAATCTCATAAATGGTTAACCTTATGTACCTTAAAAAATTAAAAATTTATGAAGAAGGAAACTAAAATTCTTATGATCAACATGGAATTAAAAAATAAAATATCCTGATATAGCTCCAAATTTTAACATACTAATTATTTGAAAATTATTTTCATATATTTTCCAAAAACATGGTAATAACCTAAATTACAATAAAACCATAATGAAAACATACATGATACCACATTCTATAAAGAAAACCTTAGATCATCCAATATATTACATAAAACCAATAATGATTTAAACTCATTCAATGATAACATAAACTACTTTTTCCAAAACATAATTAATACCTTCAAAGGTCATTAATACTATCCAAATTAATTTTTTCATATATATAATATCATTATCCCAACATCTTTATCTCAACATGACAAACATATATGAGATTTTCCTCCCCTAATAATGTGTTTTTATTAATATATAACAGTTATAGTAAATATTTTTTTTATTTCATCATTACTATTAAACATGTTCTATTGAAAACATAATGAAAAACATGCACTAAATAATCCATATATATTTCATGATTTTTATAACATAATTCTTTAATTCCAATCCATAAACACTTCAATATTCCAACATTATTCTTAAACCATTCACTTGGATTAATCATCTTATTCTTTAATTCATATTTCATACAACGTGAATTATGAATCATGTATTAATATTCCTTAACATCCAATTTATTATTCTTCTTCAATTTAATATATTAAATATTATTAGAAAAATAAATACCTTTATATATCATTTGTAGTCTCTTCACCATCAGTAGTATAACCATTACTCCCACATCAATGATTTATTTATTCATGATATTTCCCACCAGGACATCTATTTTCATAATTTCCATATTTACAACATTTTATAAATTCAATAGTTTATGATAACATAGTGATACAATCCATCACATTCATTCAATTAATTTAACTTATCATTTTTCTCATAATTTACATTCTTTGTGTTATTTTTTCCACACTCAAAAATCATCAGATTCCTCTAAGAAATTCATTTATGATATTATTTAAACATTATTTACATATTGGAATCTTATTACTCTTTATTCCATGGTCTTTACCAACTAAACACACAACAAACTCTATCATTATCATTTTTGGTGAGTCCAAGAGTTGGTTAAGGTGAATTTTGTTAGTCATATATTGCGATAACCTATTACTTCTAATCAAAATAACAGTATCTCTAGTCATCATCCCATTTGAGTGTATATTAAAAAATTTTTATCACCTTTAATGATAACCTGTTAACTAATAGTTCACTCCATTGACTAAAACCAAGAAATATTATATGGGTAACAATATTCTTATTGGTAAATGAATAATCACAGAACACAATTTATTGGATATCTAAATAATGACACTATATTCTCAATCTATGACTCTAGAGGTTTAATGAATTTAATTCATAGTTATATTATATTTAAATCCTTTATGATGGTTTATAAATAGTTTTTTAATTTAACAAGAATATCACACAAGAGTGTTAATCTAGATTTGATGAAAGGTTTGTTGTTGAGAACCATGTGATGATCGAGAATAACTAAATGTCTCCATTTATGATTTATTAACCCTAGGTAACTATGCGAAAGATCCACATCATGTTATATTATATAAAATGGGATGTATTACTAGGAAATGAATCCCTCTATACTTCACCAATATTCTATGATATTCTTTCTATATGTAGTATTATCCTTAGAAATATCCTTATTCAAAACCATAGATATATCTTAGAAATATCCCAATAGATCTCAATAAAGTTTTCTAATCCCAGTTTCTAAATGGAAACTAAAACATTCCTCTAATACCAAATATATATATTGAGTATTTTCATACATATAAGTTACATATATTGTGATAAATATTTATTACATTACTCAATTACATTTGTGTGGATCATAAAGGAATAGTGCCTTTGGAATATTGGCCAAACAACTGGTCCATGTTAGAGATACATTATATTTCACTATGATCTTCATAACTAGGACCCTTATAATAAATATTAATCACAAAATAACTATCACAATATCCTAGGAAAAATAATCAAAATAAATATTTATCTAAGATGTGCACTAAGGAAAAAACTGGAAATAAATAAATATAACATGAGTAGATGGGTATAAGAACATGAACATTATAACACCCGAAGATTTTGTGGAATGTTTTTTTCAATTAAATTAAATATTATGTCAATTTTATGTTACATAAAACTTTATTTTTTTGTTTAATTAAAAATAAAAATCAGTTCACCATTCATTAAACGCAACACTTATTATAGCTCGCATTACACACAACACTATGTTAAAATGAAACATTACATAATATTAAAATATTATTATTTAATATGATTGTTATCACCATGATTTTGAATGGAGGGTATGAAAATGAGTAACTAAATTATTAAAATATATGGTTTTCATATGTATATATAATGAATTATTTGGTGACCATTGACTTAGAAATGAAAATATTAAAACGTTTTGAAAACAATGGAAATTATTTTCTAAAATACTATTTTTTGTGCATAGACTCATTTTAACTTAATAATTTTAAAAAAAATTAGGAATAATTTTAATGAAATATATATATATATATATATATATAATATTATATAAATTTTCCAACATTAATCTTATGTATTTTCTAGACATTATATAAGAATAAATCCAACTTTATACTAAAAAGCTATTTTCTTTCTAAAAAATTAGTTTTATCTCATTCTGCATAGTTGTATTTAAAATTTACTTTAACAAATTCAGAATATATATTTGTAAAAATGAAACTCAATTTTAATGTTATATTCAAAATTATATTAGGGTGAATTTTTTATAACTTTCCTAAAAGATAATTTTTTTGATGAATATGGAATAATATTGGTTTTTATTAAGAATTTTAATTTTAATTAATGTATTTAAGAATATTAAAATTGTTTAGGAAGGTTTTAAAATTAAAATTAATTTATTTATATATCTATAAATCATTATTTTCAAGAATATAATGAATTTTTATATAAAGAAGTTAATCCTATGAAAATGTCAACTTTGGAAATATTTTATTTTGTCTCTTATTAGGGATTAATTATGAATAAAATTTTAGAGATTATTTGAATTTAATTTATTAAATTTATTCTAGAATTTAAATTCTAATAATTTTTATCATCTAATAATGTGAAATTAATTTTTTACTACTATTAATATTAAAATGATAAAAAGTTAATTACCATGGTTAAGGTAATTAGGGGTTTACAGGTGGTTAACAAAAAATGACAAGGTTAAATAATGAATAAAAAAATATCCAAATCTTATTTTATTTCCATATTTATACCTTAAGTATTATGGATTCTATTTTTTCCATTTATAGTCCTTTTTAAATTTGGAAAATTAGGGACCGTCTATTTCTTTTAAAAAATTACAAGTGTCCCACTCACCTAACTTGAAAATGTTACCCTATTTCCTCTGTATTCCATAGTTCCAAATCCATTTTTGGACTATCACACATAAAATACCTTTTTATATACCTAATTATATATTATAATCCTTGTAGTGTTCATTAATCCATTGAGATAATCCTTTTGGTTCAAACAAAATGTAGTTCTTCGGAGAACATACAACTTCCCTAACCGAGAAGTTAATGTTATTATTTCCTCCACCTCCTTAAATTATTTGTAAAACATAATTATATAATAAATTATTAATCCTCTCTATATTTAGATGTTTTTATGTTATGGTAATGAAATATAATTATCTAATCATCACAGAAATGGAAAATGATTACATCGTGCATGTGTATGTAAGACTATCACCTCACTAACTAATGATACACATTTTCTATAAAGACCCGTAAATTTCGAGGATTTTTTTTCTTATTTTCTTTGGGATTTTACGAGTGTTCAGTTTCTGACGGAACCTTATTCCGAGTCCCGGTGTGCCTGGAATCAATTTCCGAAGTTTAGCTCGGGTACTTTCAGTGAACAAACAAGTGGGTTTTCCTAACTTTTGAACCGGTGCTCGAAATCGAAATCTGAGGGCACCGATGAGACCACAACACCAGTAATTTCTTAGGAACACCTTTTATATCGGTGTGTTTTCTCGGGAGGAGTTGTTAAAAATATGAAGAATAAAAATATAGTTGTTATACAGTTATATTTTTGTTACACTACAAATGGTTTAAGTGTTATGGGAAAGGAAGATGTGAGGAAGTTAGGGTGAGGCCCACACGAGCCCCCACCACCTTAAAATTCCTAACACCCCATTAAACACCCCCCCTAGCTTTAATGTGTAACTGATCCTCTCCCCCCTCTTAATTACAAGTCAAATCTATTATTAAATTATTTGATTAAGTAATTAAATGTATTTATTTAAGAGTTTAAATTGAATTCTTGGATTGGGATTAATAAAATAAGGGAGAACCTTATTTTATTTGGGGGATTGTTGTGTGAGAAGGATTGGAGAGAAAATACACGAGCCTTGGGGATCTTCATCTTCCACATTGAAGAATGCGAAGAACGTCAAGACCTCGACGAAGAACGCCATCACTGCATGGAGTGATAGTGGTGCCCTTCTTCTCCTCTCCACAGCCGGTGTGAGACGCCGCTCCTCCTTGGACGTTCTCTATCAAGCATGGATAGAGCTTTACCTCGCGATGCCATTTTTCGCGACAATATTCTTTCGACAAATACTTCAGGGTAGGGGTTTCAAGTTCAAATTTAATAGACTAAATTCGTGCTTTGCTTTGCTGTAGTTATTTTATATTATATTGGATGCCTATTATAAATTTAATGGGAGGAGGTCGGACCGCACGAACACGGGCGATCCTCCTCCCCCTTTTTTTATGTTCACCGTTGTGGTTTGGGATGAAGGCGGCGTGGTGCAACGGTACCACGCGGGAATGAGGAATACCACGACGGTGAAGGAGTGCGGAGCCATCGCACCATGCCGTTGAGGCCGAAAGAGGACGCGAACGGAGCGCGGTTGCGGCGGAGGGGCGTGGCGCCATCGCGCCGCGCCGGAGAACCATGGAGGGCAGTGGCCGGGGTGGGCCCCGGCGGAGGGGCGCATCAACTTCACGCCACGCCGGTCAGACCAAGGCTTCTGCCTTTTGCCAGAGCGGACCAGGGGAGGGCGGCCGGAACCGCCAGCCACCATCGCATGGAGGGCGGGACCGCGAGGTCCCACGCTGCACAACTGGCCGGCCAGATCTGGAAAAACCGGGGGTTTGAACCCCCAGTCAGTGCAGAAAGGAGGACCCCATGGGGTCCACCATTCATTTAGAAGGGGGTGGTGGCTCCCCCCTTTCCACATTCGCGTGGCGCACGACGCCTGTGCTGGGCGGGACTGACCGCGCTGGGCCGAGCCGCCCGTGCTGGGCTGGGTCCCCGCGCTGGGCCGGGCCGCCCATGCTGGGCCGGGCCGCGCCGGACGGGCCAGGCCATGCCAGCCGGGCCGGGCCACACCCTAGTGGGACAGAACCAGACCCGGGTCAGGTCGACCCGGTTCGGGCCGACTCGGGGTGTCTCGGGCCGGGTCGGTCCGGGCCCAAACCCCCTAAAATCGGACAGCCTCGTTCAAAGGCCCATAACTTGGGCTACGGACCTCTGATTAATGCACCGTCAGTTGTGATGAGATCCTTGGATCAAGATAGTAATTTTGGTATATGACACTCAAGGTTTTGGAGAACTTGGGGTATGGTTGGGTTGGTTCAAACACGAAACCAACCGGGCCTTCGGAGCAGAAACGCTTATAACTTGAGCTCCGGACGTCCGATTGACGTGCCGTCAACTTTGTTGGTTTCCTCTTAGTGATACAGACCTTTTGGCTTATTCTGCTCGAGGTTTAGACATAGTTGGAGTATGGTCGGGTTGGTTTTGACTTAAAAACCAACCGGGCCCCTGGAACGAAAAATCCAATAACTCTCAGACCGGGCGTCCGATTGACGTGCCGTCTATCACGTTGAGTTACTTTTGTCGAGATAGAACTT
The DNA here is from genome assembly GCA_963277665.1 of Viscum album. Lineage (NCBI taxonomy): Eukaryota > Viridiplantae > Streptophyta > Magnoliopsida > Santalales > Viscaceae > Viscum > Viscum album. The sequence goes on along the minus strand of OY728152.1, from coordinate 1,724,126,383 downwards.
TTGGCTACATCAACTCCGGACTATGTGTCAGTAGATGTATCGACCCCCTTGGATCATGGAGCAGACCCTCCTAGAATTGAGCATGCTGTGTACGGGAACCCTAGAGCTGGCTGCGACTGCGACGACGATGACGACTGTACTGGGATCCTCCGTGGGTTCGGCAGTGATGATGACCGTACTGGAATCCTCCGTGGGTTCGACGACGATGACTACTATTCTCGTATCCTATGATGGTCCGGTAGTACGTGACTACTGTTCTTCTATCCTATGTGGGTCCGAAAGTATTTGACTCTGTACTTGTATCCTACGTGGGTCCGGCAGAGTAGCTGGTCTTGTATCCTTTGTGGGTCCGACAACGTAGCTGGTCTTGTATCATACGTGGGTCCGACAACTTAGATGAATCAGTGGCTACATCTGATCATCTCTATCATCTTACGAAGAATTATACCTGTGTGAGCTGAGTCTTGACTTTCAATCATTATCTTTGATATGATTGACTTGCTTTCCTATGTGGATTGGGTTGTATTATCCAGTGTGGATTGGATTGTGCAATCCTCTGTGGACTAGAATGAAGTTGGGCTCGGATGTTGGAGCTGAACTAGGATTGATGACTTAGGTATATGTATGGGAATATACCTAAGTAGAGTTGGTTGTTACTTCAGGATTGTATCTTTTCTTTATGGATTATCCTTTGTGGATTCTGGGAGACCTTCGGGGGTCTCAGGGTCCATACTGAGTAGCGTATACTCACCCCTGCACAGGCTATACCCGCACTACATTGTGTTGGATGTAGAAGAAGGACATCGCTGATCATGGTTGAGGCTTGTGGAGAAAGTCGATACCTAGAGGTGGACCACTGGGCGGGACGTACACGGAGCAAACGACTGGACCCGAGGAGCTGAGGAGGCTATCTGTACCCACCCTTCAGGTGGGATTTCCAGTGGACGGCTTGGTGTTGCTACTTTAATTTTTAGTTGCTGTACTTTCTTTTCAGCTGTACTTTACTTCAGTTGGGTTTGTATTCTGGCCCATTTACTTTCCAGCACTTACAGTTGTACTCAGTTTACTTAGTGTTTACTTCTGTTTGCTTACTCTGTGGTGTTTTTTTACTTTATAAAGGCAATTCCTTCCCTTTTTTTCGGGATTTACGCCTTTGGTGCTAGTCGCCAGCCCCTGGCCTATGGAAGGCGGGCTTGGGGTAGTCACGACACGGGCCCCAAGGATGGGTCGTGACAATTTCCATAAAAAAACATCAAGAATGGGTATAATGATAGATTAAATGTTTATATTATATGTATATATATAATATAATTATACTAATTTAGTTATTATATTATATATACTTTCTTATTTTCCATCCTATACCGAATATGAAATTGTTTATCGTGTGTAATGTGGACTACTGCCTCACGAAGCGATGTACGTTGTTTTTAACCTACAATTTACATGGAAGGTAATAAGGGATAAATTTTGATAATATATGTGATATTTATGTCATATAAATTATTTTATATATGTAATATATTATTTACATTTCTTTCTCTTCATTCGTTAAGAATATAGAAATATCGTTTCTATGTATATAAAGACATACATCTCCATGAATTGTATATTTCATTTTCAATTTCTAAAATTTATAAATTAATCAAAAAAATATATAATTAATATGTATGATTCTTAAAACATGTTTAAAATTCACTATAAGATTTAACTATGATCAAATTAAGTGGTCCGAAAATAAAAAATAAAAACATACATGAAAAAAGTAGTTATTAAGAAAAATATGACTTTTTCATGGAATTTTTAGTAAATAGGATATAAAAGGTAATAAGTAAATTATATATGATATAATATAAATATTTATGATTCTGTAATAGATTTAAAATAAATTTTTCTTTATCATACCCGAGTCTCCATCACCTTCGAGGCATGAGGAACTCAAGGTTGGGGATTTCCGTCTCAGTTTTATTTTCATTATGACATAGGCCATATATATCAAGTGTTTATTTATCATGGATATATAATGGCCATTAATTTGAATTGTGATTATTATATATCAAATCGTAGTGATTTAAATACCCATTTTTGGATATTTATTTCATGTTGTTTTAGGTTCAAATGTTACCAAATAAATAAGGTAATTTTGGTTCAATTAGTCTTAATTGGTACATAAGGTATGTTATTAACCTATATATTTCTTTAAGGCTTATATACTATCAACTTGACATGATATATATTTTGAATTTAACTATTATAATTATATTAAATGTTTCATTTTATGTTATTATTTAATAGGTCCAAAGATTAAAATGATACAACAGTAGTATAGGTTTTTATTTCACTTTTATTATTTATTGGGATTACTTATATTTATGATTCTAATGATAAAATATTATGATCTATATCTCAAGAAAAAAATTAAATTTATTCTCATGTAGTTATTTATTGAAAAATCATGTTTTCATTTAATTTCACTATCTTTATATACTTAGGAGTTAAAAATAGTGTTTTTATGAATATCATATTTTATCTCCCTCTTCAATCAAAAATTTTTTCTATTTAAAATACATGATTACAAAAAATGTGTTCAGAAATTTTTTTAATCTTTTCAAAGGGTTTAATTTTACAAAAGTTCTAATTTTTTTTATTTTTTTGAAAGGAATCTTCATGATTTTTTCCAATCATTTTGTTTTTTTATTTTTCTGAAAATGTGAAAAGAAACATTGATTTAACATGTATGGAAATAATGGAATTTCCTGAAATCACCACTATTATTTTATACATAGATTACATTATAGGTTTTCATGGTTATTTTCAATGAAATTTATTCCAATAATATTTAATGAATTCATAATTTTACACAATTTTAATTTCAAATATATGATATTTTTTTCAATAAACGTTCCTTGTGATTTTTTTAATATTTTTCTATTTAAGATGAATTAATTTTCAAATACTTATGATTTATAATGAATATGATCCATGTTGACCATTATTATTATTTCACTTAATTAATTATGTCTATGTTGAAAAGATGTTTATGAAATACATTTCTCTTCTACGGGTCATGCCTTAAGAAAATTATTATGTAACTCACCCTTTTACATGAGTTATGTTTTAATTAAATGATGAAATGATTATGAAACCTGTGTCTTTTCCACATGTTATGTTATTATGAAAGTTTTTTTGAATCCATTTTTATTAATGGTTTTTGATATAACGATTTTTTATGATTTTTTTTTCAATAATATGTTTGATTTTAATTATATGATGAGTGAGAGCTATAATACACTCTAATTCATTAGGTAAACATTGATATCTCATCATATAAAAAGGACTTGAATGGGTAGTCAATGTTTTTATGTTAGGAATTATTTCTACTGTGAAAGTATAGTGAGTGAACCTTTATTACTATGATTTTTTGGTATGTATACCCATTCCAATATGATATTCTTTACAATGATCTTTGAGGTACTAATGAAATTATTTCTATGTTAATGTGTATGCCATAAATATATTCCTTATGAAATTTTTATAATATTATGGTTCATTTTGAATGATTCCATTATGATACATCTTTTGTAAACATCCATGATTAATGACATGACTTGGGTTTATGATCTACAATAAAAGGGTATTCTTTTTAAATGATACTCTCAAGTTATCATAAATTTATGATAACAATATGTTTTTTCTCTAATGTTTACCATTATCGATCATCTAATTTCACCCATTCATATTTTTTTTACTTTACCCATGATATGATGAAATTTATTATTTATGATATGTCTATAAAGGGTGTTAGTTATTAAGAACATACTTGGAAATTATGTAGCTCACTTATAGACTAGTTTTTTGTGTGTATATGTTTCAAACCAAAGTAGACCTAAATTATTCTTGCATGAATTATTATGTAATGTAATGAAATTTGTCCATTAAGAAGTAATATTTACGTTTGAGAAGAATATGGTTGTTATAGTTGGTATCAGATCATGGTTTAGTAAACCTTTAGAAAATAGTATGATAAAAAATTAACGAGAAACCTATGGATTTATCTATGAATATAACTATTGATATGTCTAAGGATATATATAAGTATGTGTCAATTTATTGAATGATGTCCTGAAATTTTGGTGATAGATAGAGGGGGTGGTTTTCACAAAATTACATTTCTGTCTAGATACTACAAGTAGATGTGGATCAGGTACATAAGTACTTAGGGGTAATAACTCTATAATGGGTGCATTGAAAGGGAATTGGTCTCCACCTGGTGGAAAATAGTGGGCACCACTAAACATCTATATTAAAAAACATACAAGATATGAATTGGTAATTCACAAACTCTTTATGAACCACAATTGAGGATTTAAATAATATCCATGAATCTAATTTGGGTAAGGCTATAGTGTCATATATTGAAAATAATGTTTAACAATTTATAAATATTTCTTGTTATTTATCATGATTAGGTGGTTTTACTGTATTCTTATAATATGTAAGACTATGATTTTCTGGTTTAGTCAATGGTGGGAACTTGAAAGAATTGTGATAATTTAAAATCTAATAGATAATGAAAGGATGATAAAGAAAATGGGTTGATTATTGAATTGATGGTTTTTGTGATTATTCACAATCACTTATCATTATATGTTATTAAAAACAAGAACCTTGAATGACTCTTGAACCCACCAATGAAGAGAATTATAGAGTTCATGTTGTGGAGAACATTTAAGATGAAGATTTACTTTCCCATCATCTTATATTGTGGGAAAAAGAACTTAGGGTAATGTCTCAAAAGAAGGAGAAGTTGTTTTATGTGTGGAGAATAACGGAACATAGTAAAAAATTTATGTTATATAATGAATAGATTAGTAACACAGTGGATGTAAATATTAGTATACCTAAGGTATTTTCAACAGATGAATGTTATAAATTTGGAATGTATGAGTATTATGTAAGTCAAATTTTTAACGGATAAGCTCGATAAGATGATACAAAATTTTGAAAAAGTAAAGGGTTTTATCTTGATGATTAAGTGAATATAAATGAAATGGGAAAATAGGTATTATAGGATAATATGATAAAGAATGGATAATGATTTAATAATGAAGAGGAATGATTGAAGATATTATGTTTTGGAATTAATGAAATAGAAAATATATTATAAACATTCTCTATGTTGTTTTCATTAGAGTTTTTAAAAAATATGTTGAATGATATCGATGACCGAAAAATCTAATTGTATTGAAATGTGATATTTCATGGAAAATAAATGATTAAGGGAAGATAAAATTTAATATGTTCCTGATGTTGTGATAATGATATTGGGATAATGGGATGATGGTTTTGAATAAACTAAATTGTATAGTGTTGATGACCTTTGAAATGATTAATGATATGTGGAAAAAGTTGTTTAGGTTATCATTGATGATGTTTAAAATATTATTGGATTTATGGAATATATTCATTAATAAATGATTTTATTTATGGAACGAGGAAAGAGTTCATCTATTAAATCATTCATGTTCTCATTAAGGTTTTATAGTAACTTATGGGATTACCATAGTTTAGATCGATGTATTCACATATTTGGTATGTTCCATCAAGAGTAACATATTTTTGTTCACAAGATTAATGATAAATTTACATTGGAAATTTATTAAATAACTATCTAAATTTTGGAATTCAATTATGGTTAGACATCAATGATAAACAAGGATAAATATTCATAGAACGGATTAGGTTAAACATTGGATGTTATTAGATAACTTTTTCTAACCGTTTATTATGATTATAACTTGAGATAGACGTAATGACTTATCCCCCTATAATGGATCTTATTGTAGGTTAGTGCTTCAAAAATAACAAATTCATCTTCATTTAGTATATTAAGAGATGATTTGGAAATTTATCAAATTAATAAAAAAGGTATGGAATTGTATTTATGAAATAGAAGGAATTAAATTAAGTATGTATTCTCATTGAAATTTACCCACTTATTGAAATGGATCTCCAAATAAAATTTTATACTATTAACATAATTTTTTATTATATCAATGTCCTTTTGTACCACATTTATTAATGATTATATGGGGTTTGATTTTAAAATGACCATTAAATTTCTTATGATCAATGATATATGTCACTATATATAATTATTTGGACATTATTAAACTCTTCCTTGAACAAATATTTACTACCCACCTATTTTCTCTAATTTGGTAACCTAGTACGTGTTATTCCAGATTGCCTTCACACAAACCTTACTCTCTTTTAAAGAATATGATTTATTAACACTTTTTATGATGCGGGTTCCTATAAAGGTATTTTCAAATGTTATACACATATTTACCAATAAAAAATTCATATTATGAGGATTAAATTTATCTAATTGGTGTTGAGTGCAACACTTCAATATTTTTTAAAATATATTTATTCAAATATATTTAATGATTTTTTATTTTTTGTTAGAAAAAATGGATTTTATCATGTTTGAAAAAAAAACCAGTCTATATTACATCACACACAACACTAAGTTTCACACTCATTACAAGAAACATCTAGTTTATCTAAAATGTTATATACAAATAAAATATAGTTGTTTAATATGATACTTATAACCTAGACTATAGAATGGAGATATGAAAAGGTTTAACTAAATTATGGAAATATATGGTTTAAAAATTTATGTATAATTAATTATTTTGTGACGAATTAATTATAAAGGAATATATGAAAACCAATTGAAATCATATTATTTTTTTTTTCAAAAAACTCATTTTATTAACACAAAAACATTCAAAATTTATTATTAAATAAATAAATTCTTGTTAATTATTTTAATAAAATTTGTATATTATATATTCAATAAAATGGTTAACATTCATCTTAAGTGTTTTCAAGAACATAGAAAAAATAAACCCAATTGTATTCTTAAAAAACATTTCATCTAAAAAATAGTTTTATCATATTTTTTGAACATGTTTTTTTAATTTGATTTTTAATGTTATAGAAGATTTATATTAAAAAATAAAATTCTTTATTGAAATATGAATGGAAAAAAATCTTATTGTGAATTTTTATACGTTCCTTACAAGATAAATATTCTCATGAATAATGAAAAATATTTTTTTATTAATAATTTTATCTTATATTAAAGAATTAAAAAACATAATTTTTTTAAATATGGTTTTAAAATTAGTTCCTTAATATATATATTAATGACATTTATATAATTTGAATAAATTCAATTTTTAATTTTTATATAAAAACTTCTTAATCTTTTGAACATTTTCAATTTAGAAACCCAACTTTTGATATGGCTCTGTGATTAATTTAAAATTAAAATTATCCACTTTTTTAAAAAAATATTGGAAAATTGATTTGATATTTTGAATACAATTAATTTATATTATCTAATATTGTAAAAATAATTTTTTTACCATTTTTAATGGTTAAATCACTAAAAATTAAATACATCGGTTAAGGTAAAAATAGTTTTACCAGGGATAGGAGGTTAAACTAAATATATAAGTGTTAAAAATTTCCTAATATGTACCGAAAACCCATTGGATGGAAAATTAAGTCCTTATATGATATTTTTTCGATAATGGCCCAATTTCAGCATTGTTTCATGTCAAAAAGGGTACATATTTATCTTTTATAAAACAAAAAATGTGCCACTCACTTCATATACAAAAGGTCACCACCACTATGCTCATCTTGATACATAGAGAACCATTTTTTTTAGTGAATTCATGCCAAAAATATTATTTTATTCCCTCCTCTCCTCCAAGATGCCTAATTTTGGTTAGAAATCCATCATATGAATCCATTTATGGAAGACCAAAAAAATTTGTCCGAAGAAGTCCTAACATCCCTAACCCATAATTTTACATTTTTTATTCATACATATTATAAAATTATTTGTAGAAAATAATTATATAATATCCTAATTACGTTCTATATAATTAAATCAATTTATATTTAGGTAATTACATAAAATGATCTCATATTCCCTCAAATTTTAAAAGGCTACGTCACTCTTATGTGTGGAAGATTACAAATTCATGAACTAATGTGAAACATTTTCAATCAACACTTCTCCCAGAATGATATAATGATGGATTAAATTTTTATATATGATATATACAATATTATTATACTTATGGAATAATTATATCACATATTCCATCTTTACATTACCCTTGGGGGATATGAAAAAATCGATCATGTGTACGAAGTACTACCACCTTGGGAAGAGATGTGAGTCATTTTTCATAGTAGTTTGATATAGAAGGTAATGAGGAAGATATTTAATTAATATATGTGATATATATGACAATAAAATTATTATTTAATGGTAATATAATGTTTATAATCATTTCAATTCATTCGTCGATAAAATGGAAATACCCTTCATGAATACGTACAACCTACTGTCTCCATGAACCTTGTCTTTAATTTTCTATGTCAATCATTTATGTATTACAATAAATACATATATAATGAATATATATTATATTTATATATTTGATAATATTATTTATATATTATTTAACCATTATCATTATAATAGGAATGAATATATCAAATCAAAACAAACATGAATAACAAAACAATTATGAAATATTACATGATTTTAACATCGAATTGATAAAAAATGTAAACAAATTCATAAGTAAATAATATATTTTATGATATATATATATAAGAATGCCCCCAAAATATATTTATAGTAAATTAATATATATTATAACTGATTATAGAGTTATTTTAAGGCATTGGAATTCAAGGTAAAGTATTTCCATCTCACTTTTCTTTTTTGTGAGACACGTTAAATATTAACCACATGTTTCATTTATGTTTTGTATGAAATTACCTTTAATGTAATTTATGATGATTAAACTTAAAATTAAGGTTAATTAAAAATCCATTTGATGTTGTCTCATTCATGGGGTATAATATTAAAATGTTTCCAATGTGGTATGAGTTTTGTTCTTCTAAATTTGACTTTCATGGGACATATATTATGTTTTTCACATATCTTCTACCATGAGGTCTGAACTTATCCCCTTTGAAATTTTATATGATTAAACTCCTTCATTTAATGATATTAGTTTTTTGATTTGAAAATTTTCTTCAATGTGGCCTATGATTCAAAAGATACAAATGTTGTAAAATCTTGATGATTAGATCTCATTTTTATGAGATGGTTTATCTTAATTCTTATGATGATGAAATCATGTGGAAATTTATCATGAAAAAAATGAATTTTCTTATAATATTTTTATGCAATTAGAATAAATGTTTTTAATTAGTGTTTCTTAATTTAAGTAATTAATAGTTCAAACAAATGTTTTATAAAAATAACATATTATCTCTATATTTTATCGAAAATGATTTTTCTTCTAAAACCATGTTTTCTATAAATGTTTTAAGAAGATATATTCAAAATATAAAAAAAGATTTATTTTTACCCATGTTTGAATTTTTTGAAAAATTTAAAGGAATATTTAATTATTTTTCCAAACAAGGGTCATTTTTCAAATAAAAAAAATGTGAAAGGAATATTTATTTTAATTTATATAACATGAGTGCAATTTTCTGATGTCATAACCATTATTTTCATTGAAATTTTCATTATAAAAGTTCATGGTTATCTTTAATTGAAAGAATCCCCACACCATTTTATGAGTTTTTAGTTTAAAAAGAGATACTGTCAACGAGAGGATATTTTCCTCATGAAACAATCCAAGTTATATTTCATTCAAAATCATGTTCAATCTAACACGTAATCCTATAATGTTACTTTTGTTTTATTAGGGATGTAATCCAAGGATAACCTTATTATTGATTCTATGAATGGTTTATTTTTGTGATGAAAATAATTTTATGAAATTCAATTCTCTTCCATTAGTTATTTTAAGATAAAATGATTATGGGACCCCCTTAATATTGCATGGATTATAATTTTTTGAAATGATGAATTGGTTATGAGACTTGTTTCTTTTACATAAGTTATGTAACTATTAAATGTCTATAAAAACCATTTCACTTCACAAGATATAATATGTTAAAATTTTTATGATTTATAGCATACATATATATGATTTTAATTATGTGATGTTTAAGGCCTATATCCTCCTCCAATGAATCATGTGAATATTGAAATCTTATGAGGTAAATGGTGCCACACATGAGAGTGAATTTTTTTTTGCTGAAGGGTTGTATCCTTTATTATAGTCAAATGAGTGAACCAGGACTACAATGTTGGTTGTGTGAGTGAACCCATTAAACAATGATAGTCTTGGAAGTGATCATTAAACTATTAAGGATATAATTTTATACAATTAAGTGTATGCTAAAAATCTATACCTAATGAAAATTATATGGTCTTGGGGTTAATGTTATTTAATTTAAATGAGATTAATTTCATATGAAATGATAATATTAATTCCATGACTCATGTATATGATCTATAATTACAAGGGTTTGCATTTCCAATGTTATTCTTTTATTCTCGTACACTTATTCTCATGATATGTTGTTATATCTCTTATTTTCTTTAGCCGAGAATATGAGATCACTCATTATTATTTTTTACATTCCCAAGATTATAATGAAATGAATTATGTATGACTAGTCTATTAAGGGTTATATTTTTGAAGAAGATAGTGGGAGATGATGTAGCTCACATATGGATTAGTTTTTCATGTGTCAAAGATTCAAGTGGATTGAAGCCAAATGATTATAGGGTGGATGTTTTAATTTATTTATTATTTTTATGTTATGATGTAATATTTATATATGAGATGTTTTGGTATCATTAGTAGAATAACATTTGAAAACTATACCATAAATATCAAAGATCAAAATCTGGTGTCATTGCATAAAAATTGTTAGTTCATAAGGTGTGGATCATAATGGAATGAATGATCATGAGTCAGGATAACATAGCAATGGAAAAATTAAATGATTTTTGGCATACACATAATCATATATCAAAGTGAACATATATAAATTGAAACAAGTAAAGTCATTAATTTAAGTTAATTAAATCAGGACCTCATATATAGCAATGGACACACCATGCATAACCATATGGACATGAAGGAAATATCAAGAATAATATATTGAACAATAATTTAGTTTCACACATAAAATTGTAAAAATTTCATGAGATTCACACAAAACATTGTTAACATGTAATTCATTACACACATAACATATTTAATCATGTTTTATCCAACTTGACCCAATTCATTTTAGGGAGATATATGTTACACCATTCACATAATGAAAATAATAAATACATGTCCTACAACTTTATAAAACATTCATCAAATTAGAGCTAATGAAATGAAATAGGTTTAATAAGAATTACATCGTAGCGTAACTAATGGAAAAGAAATGGGCTTAATATTTATTTCATCACAATAGAAACCATGGAAAATATTTTTTAATAAATATCTCTTTATCATAATAATAATACACATAGAGAATGAATAAATATTGTATAATTATATCATATCCTCAGTAATTATTAATAAACAAAAAGGATGACATATTTGACAAAATATTATTTTTAAAGTAAAATTACATGGAACATTTATGTAGGAAAATAAAATATCTTTTTAAAATTAACCATTTAAAACTAGAAATACTTAAGATATTTCAAAGAAAATTTCCCTTGAAAAAACCTTGAAAAAATTAAAGTAATATTTCAAAATAATTTAAATCACTTCATAGGGAAAATACTCTTTATATATTGAAAAAATAATATTAGAAAAGAAAACAATTTCATAATTATTTTAATTGAATTAAATATTATAATGGATTACTTGAATAATTGAGGCTTCATGAACATAAAAAATTCCATATACCTTGAAGAAATATTCCTTTAAAATTTTCCATACAATAAAATATTATTTTTTAAGAAAATGACTTGACGATTCTACTTAATAAAAAATTTAAAAAGTCAAAATGGGTAAATTTTATTTAATAAATCCTTCGGGTAATGTTAATAATTTTTTAAATAGTTTCAGAAAACATGTATATGGAAGATAAAGGTATTTTAACTAAAGATAAAAATAATGTATAATTTCCATAAAAATTATTTAGTCTCTATATTTTATATAGTGTTTAAAATGAAATAAAAAAATTATTTTAAGAAAATATTTGGAGGAGAAGAAAATCCCTAACTAAACTAAGAAATATATAAGACAATATTTCATAATCTATATGATAATAATAAACAATCACTATGTATAATTAAATTGTAACATTAAACATTTTCAACATCGGTAACTTTTTAATTGTTGGGCCAATCAAAGAATAAAATTAAATGAAAATTTTAATATCACAAAAATAAGTATATTCAATATATTACATGTTAATGGGGGTATTATATAAGTTTCATAGAAGAATATTGGTGGGTAACATAACTTATATACCAAAAAAGGAAATTTGACCCAAAAAATACCTTAACGCTTTGGTATCTTTTGAACAAATAACACCATTAAAGAGAGATCCTAAATTATATATGTTAATCCAAAAAAATTTCAAGATAAATTTTTTTAAATTCACTCATGATAACCATAAATATTACACATAAGAAGAAAATGGTGAATATGGCATGTATATGATGGATACAAAAGTGGGATGAAAGACCCCTTGCATTATGTTACGACTTAATCCGTAAACGTTTTAACCTCTATTATAATAAATATAGGTTTATTATACATATATTGTAGATCCATAATTATATATATAATTAAATATATGATATAATTGTGACCTTTTATTTCCCATTTATTAATAATTCTTTGTTAAATTTATTATTTCAGGTGAAAATTGATTCTTTTTAGGTGTGCTTTTCACGACTGGAATTTTACACTTTACCAATGGTTCACAACCATTAGTAAAGGCCTAGAAACTATTAGTATATAGTATACCAATGGTTCCCACAACCGTGGCCAAGTAAGCCATGACAATAGGCCTATACAAATGGTTCTATGAAAACCATTGGTATAGGTGTCAAAATAGAAGGTATACCAACGGTTTGCTACAAACCGTTGGCATATGTGTTTTAAAGTATAACATATACCAACGGTTTGTAAAAACATTGGTATATATGTGTTACACTTATACCAACGATTGTAAACATTATGTATAGAGGGGATATGTCAAGCTATAAGGCTATACCAATGGTTATAACGAAACCCTTGGTATAGTTATATTATAGAATCTATACCAATGGTTTTCACAACCATTGGTATACAATTGCTCAACTCCCCAGCAGTAGGCCCCTCTCCCCTCTCCCCTCTCCCCTCTCCCCTCTCCCCTCTCCCCTATCCAGACCTGCAATAACACAGCTCCACAACAACACAGAAACAGAACAACACACCTCCCCCTCTCCAGAGCTGGAACAAATCCAATACAAAATCCCCATCCAAAGTATTCAAAATTTAGAATTCATTCCAGAATTTAGAAATTTAGAAATTTAGAAATTCTAATGCAATAACACCCATAAGAGAAAAGGCCTACATGTTATAGGAAATGCAATAACACCTATAACAATATCCAAAATTTATAATTCATTCCTCACTCAAACCACAACACCAACACACATAAGAGTATTTAAAATTTAGAATTCATTCCTCAGTCAAACCGCAACACCAATACACACAAGATAAAAAACCCTACATGTTATAGGAAGCACATGGGATGTTCAGTCATGGTCTTGGGTTGAGTATCTTCAAACTAATATAAAAACATCGGTAGAGTGGACAAGGATCATGATACCCATAAGATAGACAATGGTAGTGGTCATGTGATTAGACCTAGGATGAGTTATAGGAAGCACATGGTATGTTTATATTCCTCTAATGATTATGTATCCATGTATAAATGGTTCCCGATGTGTTAGTGGGAAACATTGGCGAATCTCAACACATGAGATGGGTTACTAGAATAACCTACATGTTTTTCATTGAATTTTCAATTAGAATAAGGGGGTATGTGGCTTATTGTAATTTTCTCTCCTAGAAGTGATTTGTGATGAATCCCTATCTTAGGTAGTGGGTATGAATATTAAATTAAGTCTTTGGTATTGGGTTCCCAATGGGACTTCGGTTTGGTCATAGAACCCACTGTTTGACGATGGGATTGAGGTGATCCATGGGGCTATGGTGTCACCATACATTTTCCTCACCATTGGGGTATTTTTATGATACTTTGAAACTTATTTTTCAAGAATCTATGTCTACCCTTGTTGACCAATTTTTTATATTGTAAGATTGAGTGTTAATAAGTTTCATATGAAATCACTATATGATATTTTTTTTGTTATTGTATAGAATGAATGACTCGTGATTGAGAATTATAGAACGAGTGTTGGTGCATGTTCATTATGGGATGTCGAAACTCATTCCTAATATAATTCATGTTTATATATATATACTATGACCCATTGTGTTTCAATCTATGCCTTGTGAATATTTTCTTATAATAACGTATGACCAATTGACCATGTTTTATTTTTTATCCCTTAATTTCAAGAATCTATGTGTAGCCTTGTGAATATTTTCTGTATTCCAGTTGTTGTTTTCACTTAAAATGTTGTGTATTTCAAACAAAAGTGAGACACTTTGAGTGATACCAGTCACACCGTGACTCGGATTGAGGTGGGGTTGACTCCTACCCGTCACAAATGATCCATGGATTGTTGTGCTAAAGTATCAATACAATATGAATGCATTTGGTCATTTTTATGTATGCCAGTTGTTGTTTTCACTTAAAATCCTATCCATTTCAAACAAAAGTGAGACACTTTGTGTGGTACCCATCACACCATGCCTTGGATTGAGGTAGGGTTGACTCGTACACATCAAAAATTACCCATGGATCGTTTTCCTAATGTATCAACACAATCCGAATGCGTATGATCGGTTTTCTGTATGCCAGTTGTCGATTTCACTTAAAATGTTGTCCATTTCAAATAAAAGAGAGAAACTTTGAGTGATATCAGTCACACCATGCCTCAGATTGACATGGGGTTGACTCGTACACATCAAAAAATACCCATGGATCATTGTGCTAAAGTATCAACACAATTCAAATACATTTGGTCAGTTTTCCATATGAAAGTTATTGTTTTCAATTAAAATCCTGTCCATTTCAAATAAAAGTGAGACATTTTGAGTGGTACCGCCTACACTGTGCCTCAATATGATTCACTAACTACATAAAAGGAGTGGCTATGATGAATTCAAATCAAGTTTATTCATATAATCATGAAACTTGAATTGTAGAATGAAAATAGAAAACAAATCAAACTGCAATTATTGGTTATGTCATGCCACACATGGCACCACCTGGTTTAAGTCAAATAAAAAGAGAAACAAACAATAATAGATGCAAAATATTAAAACTAAGTTAAGCCTTAACGATTTGGAGTGTAAAACTAAAAAATTTATTGACTTCAGATGGATCTATAGGGAGGAAGGAGTTCCTAGCTTGGATAAAGAGAGAGGGGTCTAGTTTAGACCAAATCTAAACAGAAAATAAAAAATAGATCAATAACACCAGGACTTACAGATTAGAAAAAAATAATTGAGTGGGGGACTATCCGTGGGGTGGGGGATATCAAGGTGGTGTGTGGGGCTATCTCGGGGTGGGAGGGATGTCCGGGTGGTGCGAGGGGCTGTCCAAGTGGTGGTGGTGGGGGGGGGGGGGTGATGTCTGGGGTGAGCGGGGGGCTGTCCGGGGGGTGGGGGCTGTCATAGGGGTGGGGGGCCGTTCGGGGGGGGGGGGAGGGGTGTCCGGTGGGGGGGGGGGGGGGTGCTGTCTGGTGGGTGGGGGGCTGTCCGAGGTGGGGTGGGGGGGGGGGGGTGTTCGAAGTATGTTTTTGGCCACCGAAGTCAAAAGACACCTCTGATTGTTTTTTTGTCTAGCCAACCATTTCAAAATTAACCCACTCTTTGTTGTTGTCAGATTTCATGGTATTCCGAGGTCGTTTGGTCGGTTTAGACCACCCCACACATGTTTTTCAAGCGCGCCAAACACCTAAAAACACATATTCTACTATGCCGCACAGACCACACATCTGAATGACGTGTTGTATTTTTGTACACCTCATGAATAATAGTTAGGGTGTTTTAGTGTGATTTCAAGTCATTCCAATATCGTTCGGTATGTATTTGACCGTAAAACGCATGTTTTGGTCATTTACGACACACAGAGTGTGTTTTCGGACACTACGGTCACACGACACCTCCTATTGACGTGCTGTTTGCCCGAACATTTCAAAATTCACCCACCCTTTGTTGTCGTCCGATTTCATGGCATTCTAATGTCGTTCGACCAATTTTGACCACCCCACACACGCTTTTCAAGCGCACCAAACACCTAAAAAACACATATTCAGGTGTGTTGTGCAAACCACACGTCCGAATGACAAGTCGTATTCTCATACAACTCAAAATAATAATTAGGGTGTTTTTGTGTGATTTCAAGTCATTACGATGTCGTTCGGTTTTCATTTTACCGTTAACCACATGTTTTGGCCATTTACGACACGCAGAGTGCGTTTTCATCCACTGCGGTCACACGAAACCTACGATTGATGTGTCGTCTAGCCGGCCATTTCAAAATTCACCCACCATTTATTTTTTTCTGATTTCATGGCATTCCGAGGTCATTCGTCCAGTTTTGACAACCCCATGCATGCTTTTCAAGCGCGCCAAACACCTAAAAAACACATATTCAGTCGGGCCATGAAAACCGCGCGTCCGAATGACGTTCCATCTCCTCATACAACTCACAAATAAAAATTAGGATGTTTTGTGGGATTTAAATTCATTACGATGTCGTTCGGTATGCATTTGACAGTTAAACAGATGTTCTGGCCATTTACGACACGCGGAGTGCATTTTTGACCATTGCGGTCACACGACACCTCTGATTGACGTTCCTTCTGACCAAACATTTCATATTTCACCCACCCTTTGTTTTCATCCGATTTTGTGGCATCCTGAGGTCGTTCGGTTGGTTTTTACCACCCCACAAATGCTTTTCAAGCGCGCCAAACACATAAAAAACACATATTTAATCGTGCCATGCAAACCACGCATCTGAATGACGTGTTGTCTTTTCGTACACATCACGAATAATAATTAGGGTATTTTCATGTGATTTCAAGTCATTCTGATGTTGGTGGGTATGTATTTGACCGTAAAACACATGTTTTGGCCATTTATGACACACATAATTCGTTTTCGGCCACCGTGGTCACAGGACACCTCCGATTGATGTTTCGTATGGCCAACCATTTCACAATTCACCCACCCTTTATTTTCGTCTAATTTCATGGCATTCTGAGGTCGTTAGGCCGGTTTTGACCACCCCACACACGCTTTTCCAACATGGCAAACACCTAAAAACACATATTCAGTCGTTCCATGCAAACCGCATTTCCGAATGACGTGATGTCTCTTCGTACAACTCATGAATAAAAATTAGGGCGTTTTTGTGCGATTCCAAGTCATTCTTATGTCGTTCGGTATGCATTTGACCGTGAAACCCATGTTTGGGCGATTTACGACACACAAAGTGCGTTTTTGGGCATCACGGTCATACAACACCTCAGATGGACGTTCCGTCTGGCTGACCATTTCATAGTTCACCCTCCCTTTGTTTTTGTCCGATTTCATGGAATTCTGAGGTCGTTCGGCTGGTTTTGACCACCCCACACACACTTTTCAAGTGCACCAACCTCCTAAAAAAACACATATTTAGTTGTTTCACTCAAATCGTGCATCCAAATGACATGTCATCTTTTTGTCACCTCATGAATAATAATTATGATGTTTTCGTGTGATTTCAAGTCATTTCGATGTCGTTGGGTATGTATTTGACCGTAAAACACATATTTTGGCCATTTACGACACGTAGATTTCTTTTTAGGGAACTGCGGTCACACGACACATCTGATTGATGTGCCGTATATCCAACCATTTCAAAATTCACCCACCTTTTTTGTCGCCAGACTTCATGAAATTCTGAGGTCGTTCGGCTGGTTTTGACAACCCCACACACGCTTTTCAAGCACGCCAAACACCTAAAAAACATATATATAGCTGTGTCGTGAAAACCACACGTCCAAATGACGTTTTTTTCTCCTCATACACCTCATGAATAATAATTAGGGTGTTTTCGTGTGATTTCAAGTCATTCCGATGATGTTTGGTATGCATTTGACTGTTTAAACACATGTTTTGGCCATTTACGACACACATAGTATGTTTTCTCCCACCACTGTCACACGAAACTTTTGATTGATGTTTCGTATGGCCGAACATTTCACAATTCATCCAACCTTTATTTTCGTCTGATTTCATGCATTCCGAGGTCATTTGACTGGTTTGGACCACCCCACACACGCTTTTTAAGCGCGCCAAACACCTAAAAAACACACATTCAGTTGTGCCGCGCAAACCGTATGTCCGAATGACGTTCCGTCTCCTCGTACACCTCATTAATAAAAAATAGGGTGTTTTTGTGTGATTTCAAGTCATTACAATGTTGTTTGGTAAGAATTTGACTGTTAAACACATGTTTTGGCCATTTATGACACACAGAGTGCGTTTTCGGCCATCGCGGTCACACAACACCTTTAATTGACATGCCTTATAGCCGACCATTTCACAGTTTACCTGCCCTTTGTTTTTTTTCTGATTTCATGGAATTCTGAGTTTGTTCAGCTAATTTTGACCACCCCACGTACTCTTTTCAAGTGTGCCAAACACCTAAAAAACACATATTCTTTCATTCTGGGAAAAACGCGCATCCGAATGATGTGTAGCCTTTTTTGTGCACCTCAAGAATAATAATTAGGATGTTTTCATGTGATTTCATGTCATTCCGATGTCGTTGGGTATGTATTTGACCGTAAAACACATGTTTTGTCCATTTATGACCCACAGAGTGCCTTTTCTGCCACTACAGTCCCACAACACCACCAATTGACGCGCCGTCTGACCGACCATTTCAAAATTTACCCACCCTTTATTTTCGTCTGATTTGATGGAATTCTGAGGCCGTTTGGCCGGTTTTGACCACCCCACACATGGTTTTCAAGCGCACCAAACTCCTAAAAACACATATTCAGTTCTATCGCACAAACCGTGTGTCCGAATGACGTTTTTCCACCTCATACACCTCAATAATAATAATTAGGGTATTTTCGTGTGATTTTAAGTCATTATGATGCCGTTCAGTATGCATTTGTCTGTTAAACGCATGTTTTGGACATTTACGACATGTAGAGTGCGTTTTGGCCACCACGGTCACACGACACCTCCTATTGATGTGTCGTTTGGCCGACCATTTGAAAATTCACCCACCCTTTATTTTCGTCTAATTTCATGGCATTCCGAGGTCGTTTGGCTGGTTTTAACCACACCACGCACGCTTTTCAAGCGCGCCAAACACCTAAAAAACACATATTCAGTCATGCCATGCAAACCGCACGTCCAAATGATGTTCTGTCTCATCATACACCTCACGAATAAAAATTAAGGTATTTTTGGGTGATTTCATGTCATTCTGATGTTGTTGGTATGCATTTGACCATTAAACGCATGTTTTGGCCATTTGTGACACCCGAAGTGCGTTTTCAGCCATCGCGGCCACATGGCACCTCTGATTGACGTGCCTTCTGGCCGACCATTTCACAATTCACCCACCCTTTGTTTTAGTCCAATTTCATGGAATTACAAGGTCGTTCGGCTGGTTTTGACCACCCCACACATGCTTTTCAAGTTCACCAAACACCTAAAAAACACATATTCAGTCGTTCTGTGCAAACCGCGCATCTTAATGACATGTCGTCTTTTTGTAAACCTCATGAATAGTAATTAGGGTGTTTTCGTGTGTTTTCAAGTCATTCCAATGTCGTTGGGTATGTATATGACCGTAAAACACATGTTTTGTCCTTTTACGACACACAAATTACGTTTTCGGCCACCACTGTCACACGACACCTCTGATTGACGTTCCGTCTAGAAAACTATTTCACAATTCACCCACCCTTTGTTCTCATCCGATTTCATGGAATTCCGAGGTCATTCTGCTAGTTTTCACCAACCAACGCACGCTTTTCAAGTGCGCCAAACACCTAAAAAACACATATTCAACTATGACCCCCCAAATCACATGTTCGAATGAGGTTCCGTCTCCTCGTACACCTCAAGAATAATAATTAGGGTGTTTTTGTGTGACTTCAAGTCATTATGATGTCGTTTGGCATGCATTTTACCATTAAACACATGTTTTGGCCATGTAAGACACACGAAGTGCATTTTCAGCCACCATGGTCACACGACACCTCTGATTGATGTGACGTCTAGCTAACCATCTCACAATTCATGCACCCTTTGTTGTCTTCCGATTTCATGGAATTTTGAGGTTGTTCGGATGGTTTTGACCACCCCACGTAAGCTTTTCAAGCGTGCCAAACACCTAAAAAACACATATTCAACTGTGTCATGAAAACCGCACGTCCGTATGATGTGTCGTCTCCTCAAACACCTCACAAATGACCCATGGATCATTGTGATAAAGTATCAAGAAAATCCAAATATGTTTGGTTGGTTTTCCATATGCCAGTTGTTTTTAGTTAAAATGGTGTCCATTTTAAACAAAGGAGAGACATTTAGAGTGATACCGACCACACCATGCCTTCAATTGAGGCGGGGTTGTCTTGTACACGTCTCAAATGACCATTGGATCATTTTCCAAAATTATCAACACAATCCAAATACGTTTGTTCTATTTTTTGTATGTCAGTTTTTGTTTTCACTTAAAATGTTGACCATTTCAAACCAAAGTGACACACTTTGAGTAATATCAGCCACACCGTGTCTCAGATTGAGGTGGAGTTGACTTGTACCCATCACAAATGAAAATTTTAGAGTTTTCCTAAAGTATCAACACAATCCGAATGCGTTTGATCAGTTTTCATATGTCAGTTGTTGTTTTCACTTAAAATCAAGTCCATTTAATATAAAAGTGAGACACTTTGAGTGGTACCCGGCCACACCATGCCTCAGACAACACCCTCATCCCATCACCCCTGATATCCTCCACTCACCCAGATAGCACCCCCACTTCCCGGAAATCCCCCACTCACCCCAGAAAGTCCCCACCCCCAAATAACTTCCCACCTCGGACATCCCCCACCCCCGGGCAGCCCCATTCACCCAAAAAGCCCTCAAACCCCAAGAAATCCCACCATAGCCCAGACAGCCCCCCCGAACCCTGGAAAACCCCCACCTTGGACAAACCCCACCCCCGGAAAGCTCCCCCCACCCTCCAGATATCCCCCCCGCACAACCCAAATAGCCCCGCACCACTCAGACAGCCCAACCACACCCCAGAATGCCACCCTCAACTTGAAGATCCCCCGCCCCCTAGACAACCCCCTGACCCCCCCTAATATCCACCCAACACCCTGGACAACCCCCACCCCCGACCAGATAGCTCCCCCACCCCCAGACAACCCCCACACCCCGGCATCCCCCAACACCCCGGAAAACCCCCACCCCTGGCCAGACAGCTCCCCCACCCCCCAGACAGCCCCCACCCCCCGGACAGCCCCCCACCCCCAGACATCCCCCACCCCCCGGACAGCCCTCACCCCCCGTACAGCCCCCCCCCCCCCCCCACCCCGGACATCCCGCCCACCCCGAACAGACCCCCAACCCCCGGATATCCCCCCACCGCCCAGACACCCCCCCGCACCCAGGACATCCCCCCCCCTCCCACCTCAGAAAACTCCCACACCCAGAAAACCCCCACCCCTCAGACAGCCCCCCACACCACCCGGACATCCCAACCACCCCTGGACATCCCCCCTCAACCCGGACAGCCCCCACCCCCCAAACAGCCCCCCGACCCCCTGGACAACCCCCAACACCCCAGAAAACCCCCCACCCCCGGTCTGACAGCTCCCAAACCCCCCAGACAGCCCCCACCCCGACATCCCCCCAACACCCCATAAAACCCCCACCCCCATCCAGATAGCTCCCCCACCCTGGATATCCCATCACCCCTGGACAATCCTCCCCACCCTGAACAACTCCCCAACCCCTGGACAACCCCACCCCCAGATAACCCCCACTCCCCGTACAACCCCTGCACCACTCGGACAACCCCCACCCCCTGAACAACCCCCCACCCAGGACAACCCCCAACCCCCCTGGACACCCCCTCACCCTGGAAAACCCCCCAACCCCCAGATAGCCCCCCCTCACCCCGGACATCCCCCCACCCCGAACATCCCCCCCCAGACAGATCCCCTCACCCCCAGACATCCCCCTCACCCCCTCATTCCAAGAGGGTTCATTGTCATTTCACAAATTCAATCACTTGAAATTATGTAGAAAACATTAAATAGTTCAACTAATTTCGTTCAAACCAATTTATTTCATTCTTTGAATAAAAAACCGAGACAAAGTCTCAATTTCACCAATTCATTCTTTAAATATTCTTTTAAAATAAATATAAACCGTCATGGAATTGAATAATCCATTAAAAGTTTAAAGATGTAAAAATTATAGTCATAAAATTCATGACTTGTTCAATTCAATTAGAATAGGATTAAATAAAATTTCACAAGGAATTTCAAGGAAAACATTCAAAAAAAACTTTGTTAAAAATTAATAAACATGTATAAATTAATTCACAAGTAACAATTAATTACAAGATGAAGAAAAAGAATAAAAATACATACTTATAAAATATGGAATCCAACCGCAATTAATCTAAGATGTTTCACCTCTCATGAAGGGTTAAAGATTTAATTAATTAAATGGACTTGATGGGATGGAAAAAATCTAGGTTAAATCAAAATATAAAAAAAGAGATAAAGATAAAAATAAAAACCCAAAACTAAAATATTAAATGAATAAAAATAATAATAAGGTAACACTTAAATATTTTAATTGTATAAAGAAGAAAATACCTGATTTGAGATGGATCTAATGAAGATTTAGCAGTTCAGATGGGGGAAGTCGAGTGAGGATGGCGTGCTACTGCACATTCAGTTCTGTTCTCGAATGAGGAAGGGCTACTAATTGGGGAAAAATATTCCCAATGGTTTTTAAAAACTGTTGGGAAAGAGTACCTATCCCAACGGTTTATATAGAACCATTGGTAAAATCCCCTATAAAATAAGCTTTTCTCAATGGTTCTACAGAACCGTTGGTAAAGCCTCTTATAAGAAATCTTTTCCCAATGGTTCTCTATAACTGTTGGTAAAGGCTCCTAAAAATAGGCCTATATCAATGGTTTTGGTAAACTGTTGGTATAGCCTTCCTTTCCCAACTATTTTTGTAAACCGTTGGGATAAAAGCATTGGGAAAACATCCATTTCTAGTAGTGTTTGTTTGGTATTTTTAGTCCTTTTACATTTATCATGGTTTAATAATATCCATAATATTAAAAATGATATTAATAAAATATATATCATTTATATATTTATTTCTTTTAAACCATTAATGACAGGGTTTGAAAATGAAAAACACTGTTCATTGATATGGATGGTCATATATATACATAAATGCCAATTCTATTTTCTTGATGACTTAAATTAAATGATATTAAATAATATATAGAATTTTTAAAGTGAATATAATGTCATATATATCAAATATATTCAGTAAATTAATCCTTTAATACCTTCTTGGTAATGCTTTAGTGAAAAAAACTCACATCAATACTTGAGGTTTACTCTACCATTCAAAGAAAATAAATTGTCATTTATTCAATGGATGGTAAGATAAGAAATTAAATGATATATTTAATTTAAATAATAATTAATATTTCAGTAATATATTATATAAAAATCAAATTTATACTTATTACCTTCCATGTGAGGTTTATGTGAAAAATGAATCACATCCATTCGTGAGGATGTAGTCTGTCGTGCACACAAGTGACATTATCATATTCCGTAAGGAATTATAAGTAAGGAGTTATATAAAATATAAAATATAATAAGTAAAATAATATCATAAATATCTCATATATAAATTTAATACGTCATTATATCCATCCTTGAGAGGTGGTGATGGAAACTGAATAACATTAGTTTGTGAGGCGATAATGCTCCTTACACACAAATGATAATTTTGTTTCAAATTTCATTGAAGAGGAGATAAAATTATGTTAAGAAATTAAGATAATAACATATAAATATATATTATAATCTAGTCTTATTATTTTATAATTTTTTTAAAATATTTTATGGAGTTACAAGAAGTAAAAGAAAAATACATAATTAAAAACATTTTCTTTTCTTTGGGAAACCACTTTAGATTTTACCTAAAGACTTCCTATATTATCTTTTTAATCTCACCAAGTCATATAGAATATGGGGAGGAAATTAAGGAAATAAATTTTTCATGGATTCATTCTTTTCAGGATTTCTTAAGTGGAGAGGATACGGTTTTTATCTTTATAAGTTAGGTGAGTGGGAGAGTTGGGATTTTTGGAAAGAAAAGGTGTACCCACACATTTCGTAGTACACAAGGCCCCAAAATAGGAAATTATAAAAATAGAGATTTTATAAGTTCACAATATATCCCAATAATGGGTTATTGGAATTTTCATAGGTCATTTTACACCTAATATTTTTAGTTTGAACCCTCAAGAAACCCGTTTAAACTTTAAACCCATTAATTAATATTTTCTATTTTTACTAATAATTGTAGTCAAATATTTTTTATTTTATTAGATAATAAAACATATTATTAATAAAAATATTTAATAAATTTTCTGAAAATTAAATTCACATAAGTTTAAAACATTATTTTTAAAATTATTCATGAAGACGTGATGAAAATTTGGTCATCCAAAGAGAAAACTTTCAAATGTCTAGTTTTTTTATCAAAATTAAAAATGAAATTTATTCTAATGACCAAAATTGTATTATTATATATATATATATATTTAATTTATATATATTAAATTTTATAAACATCTTAAATTAAAATTCATATTTTAAATTATTTGAAAGAAAATAACGTTCTTTATAAAAACAACTATTTTTCAATGTTACCAAAAAGCTTATCCTTTTAGAAAATTTTCAAAAAATAATACCAAGATTAATAGGAAATTATTATTTAAAAAATAAAGTTCATTTTTGAAAATAATTTTTTAAAAAATGGAATAATTTATTTTAAAATAATTACAAAAAATGAGACAAAACTGCTTTTTAGAAATAATATAGTTTTAAGTATAATATTGGATTTAATTTTATCACTTTTCTAATAAAACATAATATGAATGTTAAATGATTGATTGAACATATATTATATAAATTTCAATAAAATAATTAACCAAAAATGTCTTTTATAATTAAGGAGGTAAAACATGTTTGTGCAATATAAAATAGTTTTTTAGATAAAATTAATTTATTTTAAAATGGTTTTAATTTTCATTTATAATTAAATAATTAATTGTATTTACATTTATAAAGAACATACTTTAAAAATTTATTTATTTATATTCATACCTTCCATTCCAATGGCTAGGGACCAATATTGCATTAAATAAAAATATTTTAATATTTTTTTTGTTTCGTTTAAACACGATGTTGAGTGTAGAGAAAGCTATTAAAGAAATTAAAATTATTTGAAAAATGTATTTCCTAAAATATCATAGTGTTAAAATAATCATATTTAAAATGTATGGATGTTAGTATTAATGAAAAGCAGTAATATATCATCAATAATTATTATATACATCTTCCAATACAATACCACAAATTCACATATCCACATCTGTAACAACAATGCCATAGTCCCACAAATCCTCAACTAATGTATCACACCACAGAAATTCTACACACCGAACACACAATCCAATTTCATAGGTCATATTTGACTAAATAAATTACAAACCATTTTTACATTTATTAACTATCATTCCATATTAAAATTAAACATTATCATCTCATTTAACATCAATGTATTATTATCCACTAACAATTTTGTCCAACCCAAGTTGTTTTAATTATAGCTAACACCTTTTTTAGTATTCCTTAATTACCGAGAAATTACCAAGACAACATAAAAATCCATCAACCAATATTATATCCACTCCTCATTCCATTCATAATTTTAAAATATCATTCACATGTAGTGTCATACTTGTTCCCTCCCTATACAATGGTAGACCCCCACATTGAATATCCTTTTCCTCTCATTAATCAACAACTCTAACACACTATATCAAGAAGCCATCAATAACCATATGTATTTTCCAACCATGAGAAATTACAGATCATGAAAATATTTTACCATTATGACCCATTATATTCCCTACAATATTTGCAACCACTTCAAGAAATTATGGCCCTTGAAGAATTCCACCACATGTTTCCATGATCCATAAAACATATAAAACATCTATAAAATACATAATACCCACACACTAAAAAATGTTAATACTTATAATGAAAAATCAACAAAAACAAAAATTATATTTATTAAATATGAATCCAAACAAACCACAATTTCCCATGTAAATTTCATTCAATTTCCCCATTAATCACTAGTTTCAAGTCATTTTTAATTTTTCTATTCATTTATCCATTATAAACTATACATAATCCCATCTTATGTATGATATTCATATACAAACTTCTAATCACATTTATCCAATCCATAAAAATTAGATATATTAATTTACCACTTACCACAATCAACTTCCATTTTTAGTTTCACATTAATAATTCCCAATTTCATTTCTAAAATTAAAAATGTCCAAATTTAGGGATTTTATGATAGACATAAACATAAAAATATCCCCTTTTAACATCAATGAAACTAAAAATAATTATAATATATCTAGAATTGCTAATTTAGGCAACACAGTTCTTATATTTTTTCAAAGAGTTTCAAATTCTTATTTCCCTCTTTATGTGATTATACATTCATGGGGTCCTAACATACTTTTGATTTTTCACGAACACATTTTTAATTATCGATAAATCATCCTAGAAGTTAACATAGAATTAAAAAAATAATTATATGAGTTTAAAATGGAAATAAAATAAATAATATAAGGCACACACAATACATGCCTTTCCCCATTAGACTTTTATTTTTTCATCTCCCATTCGCATCATTAATTTATTGATGTTTGTATGATATTCCCTAAATTCAGTCCATTTTCTATACACAAAAAACCCATTAATAATCACAAAAAAAATAATTGGTAAGAAAACATAAATTGTAAATAAATGTTTTTAAATATTAAAAAATAAAATTAATTTAACTGTAATTCACTTTAATTTAACTATAATTCACTTTCATACATTCACGAAGACCTTTTAGGTTTAGTTTTATTTTAATTAGGTCATAAAACTATATATATAAAATCATTTATTACAAATTTAAAATTTTATCTCAATATCGATTTTTTCACAATATGAATCATTTAAAATAAAACATGATTTATTTATTTAAAAAAAACCACCACTTTAAACTTGAATTATTCTGTTCCTTTACCCATCTATAAACCATGCAAAAAACATTTTTAAACCTGGGATGAGAAAAAAAATCAATTTAAGGGACATAAAAAGGAAAAAAAATCTGTTAGTCCATGAATAAATCAATTTTCACAATGTTATAACTTTTAAACATAAAAAATTAGCTCTTTATCTTACCTTATAAAAACATATATTTCCTATAAAACCATAACATGAATATATAAGTCATTAAAGGTAACTTATGGCATCATTTTCACATCACTCTTATATATAATATAGATCTCCCATCTAAATAGGATGTAACTATAATGGTTACACTTGTAAGAACCGTCATAGTATATTCCCATAATATCTTAGGGGAATATTAACTAATTTTAAACCGTCCTTTTACCCAATGCATTGAATA
The DNA here is from genome assembly GCA_963277665.1 of Viscum album. NCBI lineage: Eukaryota > Viridiplantae > Streptophyta > Magnoliopsida > Santalales > Viscaceae > Viscum > Viscum album. Next base: position 1,724,098,418 of record OY728152.1, on the reverse strand, counting down.
TATTTTATGGGCTCACCCGACCTTATTATATTACGAAACAACCCATAATCAAAAAAATTCCGATGAACCACAAATTTATTATAAAATATAAATCTTGAATAAAATAAGAATTCATAAGGATAATAAATTTTCCATTTGGAAATCACTTTTCATTTTTATGAGGATGTGAAATTATAAATAAAATTTTTTTATTTGAAAATAAAAATATAAATTTGAAAAGGAACCGAAAAATAAATAAGAAGTCATGAAAATAGAAAAATTATCTTATGAAGTAAATTAAACAAAGATTAATTTAATAAAAAATGTTGTAAAGTGAAAAGGGGGTTTTGAGAAGAAAATTCCTTACCTTATGTTCGAAAGTATTATGCACCTGTAATTAAAGTCCTCTTGAATATCTTCTAATTGTGAACCTCCTGAAGGCACTTGGTCATTGTATATGGGGAGAACATTTGGTATTGGACTTGCAGAAGAATATTAATAATCTAATTTGATAGAATATATTCAAACTTAAATTCTTTGAAGGTGTGATGAGAATATGTGGTTAGAGGTGGTATTTATATGGAGAGGAAGGTGTGTTTTGGATTATTTTATTCACTTGTTTATTACTTTGGTTCAAGACTATAGAAAATCATGAACCTTAGGATTAAATACAATAACTAGAGCATGTGAATTTTCAATAATGTGTTCTTACATCAGAAATGACCGAAAAATAAATCTATTTAACTTATAATGTAAAATACCATAAATTACCGTATTTCACTATTCACAAAAAATTACGCTTTTTTAGAAAAATCAAAAAAATTTACAATAACCATTACTAGATGTTTATATTTAAAAAATGGAATCCATTTTTAGAATATAATCCTTTAAATAAGAGAAAATTAGTTTTTTTATTGAAATCAGCATTAATTTGATAAATACATAAATATTATAACAGATTTTATGAAACATTGAATTATTAATTAAGGTCTCATAAATTATATTATAATATTAATATAACAACATATAAATTAATGAATATATTATGAAAATAATTTTTTTAAATCATTATATTAATTATAAAATTGTAAATAAACATTGACATTTCACAAAAATACGAACAGTTAATTTATCATTTTAAAACAAAAATTTACTTTTTTACATCATATAAATATACCATATTTTTACTTTTGTGATACCAAAATATTATTTATTATTTTATAGGTGAGATTATTATTCTAATGTCCAGATTAGTATTCTTAAAGGTCACATAATTATTCCAATAATTAATATACTATTCTATTATTATAGATTCCTTAATTTTGATAAATAATAGATATATCATTATAAATTAATAATTAATTCAACTATATAATTATAGAATGAATTTTTTTTATATTTGTACATGGTTTGTTACATTCTCCCTCGATTTTGGAAATTACATCCTCACAATTTTATTCACTTATTAAACAAGTGAGGATAAATTTTCACCATAATATTTTCATATTGGAATGATACTTCCTCAACTATATGATTTATCCATAAAACTATAACTTTTTTAATTAACTTGTTCGTAATATATGATCTCATAGGTCATGTATCTGAATAGGTTCGTCCTCATGATAAAGGTTCTCTTCCAGCTGAACATCATCATGATTTAAAACATGAGACAAATCCCGCTAATAATTTAATGACATTGAAACATAAAAAACATTATGTAGTTGGGAAAACAGGGATGAAAAGACACTCGGTGGGAAACTAAATAAATATTATCTAGGATTTTATAGGGTAAAAAAACCACAAACTCATCTTTCCATTCTTACCAAAATACGTTACACTTTTCCATAGAGAAAATTTTAAAATGTCAGGATCAAAAAAACTGAAGGAAAGAACCTTCCTCTAATTATTTGAATAACGTATTCATATAAAATATCTTCCAACTTTGACTTGTTTCCATGTGTAGCTGAATCAACAAAACTTTACCTATCATTTCCTTAATCAATTACTATCCCATAAACATTAATTCACCTACATCATCTAAAATACCCGAGCTCAACAACACTTTACATATAATTCTTCAAAAGACCCTGTATGTATAATGGAATGGAAAAAAATATTATAAGAAAACTCTACCAATGGAAAATGATGATCCCATCATCCTAGATAATCCATTGAACTAATTCATAGAAAATCATCTATTTTATGAATTGTTCACTCTGACTGTTGATTATATTGAAGGAGAAAGGTAATGATAAAATTTTATTCAGTTCCCAACGACTTCTAAATCCCCTTCCAAAAGTTAGAAGAGAACTTGGGATCAATATAAGGTACAATGATGAGAGGAACTCCATATAACATTACTATATATTTTAGGTATAGTTGATAAATATAATCCAAAGATATAATATCTCAAATATAATGAAAATGTGTAGATTTAGTCAGTAGATCAACAATCAACCAAATAAAAGTATTACCTAGAGATGTTTTTGGTAATACCATTATTATAACTATGGATATATTTTCCCATTTCCACTATTTCACTTGTAATTGATGAATCATCCCCGTAGATACTTTTCATTATGCATTTAACAAATAATAATTAAAACATATCATGGTAAATTAATTAATATCTATTTCCATTCCACCCCACTAGTAATACTCCAGAATGACTCTATACATCATAGGGATTCTAGGAAAAAATGAATACGGAGAACTTTTTGCCTCACATAATAAAATTTTCTTCAAATGAAAATCACAAGTCACACATAATCACTTCCCAAATCTCAAAACATTATTTTTATCAATGTTAAATTCTAGAAGCATAACCTTTTTAACCAATTATTAATTTTCATTAACTCACCTTCTTCCTTCTGTTCTTTCAAAATTCTATTTTATTGAAACAATTTCATTAACTCCTAAAAAAATAGAGGAATTTTCTACACCAACAACTTCTAAGAAAAAATTTATGAAATAATTAATAACGGTTTCATGTTTGAAACATAATATTGTTAATATAGAATTATTTTTCCAAAACAAAGCTTCAAACACTTTATTTTGTTTTCTTGGGATGATGATGAATTTTACAATCGTAATCCTTTATTAGTTTTAGCTATCATACTTTCCTCATGTTCATTTGCTGTTGAGTTAATATACAATTCAAACTATTATGATTTTTATATATTTCAGAATTTTATCTATATAGATAATGTCTCCAAATTCTAAAATAAAAACCCAAATCTTCTAATTCAAAACCATTTGTGGGATAATTTAACAAATGATGATTCGGTTTCCATGAAGAATAAGAAATTATCTGATCATTATGAAACAAAACAAAACCATATACCTTTAAAGAATCATCAACGTAGATGAAAAAAATCCCCATATATGGAATACTGGGCCAAAACTATAGTATTCACCAATCATATTTTTAGTTCATGAAAACAAAAATGACATTATTCTATCTAAATATATTAAATCCATTTTTATGTTTACTAAGTTCACATGCTAGATAAATGTGAAAATATATTAACAAAACATCATTAATAGTCTACTATTAATATAAAAATACTAATATAATTAATATTTTTAGTATTTTTCCATTCATTAACTCTTTTTTAGCAGGATCAACTCTCATTCCATCCTTATTTACTATTTACCCATGAAAAGAAATATTTTGGAACAGAAAAAACCATTTTTTATATTTCCAATATTAATTATTGTTTTCAATGTTTCTAGAACAATCCCAAGATGATTTCCATGATGCTAACTATTTTTGAATAAACCAAACTATTATCAATAAAAAACAACAAACTTGTCCAAATATTAATGAATGATTATATTCATAAGTTCTATAACATAATAGGATAATTTTTTAAACTAAGTATAAAAATAACAAACTCATAATTCCCATATCTAAAATAAAATGATATTTTTTAAATTTCATCCAACTTCATCTTTATCTGATGGTATTTTGACATGAGATCAATATTTAAAAAGTATTTCACATGATAGAGAAGGTAAAAAAATCATTGATATGTGAAAATGGATACTTATTAGTAATAATACGGTTTTTCAATTATCTATAATCAACGTACTTTATAATTGACCAATATTTATTTTAAAAATAATAAGAGCACACCAAGATAAAGTTCTGGGATGAATAAAACCTTTATCTAGAATCTTCTCTAACTATTTTATCAATTCTATATGTTCTATATGAGAAATTAGATTAGGGGGTTTTGATATATGTTTAGTACCAGGGATTAAGTAAATATATATACCAACCTCCCGATCAGGTATAATACCATGAAAATCATTAGGAAAAACATCTATTTACTCATTTAACACCACATAATAATTAATGTAAATAGATCCCCTTTTTCAATAGTATATGCATGAAAACATTCATTTTTATCTTTTAACAGTTTCCCAGTTTCCATATATGTTATTAGTGGTATCGTTTAATTCTTTTATAAAAACTGAGAGTCTTTAGAAAAAATATTCTTTTTCTCTATAATAAATATTATCAATGTAAATATAAAGTCAATCCATACCAAAATTAACAACAAATTATACTTGGGGAAGGAAAATATTGTTTTAGGAAAATTCATTCCACTAATATCGATAGAATTATTGTTATAATTTCTTATTTCTTTAATACCTTCTCTAAGTGTTTTTACCATTTGTTCTAGATTTATTTCATGAGGTGTAATTTCTAATTTACAAGAAAATCTCTTATAAATAATTGAATGTGTAGACTGAGAATCAAAAAATTCATTATCATAATCATAGTAAATAAAAAATGTACCTGATATCACTTTGTTTGATGTATCATTATCTAATGAAGGTGTTGAAAAGGATTTCACCACACATTTCTTCTAATAATTTGGTTATGTCACATCATTTAGGTTCTAGTTCGAAGACTCATTTTTATAATGTCCCATCTCATTAAATTTAATTCATTTTACTATATTTATTTCAGAATTTTTCTTACGACAACTATGATCATTTTAATTTCAATTATTATCCATATTCAAAAACATAATACATCATAAACACATAGAAGACTTAAAAAGGCATTCACCAATGCGTTCTTTTCCACAATTATCACAAATAGAAAAAATAATTTTCTTACAATCAAACATCATTAATGCATTATTTCTTTATTCCTTCCACATTGACTATTTTTCTTGTGGTTTACAAATAACACATGATCATAATAAAACTCTATTTCTACCTTTTCCGCCCCATTGAACATGTTTTTCCGAACATTTGAATTCACGAGAATCCATTTCCATTTGATATTTTGGATTCAATCTTGATAAAAAATGATTTGTTTTACTATTATTATCTTAGATAAAATTTAGAGAAAACATTTCCAATCAATTAAAATTTTCTTTGTATGTATCCAAAAAATCCTACCCCTATCTCAATTCAATAAATTGTTTTTTCCATCCTATGTTGAGTTTCCTTAGGAAAATATTTTTCAAGGAAAATATTATTGAATTCATCCCATTAAAAAGAATCAACTGTAGAGACTCGAAGCTTGACGTACATGGAAATTACATTACTTTTGCGGAATACTTAATACATAATAAAAACAGACACACAAGGACTGTAATAGTTTAGTGTCTTTAGAAACTTGGAACGTAATCTTCTAATCGTGGTGAAAGATCTTCAACATCTCCCATAAAGATCTTCCCCTTTTTTTCTTACCTAAAACCTTTATTTATATCCTGGGGAAAAGAAAACATAAATAGGGTGAGCTCAAATTCTCAGTAAGGGTAAGCATGGATAAAATAAAACATACCATATACATTTGAACTTAAAAACATGAACATAATGTTTAAACATCAAAATCTTGAGCAAAGACAAGAAACATTGAAGTCCGTAAGGCATAGATCATAAAGAAACATTAAGAATGATAAAATAGCATGGGAATAAAACATGTAATTGTGGAAACCATTAAGCACATGATATGATTTCCATATTAGCCAACACATTACTGCCAAGACCATCTTAGTGGACAAAGTCCCTTTCTGAATCGAGTTAACTCCTCATTCCAGTCCTGTATTACAGAACCGGTTTAACATGCCATTCCAGCTATGTCTATCTCATGAGATATAAATCTTTACCCAATTCATTGGAGGGAGATATAGGTCCCACCCATCTCATAATGAAATCATTCTTACCTATGCCACAAAATAAACATACATCATTCATAATAACCCAATAAATAAAATGGGTTTCATAAACATCATCCCATCATCACATAATCCATATAAAATAAATGGATATCATTTCATAATAATAAAAGTGAAACCACGTAAATCATAGGGACATTATACTTGAAACATACACATATGAAATAATGTCTCCTTAGATGGAAAATGGTTTTGATAAAACACTTGAAATGAATTCTTGAGGAAAATATCCTTTCTTCTTCAAAATCATTTTCTTTTCACAAAATGCTAGGAAAATTTAAAAGCAAAGGATTTTATTGAAAATAATCATGAAATATTTTGGAGGAAGCTTCATGAAAATAAGGCTTTATAAAACAATAAAAATCCGTTGACGCCGTATAAGTTAAAAATAGCATTCTCCTCATACTTTTGTCAGAAAGGTCAAAAAGTACCTCGTAAAAGAAAGATTCCATACATACTATGTAGTAAAAGTAAAAAAATGGGTAAAAAGGACTTTAAACATACATGAAACCATTTTTAGGAAACATGTTCATGGATGAGAACAATAACCCCTGTAAATACTTACGAATTAACAATCTCGGATAAAAACGAGATTGGAAAAGTTATCCCTTACCTTAGGTCCGATATGATTCTTATATATCCGAAACTCCTGTATAATGATTTAAATAATGTCATTGACTTATTTCAGAATCATATTCAGTGTTATTATATCAATATGGTTCACTTATGACTTTATATTACCCGTTCTTCTGTAAATTCTATGTTAAAGCGCGTTTTGGGTAAAATTGTTTTATTTGTCGTTCATGTTTTTACTTTTAATTATTCATATGATTAATTAGATCATGATTAATTAATTCCAGAATATAAAACATGATTTATTTATAATATATATTCATAATATACATATATATAATAGATCGATAAATTGAAAGAAATACACCGTTCATGGAGACGGTAGGCCGTACGTATGCATGAACGCTATTTTCGTTTCCTTATTGAGTTGAATGGAATTAAGTAGATGACATAAATATATATATATATATATATACACATAAATCCAGTAGCTTTATAATGTCATATATTTCATTATTATTGCTTATATATTCTTTATAATCATTCTTAAATGGTTAACATGGAGAATGAATCTCATCGCGTCGTGGAGACGGTAGTCCGTACGTACGCATGAGCGATGATATCGTTCCCATAATTATTGAATTGAATTGGATAGGATGATACAATATATAATAATTAGTATGATTTTATAATAACTATGTATAGTTATTCTTTACACCATTATACCCATCCATGTAAGGTGGTGTTGGAAAAACAGATTACACCACGGCGTGGAGACGGTATTCCGTACGTACGCACGCGCGGTGATTTCATTTTCCGTAGGATGGATAGATGGTGAAATAGAGTTGTTTTATACTTATAATAACATATCATTATATTAGTGATACTGATGTTATTACTTCATAATGAAACAACTACAGAAGAATAAGTAGAAGAAGAAATAAAGTTGAAAGAATCGGTAACAAACATTACCTCTTTTTTGAAGCGCCTCTTTGAGACCTCCTCTTAGGGAACTAAAAATTGTCTTTGAAGAAGACCAGGACCTCTAGGATGTTTCTAGGGAAGTGGAGAATATAATTTGGCAGGGGTTGGCCAAGCTTGAAGGCTCAAATTGGTGTGAGGAAGGGAGGGAGGAGGTGCCCTTTTATAAGGGATGAGAGGGGAACCTTTGGATATCTTAAAAATATTAATTTATAATAAATCTAACCCCACTTAAAAACCTCCAAAAATGACTCATATTCGAATATTAGAAATGATAGGGTTGTAATATAATCAAAAAATAAAATTTAGACATGTTAGGAAATTATTTTAAACATTATCAACTTGATTTATCCTTACTTAATCAATTTAATTTTATTTATGGTAATAACATTCTAAATTTTAAATTATAACAAATAATTACTTATTTGTTGTGAATTTCACATAATTGGATACTTTATAACATTTTAGACCATATAAATATAAATTTATAATTCTTATATTTTTTTGTGATTTTTAAACAATTTTATAATATGTTATTTTTATAAAATAACAATAGTGTCAATTTTAAAACTATTCATTTATTTGAATTTAAATAAAATATACAGATGATATGTTCGAAATAAAAGCTTTAATAGATTCATAAAAGGTCATATGTGTATATAAAATTAGTGTATAACATTAAATAGTTCATATAATATTTATTTTATTATTTTTAAAACCATTTATTTGGTTTATCTCTTAATAAAATAATTACTACAACATTTTTTTTATAATTATTTAATATACTTATTTGTTGCATAAAAATTAAAAATAAAATCCTATGATGAAGATAAATCTATTAACTTTCACAATAATACTTTTACTCCAATTTATCATCTTAAAATCACAATATTTAAATTGTTATATTTATTAAATTATGAAGGTGACAACTTTGGCCTCATTTAAAATAAAATAATATAAGTGTCATAATCTCTTTTATAAGACTCAAAACGGTTATATATTAGGTAATTGGATGATTAAGGTGTATATATACACTACCAATAAGTTTTGGTCCGGTTTTTGGGCCTTTTAATGGGTATTATTATTTCAATAAAAACTATATTACTGATTTTTCACTTAATAAATAATTTCTGCATCATTAATGTATAACCATTAATGACAATTATTTAATCCCTAAAAATTTTAAATAAATTATCATGATGTATATAATTTTATTATATTTCTGGAGAATATTCATGTTCGAAGTTTTATAATGTTTATCACTAAATTAAAATTATTATACTTATAAGATTTAAGAGAGTGACATGTTGTCACTTTCTTTGGTTTTAATAATAATTAAATTATTTTCATGGTAAAAAGTTCATAAAATGAATCTAATAAGACAATTAGGTGATATGGGTATACTTTTAGCCATCCAATAGAATTTTTTCATGTGTTAGGGTAATTTTATAATATTATATTTACTCTTAATTACTTAATTTACCTTTAACTATGGTAAATAAAATTTACCGTAGTTACTATTAATAATTCCCAAAAATAAAAAGTTGCTATTAACATAACTTGGACCCACTGATTCCAAATATGGAATCCAGTTTTTCAAATTCAGTACATAGAAGTTGCAGAAATTAAATTAAAATTAATCCCATTGTCGAATGAAAACATGTTTTTTATTAAAACATTGCAAAAGATTGAATTGATTTAACCTACGAATTCAATGTAAAATCAATGCTAATGACATAAATTATATTAAATGGTGAAAATATATTCTATTTATACTTTAAAACCATTAAATATTATAATTGAACCACATAAGTTATTACGATGAAAAAAGTTGTTTTTAATTAAAATATAGCGTGTTTTTACTATTTATTAAAATATGAAAGTTATCAGAAAAATATCTAAACATTATCCAATGTAAATTTTTATATTCTTATTCAAAATAAGAATTTTATTTTGTCAAATTGAACTTATAAAAATTTCAACAACTAGATTTAAAGTAGGTGCACCTTCAAAAGGTGGCAAAACTGCATTTTTTTTAAAATACTGATTTTACCCGAAAAATTTATTTTGTTCTTATACCATGTTATAGAAAATGTTTAAGATGAATAATAATGTTATAAAATTAAAAATTTAGTTAATAATATTCATAACGTCTAGTTCATAATAATATTACAATACTATACCATTGTTTAGTAAAACCCGGTATTGCGTACAACACACGCTATCGAAGAAGGTCGCGATTGCGTGTAATGAAAGACAAGTTAGGGTTGTGTGTTGTGAAATAATACTTTTTTGTTTCATATAACATAATCCAACCATATTTCATTTATACATTGAATATATATATATATATACACACACTCAATGTTGCGTAGAATGACTATTATCAAACGAACTTTAAATTGTGTGTAACACAATCTAAGAATAGTGTTGTGTATACTGCAAGCTAATACAGTGTTGTGTATAGAACAAGATAATATTGTTGTAGCATAAAACACATGACATCAAATAAATTAAAAAAAATACTTATCATAAAATATCATGTTGTTACATTCTACCCCCCTCAAAATGAATTTCTCCCTTGAAATTCTTCAGGGTTATGCATGGTTTTGTACTTGAAAGTTTCTTTAATTAAAACCCACATAGTAAAATGAAATACCAAATATTAACTTTCAAAACTAAAGTATGAAACGTAACGGTTACCCAAATTAACTCATCACTGGGTTTCCACGTAGGAGAACATAGGTGAAAATATAGATATGGAAGAGAAATCTAACCATCATGTTCTGATGGAGAGTGGTAGAGAACACGGCTATGAAAAAGACAACAATAACAAAGCCATATATTTGTGATGATCTAAGGTACCATATGATTAATCGTATATAAGGGCACTAGGAAAACATTTTTGGTTTTCAAGATCATCTTCCAAAAGTTGAAGAATTCGAATTAGAATAAATACTGGCTTGATTTTGGTACAATCTCAATGTTGTTCATTCTTTGAACGATTTCCACTTCATCTCTTAAATAAATAAAGATGAATTTGTTATTCTTTAAGTGTTAGCAGATCATGTGATAGAATGATTGGTCATTCCATCTCTTTCAAAAAAAGGTTATAAAAAGTTATAAGTTCATCTTATGGTTAGATTAATCGTATATGGTTCCAAAAATGAACTTATACTTCATATATCATACTTCTTAATAAAATAAAACTAGTTTATACTAACCAGGGACTTCTTGTAGGCTAGCGGTAGGTGATAAAGTCCTGTCACACTTCGGTTGTGGGTTCGATTTCCACAGCCTTGTCCGACGCGATGGGCTGTTGCCCGTCCTGCAGGTTTTCCTTTTTCTAAAACTACATTACTATAACATCCCATCAATAATATCGAAAAAAAGTTCTATAATTAAACAATACTAACTTATGTCCAACATAATCCATTCTAATATTTAGGCTTATCTAAAATACTTTGGTCCAAGGTCATAGTATAAAGAAAACAATTACTAGAAAGGTTATCTACCAAGAATGTGAATACAAGCATTTATCCCACATATATCATTAGATATATCTTTTTGGTTGCATTCCAAACACATGAATACCTTATTCATATATTCTCTTGAAACATAAATTACCATATAACCTTAGTGAAAACATGAATAATGTCAAAAGGTAACTCTTTCCACATACCAAAATCTCAAAAATTCTATATAATCAAACCATAATATCACTTAGTCCTTATATCAGTCATGAGCTCTTGAATACTATCAAACATCTCATTATCTTCTTATCCCTTCATTATGCACATATCATCTACATTCCAAAAATATCTGAATAACATTCCATGGTTACCGGTACCATTCAACATATACTTTTACATACTTTAGGAAAAACAATAGTGTAACAATCCTTAGATGATTATTTATTCCATAGTACCATACATTATTCTTTATAAAAATACAATCATTCCACTAACATCTTAAACCACTAGATGAGCTTCATCATTTATTTCATCTCATATTTCATTTATAGTCTCTTCATCATCATCCACATAAATACTACCCGTATGACCATGCTGATTCTCTTCTTGAGATTTTTCCTTAGGGCATTGGTTTTCATAATTCCCATACATTCCACATTTAAAACATCTAATCATTGTTTATGTCGTAGCAATACCATTATCCTTGTCCATGGTGTTAACTGAACCTTTTCCTTTGCACTTACAGGCATTGTGTCATTCTTTTCCACACCGAAAGAATCTTCCAGTTCCTTTGAAACAATCTCCCTGATGCCTCTTCCCACATGATTTGCATGAGGGAAATTGAACTTTCTTTCCTATATGATCATCATGAAACACCATCTTTCTCTTATTATCTGTGTTAGGAAACATACCAAAGTTGAGATTATTGATCATATTATGAGATTGCTGATTAGGCATAATAACGATGTTTAGACTTTAAAATCCCATTTCATTTGGTTACTCATGAATAATATCATTCCATTGTCCGTTATATCCTCCATTATCGTGAATCTTCATGTTTCCAGCCATTTTCTAAAACCCAAAAAGAATAGTGTGAGAGGAAAAAATCATTCTAGGGAAAAAAACATAGTAATGGGGGAGTACCCTCAATATCTAACATCTTAGGTTAAATTCTATGATTGTTACCGTAGTTTTAGGACTATATAATATACGCATACTTATCCTTAGGGATATCCCTAGACATACCTTATAAATATCTCTAGGGATCTCACTAACGTTTTCACGTTCTAGTTTCCAATGGTTGACTAAACCTTTCCTCTGATACCAACTGTAGATACCCGAAGCTTGATGTACATGGACATTACATTACTTTTGCGGAATACTTAATACATAACAAAGACAGACACACAAGGACCATAATAGTTTAGTGTCTTTGGAAACTTGGAACGTAATCTTCTAATCGTGGTGAAAGATCTTCAAAATCTACTATAAAGATCTTCCCCTTTTTTTCTTAACTAAAAACTTTCTTTATATCATGGGGAAAAGAAAACATAAAAAGGGTGAGATCAAATGCTAAGTAAGGGTAATCATGGATAAAATAAAACATACCATATACATTTGAACTTAAAAACATGAACATAATGTTTAAACATCAAAAGATTGAGCAAAGACATAAAACATTAAAGTTCATAAGGAATAGATCATAAAGAAATATTAAGAATGATAAAATAGCATGGTAATAAAACATGTAATTGTGGAAACCATTAATCACATGATATGATTTCCATATTAGCCAAGGCATTGTTGCCAAGACCATCTTGGTGGACAAAGTCCCTTTATGAATCGAGTTCACTCCTCGTTCCAGTCCTGTATTTCTGAACCGGTTTAACTTGCCGTTCCAGTCATGTCTATCTCATGAGATATAAATCTTTTCCCAATGAATTGGAGGGAGATATAGGTCCCACCCATATCATAATGAAATAATTCTTACTTGTGCCACAAAATAAACATACATCATTCATAATAACCCAATAAATAAAATGGGTTTCATAAACATCATCCCATTATCACATAATACATATAAAAGAAATGGATATCATTTCATAATAAGAAAAGTGAAACCACGTAAATCATAGGGACATTATACATGAAACATACACATATGAAATAATGTCTCCTTAGATGGAAAATGGTTTTTATAGAACACTTGAAATGAATTCTTGAGGAAAATATCCTTTCTTCTTCAAAACCATTTTCTTTTCACAAAATTCCAGGCAATTTTAAAAGAAAAGGATTTTATTGAAAATAGTCATGAAATATTTTGGAGGAAGCTTCATGAAAATAAGGCTTTATAAAACCGTAAAAATCCATTCACGCCGTATAAGTTAAAAATAGCATTCTCCTCGTACTTTTGTCGGAAAAGTCAAAAAGTACCTCGTAAAAGAAAGATTCCATACATACTATATAGTAAAAGTCAAAAATGGGTGAAAAGGACTTTAAAAATACATGAAACTATTTCTAGGAAACATGGACTTGGATGAGAACAATAACCCCAGTAAATACTTACGAATAAACAATCTCGGATAAGAACGAGATTGGAAAAGTTATCCCTTACCTTATGTCCGATATGATTCGTATGTATTCGAACCTCCTGTATAATGATTTAAATAATGTCATTGACTTATTACAGAATCATATTCATTGTTATGATATCATATATGGTTCACTTATGACTTTATATTACCCGTTCTTTTGTAAATTCCATGTTAAAGAGCATTTTGGGTAAAATCGTTTCATTTGTCGTTCGTGTTTTGACTTTTAATTATTCATATGATTAATTAGATCATGATTACTTAATTCAATAATATAAAACATGATTTATATATAATATATATTCGTAATATACATATATATAATAGATCGATAAATGGAAATAAATACACCGTTCATGGAGACGGTAGGCCGTACGTACGCATGAACGCTGTTTTCATTTCATTATTGAGTTGAATGGAATTAAGTAGATGACATACATATATATATATATATATACATAAATCCAGTAGATTTATAATTTCATATATTTCATTATTATTTCTTATATATACTTTATAATCATTCTTAAATGGTTAACATGGAGAATGAATCTCATCGCGTCGTGGAGACGGTAGTCCGTACGTACACACGAGCGATGATATCGTTCCCATAATTATTGAATTGAATTGGATAGGATGATACAATATATCATAATCAGTATGATGTTATAATAACTATTTATAGTTATTCTTTACACCATTATACCCATCCATGTAGGGTGGTGTTGGAAAAACAGATTACACCACGACGTGTAGACGGTATTCCGTACGTACGCACGCGTGGTGATTTCATATTCCATAGGATGGATAGATGGTGAAATAGGGTTGTTTCATACTTATAATAACATATAAGTATATTAGTGATACTTATGTTATTACTTCATAATGAAACAACTAATGAAGAAGAAGTAGAAGAAGAAATAAAGTTTAAAGAATCGGTAACAGACATTACCTCTTCTTTGAAGAGCCTCTTTGAGACCACCTCTTAGGGCACTAAAATTGGTCTTTGAAGAAGACCAGGACCTCTAGGATGTTTCTAGGGAAGTGTAGAAGTGAAATTTTCAGGGGTTGGCCGAGCTTGAAGGCTCAAATTGGTGTGAGGAAGGGAGAGAGGAGGTGCCCTTTTATAAGGGAGGAGAGGGGAAACTTTGGAAATCTTAAAAATATTAATTTATAATAAATCTAACCCCACTTAAAAACCTAAAAAAATGACTCATATTCGAATATTAGATGAGATAGGGTTTTAATATCATCATCCAGTACAATTTAGAAATGTTAGGAAATTATTTTAAACATTATCAACTTGATTTATCCTTAATCAATTTAATTTTATTTGTGGTAATAACATTCTAAATTTTAAATTATAAAAAATAATTACTTATTTGTTTTGAATTGTCCATAATTGGATAATTTATAACATTTTAGACCATAAAAATTTAAATTTATAATTTTCATATATTTTTGTGATTTTTAAACAACTTTATAATATGTTATTTTTATAAAATAACAATAGTGTCAATTTTGACACTATTTATTTATTTGAATTTAAATAAAATATACAGAAGATATGTTCTAGATAAAAGATTTAATTGATTCATAAAAGGTTATATGTATCTATAAAATTAGTAGATAACATTAAATAGTTCATATAATATTTATTTTATTATTTTTAAAACCATTTATTCGGTTTATCTCTTAATAAAATAATTACTAAAACATTTTTTTATAATTATTTAATATACTTATTTGTTGCGTAGAAATTAAAAATAAAATCCTATGATGAAGATAAATCTATTACCTTTCACAATAATACTTTTACTCGAATTTATCATCTTAAAATCACAATATTTAAATTGTTATATTTATTAAATTATGAAGGTGACAACTTTGACATCATTTAAAATAAAATAATATAAGTGTCATAATCACTTTTATAAGACTATAAACGGTTATATATTAGGTCATTGAATGATTAAGGTGTAGATATACACTACGAATAAGTTTTGGGCAGGTTTTTGGGCCTTTTAATGGGTATTATTATTTCAATACATACTATATTACTGATTTCTCACTTAATAAATAATTTCTACATCATTAATGTATCACCATTAATGACAATTATTTAATCCCTAAAAATTCTAAATAAATTATCATGATGTAGATACTTTTATTAGATTTCTGGAAACTATTAATTTTCTATGTTTTATGATGTTTATCACTAAATGAAAATTATTATACTTACAAGATTTAAGAGAGTGACATGTTGTCACTTTCTTTGGTTTTAATAATAATTAAATTATTTTCATGGTCAAAAGTCCATAAAATGAATCTAATATGACCCTTAGGTGATATGGGTATACTTTTTGATTAAAACATTGCAAAAGATTGAATTGATTTAACCTACGAATTCATTGTAAAATCAATGCTAATGACATACATTATATTAAATAGTGAAAATATATTCTATTTATACTTTAAAACCATTCAATATTATAATTTAACCACATGAGTTATTACGATGAAAAAAGTTGTTTTTAATTAAAATATAGTGTGTTTTTACTATTCATTAAAATATGAAAGTTATCAGAAAAATATCAAAACTTTATCCAATGTAAATTTTTATATCCTGATTCAAAAGAAGAATTTTATTTTGTCAAATTTATCTTATAAAAATGTCAACAACTAGATTTAATGTGGGTGCGCCATTAAAAGGCGGCAAAACTGCATTTTTTGAAAAATACTTATTTTACCCGAAAAATTTATTTTGTTCTTATACCATGTTCTAGAAAATGTGTAAGATAAATAATAATGTTATAAAATTAAAAATTTAGTTAATACTATTCATAACAGCTAGTTCATAATCATATTATAATAATATACCGTTGTTTAGTAAAACTCGGTATTGAGTACAACACACGCTATCGAGGAAGGTCGCGATTGCGTGTAATGAAAGACAAGTTAGGGTTGCGTGTTGTGCAAGACTCCTTTGTTGTTTCATATAACAGAATCCAACCATATTTCATTTATACATTGAATATATATATATATACACTAAATGTTTCATAGAATGACTATTATCAAACGAACTTGAAATTGTGTGTAACACAATCTAAGAATAGTGTTTCGTATATTGCAAGCTAATATAATGTTGCGTATAGCACAAGATAATCTTGTTGTAGAATAAAACAGATGACATAAAATTAATTAAAAAGAATACATATCATAAAATATCGGTTTGTTACATCAACCTCCTCACCATACCTGATATTCATTACCATTGGACACCACTGGTCATATTCACCTTCTAAAAGGAAACATTCATGGCTAACCTTTCAATGGTTTGAAAACCCCATGACATCAAAAATATTTTATATGGATATAATCCACTCCATACCTAACACCGGTTCATAAGATCCACTAAATGAAGGAGGGTGTTCCCTCATAAAATATTCCACCATTGACATATTCCTCACATGATGATCTATATTATTTCAGGAATGGATGCCACCGCCATTTTATAACCTGAATCATCCGATCCATTGATATAATGAATGGATTGGTTCCAAATCCCACCATTCCTGGTTTCCGATTCAGAATGATATCATCCTCTTTGTGGGTTCCTACTTCATCTTCCCTATTTCTTAAGTGGAAAACATTCTGAATAGACATATCATAGATGAAGAAAATTTTTCATATTTAAATGACATACCATTTCATCATAATGATAACGTAAAAATAATTTATGGTAATTATATTAACATTATACTTACCCCTAAAGTTATCTAATATTATCTCGAATACCAACTGCAGGACCCAGACTTGAGGACTGCATCATCTAGGTAATTTTACTAGATTAGACTTGTATATATTTGAAAATAAAATTTATCTTTGCCTTTATAGGTAATTATATCATAACCACATACATAGAAACTCATATAGTACAATGTATACACTTCTTCTCAATATCCATTTTTTCACATATGAAACTTTTAAAATAAAACATAATTTCTTTCAATAACAGAACATCATTAATTTAAACTTGAATTATAAATTTCCTTTACCCATCCATAAACCATGTAAAAAACATTTTAAAAATTGGGATTATAACATAAGTATTAGTAAGGTAAATGAAAAATAAGAAAGAAACCATAGGTCCCAGAATGAAAATATTTTCACAATGTTATAACTTCTACACATATATTAAAATCTCTTTATCATACCTTATAAAATCATAAGTTTTTTGTAAAACCATAAAAATCATTCGTAAATAATAAAGGAATTTTTTTGAAATAATTTTCATATCAATATTAAATATAATTTAGATCTCCTAGATATATAGGTAGTAACCATCATGGTTACAATTGTAATAGCCAATGAATTTTTTTCATAGAATCTCCTAGGTGAAAACAATCTAGTTAACTCCATCCCTTTACCAAATGCATAAGAGATCTATATTGGGCTAACCCAACCTTGGTATTTCAAAAACCCACCCATCATCATAATCATTCCAAAGTACCATAACATGATCATAATGAAAACATCTTTCATATAATAAACATTCTTGAGGAAATTTTTTTTTCAATTATGAAATAAAATTTCAATTTTAAGAATCCCACACACTAATAAATGAAAAAATTTTATTTGATATTAAACTTGTAAACTTATAAAAGAAGCATACAATAAATAAATCATCAAGAAATTAGTAAACTCTTCTTATAGCATATATGTAAAAAACATTCTTCAATATAAATAGTTGTAACTTGAAAAGAGGATTTGTATTTAAAATATTCTCTTACCATATGTGAGAAGGCATTCTAAACTTTTACTTAATTTACTCTTGAATATCATCTTATAGATAACCTCATTAAGAAATGTTGTTTTGGTATTTTGTTGAGACAATAAGGACTTAGTTGTTGGAAAGAGAAATGGGAAATGAATTTGTTATAATTTTGGAAAGATTCATGGTTTAGAAGGTGTGTGGATAAGATTTTATGAGGAGTCATATTTATAGGTTGTGAATAGAGGTGTTATTGATTATTTATTAATTTTATTATTAGTTTGGATCAAGACTATCAATATTGGAGATTATTCTGAATACAAACTAAAATAGGAGCATATGAGTTTGTATTAATGGGTGGATATATCAAAATTTACTCAAACATCCATGTATTTAACCTATAACAGTTAATACCATAAATTACCATATTTTACTATTAAAAAAATTTAAATATTTCAGAAAGATCCCAAAAATTCACCATAATAATTTTATATAAATATATTTCAAAAAAGGATTCAATTTCATGATTTTTTTCTAAATATGTGAAATACAATTTTTATTTAAAATTATAATTTTTTTGAAAATACTAATTATAATATTCTAATCGATTTTATGACATTTTTAAAATTAATTTAAGTTAACCTAAAATTATATTATAAATATAATAGAAAATATTAATTTATGAATCTATTTTATTAAAATTAAATTTTCTATTAAATCATTATATTAATTATAAAATTGTAAATAAACATTTAGAATTCACAATGATACCAACATTCAATTAATCAACTTTGAAAAATTAATTTACTTATTCCCTGATATAAATATATCATATTTTCAATTATGAGATAAATAAATTTTATTTATACATTCATAGGTGAGTGTATTATTATAATGTTTAGATTATAATTCCTAATGGTCAAATTATAATTCCAACAGTCAGGTTAATATTACACAAGTATTGATTTATTAATTTCTATAAATACAACTTATTTAATTATACATTTATAATGAATTTAAATATTTAATATTAGAATGAAAAAAATATTCTACAAGTACGTAGGTCATAACATAATCAACATAATCGTGTATATTAATAATATAAGACAAGAGATAAGACATGATATCCCCTACATAGAAAATATGGATCTTCAACACTGTAGCCAAAATGATAGAGTAAATAGAGAGGAAGATTGGCCTTCCCAGATCCTAAATACATAACCAATAGTGGTTCATATGTGATGTATATGACTTAAAAGACTCCGCAGAAGATTTTTTATCATCATTTAAGTATATAATTTGATGTAAATTTATAGGGTGATGTTTGGGTATTTTAAAAAAAATAGAAATGCATTTTTGTAAAAATAAATAGAAGAAAATTCTGAATACCGAATTTAATTTGGTAGAAAAAAATCATTATTCTATAAAAATAAAACACATTTAAAATTTAATATATTATTTTAATAGTAAAGGAATTTAAATCCTTGATTTTTGGATTTAAAATAAGCCTAAGATGTTTAGATGAGTTTCCAAGAAAGATAATCGGGATTTTATGAGATTTTTTCAACCCCTAAACAACCCACACATATAGTAGAAGGGTAACTAGGTTTTAACCTTAAACAAATAGATAGCATTTTTCATGGAGTATGAACTAATTTGGGGTAATGTGATTTTACCCTTACATGGATAGTCACCCTTACCTAGGGATTGGAAAACCTGATTGACCCTTACACGAGTACCCTTATTCGAGACATCCAGAGGTATTTATCCTTAAAATATCATTACATACCCTTACATGAGGTATTTAAGAAATTTACATAGTTCATATTAACCCTAAAAACTCCTTTTATAATTTTATTACTACACTTTTTTCTTCTTAAAAAAACCACTACCATAACACGAGTCTTGTCTTACCCTTTCACAAAAGAGTGTCTACCATTATAAAAGCTTTTAAAAAAATATAAACTACATTTATGAGAGGTTAATAGACTTTAAATTACTCTTATGTAGTAGTGAAATACCCTTATAATGGCCTTACCCTTACCCTTACACAACACAATATAATTTTACATTACCAATATGTAGCGGTTAGATTTCAAGGTGATCCTTACACAACAATTCATTACATTTATAAATCTTATCAAGAATCATTGTAAACCTTATGTAGACTCTATTAATTCTATTTTACCCTTATTAAACACGTGTTAAATTTTTTTACACTTAAACATACCATTTTAAGCATATTATCATTACAAATTATCTATTTCACGTACAAGGGTAAAAATTTCCATGAAAAAATTGTATTTTAAATAAAACTAGTTTATAAATAATTGAGAAAAGTGTTTTAAAATTACACTCAATATTCCAAAAAATCTAATATAATAATTTTCAAAATCTAAAAAATTAATAAAATATATATATCATTCTAAAAACATCTCAGAATAATTTCAAAATCAAACAATTAAAACATTTAAATTTCATTTAAAATTTTTAGATCCTTTTAAAAACATCATTATACACTGCAAAATTAGTTTTAAAAAACTTGAAAAAATCCAGATATCAAAAATAACCCTAGAATGAGAAATGGATCAAGAAAACCTAGACCCTTTCACACTAGATGTTCTGCATTAGCCACCTCTATCTTATAATACACTATGATTTAATTAAGAGTCATGACCACAAAGGAGTTCAAAAAGTGATAGAAGATCTAGTTAATCAAGTCCAAACAGACCATGGGATCATCAGTAAGGTAAAATGACATAACAAAATACTCATAATGACTATAAAATCTATAAGTAGTGGTCTCAAGATAATCCTACTCATGAACCTTCAATTTCTGTTAGTGCGATATCAATTATATTATTGAATCTAATAACCACCTATAAGAAGTTAAATAATATTATCAATTATAATCAATAAGTATTTATTATTCATGGTAACCAAATTAAGATTATGGTAATATGTGAAATGTCAGTGAACATTGTCCTTCTTCCCCCCAAATAGATTTTTTGATATGTATGGTGACATACTATAAATAATAAATCCCTTTCTCTCAGGGTCCAATAACTAATATTTTAGCTCTGTTAGCTCAGGGTGAGAAAATAATTAATGTTTTTATGAAATGTTGATAGTATTAGGGAGTATATAGATAGTTACAATGAAATCATGCTAATAAAAAACCCCAAAAAATCATCTAAAAATACATCGAGCCATTTTTTCATGACCACTGGAAGAAAAACAACTGATATCCACTCCATGGAATCAATGAAAAACATAGACAATTGAAATGAGTTCAATCCCATATTAAACCAATGCACCCTTTCGAACCTGATCACATATCACACTCTCTATATAAGACATGAGTTATCCAATCCATAGATAGAAACACAACTTTTCAGTGATAATAATAAACCTGAGATTTAATGAGTATCAAAAAATCCATTCTGACGATGATATCAACAACTCCCAATCCCAAAATGAGGAAATCCCACATTTATTATCAAACCATTATACTCTAGGAACATAAAACCTTGCTCCATCCTCCTTCCCAATGGTGTGAGTAAATCCATTATAAAGGGTATCGACATAACTCACATTAAAAAAAGATAAACAAACACTGAAAATTTATTTTAATGAGAATAACCTATATTGAATAAAATAAATTACATTGGATAATTACTAAAAAACCATATCTCCAATGGTGTACAAACTATGATTAGTGTCTTTCATTACCATATATTCTATATAAATACATCCAGAATAAGGCCCACTATAAGGACCCGACCTTAAATAATATATATTCAAGTAATTTTAATTCTATAGGTTATATTATTTTCCAATATATCTTTTAGGGTTAAAATTTTAAAGAATTAGGGAAAACACTTACATAGTAAACCAATAAATTACAAGTTGTAACTTAAAGTAAGTATCAATTGCTTCCACTAATGGAATTTTTTTTAAAATAAATCATGTTTTCTTTTCATGACATATATTTAAGACATTCATAATGAAATATTCTTTTTTCATTACCAATCATTATGTCCTATGATTTTTTTAAATAAGGGATGAACACAAAAATATCAGTAAGGGGGAGAAAAAATGAAATTAATCCTCATATTATGAGTTCTTATAATAATTTCATTTTTTAGAAAATAATCATTTGGATTTAAATAAAAATTTTTATTAAAAAATAAATAACCTTCCCTTTCCAATATATTTTGTATAAAACATCATAAAAAATCATAAATGTGAAATAAAACTCAAAAGGGTGTAATGAAAACTTTTCAATAATGAATAACTTTAATCCATAAAAATTAAACTCTTTAACTTAGAAAATAAAATAATAAGTGTTTTATAAAACTAGTAGCATTCATAATTAATGAAGGTAACTTGTTTAATCATTTTAATATCAATCATATATATATACTGTATCTCTCATGGATAATGTATCTCTCACAACTACCAAGGGTGTAACCATGATAGTAGCATTTCTAATAACCACCACAATATAGTCATATAATTCCATAAGAGAAACCTATTCTATTATATCCTTCTAATTAACTAACTAATTTGCGGAATGAAGTTTTAAAATTTTGAAATGGTTTTTCATTATTATAATTTCACACAATCTAAAATACAATTTTTTATTTGAAAATAGAATTGTAAAAATTGAAAGTAATCTTTAAAACATTATACAATCATAACATCAATAAATCCCATTGATAAATATATGTAAAAAACTATTCATTGTTTTTTTATAATAAAATATTGAAAGAAATTCCAGTAAAAAATATTAAAGGATCGCATTCGCAATAAATTTGAGAGAATTTTTTTTTAAAATCATGTTAATATAAATAAATTGAGGAAAATGTAATTTTGAAACCTCTACATTAAAGTAAATGATTTAGAGAATAAATCATTAAAATAGTTTAAACATGGGTTTCAGTTAATGAGTCCCTTATATTGAGTCTCTCTTGTCACTTAAATTATTTATCATACTGAATAAAAAACATATATTTTTTTAAATTTATTGGGAATATTTTTCATGTTTATTATTACTTTTATATCAAATTTTACCATGATATAAAAAATTGTTTAATTATTTTTGGTCACATTGGAAGTATAAAAAATATTCGATTCATATGTCCAAAATGGATTCGGTTGGATGAAAATTACAAAAGAGGTTATAATTACATCATATACAAAATAATATACATATAATAATTATCACTTTTATAAATCAAATAAACTTTTAAATCCATCCATTTTGTATGTAAATGAAAAATGAAATATGTCACAATCATAGAGATGATAGTCCGTAGGTACGCATGAGTGACATTTTCAATTTTCAATGATCATTATTGAGAAATGGTAAGTAATATTTTATCATTTAAGAATGATAAAAGTTTTAAAAAATATCATATTAATTCAGTAAATATACTTATAAATATCAATAATGTGATGTGGTGATGAAAAATGAATCACATCACATCATAGAGGTGATAATTCACACATACGAATGAATGATGTTATCATTTTTCTTGTGTATGGAAAGGTTAGAAAATAAATGATATATTATCTTTTAGGAATGTTATATATTCAATTAATATCATATATATATACAATAATTACATAATTAAGAAGAGTAGGAGAGACAACGACGGAAAATTATTTACATCGGTACGTGAGGAGGTCATCCTATGTACACATGAACGATAGTTTCTTTTCCCATTTTAAGGAATTAGAGAAATATTAAGGTCATTACACAAACATAATAACCTCTCAGTATATGTAAGATAATGGAGTTGTTATTTTATCGTGGTTGATGAATTTTTTAGGAATATAAAAGAAGAAAAAAAATTGAAATGTGTGATTAAAAATAACGGATCTTCTTTTGAAATCCTTCACTGGATAACACATTACAACCTCTAGGGCGAGTGTTATGACTAAAATAATACCTCTATAATGTGTTAAGAGATTATAGGAATGTATTTCGGAAGATATATGTTGATCCCAAATTGTTTTTAGGTGTGAGAAAATATGAGAATAAGAGGTGTTATTTTATAGGAGAAGGGAGGGTCACTCAAATAATTTCTCAAAATATTAAATTAATATTAATTAGTTTTCTTTTCCAAATTGATAAAAAGTGATTTATTTTATAAATTCAATTATTTTGGGTTGAAATACTAAAATAAAATAAAAAATATATATTTTTTTAAATAAATTTCTACCCTAAACTTTTGGATTTATTTCTAATTTAACTCCCTTAACTCTTACCATGACAATATTGATTTTACCCATTAAGGGTTAATACAGTTAGAGTAAAATTACAAAAAAACCAATAATTTAATAGGGATTAAATTTTAATACTTATAAAAGTTAGGGGCCAGAATCTTTGATTTTTAGGAATTTTATATCATTTAATATTTTTATAAATACCATTAATTTCAATTTTAACACAATTCATTACTTTTACTTTTCAAAATTACCAAAACAAGAATATAACATCCTACCATATCATTTAATACATACATAAAATTTAATATGAATCTATAAATTTAATGTATCACATTAATTATCTAAAGTTATATTTATTTTAGTAGTTTTATTATCATTTATTGGTAATTCCATTAATTGAATAATTATTCATCACAAGTGTATAATTAATTAAGGTAATTATTTTAGCACATAGAATTATAAATTAATTACCATGATATAGATAAAAATTTATACTTAAAATGAATATATCCATTCAAATATATATTCTATATAAAAAATATATCACACATGATACACTTATAAAAAATAGGGGTATGACATATTTAACTTTTCATTAAATAAAATATTATAAATGTCATAATCTCATACAAGTGTCGTCAAACGGATATAATTTAGATATTTGGATGATTTTTGTCTATGATAACTCATTAAATTAAATTGGGTCATGTTTTAGGTTCATTTTCTAGCCTTTATCATTTTAGGTTTATAATTAATTACATGATTTACCCATTACTGTATTAATTAAATTTTCTAAGGTTACTATTCATATTGCCCAAAAAATAAAAGGTTACTATTTACTAAATTTTTATCATTATATTACAATTATGTAATTTATTTTTTAAAATAAAAAAAAAACAATTTGAGTAATTTTATTTAAAATAAACTAGAAAAAGAACAATGAAACAAATTTTTTTAGAAATATGCCCCTTTTTAAACATTAAAAATTTTCATACTAAATTCAAATATAAAATTAATTTAAAAAATATATTCTTATTTTCTATAAATCATAGTGAACTTATGATAATTTCTGACTAATCCAAAACATATTTTGACCTTGTTAATACATTGAAATATATTATTTTGAATAAAAATAAAATTTTATCACTATTCATTGCAAAATCAAACTCCTTAGAAAATTATCAACATTTTACCACAAGGAAATTTTGATATTCTGTTATAAAAAAATATCTTAATTTTATGAAATATATTTTTTTATGATATTCAAAATTTAATTCTTTTATTTTTAGAAAGAAAGAAATAAAAATAATATTTAAAGTAAACTTGTTTTTTGAAGAATAAAACTACTTTTCTAAAAAGATAGTACTTATTTAATAATAATTAATTGATACATTATAAATGATTAAGAATGTTACATATTTAAAAATCCCATTAATATTATTCATTCCTTCCCATTTAATGTTTAGGTAATAATGGCCATGTTTAAATAATAATATTCCATTATTTGTTTAAGCTCAATGATACTTATCTTATATAGTATCAAACACAATCCTTCCCTTTAAATTATTATGATGTTAAATTCCCCCAACCCTTTTCTGATTTCATCCTTCTAATTTTTAATTTTGGTTATTTATTTAAGGATTGAATTTTCAAAATACCTTTATTGAAATCCACCATTGGAAAACTAATAATAAAATATCCGCTTAAAAATAATGTAATGGAAGTAAAATGATCTATTTAGATTCCACATAGTAGTACATGGACTAGGAATAATAAATCTATCTCTCATGGACAAGAAGTGAGTGATATGGAATATGATCATGATAATGTTAATTATCACTAGACCATAAATATATGATTGGTTAGAAGGCCATTAATAAATGTAAATGGAAATCATTTTGGTTTGAAAATCCTTTTATTAAAGTTAGGAAATTAATTTAATTACTAATATAAGAACATAATCATACGTACTAATTTGAAAAGTAGAGATCCAACCTTTAATAAATTTCCGTAGAAAACATATCTTTTGTCCAAAAGATGAGTATTCAAGTTGAATATTTCATGCCATAAGAACTATAATCAAATTTTAAAAAATAACATATTCCCCAAAAGATTAACTATCTATCTCTCATATCTTGATAAAATATCTAAAGCCAATATTTTTCAGAAATGATAAGATAATTCTCAATAATGAATAATAATTCATATGATAAAAAACTATATACATCTAAAAAATTCAATAGTGACACCCAATGTTCAATATAGTTTATTGAAATATCCTTAATGTTCCTAAAAAATAATCTACCTTAAGAGTGAAACTGAAAAAGTTAAAGGATATAATCACATATAATTCTAAAATATATTTGACCATTTATCCTCAAATAACATCGCTTACTCTTAATGTGTCATATAAAAAAGTAATTAAGGTAATAATATTCATGTTACACTGAACACTTTCATAAATACCCTAAATCACCACAATTCCACAACCAAATAACTATCTATTCCAAAATAAAATTCTACAATTATTAATCAAATAAAATACCATATTATTTTATTTACCTTGATAAAATTGGGTAACAAAAATAGTGAACATCTTTCGAAATAACATTAATCACTTAGTCACCAATAATTTTCCAATACTATAGTTATCTATTTTATAAAACAAATATTCCCAAAATAAACATAAATTATATTAATCAAATGGTTTAAATTAAAAACAATTTTATACTATCCCAAAGTTTGCGTAGTCTAGTGGTTAGAGATGAATCCTTATCACCCTTCAGTTTTGGGTTTAATTCCAATGTCCTTTCTGAATATGATGGGTTGTCCCCAATCATATAGGTGTCACCCATCCTATAGGTTTCCCTTTTCCTAAATTTATATTTTTATAATCATTAAAAAATTCTAGAAATTTGAGAAACATCCTATAAAATAACCCTAATATTTTTTAACCTCAAAGGATACATCATACGATTCCTTTTGAAACCCAAAATTTAATAACCCAAAATTAACTAAAAAATGAATATCTCTAATAATACTGTTAATAACATTATCATTTTATAACATAAATCCTAAAAATGGGTATCTAATACACTGAAATTTTGATCAAACTAATAATTATAAACTCTTTATGATATCTATAACTCTTATGAAAGCATCCTAATATCCAATGTTATCTATACCATGCTCTAACCCCAACTGTACACACCATACATAAAATAATACATATTCTAGTTATTTTTAAACTATAAGTCATAATTTTTTAGATAGATCATTTAGGTTTATATTATTATAGAATTAGTAAAAACTCTTACAATGTAAACCCACAAATTACAAATGGACACATATAATCAGTATCCATATTCTACACTTAATGAAACCCCTTTAAAATAAAACATGTTTTCTTTTCATGACACAACTTCAATATTATAATTGAGACATATTATTTGTCCTTATAAATCATTATTCTCTACCAAATAAATTTCAAAACATGGTATGACTAAGAAAAGCTCAGTGATGGACATAAAATAAATAAAGGATTTTTAGTTATATAAAATTTATAAAAATTATCATTTTTCAAAAATAAACTTTGGGATTAGAATAAAAATTTTCTTACATAATAAATCACCTTTTGTACCCAAAATATTTCATAAAACATTTCATATGAAATATTAAATCCAAATTAAAACTCATAATGGTTTCATGAAATATCTTCAAAAAGTTATAACTTTCAACTATAAATCATATAATCATTGACATACCTTTTGAAATCATAAGTTTTATAAATGTCTATAGAAATCATAAATCATAAATGTATCTTTTGGAATCATTTTCAGATGAGTCTTACCTATAATATAGGTCTCAAGGATACTATAGATTTCATGACTACATAAGGAGTGAGAACCATAGTTACTTTTGGAATAACCACATCAGTATATTTCTATTCTATCATAGGATAAACAAAATTAGTTAAATTATTCATATTATAGAATGCACTGGAAGGATATATCAGGTTTCAACCAGCCTTGTATTATCATAGAACCATGTAATTTCCTTGATATGTGTTGATCAACCCCTTGCATGTTTTTGAAGAACACGGTTCCCAGAGGTGGTTCAGAGAAAGTCTGGAGGAGTTCGGTTGCTAAAAGTTGGAAGAAGGAGGATTTCACATTATGAAAATTTACACAATGTGAATATGGGTTTCACAACGTGTAATAATAAAGTCTAAAAATAAATAAAAATTAAAATAAAACAAATTTTTTGGAAGAAAGAAAACCCTGTGAATTACACAACATGGAAGAGGATTACACATCATGTAAATATATGATAATTTATGTTTTAAACATTTCCATCCTCTCAGGTTTTTCAAACCCTATTATTGCACCACCTCTCTCCTAATTTCAAGAAACCCGAGAACCCCCTCTTTAATGTTTTGTGTATTCATCATAAATGGTTGATTCTTAACTTCACCCGTTATATTTTTATCAATATTTCATCATTACAAGGTATGTTATACTTCCATTCTTGCAGTTTCATTGATCCATTTCCTCCCATTCCACTTTTCCATGTGATTGTGCTTGATATCTATATTTATAATAGAGTTTTTTTGGTTTTTTTGGTGCGTTTGTGCTGTAGTATCCTCAGATGGATTTAGTTCTTATGGGATAGGTGATCATGATATGTTGTGTTGGTCTGTTCTTATTTGAAGAACATTGATGTATTTGAGGTAGGGGATTTGTTTCTTTACATTTAATTTCATGCATGATCATAAATTGAGCATGATTTATCCCCTTGGATTCTAATGGAATTAACAAAATTAATTATGTGATCTTGATTAATGAATTGGTATTGACTTCATAGAAATGGTGTTACTTTGTACTATGATAACACTTTTCTTCTTGTTCATATTGATAATGTGATATCGATGATATGCATGTAATTCTTGAATTAGAATGTGAAATTGGCAATGAATAGAAATCTATAATGAATTGATAATTAATTGGATAATGGATTTAAATATGCATGCTTAATTAATCTATTTGATGTTGTTTTCTAATGATAATCAAATTAATACATGTATGCATGTTTAATTAAATTGGTTAATTAACCTGAAGCATGTTGATTCTTGTTGATAAAAGAATTTAAGTCATAATAAATTAATTGTTTACTTATTTTTTGATAGCTTCTCATAACTTGATTCATAGGTTTCTCATATTTGGAACCTTTATGTAATGAATCAGTTAATTAAAGATTGAATAAGAATCAGTTATGTGGTAAAAGATAATTCCTTTGTAGGGACCAGGTTTCGTGGATTCATGTAATGGCTAAGTTCCTTGTGCATTGGATCCATAAGGGATCATTTTTTATAAAGTCTATAATCGTTGATTTATAAATGAGAGCCTGGTTTCTATTTTCGTTTCTACTTCTCATTATGTGATTTGGATATGAGCATTGGGATGTTCGACAGAGATGCTTGGATGTGACGTGAGTCTTGGATGGCTGAGCCTAGTGGGATTTTGTGGTATGCCGGGTGGGGAGGTCCAATTGTTGTGGAAGTAGTGGATTCCAGTGATGGTGGGATGTATTATTATATGCATGTGGGTGTCGGGGAGGACACCAAGGATAATGGAACAGGTTGAAATTGGGCATACCCATTTATTTGAAGGCTCAATGCTTTTTTGAATATGTTTTTTGGCTGATGACCAAGATGTTTGTTTACAAATATTCCATTCCACACTGATTGAGGTATATGTACGTGATTTTTTGGATGCCTTATTTGGTTTTATATGATGTTTTCCCAGAGTACCTGGTAATACAGAAAGTGATAATGTTAATAAATGAATAAATGGTAAACCCATGGGTCTAGAGCTTGTTGGGATGCGATGCTAAGTTTGTATTTCTAAGAATCCTGGACTTAATTTTCTTATTCTTGGAGGGTATGTAACTTTTTTCTAAGGATAATGTAACATAATATGTTAATGTTAATGGTTTATTAATGGTGAATTAATTAATTATTGTAATGTGAAACTGGTGAAAAAGGAATAAAATAATGTAACATATCTCTTTAAATGGTTGTGTTCTTATATGATATAGGGTTTTAGACTTGGAAGCTAGGATTCTAAGAGTCGTTAGCTACAGTTTATTCTGAGACAAGTTTATTCACATACTGTGGTTGTGAACTATATAATATCATATACATTTTTTATTTCATATTCTACTCCACCCTATCATTTAGGGAAAATAACACCTTAGGGATTCTGAGCCTTATGGGAGTGGTGTTTTCCCCAACATCCTGGTGGGAAGATAGATGGATGACTACCCCCTTTAACCCCATTATCTTCTATAGATTGTTACTTGTGCTCATATGCATGAAATTTAGTTTTCTCCTTACATGCGTGTAGAGGTATATAATTACTTGTTGTTATTTAACACACATTTATTCTGGATATAGTTTCCTAAGGACTACTATAGGTTTAACATGTATAGGTTATGATTGATTGAGAATCCTTACATGGTGTATGGGCTGTGTTGGCTTGAGGTATAATAACTGATATATGATGCATGTTTTATAGGCTGTGGTGGCTCCAATAAACTACCTTATTACTTTTGGTTATGTAGATGGGGTGGTGTGTTGCACGAGGTGAATGTTTTGGTGCTTCACCCTGGTGTGTACAAGCTAGCCTTTTTGAGGAGAGATTCTCAGGATGTGTGATTTTGGGGAAGAGATAAAAACCAAAGGGGAAGTAGTACCAAGGTACCCTTGATATTATTTATTATATTATATGATATTTTATGGTATACTTGGTGAAAGTATCCATAGTGAGGCTGGGAATATAGTAAACCTATTTAGGTGAAGATTTTGTTTGACCTGTTGTTCACTATGCTTTAGCATGCTTTATTTACTTTTGAATGAGAGGTTTCAGGGAGGATCATACAAAGAATATTTTTATACTCACCCAATGTATATAGAAACTGTTATTCTACTCAGTTAGAGCAAGTTATAGATCATGATGGTTTCTAGTAGCTGGTGGGTTTTGCAGGGGCTCTTGGACATCATGGTCGCAATCAAATATACCTTTATTTTAGTACTTATATATTTCCATTATGTTTTAGTAGCTCTGGAATGTCATTAAATATGTGTGATTGGGTTTCACTTATATTGAACTCTGAGTAGGGGTTGATTGGTTTCTATCTTATCTCTCTATTTTGCATATATTTCTCATAGAGGGTAATAACTCCCATTTGAATGTTAATTATACCATCAGTGCTAGTTACCAACCCCAGGCATACTAGAGGAAGTTCATAGGTGTCAATCACTCTCTTCACCGATTTTGAGATTAAGAGGGGTACACCTTATGGTAAGCAGGCCGTGACAGAGTGGTATCAATGCTATAGCTGAGGGATATGAAGAAGTTTAGAGTTATCCATAGGTGAGGTTGTGTGGGTAGGTATGTAAATAGGGTTGGCTAAGTTCAGAAATAATTATTATTCTGGGAGATCGTCTAAGACATGAGTATTTATGACCCCCTATGATATGAATCATAGTTCTTTACGCTTACAATATCTACTAAATGTTGTGTTACTTGTTTCAGGGTAGATTCCTAGGAATGGATCATGCATCATTCTTCTTTTCACCTATATTTGAATTGATCTGGCCTTGGGATAAGATAACATAAAATGAATTAAGGAAAACAATTAATAAATGTTTAAGTATTCTATATTCTAGGATTAGGAACTATAATTGTTTTTTTATTTTTGTATGCATGGATCCATGTCGACATCCATGTCATGTTTTTGTAAAATATGTTTAGTAGGCTTTTATCATAGATCACAACCGAGGAGATGTTGATAGTGAAGAAACATGGAGGAGGATCCTCCTAGAGTTTTAGTTCTAGAGTCGATAGAGGTATGGAGGATCCAAGTTAGATGCAGTCATGGTATACTAGCAGGAGGAGGTTGAGATATTTTTTCTATCAATATGTGTTCGGATGGAGAACTGGTATCATTGGTTGTTAGGATGTTATGTGGAGAAGAGATGAAGTGGTGGTTCTTATTCATAGGAAGTCATGAGGAGTTGTAAGTTTCAAGGGAGAAGTGGATAGACTAGTTCATAGTTGAGTTTCTTTATTCGACCACAAAGACGACCAGTCGCAGTCAATACTAACCATTTAGAAGAGGATCTGTAGTGTTCTGAGGTTCCATATCTATTTCAAAAACCTTTTATGATATGTTTCAGGGATATTTCTAGACGAGGAGGCCAGAGAGAGGAATTTTGAGGTGGCTTTGCAAGCAGAGATCAATATGCATGTCAACTTATTTATACTGAATATGTATATTGAGGTGTTGGAGAAATTATACGTCATTAAGATGATGTTATCTAGAACCACATCATTATGTGAGGTCAGTTTTTGTGATTCCTCACAAAGAAGAGTTATGATTTGGGGTTCCCAATTGATAGGATATAAGAGTTTTCGATCAGTTGGGGAAAGGTCCAAGCCCTCATTTTATCATTTCACTAGGGAAATGGCTCTAATTACTATTTCGATGGATCATAAACATTTTATTTTATTTTTTAGGTCTAGGTTATCCGTGGTTAGAGTTCCCAACCATTTTGAGTAGTTAGTGTAAACATGTTGTCCCGCTTTAGGATCCTCTACTAAGGAAGATCTAGCTAAGGAAGCAACATCTATTTTCCCTAGTTTTGGAACAATAGAGATTAGATGGGGTAGAAATAGGATATCCCTAGGACCCTCCCCATGTTTATAAATAAGATCGAGACCGTGGATGTGTTTTTTAGTATCATCAGAGAGGCTGTGGAGCTAGTCATGGCCAGCTTCATACATTAGTGTTACTAGTATCGGGTGATCTAGGTGTTGTTTGAGGTACACATTACTTATTATGTACATGGTTTCATGCCTTTTTTGATCTAAGAGGGAAAAACTCCATCATATCCTCTACCATTTTCCATGCTTTGGGGCTTGAGGTACAGATAATTCAATTTCCCTTGGGGTTGACTACACCAGTTGGAGGTCTAACTGGATTGTTTGATGTATATAGATATTGTGAGATAGTGCCGGGTAGAACCACTCATGAGGATATTTCTTATGTTTACAGATACAACCATATAATATCACTATTATCATAGATTTTTCGTATCCATTGAAGGATATCAAAAATTACATTACGTTGAATTTTATATTCTTTGATGCTGATTGAGAGAAATCAATGTTTATTAGTGAGAGATACCACCACATGTCTCATAGGCATGTTCTATCCTTTTGATCATTGATACATGAACTGATGATGAGTTTTTAGAGGTTTTCCAATTTCTATTTCCTAGGTTTATATAAGAGTACGCTTATGTAGTTCCATACGATGTTTTAGCATTTCCTCCTTGACTAGAGATCGAGTTTAGGATCGAACTACAACCAGTAGTTTCTTCTATATTGATGTCTCTATATATGATAGAGCCTTATGAGTTATCAGATATTTGTATAAAACTTTATGCTGTCTTAAAGTGTTGTTTTTTTGGATGAGTGTGTCATCATGGGGTGAAATGACCCAAAAATCTAAAGTCGGAATATTGTATTCAATAACATGTATGACATGTAACACTTAGCGTGTAAGGGAATATAATAACACAAAAATTTATCATATATTTTATATTTTAAATAAATCAGATATAATTTATAGCTATTAATTTAACAAACAATGAGTTAGTTTATGTTACACACAACAATTAGTTTATCCAATGGCTTGCATTACATGCAAGATATAGTCATACTGAAAAATAATTAAAATAATATTATTTAATATAATAACACATTACCTAGGAATTAAATTAGATGTTATTAATAGTATTATATATCTTTTAAAAATAAATGGTTCAAAAAAATAAAAAATAAATTAATAGGTTACCAATTAATTATAAATGAAAATAAAAACCAATTGAATATAAATGAAATGTTATTATTTTTAATCCCACAAATGTGTTTTGTATTAATTAATTAAATCACTTAAAATTAGTTAATTATATTAATTATATATATATATATAAATATATATATTATATTTAATCAAATAACTTTTATAATCATTCAATAATTCTGATAGACCTAAAATAAGAATAAACTCAATATTACACGTAAAAACCCAATATTTTTATTAAGGCACTTTTACTGCCTTTTAATGGTGAACCTATTTTAAATGTAATATTTGACCCTTTTATAAATAATATATTTCAATTAAATGTAATATTTGATATCATAACATAAAAATTATGATAGGGTGATTTTTTTTATTTTTCTATTAAGGTTCATTTTTTAATGAATTGTGAAAAATACTGAAATTTAATTCAAGACCACTTTTTCATAGAATTTGTTTATAATGTTAAATTATTGTTTTAACTTTTTTAATGTTTAATTAGATATGAGTTTTATAAATTAATCCAATTTAGGTAATTTGAATCTACTTGTCTTCGAAATTGACTATAACAAACATAGAAAACTTTTGGATGTTTTATCTCTAAAAACCCATACAGTCTTCCTATCAGCGAGATTAATTTTAATTTAATTTCTAACAATTCTATGATTGGAATTTTGAAAAAATGATTCCATATTTGGAATAATCTTAATTTATAATTTCTAATAATGTTAATTTTGTTTTGGACAAAAAATTATTAATGAATGTAATTAAAATTAATTACAATGAATACGGTTAAATTATGCTTTATAATAGACCTAACCATAACCTTAAGGTCGAAATAAACCTATAAAATTGTCCAAAATACATTATATGGACTTATTTTGACCCTATAATACCTTGGATCAACTTTGGAATATTATTTATTCACTTAAAATCAAATGATTTGTGTTTTTAACATGATGAAAATCCAAAGGTTTTTGAACATTTTGATTTACTGGATTTGTCATTTTTAAAACTAAGCTGAAAAACTCAATTATGAGAGATTGAATCTTTGAAAGTGACATTTTTGGACTTGGGTGAAGTCCTTTTAAGTTTCATGGGTGGCTCAAGGTGTTTTAGGAGTGTCGAACCTGGAAAATTTATGTTTTATGGGGTCTGCATTCAGCACACGGGTTATCTAAAACCGTCCGACCCATATTAGGAAACCATGCTACTTTAAATAGGTGAGGCAGAGGTCTTTCACATAGTATTTTCACGGTTTTCCAAACTGTGTTCCTAGAACGCGTGGTTTTATTTGGAGGAAATATCCCCACATTGTAAACTACACTGTTTGCATAAAATTTGGCAAATCGTGCAGGCCAAATCATGTGGACGGGTCTGTTAAAAAATTGAATTAAATTAAAAAAACACCGAACCTCACCCCCTCTCTCACTAGACCTACATGAAAAACCCTAGGGGTATCCACTTTGGCCAAGTGATGATGACCCCTAAGGCTCCCTCTTATACCTTGGATTTCTCACAGATTTCCACCAGTTCCTCATCAAAATTATCATAGTAAGCCATCTCCTCCCTTATCCTCCCTATTTATGGACTATTCTCGACCTCTCCATTACCTTGCGGAGTTCATCCAAAACCCTATGTTGAGGGTTAACCCACATTTTGGTTTTATTTTTCTTTAGGGTCCTCCGAATGGTCTCTCAGGACCTATTCTTTCGTGTTCCAAAAACCCCCACTGAAGGTAAAGCACATCACTTTGATTTGAGCCTCTACATCCAGCTAAGGCGTGGTTTTATACTTTATTATTTGTTTTTCACCATTTATTTGAGATTCTCAATGTGTTTATGGGTTTCGAGTATAATTTGTAGTGAGTTTTAGTAACTTTTAAGACTTGCTAGCATATACACATGAATGCATATATATTAATATATATATCTCCCATGTATTTATTCCCTCATGGTGAAGGGAATATGTACATTGGGTCAAGGATATATATATATATATATGTGTGTGTGTGGGTGTGTGTGAGTGAGTTTAGGGAGGTTTATAGTGGTCTCCACCCAATTCGTTGAGTGCCAAAGTGGTTTGGCATGTTCTACTGCTTGATGTGGGATCCCTTTCATTGCCCTTCTAATTTATGAATGCATTAATTTATTAGTTTCATGTTCTCTGCACTCTTATTAAATATTTTTACAAGTATGACAATTTATTCTAAAATTATATCTTTTATAATGTTAATGAAAGTCATAAAAGTGATGATTGAGGGTTTAATAATAAATTTCTTTCTTTTCTAATAAAACCCCTCAAATTAAGGTGTACTACCTTCTAGATAAGAACATAGTGAGTATAATTTTAACATTATTTACCTTATTTCCCCACTGTTCTCTTTATACTTGAGGTTATAATTGATAAATGGCATGTTTAGGTGTTTGGCCTTTTTGTAGAGATTTCCCAAGTTGGCGTATGCGTAGTTTCCATGTCTTCTTGAGTGATATGAATTGGTCAAGGTAAATGGGTTTGTATAGGATTAATTAGACGAGATAATACTATCATTTGATTGGAACGACAATGAAACATGAACCTTAGTTCAATTTTCCATGTTTTGGATTTTTTTGGATGACCTCAAGTAGGATGGCTTATACTGAATGACATGTTTCCTTTAAAATGTATTAAATGAATGAAGGCTAATGATGGTTTCCATTTTTTAAGAAATGTCCCTTGGGCATAGAAAGAACAATCCCAATTTTCATGTCTCATGGAATTACCCTTTTGTAATGTAATGTTTTAATGGATTTGAACAAGTGGAATGTCAAATATCATATGTGAGAGATTCTTGCCTCATGTATTAAATAATTTTATAAACATACCTCCATTTATTCCTTACAAATTGTTTGTTAAATTATAATTCCTTAAATGGATGGTTTTTGATGAAAATGTTAATATGAGTGGAAAAGACTACTATTTTTGTATTTAATTGAATGTTACCATCGCATGTTGATGTTTTAATTTGAATTTTTAAGATGTGTTTCCTTAAGTAAAAATGTGATGAATGTTATTATAGAACCTATATAGTAATGGGATATATGAATGATTATGGGTGGGAACCAGTTTTACGTCATTCTAGTTATATATTTTTATGGGTGGGAGTTATTTTTACCCCATTCCAAATATATATATTTTGTGTGTGGGATGAATTCTTACCCCACACAACAGATGATCTCGAAATATAAATATACTTGCATGTTAAGAGACTAAGTGATATTGGTATTGGGTTAGGGGTAGACCGTGAGAGATCCCTTGGAATTTGGATTTTTGTTGTACATCCCTATCCACTATAGAATATGTTTAAATGTGAGATTTCCAAGATAAGGTAATGGCTCTTGGTATTGGGTTAGGGGTAGACCATGAGAGTTCCTCTGGAATTTTGGATAATGGTGGTATGTCTCGATCCACCACAATATAAATCTAATTCTTGGAGGTTAAGAGACTAAGGTCTCTTGGAGCAAGGTTAGGGGAAGACCGTGGGAGGTCCCCTAGAATTTGGATGGTGGTGGTATATCCTAATCTACCCGAAAGTATGTTTAATTGCGATAATTCCAAGAGGCTATAATGGATCTTGGTATTGGGTTTGGGGTAGACCGTGATAGCTACCCTATAATTTGGATGGCGGTGGTATGTCCCAATCCACCCCATTATAAATATAATTATTAGTGGAAAAAAGACTAAGGTAACTTGGACCTAGATTAGGGGCATACCATGAGACCTCTCCTAGAATTGGATGGCAAAGGTTTCTCCTGATCCTCCCCAACACACACGCACACACATATTATTATACTATATATATATATGAAGTTTACATGATCAGACATACCAATAATGGTATGAAGCAGGTATCACCATTAGGTGTCCCTTACAAACCGAGAAGAGTGTTTATTTATTCGTTTAGTTTTTTTGTTATTCTACTCTACATGCACACTCTCTAATTAATATTGCACTAGTTTGTGCTTGACACTGTGGGTGTCGACCTACTGAGATTTTGTCTCACAACCTTCTCAGGTACCCTTGGTACCATATAAGACCTTATATTTGTATGAAATATATTGAATGATGTATCTTTATACCTAAAGAGTTGCGATTCAAGGATAGAGACAAATATCAGGATGCTCGTAGAGATAATCTTAGGGATTTATAATTTTTTTCTCTTCTTCAATCTTGTGTTTTGACTGTATTGAAAAGAATGATTTTTTAGTAATTTTAGTTATGTTAAATCTCGATGAAATCCATGAAATCATCTATTTTATAAATGGGCATTGGCTACTTTTAGTAAATTGATACTATTTCACTTCTGCTACGATCTTTCATTTTCTTACTGCTTTTGCTATTGTCTGCTATTATATTTTATCATAACGCTATTCATATCTGATAAGAGGGTATAGTCTCCCCACTATCAGCTACCAAAAACCTCAATTCTAGTCAAAAACCATTGAGGGTATGGTTAGACATGATTTAGGCTATGTGACCGACATTTTTGGCTACCCGTTTGATGGTAAGATTAGTTGAGATGTTACAAAGTGGTATCATAGATTAAATTTTTTCCTTTTTCATACTATTTTGGGTTGTTAGAAAGGACATTAAGATTTTTTCAGTACTTGGTTAATATCCTTCCTTGGTATTGATCCCCCCACATACAATAAATGACCCAGTGGCCAGGGATGGGATGGTTGTTCATGTAGTATGATATTACAATTGATATGATTTCACAAAGAGTGAATTTTGTACTTTCGTCTACTTATGATTTAAGAACATTATGTAATTTTTACCCTGAACTGATATGGAATGTAAGTTGCATTAAATTCATTATAATAGTTATATAAGAAATTTACATCCTAGTCATAGTTCTTGCCATGTTGTTGCATTGTAGTTTTCCTACTAACTTGGTTTTGTACCATGATTGATATGCTATGCTTCTATATTAGATACTTTTAGTGACATGCTAGCTTGTTTGATATATAGTTTGTTTCTTATTCTAAATTAAATAGTTTTGATTACGATGGGAGATATTTTTCATTTGTAAGGTTCGTAGAAGACTTATAACTAGAAAAAGGAAACCTATGTAATAGAAATTTTTTAAAAGGATGATAAAGTTTAATTGTAAAGTGAAAATGGGTTTGACTAAAGGGATCCAAATTCAAAACTATAAATTGTATGAGTGCTTTACAGGTTGGTAGGTGGCCACCCATATGATCAAACTATTTTTTTTAAGCATGGTAAATTCTGAAATTTAATTAGTTTCAATTAACGGGATCCAATTTTCAATCAATGAAGTGTATGAGAGCATCATGAATTGGGAAATGGAAACCAATATTAAATGTAATGGCATGCTGTACTTTCATATTTTTATGAATGTGAATGCTATTATATTTAACATGAAATGTTTTGGTTAAATGATTAAATGTGGAAGCGAACCCAAGTTGGTTTGGAGAGGCATGTTATTAATGAGATGACCTTGTATGGGGGCTTAAATTTTCTAAAGAATATTAAGTAACTAATTTTTGGTTTCTTTTTGAAGAACCCAGGATGGTTAAAATGGGACACTCATAGGTCACCTTAATTGTTAAATGGTGTTTTTTCTCTATTTATTAATACATGTGGGATATCTAGAAATGTTTAAATTTGATCTGAAATAAAATGGTTAAAAAAGGAGTTTCATGAAACTGTCCTCCTTTTCTTTGAGCTGATTGTTAAAAATCAAGTG
The DNA here is from genome assembly GCA_963277665.1 of Viscum album. NCBI lineage: Eukaryota > Viridiplantae > Streptophyta > Magnoliopsida > Santalales > Viscaceae > Viscum > Viscum album. The sequence goes on along the minus strand of OY728152.1, from coordinate 1,724,057,925 downwards.
CCTAGTGATTTTGTTTTAATATGATACAGGATGTTTCAAATTAAATCATTAAAAGTGGTTAAAGAATAGACTTTTAAAGGTAAATATCTTGGAAATTTATCTATAGTGGTGTCCTCTGATTTAAACCCTCATGTAAGGGATATATTGGGTTTCCTTGGAATAAAAACTTTAGCAATGGCTAGATGATCGAATTTTGAGACAAGTAACTGTTGTTGATCATGAACAAAAGCTCGGGTTGATTCTTTTTCGTTATAAGGGGATAACCTATGGTAGGTAAAAACCTTATATCTTTTTTTACTTACTTATACATTGATATTTATGGCATTTTGTGCCATTCAGGTGCCGTTGTCCATGCTGGACCTTCAATTTCCAATGCAACCCTTGTCTGGACTGGTGGGATTTATTTCCAAGGATTTTGTTATGGGCATGAGCATCGAGTAATGCTCGGTTTCTATTTTTTAGTCATGCCTTGGACCTGATTGTGTTCTTCGTAGCACCTTTGACCCTTTCTTTTCCTTGTATGTGGATGATGTGTCATGTCGTTGTCCAAGTGAATAGTCGTTTAAGGAGATACAATGTTGGGTCATCTCCTTACTGGAGTAGCTTACTGATAAATAATTTGTTTCATCCCAATATTCAAGATGTCACTCAAAATATTCGGGTGTTTTGATATGTCATCCTTTTTTTTTGTCTTTTTTGAATTATTTTATTTATGTGATTGTGGTTTAGAGGAGGGTCACATGTTCTTTTGAGTTGTTCTATCTAGAGAACATATGAGTGGCTAGTTTTATTTTCTTTTGCAATCATGAAACTATTAAGGTGGGAAGTTTTGTGTTAATTATGTTAAATGCGTCCTTCCATGTAGAAGGAGGACAAACAATGGGGACCAATGGAAAATGGTTGGTTTTCTTAAAAGACATTGGGGATATTGGGTTTTGTAAATGTAGGAAACCCTTGAGGAGAACCGTTGGTCGTGGTCGGACTTCAGTGGTAAAGTTTAAAAAAAAACAAGATTCCTTCAGGTGTTAGAAGCATGTGTTTGGTTAATGAGGGCTCACAGATAGGTGAAGCTGAGTCCCTTTATAGTAGTCAACTAGTGGTTATTTAACCTTTTTTCAATCCATTAATCAGGTATTTTTAACTAAAATCCTTTTTGATCCTCTTAGTGTATTTTTCTATGTGATGAGGATGTCCCGTATATTTATGTCATCCTAGATATTCTAAGAGAGAATCAATCTTACCCCATGCTAACACATTAAGGTCATTGGGATTTTTGGGAGGTTTGTTTCTATGTTGCATGATGGATGCCTAGTTTCCTTCATTGTTTTGTTAGGAACTTCACTAGAAGTTAGGTATGTACTTTGGTTGACCTGTTTTTGGAAAATTCGAGATACCATGGGAAAAGATATCATGGTTCAGTTAAAAAATTATGGATATCTAACCAGGGTGAATTCTTGAATAGTCACCTAAGAGGATTGAATTTTTCCTCTATTTTTAAATTGTTATGGTCAATGAAATACCTTCCTCTGGCATGTCATCTGGTGGAGACGAGTGAGGTTTTTTTTGACTAGTGCTTTTCATGAACAACCAAATCATCTTGGGATTTGAGGTCAATAGTGATAGATCATTTAAACCATTTTTTGGAATAATGCGAGAAGCATCATTATAACATTTAGAGGCATGCTTGTATGGAAATTCCAATGGTGGTTTGAACCATGGTTTGGAAGTTGGATGATTAAAATTAATGCCTATGGTAGGAATTACCTTTGGCCAGTTACTTGACAAGATAATGATACAACATTGTCTCTAGTTGAATGGGCTTAGATAAGTGTAATCACAATGTTTTGTTTGAAAATTGAGTGATGAATCAGGTTTAAAATGGCTTAAGCACCATTTTCTTATGAAATACTTCAAGGTTCATAGGGATTTTAGAAATTACATGAGACCTTTTGAGTGAAGCTTCAAGACCCTTTTAGGTCAAGTGTGGTATATGTTTTCTAGAATAATTCTTATGGACAAGATGTTTTAATATGGGAAGGTTAGAAGGATCCGTGTTTTTAACTGGATTAAAATACAATGGTTTTTAAAGTTTTTGATTTACCAGATGGTTTGTTTTTAAAATAGAGCTTCAAAACTCAATTATGAGATTTGGAACCTTTCACAGTGATGTTTTTGTACTTTGGTGAAGGCCCGTTATGTTTCCTGGGTGGATTGAGGTGTTTTGGGAGCACTGGAATGGGACAAGTCAAGTTTTAAGGGGTATACACTGGGTGCATGGTTTGTATGAAACCGTGCTATTCATAGAAGGTAACTGTGTCACTTTGACCAGATGAGGTAGAGACATTTCCTATGGGATGTTCATGGTTTTAAAAACTGTGTACCTAACCGAAATAGAGTGCTTTGGATGTAGTAGCCTCACACTGTACACCGCAAGGTTTGTGCATGGTTTGGTAAACCGTGCGGGTTAAAACATGTGGACAGGTTTGTTTAAAGAAATAAAATAAAATAAAATTAAAATAATATTAAAAAAATCACTCAACCTAACCCCTATCTTTTTGGACCCACACGACGCATCCTGGGGGGGGGGGCTTCCCCTTTTTCCACGTGATGATTCCCCCTTTGACTCCTTCTTCTCCCTTCGATTTCTCGTAGATTTCCACTAGTTCTTCGTTCGAATCATCATGGTAAGCCTGCTCCACCCTTCTCCTCCCTATTTTTGGATGATTTTCGGCCTCTCCGTCACCCTATTTAGTTCGACCGAAACCTTAGGTCAAGGGTTAACCCCAATCTCTATTTTCTTTTTTTAGGGTTGTGATAATGGTCTCCCTAGACCTATTCTTGCATGTTCGAAAAACCGACATCGAAAGAAAAGTGGTTCACATCGATTTGGACCACCTCCTCCATCCTAGGTGAGGTTTTATACATGCTTCTTTGTTTTTCACCCTTTATTTGAGAGTCTTAAGGTGTTAATGGGTCCCAAGTGTACTGTGTAGTGAGTTTTGGTGCCTTTAAAGACTTGTGATCATACACACATGTATGTATATAAATATATAAATATATATATATATATATATCCTATGTACGTATTCCCTCATAGTGAGGGGAATACATGTATTGGGTCAAGGATATATATATATATATATGTTTGTGAAAGAAAATGTGGGGCGGGTTTGAGTGGTAGCTGCCTAATATGTCGAGTTCTAAAGTAGTTTGGGGTGATCTACTGCTTGAGGTATAATCCCTTTCATTGGGCTTTTAATTTATGACATCATTACTTTATTAGTTCCATATTTTTTGCATTCTTATTTAATGTTTTTTCATGTATGATAATTTATTTTAAAATATCACTTTGATAAAGTTAATTAAATTATCAAAAGTGATGATTGATGGTATAATAACAAATTTCATGATTTTATAATAAAACCCCTCCAATAGAGGTGTACTTCCTTCAAGCTAAAAATGTATCAAGTATACTTTTAGTCTTGTTTTACATACTTTTCTATTTATTCTTGAGGTTGTAATTGATAAATGGAGTGTTTAGGTGTTTTCATTTTTTGTAGAGATTTCCCAAGTGGGAGTATTCATAGCTATCACTTCTTCTTGAGTGATATGAATTGGTCAAAGTAAATGGATTTGTATATGATGAAGTAAATGAGATAATTTTATCCTTTTATGGGAATGATCATGACACCTAGACCATAGATTAATTTTCCATGATTTCGAAAATTGAGTGGGATGAACTCAGATAGGATGGCTTATACTAAATGAAATGTTTCCTTTTAAATGTATCAAATGAATAAATCCAAATGGTGGTTTCCTTTTTTTTTGAGAAATGGCCGCTAGGGATAGTAAGACTAAGCTCATTATTTCATGCATCATGAAATAGACCTTTGGAATGTAATTTTTAAATGTATTTGGCCATATAGAATATCAAATGGAATGTGTGAGAGTTTCTTGCCTCTCATATTTAATTATTATATAATCATGCCTCTGTTTATGCCTTACAAATTCTTTGTTAAATTATAATTCCAAAAATGAATGTTTTTTTACAAAAATTTATTATGAGAGGTAATGCCTCATATTTTTTTATTGAATTGAATGTGACCAACCCATGTTTATGTTTTAATTGGAATGCTAAAGATGTTTTTACTTAAGTACAAATGTGTTGAATGTGATAATTCAACTTATCTAGTTATAGGATATTTGAATGATTATGGGTGGGATCCAGTTTTACCCCATGCCATTTATTTCTATTTATGGGCGGGAAGTAGTTTTATCCCATGCCAGTTATATATATTTTGTGGGTGGGAGGCATTTTTAACCCATTCCAATTATGATATCGAAATAAAAATATAATTGCATACCAAGAGACTAAGGTATCTTGGTATAAGGTTAGGGGTAGACCATGAGAGATCCCTCAGAATTTGGATGTAGGCAGTACATCCTGATCCACCCTATAATATGTTTAAATGTGATAATACCCAGAGATGATAATGGCTATTGGTATTGGGTTAGGGGAAGCCCATGGGAGCTCCCCTAGAATTGGATGACAGTGGTATGTCATGATCCACCCCAATATAAAACTAATTCTTGGTGGCCAAGAGAATAAGGACTACAAGACTTGGGTTAGGGAAGACCATGAGAGATACCCTAGAATATGGATAGAGGTGGTGTGTTCAGATCCACCCAAGAATATGTTTAAATGCAAGAATTCCAAGAGACATTAATGGTTCTTGGTATTGGGTTTGGGGTAGACTGTGAGATCTCCCCTTGAATTTGGATGGCAGTGGTATGTCCCGATCCACCCCAATATAAATCTAATACTTGGATGCCAAGAGACTAAGGGATCTTAGACCTAGTTTAGGGGAAGACCGTGAGAGAACCCCTAGAATTGGACGACATAGGAATGTCCCAATTCACCCATATATATATATATATTTCTACTATATATATATATGAAGTTTACATGATCAAACACACCAGCCAGGGGATGAAGCAAAAATCATCATCAGGTGTCCCATAGGATCCTGGATGAGTGTTGCTTTATTCATTAATTTTTGTTGTTATTCTCCCATTCTGACACACTGTCTAATTAATATTGCACTAGTTTGGGCTTGACATAGTGGGTCCCGACCTACTGAAATTTTATTTGACACCTTTCTCGAGTACACTTGGTACAATATTATACCCTATATTTGTATGATCTTGGTTAATTTATATATTCTTGTACTTAAGGAGTTTGTAGAAAAGGACTGAGCCGAAGCTTAGGATGCTCGTGGAGATCATCTTAGGGTTCTCTAGTTATTTTCTCTTATTGAGTCATGTATTTGTACTGTGGTGAAAATTATGCTTCCTTGTTTAATAATTTGAGTTTTATAACATCCCTATGACATCCATGCATTCATATATAGTATAAACTTTCATTGGCCACTTTTAGTAAAAAAATATTTATCTTCCTTTCACTGCTATCTTTCATTTTCTTACTTCTTCTACAATTTTCTTCTATTATATTCTCTTATACCATTGTACATCTCTGATAAGAGGGTATTGTCTCCCCACTATCAACTACAGAAACCCTCTCTACTAGTCAGACGCCTGTGTCATATGGGGAGACACACTTTAGGCAATGTGACCCATCAAACTAGCTACTGGATTTATGGTAAGATGTGTCGGGATGTTACATGGGTGGGGATCCATTCTTTTAAAATATTACCAGAGTGTAACTCCTCCTCCATTATAAAATTGATCCTTTCCTCATACATTATCACACCACTCAATACACTTAGGTTTGTACAATCTCTACCCAATTCACTCCCCAAAAATACCTTTCTTCCTCCTTGAATCCTCCCTTTAGGAATAAATCAATCCAAGAAATTCTTTTGGAGGAAAACCAAAGGAGTTACCAGATTAAGAGGTAACATCTTTTTTAAATCTCTTTAATATTATTTCCATTATCCACTCCTTCAAATATTATTATTTCATGTTTATATAGAAACTCTAGTATCCTAAATATTCTATGATTTTTTATGATAAGGGGTTGACCAACACATAAACAAACATCATTCTAATTGGTAACATACATACTATTTATGTGTATGGAAAACTACCACCTCACAAAATGATGATTGTTCATTTTTTTCCTTTACCACCTATCAAAGTGCCCATTATGATGAAGAATAAATTAATATATGTTATATATAATATTAATTATGTATTTTTTCTTATTTAAATATTTTACAAAACATATCCTAATACTTTATATTTTCTATAAAAATGATAACATCTTATGTGGAAGTGCAGACTACCGCCCCATTAATGTGATGCGATTCATTCACACAATAACTGAAATGTATAAATGATGGTTATACTTAAATATATGAAACATACAAAACATATAAACGATATTCATTGTATAATTAAATTTCTATAAATAATATATATATATATATATAAATATATATCATTTTCTTTATTACCCTTCCAAACACTTAAAAAGTAATAACATTGTTCATTGATGTGTGGACTACCGCATCCTCGACATGATGTGATTCATTTTACATCCCAATAATTACATATATAAATATATATTATTAAATAAAATTTTATTTATAACATAATGATCATTCCATAATGACATAATGTTACTTAATTTCTTTCTATAACGATAATATAAAAATTGAAATGTTACTAATGCGTATGTATGTCCTACCATCTTCATGATTGTAACATTGATTCATTTTTCTTATCCATAATTAATGATTAGTTTTAAAAGTATATTTGATGTATAAATATAATAATTATTCCATTTTTATTATTGTATATATGTTATATAATGACCCCTTAGACCATAGTTGACCCACCAAAGTTTTTTTGACATATAAAACTAAATTGGTCAAAATACCCGACATAAAATTAATTATTTAGTTAATTGTACACAAAATCGTAGTTAGTGAAATAAAATTAATGGTAAATATAAAAAATGCTCTAAATAAAGTATAAAAATAACATAATATTATTATATAAGAAGTTAAACGATGTTCACCAGAAATGAAACTCAAGGTAATGGATTTTCATCTAACTTTTTAAATTCTTTCAATAAATATTATATTAAACATTTACTTATCTGTGTTGTGTATCTAATAAACATTTCAATACAATATATGATGAATATATTTATCTTTATGGCATTTAAATGTTTCATTTTATGATTATCACTTTTGGGTCTTTCAATTTATACATATGGAATTTTCATCTCAATTTACATTCATTTGAGGCTTATTTTTTATTATTCATAAAATAAATTTTATTTGGTGTATAAAATAACTTTTTAAAAATATAAAATGAATGCACTTATTCTAATGATATTATGTGATTCAGTCAATGTCATAACTTTTTAGAGATTATGATTCAAATGTATCAAAGTGTTATGAGATACTTTGGAATGTTTATTGATTATTCTCCTCAAGAATGTTCTTAATGATTATCTGTGCGATCTCACTTACATTTGTGACTGATAAAAGTATCATAAAAAAATCAATTAATTATAATCGTTTTTCATGGGAAAATTTCTTGAATATCCATATTTTTATATTATCAATATTATTTTTTCCAAATCCATATATAATTTTACAAACGATTTTTACTTTGACAATTATTCAATTAACCGAGGAATTACTAATAAATCCATATTTGTCATTCAGTACGGTTATTTGATAAAAAATATTTTTTTATTATTAAATATGAGGAATTAATTACAGTAGAATTGATGGGTGGGATCTAGACTTTATATACCCCTCTATGCATTCATAGGTTCCCATGAGACAAATAAGTTGTGCAAATTAAATGGGATCCAATACGTAGTTTTAAACCATCTTGTGAAAGGTCTTGATGATATTGGTTTTCAAGTGCCTTAGGGATATCCCTACAAGCATCATTAATTCTTTCTGAGTTACCAAATTAATAAATATAATACACCAATGAAAAAGTCCCTAAACTAGAATGTAGTATTGGAATTGGAAGTCTCTGGTAAAACCTACAGTGCCGGGGTTGGATAAAATATTTATTAAATAAATCAAACATAAGATAATTTCAAATTAAATAAAACAAATCTAAACTACTATGAATATGATCGATTTAGAAATAGGGAGAAGAAAATATAAACAGGGTATCAAGTATCAATGATTCATGGTTCATGGGATGAAAATGTATGAAATAATTAATTAACAATCATCCAGTCATCAAAATTGGGTCTAAGCAAGACTGGTGGTCATGAAAAAAACAATCCATCCCAAAATCTCAATTTATCATGGTCAAGTAATTTAGATTTCAAAGGATGGGTAATCTGAAACCTTATTTAAACATAGGTATATGAAAAAATATATGGTTATGGAGGAAGTCCAAATCCTTGACCTCATATTAAACAAATGTATTGAATCATCTCAAGCAATGGTCATGCTCAATGAAAGAAAGAAATTAAACCCAATCTCGAACCCAGCTAACAATGGTCATAGAAGATGAAATCATTGAAATGATAAATTTAAAAAATGAATATTAAATCCCAACATAAATTGAAATTAAAAATTAAATACCTCATACAATAAATTCCCCATCATCACACACACTCTAACATAAATAAATCACCTACTCATTCTAACCATGAGTAGGTATAGAAAAATAATAAATGAAAATTCTAAAGGAAGTGGTGATGTAGGACTCCCAAATAGTGTGTTCCATGTAGTGGATCCTTATCGAGATCCAGAATGCTCCAAATGGTGCGTCTAGGGGTTTTATTTATAGTCTTCAAATGGTTTATTCCCAACCCAAGTCATAATGTTTAATGTGATTGCCTTTCATGTAATCCCAATATGCTATTTCCTCATTGATATTTGAATTATTGAGAATCTCATATGTGAATTTGAATATTTGACTCTGTTCATGAAGTGTATTGGGGAATCATGTCATGTAGTCGGCATTCATAGTGTGTCTTCATGTCATAACTTGTCCCGGAGGTGCAATTTCCTTTTGAACATGTTACGACGTGTAATGGTAGTACATGACATGTAATCATTTTTTCTATTTTCCAGCTCCTCTATGCATTCAAGAATTAATTGTTTCTCATCTTCATTTTGTTCATGGCGCGAAGTGTCTTTTAGCTCAAATTTCCCCCCTTTCCATCCCCTTTTCAAAGATTCACCGTTTCCTACAATAAAACATAAAACTACTCTAATCGATCCAAAATTGAAATTATTTTTCAATTAATTACATAAATAAATATACATAACCACCCTAAAATGAATGTATGAAATACACTTATCAAATACCCTCACACAAGAATTCAGACTTTTCATCAAGGATGTAATCTCAACATAGTACAAAGGAAAATCACTTTACCATGCTAAAAATTCAATTTCAATAAAAACAATTTATCAAATAATAAATTAAATGTTCAACCATAACACATGATAATTCATCAATGCCTCAATTTTCAAAGAAACAAATAAACCATATATTTTAATTTCCCACTTTTTAAATAGCCAAGCCTTTTCAATAATCCATATTCATTTTTTAATCTATTTTTAAATTTAATGCCACTTTCAATTTACCTCACTTGAATTTTTCTACTCATCTTCAGAGTACAAATCTAAACAGAGCTCAACACATACCTCAAACATGTAACTTACCATAGGCTTGAAAGGAATATAATATCTTCACTATGTAAAGAGAAAGGCCAAAATTAATCACGAGGGATTCATCATTTATGTTCAATTGACTCTGAGGTTTTGGGGTAGGTAGGTAAATGATATAAAAATCAAGGCTTAAAAAGAGGTTTAACTCTAAATCATTTTTCATGATAATATAAAACTAGCACAAAAAATATATCCCTTTATAAGTCTCATATCTCTTCCCCCCAAAGAACTCAAAGTGGGACCATGATAAATATAAGAAAAATGAATGAATCATGATCTATTTCTTTTATATTTTTTTTCGAAAGTTATAATTAGGAAAAATATTATATCGATCACCTAACCACATATGATAAAGAATCGTTGGTCTGGAAAATGGTTATTTTTTATCCTCCCAAGAAACTACCCAATTATATTTTATTTGAAATTTTTTATCAAGAGATGTGAATAATAAGATATAATAAAAGATACATGGACTTACCTATATCAAAATAGAAAATTTCCCAGCAAAATATCCACAATAAGTTATATCTCGGTACACCCAATAAAGACCCCCACAATTATTCTTTTAAATATCATGAAAAATATTTATAGGACTATAGTAATGGATAAAATAGGCTTGTAACATGAATAATTTCCTAAAAAGGCTCTTCATGGCTTCTATGAGATTAAAAATGATTAATTCAAGGTGGGTCTTAGGATAATGGTTAACAAAAATAACGACTTAGTCATTTTAAAAGTTATTATATACATTAATAGATTTGATAAGATGAAAAAAAATTATAGATGAAATAACTCCCAAAATTATCAAGAAATATACTATATAAAGAATCGAAAACATTAGCTCATTGTATGTCTCGAGAATGAGATGAATTGTTGGGACAATCACTCATGGAAATGTATACCAATAATTAAATCAACTAAGGAAAATATCATAAATTTAAAACCTTAATAAATCATAGAAAAATTTAATCTACAATGATCAATATGGTCCTCCAAATCATTATTTATGAAATTCTAATCCACATGATTATCTCTATTAATTATTTTCCCCATTTTATAATTTAAATTTATTAACAAAGAAATCTAAATACATGGAATAATAATTATCCTAGATAGTTTATGAATTATAGTTCATTTCATTAAATAATTAATCAAATGTGGGGTATTCAATTGGAAATTAATGATCTAAAACAATTAAAAGGTGGGGAGTATAGCAGAAAAATTCATAATTGAAATGCTTACCCCCTTGCAAATTTATAATTCAGACTTGGTCTATAAAGGTTCTGTTTGAACCCTTTCATGATGTGTATGTTCCCTTCAAGAAATGTAATTATTTTGAAGCTTCTTCTCCTGCTACATCCTCTACCTTATTCCTACCTTAATGGACTTGAAAAAAAATCAATCAAGTGAAAGGATAGGCCATGAAATTTTAAAAATATTTAGGGGATGATTACTTTCTCCTAAAAACCTAAATAAATAAATAAATAAACTCGGGATGCCTCTCAAATGTGATTTTGTTTAACATCTTTGGCTCGACCTTACCTCTATCAGATCAAGGTGGTTGATGGTAGGAAATAGGTTACCTAATCAAGATCTATAAAATGTTGAAACCTAGATTCCTCAGTTTAGATTGGTCCTCTCCCTATATCTGAAACTAATTTCACCCTTCCATTTTTGAAGAACTTATCTATCTCTATAGCATAAATATAGCGGTTCTTGGACATTATTCAAAAATAAAATGGTAGTTCAATGACTTCCAAAACACGTTCTACTTCTTTGAATTCTTCATGAATTAATGTTCTTGTACTATCTTCAATTTTTTTCCAGCACTTTCTTATCTTTCTTTAACTTATTCTTACCTTCTTTTTCACTTTATACAATAGCTAATTTAGCTCTTTTCCCTTGGATAACCACATCCTCTTCTTTAATAAAATTATTTTCTAAAAATTCATCAACTCTTTCATCATTATTTTGTATCACCCAGTGAAAATTTAACTTCAATTATGATCCTCAGACTCATAAACTCAACTCTCTATTGTGAACATCAATCAGCTCTCTTTCTATAGCTGAGAATAGTCTTCCTAATATAATTGTTAGATTCTATTCATCCCTATACCTCACTAAAAAATCCTCCAGAAAATATAACTCATTTACTTTGACAATAACATATTCAAACATACCTTGAGGATGTATCACTATTGTATCAATTAGTTGAAGCATAACTCGAGTTGATTTCATCTCCTTAAATCCCAAGATTTTAAATTTTTTATATGAAATTATGTTTACACAGGAACCTAAATCACATAAATCAATTCCAAACTCATTAGTACAAATAGTAATCAGAATGAAAAAAATACCGGGATCAAATTGTTTCTTTGGTTGGATGGTTGAAACTGCAGCTGAGCTTTCTCCTTCCAGTGGAATGGTGGCTAATTTTTACAGCTTCTTTTTTACCAAATACTTCATTAAATTTTCATACAGAAGAATATTTTTGATTTCCTCAGAAAATAGAATATTTATGTGTATCTACTTTAACTTCTCTAAAAACTATAGTTTCTTCTCATAAATCATCACCTGCTTCACCCGATATGGAAATGGTAGTGGTTGTTGGTATGGTGGTGGTGCTTCGTATTCCATATTCTCCACAGCTTCTCTATTGTTTACATGAATTTCTTAAACTAGTTGTTATTATTTTTTTACACTAAATTCTATTCCACTCTATCGTGTCTTCTTTCCACTTCAAACTATCATGGATTTAAAATCTACACAAGGATATTACTATGGGCATTATGGAATCTCTCATTTGTGTCTTTATCAAAGTGTATGGGTGATCTGACCGACGCGATATTCTTTGTTACTCATTGAATCTTGTTGGTTATGGGTGTCGACCTTCAATTACCTTATTTTATTTACATGGTCTCCAGATTATTCAGTAAACTCATTTAGTTGAGCTCCTATAAAGGTCATAAAAGTCATAAGGTATTCCTCTAGTGAATGAACTTGACTGGTTAGTGAGGTCCCTTATTGTTGAGGATAGAAACCTGGTTGTCTTGGATGAAATCATTGGACTTGATTTTGATTTAGATGTTGTGGTAGTTGTGGAATACATCCTCATGTGTAATTCTGTCTACTATATTCTAAATAATTTTAAAATTTGGAAAACATACCTTGGGGGTTTTGGTGGGACATCATTACATCTTTTTTTTTCAGGATTCTCATTTGTTTTGAATCCAAGCTTTTATCCTCTGTTTGTGCTTCATGAACTCACCCTTCATCTAATTTCCATTGGATACTATTTCTATCCATATCATCCAATAACTCATATCTCTCCTCAGGTGACTTCACATTAACGAGCCTCGTTCCACAACATCTATAATGGACTGATCTCCCTATGAAAAACCTTTACAAAATGATTGAATTAAAATCCACATTTCTGGTCCATGATGAGGAAATAATATTATAATACCTTTAAACCTTTCTCATGAACTATATAAGGACACTTCATTTAATTTATAAATATTTAAAATTCTTACCCGTAGATCCATAGACTTTGAAGGTAGGAAACATCTTGTAAAAAAGTTCCTTACCATATCATCCCTCATTGTTATTGAATGCAGAGGAAGACTTTGGATCCAATCCGGAGAATTATGTTTTAGTCAAAATCTGAACAAGCGCATCCCCACAACATAATTTTCGACGTTATGAAATTGGAACGTGCCACAAATCTCCAAGAAACTTCCAATGTGTGTGTTGGGTCTTCATGAGGTAGCACAATGAATTTTAAAGAATGTGTGAACATTAGGTTGACTACCAGCTTGATTTCAAAAAAAATTTCACTGAAAGGGGTATTAAAACTCTTTGATTGACCACCACGTTTAATGGTATTTCTTAATTGATCAGTGCATCCCCCCTTGATTTCTCCCTTGAATTTGTGGCCCAAAACAATGGCCCATATCGTGCTCAGCTCTTTGAAATTTCTCTCTGCTAGCCATGTTGACTTGCTCTTTCTCAATACCTTCCTTATAATTTCGTTAAAGGCATAGGTTCTTTTATAACTTGAGGTCTAATTCAAAATATTAAATTTTATCCTTGCCTTGAGTGGATTATTCTTGAATTATATTAGTATACGAAACAATAACCCAGTAAGACTAGGAGTAAAATAATGAGTTAATATAAAAATAACTATCTAAATTTGTAATTATTCTTAACATAGAAACCATTACTTTAAAAAAAATAAAAATTGATAGTCCTACATGAATCATTAATTCCCTTCGAGTTACCAAGTTTAGAAAAATAATACACGAATCAAACAAAGTACTAAACTACAAGGTATTAGAGGAATTTCAATTCTGAGGTCAAACCCACAAAGATAGTGTTGGAGAAAAAATTAATTAAATAAAATAAAAATAAAATAATTTCAAATTGAATAAAATAAATATAAAATGCTAATCGTATGATTGATTTATAAATTGAGAGAAGAAAATATTAAAAGTGTTCTAGGCAGTAATGATTCTGGGTTCATGAGATGAACCTGTATGAAATAATTAATTAATTATCATTCAGTAGTTAGAATCAAGTATAAGCAAGTCCAATGGCCATGATAAGTGAACTCCATCCCAAACAGTCATTTTCTCATGGTTAGGTACTTAATATTGCAAAGGATGATTAAAATTAATCATTATTTAAACATAGGGACATGAAAAACCCAATGTTCATGGAGGATATATACACCTTACACTAGTGCAGAAAATGTTTTTTACGTTGGTTATTTTTAATTTTTTACGTCGGTTTCTAGCTGACGTTAATACGTGCGACGTTATAAATAAGGTTTTTGACGTCGGTTATTTAAAAACCAACGTCAAAAACATAAAATCACGATGTTTATCACGTCGGTTATTTTAGAACCGACGTGATAAAGGGCCTGGAGAATAATTTATCACGTCGGTTATTCAATAACCGACGTGATAAACGGCCTGGAGAATGGTTTATCACGTCGGTTATTCAATAACCGACGTGATAAACGGCCTGGATAATGGTTTATCACGTCGGTTATTGAATAACCGACGTGATAAACAGGGGCGAGGGGGTTTATCACGTCGGTTCATATAGAACCGACGTGATAAACTGGGGTGAGGGTGGTTTATCACGTCCGTTCTATAAGAACCGACGCGATAAACCGGGCTAAGCATGGTTTATCACGTCGGTTCATATAAAACCGACGTGGAAAAACGGGGGAGGGGGGTTTATCACGTGGGTTATTGTATAACTGCGGTGATAAACCGGTGGGAGGCGGTTTATCACATCGGTTATTCAATAACCGACGTGATAAACCATTGTCCAGGCCGTTTAGCATGTCGGTTATTCAATAAATGATGTGCTAAACCATTCTCCAGGCCCTTTATCACGTCGGTTATTAAATAAACGACGTGATAAACCATTCTCCAGGCCTTTTATCACGTCGGTAATTAAATAACTGACGTGATAAACCATTCTCCAGGCCTTTTATCACGTCGGTTATTAAATAACCGACGTGATAAACCCAATTTTTTTAAACAGAATGCAGTGATCTTCTCTCCACCAGAATCAACCAGAAAACAAATCAAGAAATCGTACAACAAAAACAGAAGTACATCAAAATTAATCATGTACATAGATAACATATAAAACTTACCCACTAGACAGCATCCACCCTCATTTATACCCCATGGACAGCCCTCCCCCACCCCGTTGGAGCCCTCACCCTCATGTATACCCCCTGGACAGCCCTCCCCCACCCCATTGGAGCTCCCACCCTCATGTATACCGCTTGGACAACCCTCCCCCACCCCATTGGAGCCCCCACCACACTCCTGGACTGCCCCCCGACCCCCGGACACCCCCAAACACCCCTCGACAACCCCCCACCCGCCTGAACAGCTCCTCCTCACCCCCTCACCCCACTTGACAGCCCCCACCACACCCCTGGACAACCCCCCACCCCTGGACAGCACTCCCACACCCCTGGACCGGCTTCCCACACCCCTGGACATCCCTACCACCCCCCAGGACTGTCCCCCCACCCCACCGGACAGCCCTCCCAGACCGCTGGACACCCCCACAACCTTGGAACCCCTCCCCTACAGACCCAAATCCATACCAGAAGAACCATCAAAAGTAGACCAAAACAATAAGTAGAGGAAAATTAAACATTCACTTATATAACATTCAAAACATACACTGTCAACTTCAAAAAAAAACTAAATCAAACCTAAATAACTACCAAATACACAATTAAAATGACAATATTCAAAATTACATTTTACATTACAATCAACTAAAATTCAATAAAACCTATAAAATAATTTGACCACTCCACTTGTACGTGTTTGATGTCTTCAGCAGTATAGGGTTGAGGGTCATCAAAAAGCTACAAATGAAAAATAATATAGTTAACATGTGTAATGAATAAATCAAATTGAAATATTATGGAAAAGTTTAAGAGGAAATCGTACCAGGTCAAAATTCACAACTGTCCCAGTTGTTTTTATTTCATACATAAATCTTAACATATAATATCCGCATTCGATGAGGCCTTGTTGTTCATGACAATTCTATTTTGAATGAGTGTAAATTCAATTTATTATTTTTATTTAATAAATCAAAAAGTACAAATTATAAATGGAAATTTACCTTCGCATTTACATATTTGATCTTTGCATTTCTTTTCTTTGTGTTTTTTCGAAAGTAGACCCATGCACTGTTAGAAAATAATACGAATGGGGTAAATTTAAAACTCATTATAATATATAAAACTATTGAGAAATTGAAACTTACTTTTCTAATATATTCTTAAAACTTGCCCGCACATCACCATGAACAGAGCATATCAAATAAAGAGCTTTCTCCCTTGGGCAAAAAATCCCTAACATCCAATGATTACTGATAAAATGAAATTTAATGTTAGTGGTTTTTTATGTTAAAAGATAATTAACTCTTTGAGAGAAATGTGTTTCATACCTCTCACAAAAAGGCATCATCCAACATTGTTGGATTATATTCTTTTCAAATCTTTCAGCAATATAAACCATTCTTTGTTCCTCAGTCAATGCACATGCTTAAGGGGAAATCAATTGCGGGTCCATGAATCCATATACTTCTGTCAGTTCATTCCTCTCACAAATTTTATAAAGATACCTAATACAAAACATATATAAGAATACATTTTTAATAAATATAACGTAGGGAAAATGTGTTAAGACTTACATGGAAAAAATTTGCACCACGTTGATGCCCAACTTATCTCCAGTAACAAGCTCCATGATATCAGATTTTGTAATCCCCACACTTATTTCACATCCACAAACATGATATTCCATTGGAAACTCATAAAAACCCAACAAAAAATGTGAATATCTTGACAATCTGTCAAGACCACTGGAATCTGTATCTGATGTCATAGCCTGTTGTCTTTGTTGTTGTCTATACAGTATTTCTTTACATTTGAAGTATTCCTGTGAAAAAAATTGGGAATTATAGTAGTTTTCAAATGATAAAACAACTTTAATAAAAAAATAAAATAAAAGATATAACATTCATACCTCTATGGTAATGAGTCGAAGAAGTCTGGATGGCCAAACTAAAAAATGGCCGATACTCTGTCCAACTGTCGCCACCTCATCTATAGGTATTGGTACCCTAGCTGATCTATCTATAATATCCTGTACAGTGACCCTCTGATTCTCTACCTCTAATTGTTGATGATGAACTGTATCTCATATACAATATACCAACCCGTATGCTACTATATGATGTTGAGAATCATCAACATACAACTCGCAATATGTAGGAAGCTGCGGCGGAGGTGTAGGATAAAAAATGGGGTCCACAGGCTGAGGTGGGGGAGTGGGAGCTACTGGCAGAGGTGGAGGATAAATAATGGGGTCTGGAGGGGGAGGTGGAGGAGTGGGAGCTGCAGTCTGAAATTGTCTTTGCATTTCTGCAAACATAGACTTCACCGACTCTCTAATCTTGTCTTCCATCATCGCATTAATATTTTGAACTTCAGCCTCCAAGGATTCTAGTTTTTTTATAAACCCCCTCGGTGTTAGAAGTTGAAGAACGTGGAAACACTTTTCTTACCGATACACCTGCCAGATATCCTCTTACATGACCAGGATGTTCGGGCCTTCCCAATGCTGCAAATAAAATATCTTCCCTCCCAGTAGCTGTAAATGTCCCCTCTGAACTCTGCTCCTCAAGAGAGTCCTGTATTAATTAATTGAACATTTCTGTAATGATTGAAACTTATATGAAGAAAAAATTTAACTTAAATAAATTAAATAGATATCTTACAATCCTCTCATCTACGATTCTCGATTCTTCCGAAAGATATTTCCCTTTTTTCCCTTCCGAGCTCTCTTCCATTTTTCATGTCTAGATGGAGGGGATGGAGGGGCCACCTCTACAGAGCTTGAAGACTCAGCTCTTAGTTGTTGAAATTTTTCCGCTATCATTTTTTCTTCCAATAATGTATACCCTCCCCGAGATAAACTATGAGGGTATACATTTTTAGATTGGATCTCCTGATGAGATTTCCTTGTTTGCTGTAATTTAAGAATAAGAAATCATTAACAAAACATTAATAAAATCATTTATATAAGAAAGTTTATAAAAGTTTACATTTCCCTTACCAGAAATGACTCTTTTTTTCTACTTTCAAAAAACTATCTCCATGTGTCTTCATCTATAAAAGGATATATACGACATGGATTGTCGTGACTCCTATGACCATAAATGAAATCAGATGAGAGGGTTGATTTGAAATCCCACCATCTCCTGGCAGCCAACGATAAGCATTTCTTCCTGACTCCTCCAGTGTCAGGAATATCAAAAGTCATCTGATAAAGAAGAGGTTAAACGTATTATATATACTAGAAACATTAAAAGAATGGTCAAACAATGACAAAAGATCTTCCCAAAATCATCTCCCACAACTGAGAGATAATCGCTTTATCCACACCTCTCCAATCATCATACAAAATGCTTACTTTGGTCTTAGCCTGAGTTGCAACAAAACTCTTAAAATATTTGGCATTCAGACCTCTAGGAATATCATCATCATCAAACTCAACTACTATCCTCTGATCCTGCGTACGGGCAAGTGATAATTTTGGTAAACGTGTGCACCCACGTTTACCAACCTTTGAACTATTTGTCGTAATAGGAGCATGTGAATGTTCATCCCCAGAGGTATGACCAGCAATATGCTCCTCTCCAGAATCATGTGGTTGATCATCTAAATGATCTGTCATTATCCTTCAAATCAAAAAAAAAAACGTCAGTTCACAAATATACAAATTCAAATATTTTAATAATACTGTAATCAGAAAATAGAAAAGTGTACTAGGTTACATAATAGTAAACATTGGTAATATGGTAAGCATGTTAAACAATGGTAAAGATGGAAAAGATGGTCAAGATGGTCAATATGGTCTAGATGGTAAAAAATGGAAAAAATGGTAAACCTGGTAAACATTGTAAACATGGTAAAGTAATTGTCAGTGAACAAATATACAAATTCAAATATTTTAATACTACTGTAATCAGAAAATAGAAAAGTGTACTAAGTTACATAATAGTAAAAATTGGTAATATGGTAAGCATGTTAAACAATGGTAAAGATGGAAAAGATGGTCAAGATGGTCAAGATGGTAAAAATGGTAAAAATGGTAAACCTGGTAAACATTGTAAACATGGTAAAGTAATTGTCAGTGAACAAAAATAAGCATTTTAAAATTCATGTAATGGTTATAAACATGATAAAGTAAACTAAACAAACTTAAAACAAACAAAAACATATACTTATTTTATTTTAAAACATGTTTTAATAAATAAAAAACTTACAATATCTAACATTTATGGAAAAAATAAATGTAAACAAGAAATAAACATATGTTACCTGTAATTTTAGGAATGTACAGATGGATTGTTTTCCCAAATTCCTTTGTCGTGATCATTCCTTATGGCACAAACTATGTCTTCAACATGATCGTCATTATGTTCTGTTAATATTTCCATGGAAGTAGGGATATCACATAAATCAGCATATTCATCAAGTTCATCCTCACCAACATATTGTTTTTTCCCTTGTAAAACAACAGCCCACTGCATATCTGATTGATCTACTACATAAATTTTTTTTTTGCATGTGTTTCCATTATAAAAGAATCAGTTGTGTCTTCCAATCTATTCAGATTAACAAGTGTCATTCCAAATTCATCGTGTCTGACACTGTTGTTACCGTTAAACCATTTACAGTTAAAAACATGAACTTTAATTTTAAAGTAATCAACCTCCCATATGTCTTCAATCACTCCATAATATGCATTTGATGCAGAAATTGGGTTTTTGTCCTTAGCACTCGAAAAATGCATTGCTTCTGCAAACACCAATACACCACTATTCTAAACTGCACTTCTATTGTCCTGAGATTTTGTATGAAATGTATAACCATTAATGTCATAACCAGACCATGTTATCACATTTAAACATGGACCACCCACTATCCATTTTAATGTCTCTGATACATCTGATCTACCAAGCAAAGTGTTTTTAATCCATGACAAAAAAGTTTTGTTGTGCTCATTCAAAATCCACATTTCTTTCTCCTTTGGATGACATTGTTTCAACTCATTAATATGCAATGTGATATATGGTTGAGAATCAGCTATGTTATTCAAGATGTATGACTCTAACTTCTTCATCTGTTCAGCTGACAATGATTTGACTTTCAAGCCGCGAATCCCCTTTCCCTCATTATTAACTCGTTCATGGCGAGATGGATGCAAACCTATGTGTTGCGCCGTAGCCAAGTAGCTCAAACAAAACTCTGCTACCTCCTTAGAAATATACTTTTCAATAATGGAGGCTTCAGGTCGATATAGATTTTTAACATACCGCTTTAATATTTTCATATACCTATCAAAAGGATACATCCAACGAAGATATACAGGTCCACAAAGCTTTATTTCTCGAACCAGATGAATCATTAAATGCACCATGATATCAAAAAAAGTTGGAGGAAAATACATTTCCAATTGACAAATTATAAAAATTGCATCCTTTTCCAAAATGTTCAAAGCATTCACATCAATCGCCTTGTTACAAATTGAATTGAAAAAATAACACAACTTCATTATAGTCTTTCTGACACGAATGGGCAATATTCCACGCAATGCAACTGGTAGAATTTGTTGCATCATGACGTGACAATCATGTGATTTCATACCTATCAACTTCAAGTCCTTCAATGAGACAAAAGTTTTTACATTAGAAGAATAACCTTGAGGCACTTTGGTATCATGAAGACACTGACAGAAGTTAATTTTCTCCCTCTTCGATAATGTATGACAAGCCGGGGGAAGAAATGTTCGTCTTCCTTTAGGAGTGGGAGCTAACTCCAAATGTATTCCCATTGATAGTAAGTCTAATATTGCATTCAACCTATCTTTAGTATTTCCTTTAATATCTAACAATGTTCTAATCAAAGAATCATAGATATTCTTCTCCACGTGCATGACATCAATATTATGTTTATCTTCATGATACCTCCAATATGGTAGCTCAAAAAAAATTGACCTTTTCTACCAAATATGTCTATCATTACCAGATTTATGTGTCTTTCCCAATGTCACGTCAAGGTTTTTCACCCTCTCAAAATACAGATCAAGGGATAAAGGTTTTGGAGCAGTATCAAATTCTTGTGAGCCATTAAATTATTTTTTTAGTCTTCTATAAGGGTGTTCCATAGGCAAAAACATTCGATGACCCATGTACACTGTTTTCCTCCCATGATGGAATTGACAATAGGACGTCTGTTGTTCGCAAATTGGACATGCTTTATGCCCTTTAACACTGTATCCAGACAAATTTCCATATGCTGGGAAGTCATTTATAGTGAACAGAAGCACTGCATGCAGTTGAAAATATTCCATTTTATAAGAATCATACACCCTAATACCATCATCCCATAACAGTTTCAAATCATCAATCAACGGTGACAAGTAAACATCGATATCATTACCGGGTTGCTTTGGACCAGAGATCATTGTACTCAACATGACATATTTGCGCTTCATACAAACTTCAGGAGAGAGGTTGTAAATTAACAATAAAACAGGCCATGAACTATGTGTGATACTGAGTGTTTGGTATGGATTCATTCCATCTGTGCACAACCCTAGTCTGAGATTTCTTATTTCATTTCCAAATGTAGAATACTGCGCATCAATTTTCTTCCATTATGGAAAATCAACTGGATGACATATTTTTCCATCACATAACCGCTCTTCAGAATGCCATCTTAACCTTTTTGCATCATGTGAATTAGAAAATAAACGTTTGAAACGATTAATTATAGGAAGATACCAAAATACCTTTGAAGGGATCTTTGTAATCTCTACATCACCCTGTGATTTTTCTTTCACCTTATACCGTGATGTCCCACATTTTGGACACTCTGACAGACATTCATATTCCTTCCTATATATAATGCAGTCATTCAGACAGGCATGTATTTTCTTGTATCCCAATCCCATCGGGCATAATATTTTCTTGGCTTTGTAATGTGAATCTGGAAGATCATTATCTTTTGGAAGAATGTATTTCATCAATTGTAGCAGCTCTGTAAAACTTCTGTCACTCCATCCATGCTTCGCCTTCAGGTTAATCAATATTAACACTGATGACAAAACCGTAAAATCTGTACAACCAGGATATAATGGTTTTTCAGCATCACCATATAGACGTGCAACTGTCGGTTCTATCTCAATTTGTTCTACTACAATATCGCGAATCATTTCTTCAATTCCATTGGAGTTACCATCTTGCGAATCATCATCATCAGTGACATTCCATCTAGTTTCACCATGCCAAATCCAAGGGCTGTAACTCGGATTAAAACCATGACATATCAGATGATCTTTTATCTCTCTACTTTTCAACTTCTTCATATTCAAACATTTCAGGCATGGACAGAAAAAATGTCACTACTTGGAACATTTCGTTTTGCAAATTCCAAAAAGGCATCAACACCTTCCTCAAATTCATTGCTCATTCGATGTGCCGTAATCCAACTTCGACTCATTATTACCTATAACAAATATCAACAAAAAATATATATTTTCAAGATAATACAAATACATGTTTATATGAAAAAAATCATAATTTGAATGTAAAAAAATTTAAAATATAAAACAAATCTATAGTTATTTAAAAAAATATGCTTGAATATTATATTTAAAACAAAATATAGTTAGATATAACAGTTTTAAATTTCATTGAATCAAAGAAAACCATGACGCCTAATGATTCTCCAAATAAAATATACATCAATAAAACATAAACAAAATGATTTTTATCTGGAATAAGTGAATATGATCATATGATACACATTTATAATAATCTCATGCCAATATACTAATAAACATGTTAAAATATAGAAATACCTAATGGAGCATATAACATGTGTTATTCATGCTTGTTGTTCAATCATTATGATCTAAAGTACTCAACACTTTCAAGTGCCAAAATCTTGAAAGTAATAGTAGTTTTCATAAGTACCCAACACCAAATAGCTATACATCGTAAGTGTCATGATAGAAATATAAATATAGACCATTTGTTTTATGTTTAATAATATTGTCATATTATCTGATCATTCTGATTATATATTAGAATTACTATATCCTTTTGATCCGATATATAATCTAAGGACATTAATATTTCATTAGAAAAAGTAATGTTAATATCATGGTAATGTAAAAAAAAGTATATGTCGAACTATATATATGTAATACCAATAAAAAAATACATATGTGTTTGGCCTGGGTTTCACACATAAAACAACTCATCTCACAGATTAAATTTTTGAATCATCCTACATAATACTTATTTTTATAACTTAGGGAATGAAAATAATAAAAGTTTTTATTTACGATACTCATTATGGGTAAACATGATATATATAAATATAATATCTAATCTCATAAAAAGATATCCATGGGGGTATAAGAGCATACACAAAGCACATGATCAAAAAGATAAGTGAAACAGTTCTATATAATCATAGATCATAAGACCTGAGTCCAAGTATAACAATTTTAGCATAACATAAGAGATGATTTATATGAGAGTGGGAACATGATTTAAAAAACCTTATTCACAAGATCACAACATTGGTATGTGGAATAACATAAGAGTGTGGCACAAACATAATCATATAAGTCATAACATATGTCAAGGGAAAACATAGTTTCATTCACCTCATATTGGGATATGTTAATCACCTTTCCTATAATTTATTATAATATTTCTTACGAGACTCATCACATAACACATTGGACATGTTATAACCATCTGTATCCCATATTGATCTATGATATATAATGCATTGTCGAATGCATTAGAAGGATATTATGGACCCAAATGTCACATAATGACTAACCATATATATGGGTGAATCGTGATCATCAAATCATTTATAACACTTTCATAGATCAATTAACTAACAAAAATGAAATGGGGTTCATAATTGTTTTTACAAAACATAATAATTATTAATACATAAAAAATTTGTTTGGATGGTAAGATAAGATAATATACCTAATTCAATCTAATTATCGTTAAATTATTTCTACCTAGATAGAAAAGACCTTTAAAAAAAATATAATTTAACTTGAGAATGAAAAGAAAGTACCCTTTACATTTTTTATAATAAAAAATGTGAAAAGGATGATAATAATATTTAGGTATTATAATTTTTTTATGAATTATTAATAATAAAAGAAATCACCTCACTTGGTTTTGTTGAAAATCAGACATACCATCGTATTCATGAAATCAGATACACTTTGCATGAAATGGTCCATCATTTTTAGGAGATGACTGAAAGAAGAAATGTATTATCAGACTCACCATGAGTCCAGAATGAAATATTTGATTGTAATAGGTATGAATTGATATTTTTATGAATGCAGATGAAAACAGATGATGGTTTTCTGATCTAGGAGTTCTAAAAATCATAATTTTTTGAAAAAAAATTATGATGTAATAATGTTGAATGAAATTTTAAGGATAGGTATTAACGATTGTACCTGGTCCAATTTCATTCATGAAAATCATTTTCTGGACAATCATATTGAAAAGCACATCAAGAATCGACATAATAACCATTTGCAATAATAACCATTTGCAATAACAAAAAATAGTCTTATCCAAAATACACCTGCTTGATTGTTGCGAGTTGAGTGTTGCAAGTTGAATGTTGTGAGTTGAATGGACATAATAACCATTTGCAATAACAAAAAATTCCACGAGATTCAAAAACGAACGAACATCACATCATGAATCGAAACAAAAACGAACGAAATAAATTCGTGGAAGGCTTACTTGAATGTTGCGAGTTGAGACGATAGATCCGAGAGGAGTGAAGAAGATAAACAATGAAGCAAAAATGAGTTTAACGCAGGTCGATCGACGAGCTGATTGGGGTTTACCGCGCGAGAGAGAGACGAGCCGGCAGACTGTCTATCGAAAAATCGTAAATGACAGTCCACGGGCTTTAATTTTTTTAAATGTTTTATAACGTTGGTTATTATATAACTGACGTTATAAACTATTTTTTAACTTTATAACGTCAGTTATCTTAAAACCGACGTAAAAAAGCTCTCGCGCTTTGGTTTTTTACGTTGGTTATTTTATAACCGACGTAAAAAACGAGATATCTATGGGTTTTTTACGTCGGTTATTTTCTAACCGACGTAAAAAACCAAAGCACAGTGGTTTTTTTACGTCGGTTACCAAATAACCGACGTAAAAAACCCCCCACGCATTGGTTTTTTACGTCCGTTATAAGATAACCGACATAAAAACCCAACAGGCGCGATTTGTAATGTCGCTTATTAAAATAACCGACGTTAAAAATCTACTCACCACATTTTTACGTCGGTTATATATAACCGACGTAAAAAATGGTGACGTAAAAAACGATTTCTACACTAGTGTTAGCTCTCATATTAGCAAAATGTATTCAATCATTTTAGGAAATGGTCGTACTCAAAGAAAGAATGAAATTAAACCCAGTCTTTTACCCTGATCACAATAGTCATGCAATAAAAAATCATAGAAAGGATATATTCAAAGAACGAATATGAAATCCCAATATAAATTGCCATTAAAAATGAAATACACTGGGAAAACAATTCCCCATCATCACACACACTGCGACATAAAGAAATCACCTTCTCATGCTAACCATGAGTAGTTGTAGAAAAATAATAAATGAAAATCCTATAGAATGTTGTGAAGCAGGACTCTGTGGTGGTGTACATCTCAGGAAATGGCCACTCGTCAATCTCTAGAATTATCAAAATGGGGCGGTCAGGGGATCTATATATAGGCTTCAAATTGGTTCTACCTGACCCAAGTCATGAGCCATAATGTGATTACACATTGTGTAATACTGATCCACTATTTCCACCAATATTTTTGAATTCACATGAATCTCATACGTGCCTTTGAATCATTGACTATGTTCACGATTTGTTCTAGGGACTCACATCGTGTAATTGGATTTCACAGTGTGTCTTTTTGTCACAACTTGTCTCGGCAGAGAAAGTTCCCTTTGAACAGATCACAACAAGTAATGGTAGTACATGACAAGAAATCATTTTGTTTTATTTTCCAGCTCCTCTTTTCCTTAAAAAATCTGGTGTCACACTGCTTTACTTCAGTCATGGTGTGAAGTGTCTTTTAGATCAAATTTTCTCCCCTTTCCATTCCTTTTTTCAATGATTAATTATTTCATTCCCTAAAAATAAAAAAACTCAAATCGATCCAAATTTGAATGATTATTCAATTAATTACACAAAATTAATACACCTAACAACTATAAAATGGATATATGAAATACACTTATCACTTAGATATGACATCCATTAAGAAAATAATTCCCTCATTTAGTTTCAGTTATTATTCATCCATTAAAATTTGCATCGCAATATCTATTGATACATTAAATTTTTAGTTCATTGATTAAATGAAATGTGTTTTAGCTTCTTACATTTCCATATATATTTTGATTTATCTAGTTTTTTGAATGACATGTGTTTTGAGTTGTTAACTTTCCATATTTATTATTCGGTTACTTCTCAATTTTTTGATTACCTGGTATGTGTGTTCAATTATTTACCATTCCATAATTGTTACTCTCATTGATTTATTATTTATTCCACTATATTTTTCTCTTGCTAAGAATTTCATCTCTCCATTAATTTGTTTTTCCCTAGGAATCTAAGAAGAATACTATGAAAGATATAAATATATTTACAATATCGATTAGAGTTATCGTCAAAGTTATTTATTAAAAGAGAAAAAAATTATTCTTTAACTATTGTATTCATTTGTAATACAAGACTCATTTATGTATTTGGTTTACCAAGAATACTAAACAAATTATTCCATCAAGGGTTGATTCCTTATAATAATGCCAAACTAATTAGTAGCAGACACCAGATTTGTGCTATCTGAGGTCGAGTCTCTACATGGGGTCCCATACTTTTGTTTGTGGAGAAAGATGAAGATGATTTGTGGTTGTTTAATGATTATCATTGCTTGAACCAAGTGAAAATGAATAATCACTATCCTCTTCCACAAATCAATGATTTATTCAGTTGACTGAAGGGTGCAAGTTTGTTCTCAGAGATAGATTTACAGAAAGGACATCATCAGATGTGTTTGAAGTATGAAGATATCCTAAAGGATGACTTTTTTGTTATCATGCTAATTATGAGTTTTTTAGATGCCGTTCAGTGGGATAAATGTGTCATCTATGTTTATGGGGTTAATGAATGCTATGTTCCATGAGATCATGGATACTTTCATAGGATTTTACATTGATGAAATAATTTTTTAATCCATGACTATGGAGAGGCATGAAGATCATCTGTGAGCCATTTTTTGGAGTTCTTGGTTGTCAGCAACTATTTGGGTTGTTTTTGAAGTGTGAGTTTTTCTATTGAGATGTACATTTCATAGGGAATATTGTATCCAAATAGGGATTAGTTGTGGATCCGTTAGTGGTAGAAGAAGTTTTTTCTTAGAATGTTTCCAAGCCAATGGAAGATGTTCAAAGATTACTTGGTAATATAGACTATTACAAGAGGTTCACACCTGATTTATACTGGGGTTTGAATCTTTTGTTAGTGTTTACAAGAAAGGATCATGCATTCCTGTAGACTAATCAACGTCAGATATATTTTGAGTATCAAAAGGAGAAATTGGTCAGTGATCTAGTTCATTATCTACCAACATAAGGAGTTTAGTTTGAGGGTTTCTCTAATTCTTCATGTCTTTGGTTGGCCATTGTTTTGATGTAGTAGTGATCATTAATCTCATATGTATCTTGACAGTTATGTCCTTTTAGGAATAACTATATCCCCAATGATATCGAGTTGGAAATGGTAGTGTTTACCATGATGTTGTGGAGATATTATCTCATCAATGAATGTTTTGTGATCTTCACCTCTTGTAAGAGCCTACGGTATATTTTCTCCCAACACAACCTCAAAGTGCATAAACGTTAGTGGATGGAGTACTTAGAGTTATACCAAAACAATAATTCATATACACCGATGAAGGGGAATTTCAAGGCCGATGTGTTGATAAGGAAGTCACATAGTGATGCATTGCATGAATATTGTTATCCCTAGAGAGTTATGGATGAACTTTAATCATTACATGTAGACATGGGAGAAGTTTGGGGAATATGTTTTATTTTTATGTTGAACGTGCAATCATCTCTGGTTCATTAGGTTGAGGAGTCCCAACTGGGGGATCTATGGGTGGAGGTCTAGAGAGAAGAAGGGTTTTTTTTTGTAGAAAGTCCATTGATGGTTGGTATGAGGATGAGAAACATTGTGTGTTCTTTTTTGGATAGATATTTTTTCCTTATATGATGTGGGAGATAGATTTCATATAGTTATACATTTCACCATTGGTGGAACATCCTAGTTTAACAAATATGTACTGATCTTTGAGAGGTCCGTACTAGTGTCCTGGGTTAAAGCATGAAATTTATTGGTTTTTTTCTTGATATTTGGTCTGGCAGAAGGTTAAGGATAAGCATCATGTGTATAATGGTTTTATCTAGACATTATAAGTTCCTCAGTGTAAGTGGAAAGACATCTTGACGGAATGTTTTACTATTTTACCTCGATATTAGGGTGTTTGTGACAGTATTTAGGTGGTAGTGGATTTTTAATGATATAATCCAACTTTATAGTGATCAATGAGTCATGTTTATTGGAGGTTTTTTTGAAGTAGTATCTAGAGGAAGTGGCGAGACTCTATATGTTCCGGAGGATTATCAATTCTAATCGAGATACCCATTTTATTTCTAGGGTGTGGAGAGGTCTACAATGTTCTTTTGGTTCTAAGGTATTCCTTAGAACTACTTTTCATGTGCAATTGAATATTCAGATTGATAAAACCATGCATGATCTTAAAGACATGTTTCTCCCTTATGATATAGATTTTTTTTGTTTTTGTATGAGGAAATTTCCCTTTTTAGTGTTCTCTTACAAAAATAGTTTTCACTCCACCATTAGTATAGAGTCGATTGAATCATTATATGTCTAACATTTCAATTTTTCACTATAATGGATTGGGTTCAGAGAATCAACAATTATACAACTCGAAATGGAACAGATTATGACACGGATGGTTCATGTGATTATTGAGATGTTGAAGGTATCCCATGATCATAAAAAATACTGTGCGAATAATTGGAGGAGACCTATGGAGTGAAATATTTGGGTGAATTTATTCATAATGGTGAATCCCCTTCATGGGAAAGAATGGTTTGGTCATGAGAGTAAGTTTTCTCCACAGTTTGATGGGACTTCCATGGTGTGGGCTCATGTCGGAGCCTTGGATTATAGGGTAGAACTTCCCCCACAGATGAGCTAGATACATAATATTTTTCATTCATCACACCTCCTTCGTTATCATTACTATGACTAAAACATCATTTATTGGGTTGATATCTATGATGATGATGATTCGACCTTTGAGGAGCAGCTTGTAGTGATCCAGGACTTTCATGAGAAGGTGATTTGTGGGCGTTCTATCCCCTTGGTTCATGCCTTGTGGCAGTATGGTGGCATGGAGGAGAGTACCTGGGAATATGAGTCATAGATATGGGATCAGTAACCTGAGCTGTTTGATGTTTATAACTTCTCTTACAACATTATTAATTTGGTTGATGTTGACCTTTTATGGTATATGAGTTGGATTTATCTTATTGATGGTTGTTGCTTACACTCTTTCAATGGGAGGTGAATATATTATGGGTATTCCACATAATATTAGTGTCTAAATTCCATTGGTTAGATGAGTATACTCTCTTGAAATAGGTGGAAAATAATCTATGTGTAGTTCATCTACTCACTATATTGATCTCCTTGTGTTTAGATGAGGTGGTTGATCACTTATAGCTTAAATTTCCTTAATAGGTATCTCATGGGGTAGCTGTTCATATGACCCACTTTTTTTCCTATATGGATTAGTTTTGGATTCTCAAGGATGAGGATGTTTTGAGAGGTATCTAATGTAAGGTCCTAGATCTGCATGGATCGACCCTTTTCATGTTTTCAAAGACCGAGGGGCCCAGAGGAGGCTTAGAGGATGTTTGGAGATGTTCGACCACTAAATTATTGAAGCTAGGGGATTTAACGTTGTGAAAATATACATGACATGAATGTGGGTTTCATTACATGTAATAAATCATGGTTTAAAAATAAATAAAAGTAAAAATATTACAATTTTTAGGACTAAAAAGAACCCTGATGATTACACGATTGGAAAGGGCATTACACATCATTTGAATCCCAAATGTTCTATGTTTTAAACATTTTCAGCCTCTACAGTTTGTCCCAAACTACTATTTCAACACCTGAATCCAAATTCTAGGTGTCCTAGCTATCCCTTCTTCAAATATTTGGGCATTCCTTTAGCAAGTATTGATTTATAACTTCCCTCATTTGATCAGTAGTGACCCATATTCAATGCAAGGTATGTTATACCTCTATTATTTCAGTTTCTTTGATCTATTTACTATCCTTCATATTTTACATGTGATTTCACTTGATATTTGTGTCTCTAATATTTTTTTCATGGTTTTTTGGTTTGTGTAGTTGTGGAACAGTGTCCTTGGGTGGATGTAGTTCTTATTGGAGACGTGATCCTGATCTATTGTGTTGGTCAGTTATTGTGCGATGAATGTTGAAGCATTTGAGGTAGATAGTTTTTTGCTTCCCGATTAATTTCTTGTGTGTAAGTAAATTGACCATGATTTATCCCCTTGTATGCCAATGTAAATAACCAAATTAATTAATTGAACTAGATTAAATAATTTGTATCAATCACATGGTGAATTTTATTCTTTATTTTAAGATAAATTTTTTCCAATTTTTTTATAGATAGTGTGATATCTATGATTTTCTTGTTATGCTTGGATTTTCATGTGAAATTTTTAAAGAACGCAATATAGGAATTAATTGATAATTAATTGGATAAAGGATTTAATGAGGGATGTTTAATGAATTTGGTTTTTATTTTTGTTTGATGATAATAAAATTTATTCACGTATGACTGTTTAATTGAATTGGTTAATGAACCTGAAGTAGGTTGATTATTGATGATTATAGAATTAAAGGTATGTTAATTTATTTGTTTAGTTAATTTCTGATAGCTTGTGATAACTTTATCACTAGTTTTACCACAGTTGGAACCTTTAAATAATAAATCCATTAAATCAATATCGAATTATAATCATTTTTGTGATAATAGATAATTCCTCTATACGGCATGAGTTATCTACATTCTTATAAAATCCAAGTGCCTTGTTATTTAGAGTCAAGAGGGTTCATTGTGTGTAAAGTCTAGATTCCTTGCTTTATGGTAGATATATCAGTTTCTATGTTTGTTTCCTTCTTCTTGTGATGTTCTTTGGATTCAATCTTTGGGATTTGGGGTGGGGAGGCCCGAATGTGACATGAGCTAGGGATGGTTAATCCTAGAGGGTTGTTGTGGTATGTGTGTTGGGGAGGCCTCCTTATTGCGGAAGTAGTGGATTCTTATTATGGTTGGATGCATTAAGATATTCATGTGGGTGTAAAGAAGTACCAAAGATACGATACAAGGGGTTGAAGCAAGTATTACTTATTGATATGAATGCTAGATGGTTGTTTGAATATATTGTTTGGATGGCGATCAGGTAATTTGTTTAACTGCTTTCATTTCCCCATTGCTCGAGGCAGATGGATGCGCTTGGTTGCATGACTTGTTTGGTATCTAAGGATGTTTTCCTAGAGTACCTTGTAATATAGAAAGTGACAATGTTAATAAATGAATAAATTTTTAACCCATGGGGTTGGAGGTTGCAGGGATGCAACACTGAGGCTGTAATTCTGACAACCAGTGGATGAAGTTTGCTTGTGACTAGATGCATATAACATTATTGTGATTCTTATGTAATATATTGTTGAAATTATAATGGTTAATTTATTATTACTGCATTAATTAATGTAAAGTTAAACTAATGAAAAAGGAATAAAATAATGTAATTTATACCTTCCAATTATTGTGTGCTTATGGGATATCTAGACTTAGCAGTGGTAGGTAGGAGCCTAAGAGATGTTAT
Organism: Viscum album; assembly: GCA_963277665.1. Lineage (NCBI taxonomy): Eukaryota > Viridiplantae > Streptophyta > Magnoliopsida > Santalales > Viscaceae > Viscum > Viscum album. Next base: position 1,724,025,501 of record OY728152.1, on the reverse strand, counting down.
CTATAGTTGAGTCTAAGACTAGTTTATGCACATAGTGTGTTTGTGAGCTATATAATTCCATTTAATTTTTGTGTGTGTCATACACTACTCCTCCATTCCGGTTGGCGAGGCAGACACCCCATGGATTCTGAGCATTGGGGGGTGTTTTCCCCAACAACCCAGTTAGAGGATGGATGGATGACTACCCCCTTTGGCCCCGCTATATTCTCTTTCTAGTAACTTGTGATGGTATGAAAAGTGGTTATTTTTCTCCATATATGTGTTTATAGGGCTGTATTAGATTTTGGGTTTTTCAAACATGTTTATTTTGGATATAGTTTCCAAATATCTACTACAGGTATAACATTTATAGGTTATGATAACTTGAGGATCCTTACTCAGTGTATGTGATGTGATGGCTAGAGGTATAATAACTGATGTGTGATACATGTTATATGGGATGTGGTGGCTCCGAGAAACTACATGGTAACTTTTGGTTTAATGGATGTAGTGTTGTGTTGCAGGAGGTGCACATTATGGTTCTTCACCTAGGTGTCTACGGGCTACCCATTTTGGAGAGATATGCTCAAGATGAGTGATGTTAGGGAAGAATAGGAAACTAGTGGGGAAGTTGTATTTGAGTACCCTTAATATTCCTTATTATATTATATTCTCTTATATGAGATACTTGGTTATAGTATCCTTCATGAGTCTGGGAACTTTGTATACCTATTTAGGTGATGACTTAGTTTCACTTGTTGTTCACTATTCTTTAGTATGTCTTCTTTCCTTTTTTCATGAGAGACTTGAAGGAGGATCATACTGAGTATTTTGTTATACCCACCCTACGTATATATAAACTATTTTTTAGGTTAGTTGGATCATTTTGGAGATCAGGCTATTTACTACAAGCTTATGGATTTTCCAGGAGCTTTTTGGACTTCATCATTGTTTCCTTCTTTACCTTTATTTTGATACTTAAAGTTTTCCTTTCTGTTGTAGTAGTTATTACATGTCATTACATATGTGAACATTGTTTTTTATATTTATTTCTGAGTAGGGGTTGATTGGTGTCAATATTATATCTCTCTTTTTCTTGTTTCTCTCTTAGAGGGTAATTCCACCCATCTGCATATTTATTATTCCAGCTATTCTAGTCGCCATCTTGGGGCCTATTGGAGGTAGGCCTCAGGTGTTACTAACTCCATTATAACATTTTTATCCCAATAGGGGTACAAATTATTGGTAGGGGGTAATGAAAAAGCACCTATCCTAATATGAAATTCCCATGAACCATAACATGAAAATAAAAACTATTGATTTCATAAAATAAACATCCTTAAGGAAAATAAATTTTAAATTTTGAAATTAGTTTTCATTTTTATATTGTCAACCACTCTTAAATGAAAAATTATTATTTCATAGTAAAATTTTAAATTTTTTGGGGAATATTAAAAGCATTTTGTATTTATGAAAGTTGGAAATTTTTATCATTCCATATATTTAAAAATAACAATAGGTTTGACATTCGTAAAAAGAAATATTTAGAGAATGTATTTCAAAAAAAATAAAAATATTTCATTTTTAGTTTTTTTGGGAAATTATGAAATAATATTTTTGAAACATTCACATCCATATAAATAAATTCATAAAAATTATTTTTTATAAAATTGATAATAAATTGAAAATTTTAGAGAACAATTCATTAAAACATTTGAAACTAAGTTTTTTAGTTAAACAGTTTGTTACCTTGAATCTGAATCAGCACATACATTCTGTATTATCCTAGATAATATAAATAGGTTAATGTTTTTTAATTTATTAATTTTTTCATTTTCTATTATTAATTTTATATGATTTAACTTTTTATAAAATCTAATTAAATTATTTTTGTTCTCATAATAAGTATTGAAAATATTAGGTTCATAATTCCCAAATGGCTTCAGTAGGTTAACTATAGTCCAACATGTCGTCATTACATCATATAAAAAATAATATTCATTAAATAATTATCACTTTTAGAAAATAAATTTAATTCTAAATCCAAACATTACATATTAAAATTTAAAATAATATATGTTACAATCATAGATACAACAAGTAATACACAAGAATGAGTAACACTTTCATTTTTCAATAATAATTATTTAAAGAATATAAGTAAAATTTTAACATTTAAGATTGATAATGATATAAAAAATCCTATATTAATTCTCTATATATACTTATATATATAATTCATGTGATTTTGTGATGAAAAACAAATGACATCGCTTCATGGAGGTGATAATTCACACTTACGTACAAATAACATTATCATTTTCTTATATATGGAAAGGTAATAATGTGATTGATATATTATGTTTTCAAAATGATATATATTAATTTAATATCATATATAAACCTTAATTACACCATTATATACAGTCTATATAGATGGTGATGGAAAATGAGTTAAATCGGTTTGTGGGGTGGTAGTTTTCCAAACATACAAACAATTAATTATTTTACCATTTGATGGATTTGGATAAGGATATAGGTCATGAAACTAAAATAATAACATCTATTTATATAGATGATACTTGATTTATTATTTTATCAGGGTTTAATAATGTATTCGAGATTTGGGATATGAAATAAAAACAGAACCACTTTAGTAGAAAAGATACCTCTTCTTTAGAAATATTTCATTGCTTAATACATTTATACAACTTATATGATTTTTCATACTAAAATAAGTGCTATATAATGTGGGGATGGATTATAGGAATGTATTTGGGTATATATTTTCTGAATATAAAATGGTTTTTATGTGTGATGAAATGAGATGAGGAGGTTTCCTTTTATAGGTGACAGGATGACCACTATTTGAATTTCTCATAATATTAAATAAATATAATTAATTTTTTTGTTCATAATTGATACAAAGATATTAATTTAGAAGACATTATAATTATGGGTATAAATCCACTCATAAATTATAATTTATATATTTTTTGACTAAAGTTTCATACCTATCTTTTGGTTTTAACCCTTATTTAACTTCTTTAACTCTTTCCATGAAAACATTAATTTTTACTCATTAAAATGTAATATAGTATCATTAAAGAACGAAAAAAACCATAAATGAATCATGTATGAAATTTTCAACATTATACAAATCATTTAACCGAATATAACATTTTAAGTAATTTTATATCACTTACTAATTTATTATTTAATTAAAAATATCATCAATGTCAATTGAAACACTATTCATTACATTGACATTAAAAAAATATCAACAAAACATGATAATATTAGAAAACATCATGTAATACATATTTACCATGTCAATGAAATCTATAAAATTATTGGATGACATCGATTATCTAAAAATACATTTATTTTAATAGTTTTATTATCATTTATGTGATTTTTCCATTAATTGAATAATTAATAAATCATTGTTGTATAATTTTTAAGGTAATTAATTCATCAAAAAAATTATAAATAGATTATAAATATGTAGATAAATCGTTAAATTTTTATATTACTATTTGTAGTTGATTTTATCTTCTGGATATACCTATATTACAAATGATACACTTATTACAAATATGAGTATGCCATCTTGGTATTTTCTTTATATAGAATATTATAAATGTCATACTCTCATTAGTTTTTCCTAAAAAGGTTATAATTATGATCCTTTGATGATCATTTTTAATGATAACCCCTCCAATAAAATTGGATAATTTTGTAGGGTCATTTTCTCATCCTTATCATTTTTTACACTTAATTACCCAATTTACCATTTACCATGTTAATAAAATTAATTAAGGTTACTATTAATATTCACCAATAATAAAAATGAACCATTTTTTAAATATTTACCATATTATTTCAAATACGGAGTACATTTTTCAAAATTCAAAACACAGAATTAGTCGTGTTTAATTTCATAAAAGTTCAATTTTTTTAAAAATAAAATGTTTTTATAAAAAATTCAAGTATAAAATCCATTTCATAAACCATACTTGGAATATTTTATATCAAAATTAACTAATAAAAATTTTAATCTATTCCAAAACATAATTTAAAACTGTATAGAATTTGATTAATATAACTATGAAATAAAATTGGCATTTTCACTATCTATTTAAAAATAAAAGTTTTAATAAAATAATAAAAAATTGAACATAGGGAAATTTATGGTATTAATATTTAAAAAATTAATTTTATTGTATAATGTACATTTTCTAAAATATCCAACAATTAATTATATTTTTTTACATAAAAAAGAAATAAAATAATTTTTAAGACAATGTATTTTACTAAAGTACAAATGACTTTTCTAAAAATCCATTACATATTTAAAAGTAATTAATAAATACTGTAGAAATGATTAAACCATTAAATAATAAATAATTATTTTAATACGATTTATTCAATCTAATTTAAAAAATCTGGTGAAAACAATTACATTTAAATAATAAAATTCCATTATTCATTTAATAATGGTGTTATATATCTTGTATTCTATCAAACAACATCATTACTTTTAAAATCTCAGGGTGTTACACCATTATTGAGCATTCCCCATCTTGCTATAATCCCTTTTAATCTATGAGTGATGTCCTACACCCATTAAATCTCTTGATTGCACCTGTGAACCCTTACAGAATGAGAAACTAACTCAAATCCATTATTAGAGAGTCTTAAGGAAGTGTTGAAGAAGATAGAGTCTCCCATAAGGATGGAAAATCCTTGGATCCTAAGTTCAATAATGTCTGGTATAAAAACCCATCCCATAATGGTAATAAAACTATAACTTACTCTTTAATGAATACACTCATGTATAGGTCGTTGAATTTTGATCACCCATGCTACTACCCCGATGATGTGATACTTGAAGATTTTTAAAAAGTGAACTACATTTTATATCGTATATGACATACAAAAAAAATCCAAAAAAACCATAAAATATCATTATATTATAATGGAGTGAACCTTCCCAATCCATTACGTTGTGAACATCCTGTGTATGAGGTATTCTGGGAGGTCACCATGGATAATTTTAGGAGTTTTCTTATTTTACAACACTGATATAGGACTGATAGTTCACTGACGGTAGGTCACTAATGTTGAGTTAGGACTGGTGAGTTAGGTACAATGACTAGCACTGTTGATTCACTGATGGTTGGTCATGATGGTGAGTCAAGATGGCGACTCACCAAAAGGTAGCTCACCCAATGGTGGCTCACCGAATAGTGGCTCCACAATCTCTGGCCAAACGAATAGTGGCTAACAAAATAGTGAATCTCCGAATAGTGACTCACCACCAATATCTCACACTGGTGACTCACCCAATGGTGGGTCATTTCTAATAGATTTTCAAAATTATAGTTTTTCCAATTTCTCCCCTTTATCATTTTCCTTGATGAGAATTGAGTTTAAAACCATATTTAAGTTGGCTTGAAGACGTTTTGAGTGATATAAAATATATCATTAAACCCCTAATGACCATGAGGCTCCTAAATGGCCCATCCATGTGGTATTTGTCAAGATATGGATGTAATGGCTTTTAAAACCATTTTTTCTGTTGATTTAGGATATGCCCTTTCTTAAGTTGAGATCCTTTCTCCCTTGTGCGCTTCCATTTTATCTTGACAGTTGATATCCCCATAACCTTCCTTACCCAAGGAGTTGTGCCTATATGCTATATTCATCAGTTTGAGTTTTCCCCTATAGTTTTCTACTCCTTGTGTACCCCCTGTTTCAGTATAAGAAGGATGTGTTGATCGTCTGTTCATAAAGGTAGGGATTTCCTTCATCTCTCATTAATTTGTGCATCAAGTGGGTTGGGTGTACGAGTGCCTCATTTTGAATACAATTGAATCCTTATTTAATAAATTTAATTGAACCTATTATGAAGTTAATCAGACCTATTACAATACAATAAATGAAGGAAGTAAAGATGATGATGATGATGATGTTTATTTGATTATTTTGATTGATATTTTGAATTGTGTTGGATGTATGCCTTCTTAAAATCATTTTCATTTGTGGTATATGTTTGTTCACCTTTTATGGATTGTGGATACATGTTTTTGATATTATGTTGAATGGTTGTGTACATGTGAAAATTTATGGACCATGTAAATTTGGTTAAATAAATGGATCCCCATGATTGAACTTGTTCTTTGATAACCCCTAAACATAAAAAGAGTAATTAAAGAAAAGTTTCATTGTTAAATCTGAGTGTGTTTTCTTTGTTTGGGAGGCATTGAGGTAATGGGTAAAATAGTGGAAAATGGGATGGTTTTGTGGGTGTGGTGTGGCATGTTTGTGCAGCGGGGCTACGATTTTGGTGGTGCCTGCTGTGGATATTTTTTTATAGGGGAAGTGGATGAATGTATCTATGCAATGGGGCTGCAACCTGGTTATACTTGATATGTGTTTTGTGTGCAACCATGAGTGGGAATTTATTTTTGTGATAGGATGGGTGGGGTGGAATCACGTTGAAGAATAATGATGGAAGTGGTTGGAATGGGTGTTTAGTGGGGAGGAAATACAAAGTGTGCTATTTTTACAACAGTGATTCTTCCTCTGATTGGATTGGGTTGTGTTGCTGGTTGTGATAGGTAGTTTATAGTTGGATAGGTAGGGATGGAATAACTAATGTAAATTCTTTTTAACATTGAATTAAATGGGAGTTAATAAAAGGAGCATCACGATTCAAATTTCATTTATCAACACCTGAAGTTACTATTTCTGGTAAAAATATACAGATTTAGAGGTTGTATAAAATGTGGTATTGTGGGATGGTAGTTGTTTGAGAACCCATAGGTTGGGATGAGTGTTTGGTACCTTTATATATACACGTATTTCCTAGTGATTTCTATATACAACCCACCCTAGTTGAGCACTATGTATTGAACACCCTCATCGTCACATGGGAGGGTGTCACTGCCAAACAACTCAGTGGGAGGATGGATGACTGGTTACTTGCTCTTCAATGTTACCTCTTATTGGAATTGGTATCCAATGACTCTTTGGGTAGGTCTTGGTGTGGTTTTTTGGCCCAGGTGTCTGCAGGGAAGGTATGGTTTCCCAAGTGTCTTCGGTATGAGATGTGGTGTCCCTTCCTAGGTGTCTTCGAGAAGAGTTAAAGTTGTTTCTTAGGTGTCTACATGTGGGATTTGGTATGGTTGTAGACCATGTGTCTGCAGACGGGAAGTGGTGAGCTTTTTTTTCTTAGTTTGTAGGACTAGCTATGATTCCTAGGTGTTTGCGGGTGGGTTTTGACATGGGGCTTATGGAAGAGTGTGGAATTCCTAGAATATTTTATGTTAGGGTATGAGAATTTTACCAGTGGGAAGTGGTGTGGGGTACCCAAAACATCAAATGTGGTTACTATATTACGTTACTTGACTTGATTTATTTGGTGAGAATTCCTTGGTGGGTTTGGGATGGTTAGTATACGTTGTTAGGTTCTTTTGGGATTTGTTTATCATAGGGGAATTCGTATGTATCTTGCACTTGTGTATAAGAGACATTGGCTTTTCTAACTAAGTATACTTGTATGACCACCATACATACATGAAAACTATTTTAAGGTTTATAGGAGGATTAAGTGGACCATGATAGACCTTACTACTAGGGTGATGGGATAGTTTCCATGTTGTTTCTTAGATTTTTTGGTACTTACTTTGGAGATTTTATTGTATTTGTAATAGTTTTATTCTAAACATGCATGTGGGATGGATTTTGGTTTTTCATCATATATAGTAATTGGAGTTTTTTTGGATAGACCATCTTATCCCCATATCTTTTTTTCTTAAACAATTGTAATACCTATCATTTTGTGAGAATATATACATACCTTTGGGTCTATTCGCTGCCCCAGGATATACTGGAGGTAGGAATTTGGGGGTCATTATCTATATTTCATCTTGAATAAGGATGGTCATGAAACTTTACAACCCTTTCTCCATATTGAAGAAGGAGGGTCATGATAGAATGGTATCATAGATGATTGTTGAGAGATTTGATGGAGTTTAGAGTTAGGAATGGTGATGATTTCATGGGTTGGTAAGGAAAAAATGTTTGGTGATCTTGGTGCGTGACATAGTCCAGGGAAGACCAACAAGGACATGAGATTGTAGGACCCCCCATGATCCAATGCAAGGATGCTAAGGCTACTGAACGACCAAGTGAGGCTACATCGTTTGTAGGGTAGAGTCCCTAGGAAAGGTACATGCATCATAATGACTTGTGTTCCTATTTTAATTTTCTAATTTTGAGAAATTTGAAATAATTAACGAGATAAAAATGAACCTTAAATAAAATTCCATTCTACTTGGGTTTTAGAATTCATTGTTTACCTTCTAAAGCTATGGATCTCGATCATGATCTACGTGCATTATAGGAAGTGAAGGCCCAATAGGGTGAATTGTTTGATCAGTGGAGGGTTAATACAGTAGGGTAGGATGACCAGTGGAATAGGAAGATATGTACTTTCTAGTGGAAGTTTCTGGGAAAGTACGAGGGAAGTGTTTCAGATATGGAGACAGAGAGTTGGTTCAAGGAGCTTGTGATCACATTCAGTTTGATCTGAGATTTGATAGAGTACTGGGATCCTTTGGAAATGATTCATATGCCAGTAGATGTATGTCAGTGGTGGATTCTGTACCTTGGGGAGAGAAAGGAGGCTGAAGTTATGTGGGTTGATTTTGAGAAGGATTTCTGAGAAGAATTCCTTTCATCGACCCTGAATGTTGAGAAAACGGTAAGAGTTAATCTCCATCCAGTAGGGGAGTATGTATGTATGGGATATGGGGATCACGTTCAAGTATCACCATCATTTTTTCCTAGATATCTTTCTAGATGAAGATTCTCTTGCGAGATGCTTAGAGGAGGCACTTCGTCCTTCTCTTCAGTATTCACTTTCCTCCATTACCTTGTTGACATACTTGGAGGTCCAGAAGAAGGTGGATGTTGTTGAGGGGATGCACTCGTGAGGAGTTATACCATGAATGGGGAGTTACTAGGGTTCTTCAAAGGGTATGGTTATCATCATTAGGCCTTAAGAATCAGGGCCTTTGAGGTTCCGATAGATTAGGATTTGACCTCAGTAGTTTTAGTTTAGAAATTATAGTCCACGTTCCTTTCATGTGAACTTAGGAAAAAGGTGTTTCTCCTGTGGAGGCCATGGGAATCTTCACAGTTAGTTCTCTGTGGCTGTTGAAGCTCAGTATGATGGTGGTTGGTTGGTCCAGGGCCCACCTCAGTAGCAGTTTCCAGCAAGGACATTTTAGCAGAACGAACAACATGCTCATGCTCCACCGATGAGAGATGGGTGAGGTGGATTCCGACCTCAGGGTGTTCCTTAGGGACCTTGAATAGGGCGTGGCTAAGGAGGCATTCATCATCCGAGGTTAAGAGGAGTAGTGCATGGTTGGTTGGAGACCATATAGGAAGACGTTCCAGAAGGGCCAGAGATCAATCTAGGTACGATTAGTTTGTTTAGTACGCTTTCTTGTGCCGTATCTGTTTCAGGAGATTCATAATCCTTTTGTTTCACCTACTTTATCCCATTATCTAGGACTATAAATAGATAGAATTTTCATGCCCTTGGGGTTGAGTACACCAATTAGAGGTTAGACCAGCTTGTTTGATGTGTGTCGTGGGTGTAGATTGATGATGTGACTACATCAGTCCCATGGGGATATATTATTGCTACCTATGAAGCGATATGAAGTTATTCTTAGCATTGAATAGTTGTATTCTATGTATGATGTTATCGATTTCATATGTAGTAGAGTCGTATTTTTAGATGTGGATGGTTGGCATGTGGCTTTTATCGGCGAGCAGAGTTGTCAGATGGGTGGATGGAGTGTAGAGCCTCTTCGTTCCTTGGTGGATGAGATGTTAGTGGGATCGATAGATGATGAGATGGTGGAGGTTCCAAGGGTCATTCGGGAGTTCTTGGATGTTTTCCGAGATGAGGTTGTGGCTCTACTGCATCAAAATGATGTTGAGTTTGGGATAGACTAACAGTCTGGTGCTTGTCCAATTTCTATGGATCCTTATCGAATGGAACCTTATGAGCTAAGAGAGATGAGGATGATTCAAAACCTGATAGGGAAGGTCATTATCCATCCAAGTGTGTCCCCATGGGGTGCTTTACGGTTGATTATAAAGAAGGAGATGGTGGTATGAGGCTGTGCATTGACTATTTGAGGATGAATCGGGTGACAATCAAGAACTGTTACCCTCTCCTAAGGATAAATGATCTTTTTGAATAGTTGAGGGGAGAAATATGGTTTTCTACGATTTATCTACGGCCTGGATATCACCATTTAAGGAAAAAGGAGGGTTATATCCTAATAAATTCTTTCTGATGTAGGTATGGGAACTTCGAGTTCGTATTAATGCCCTTCGGTGTTACAAACCTACCAACTGTGTTCATGGGGATCGAGAAATATATTTTTCATGAGTTCCTGGAACTGTTTGTCATCATATTCATCGATGAAATCCTAATCTACATGAAGTTAGATGAGGAGAATGTAGAGAATCTTTGGACTATCTTGGAGGTTCTTTGATGCCACCAGTTCTATGGAATTTTTTCCATATGTATGTTCTGCACATAATAGGTGAACTTCCATGGGAATGTGACATCCTAGTAGGGTGTAGCAGTGGACCCATCAAAGGCCGTGGTAGTTGTTTTTTGGGAATAACCCCAGAATGTGGTATAGGTTCACAGTTTTCTTGGTCTAGAAGTCTATTACCAGATGTTTGTACCCAATTTATCTCGAGTTGCAGCTCTATTGACGACATTTACTGAGACATACCAGGCCTTTTTATGGATTGAGCAGTGTCAGGTAGCTTTTAAATATCTAAAGGTGAAGTTGGTCAGTTCTATAGTGATTCAGTTTTAGGAGGATAGGGTGATGTTCGATATGTTTTGTGATGCTTTACATTTGGGCTTGGGATGTGTGCTCATGAATCAGTGAGGATTAATCTCTTTTGGTTTTATACAGTTACATACCCGTAAACATAACTATACCACCCATGATTTTGAACATGTAGCAGTCGTGTTTTCCCAAAAGTTGGGGCATAGTTACCTCATTGGGGAGAACTTTGGGGTTTGCAAATATCATAAGAACTTGAGTTATATCTCTTCCTAGGGAGATATGAACCTGTGATAGTGGAGATGGATGGAGTATCTCCTTGATTATGATTTTGAGATCTCCTACACCTTAGGAAAGGGGAATGTTTTGGCTGATTCCTTGAGCAGGATGTTGAAGAAAGAGGTGGTTTCGGAATATGAGGATTCTTGGAAGGCGATGGAGGAGTTGGAAGCCCTAAACTTAGATTCAGGAGTGGATAGTTTCATAGGATATATGTTTTATATGACAGTGTTGTCTTTTCTAATGTATTATGTGGAGGAGTCCTAGAAGGGAGACTCATAGGTGCAGCTGATGCGTAATGGAGTTGACCAAGGTGACGTTTCAAATGGATGGTCTGAAGATGTTCAGAATCAGATACTCTTTCGTGTGAGGCTATTTTTTCTTGTGGAGATGCATGAGGTAGTATTCTATGAGTTTTATTGCTCACCCTTAATGGCACACCAGGGATTTTCCAAGATATACCATTAATTGAGGGAGCATTTTTGGTGGCCTGGAATAAAGAGGGTAGTGGTGGAGTTTGTGGATAAGTTCTTAGTGTACCAGTATGTGAAGGATAAGAACCATGTTACTGGTGGTTTGTTTCATCCCTTAGATGTCTCTTAGTGGAATTGGGATAAGATATATATGAATTTAATAATAGGATAACATAGGACTCAAGAAGGTTGTGATACAATCTTGGTAATAGTGGACCAGTTGACAAAGTTGACCCACTTCTTAGTGATGAAGGAGTCAGGCACAGTGGATGCCTTGGACAATAGGTATATGTATGAGGGTTTTTGGATTTAGGGAGTTTGAAATTCCATTTTATCTAACCGGGATACATGTTTTACCACACAATTTTATAGGGGATTTCAACATGCTTTTGGCACTCAGTTACACCTCAAAACTGCCTTCCACCATCAGACAGATGGGCAGCCAGAATAGACCATCCAGACATTGTTGGATATATTGCGAGCATGTGTCTTGGACTTTAGAGAATCTTGGATATAAAAATTTTTCTTAGTAGAGTTTTATTACAATAATATATATCACTCTTCCAATGGAATGTCTCCATTTGAATATTTTTATGGAAGACCATGAATTTCACCTTTGTGCTGGAAAAAAGGTTTGGGAGATAGCTATTCTTGGTCTCAAGACAATACAGAGCATAAAATAGAAGGTATATCTAGTTTGTGAGTGGTTGAAAGTAGCATATGACTGGCATAAGTCAAATTCCGATCACAGGAGGAGGCCATTATAGTTCGATCTAGGGGACCATGTGTCATTGAAGGTTTCCCCTAGACATGGAAAGAAGAGGATTGGTATAGTGATTAAGATTTATCCCAAGTTAATTGGACCCTTTGAGGTGTTGGGATGAGTTGGTGAGGTGGCATACTAGTTAGTAACACCACCGTAGTTGGAGAGGATCCATGATGTATTTCATGTCTCCCATCTTTGTCGGTATCTTCAAGATGACTCCCATGTCCTTAACTGGGGATATTTGGATATCAAAGATGACACAACGTATGTGGAGTTACCAGTAGAGATATAAGATCATCGAGAGTAGGTGATTCATGGGTGGACAATTCCCTTGGTTCATGTGTTGTGGATTAATGGTGACCTAGATGAGAGTACATGGGATCAGGAGGCGTAGATGCGTACCAAGTACGTGGAGCTATTTTGAGTTTTTCTTGTATGTTTTACATTATTATGTAACACTCGATCCTTGTTTTCTATGTTATGAGTTGTTTCCTTATTCCATAATGTGTGATTATGTCTTGAAATGAGAAAAGGGGAGGAACAATTTCCTAATCAAGACACATTAATTGGGAAGTGATTAAACCCGTGTGGGTGAGTCAGTGCTACATATAGCAGATAGTACCTTAACATGGAGGAAGGAATTACTTAATTAATGTGTTTGGAAAATGTGAATTTTGTGCTTATGGAGTGTGTCTTATGGTCAGTTGGGGTTGTATATGTGTTAAAGGAGGTGTTCTTGGATGTCAACGTTTCACTCCAGTTTTCGAACAACATAGGGTGGATTATTTTTAAACCTTGAGGTATTCAAATAATAACAATTTTTCAAGTTTATCAATATCCTTGAGAGTTAAACTAATAGGTGGTTGTTCGAACCCCTTTTTCTTCTAGTATATGTTTGGAATTATTGAGGGTCAGAGTAGTTTGAGATGTATCTAATGTCATGGAATGGACCTCTTTGGTCCATTAATTTGTGAAAAATGTATGTTTGAGGTGTTGTGGGAGGTCAAAGTTTCTCATTTTATAAGTTTTTGAGTTTTCTAGTTTTCCAATGGTGATTCAAGACCGGTAGGTCACTTATGGTAGTTCACTAATGGTAAGTTAGAACCGGTGAGTTAGGGATAGTGTCTAGCACAACTGAGTTGTTGACGGTAGGTCACGACAATGAATCATTGAAAGGTGGATCATCAAATGGTGGATCACCGAATGATGACTCACCACCAATAGATTTCACCAGTTACTCAACCAATAGTGGTCCATTTCCAACAGTTTTTCAAAATTCTACTTTTTCCTGTTTCTCCCCTTTAGCATTTTCCATGACTATAATTGAGTTTAAAATAATATTTATGTTCTTTAGAATCCATTTCAATGGATATAAAATATATCTTTAAATATATAATGCTCAGTAGGCTCATAAATGTCCAATCCACATGGTATTGGTCAAGATCCAACTTTAATGGATTTTAAAACCATTTCTTCCATTTATTTTTGATTTGAAATTTCTAAAACCAAGATCCTTTATACATTGTGCACTAACCTTTTCTCTTAACACCAAGCATCCCTAGAACATTCATTCCCAGAGGATTTGTGAATATGCAATATAGGAATTAGTTCAAGTTTCCCCCCTAGATTTTCCGGCTGCTAGTGCATTCATTGTTTCAACACAATAAGGAAGTGTCGATCATCTGTTTTTAGAGGTCAGGATTCCCTTTGGCTATCATTTATTTGTGTATCATGTAGGGTAGATATAAAATATCCTAATCATGAATATTGGTTAATTCTAATTTAACAACGATAATAGAACTTTTTACGAAGATAATCAGACCTGTTATGATATAATAAATTATGGGATGGAAAGATGATGATGATCATTATGTTTTATTTTATTATTTTGTATGATATTGTGAATTGTATTGGTTGTATGCCATATGAAAATCATGGCCATTGTTGGTATCTGTTGGCGCACCTATGGTGGCTGTTGAATTCATGTTGTTGATCTTCTGTTGAACGATTGTGTACATGTGAAATTTAATTAATCACATTAATTCATTTAAATAAATGGATTCACTAGGATCGAACTTGTAATTTAATAACCCCTGAACTAAAAAGAGGAATTAAAGAACAGATTCCTTGTTAAATCTGAATATGTTTTCTTTGTTTGGAAGGTGTTGTGGTTATGGGTATAGTGGTGGATAGGGGATTGGTTCTGTGGGTGTGTTGTGGAATGTTTTTGTAGTGGGGCTACGGTTTTGGTGGTGACTGCTGTGGGTTTTGTGTATGGGGGAAGTGTATGAATGTGGTTATGCAGCAGGGCTAAAATCTAGTTGTGCTTGTGATGTGTTGTTTGGTGCGGATGGGATTGGTGTTTTATTCTAGTGACAAGATGGTTTGGGAAGAATATATTTTAAGAATGATGATGGGAGTGGTTGGAATGGGTGTTTAGTGGGGAGGAAATGCGAAGTGTGTTGTTTTTACCCTGGTTAATCTTTCTCTATTTGGATTGGGTTATGTTACTAGTTGTGTGCTATGGTTAATAGTTTCTTAAGTATGGATAGAATAACTAATGAAAATTATTTTTATCATTGAAGTAAATGGGGGTTAAGAAATGGAGATTCATGGATAAAATTTCATTTATCAACATCAGAAATAACTATTTATTGTGTAAATACATGCATTAAGAGGTAGTAGTAAATGTGGTATTGTGGGATGGTAGTTTTTTGAGAACCCATAGGTTGGGATGAGTGTTTGTTACCTCTATATAGTATTGTATTTCCATGTTATTTCTATATTCATCCCACCCTAGTTGTGAACTATGGGCTGAAAAACCTCATCATCATGAGGAATGTTGTCTTTACTAAACATATTGGTGGACGGATTGAGGTTTAGTAACATGCTCTTCACTACTCCCTCTTCAAGTCATTGGTTCCCAAGAGTCTTCAAGAAGGTTGTGGTACAGTTGTGAGGCACAGGTGTCTGTGGGCGATGTGTGATTCCCTAGGTGTCTTCGGGATGAGATGTGGTGTGCTTTACCAGGTGTCTTCGAGATGAGGGATGGTTGTGCCGCAGGTGTCTATGAGTGAGATGTGATATGGTTGTGGCCTAGGTGTATATGGGTGGGATGTGGTGATCTTCGTTTACCCTGGTTACAGGACTAGCAATAAGGCCCAAGTGTGTGTGGGAAGGTTGTGACATGGGGCATGTGGAAGAGTGTGGAAGCCCCATGATGTTTACTATTAGGCTATGAGAAGTTAACTAGTAAGAAGTGGTGCATGGTACCCAAAACGTCGATGTGATTACTATATTACTTTACTTTACTATTTTTGTTTGGTGAGAGTGACTTAGTGAGGTTGGGATGGTTAGTACACCTTGTTAGGTGCTATTTGGTTTTTTTGTTTTCTCATATGGGAATTAGTATGTTCCCCACACTTATGAATGATATACCTTGTCCTTTCCTTCTGAGTATACTTGTCTTCTCACCCTATGTATATGAAAAAATGTTTTCAGGTTTCTAGGAGGATTCTATAGTGCATGATAGACCTTACTATCTCAAACATTGGGATAGTTGCTCGATCACTAATTAGCTTTGTTTTTGAATTTAATTTGGATTTTTAAGGTATTTGAAATAGTTTTATTTAGAACATATTTGTGGTTTTGATTTTGGTTTTCCTTCATATATTGTTCTTGGAGTTTTTTTCGGAAAGACTTTCTTATCTCATGATAATGTTTTCTTCAAAAAGGGAAATGCCTTCCATTTTGTGAGAAAATATACATACCCTTAGTGCTAGTCATCACTCCGGGGCCAATTAGAGGCTGGATTCAGGGGTCATTATCTCTCTTTCATCTAGAAAAAGGGAGGTCGGGGTAGTTTCCCTCCATTTATCCATCTTGAAGAAGGGGTTACATGACATATATAAATATTATTAATATAACCTAGATATTAAATTATATTTTTTGAATAGAATTGAATCATTATCAAATATATATATATATATATATATATTGGTTTTATGAAATACAAACTTATTGATAAATTCATAGTATATAATAACATAATTTTAAAGAGAGATATTTTATTTTCAAAAATTCATTTTCTTCCTTAATAATTCTTATTGAATTTTAGATAGAATAAATAAATTACTTATGATAATTTTGAAGTCTAATATTATAAAAATGTTATAATTTCATTAATCAACAGTTCATCTCTATCTTAGGGAGAAATTTCTAATTTTTTTGGAAAAGATATATTTTTTAGTGAGTAGTGTAGAATACAATTTTTTGTAAAACAGTGATTAAATTTAAATAAATAACACAATTTTAAGGTACCAGTATGATTTTAATATAATATAAAAATATTTTTTAGTTATAAATTATCAAATTAATTTTATTTTAATAATCTTTACAAATGAATTTTTGTAAGAAAATTTTTGGTTTAAAAAAATTCAAAACAAAAACAAATTTTCATCACATTTATCATGATTAGTTCTTAATAAAATTCATCCTCTTATACGATTTGAATTTAACCCAAATGGATTCCATATTTTTAATCATAATAATTAATATTATATAATATTTTGAATATAATTTTTTACAATAATTAATAATAAAAATTTAATAAATTTATTAACACGTTTGATGTTCAAACTAGTTTACCTAGGGTAAAACAAAAGAGATTAAGACTAAATTGACATAAAACCTTTTTAATTTATATTTTATTTCAATAAATTGACACTATATCATCTATTTTTTGTTAATTACTATGCTTGGAGACATAGTTTTTGAATAATGTAGTTATATATTTATTTATTCCAAAAATTCCATGTTTGTACTATCCCAAAATTAGAAGAGGACCCGTCCCCTCCACTCATATATACACATCATAAACCTTTTTTTAGAAAATAAATGAACAAATCAATTTTTTTACATCCCTCATCACATCTTAATGGGAATTTTTAGTATTTCATCCCATCTTGAAAGGCTCTATTTATAATCATGAATTGGTTGTTTGAAGGATAGGTATCATTCCAAACCGAATGTTTTTATTTTATTTTCCCTTACATGTACTTAGAAATATCATCACAACACACTGGTATAATAAATAAATTATTTAGAATATACTTAGATATAATTATATTAAGGAAATAACCTATATCTATCTCCTCTTTCATCAAATGTTTAATAAAACTGTCATTCTTGTTTATGGCGGACGATTGCCTCATGAACCGATGTAATTTATTTTCCATAATCTAGTCTATTGATTATTAATTAATGGATTTAATTAAAATATATGATATTAATTAAATAATTATCATTTTAGAAAAATTAATATATCATATATTTTCATACCTTTCCAATTATTGAAATATGATAACATCGTTCATGTGTATATATATATTACCACCTCTACGAATCAGTGTGATTCATTTTTTATTTCCACATCACATTTATGGTATATATAAGTGTATTTATATAAAAAATATTTTATTTGTGATATATTTAATTTTTTTTATGATAAAATAAAACTTACCTTCATTTTATGATGATCATTCAGAAATGGAAATGTTACTCAAGCACATGAACAACCTACTATGAAAATGATTGTAATATAGTTAGTTTTTCAAAACCATAGATCATGAATGGTGTTAAAAGTATAATATATTAATATATATGATAATTATTTAAATATTATAGTTATGAAAATTATTTAATAGTGGAATCATTTAACATAATCATCCATTCAAATTAATTTTGGGATTATTAGTCGAATATCATCAAAACAACCGACCTTATCCTAAATGATTAAATAACAGAGTATAAAAATATAACAATAAAATAAAAGAGATAATAAAATAAAATAATGATATTTTATAATCGAATAATTAATATGAGTTTATTTTTTAGAAAATAATGAATGAACATGATGATTCTGGTTTGTGTTAAGGGGTCTTTCTAAACCACCTTTTTTGGGTTATGACATTTCTATCTGTCTAACTCACCTTATGTATCACGTTAATGTTATGGAATGATTAAAAATTATTTATATATTTTCTCACATTTATATATATATATATATATTATTCCCCCTCTATTTATGGGGTAATATATTCCCTATATTCATTTATCAAATGAATTCTTTATAAAATTTCCATCATTTATGATATAGGACAAGATTATGAGACCAATTATTTTTCAAGGTATTTCATTTATTTAATATTGATGATTATTTAAATTTTTATCCAACAATAATAATTAATATATTAGAATGGGTGCACCCAGATAGATCTCTAATGTATTTGGTAAAGATTTAGTCTCATGATATTTAATTTATGTGATTAGGGAGTAAACATATTCAACTATGGGACTATTTAAACTATGTGATGACTTGTTAGAAGTTATACTTGATGTATTATTTTGTCATGTTTTCAATTAAAGATAGAATTACTATGTTTACATCTATATATAATATCGTTTCTTATGTTATTCCTTCATGTTGTTATTAACGAGACTCCTCTTTTATTGTATGATGAGATACATTTGACTGAAACGTTATTATTATTTATTAGGTTTATTCCCTTACTGGGATTTTTATTATAAGACTTTATTTTATGTATTCCCCATGTTATCAAATTATATTTTTGGAACCCAATGTGATATAGGATATCATTATGAAAAAATAAATAAATATGAAATGTTTTTCTTTCCTATTTTTGTTTAATGAACCTAGTTTTCCGTACACACAATGTCTCATGATCCGTAATTCATATTATTAGATATTTATGTTAACATAATGTAATATTATGTGAAAAAATTATTTGGATTCAATAGTTTGTTTCGTATAATGGTCTATTTATTTTGATGGATTATACCAGAATAAATTATTGAGAACCCTATGGACAATTCAATGTATAAGTATATGATTTAGAAAAAATCCTAGAGTTTTGGTGTGGTATAAATAAGGTGGTTTTCATGAATATTCATTCTTATCTAGGTACAATGGGAGGATATGGTTCTAGAATAGTAGTATGTATGTGTAATAATCCTCAAAAGGGTGCATTAGGTATTGACATGATCATCACATAGTGCATGAAAAAAGGCCTATTATTGGAAACCAGTTTTGACACTCCTATGGGATATTCTTTGGAAGTTAACAATCTGTTTACGAACCACTATAAAGTAGTGGAACAAATTTTCATGTTAGAAAAACTAATAAGGATCATTTTCATAGATAATAAGGATTTAAACCTAAAGACTCATAACATATGATATAATTATGATTAATAATTTATATCTACTATGATTATATGTTTCTATTTTTTATGTTTTTAATTTAATTATTCCCAACCAGCCTTTTATAATTATGTAGATAATGAATCTAAATAAGAGAATCCATTTAAATAAAAAATTTCTTTGGAAATTTGACACTTTCACTAATTATATTACTAACCTTACAGAAGTGGTATTTGATAAATACATGTCAGTACTAACTCAATATAATCAAGTTATGAATGATAACATGGATCATAAAAAATTCCCTCAAAATCCAATGATATAGTATGTTTCTGTTGAGAAATTTATATGACCATGAAAACCTGTATTTAGTTGATATTATGATTACCTCATCACAGAACAATGGAATAAATCCATTTTTAAAAAAATTCTATATCCTTTAATGACCATCGCATGATAAAGTTAACCTGCACTTTTATCACATGGAGTGGGAAGACAATTATGGGTGGAAACCGATCTAGAACAAATATTCTATAGTGTACATTCATTCCATGGAATTAAAAGAATTAATGAAATTAATCTTTAATAAATATTTTCCATGAACTCTCTATCTTAAAATAAATAGGGAGTTTGTGAGATAGAAGTAAAATGATGTGGAGTTTATTAGTGTAGATGAAGAAGACAAAAGATGGACTACATGGTGTCATTATAAAATTATTATCAACACAAAAAATAAATTATACCATTCATTATTGTCTTAAAGGCGAGTCTATGAACATATTTATCTATATGAGATATTTATATATATAAAGATATAATCTATTATTCTCTCAATGTTAAAATGGATATTGGTGACTATAAGTGGTCTCATGGGATGGGAATACAAATCATAAAATGATGTTTCCTTTAAAAGAATTACTAAATAAATATAATATACGGTTGAAAAACCAAAATCACATTTGGAAAATGTGTGAGAATAATAATCCTAGAAACAATCTCAAGGGAACTAGGTGACATTTCAAATGTTATTAAAGAGTGACATTAATATAATTACTGCTGAAGGGAAATGAATATTCTAGCTCACGTGGATGATGAAATGAAGGATAAAATCAAAATTATACCAATCTAACAATTATATATCTTCATTAAACATATGAATTATATGTAAATTTACTTATAGAAGGGGGTTTTAGATAAAATCAATTAAAAAAACATTCAAGGCCATAAGGGAATATTCCATCACTAGAACTAAGGTGGATCCCATTTTTGATTTTTTGATAGGTGTGCGGGTTATTCATTATTTAATAGTGAACTATGATTTTGATTATGGTTCTAAAAATTCTTCCATATCTTGTATGTTTAGTAGAACAATGATATCAACCCCTAAAAACATGGGTGCTGATCTATCTCGGAGAATAAAAAAATAAAAAATTATTGAATCCCACATATATATTACTCCTCCCAATAAAAGTATTAAGACCTAACCTACCATAAGAAAATGTCCTACTTACTTTAGTGCTGTATTATGTTATTTAGGAAATGATTGGATATTTTTATATAATAAAACCATCAATTGTCATTATATGGGATCACTCATCACATCATGAGTCATCCATAAATTTTGTACAGGTACAAGGAGGAGTAATATACTTTGGAATATTCATATCATGTGTGTATATTGTTTCCTTAGGATAAAGTATATCATGGTGAAATGATTTAGACCCAAAATAGAGTCATTCTGTATGACATTTTCATTATGGTTGATTTTATGGATGTATTGCCCAAAGTGTTTTTTGGTCTTCCTCATAATAGGGAGGTTTTTTCCTCAATCAAACATATACATAGATCTCTTCCCATATCCAAGAAACCTTATATAATGTATAGTGTGGAGTTAGAAGAACTGAAAAAAAAGTTAAAATACAATATAGAAATGGATTTTAAATCCCCAAGTGCATCCTGGTGAGGTTCATTAGTGCTCTTTATATAGAAGAATATGGTTCAATTAATAGTTTTATTTATTATAGTAAAATAAATGAACATGATAAAGAACAAGTATCCCCTGATATATATATTTTAATTGTTTTGGTAAATTACATAGGTAACATTCTATTTCTAAGGTGTATATTCAGTAAGGATATCACCAATTTAATGTAAAGAGTAAAGGTATTCCCATAACTACCTTTTAAACAAGTAATGGACACTATGAGTTCATATTGATTCCCTTCAGAGTCATTAATTCTACAAAAATAATAATGGGCTAAACGAATAGAGTCTTTAGTAGATACCTCAAAGATTTTATGGCAACCATTATAGAAAATATTATGATATAATAAAAAAACAAGGATATTAATAATAATTATTTGAATAATGAACTAAAGAGTTTACAAAAAGTGAATCTATATTTAGTGTAATGTAGATGTTATTTCATGATTATAGAAATATCATTCATGGGGCATTTCATCCCAATCTTTGGTGTCACGAACTGGCCAATAAACCATATTACCCTAATACTCGAGCCAATATAGAAATGTCCTGATGGGAATTAATGATCCCTATTAGTTAGAGACTATAAACCTACATCATAGAAGATAAAAAAAGGAAATAGGTTTTTCTAAAAAATCAGTGGAAGAAAACATATACATATTAGTATTTTGAAAACTCCAATGGGAGATAGTACCAAAAACAAAAATGGTATAACAAAACCCAAATAGTACACCATCAAATTACTGAAATATAAATATATAAAATAAAATATCTAAAAGTAATAAAAACTCTAAGACCAAAGGATCATGTATAACAACCTTTTCCTGGAATAAATTTCCCTTTGAGCAGACCTGATTGGAGAATATCTATATACTCTTAAAGGAAATGGTAGGGTATGAGATAAAACCCTAATAGTTTCTCATGACGTGTTCCATAATAAAATTTCATAATAAAAAATCAAATAAATCTTTTAAATTTTATAATAATACAGGAATGTAATTATATTTTCATATTAAAAAAACATTTTTCATTTAAAATGATTAAAATATTTCAATAAAATTTCTAAATAAACAATTTATATAAATTAATTGGCCAGAATAAATTAGTTTCATAGTCAATGGAATATATAAAAAAATAATCACAAAAAGAAACATAGTCATCAATCATAAGGTATGATAGTTAATGGTAATATGATCCTTACAGTTCATATCATTAATTAATTGAATGTGTACGCATATACCATATACTCCGACCGACTATGAATCATCAAAATACAATCACGATAAGATCTGCCTAACTAGGTTTCTGTTATTGTCTTCATCATCAATCGGTGAACATGAAATTAATATCCTTGAATTATAGTTTAAAATAACCCACTAAATACCTAGGATCACATGTTATCAATCAATCAATTAATTAATTGTGGGTGATTAATTTCATTTCAAATCAAAACATCATTTACTATTAAATTTATGAATTTTTTATTTTAATATGCTAAATAAATATAAAATCCAAAACATTTATTTTTCATAATTTCATTCCAATTCAGAATAAAAATGATCATAGTTTTTATTCAATTAATTTTAAGACATTTTTTCTTAAATAAATTCTCAAATCAGTTTACAATTTCCAACAATTTCAAAAATATGCCACAAATTTTAATTCCAATCGAATTGATGGTTTTTATCTGAAATCATTAGTAATTATTTTTCAATTACAATTAAAATATCTAATTTTGTTTTCATAATTCAATGAAATATAATAAAAAAACAATCATGAAATTTAAGTGTTTATTAAATAGAAAATCTCTACAGAACCACCTACTGTTATTTATGGTATCAAAACACAACTTTAGAAATTTATCCATTTCCTTAGGCCATTTATTTCTATAAACTGTTGAGTGGTTCTTGGTGGTTTCATAAAATTCAGCTATTATTGATCTATAAACAACAAAAAATAACTAAATAGGATTTTTAGGTGATGTTTTTTTAAAATAATATATGGTTTATACAAGAACCTCTAAATTGAATTTGGTTAATTGAATTATATAACTATCATCATGGACCACATCAATGGAATTTTTAAACCTTACCTGGATTCCTTCCTTATGGTTTATATTGATGGAATATCGGTATATTAATTGACCTCAAAATTGAATTTTAAACATTTGGAGAATGTGTGGATTTTTTTTGAGAGCATCACGTTTATAATACGATTTTAAGGGTAAATTTTAGACTCAATTAGAATTATTTCATGAAATTGTTATTTATAAGATCAGTAATCTCATTAATACATAGATTATAGAGGTGGTAACATAATGTGATTGGTCTGTGAACTTGTGTAAGAATCATATTTTCAATGTATTAGCCAGATACGATTAATGGTTTATCTAGGACTTCAGTCATTTGGAATCACCTATAATAATAATTACCAAGAGGAAACAATGTTATAGTCGAACAACCTGTATTAAGAGGACTTCCTTTTTCTAAGAAGAATGTCAAAACCTTTTTTAATTCTGATTCTTAAAAAAAATGTAATTTCTCATTCAATGTACTACGATTCCATTGGATTTGGTTTGAGGATATTCTTGATGCAAAATGATAGGGTAGTTTTTGATGACTCTCACTAGCTATGAAACCAGGAATAAAAACACCCAAATCATGAACTATGGTAAATTTTTAGTCCATACCTTGATGTTTTTTCATCATTTTCAATTCTTATAGATTTTTTCCTCTATAATAAACAAAGGAACGTACTATATATTTTCAACTAGTGTAACCTGAATTTTCCAAAAATACATTGGCTCAACATTTTGAAAACATTCAATTTCAAGATGTTATATGACCCTAGAAACTATAATGTTTCTATGGAGTATTTTATAATAAATATTTAGAAATTTTTATCCTGAATGGAATAACAAGAGTTAATAATAATGTGCTTTCTCTTGAATTTGTATGTGGGTGTGTGAGAGAAAAAAATGGCGGTCTCTAGTGCACCAGTGGGTTTCATTTTTTATTTGGTTTATTGGTTAACGGAAATTCACGAGAATAATTTGGATTTCATATTGATGTGGGAGAGGATAATATGAGATTCAATTAATCTAGGATAATTCATAGATGAGATTGATATGATTCATATCAATGGTTGTGTGGTATCTCATAATTATATAAATGAGGAATTGGGGATGGATTCACAAGCTAAAAAATTGGTAGTGCACCCAGGATCATCTAAGATATATCATGATATCCAATGTTATTTTGGGGTTCCAACCTTGAAAATGGATATATATGGGTTCATAAATAATTGAATCAGATTACATAGGATTAAAATGAAACATCAATAGATCTATGATCAGCTTATTCCTCTTCCTCTACCTATGTGTAGGATATCAAGAGGTTAAGATTTATTGTGGTGTATTATTGTTCAGATTACAATGGATTCAAATTTCTTCCACATTTGGGAAACTAAATATACAGATAGTTTGGGTAGGTTTTATGTTTGAGATATTGTGTTGTTACATGGTGTTCCTAAAAGTATCTTATTTAATTAAGATGATCACATGAAATCCTGGTTGAGGAAATTTATTAAATAGGTGATGGGTTCACAAGTGATGGTATGTATGACATATTACTTTTAGATAGATGAATAGTCCAAATGGGAAATCCATATTATAGAGGTTATTCTAAAGGTTTATTTTATAGAATTTCCTGGATCATGATAAGGAAATATAGATTAGGAATATTTTACAGAATATAATAGTTTTAAATTATCAATTAATATGTCTCTCTTTGTTGTTCTTTGTAGTTGACCCTATCATTATACATTATGATAGAATGATGATAGTTATTTAGTAGTAATCTGATTGTGTTTCGTATTAGAAACATGATGAAAGGTGGAGTTGATCAATAATTAATTAGTTAATGATCATAGTGTGTTGAAATCCACTGAATATCAATTGTGGTTAAATTTAGCGTTCATCATTGGTGATAGATCATTCTGGGGAGTATCATCTTGGTTTGGATTCCACTTCTTCCATAGGTAGGGTAAATTGACACCATGATTCAAGGGACCATTCTATATAGTTTAATATACTAGGATAGTGGATTATTTATTTAATATTTCTATGTGAGATCAAGTTATATATGATGTGTTCTATGTGTACCAACTTTTTTTATAAGAGTTAAAACCTTCACCTATGACTGATAGTGAGGATGTTGAGTTGGATGAAAAATATTAAGTGAATAAATTTATAATATGGATATTCTATTATATAAAAAAGGTATTTTGAGGGGGATAAGGTGTCTCTTAATTGAGTTATATGGAAGCATAGATGTATCAATGAAGATACATGGTAGTTATAATAATATGTGTAGGCTGAGTGGCCAGAGTTATTTGGGATGTTTCTCTTGTGACACTTCCTAAACATGAGAAGTTCTTAGAGGGGTATACTTTAAGAGTCTTATGTAAATTAATTTAGTTTTTCCTTATATTTATACAGTCATTAGTTATTTTGAGTTATTCTTCATTTTAGTAATGTCTCAGTTTCTTTTAGGTGGTCCTAGATCTTTTAGGATCATTTAATTAGGATCATGGTATGTAAAAGGATAGTGGAAACTATGTTTTTTTTCCTAGGTAACCATGGAAAAAATTTGAGTGGGGATGTAGGTGGAATAAGGTTATTTCATGATTCTATATAACTTTTTTGAAATTTTCTAGTAGACTACATTACTCGAATCATAACCAAAACCATAAATTGTTCACAATTTTCAAAACGGTGTGGATAAACAATGACAATACCCTAAATTAGGGGCGACCCTAATATGTTAGAGAATTATATAGTAAAATCTTGTACCAAATAATTCCCAAAGAATTATATATTAAAAAAATTCATATTTTTATATCAAAACAAAAGAAACCCCACCATATTCCTATAAAAACTATTGCTTGCAAAACTAGAGTCTCCAGTGTTTATTCATTAAGAATTACCTACCTCCAAAGAGAAATTATACTGTGTCTGGATATGTATTTTTGAGTTGTTTCAATGTAAATAAATGTTATTCTATAATGATTTTATGAATACGAATGTAAAATTGATGTTTTTACTCATCATTATTAGATTCATTAAAATCTTCTCATAAAGTTGGATGATTTTGGTTATGTCAAAACTGATCCTAATCCTTGAAATGTTTTTATTATTTTATATTATCTCTTGAATCCTCATGTGGTGGTTGGGGGTAAAATCTTGGGATCATAAGAGTTCAATATTGTTTCTCATGGAAATATTTGTTATTGGGATTCAATTCCATTATAGTATGTAGTTTCTTACCATGTTACGATAATTTTATAAAAATGAATGATATAAAATGTGTGTGTGTGGTTCATAAGACCATACATGGTATGAAATGATAGTGTATGTGTATAGATCATGGCATTCCTTATTATGGAATATATATATATTTATATATGTATGTGTGACATGTAATATTCTATAATCTAGTAAAAAGTTTTAGGTGAAATATTCATGGATAGTTTAGTCCCATAAATGACTAGTATGAGGGATGTGATATTTATTGAATTTGTAAGTGTCATGTAAGATATATTGTTAGAATAATGTCCTTGGGTGATGTATTGTCAATGGTTTTCATTTATGATAGCCCTGTGGCCTAACCTGAGATTGTTTGTGGTGCATGATGGCCTTCAAGTCTAAGCTGAGATAGTTGGTAGGTCATTATTTCCTTTGGTCCTGACAAAAGGTAATATGGACTTGTGGTGTAATTTGAATCTTACATCGGCCTTGTGATCTATTTTTTAATCCATGAAAACCATACATAACATATCATCCATCATGGATTTATGACTAGTAGGGTTATGGATTGTGGTTTCTTAGTTAACACTCGATAACTTGTCATGTGATTATTTACATATGTATTTACCTTTTTATAATTTAATAAAAAAATATATAAATGTTTTCATTATGCTATATAAGAATTCCTGGTTTCATATAGGGTCTACTTTCACACACTACATATGAATCTTGATGGAAATGTAGAAAATATTGCTAGGGATCTAATAATTGGATAAGACCATGTGTTAGGCAATGGAGCTGTAGAGGTTGGGATTATTTGTGGAGATAGGATGGACATCATGTTTCTTATTATGAAATCACATTTTATCCTCCATCATTTAATTTTTAATTACTTGACATACAATTAGAAGGTTATCAATATTCTTTTATGACTTATTAATGAAATATGGATTATGTCATTTACTTATATAAAATGATTCTATTATAATATTATTTCTTATTCATGTATATTTGTAGATTATATATGTTTCCATGGTCACAGTCTATCCCTATTCTCATTTAGGCCC
Organism: Viscum album; assembly: GCA_963277665.1. NCBI lineage: Eukaryota > Viridiplantae > Streptophyta > Magnoliopsida > Santalales > Viscaceae > Viscum > Viscum album. Next base: position 1,723,997,530 of record OY728152.1, on the reverse strand, counting down.
TTGCCTATAGTCGATACCCTCTTTTATATGAGGAGACACACATGAGGTCATGTGGCATTCCATCCTGAATTTCGTGATTCAGTTTTGGAAATTATAATATTTAGAATCATTGAAACAATCTTCTAAATAAGTTTTTACAATTTTTGAAACAAGATTTAGTGGAATTTCAAAATTTTAATAGATTTTTATTATATCAACAACATAATATGATTACAATACTTTTACCGAAGTAGTAAAGGAGTTTATTGGGATAATGTGTTTTCTAGGGTATCTTGGAAGGAGGAAAAGTAATGGGGTGGTCTTGAGTGACTCGTAATGTGTTATTCACATATTTATGAATTCATTGATTCATTAAATGATGTATAATATTTCATTTAAGAGTCAATTTTTATGGAATATAAATCTTTATAGAGATATTTACATATTAAAGAATGAATTAGTGAAAAATTTGGTCAAAATGTTGGAGAAAGAGGTTACTCAAGTCCTATTGTGTAAATATTTTCCCCAATGTTACTAGTAATATTGGAATATTTTTTTTGTAAATAATGTTTCTTATTATAAGATCATATACTAGATGTTGATTTTTTTGAAATTGAATGGGAATTTGTTGTGATTCCTAGAAATATGATTCTCATATGGGTGAGTGTCAGCCTAATTCAGTTGTGTGTATACCTTTTCTAGATTAATGGAAGAATTATAGTTGAACGAGAAAGTATATATGCTGACAATATAGAACATGGAAGGGTGGAAGTATGGAATAAAAATGTTTGGATGACTAGATTATGGAAAGAAAAATGAAAGACCAAAAGCTATTTTAATAATTTATACAATCATAATATTATTACTAGATAAAATACATTAAAGTCTATGTAATTATTATATCTTTGAAATAATTCAATTTTTAGTGGGAGGGAATGTTGTGGTGGTCAAAATACCTACTCAAATAAAGGATCATCTATGACGACCTTTTGAGGTGGAATTTATTCCATAGAAATCAGATGGTGGTGATAATATATAGCACTTATTGGACACTCATATTTATATCTGGTGAAACATATATGATTTTAGATGATCATTTTAATAATCCATTTTTCCTCTAAATATAATTAATGTATCATCTTCTCATTTATTAGGGATAAATCATACCCCAAGTATTCCCATGTGCTATTATGTGTCCTTGTTTTCTTTCTATTATTTTTCTCATTAGTATTGTTTTTATTATTCACAATAAGGGTGAAGATGCTAGGTTATTTGGGAGTAGTATCTTTCATGTTCTGAATTTTAGTGCACAGGTTTATTCAAAAACATTTCTTCCTCTTTCACGATTTCTTGTGTATTTATTTCTGGGGGATAAAATTGAAAATGGTCCATTGTATTTTTTTCACCATGAAAACAATTTTTATAGGTATTCAATTACCTTATAGAGGTAATGACATAGTCTAACATTAAAATAGGTGTATTTATGTTGATAAAAAAAGGAATATTTTATATTTATTTTTATTTGGGAATATAGAATTTTTTATAATAATATTCTATGTGATTGTGGAAAAAAAAATATGGTGAATATTTGGGGAGTATCCAATATTATGTGTTATAATATTTCATAAACATAAACCTCATTATAAAAATGTTCTAGCCTCAAAATTTAAGAAATAGAAATTTTAAGAAGGATATTTATCAAAATAGAAATTCCACATGAAAAATCAATGATGATGTTTTAGGACTATTACAAACATGCTCTATTTTTTAAGGAATGGTTTTTTAAATGTTTTATTAATCAAAGTAATCTTGTGTAATAAAGAAAATAATATGAAGTACTCTTGTGAAAATTTATATAGGTACTCACACAAGCATATAGTTTTATGAGTTGAAAAAGTTTTTCAAAAACAATGGTTCAGAGGAGAGATTCACATTCAAATGGAATAAAAGGGATCATATGAAGGTTTTGTTTCACATGTTTATCAACATAATGGTACTATATAATAAAGTGTTACAGGAATTTCATAAATTGTGTGAATAAATAATGGTTACATGAAATACACAAATTGGTTTTGTATGAACAATTATTTAATGTTGTGTGAAGGGTCATTATTTTTATAAGTAATCAATAATTTTAGATGAAATAGAGATATAAATTGGAAATGTGAGTGGGAATTGGTTGAGGATGATTCTTCAGAGGGAAAAAATTTCTGATTTTGCTAAAGTAATTTAGTGTAAAATGTTTAATATAAACCATCGTGTTCCTTGAGTGACTAGTGAAATCTATTTCATTCTATGAAGAATATAATATTACAATACTTTGTATTTTGTGAAGGCAGGTCCATTGTGAGATAACTAAATTGAATAAGTTTTTTCATAAGGAGTTAAAGGATATAGTTACTCAAAGAGGAATTTGATTAAATATATGTATTTTACATTCACAAAGAAGTTAAAAATATCACAAATTATTTGGAAACCATTGAGGTATATTTCAATTTAAGAGGTTATTAGTTTATGATTAAGTAATTATCATCGGTGAAGTGATGATTCAACTATAAGGAATTTTAGTATTGGTTTATGAAGTAATAGTGTAAAAATCCATTGTAACCTACCCAAAATTTTAGCAACTAGGAGATAGTGATGTGAATATTGTTCTATTTTCCAAAACTAATTCCATCCTAGATATGTGAGAAAAGGAAGAGGAAAAATTGAGATGAAAATAGGATTGACCAATTGGTGAGGAGTGACTGAACCCAAATCATTGAAATAGAGTGGCCCATGGGTGGTTGTGATCCACTCCTAAATCATAAAAAGTGAGTACAACATGGGATGCAGCAAGATTTTACTAAACCTTGTATGTATAGTACCATATTATATTAGAGTGACCTTATAAGAACCCAAAAATATATGTGATTTAGTGTATCTAGGTACTTTTGTGAATTATTGTTATATTCTTCTTGAATTTTATTGGTACTAGTAAACCATGTAATATTTTTTTCAAATTTTGTGAAGTATTTACTTACTCTCTACATGATGAAAATATATTTTTGTGGTAACAAAATCAATGGTAAAATATTATTATGTATAACACAAGTGATTTATTAACCACATAAACTATTCCATAAGTACCCAAGACTAAGCCTACTAATAAAGATTTCTTGATCATTTATGTTAGTAATTTTTTTACATTTAAGTGGGTAAAAAAGAATAAGTTCCATACATGACATAACATTACCCCATATCAAGGAATTTATCACTAAATATTCTTCACAGCTAAATAACATGAATAAAATTACAGGTTCATCTTTAATGAATATTTTTTTCTAAATTGATCTTCTCTATTTTTGGATTTTAGTTGTATTCTTCTCTCAAATATTTTATATACAATGCTAAATCTATATAATCTGGTGAATAATAATAATTCAAAGTAATTTAACTATAATGGAAAATTATTAATAAATTTGAGATTAACATAAAGCATTATAGATAGTGTCAAAATGATTTATTGAATTAATCTAGTTGTGTTTCTATTAGTACATTCAATAGCACTCTAGGACTAGTTACAATATTTTATTATCTATTTTTTTGATCTACTAATGATGATGAAATATTAATTTATAAAATAGTTGATGTTTTCTACATTCTAGAGAAATTAGATCGAGGGATAAAATATTAAAATATGGGGATGATAATAAATAATTAGTCTTAAAAAATCTATGTTAATATGTTATATATTGAGGCTGGAAAACTATACATCATGTATGAGTGAAAATTAAGGCAGTTACTAATCTATAGGGAATGAAGGATTCTCTTTTATAGGAATTTAATGATATATCATTAAAAGTGTAGAAAAAAATGTATTCAAATAGGAATTTATTTGACTCAAAATCATATAAGACCGTGAAATAAAAAAAGGAAGAACATGTCGCACACATGAAAAACAATTTCTGATAGAGTCAATGGCTGATGAAGGTGAAGGTGGACTCAAATGACAATATAATGAAAATTTGTGAAAACACAAAGAGTCAAAATTACATAATTGATTAACATTCACATAAACTATAAGAAAAAATTAACATTCAATAAGATCTAAAAGGTAAAAGATAACATGAATAGAGGATAATATATGAAAAATAAACTAACTCATTATTTAAGGATAAGGTATCCAAAAAAATGAAAATGATTATAAGATGAAGGAAATGGAGGTTTGGCTAAAAACTCTAATCAAAAAAATTAATTTTATTAATATTAAAACATCAAAAATAAGATTATAGAAAATATAGAAATATGCCGTCCGTGAGAATGAACAAGATTATTTCCACATCTAAAATATATGAACCCTATAAAAATGTAACTAAAATGTGATACCATTATTTAATAATTGGACACTCAATGAATACATTACAAGATGCCTAAGGTCTCAAATTAATGATACAATATACAATAATTAATATTAGTGAAAAAATATTCATAATGACGATTTTTTTGTTTTTATTTATATTTGATGTTTTACAAGGTTTCTTATGTTATTTATTAAATAATATATTTAAAAAACAATTGGGTTTTTTCACATTAGTTATTACATAAAAAACTAGAAATAAAGTTTTCTATATAGGTAATATTATTAAATGAATTTAAAAATCCTTTAATAAATATTTTACTATTACACTTGGTTATTTTTACTAATTTCAGCCACCCATCACAAATTGAACTACTCTGTCAGAGTGAACCCAACCCACACTATATTCTACCCAAAAAAACTGAAATACACTTAATAAACCATAAAATAAAACATTTTTATTTTTCTTATCACTACCTACTATTGTTTAGAGATTCTAGAATTAGGGGAGGGGGCATGAATTTCCCTTCTAAAAAAATTAAAGCAATAATAAAGTGAAAAATAAAGAAATATATTAAATGAAAGTTGATAAATTTTATTTGAATTTATAAATATATTGTAAAATTAATTAATCATTGGAAAATATTTAACAAGATATATATAATTATCTTAAACAATATTTAATCATAAAATTATGAAAGGTAAGGGGTATAAAAACAAAATTGATAAGAAGTACAACAATAGAATGATTTATGCCCATACATCCCCACCCCTTGATTCAAGAGGTCTATAGTATAAATAAATTGATTTATGTGGTATAAGAAACCCATACCACATAATTCTAGTTAGTTAAAAAAATATTCCTCTTCTCTATTAGCTATGGAAATCATCCATAACTTTTATATAAAGATAATAATAGGAGAAAATATGTTGAGAAGTTAGAGTTTAGATTTAGGGAAACTCATTGAAAGAAACTCATTAATATATTTAGATGGATGAAGTGTAGTGTGAGATTATATATTTGATAGGGTGGTTTTCATCATTGATTTATTTAAAACATTAGAAGGATATTTTATAGAACCAAGAATTATGATAGTATGTCATTGAATCAATATTTGAGAAATTTAATGGGAGAAATAATTTTAATGGTGTGGTTCCATGCTTCTAAGGGAGTTCATTTATAGTATCTAAGTGGAATGATATTGATATGGAATTCATGTGGTGTAATGAATTCCTGGAAGAACAATATTTTGTTCCTTTTGAACATAATTACTATTTTCCTAGGACTATTGATGTGGCATTATCATATACCAAGAAGCCACCATCAGGTAGCTGGCGGAATTCCTGAAATGTTGTGCTACTGGATGAACTCAATCAGCTCACCTCTACTGGTTAGCAGCTAGCTAGGGTACATCAAAAATATATCCTCACATATTAGAAAACCACTTATTGGATATATATAATCTAATAGTTTGTGGGTGAAAAAATTTCACCAAAACATAATAATTTACATTGGGGTTTTCAGCCTCAAAATATTAATCCATAATGGATGAATATAAAACTAATGAAAAAATTATTAAAATAATAAATAAATAGAGAATTAAACAACCAATTAAAAAAAATTGAGCTGTTACACATTTTAATTTTAAAACTTAAAAAAATATAAATAGTTACCAAAATAATTAAGAGAGTAAATTTTTTTCTCATTTAACCTCAGCATGATCAATTTGTATAACATGAACTATGTCTACATATGAGTCATTGTTTTGATTTTAAAATCAATAAATTGTTTAATAATACTCACTTGATTCGATAAAATAATAATCATACTCATTACCAAAATGATTTCTCTTCCAATGAAAAATGTTGGATCATTAATTATTTTATAGATTAATGAAATAAAATATTTTATTTTTATGTGTCCAAATTCTATACAGATCCGCATTATAACTAAATCATTTCAAACTAACATGTGTAAACTAATAATCATCATGTTTCACACCACTATTATGATCATCCAAGTTTCACTTAAAAACTTTTACACTGAAATATATATAATATGTTTCCTATAAATCCTCAACCACTCCGAAATATTTCATTGATACAATATTGGTTTTATATTATTTTGTAACCGAATAATGCAGTGCTTCAGTGATGGAAACTATCCTAATATTATAAACTATTCGTTCTTTAAAATGAATTTTTTGAAATATTTTACTCATTAAAATATAAAAAAAACCATATAATAACATTAAATGATGTTACCCATATTAAAAATTTCATTGTTTCTGATTTAGACATAGTATTGTTGACTTCCTCTTTAAACCATGAAATAAATGAAATTTTATGATCAATCATCAAGAAATTTTCATTTTAAGACATTATAACTTTAATGTAGTAATTTATGATCATATATATGGTTTACCCTCATATATGTTGTTTAAAATGAATAAATGTGTCATCATCACTTTATCACTGGGAATGAACTTTACTAAATGATCCAAGAATCCCTCTACCTTTATAATAAATGATCAAATATTGATATATAAGGATACCAATATATTCCCCATCATTAAAATAATTAGTACAAAACTCAATAAAATATTATGATACATATTTTTGAATAGTATAGTCATTGGGTTGATAATGATTTTTAATATACCCCTTTAACATTGTAATGATTCTTATGAAAGTAAATAACCATAATATATAAACAGCCACACACATTCACATCTCATGCACCAAATGAATCACGAGATCACCTATTACATCAAAAAATAGGTTGGAAATAGATTTGTAGATGAAAAATTATGAGTGATACTTCATTATATAACATGTCTAATAATTTTGGTTTAATGTTTTTTCAAAAATAGAATTTAAAAAATTTAATTAACATTATTATATTATTTGTTTCTTGTATCGAAAATATACCATGTAGTGCGACCGATAGACATAGGTATATATGTTCAGTTTCATTTCATAGGATGAGTTAATTCATAAAGTATTCTCATGGATATTGTGTCTATTATACAATGAAATTTATATTTTGTATTTTATTTTTAGTCTATCAATGTTCCAACCAAACTATAAAATTAGTTTTTCTCAACATGCATAATGTTAATTTTATGTTTTTTATATAAAAAAACCAAATAATTTAATTTTAATAATATATAATGTCCTTCTAGATATTCATTTGATGACCATAACTACCTTTACATGAAAAATATAAAATACATATTTTTCACCTTTTCGTAATATTCATCTTCTAAAAATGGTTGTGGGGTGACATTATATTCCTATAAAATAATAAATGATTTTTCAATCTATTATAAGGATAATAATATTTTAAATTTATTTTATTTTCCATGTACACTATCATTCATCAATTATGAAATTGATAACATGAATTATCTTAATCACAAATTAGAAGTTATTTATATACATTAACACTAAAACTAGATAATATTTAATATTTTAGAAAAGTCATTTATATTTTACATTACCATTACATGAAAAATAAAAGTTTATTTATTTTACGAATCATAAAATCACACACTTATCTCCAATATATTTTTTTCAATCATCAATCAAAGGAGAAAGATACACATCAATATCATTTTGAATATTTATTTTTGAGAAATAATAATGCTAAATAAAACATATTTTTTTCTTCATACGTATCTATTGGGAAATGTTTTAATCTATATGTAAAAATAGTCCATGAAAAATTCTAGCTACTATAAATATGATATGAATGCATTCCATCATTGCATAGTCCCATTCAAGGATTTGTATCATCACTTCAAAAAATCATTAAAAGTTTTATCATATCACTTCCATTTTGGTGAATCATTAAAGTGACATAAGATACCATCAAATATTCACTAATATACATCCCACCATAACCATTTTTCATCATATGAATGTTAAAATATATGATTCAAAGTAGAAATAATTCAAGGTATGGAATTTTATTAACAGGTGGTTTGATGTTGGTACCTGAGAATGAATTAGAGTTGAATTTATCATCTATAATATATCATGATGTCCCACATTTCAGACATTTTTATAAACATTCATATTACTTCAAATTAAACAATCATTGGGTTAATCATTTTTATTTTTATGTACTAATCACATTGAGATTAATATTTTCATTTCCATATAATGTGAATCTAGAAGAATATTTCCTTCTAGATAGAGCTCTTTGAAAAGTTAATGAAATTCAAAGAACCTTTTATCAATCCACCCATTTCATTATTTCATGTTTACTAATCTTATAACAGCTTAGAAAAATTTAAATTTATTAGGACCAAAAAATATTTATTTCATAGAATCTCCATATAATCATTAAATAGTTTTTATTTTTGAATGAACTAATTTCTAAATAATTAATTTATTATTCAATATTACCATCTATTTAATTTAGAATATTTTCATCAAAATTATATGATGAATTATTTTTTGTTTCACCATAATAGATCCTATGTGTATAATTATTGATAAAATCATATAAAATTAGATGATCATTGATTTATATGGAATTTAATTTTCTAAAAGTCAAACAATTCACACATCAAGAGAAGAAAAAATCATAGTTTTGAATATTTTTCTTAGAAAAATATTAGAAATACATAACTATTTTTTCATATTTATCAGTATTTATTTAAATATTTATACAATTATGATGAATTAATTACTTAATATCAAAATATATAATGAGAATATATCAAAAGTCATAAAAATTTAAAAATATTTTGATCTTGATAAACATAAAACATAAAAACACAGAATCACAACAATCAAGTATTGAAAATCATTTCACCATAACAAAAAAGATACACTGAATAACAAAAAAAATTATTGATAAATTTTAACACAAGTGATCAAGAATATATTAAAATATATAATATATCCATGAAAAAATTTATGAATTATAATTTATGTTTAAAATAAATTAAAAATGAAAAACATGTTTCAAGAAAAATTAAATCCAAAGTCATTAAATTGAAAAACAAAGTTATAAATAAAAAAATATATCAAAAAAAACTTATTAAAAGAGTATATTATTATGAAAACAATTTAATTGTAAATAATTATAATTAATAATATATCAATAAATAATTTAACTATAGTGAAAAACAATTAATAATAATTAAAAAATAACAAATATAATCATATTTTAGATAATATATTTATAATTGATAATAAAAAACATTTTATTTAATAAATGAATGAATAAAATTAATAAAAATTAGTTAAATAATTTATTCTATCAAATAAAAAAATTAACTTATAAAAAATGGATGTTAATAATGGAAAATGTATACACAATTTTGAAAAAATCACACCAATTTGGTAGAAATAGAGTGTAAAATTCTATATTAAATATTTTTTTTACAGAAAAATAATTATAAAAAAGAAAAAAACATTCAAGTGTTGTCTACATTCAATTGGAATGAGTTTTCCTGAAAGAAAATAACATATTGAATCACTAAAAAGGGATGAGGGTGGAACACCATGGATAAATAACAAGTTAAATTTATGAAAAATTACTACAAATGGATGATTGATAATTGATGAGGGCCTTCAGAGATGTCTGTTCTATCAAAGGTCAAATAGGGGGGGGGGGTTGAAAATAAAATTAGTGCATCATGTACAAATATTTTAATTGGAATATTTTTCGTTGTATTTTTATAAATATGTGAAAGCATCTTTTTATATTATTTTATGGTGGGTTATTTATATATCCAACACTAATATTTACCCTCATAACATTTTTCATATTTTTATAAGAAACTGATGTATAATACATGACACTAACACTGATATTTATACAGACAATGTTTCATTCATTTTGTTTATTGGTTATTTAGACTTTGTCAACAACTAACCAATGATGTATGAATAGATTATATCCTTTAATTCATATTTTTTGTTAATTTGTTTTAAATATATATATTTGTAGGAATATAATATTTTAAATAAGATTTTAATATAATAGAAACACTTGTTGAGTCCCACTCATATTCACAACTAATCTTTATGAATTAATTTTTATATTAACTTCATATGATTTTATTTTATTTATTTTTCTATTATCATCCAATGACTATTGAAATTTATGTGTGCAATTATATGGTTATGATGTGTGTGTGTGATATCATGGAGCATTTATCTTTAGTGATGTTATGTATAATAATGTTTTAAGTTTCTTCAATGATTTTTTTATTATATTTAATTCAGTTATATCAATTTTATATAACATAATGACAATTTTTTGTTTTAATTAGTTATATTTATACAATTTTCATTCAGTATGATATGAAATCAATGTTTGTATTCGCTGAAAAAAATTTATTTCTCCAACAACAAATACAATGGTGGAGAAAGAAATAATAATATAGATCTATTAATTATTTTTAATGATGTAATTCAGTATTGGAATCCTCTTTATCATTTTGATTGTGAAAAAAATATTTCCGAAATTGTTATTTTTTAATTAAATAACTACTAAATTTTTTATTATTGTATATTTGTTCCCATCATATGTTTTGTGTTTTTGTACATTTGAAAAATAGCTATCTGGGCATCCTCCATTCCGGGTGATATGTGAGAAAACATCATAAAATAAATAAATATGTATATTTATTTATTTTTATACATATATATTTTAATAAAATATTATGTTATTTTTTACTTATAATTTTTAAATAATCCATGAAAAAAAGAATTTGTAAATAAGAAAGAGGAAAAACTAACTTTTGTTTGTAAATTGGTGACTTCATTTACAAGTAATATAATTTAGAAGATACATTATGAGTTATTATTAAGTGATAAAATCTGCTAAATCAAAAATAATATCATCAAGGAGTAATAGAACTTGGATATTATATTTTCAGATTTATATGCTAAGTAATTATGAACTGGATAGTTCTATGTTTAAACATGATAATATTTTATTATTAATTTTCCATTTATTTAAAATATCATTATATTGAGAAAAAATTCTGAATACCTCTGAGTAACATTAATCTCTCTCCTATCCCAATTTACAGAATTCATCAGTAATGATTTGGAGGGGGAGTCCAAAATGAAAATTATCCTATATATTCTCCCCCATATATCATTATCTCATTATTATCTTCATGAATCTCCCATTTGTTGGTATTCCCCAATCTGTTTCAGTGGGCTTATAATGATTTATTTTTTCCACACTCTGATAGTTCTATTCTCTAGTTTGTCTACTTCTAGGGTCATGTATACCTTTTTAACCCCTCATAAAATACACTATACTATTTCATTCTTGGTAATATGTTTCTGAACCCATATTAGTTTTCAATACTAATTAATTTTGGATGTTTTTGATGTGTGGTTATAGTCATTTCGGTAACTAAAGAGCATTAAATTCTTCTGGTCTCATATTTTTTGGAGTGTTCTTAATCATGACTATCATTATTTATTTGGTGTAGTTTTTGGTGTGTTTTCCATTATTTGGTGACTAATTGGATTTGTTTGGTGGTCAAAATAAAGGACGTGTGTCATTATTGATTCCATAGTTTGTTCTTATTCCTGTCTCAATGTTATTTTACTTTTCTCCCAGTTAGTCTAACGTGGACCTTTCATGGAGGATATGGGATTTGTTTTTTGATCAATTGATATTGTTCAAGGAGGTTCATTATATGTTGGCCTTCTTCTTTCTCCTTTTCTATTACTCATGTGTATTCTTTTCACGACCATTGGTCTTGTGGATGTTGGTTGAGTGCAGCTATTGGTCCTTCCTCATCGATGATGATGATGATGATGATTTATGTTATGTGTTAATGTTTTTATGGTTCTATGTTTTTTCTAATTGATGCTCTTCATGGACGATTTATCGCAGATGGTGTGGGTGGTGTCAGGGGTGATGGGGTCGAATAAAAGGAAGGTGTGTCTATATTGCAAATGTAAAATTTATTTTTTACTTTTTGGGTAAATGTTTTTTAGTTTTATAGGATACATAGATACAAAATTAGTGAGAGGTGGTGATGGTGAATTTTTTTTATCATAGTGGATATAAGTTTGTGGTGAGATTTATGATGAATTTTTTTCTTCACACTTCATGAAAGGATGCCTAATTTGTGGAAATTTTGAAATTTGATTTTTAAGAAATTAAGGTATGATATTAAATTTGAAATTGTTTTGAATTCATGGGGTGGATGCTTATAATTTTCCTTCCTTATTTTTTGATATGTTATTGTTTTTGGGTGGGCTATTAGTGTTTTTCAGCTGGAATGTTTTCGATGATTCAAACATAACCAAAAAAATGTTTCGAATTTTTTTTTCCAAATACATAGATTTAGAGAAAATCGGTTAATTATATATGGCTATAAGGAGCCTATTATTTGAAATGTTTAATTTAGTTTTAGTTTATATCTATTTATGAAGTATATTTTGACGTGTAAACTATAAATTTTAATTTTTTAGAAATTTTTAAAAGGATGAGATATGAATATCAATTAAGGAATTGTACTTTGATGATTCTTTTTCTTGTTTTTCAATTTATTTTTACTGTTTTTCATCTATTAATGTTTTGGTAAATATTTATTGTAATAAAATATTAAAACATCACTTTATGTCTGTTATTTTTTAACTGGGATAAAAAATTCAATTTCATATCAGTTATAAAATAACTAATCTAAAGTCATATTTTTGTAATTTTTTATCTTAAATAACTAATATAGAAAAATTATTTTACATTGTTAAAATTATTAATGATGATGAAATTTGGCTGATTTATCAATTTGTGAGTGTTTTTTTGTTGATGATTTAAGGATAATTAAAATTGAATCTCATTAGTTTAATTATTATAATATTACCTATTCATAAAATCATATTTACAAAATTACATAAAATGGAATCAGTAATTCATCAATATAAAAAATATAAAAACCAATGTGGAATACTATTTTCGATACTAATGACACATTTTCACTTAGAGAGATTTTATTGGATGGTATCATACTATCCAAATAATATTTCATTCATAAAATCCATTCTCATCATTTTTTTTCACCCCATTAGGTGCATTCAAAAAGGTCACAACATGGTTAGTATAAATGAGGCTCATATTAGAGTTCATAGAATGTTTCCTTTGGATATAATCTTACCTATTAAATTCCATTTAATATGAGGTGGGTTCATCATTTATAAATATCACTTAGTCATCATTTTCCACAAGAAATTATTTTCATTAGGGAATCTAATGAATCCTACCAAGTCTTCAATGTCCCCATGTTACATGAGTAAATTCATCTTCCATCTTCGGAAAATTTTCAATTTTTTTTACTTATACTTCTACATGGTAAAATTTCTTACACTAACATCCCAACTGATACATTTTTGAAAATAGAATTTATGAAATCAGGCCATAAACTCTCTATGATCAGTATGACAATAGAAATAATATCCCATAGTTTCATAGTTGACCAAAAAATAAGAATCTATCAAATTTAGCATTATTCTTATTATAAGATAAATATTTTATGTAGGCTTTAGAAAAAACAATCGTCAACAAATATGTATAGTGACATTTTCTAATCTATATTTCAAATGGCTAATTTATAAAAGATTTATATTAAATTTAGTTTAATAGGAATGAAAACTTTCGATGATTATATCCACAAAAGAATTACTAAGAAGATAATGACTCGTTATCGATCACACCTTATCTAACATGGAGTGATTCATTCTTTAAAATACACCATTACAGTGTGGTGTTCTGAATAAAGTGAATTTTGAAAAAATTATATAATCTCTCAAACTATTATTGAATTTATGGACTATATATTCGTCACCCTGATTAGGTAATAAATCTTATTTATTTTTTCTTGTTTAATATGAATATGGTTTTGAGAATCGATTATCTTTTCCAGAGATTTAAACTTGTGTCTCACCAAAAACCCATAACTATCATTTCTAAATTCATTGGGAAATGGATACTTTTTACTAATAACCACTACATTATTTTGTACTCGTTGGTCCTCATGTATCACTATTTATAAATCCATATATACACTATACTATTCACCTTTTATATTAATTTTTATTTGGAATTTTTTTTAAGTAAACAAGATTCATGGTAATCAATCGATTCATAGTATAATGATTCTAGTAGTACATATCTATGGATTATAGGAATTTATACCACATTTATATGACCATTTTTATTATTCCATATGTATTTGGCATAAAAACTAACCTTGAGCATCTCTATTTTAAAGTTATAGATTTTATTATCCATCTATAGGATATATATATTTAATTTATAAAATTAAAAATTCTATTGAAATTTTCATTCATATAAATAGATCAAATATTATTATTAATAGTGAATAAAATTATCATCTTGTCCAAAGTTGATAAAAAAGGATATTTTTATTAAGAAATATGAAAACACTTTTCTAATTACAAAACTAATCCACTAGGAAGACGTACATCATGTGTGTTGGCATCCATTTCATCAACACTTACCCCAATTACAATATGAAAATTAAATATCAATTTCTTCAATTATATAATATTTAGGATATAGTGTTTATCAATTTTGTTATTTCCATCGAGTATGTAGTACAAAAAATTAGGATTTGGAGAAATTGATTCCTATAAAATTCACAGGAATATGAAAAAAAATATTATCTTTAAGAACAGTTCTCACCATTGGATACCAATTTATAGAAGTTTTATTGGTCATTCCTATTAGATACCTTAGAATGATAATCCTGATATATTCCATAATCTACAACATAGACATATATATTTGTGGGAATCATGTTTTATATCTTATCATCGAGGAATTTTAATGAAATAACCCTTAATGAAAAGGAGATCCATATATATTTTCCTTTAGAATTATTTTATAAATTGTTCCCTATGTAATAAGATTTTTTGAGAATTGCTAGCATTATTTAGGATACATCTGACACTTAATGGGTGGAATATTAGTATTGGAAACTTATAAACTATTAAAACTATTAAACTTATTTACATATTAACTTCATTAGTGAATGGATATCACTCACATTTTCCTCACATTGAATCCTTCATTCTACAATAATAGGAAAAAACAAAAACATTAACACCAGGATTTGTTAATAAGGTCTAACTCTATCATAGATGACTATATCCCATGTGTTGTGGTTATTATCTCATATAAAAATAACTATACTTTTAATATGATGAAATAGTTTGATAAATGGTATATCTTTGGACTCAAAATTTTGGAATGACACATGAACCAATTTATAGTTTTAACTCTAGTAAAAATACAAAATTTTATTACAAAGATCATAGGATATTATCATATTCCTCTTGATGTATGATCATTGATGTAACTCATGTATCTGAAATATACTTCAATAAATCTAGTCATATAATTCAAAATAAAGTAGTTTGAATAGAGGCCTCAAACATACTCCGGACTTATCATATAATAATATAATAAATCACGGTGTATCACTATGTTGGTTTAAATAATGATCGATAGTAGAAAGGTAAAACTATATATTTTTTTTATCTTTATCCAACACTCCGAGATGATCACAGTTACAATAATAAAGAATTTATTTTTGTTTTCAAAAAAATATATTATGGGTTATATTATAATTATTTTTACTTCTTAGAAACTCAAATAATATATACAAAACTCATTTTGGGGTCTCTTAACCACCCACATTTACATTCTATTTTTTCTTTCCCTATCACTAGGTCTTGTGAGTAAATTTCCAGATTCAATTATGAAAATTAATACTTTAAAAATGGATAGATGATATAATAATTATTTCTCAATCAATATCAATCAAATATTTTATTTAAAAAAATATTGAAAATTTATATAACTCGAGTTTAATACTTTTCAAATCCTTTACAAAATCAATAATAATTTCTTTAATCCACACTAGATTGCAAGTTATCATGCATTAAACTTTATAGATAAATGTTTCATTTGAGGATATATGTGAATCCTTATATTCCTTATTGTTTAAATAGTATTGTAATGTCTCTTTTCTTTTTTTGAAATAATATCTTAAATTATGTAAATATTTTCATCTTATTTTTATCATTAAATAGATTTCTTGAATAGATTTATTTATCAAAATATATAAATAGTAATTATATTCTTACTTATTATTCACTACTAAGTTATTTTTCTTGAAACATTATTATTCATTTGATCATGATTTTATGTAACTAATGGTTTTAAAAACATTATCCAATTTAATATTCTTCAGAATTATTTAGTAAGGAAGTATTTCTAACTGATAAATAATACATGGTATTTGTGATATCATACATATTGAAATGTAGTTATTCAATACCTTTTCTACTAATCATATGTAGGATCTTTTGAATCATATGCATCTCCACTTCAGAATAAAAATGTATTACGTATTATGGATTTTCAACTCTTTTGTTTCATTTCCAAACACCTTATACATAAGAAATTTATAATCTATTATTTAATATATAAGATTATTAAAATTTAAAAAGTTTCAAAAAAAATTTTAGTTATTCCTCGTAATATCTTATGTATCATTCATAATATATCTTCCTTTACCTATTTTTATTTAACTATTAATTTTTTTAAATATGATGTGGAAACACCCTACCTACCAATAATATATTATATATCATTTCAATTTCTAGTATTTCATAACCTATAATCTATAGATTCATCTTCAATGCACTAAAATATATATTAGCCACATAGAATCACTTTGAAATACCTTTATCTCATATTTTGTCAATTCTAGAATTATTCCATATCATAATTTAGTGTGTAAATATTCCTTTGAATATTTAAAGTATATTCCACCCCCTTAACAAAATGATAAATTTCTCCCTTTAAAACATCATACATGTATATTCTCAATTCATAATTAGTTTTTAACATATGAAAGTACTTTTATTAGAACATATCAAAATTCTTTTCAACTATACGCAGACACATACAATTTTTTCATTCCATACAATCTATAGAAATAAACCCTCCTTAATTTCATTAAATATATATCAACCAGAACTAAATCCAACAATATTTTGAAAAAATATAGTATCTAAATCATAAAATACAATAATTTTTCTCATCTTCTTCCTAGGTAAAAAATATTTAGCTATATAAACACTCTAATGAACAATTATTTTCATCAAAACTACATAAAAAAATTATTCACGTAGAATTCCAAGCCACAATTTAATCAGGATTTCATGATTTTTTCCAATTTGAATGCATAGTTAATGTTAATAACAAATAAATTTCATTTCTATCTGTGTTCGCAGTTATATTTTTTTACAAATATTCAATGTAATAAAACATAAGTTATAAAAGAAATAGTTTATTCTAACTGAATTATTTTCCATGAAATATATAGTATTAGAACTAAATTAAACATACATATTTATAATCATAATTTAGTTATATGAAATTAATTTTTTTAGAAAATAATGTAATCCTTATCTTAATTTTAATTTTAATTATTTTTATAAAATGGTTGGTTTTAGGTGAGTAGTGGAAAATATCATGATCTCAAATACTATAACATTTCCATTAAGTATGTATTCACAAGGAACCATTTGTTTTTGAATTAGTTTTAATATAACTAAACTATATAATTTTAGTCATAATCTAAAAAAAAATCTCAAGATAAATTTTATACTTGATTTTTTTGTGTAAATTCATTGTTATTATTAAAAGAACATTTCTCTAAAAACTGTTTTTATTTGTGTTTCACATAATTATATTTAATTCATTCTATACCTCCAAAAGAAATTTATTTTTAAAAAATGTATTCCTTATTTAGTAAAATAATATTATCATTAAATAATAATTTTCATTTCCTTTTTCATCATTAAATTAAGTTCCACAAGTTAAATCTTGTCAACACGGTATGGTTTAAAAGAGAAATCAATTTTGGTTAATGTAAGTGATATGGAATTAAATATTTCTAAACATAGTGTACATATTTTAGTTAAGTGGATGTAGATCCTCAATTTCTCTATATTAAAATAATTAGACACTTTATTCCTTTTTACAATGAGATACACATCTATAATATTGTGTAGTTATTGTTTTTTACAAGAGTGTCTCTCCTCCCACTTATAAAAGGATCTCTCAACTCCTAACCTCTCTATAAAATTGATCCCCTAGCTCAAACATAAACAAACCAAATAACACATTAATAACCGTTTTTATGTTCTATAGTTATTTTTATTCCCAAAATACCAATCCATAAACCCTAAATGTGTTTTTGAATGATATTATCCAAGGAATAAAAATATGTTCTAACCAAGTTCATTCAAGAATAATTATTCTTAAACCCTACCTTAATATTATATAACTATTTAAATATAGTGACACAAATATAATTAATATTATGAAATATAATTATGTTTTTTGATAATAATTATCTTCCTTCTTTCTATCCAATGGAAATTGAAACTACCGCTCATTTGTACATGTGAACTACAACCAACATGAAGTGTCATATTTAATGTTTCACTACATCATCACTTGGATGATTATATAGATGTATTTAATGAATATATATATATATATATGATATTAATGATATATATATATATATATATATATATCATTTTTTCAAAAAATAAAATATTATCTAATTTCATCTACTCTCATCCATTGGAAAATTGAAACATCACTTGTGTGTATTTACATACTATCACAGTAATAAATGAAAAGTTTTATTTGTTTTCACTACCATACATAGATGGTTTTAAAAGTTTATTTAATGAATAAAAGTTATTTTTATTATATTTTAATTATTTTATAAATTTTATGAAACCATTTTATGACCCCTTTTGACCCTGGCCAAAACAATAAAACCCTTTTAGACCAAATTGTAATTTTGAACAAAATAGAAAAAAATTGAAATAAATAAACTAAAAATAATTATAATAATATGATAAAAAATGTTTTGAATAATTTAAATAATTAATATTAATATATTATTTTGTAATATAGAGACTTTTGTGGCATGTAAGGACTTGAGGCAAAGGATTTTTCTTTAAAATATTTTTTTTAAATTTAAAACTCATTATCTTCCATAATCAAATTATTTTAAATGTTTTTAGAAAGATATTATATTTAGTCAAAAAGAATTATTAATATTATTTTCAATTATATGATAATATAAATAATTATTTTACTATGGATTCTTTTTATCATTTTCAAATAGATCAATTATCAATATCTCAATAAAATTGGGAAAAGAATATTTCTTAATGTTTACCTCAAGACCATATTTTCCGATCATCATGGCCATTATTAATTATGAATAATTCTCTTAATGTTTTCATTAATTTCATAAGAAAATTGAATTCTCACTATTTGGTGAAATATTTATTTTAAAGAGTAATCATTGAAATAGATATTTCATTTTTTTGGGATAACATAAATTGAGTGTGCTTATGGAAAAAATGAATGTTTTTAATGTTTTTATAATGACAGTGAAAGAACCTATGTTTTTATTCATATCATTGTAATTATAAATTATATATGATGTTGGTTTGGTATTATATGACCTTCCAATTCAAAAGTAAACTATATTTTATCAAGGGGAGATATCTTGTAAATAACTGAGATGATTATTCCATTTTAAGGGTTCCTATAATGTTTTTTGGAAGGGTTATTGTAAGGATAATGTCCAAACATGGCTATATGTTTTTTCAATTCATTAAATTAATTTCTTTGGAATATTTTGTTTTCTGGAAGAAAAACACTGAAATCATTATTGAAGTAATGTTTTATGATCTTCTAAATGTGAAGGTATGCTTTTCAATGAATTTGTTTATTTATTTTATATGTTTTATAAGAAACATTCCAGATATTTATTTTGACATAATTTTATCTAAAATATTTATTCAGGAAAATACTTTGGTAAAGTAGATCATTTCATTATAAAATAAATTATTATTGGCCTAAAATTTTACAGTGTAAAAATGTAAATTGCCTTTTAAAAATGTCATATTTTTTAATAAACTACCAGTTCATCATCATTTTTATTTCAGATAATAATATTTTTTTGATTATAGAATATTTTAAAATAATTTTCATAGGGAATATTGTTGTATAAGAACTATATCAATTTCAATTCATTAGTTTTTAGGAAACATCATGTATGAGGAAAAAATTTCATAAATGAAAAAATACTCTTTATATTAGAATCAATATAGTTGAATATTTTTTACATCTTTGAAGAGGATACTTTATTATATAAATTTATTCTTATCACTAAAAAACTCTAAACCTAAAAAATAATTAAAATGTAATAATTTTAAACCCTTGTTATAAATAATGACATTATGAGTTCATTATGTTATGGATTTTTATAGTTTGTATCAGAGAAATGGATTTAATATAATTATAGGCTTGTATATTTTTAAGAAATACACATTTTGGATACAATTGTATGCTAATATTATCATGATATTATCTTTTAGGGTTTCCATGTTGAGTATTATAAATCTATTTTTAAGAATTAATTTCCATAGAGGAAATAATAAAAATGATGTGAGATGGAATAAAAGGGAAACCATCCTTTGAAACCATAATCCAAGAATGGATAGAGTTGGATATGATCAGTTTTTTATTTTGTTATCTTAATTTTTATGGGTTATTAATGGTTCTACCCATGAAAGTGAGTGACTGAATCGTTCATATAGGAACATGTCTATAATGAAGAATTTTGGAATCAATAAATTAATACCCATATGGGAACAAAAAATCCAATGGTATTTTATGAATAGAAAAATTGATTATAGTATATATTTGAATTTTAATGATTGTTAGAGAAATTTTAGAAAACACTTTATATTTATTATTTTAAGGGGATGCTGATTAGTAGTGGTAATAGATTAGGAATTCCAAAGAAAATAATGAAATTGATACTAGGGAATGGATGAAATTTATGTATCTTTTCATTAAAAAATATATTCCATTTTGTTTGAATAATGATAGAATGATAGTTTATAGAGTTAAAAAAATATTGGATTTAGTTTCATCCCAAAAATAAAATTTTATTGAATTTTATCGATATCCACAAAATTTTATTCTCTACTAAAGTAGTGAAATTGATTGATTTTAATCAATATTGAAACCAGTTTTACAATAATATTTCTTTACTTGTGAGTTTCTAAATAATAATTATATTATTGTTATTTGTTATGAAAGTCATGATATAGTATGTATACTTTTACAATAACATTAATAACATGTTATATGAGTGGAATTCATTGGCAAAAAATTCATAATATAAATATGAAGGTATGAAAATTAAATTTCAATATTTTGATGACTGTAGAAATTAGAATTTTATTGATTCTCATATGAGGTATGGAATGTGTTATTAGTGTCATAATTTGGGATATCTGGATTGTGGATTTTAAAAAATATAAGTGGTAATGGATATAAGAATGATAAATATTTGGTAGTGAATTTATTAAATTTAATGATATGTTTCATTATAAAAATGAGTTTCTAAAAAAGATAAAATGATGGAGAAAATTAAAGGTATAAGAAAAAGGTTTGGAATATCATGAGATACTAAAATTCTGGGACCATAAAATGATGTGGTGTCTAGTACATTATTTCTACTAAATCAATATTAGTTTATTTTTTTATTCAGGATCTATGAATTTTTTAATTTCTCTAAAATTAGAAATTATAATGAAATATCACCCAAACAAATAAGAAATAATTTTTTTAAAATCTCAATGATGAATTTTTAATGAGACTATGATTTTTAATAACATTTTTATTATTATATGATGAAGGTATTTATATAAACATCATGTTTTTAAACTTATTTGAGGTTTATGTTACAATGATTATTGATTGGATTTCAGTAAATCATACAAAAATATTTTAAAAAAGAAGAAAAATTTAATTTTCAGAGTGATTTAATTTAAAACAAATAAATGAGTTCATAACTATGATAACAAAAAACAATAAAAAAATATTGATTAAATGTAGGGGCGACATTGATCTTGCACTTATAATTGAACGACATAACTCTTCATCTTAGTATTTTTCCATAGGTAAATTTTTTAATGTAATTTATATGGGTTTTTTGTATTATTCCTAAATATAGGGTTAAAATCATCAAGAACACAATTATATATGCTAATAAAATTCCAAGAATCCCATATCGAATGGCTCTATTGGAGATTTTTGGAACTTAAAGAGAAATTAAATGAAATACTTGATTTTATTTTCATATTAATTATCACTTCACCATGGTGTGAACCTATTTAGTAAGATACAATAATGGTACTTTTGTGAATAAATTCATTTATTATAGATCACACAATAAAATTACTCTCATAACATTGTATATGATTCCTTATTTTGATGGTTTTTTCCGAATTTGGGTGATATTTAATTTTTCAAGGACTGACCTTAGGTTTGGGTATGATCAACTGAATTTAAAGGTAGAATAATTTATAAGGATAACATGTTAGACTAAGTATGATCATTATGATTTTATAGATTTTTGGAATTTGTTTATGAATAAAACCACTATATTTATGGATCTCATGAAATGTTTTTTCATAAATATTTTAACAAATTTATGGTAATGATTATTGATGAAATTATTTTATATTTTAATTATTGTAGGGATCATTGTAAACATTTAATATATTTATATATAATATAAAAAAGATATGTTGTATAGAAAATTTATTAATTGAGAATCTTTGTTATATTAGATTTAATTCCCTGGTTATTGTGTAACTAAATATGGCATAATAGTTGATCTTGCTAAAACCAAAGAGGTATAATATTGGAAAAGACATACTGATGTCACATATATTCTAGGTTTATCTATTGACATTAATAAGTTGTGAATGTTTTTTTTCTAGTGACACTTCATTGAAGGAAATTGGTTTTTCTTCGATGAAATATGATCAGCCAATTACATTTTTATCAAGTGAATCAAAATTTGGGGAATAGAATTATCCGATTTGTGACCTTGAGCACACAATAATAGTTATTAATACAATAATTGGCTCAATCATCTATATCAAGAGAAATTTGATATGTATAGTAATCATAAAAAATTAAAATATATATCCAATCATAAAGAGTTGATCATTTTGAAAATAAGGTGGATGGAAAATAAAAAGGATTATTATTTCATGATTAACTATCATCCATGTAATGAAAATAATGTAAATATTCTTTGAGCTAAAATTACAATGCATCATTAACCACCAATCATATAGAAAATGAATAAAAAATTAATGATTTTGGAATATTATTTTGGAGGTTGTGTATCCAAAAGTCAATTATCATTTGGATCTGGTGTAAATATAACCATATTTTTCAAATAAATAAGAATCATGAGTAAGAAGAGTGCAATTTGAATGAAATAATAGAATCAGTTGCATAATGTTTCCTGAGTTTATTTGTGATAAAGGATGTGTTTTATGATTTAAAAAGAGGATTCATATACCATGTGATTTTTTGTTGAAAAATTAATTGTCGAAAAAAGCTCATAACTCTTTGTATTACATTCACTCTGAATGAACTGTAATGTATAGAACCATTCGAGAGTATTATTAGTGGGAAGTAATAAAGAATGATTTTGATAATTAGCATGAATTATTTAAATTTTAAAAAGGTTAATGATAAATAAATATGATCATAGTGGATAATTAAACCATTCCAATACATAAATGGAAATTTGAGAAAATATCCATGGGGATTGTGGTTGGATTATAAAAGAAATAGTGTGGTTATAAATCTATTTAGGTTATTACTAATAATTTTAATATACCTATTAATTTTATATTTACCTGAGAAAATATTTCTTTGATTCATCTTTATAGGATCTATCTTAAATATATTTTTTGTTTATATGGATTTCCACACCCTAGTGTATCTAATTTTTATCTCACGTATACATTCAATTTTTGGAAAGTGAATCCAAATTTGTTAGGTACAAGGTTAATTTTCATTACATATTTTCACCTTCAATTTGATGGAATGTCAGAGTGTATAATTCATATATTTTTGGATATTTACTAACCCATATAATTAAATTATTACGGATTTTATGATCAACATATTTCATTAACATAATTTCTTAATAATAGTTATTTTCATTCTTGTTTATAGATGGAATCATTTGAGTAATTTCACAAAAATAAATTTCAGAAACAATCACTTAATGAAGAAGTCAATATGAAATAATTTTTGGGATTATATTTCGTGGATTATAATGTTTATGTTGTAATGATCATTCAAAATTATACCTATGATAATCATAGAGAAGGAAAAAGAGTTATATGCGTAACTTGATAAAAAATATTTGTTTTGACATAGGAGAACATTATTTTCCTAAAATACCTCTATGGAATAATATGAAATGTTTTGTTAAAAAAGGGATATTTATTGGATATTTTTTTATTAATATAATTCTTGATAATGTGGGATTAGTTTCTTATAAAATATTGTTACCTATGAATTTTTCCTAGTTACATTATGTGATTCAGGAATTGTTTTTATGGTAATATGTATCAGATGCATCTCATGTTTTGATCCATGAATTAGTTCAGTTAGAGGAGAATATTTCCTATGATAAAAATAAATTTCAGATTCTATATTTTTAGAACATTTTTATTGGAATAATTTGACTTAGTTGGTTCATTTTTCTGGAATTATTATATGATGGAATCAAAACCATGCGAATATGAAAAGACCATAAGAAAAAAATATCCCCACCATTTTCTTATATAATAAAATCTCATAAAAACAATTTAATTAAGGGGGATACATGTGACAATCTAGGTAATGTTAATAATAATACATTCCATTTTAGTTAATGTTTGTAATAAAAATATTTTGACTCAAATTATATATAATAATTATTTAGTTTAAAATGAAATAATTTGTTATTATAAAACTGTGTTATATAAAATATATGTTTTTATTTAACTGTAAAATTTTAGATTTTTGAATATTAAATTGATTATATGGAATTAATTTTTGAAAAGGGAAGGTAACAATTTTGTTATGTGTAATATCTCTGATTCTTCTAAAATGGGTTTTTTTTATTTTAATAGTGGAAAACATAGAGTTTTCCAATAACATAACTTTTCCATTTATTTTTTATTCAAATGGAACCATATTATTTTGATTTAGTTTTAAATTCACATATATCACATTTTTGTTATAATCCAATAATTTTTTTGTATCAATTCTACTGAGTATATTTTTATTGTAAATATTTTTTGTTCTTAAAATGGAATTTTTCTAAAAAACATTTTCATGGTTTTACACATATTTAAATTAATGGAAATTATTATCACCTATCGGAATTGAAATTTTAAAAATAAATTAAATATTTTGGATTATAATTTTGATATTATTTAATATGTTCCATATCATTTTTAGTCATTTTGTTTTGTTAGGATAGAATTTTTTTTTCATAGAGACAATGGTTAAAATGTTAAAAGTGGGGGTTATACTATGGTAAAATGAATAAAATTTCAATAAAATTGACTTAAATTGATTATATGTGTGTAATTATAATATGACCTAAACTATCATCACATCTTTACCATATTTATTCCACATTACCATTATAAATTCATTCATAATATTTTAATGTTATTATTATTTAAAAGAATATCAGTACTCTAACCTAGAAAAGGAAATATACTCTCCTCACATCTCCATACACGTTGAGAATCCTGACTCTACCAAGGCCTTACCATATGACTCACCAACATCTTATACATTTCATAGATATTTTTTCCGCCCAAAAAATGAATACAAAAATCCATAAGGTTCTTTACAAAGGTGAATATCCAAGGAAGAGGTATATGTTCTAACCATAATCATTCATGTTTCTTTCTTTTTAATACCTATCTAAATATTAATTAACCATCTCATTATAATGATATCAATATTATTACTATAATTATTTTTATCATATTGATGTATTTTCCATTACCTACCTCTGTTCTATCTAGTAGAATATAATGATGTTTCTCATGCGTCTGTGCGGACTACTAGGAACCTAAAAATACATACTTTATTTTTCATAATATCCTTAAAATGGTAAATATATATAATAATTTATTTAATTTAATTTATATTTATGATTAAATTGTGATTATATAAATATAAACTATAATATAAGTTTGATATCTCCCAAATATTAGAAAATGGAAATTCCACTAGTGTGTACAAATGAACCTATTTATTCATGAATAACGTTTCTCACTTTGTAACATGAATATACATGGATGGTTCTAAAATATAATTTAATAAATAAATATTTTCTTATGATATAATTATTCTCTATCAATTATTTTGAAACAATTATGATCTGTTTGGACCCCATTCAACACACCAAAATTGTTATAAAACAAACAACATGTGATTAATAAATTTAATAATGGAAAAAATGAAAATAAATAGAATTATAATAAAATTATAAAATTATAAAAATTTCTAATGTAAATAAAAAATTATGTTTCTTATTAAACAATGTAAAAGTGATATATTGAATGTTAGGACTCAAGGTATGATATTTTTCATTAAAACCATTATTTAAATGTTTTAATGTATTCCCATTATATATCCATATCATATAAAATGAATAAATAATGATATTATTTATAATCAACAGGAATTTATAATAAAATTTTAAAATACCATTGAATTTTTAAATAAAGGATTTAAAGAGTAATCATTTTACTATTTTTTATACATGTGAATTTTAACATTCTCCAAAAAGTGGAGAAGAATTTTTTAATGTTTAACTCATGATCACTTTTCATAACAATATAGTCTTTATTCAATATAAATAATCATATTTATGTTTTCATAGTATTATAATTCCAATTAAATATAAATTTTTGGTGAATATTTAATTTTATATTCTTATCATAGAAAATGATATATCTTTTAATTTTTATAGGACAACATTGGTCCTTATGTTTAGGGTTTCAAATGAATATTTTCATTAAATTTTTAAGGAAATTACAATACAAAAAGTTTTTTGTTTATTTAATGGTTCTTGTTCATTATATTTGAAGATGTGTGGGTCTGATATATCCCTCCAATGCAATGTATAATGATATGTTCTCTAGAGTAGATATTCTATAAATAATCAGGTATGATATTCAATTATAAGGGTTGATGGAAGGGAAAATATCTAGCTTGTAGTAATGGTAAGGTATCACAGTTCATACATGGTTTATAATGGTTCATTTTATTCTTATTAGAACTCATTATATTTTATGAGGTAAGAAGATGAACTCAATATTAAAAGAATGCCTCATTATCTTTTAAAGGTGAAAAATTTTAATTAAATGAAATTTATTCAGGAGTTCTCATTTTTCCCATATGAATTTTATGATTACGATTTTCCATTTATGTTGACTTATAAAAAATTTTATAAATAACAGTACCTAAAGTAATAAATATCATGAGTTTTTGAATGATTATTCAACAAAAAATTAATTGTTTAAAAGAAAATATTCCTTATGGATATTCTTATTTTTTCAATTAATTAACATGTTTCCGTCATCTTTTATCTATTAGTTATAAAATTTTGATCATAATATGTTTGAATATTTTTTTTTCACCGGGCCTATAGATATGTAGAAATAATAAAAAGGATAATACGTCATTATCAAAGGAATGTATTGAATGAAAAAAAGTGCCCTGAATGAATCATGTGTCTAAACATACAAACCAATTTTTTGAAAAAATGTACACTATGTGGATGTTTCCTTATTATTAAATATATTTTCCACTAATCATCTAAAAATTTAATCTTAAAATAACCTACAAATGATATAAAGTGAAAATCATATTATTAATCATTTAATTATGGGTTTATTATATCAGAGACTTTATAGTAAACCTTTAATAGATGAGAGAATTAACATGTTGTGTTGGAAGTACTTCTATCCAAAAAAAAATTCAATGTGATTGAATATCCAATAATACCCATATGGATGAAACTTTGTTATAACTCTCATAATGCGACTAGAAGACATTATTTAATCTTATCAACATTGTACATGTAAGAAATATTTATTGAGTACATAATGCTTATAACAATCCTTTATTGTTAAATATTCCAACATTATACATATCTAATTTATGATAATTGAATGAATTGCAAAAAATACAATAAAAAAATGATTGGTAAAATAATATGACCCATTATATTTGTTATTTATTCAAATATTGAAAATAGTTTGTGAATATGTTATTTCAATTTTCTTATATGTCCCCCAATTAAAAAAATATATCATTCCAATATATATCATTCCACATTTTCATTTTATTCTAACCCCTATAATGAAAATTAGTTCAATTAACGTAAGGGATATTATGGTATCAATTATATAAATGAAATGTGCTATCAATGATATTTCTTTATATCTACATGATATATGATCGGTTTTGAATATAATATGGTCTTATCCAGATAATATGGATTTCTATTTACTCAAGAAATATGATACTAACAAAGAATTCATTTTTATAAATCTTATGACATTTAGGATGATACAAAATAGAAACACGAATTCACATGATACCTATTATTATAATAATTCTCATGAAATATTTTCAATCTAAAATTCATACACTCATCTTAAAACATAAGTTAAAAATATTCAAAATAACTGGTAGTATTATCATTTAAAATATCAAATATATATTTACTATTTTTTAATATATAGTTAGTTAAAATTAATAACTTTCCAAAAATATTGTTAATTATTTTATAATTATTATGATATGACACATTATCATTGAATTTAAAGGAAAAATTAATGAACCTTATAGAAATATATATTTATATAATTTGAATGAGGATATTATCTATACATATATTTAAATTTCTCATGCTAATGGGATAAAATCTATCTCTACATAATCAAGAGTAATATTTTCATCAAATAATATATTGGACCAAAATATTGATACTAAAAAAAGATAGTAACATCTAATCCATTATTAATTATTTATAGATGGCTAAACATCATTAAGGGTAATAATTGTTCAACAAATAGGATTCATGATAACAATTTTTAGTTCATTTCCTACAGGTGTATTTTTATCTAATATCCATGTTTTGAAAACATACTAATTTTAGTGACCTCTCCCATGATAACATACATAACATTACATTCCATGGAATGGTTTCCCAAAAAAAAAATTATAATGATGGCGGTATGGTTGAACTATTATTTTCATTAGTGAGTGAAAAATGATAAGAGATTATACAAAACATGATTACCCATTCCCATTCCGCTCATGCTTAGAAATTTATCTTCATTCTATATAAATCTGTATCACATTTAGTGTCATATTTTTGAGTTATGGTATTCTTAAAATAATCAACAACTTATTTTTATATAAAATTCATCCTTACATCAACTATAATAGAAAATATATATTAGAAGTCAATAATAATATTCTATATGATTTCTTCTTGAGATAGGAAATGGAACAAGAAATCCTAACAATTTTTTCCAACCTTCTTTCAAATTCCAAACATATATACTTTAGTTTTAGATCATTATATTTTCAAAACCTCTCATGAAATTTTATTTCTTATTAAGGTTAAATATTTTATTTCCATTTATAATTATCATAATCATGTTATTTTTCTTTCATTCTATCATTTCTATTTTTTGGATAATGAACTTACATTCATTTGATTTATGTTAAACTTTGTTGTAGTTACCACATGGAATCATATGAATGTCTTTTTATAGACTAGTACTCTTGTTTATTTAAAGAGTAAATTATTTATTTTGAATCATTTTTATTTTATAAACACCAACACACATGGATTGTTTCAAATATTCTATAGTGTTCCATATTATTCTGTAATAGAATATGAAATTTATTTTTAGTGTGGAATCAATCTTGTACTTCTTGGGTTTACATTGAATTAAATTATTATTTTGGTTATAATATATGAGAGTATAAGAAATATTATTTCCTTGAATTTTATTTGACACATGTTATCTTCTATATTTACAACACATGAAACATGATTAATGGATTTATAATATAATTTTTTCTTCACCATGATATATCTTTATTTTTCACCCATAAAAAAATTTATTACATTAAAATACTTCATAGATGAATATATTTTTGTCCTTATAATTTTCTATTTTATTCAACACAACCTTACTCCTCATGATATAAGTTTCCATTTCCTTACACAGAATGAAATATTATATTGGACTGAAATATACTTCTTCTCAAACCTTCCATGAAACCTATAATATTCCACAAAAATTAGTTTAATTTTTTTAACTAAAGTCAATCCAAAAATTTATTTCTCATTATTGTTTAATGTTCTAATTTTTATTTGGGCTTCATTTTAGGGAAAAATATTTTTACTCGATCTCATCCACCATAAACGTAGTTGTGGGTTAATCATCAATTTTACACATTCATTTTTAAATAGATATCTTTTTAATATATGTCTTGTGTAATAAATTAGAATTAGAATACAAAATATTTTAGAGAGTCTATGGTGATTTTTTATTTTAGAATAAAATATTTATATCTTTACATAAATCTTGACTCTTTATTCTTGTAAATAGAGGTATTTTATATTAAGAAATATCCTTGTAATTTTGAGTGGTTATTGTTCCTCTCTTATATTATTCTGAAAATATGTCTTGATCCTTTTTAAAATTTTGTAGTGCTACTATAGGCTCATGAAATTTAAGATTGATTATGTATTAATCACCATATATTTATTTCATTTTTCTATCACACAATCATTTCAACTTCTTAGCATAGTTCTCATGATAGTCATTCTCTTCTTGAATCTCTTGAAATGAGTGGGTAATATATTATATTCTCATAGAATTATTTTCAGTTCTTATACATTTAATTCAATAGAAGACATTTTTTAGTCCAATTCATGGGACTTTTCATTATGAACATTAATTATTTCCGTTATTTCATGAATTGTATTCAGTTTTTCATCCTCAAATCTAAAGAATATTTACTTGAACCCTATATTCATTTAAAAAATGGATTATATTTATTTGTAAATTTTTAATCATGTAAACACATTTCCCCCCAAAACCATCTCTATACCATTGCAATAATATCCAATATGTGTGATATCCACCTAAATAATCATAATTGTTCACAAAATAATGTAGATTTTTTCCTTTGGTAAATTATATATAAAATGTTATAAAGAACATATTGATTCATCATGTGGATCCTCATTATATTGATCTTCACCACATGTGATTTTTTATTCTAAAGGATTGTAATGTTAATATATTTATATAACCTCATATTCATGTGAAAAACATTAATACTTCAGGTAGAAAGGTTTTCCATATTATTGAAAAATGATTATTTTCTAAAATTTATCCTTTTAGGGTAAAATCTTATTCCTTTGGATTTGAGAATGAGAAAAGTTATTTTTCATCATATTTTCATAATAAGTATTCCTTATCATAATAATTTCCTCTAATTGATGTATTGTAAATATATATAAAATAATGAACTATTATATGAATTCCATCAATAAGTAGAGAGTTATTATCCACCTCGTCCTATGATGAGGATTTTCTCAATTTCATTTCTTCTGTTATACTATCATTATTTAGTGTATTGGAAGGAATATCTTCCATTTTTTCATTAATATTTAACTCATAATCTTCATAAAATTTTCACATCATAATGAGTTTTATATGGGAATATAAAAACTTTTAAAAATATTTAAATATTAAAATTCATTATATTGATGTGAATCTAGTCATAGATGAAACCTAATTAATTGATTGAACAAGATAGTAACAATTGGGGTATATCGAAAACCGTAATTGATTTTGGAATAATATTAAATAATTATGAAATTTACCATTATTTATAACTACAATTCTTTAGTAAATGTATTTCACACCATTTAACCCAGCTTTTTTACATGAATACATATAAATAGGAAACAATAAAAAAATATCACTACGACTTATTAACAAAGTCCACCTAATAGATAGATTACTATGTCCGTAGTGTGTTTTTTATATTATCCCACATATGCATAGATAATATTTTATAATCATGAAATATTTTCATTATGGATATTTCCTTGGATCCATATTACTAGAAGTAACTAAGTACAGTGCAGCCACCAAACTGCAATTCATGACATAAAACCTACCATACTGTTCTCTACAAAGTAAACATAATATTGGCATTTACTTCAGGATGTATGATCATTTATGTTTCTAGAGCATCTATAATATTTTTTAATAGAACAAATTTTTAGCCTCTAACTGCAAAAATTTTATTGGTTGCCTCAAACTTCTTCAAACCTTATGATATATCAATATTATATGTTAGTATCACTCACTAATTCATCCTAAATAATGATCTATTATAGTAATATTTGATTTTCAATTCCTATTCACATTCTAAAATTAATATAGATTATCTCCCATATAGTTGTGTAAAATTTATTCATTTCTTTGACATAAAATATATTATAGGTTATAGAAATATTGGGTCTCATTTTACAGTCACGTAATGTATAAGAATTTTGTATTGCGGTCTCTCCACCACACAAATTAACCTTCATTTCTCACCTATTTTATATCTTGAGTAATTTTAGAGTATTTTCATATAATAAAATTAAATATATCTCTTGAAATATGTTATTATGATATTATCCTCAATTATCATTCAATCCTAATCAATAATTCTATTTAACCTGATATAAAATAACCATGAGACAATGCAATATTTTTTTTTCAAAATTTACTTAATAATGTGATTGTTTATTTTATCAATAGTAGAGTTTACATTCTTGTGTACAGATTGTCATTTTATAACCACTCTCTTTGTTAAGCTTGTGAATCCTTACATTATGTTAAATCAGAATAGTCATGGAGTGGATGTTTCCTTGTAGAACAATAGTCTCTTGAATTCCAATACCATATTTGGATATTATGTCTCTTCAAATACCTTCATAGTATTTGTTTTGTCTTCGTGGTGAAAAATTCTCATTCTATTCAACCATATTGATCACCAATGATTTAATTTTGTTAAATAAATATTATATCATTTAATTATAATTTAATGTCACTACATATATGAACATTTTAATCCAATTTAATATTATTCAACATTCTTCATTCTAAATATCATTCTAATTAATAAATCACACATAATATATATGATATCTTATTAATAATAGCGTATTTAATCCCAAAATTTTATCAGACTTGTATGTAATATCTTTTAAATGTTAAATATCACTTATATGAGTTCTATATGTATTATTCATTGTTGTGATCCTTTGATTTTATATTATTTTGGAACTACTTATATATATGATGTTGTACTTCATACATGTCTTATGTAATACTTCTTACATTGCTTTATTTTAGCCAATATATTATTTATTCCTTGAATTATATTACTTATCCCATGTGTGATGTCCTCCTTTACCAAATTTAAATGAAAATATCATCAAACTTATTATATATAAACTAGAAACATCTTATGTATCATTAATATATTATACATAATTTCTTTTTTATATTTTCCAAAACACTATAATTTAATAATTGTATAATATATTCTTAATGTAGTCTCAACCACTTCAAATAACATTTTAATATCTTCAACTCATATTCAGTCAGTACTCTAAAAAATTAAATGAATAAATTATCATGTAATTATTAATTAAAATATTTCATTATTATTCCACTTCCTCAACTAAGATTTTAATTTATTATTTTAAATCAACATATGGGTATCTTATCTGATCAATATTAGTCATGAAAATGTTATGATAAATAAAATGTAAAACATTAACTATATTTTTGACTACTTCATAGAGATATAGAATATACCAATATCTACACAGTAGGGAACTAATACCGCATCAAAATCATAAAATCCGTCACAATCATATCTTACGAAAACACGTTTTTCTTATAGTCCTAAAACTTAATATCACAACATAAACTATTTTTCAAATCATCATCAAGGATAAAAAATACCAATATATATAATAAATCAATATAAATCTATGTTTTGTTAAATATTATTGAACAGATTGAACACACAGAATACGACACATGATCCTTAATGAGATATCAGGATCTTTTCTAGTATTTAACAAAATATAGAATCAATATTTAATGGTCGTATTAAATAAATAAAATAAATTTTACTTGAGAATAAATCAATAGTAACCCATTAATGGTATAACCATTCTTATAAATTTTACAACTAGGAAATAATAAATTCCTCAATCCAGTCAGAATAATGCATATTGAAAACACGACTTGGGAACATCATGATTCTACTAATATATTATTCTTCTATATATTGATATCATGAATATTTACATTATTATCATTGATAATAATTAAAAATCACTAGAAAACTACATAATGTGATTCCAATAGTCATTACTCTAATATCATAGTTATTTATGTAGTCTATATTGGAAATCATGTCATGCATGACTCATTGATATCTATGTGAATTAAACTTTGACAAAATCCATCATATGAATAAAAACTCAACTATATTCTTTAGGTATCCTAATTCAAAGAGTTTTACCACTATGTTCCACCCCAATATCATTAAAGGGCTTGATTACCTAACTCTTAGGATTATCAAGTTGAACTATGAATTGCACAAGATAATCCATTGGAACCTTGCTTTGGTGGAACCTTCCCATTTGAATAATCAAGGTCTTGACATGTGTTTTTTTAGAAGGGATCTCACCTATAATATTTCAATTGGGTTCTTTTAGTGTCATAAACATTTAATATATTTTATAAGAATATTAAATATTTTATAATTATGTCACATAAAATTTTCATTATCTCATTAATTATTTGTTTATGATTACATGTTTCTAATGATAGTGTTTTCGAATCTCTATTACTTCCACATTATGAAAATGTTATACAATTATTAATGTGATCCTCTTTAAAAAACTAATAGTTTTTGTTCCTCACCATATAATTGAAGCCAAACATATTTCAATATATCCAATAATATTTTATTTATAATTTATTTGAAAATCATTTCATTACATGGATTAGAACAATATGAAATTGAAAATTTGCACTTGAGTATGCTTGAGGCCACATATAGTCAATCCCCATTTCCCTTGTATGAGGTATAAACCTCCATTCATGTGGGATTCATTTCACCAAAATATCCTTACCCAAGGTCACTTTAGTCATCCAAAATTTTAGTTTCATCATAAAATAAACACTAAAAATTAATAAACTATAATAAATATATAATATTAAATTAATTACTATAATACAGTCTAATGTAAATGTAGATAAAAATTGAAACTTATTTTTTCATGCTTAAATACAATACATGACATAAAATTGATAAGAATCAATTTTTCATATGAATTAGTACATAAAAATTGTTATATTTTTTTAAATAATTTATAAAAATTTGTATTTAAAAGGAACAAATGATTAAAAAACATTTTATTTAATTAATTTACATGAGATATTAATTCTAACACCCTGTGATGTTAAAATAGGAACATCATGTTATATAGCATGTATGCCAAGAAAAATAAATCTCAAAATAGAATATAACACCTTGAGACATTGCAATTTATTTACTTTTAAATAAATTTAATCTCCTTGGTTTCTTTTCATGCACAAAACAAAATAATTATTGAAAACAGGTTACTCCATTAAAATATTATTTAAACATGACCATTAGAACATATTAGTTAGAATGAAAATTATGAATTAAACTGAATAAATTATGATAATATTTTTTAAAACATTTTTAAATAAATTCAATGGATATATATTTATTATAAATTAAAGAAGAATCATTTGAATGAAAATTACACTTTCTCTAGAAAACTGAATTTTTCGAAAGGGTTATTGAGTCCTACATTACACATAAAAATAAAAAATAATTTCTACCAATTTTTTAATATTTATTTATTGAAATAAATGTATTTTTTGAAATATAATGTGAGCAATTATCATAGGGTGATTTTTTTTTGAATTTTTTGAGAAAATTTATATTTTGATGAATAATGAAAGATACATATTTTTATTAAAAAGTCAATTTTCATTAAAATTAAATTCATAGATAAATTATATTTTAATATTTCTAATGTATAATTAATTTAATTATATTAAAATTTAAATAATTTAGGTAATTTTAATGGATTTAATATTCAATTAGGATATAATAACTTTTTAATATTTTGAATGTTTTTTTTGTGAAAATCCCATTATTTCGACGTGTTATGAGTTTAATTTAAAATTTAATTCTTCCACATATGTTAGATTAATTTTGAAAAATGGAGAAAATATATTTAATTAGAATAATATAAATTTTATAATATGTCATAATTTTTGTTTTCTATAAATAATGGAATAGTTAATAAAAATTAATTAAATGGTTCCAGTAAAAGTTGGTTTCCTAGTTGGGTTATAGTAAACATATATGCTTTAAAATGACCTATAATGATATAAAAAAGCATTTTTATTTCTATATTTCATCCTTATCACCTCTATATTTTAGGAATGACCCATTTTGGGGACTTTTGGAGGGAGAAACCATTTATGCAATTGATTTTTTTCAATGAATCGCTACTCTGTCCTCTCCCCCAAATATAGAAGGCCAACCACTCTCTCATATTCAAAAACCCAAATACCTTTTTAACTTCCAATAAATGTAAAATTATATTCCTTATACACCTCAAAAAAATCATAGTTTTCATTTTTATTAAAAATAAAATTTAGGAAGGCATTATGTTAAACTTAAAGAGGTACCCCTAGGGTGCATCTTAGTTGGTAGCGGCCCTACGGGGTCTCGATGAGGTCTCGGGTTCGAGTCTCGCAGAGTTCTTCCCTGTCAGTATTGTAAGTATTTTCTTGTATTTCCCCCTCCCATGACCGTTGTAATAATAAACATAAAGAGGCTTACTGAAGAAGTGGTAATGTTGTTAACCATACATTTTCATCTTGTTGATTTTTTTAAATCCTTTTCATATTATTAAAATATGATAAAATATTAACACTACTATTCAATATATAATGAAATGTTATTATTATAATGGTATAAAATAATTCTATCTATACTTTCATCAAATGAGAAATGAAATCGTTGATCGTGTTGAAGGAGATTACCTCCTCATGAAATCATGTAATTCATAATGCATAACCACCAATCATGGATGGTTAGGATAATAGAATAAACATATTTATATGATTTTAAAGAAATTATTAAACTTGAATAATTATTATATCTCATAAACCTTCTGAATTATCATTTCATGGGGATATGATAATGTATCTCATATATATAGTGGACAACAACCTAATGAAACTACGTGATTTGATTATTATATTAAAATTTAAAAAGAATATAGTAAGTAAATTGTTAATCAATAAATGTTTTATTTATGGTTAAACCATCCATATAGATTTATAATAACATAGATTACTTCATACCCAACAATATTTGTGAAAATAATAACGTCGTTGGGGGATACGTGTGGACTATCACCTCTACATAGATATTAGAGAGGTTTTCATTTTATTTTTACATGCAGGTTAAAAAGGATTTATTTTATAAATATTAATAATGTTAACATAATTATATTGAATAATTAAAGGTTTCATAAAATTAATTTTCCATTTTTTCCATCTATCAATAAAATTGATGCATCATTTATTGGTATATATGTCCTGTAGTCTATATGAACGGTGTGATTCAGTTTCTACCATAAAATTATATGAATTATTCTGAATACATATAAAATGAATATATATAAAATTTCTATCATTTTAAAAATTATTTATATGATATATTAATGAATAATTTAAAAGGATTAAAATTAGAAGACAAAAAAACATGAAAAACGAAGCAATTATCAGTCGAAAGAGTGATTTTAACAAAGAATTGTTATTTATCAAGTAATATAAGACTAAAATAAATAAAATATGGTTTGAAATATTTTAATTATATTTTATAATAAATTTAAAATGAACCTATATTCACTACACATGTATATCAAACACAAATGATGGAAGTTAGACCTAAGGTAATAGTTTCTCATCTTACATTAATTTTCATGGTTCATATGATATATTCAACACTTATTTATTTGGGTGGTGTATATACATCCCATTTAGATATTTTATATCATGAATATATTAATCTTAATTTTAATTAATTTTAGATTTTATATTATCCCTCTTTGGGTCTTATGAATGAAACATTCCCAAAATAATAACGTTATATTTCATAATATTATCATTTTTCATGATTGTTTAGGTGTAATTCTTCCATGGGGGGATTATTTGATTTTCATTAAATTCAATATATTTTATTCTCCCTTGGTTATATATAAAATTTTTCATCTAATATTATTATTTTCCATTTAGTTTTTATATATAATGATGGAAGAAATGTTTTAACAAAAATCCAACATTATTAATCTATTAGGTTGAAAATAATATCCTTAAATACAATATTTTCATCAAATGTTTTCATTTTTTTAATTCAAAAATGATTTATTATATTAATTTTTAATTATTTTTTACATATTAGACCATCATTAATATAATGTTGAAATTTTTTTAATTCAAGAACCATTTTAATTCTACTAAACATGTGAATGAAATATTTTATTTAAAGTGTACAACTTGATTGGAATTTCTAACAATCAAAACCAGTCAATGTGTTAATAAATATTTTATATTCTTAAAATTTTATTAATAGATAAAAATATTTTAAAAATATTTTACGAACTTATGGTGTTGAATAAAATTAAATTTGAAAAAGGAATTTTTCATCACGATTTTTTTGAAAACATAGTTATGGTATTTCTATTCACTAATGAAATTAATAATTTATTATAATTTTGATACATTTTAGATATATTTAATTTCCTTATTCATTATAATTTATAAATTGGTTTTATGATATGTTTAACAAGGATGATATATTTAGATACCATTCTCTATATTACACTGAGTGGTTTACGGTTGTATCACCCCATGATTTTGACATAATATTATTTCTTCTAACATCCAAAATGTAATGAAATATTGAACATATATGAGAATGTAACACACCAATGAATTTCATATATATATATATATATATATTAAAATTAATTTATTCTATTCAATAGCTTGCAGAACACATAACTCCAGGAAAATTTTAATCGATAGCATATTCAACAAGAAACACCGATTTGAAACGACCAATGATATATATAACCACTAAAACATAGCCCTCATATAAGTGGTAATGAATAATATTAAAAAAATTATGAAATATATATATATATATATATATATATATTTCACACTCAATAAAATATATTAATAATTTTTTAGTAAATAATCAATTAATTTATAGTAATGTGATTTCATTCCTAAAAAATATATTTTATTCAAAAATGAATTTTTATTTTATCTCCAGGAAAGAATAATATAATTTTTTTGACTTGTAGAAAATTAATTTTAAAAAATTAACTCAATTTATGTAATTGGATTGTCAAAAATATCATTAGGTGTGATTTAGTTATTTTTCAGAAAATATTGATTCTTCGAGGAATAATGTACCAAAACTTTTTTGTATAATTGTAAAAAACTTTTCTGTAATTATTAATTAAAATGTAACAGAAATAATTAAATATTAAAACAATTTTAATTAATAATTATTTTGTTACATTTAATAAAAATAATAACTTTTTTAATCAGTATTACGTGGTATTTTAGTATATGATTTTTTCTAGAAGGGACTTTTCTGAAAAATGTTTCAAAGTACATAATGATTATGAATTATAATTTATTAAAATAAAATATAATTAGAAATGATTTTTTTTATTTTTTTAAATATATATCAATATATTTTAGTTGATATTAAAAAAAATATTTTTGTCTGAGAATGAGTTATTATAAAATCTTATTCTGTTGTTCAAAAAATAATGTTCTTGAAGACCCGTTTTATCACCACCTCTACATGATTTGATTTAATATCTTTTTCCACATATATAAAATTTATTTCAATAAATAAATTTTTGTTTTTTAATCAGAGTGTAAAAATTATAATATGGTAAATTTTTGATAATTTTATGAAATGATTAAATTTTTTGATGAATACTGAAAAATTCTATATTTTAGTTGTAAAATTATTTTTTTTGTTTAATTTATTAAAAAAATAATATTATATTAATTTTTTTTGAAAAATAAATTCAAATATATAACTATTAATCAAATATATTTCATTGGCATAAATTTCATTTTTGTATTAGATAGAAAACATTAATAACTTTTGAACATATTTTCTTTAGAAAGCCACTTTCTCATCGCATCTGTTGGATTAATTTTAATATATATTTGTTCATGTCATGTGAATTTAGGTTTTTAAGATTTATTCAATATTTTTAATCAAAATAAATAATATTATATACTATATACAACTTAATTTCTGAAAAATGTTAACAGTTAAAGTAGAAAAAATTCATTACAATGTTTATGGTAAAAATGTTATTACAATGGTTAAAAGAGAAAGATAATTCAAAAAATTACATATAAACATTTACAAAAATGATTTGGTGGACATATTAAGACCATAAAGCCTATATGTTTGGAGAATGGTCAGTTTGTGTCCCTTTTGACATTTAAAAAACAAGGAAGAACTCACTTCTTTTCAACATTATCACTTGTGTCCTCTACCCCACTTATTAAAGGCCACCCATATTCTCTCTTATTAAATCAATTAAACCTATGGGTATTGGAAAAAAATTTCATAGATCACTTCTCAAGTTATCTCATATAATCTTAGAAGCCTTATATTGGTCAGGATGAGATCCTAGTAATTTCTTTGGGGTAAACCTGTGGAGGATACACACAGAAGAGATAATATTCATCAACTAGAATTAACATTTTATTTCATTCTCCACATCCATAAATTCTTCTTAAATCCTATTTATATAATAACCTAATTATATTACATATATATATATATATATTATTTTAATTTAATAGCCTAAATATTTTTTCCGTTTTTATCAAATGGGTTATGAAATCATCATTTATGTGTACGGTAGACTACCACATAGTGAACTTATGTCATTTGTTTTTCCATTACCACATCTCACAGTTTGATATGAAGATGGATCTAAATATTAAATATTATATTTATAACCTATTTATACATGTGGAGTTGTTATATCATACATTACTTTTTTACATTTTCTAATGTATTGGATATGATAATGTCACAGATGTGTGTAGCGAACTACCCTATCAAGAAGCGATGTGATTAATTTTTCTCTAACATATAAAATAGAAGGTAATAAGGATAAATACATTGAATATATGTTATATGAATGAAATTATTATGAGTTTAATTACATATTTATCAATATATAATTATGATATATCCTTTTATTTCTTACCTTTTCACTAATTGAAAAAATGAAATCGTCGTTCGTGGATGTGTGGACTACCTCCTCTAAGGGTTGTGATTCCTTTTCTCATCACCACATAAA
The DNA here is from genome assembly GCA_963277665.1 of Viscum album. NCBI lineage: Eukaryota > Viridiplantae > Streptophyta > Magnoliopsida > Santalales > Viscaceae > Viscum > Viscum album. The sequence continues at coordinate 1,723,955,599 of OY728152.1, read as the reverse complement.
AATAATGATATATATAAGTTTATAAAATTTATTATTATGGTATTTTTATATAATTACAATTATAAAATAATAATTTTTACTTACCCACTTTTATTAATGATAATGGAAAAATAGAAACATTTCATATGCGTACGTAAGACCTACAATCTCCATTATAATAACGTACTTAATCTAAAAAAACCAATATTCACGATCAGTCAGAAAATTATAATTTATATATATTTATTATTATTTTTTTATTTTTTTATTTGGGATATTATTTAACAATATAACATGTACAAGAGATGGAACATTCAAAAAAAAATCACTAAAACGAAATAAGGAAACTAACACTCAAAAAATGAAAATAAAGAATGATTATTAATGAACATACGATCTATTTTTATAAAAGGATCACATATGAAATTAAAAAAATTTATATGGTCATTAATAAGTTATTTTTTTTCCTAAACCCCCATACAAGAGGAGAAATCATGATCAACCAAATGGAATCATGATGAAAGGGTTTTATCATCTAACATTAATTTATAAGAGATATATTCCATATTAACCATTAATTTATGTTTTGTTGTTTATATAATGTCATTGAATGTATTTTAATATTATCAAAAAAATTATTTGGATTTTAATTTCATTTTAGGATCTCTCATTATTGGGGTTTATGGTTTCACATATACTCGTGTAGAAAGGTAATTTTGTCACAATTTCACCACTTTGAGATGTTTGTTATGTTATACACCTATCTAATTTTAAGAAGAATACATAAATCCCCTTTTACATGTTATATCAAGAATATCCTTATTTATAGGATATTATATGATTCATTTAATGTTTTTATTTCATGGGAATTATGATTCAATGTAACCAAAGTTGTAAGTGTCTTTTGTTACAATCTTATCATTTATCGAGATTTTGTTTGATTATGTCCCAAATATTTAAAACATGTAATTATCATGACTAATCTTCTAATTTTTTAATTTATTAAAATTTAATTTTAATTTTTTATTTCTATATATTTATATTTATAATGATTAAAAATGTGTTTTTATAAAATACCACTTCATTTATCACTTTGTTTATAAGTATATTTTATTCCAAAACCATGTTTTCTAAAAATATTTTCAAAAATGTTTTAACCATTAAAAAATGATTTATTAATGGAATATTTATAATTTTTTACAATTTAAATTTGTTTTCAAATGAATATTTTTTTTCATTCCGAACAAGGAACCTTTTTGATTCCATTTAATTTGATAAATGAATGTTCCTTACGTCATGTTCATAATTAATCCCTTACATAACCATTATTTATTTTATTTTTCCTTTGTATGTGTAAAATTTTATTTGAAATTTTTTTATTAATAATAATGAAATTCATAATTTTTAAATGATCTTTAAAATGAAATTTATTCCCATATAATTTTAATTTTAAAAAATATATTTTCAAAATGAAAACATATTTTCTACTAGAGTTTTTTAATGATATTTTAACTGTATTTCCTTTTATAAAAATCTTTAACAAGGGTTTTTATTTATTATAAAATGGGAATAATTTATAATGATATAATCCACATTCATTTTCAAGAGGGATTAAGATTGTTTTAATGTGATTGATATGGAATCCATTTCTTTTCCACTAGTTAACCTTGGTTCAAAGAGATTATTTTGGAACCCGTTTATTTTCCATAGGATAGTAATGTTTCATAGGTATTGACATGAAATAAATTTCTTTTTCACATGGTAATTAGGAGATGAAGGAATAATAATTATTTTAATGCTTTTTGTTATAAAATGAAATCTATTTTTACTATATTAATGTTGTGGTTCTTGGTCATTAATTATACGATGGGGCGGCCCATGCAATATCAGGTGAACCTATAATGCCCTGAACCCAGTTACCCAGAGTCGGTGCATTATTACATAACATTGGCATGATCACAAAAGATCAAGTCTTGAAAGACCAATTAGTTTAGTAGCCTTGGAAACACTAGATACATTCATAAGTCTTACATTACATGATAAAGTGAAAAACTACAACAACATGGTATCCATAGTCCATACTCATATCCCCTCAGACTATCCCTGCAGGTCAGTCATAAAATACTTTTTCACATCCTGGGAAAAATAAAACATAGAATGGGGTGAGCTCAGATGCTCAGTAAATAAAACAATATAGCGGAAACATTAATAAATAAGCATAAACATTTAAGGAAATGTATAACTAAAACAAAAGTCTTTTAAACTTGAACTTTGGCATAATATGGAAAAAATAAAATGAAATAATTCCATTTACTTATTAACATGGATATTCTACTTGTTGAACAGTCACATGAAATATCGATAACCACTTTCATAATGATGGAGTGCATAAATTCTAGACTATCATAACCACATAGTAATGGCCTTGTGCCAAGACTACAAACAAGATTTTTTCAAGGCCTTGTTCCAAGACACTAGTTTGTCTCATGAGACCTACCGACGCAATGAGGAGCTATAGCTGGCTCCACGCGTCACTTACTAAGTTCAATGCATTCTTCATATGAATAGGTTTAAACATAACATTAACATTCATATTAAAACTAGCATAAAAAATTTCAATACTTTATCTGTAAACCATGAATGGTATAAAAAGAACACATGCATATTGAAACATATCATGAAACCTTAAATACCATATGGATGTTTTTTATAATAATAAATCAACTTCAAATAAGCTTAAAATCCATCAAAAGATGTTGACATAGACGAAACCAAAACTATTTGAGAAAAATATTTCTTTTTTTGAAATAATTTACAAGTCACACATAATTATAAAATAAAACATTTACATTGAAAGTATTCTTATAATCTTGTAAGGGAATATTTGATGACTTTATAACTGCAGAAAATATCTGCACCTATCGTATAAGTTAAAAAAACATTCTTACCACATTTTTTTTGAAAATGTTTAAAGTACCTTGTTTGGAAAATGACGAAAAGATTCCTTTCAAACCATTTTATAAAAAGTAAAACAAGGTTATAAATGAATTTCACCCATTGTCTAGTAAATAGTAAAAATGTCTTGTAATAAATTTTTAAGAAACATGGATGTGGATGATAAAGAGGTCCTAGTGGATAATTACGTATAAACAACCTCAGATAATGAAGAGATTGGGAAATTAACCCTTACCTTGTAATTTTTCTTGGTCTAGGGTAGGTTAACATCCTGTATAATGGTGAAATAATTTTTATTAAATTAAACTAGAATCATATACATTAATATGATATCATATATGATCTTTTAGCATTCCTTTGTTAATAATATCTTAGTATTATCGTTGTTTCGGGTGTTAACAGATTCATTTTCCTTTATATTCTTTGTTATTTGAGTCATATATGTTATGGATGGGATTTATCTTATTCCTATATATAATGATATCGAGTCTTTAAAAATTATTTTTAATGATCTAATGAAAATTAGTCTTAAATGGATACGACGGGAAATGAATCTCACCACGTTCGTGGAGATGGTAATTCGTACGTACGCACAAGCAACAATATCATTCTTTTGATTTTAAAATAATATATAATTGGATGGTATATCATATATACAGAATAATTATCATGTTATATTTATTATTTACATCAATTACACAACATTATTATACCCATCCAAATAATAATGTATTGAATAAAAATTACACTATGACGTGGAGATGGTAAGCTGTACATACGCACGTATGGTGGCATGTCATTCAAAGGATGGATAAAATAATAAACTTGGTTTTAACATATTTATAATAAAATCAAAATTTAGAGAAGATACTGGAGTTATTATTTTATAATGGAAACGACAATGAAAAATGAAGTGGAAGAAGAAAGGAACTTGAAAGAGGTTATGAAATATTTACCTCTTCTTCAGGTTGTTCCTTTTGATTTGATCAAAAGGGCTCCATAGGTTGCCTTTATGACTAAAGGAAGGCCTATGAGATGCAGGGAGGACATTTGAGAGGGTGTTTTTGTAGAGTATGGACAAGCCAAATGGATTTGAAGGTGTGAATTAGAGAGAAGGGGGAGTTCCCTTTTCTAAGAGGGGTGAGGGGCACCGTAGGAAAAGTTAGAAATATTATTTTATAATAAAATCATTTCCAATTTATAGTGGCTAAAAAAATGGATTATTTAAAGGATAAGGTGGTGATGGGTCAAAAACCACTCAACCAATTTCTTTTAGACAGGTTTGGGTCACTATATTAACTTTATCTTTTAGATTTAACTCTTAGTTAAATAGTTTGACATTTACCATGTCTCTTTGTATTTTTATATTATTTGGTTAATAAACATACTATTTACATCCAAGAGAACCACAAGTGGTAAATTAATGATACACCTATCATTATATAAGTCCTTTGGCTGAAACTTATATTTTCCGGAATAGAATATCAATTAATAATAAAATATTTGTTTTAAAAACTCTTTTATGTCAATTTTGACACTATTTGGTATTTTGTTTTTTCTAAATTCATAAAAACATTATTACATAGAAAAACATTCATCAAAAAAACCATAATATGTCATATTAAAGTTGAAAATTATTTAAATTAATAAAAGTCTAAAATTACATTTATTTAGATATCTATAATATCAATTATTATAATATTTCATTAATTTGGTAATTACTGCATCATCATTGTGTCATAAATAAATTAAATTATTTAATGTCTAAAAATTATAAATAAAATACAATTATGTATTAAATATTTTTATCTTTCTAATTGATATTTATAGTCTAATTTCTCTTATGTTCATCCCTATATTAAAAATATTTTAGTTATTAAACTTTGATTTTAACTCTTTCTACTCTTCTTTAAATAAAACATTAATAAATGTCCTAATCTAATCCAAGTGGACCAAAGAGGTTCATATTTTATTCCTATGGTTTCTTTTGGTCGAATTATACTTATATAATAGAATTTGGATATGTGTTAGGGTAATAATAATATCATTTTTACCCTTAATTACCCTATTTACTTTTAATCGCGGTAAATCAAAGTAAAGAGTTACTATTCACAAAAAATTATGTTTATCTTATTGAAGAAAATTTTAATCCTGGATATTAACCGTGTCTCTCTTATTTTCGAAATTCAACTCATAGAAGTGGTAAAATTATGTTTTATGTGAATTTGAAAATTCTCTTAAGAGATGGGTAAAAGACGGTGAAAAGTTCAATAAAATTTTTATATATCTAAAATTATTATAAACTAAATCCAATGAATTACATTTAACATATATAGGTATTATGTATATTTTTTGACCTAAAATAAATTTAAATAAAATAAAAAATTATTTAAATAAAAAATTCAGTTTTAAATTCCAACTCATTGTTTTTCACTATTCATCCAAAATTGAAAATTTTCAGAAAAATATCACAAATTCACCCTAAGCTAAATTTGATATTCCAAATCCAAAAATGAAGTCCATATTGAACGATAATGTTTATAAAATTCAAAAAAACTAGGTATTACTATTCATAACGGTAACTTTGGTTGGTCGCGGTGCGTTAGAATCTCGAAGTTGTGTACAATGCAAGCTATTGCATTATTCAAAGGGAAAAATACCGTGGAATCTTGGGGTGTTACATTCTCCCCTCCTTCAAATAAATTTTTCCTCAAAATTTATATAATTCTACCTCATGAAAAGACTGAGGTGGTTCTTCATCATAAGTTCCTCAGGTTCCCACATTGCCTCTTACATCTTATGGTTTCTCCATAGAACTTTTGCTAGAAAAGTCGTATGGTTTCTCAAGACTTGTTCTCTTGTATCAAGAATATTAACAGACAGTTCTCAATAAGACAGATCAGGTTCTAGTTCTAATTCCTCATAGTTGAGTACATGTGTTGGGTCAGACATGTATTTTCTCAATAGTGATACGTGGAACAGACCGTGAACTTTGGTGAGACTTGGCGGAATTGCCAAACGGTATGCTAAATCCCCAATTCGTTCTAGAATTTTGAAAGGTCCGATATACTTGGGACTCAATTTTCCCTTCTTACCTAAACTTATAACACCCTTCCCTGGAGATACCTTCAACAAAACATGATCTCCTACCTGAAATTCCAAATCCTTCCTTCGGTTATGGACATAGCTCTGTTGCCTACTTTGAGCTGCTTTGTTGTGGGTTTGGATTACCATCACCTTTTCCATAGTTTCCTTAACAAGTTCTGGGCTTATAAGTTTTCTTTCACCAACATCATCCCAACAAGTTGGTGTATGACATCTCTTTCCATATAACGCTTCATATAGTGCCATCTGAATACTTGAATGAAATCTATTGTTATAGGAAAATTCTACCAAAGGTAAATATTGATCCCTTGAAAGTCAAGTGAGCATGATCTAAACATGTCTTCTAAGGTCTGAATAGTCCATTCTGATTGTCCATCTATTTGGGGTGGTAGGTAGTGCTCAAAAGATGGTCATTATCCAGGGATTTCTGAATAATTTTCCTGAATCTTGAAGTAAAATGGGGATAACGATCAGAACAAATCGATATTGGTACTCCATGAAGTCTCACAACTTCATTAATATATAGTCTTTATAGATGTTATGTGGTAGATCTTCTCTTATAGAAAGAAAATGTGCTGACTTGGTAAGATGATCAATAATGACCCATATTGCATGATTCCTTCCAGGAGTCTTTGGTAGTCCCATGACAATGTCCATCGTAATATTATCTCATTTCCACTCTGGTAAGGGAAGAGTTTGCATGACTCCTCCGGGCTGTTTCCTTCAAGATTTCACTTGTTGAAAAACCATACATCTTGACAAAAAATTAGTAATCTCCCTCTTCATGTTTTACCAAAAAAAATGTTCCTTCAAATATCTAAACATTTTTTTTCTCTAAGGGTATATAGAGAAATTGGAACTATGAGCCTCATCCAAAAATTCTCTTTTTAGATCAAGTATATTGGGAACACAAAGTATCATCCCAAATTTCAAAATTCAATATTCATACAAAAAGTTGCTCAATATCCCATCATGGACAACTTTAATATTCTTTTAAAACTCTTCATCATCGGCCTAAGAACTCTTTATCCTTTCTAGTAAAGATGGTTTGGCAACCATTTGAAAAAGTATTGATGTTTCAACTTCAATGGTGATTCCCATATCCATATTTACTAGATACTTGAAAATAGGACCCCTTTCAAATCTCATATTGTTCCAAACTCCATGATCCTTTCTACTCAAAGCATCTGCCACCTTATTTTCCTTCCCCAAGTGGTACTGTATCGTGCAATCATAATCCTTGAGTAGTTCAAGCCATCTCCTTTGCCTCATGTTGAGTTATTTCTATGAGAAAATATAATTCAAACTCTTGTGATCAGTATAAATCTCACATTTTTTCACCATAGAGATAGTGTCTCCAAATCCTCAAAGCAAAGATTACAGCTGCTAACTCAGGATCATGAGTTGGATAGTTTTTACCATGAATTTTCAGCTGTCGTGATGCATAGGCAATAACCATATCATTCTACATAAGGAAACAACCATGTCATTTCTTCGATGCATCACTATAAATAATGAACCCATCATTCCCCGATGGTATAGTCAATATAGAAGCATTGCCTAATATTCTTTTCAGTTCTTCAAAACATTCTTTACACTATTTTTTATAAACAAATTTAACCCCTTTTCGTGTGATATTTGTTAATGGGTTATCCAACTGGGAAAAATTATGGATGAAACGTCAATAATAACCTGCTAAACTAATAAAACTACATACCTCAGTTATACTTGCCGGTGTTGGCCATTCTTGGAATACCGTGGTCTTTGAAGGATCAATGAAAATTCCATCCTTAGAGACAATATGGCCAAGAAAGGAAAGATCATGAAGCCAGAATTCACACTTGTTAAACTTCACATATAATTAATGGATCTTAAGAGTCTTCAAGATAACACACAAGTGATTTTCTTGATCTTCATAGATTTTAGATTATACCAATATATCATCAATAAATACTACTAAAAAATTATCATGATATTCCTTGAAAACTCTATTCATTAGATCCATGAAGACATAGGGTGCATTAGTCAATCCAAAAGGCAGTACTGTAAACTTGTAACAACCGTACCTTGTTCGAAATGTTGTCTTCGAAATGTCTTCCTTCTTCGCACACAACTGATGGCATCCAGATCAAAGGTCAATCTTTGAAAAGTATTGTGCTCCATGTAGTTGGTCAAATAAATTATCAATACGAGGTAGGGGATACTTGTTATTTATTGTTATAGCATTAATCTCCCTATAGTCGATACATAACCTCATAGATCCGTCTTTCTTATTAACAGAAAGGACACGAGATCCCCATGGAGAAAAACTAGGGTTAATAAATCCTTTATTACTCAATTACTATATTTTTTTCTTCAGTTCGACTAATTCCATAGTTTCCATTCCATAAGGGGTCTTCGATATGGGCCTTGAACCAGGAATTAAGTCAATGGAAATATCAATTTCTCATTCTGGAGGATATCCAGGTAAATATTCTGGGAGCACATCAATATATTCTTTCCCAAAAGCTAAATCCTTTATTTGAACATTCCTTTCCTCACCCATAGTTATTTCATTCTCTTCCTCCCCAATAATTTAATTTTGTTCAGCTACTGGTGGTGGATCTAGATGAGAATCAGGTGTTGATGATTCTTCTCTAAAGATAAGGTGTTCTTTATCATCATTATCAAAAATCATAACCTCCTTCTTCTTACATTAACTATTCGCATCATGGTCCAAAATCCAATCCATACCAAGGATTATATCAAATTCAATCATGGGTATGGTAATGAGATCAGTAGATAAAGAACATTTATATTCTCTAATGGGAATTGATTCACAAAACATTATTGCAAAGATACATCCCTTAATAGTTTTAAATATAACCTCCCTTGTTAAATAAAATTGGAAATATCTAATTTTCTTAGAAAACTGGGAAGATATGAAACAATGCGATGATCCAGAATCAAATAAATCATTTTCTAAACTTGAGGAAACCATTAAATTACCTGCCACCACGTCTTTCGGATCTTCTTCCTCAGTAGTAGTGATAGTATAATCTTGGACTTAATCCCTTGGCCTTTTATGAGGTATGTTACCTTGATGCATAGGAAATTAATTTTCATAATGTCCCATATCGTTGCAATTGTAGCATTGAACATTGGTAGCTTCTTTCTTCCCCTTGCAATCTCGATCTTCGTGGCCTTATTCACTACACTTGTAACAGACTCCCATTCCATTCAAGAAATTACCAGGGTGTTTCCGTCCATATTTACTACAGGATGGATATTAAAATTTTCCCTTCTTCCCATTATTTCCATTTCCATAGTGATCAACATATCTCTTCTTCTCTTTCTTTGCTTTAAAGTCGTAAGACATAGAGTATTGTTTTTCTATCTTGATATCACATGAGACAATATCATTGTACAATGAGAAAGATTGTGAGACTAATGATCAATAGAGAAATTGTTTTAACCCATCAAAGAAACTATAAATATTACTTCTTGGGTTATGTATATAATCAGTAGCTTTCCTCCCTAACCTTGTAAAGAAAGCCTCATACTTTGCGACATTCTCATCCTCCTTTTTCCTTAGAATCATAAATTTCATTTCCATATCTTCTCGATGGTCACAAGGAATGTATTTTTCTATGAAAATCTCTTTAAACACCCTCCATTCAATATTTGATACTTTATCATATTATTTTGTGTTTTGAATCAATGACCACCATTGATCAACATCTGCATTGAGGTGGTAAACATACATGATAACGTTTTCCATTTCACTACTCCCCAAGGCATGGAATATTTTCTCTAAGGAATTTATCCATCGCTCAACTACTAATGGATTTGTAATACCATTGAATGTTGGTGGTTTTTGCCTCATGAAGCAGTCTAACATTGATCCTCCACGCTGTGGATCAGGGTACTCCATATAGGTAAGGTTATTATTCACAATTTGAGTGAGTTGTCCCAGAATGGTGATAAGCTGATCAGCACCAGTTGTATCACCAGCTCCACTATAATTTTCTTGAGCAGTATGGCAATCCCTACATGGAGTGTGTGCATTGATACAATTTCCATTCCTTCCACTAGGCGCCATTTCTGAAAAATGGAATAAACTATATCAGTTTATGAATCAAAATACATAATTCCAAACTTGAAAAGAACATAAAAAAATTGAACAATTTATGGATATAATCACAAATCATAGAAAAGATGTTTTCTTTGATGAAGTATATAATTATAAACCCTTCATAATGGTTTGTAAAGAAAAAGAGAATTATCCTAAGCATATCCCCCGGGAGTGTCGTAACCAAGATTGTAGAAAGGCTCGATGCCATGCACCAGTTCTCATTCGAGTCTAGCTCAAAGTGGTGTTTTTGGGTTTTACTCCTAGTTACATCTGTTACAAAGCCACCTCTACCTTCTCGTATCTAGAAAGGGATGTATTGGTTGGAAAACTCACAAAATTTCTACAATACAAAAATTCTAGGAAGTTCTTCTATACTAATCATCAAAGTCTATATTAGGGAAATGTGCTCTAATAAGAGTTTATCAAAATATAGCTTCCATGGTTTGTACTAAACATCCTCTGATACCAACTATAATTCCCTGACCCTAGTTACCCAGAGTTGGTGCATTATTACATAACATTGGCATGATCAGAAAAGATCAAGTCTCGAATGAACGATTAGTTTAGTAGCCTTCAAAACAATAGATACATTTATAAGTCTTACATTACATGATAAAGTGGAAAACTATGACAACATAGTCTCCATAGTCCACACTCATATCCCCTCAGACTATCCTAGAAGGTCAGTCATAAAATACTTCTTCACATCCTAGGAAAAATAAAACATAGAAAGGGATGAGATCAGATGCTTAGTTAGGATAACAATATAGCGAAAACTTTCATAAATAAGCATAAACATTTAGGGCAATGTATAACTAAAACAAAATCCTTTTAAACTTGAACTTAATTATATTATAGAAAAATTAAAATGAAATAATTCCATTTAATTATTCCCTTGGATATTCTACTTGTCGAATAATCACTTGAAATATCAATAACCACTTTCATAATGATGGAATGCACAATGCCAGAATATCGTAACCACATAGTCAAGGCCTTGTGCCAAGACTAAAAGTAAGATTTTGTCAAGTCCTTGTGCGAAGACACTAGTTTGCCTCATGAGACATACTGATGCATCGAAGAGCTATATCATGCTCCACCCGTCACTTACTAAGTCCAATGCATTCCTCATATTAATAGGTTTAAACATAACACAAACATTCATATTAAAACTAGCAAACTAAATGCCGAAACATTATCCATAAACCATGAATGTTATAAAAATAAAACATCTATAGTCAAACATATCACAAAACCTTCAATACCATATGGAAGTTTTGTATCATAATAAATCAGCTTCAAATTAGCTTAAAGTCCATCAAAGGATGTTGACATAGATGAAACCAAAACTATTTGAGAGAAATATATCTTTTTTTTGAAATCGTTTTAAAGTCACACATAATTATAAAATAAAATATTTACTTTGAAAATATTATTATAATCTTGTACAAGAATCTTTGACGATTTTATAATGGAAGAAAATAGACGCACACACTGTATAAGTTAAAAAAACATTCTTACCTTAATTTTGTCGAAAAGGTTAAAAGTACCTTGTTTGGAAAATGATAGAAAGATTCCTTTCAAACCATTTTATAAAAAGTCAAACAAGGGTATAAATGACTTTAACCCATAGTCTAGTAAATAGTAAAAATGTTTTGGAATACTGTAAGAACCCGGATCTTCTATTCAGGTTTGTGACCCCTTGGATGATGTTTTTCTTGGTTTTAATGTTAAGGGTGACTTGGGGGGTGCGTTTGGGTGGAATTTTAAGGAAAGATAAAGGGCGATAACTTTCTCAGGGTTGGCACACGATTTTCCTAAACCGTGCGGCCAAACCATGCACGGTTTGTTTTGCAGATAGTGGCTAATGCACGGTTAGCACACGGTTCATCAAAATGTGTGGACTAACCGTGAGTGAACATAAATCTAGATCCAAAATTTGTGGATCTAACTTGTTTTTGCCTCTAATTGCCTCGTTTATGCTCCCACATGACCATAACTTGGCATTACACTCCCTTAAAGGTTGGAAAACGTTTCCCAAGCATTTCAGAGGTAATCCAATGGATTCTCTTGGCGAATCAAAGCCAAATTCTTGAGTTATGTGATCGTTCTCCTTATTTATTGATCATTTTCTTAGATCTACTTAGATCTACTTCTCCCCTCCCTTCGATTTCTTAGATCTACGCCCATTATTGGAATATCTAAGTGTGTGGATTCCAAATTTGAGGAGTTTGGGTCTTGTTCTTGTTTGGAGAAGGGATCTAAGGTGGGTTCTTGGCGAATCAACCCAAGTTTCTTGTGCATTATTCGTTGTTGGGGTTTTCATCAAAACCTTTTAGGTAGGTGTTTTGATGCCTTACGTTAAATGTCTTTGAGTTTTTGTGAAAAAGTGTCGGATACCCATGTATCAGGTATCTCAAGTTAGGGTTTTGATCCTGTAATATTATCTGCCTTAGATTTCTTGTGTGCATGAGGATGTTAGATGAATAATGATTGTTTGTTTTCATGTCTGAGGATCACCCCATGGGGTTTTCCCTTGTTTTGGATGTTTACCACCGTTTGGATTAGGTTGCCTGTGAGGCAAACCATGATACATTGATTTCCTGCCTTGAGATGAATAATTGGATGTGTTTCCTACAGTTTAAATTATTTTGATGTATTGTAGCTATTATCAAAGTAGTTTTTGGAACATACTTAGGGAGGCTAAAAATTGTTTATGTATGATTTCTTTTACTTAGGGTTATGTGAACCTGGTGTACCAAGACCATAAGGGGAATTGCCATTGAGTGCTTTCTCAGAGGGCTTGTTTAATTATTACCACTACGAGACCATAAGGGAGATTGAATTTGTGCTCTCTCATAGGGTCTGATAATTTTCGAATCGAGACTATAGGGGGAATTAGACATAAGTGGTTCATCAGAGATTCTTTAGTATCACTGTAAGACCACAAGGGGAATTGATGATGAGTGCTTTCTCAGAGTGTCTTTGGCTTTGTTGAATACATGACTATAGGGTTCTGCCCGTGTGAGAAACCCAGAGGTTCAAAGTTATAAATTAATGTTGGTGGGTTGTGATGAGTTTACCAAGCCAAATAACAAGCTTGGGTTTTTACTGCTTGTTGTTAGGTAGTCTATTGAGATACCTGTTATGCCTTTGGATTATAGAGCTTTTTTCTAGATTCTTTGGTTGATGATTAAATTATTTAATTAAATTAATGAACAAATGTGAATGAAGTCTTGTAGGATTGTTTACTTAGTTTACTCATGTTTCTCTACTGCATTTATTTCATTTAATTTTTCTATATTGCTCACTGACAGTAGGGAACAGATCTTGTGGTGGTTGCCTACTGGGATTAGTCTCACACCCTGTTTGGGTCCAGCTTTTCGACCCAAATAGGTTATATGGTTACAGGTGTGGATAGGGATTGTGGCCCTTCTACCTCAGATGCTTGATTTCTGGTTAGAGATGGAGAGCATGGGACCAAGATTAGGCTTGTGATGATGCTGGAGTTTATTGTCTACTTTTAGTACATGGGTTTCAGTTGTATTTCAGCATGTTTCTTTGTTTACTGCTTTCCACAGATACATTTACCATGATGCATCATTTTTATATTATACATTGCTTCTAGTGTTTGGTTTTAGTTGTTCTATACTATTTACTACTTCCGCTATTGTTTATTATTTTCCTTCAGCTCCATACTTTACCAAATTAGGGCATAGTTTCCCCACTGACTCACCAAGGCCCTCACTGCTAGTCGGCAGCCTATGGTGTTTGGGGAAATGTGCTTGAGGTCATGTGCAGAACCGGGTGCTGGGCACCATTTGAGTGGCTCCAGATTTGGGTCATTACAAAGGGGCATTAGAGGAGGTTGAGTTGGAGTAGTTCTACAACTTTGGATAATGAAGAGGTCCCAGTAGAAAATGATGTCCCAGTAGATAATTAAATATTAACAAAGAAACATGGATGGGGGTGATAAATAGGTCCCAATATATAATTACGTATAAACAACCTCAGATAATGAAGAGATTGTGAAATTAACCCTCACCTTGTAATTTTCCTTGGCCGAGGGTAGGTTAAACTCTTGTATAATGGTGAAATAATTGTTATTAAATTATAAAAAATCATATTCATTAATATTATATCTTATATGATCTTTTAACATTGCTTTGTTAATAATATCTTAGTATTACCGTTGTTTCGGGTGTTAACGAATTAGTTTTCCTTTATATTCTTTGTTTTGTGAGTAATATTTGTTATGTATGGGATGTATCTTATTCATATCCAGAATGATATAAGGTCTTTAAAATTTATTTTTAATCATATAATGATAATTAGTCTTAAATGGATATGATGGGGAATGAATCTCATCGCGTTCGTGGAGACTGTAATCCGTACGTACGCACGAGCGAAAATTTCATTCATTTGATATTAAAGTAAAATATAATTGTATGGTATATCATATATACAGAATCATTATCATTTTATATTTATTATTTACATAAATTACACATCATTATTATACCCATCCAAATAATAATGTATTGAATAACAATTACACCACGACATGGAGACAGTAAGCCATACGTACACACATATGGTTACATGTAATTAAACGGATGGATAGAATAATGAATTTGGTTTTACCATATTTATAATAATATCACATTATATATAAGATTCTGTAGTTATTATTTTATAATGGAAACAACAAAGAAAAAGGAAGTGGAAGAAGAAAGGAACTTGAAAGAGGTGATGAAATATTGACCTCTTGTTCGGGTTCTTCCTTTTGATTTGATAGAAAGGGATATATAGGTTGGCATTATGACAAATGGAAGGCCTCTAGGATGAAGGTAGGACATTTGAGAGGTCATTTTGGTAGAGGTTAGCCGATCCAATTAGCTTTTATGGTGTGAATTAGAGAGAAGGGGGAGTGCCCTTTTATGTGAGGGGTGAGGGGAACCTTAGAAAAAACTAGAAATATTATTTTATAATAAAATCATTTTCAGTTTATAATGGCTCAGAAAATGGATTATTTATAGGATAAAGTGGGGATGGGTTGAAATCCACTCAACCAATAGGTTTTAGACATGTTTAGTGTTAAGTCAATAAGGGCTTCCTTATGACTTTTCCATTCCTTCTTGTTTTGAAAATCACGAACACCTTATACTTAAGCAAATCTGTATTTTATGTCTATAAGGAAAATTTCCTTCTTTAAGAAAATTTACCCTAGCCTAGATTTCCTTACACATATCAATATTTTTCTTAAGTATAAAAAGCGGATTGACATCAAAATCATGGAATCATATAATGATTAGATATGAAGCATTCTGTTTTATGATCCGAATTCTGGATACGAACTCTAATAAAGTTCCACTCCAAATTCTGGATACGAACTCTGATAGAGTTCCATTCCGAATTTTGGATACGAACATTAATAATGTTTAACTCCAAATTCTGGACTCCAATCTTTTAAAAGTTCGACTCCAAACTTTTAAGAGTTCGAATCAGAAATTTTATGAGTTCGACTCTAAACCTTTATGAGTTTGACTCCGAACTTTTATATGTTAGACTCTGAACCTTTATGAGTTCTACTATAAACATTTACTAGTTCGACTCCGAACTTATACAAGCTCGACTCTGAATTCTGTGAGTTCAGATTCTGAACTCTGATAAAAGAAGACTCTGAATTTCCTTAGAAATTTAGAATCTGGATTTCTTTAGAATTCAGATTTCGAATTCCTATAAAACAGAATCCAAATATCCTTTTATTATAGACTCCGAATTCCAATTTGGTTAGACTCTGAACTTTTATTTTCTTACATTATGAATTTCAGTTTTGCTTATGCTTACACTCATTTCATTATAAAATGATGCCATCCTTTCTATTTCTAATTAACCGTTGGTTGAGTGACATGTGTACAGGTCCCTATGAAAATCATGGAAAATATTAACATTGGAGGTGGGAGCCGACCGTTTCAATCTAGCCTATAAATATGAGCTCATTTGAAAGAGATTAGAATAAGAAGTCGAACGATCTAGAGACCACACACTGTTAAGGTGATTTCTAGAGAGAGATGATTTTCATGCCTTGTGCGTACTGAACTGCTCGTTCAGATTGCTTAGTGTGACTCCGAATATTGGTGATTACATTTGAGGGCTTCCAGGGATAGGAATACAGATGTTACAACACCCTAAAGTTGAGTGCTTCCCTGCTGAGGAAGACAGAGGTGCCGACTACCTTGAAGTTCGAGGACTTCCCTGCTGAGTAAGAAAGAGGTTCCAACTACCTTGAAGATGAGAGCTTGTGGGGATAGCAATACAGAGACTCTGATCTTCGTATCAAGGGCTTACCCTGGTGTGGGTAAGATAGACTTTCTTGAAAGTATAAATCAAGGGACCTTTATCCAAGGTTGTTGGATACCCTTCTAGTTGGGTTAAAAGATTTATATATAGTTACAAGTTTTCTGCCACATTTTTTATTGTAAGGAAAGTGTAACCTTCTTATATTTCCTTACACTTGTACTCTGATTCTTTTGGATTCTATACGCTTTAAGGTAGAATCTCATGTTGTAAAGTTTCAATAAGTTTCATTTTTTCATATTCATATTTCCGGATACGTCTTTTCAGAATCATATTTCCAGAACCTGTTTTTTGGAATCGCTTTCCAGTTTAAGCTAGTGTATAGAACTTGACGTTTTTAACTTCATACCTCGTTCCAATTATCCAATTGGTGTTAGAGGTGTTGTGAATTTTATTAGTTTAACTTTGTTAAACTTATATATTTCCTTGTTTAAGGAAAATTTTACAGTATAAAATCCACCCCCTCTTGTATATTGAGCATCTACATAGTTATTTCGATCCTACAATTGGTATCTAAGGAGTTTAACTCAAATTCAAACCCCAAGTGTTATTTCAATCTGATTTAATCTCACGATTCAATTCAGAAGAAAATTTTTATCATTCTTTCTCGGAATAGATTTTTCGGATTTGATTTTTCGGACTCATAATGTTCGGATTCATCTTTTTCATACATCCACTGAAGTTCTAATTTTTTTTTACATATAATATCCGAAAACAATTTTCTAGAGTCATATTATTTTTCGGATTCATATATTTCCTTTCATTACAAACTCTTGTTGCTAACATGTTTTGTGTGCCAAGGGTTATTTTAAGGATGACAGGTTTAAACGTTGGATCTATAGACAAACTGGATCCTACAAGAACACCAATTTTTGATGGTAATGACTATAAGTATTTGATAGATAGGACAAAGACTTTCATTATCAACACTGGTGTTGAATTTTTTTTATTCTTACTGGTGGATATAAAATTCCTGATAAGGAAGTGAGTACCTTTACAAATCAAGAGAAGCATGATTATCAATTGAATTATAAGGTATGAAATACTCTACTATGTTCAATGACTAGGAATATATATACCAAAATTTCTTCTTGTGAAACAGCTAACTGTATCTGGAAGAAACTTAAAGTTACTTACTTTAGTACTTCTAAAGTGATTGAGACTAGGAGAGCCATGTTGAGGACTGAGTATCATGGTTTCAATTTTCCATATAGAGAACCCATATGCAAAGTGTAACAATGATTTATGACTATCGCGAATAGATTAAAATCTAAGGATGAGAAAGGTCTAGATGATAGTTCTCTTGTGTAATAAATTATAGAGATTATTCCCAATGAGTGGGAGTACAAGAGAACTGCTATTGATGAGAATAGGAAAGTTTCACAGATTACTCTTGATGAATTATTTGGAACTCTTCTTCAGCATGAAACAAGAATGAAAATGGATGCTAAAAACATCAAGAAGAAGAATGGAAATGGAGGAGTTGCTTTTACAACCACTTCTAATCACATGAAAGCAAAGAATCCTGAGAGAGTAACAAGATCCAAGTCTAAGAAGGTTACAATTTAATCCGAATCTAGTGAGAGTGAAGTCTCAGAGAATGAGTTAGAAAATCATGCTCAATGAATGAACAAGATAGTTGGTCAAAGAAATTTCCAATCCAAGTATAAGAAGAAGGAATGGAATGATAAGAAAGATTCAGAAGTTACATGCTACGAATGTAAGAGAAGTGGACACATACGACCTGATTTCCCTATGCTCAAGAAGAAAGAAAGAAAAGAGAGGCTTTATGAAAGGAATAGGAAGAATTATTATAAAGATAAAGCTAAGAATGTTCTGAAAGCTAATGATACTTGGAGTGCCGTTGGTGGTGAATCTTCAGATGAGTCTTTTGATTATGAATCTTCTGTACAGAAGAATCTTGGTCTTATTGCCAGATCACCTATTAACAATCATTGGTTTATGGATAAGGAACACAATGCTGAATCATTGACCAATGTTTCTTTAAATTCTAATGATCGTAAATATTATAAATCTTCATATGAAGAATCCTCTTCTAATGAAGAAAATACTTTACCTACCTATGAATAAGTTTCTAGGTTTTCTGAACTTCTTGAAATTGAGAAGTCTAATCTCAATAAAAAACTTGACAAGGTAAACTCTAGAAATACTATTCTTACTAAGGAAATATCATATCTTTCTAAAGATCTTGATAAGAAAAATTATGATTTTATAAGTATTTCAAAAAATATTGAGGAAGTAAAATCTAAGAAGTATAAACTTTCTAAAGATCTAGAAAAAGTAATTTCTAAGAAAAGTTTTTAGGATCCTACCTCTAGTTCCAAATCTAATTATTTTAAAGATAAAAACATGGTTATAAAACTCAAGTCCGAAATTTTTTCATTAAAAACGTGTTTGTTGAACTTTACTCATGGTAAAGAAAATTTTGATAAGATATACTCACAAATAAGACCTTTAAGAAACATGTCCGGATTTGGTTATACCCATGAAAAACCTACTTTTAGTGACAATTATTTTGTTCCTAAAAGTGACCCATTTTGTTCCAAGTGTCAATGTGGTGGTCACTGGGCAAAGATTTGTTCTTTATACAAAACCCAATCTTTATGTTTTCAAAAGGCTTATTTTTCTAAAAATATGTGGGTACCCAAAATATTGTTATCTGAAAATCTCGGATCCAAACAGGTTTGGATTCTGAAAGTCTAATTCTTTTCTCATTTTTAGGAAAATAGGGAGAATTCCAACAAAAATACTTGGTACATGGATAGTATATGTTCCCGACACATGACTGGTAACAAAAACTATTTCACAAATATTATCAAGACGAAAGGAGGAAAAGTAACTTTCCGAGATAATGCTCAAGGAGAAATGTTTAGTATAAGTAATACTGTTCTTCTTAGTAAAACTTTGATTTCAAACTTTTTATTTGTTAAGGGTCTTAATCACAACCTCATTAGCATAAGTCAGTTATGTGATGAAGTATACATTGTGAATTTTAGGAATGATAAGTGCTTAGTACACAATTCCAAGGAAGAATTTGTTCTTTCTACCAATAGTCAAGAGAATGTTTACACTTTGAACTTATAAGACCTTAGGATCCAAGACTTACCTTGAATAAGTGCAATGGAAGATCACTCTTGGTTATGGCATAGAAGACTAGGTCACAGTAACCTTAGGAACTTATGTAAACTCTCTAAGAAGAAACTAGTTAAGGATCTACTGAAACTTATATTTGATTCTTTAAAAGTTTGTGATCCTTCTCAATATGGGAAGAAACATAAATCTAGTTTTAAATCAATCAGTGAAGTCTCAACAACTGATGCATTACAGTTAGTACACATCGATATTTTTGGTCCAACACAAACTGGAAGCATTGGAGGCAAATACTATGTATTTGTTCTAGTTGATGATTACACTAGATTTACATTGGTCTATTTTCTAGAAAAGAAGTCTGAAGCCTTTTGTTATTTCAAAAGTTTTAGAGCCCAAGTTAAAAATGAGAAAAACGTTCCACTGAAAACAATTCATAGTGATCATGGAAGAGAATTCCAAAATTTTGATTTTGAAACTTTTTTGTAATAGAAAAGGGATTACTCATAACTTTTCATCCCCGAGAACTCCTCAACAAAATGGTGTAGTTGAAAGAAGAAATAGAATTCTTCAAGAAATAACTAGAACCATGTTGGGTTAATATTCTATAGCTAGAAATTTCTGGGCTGAAGCTGTAAGTACAGTCGGTTATACTATAAATCGAGTTTTAATTAGACCGTTTCTTAATAAAACTCTTTATGAGTTATGGAATGGTAGAAAACCAAGACTTTCCTACTTCAAGGTTTTTGTTTGCAAGGTATTCATCCTGAATACCAAAGATAATCTTCACAAATTCTCACCAAAATCTGATGAAGGAATTTTCTTAGGATACTCCACAACTTCTAAATCCTATAGAGTTTTCAACAAAAACACTAGTACTGTTGAAGAAATAGTGCATGTAAAATTTGATGAATCTGATCCTTTTGTTTTCAAACCATCCCAACCTACATCATCAGATGTGTTTTCAAAAACTGATTATCAAACTTTGTTAGAAGATCCTTCTGATAAGGAAAATGTTCAAGAAGATGCTTCTGAAACATTTACCCCAGAATACTTTTTACCCTATGTTGATGAACATGTTTTACAAAACCCAAGTCAGGTGTTTCTAATGAATCATCACAGTGATAGTATCATTGTTGATGTTAATCAACCTGTAAGGACTAGAAGTTCCTTGAGGAAAAATGTAGAACATATAGCATTACTTTCCCAATTAGAACAAAAAATCACTAATGAAGATTTAGGTGATGATGATTGGATTAAAGCAATGCAAGATGAACTAAATGAATTAGAAAGGAATAAAGTCTGGACCTTGGTTGAAAGACCTAAGGAAAATTCTGTTATTGGAGTAAAGTGGGTCTTCAGAAATAAGTTTTATGAAAATGGAATGATTGTTAGAAATAAAGCTATACTAGTTTCTAAAGGCTATAATCAACAAGAGGGAATAGACTATGAAGAAACCTAAGCTCCAATATCTAGACTTGAATCTATTCGTATCTTACTTGCCTTTGCAAAATTATTTAATTTTAAACTTTTCAAATGGATGTGAAATGTGCTTTCCTTAATGGTTATGTTCAAGAGGAAGTTTTTTTGAACAACCTCCTAGATTTGACGATACAAAACATCATGATCATGTTTTTATACTTACCAAAGCTTTGTGTGGCCTTAAAGAAGCCCCATGAGCCTAGTATGATAGACTTACAAGATTTTTTCTTCAAAATTAATATGTTAAGGGAAATGAAGATCCAACCATTTTTATAAATAAAGATAAGAAAAATCTTTTGATTGTTCAAATTTATGTTGATGACATCATATTTGGTTCAACTCAGCAATCTTTAACTGATTGTTTTGCAAGTCTATGGAAATATGAGTTTGAAATGAGTATGATCGGTGAGTTAAATTTTTTTCTTGGTTTTCAAATTTCTCAAAAACTAGAAGGCACCTATATATCTCAACATACGTATATTAAAGATCTTCTTAAAAAGTATGGATATGACAACACTAAGAGTATAAGTACTCCCATCAGTACCACAAACTCTTTAGATCTTGATGAAGCTGGGAAAGCAGTAGATCAAACCTCTTTTAGAGGTATGATAGGAAGCCTACTATACTTGATAGCTAGTTATCCAGAATTAATGTTTTCAGTATGCTTATGTTCCATATATCAATCCAATCCTAAGGAATCTCATTTAAAGGAAGTGAAAAGAATTTTTCAGTACTTAAAGGGAACCATGGATCTAGGATTATTTTATACTTCTATAAATGATTTTGTTTTAAAAAGTTTTTTGGATTCTGACTTTTGTGGATGTAGAATGGATAGAAAGAGTACATACAGAACTTTTCATTTCTTAGAAGATTCATTAGTTTCTTGGTCCTATAAGAAGCAACACTCTGTAGAACTCTCCACTACTGAAGCTGAATATGTAGCAGCTGGAAGTTGTTGTGCTCAAGTGGTGTGGATGCAATAGACACTCACAGATTATGGCTTGAGTTTTACAAAGACTCAAATTTTACGTGATAACACAAGTTCCATTTCCCTTAGTAAAATCCCTTCGCATCACTCTCGTGAAAAGTACATAGATATTAGGCATCACTTTCTTAGGGATCACACACAAAAAAGAGATATCATTCTACAGTTTATCGGAACACAATATTAATTTGCTGACATTTTCACAAAATATTTACCTTCTGATATATTTGAATACATTAAACTGAAGTTAGGAATGATAAAAGTGAGGTAATACTTCTTCATTAACTTCTTGTTGAAAAATTCTCCATATAGTAATAAACTCATTTTCATAGGGGGGGTATATTTTCGTATTAGTGTAATAAAAAATTTTCATACTCATACTTTTCGTACTGATATTTTCGTAGTCATACTTTTCGTACTGTGATTTTTGTACTCATACTTTTCGTACTGAGATTTTCGTACTCATACTTTTTGTACTAAGATTTTCGTAATCATACTTTTCGTACTGAGATTTTCATACTCATAGTTTTCGTACTGAGATTTTTGTACTCATAATTTTCGTAATGAGATTTTCGTACTGAAATTTTTGTAATGAAAATTTTCGGAACTAAAATTTTTGTAATGAAATTTTCATACTGGAACATTCATAATGACGTTTTCGGAACTGGAAACTTTCGTAATGAAATTTTCGTACTGGAAATTTTTGTAATTGAAATCTTCGGAACTGGAATTTTCATAATGAAGTTTTTCATAGTGAGTTTTTTTTAGTCGAATTTTCCTCAATAAGAAGTTTACCAATTAGGAAAAATCTTTCTAGCCAATCCAAAAGGTATGACTTCCTTACATGAGTGTTTGTAGTCATATTTTTCTTGCTGGTATTTTCCTATGAGTTTTAAATTTTTTCCTTTTCTAGTTTTCTAAAATCCGAATGTTTTTACTAAAACCTCAAAAGATCGGAGTCATTCTTTCCTTGAAGTTTGTATCTCAACCATCAGATCAAATCTCAATGTCTCTCAACCGTTCGATCAACCGTGGAAACTAAACCGTCGTCTCAACACCTATATAAAGGGGACCCCCGAGGGTCATCCCACATAGGGTTTTCAAAGCTTTTGTGTCTCAAAGCCTTGAATATCTTCTTAAGGTCGTTCTGATCTTTGAAAAGCCGTTCCGAATCCTTCAGAACTCTCCATTTTGAATGTCTGTTGAAGACACTTCCCACGATATGACCTCCTCAAATAAAATTTAAAAATGGAAAGTGTACAAAGAAAGGTTGGTCTATCCGAACTTTTTCAAGTATGAATCCATCATTTCCACGAATATTAGGCTGAATGGTTAGGAATATATTTGTGTATCCAAGACAAGTGATCAAGATCCTGTCTATCCGGAGTTACTTATAGAATTCTATGAATCAGAAAGATTATATGATGATGATGGAAGAGATTTTTTTTGTTTCAAGTCTTATGGAAAGACTTACAATATTACTTACACAAAGGAGTCATGCTTGGTGGGGCTAGAATACTAAGGAGAAGTTGAATTCTGTTCACACATTCTCCTGGATGCTCAAGGTATTTTTGTTAAGGTTAAGTCCTTACAATGTCTTGGAAATGCTGATTTCAAGACAGCCAATATTTCTCACCTGTCTCCTAATAATAGGATTCTTCAGCTTTGTGTACAAGAATTATTGGTTCTGAGAAAGGGTGATAAAGATAACCTGAAGAGAATGACATTTATTTCATAGAATTCTTGGTGAATCTAAGAAAAATAAATCTGATGAGGCATGTCCTTATGATAATCAAGAATATCAAGGAAGGAAAATTAAGAGCTCAAATCATAATGTACCCTACCTTACTATCAAAGATGATAGTTCAGTGCTTAGACTCTTTCAAGGTTGCATGTAAGTATAAGATTAGGAATTGCAAGGTCATGCTTGTCAGTGATGACACACTGAAAAGAATGAATATGGATTTTTCAAAAGAAACAGGAGAGTTTTATAATTTTCCAGAGGAAAAGGCTGAGACCATTCTGGAAAATGTGGAGAAGGATGAACCAGTGAAGAAAGTCACTAAGAAGAGGAAGCTTAAGGAAGTGGTTGCTGAAGATAAAACCCCTAAAGCTAGGGAAACCCAGTCCGCACCTCCCACGCCGAAAAAACAGAAATCATATCTAGATGGGGTGGCTGATAAGTGGAGAGAAGAAAAAGAGAAGAGGAAATAAGGGGATCCAAAGTTCGGATTGGACCCTGCTAAGGCTAAGGACATAAAAGAAAGAGCTGCTGTTGAGTTATGAAAACAAGAAAAAGAGAAAAAGATGAAGAAAAAATGTCAGAAGAAGAGATTGTTCAATCTCTTTTAAAAGAAACAAAGATGGATTCAGAGCAGATTCCTATTCCGGAAACCTTTGATGTCCAACCATCTTTACCAGAAACTCCAGGAAAGAACTATGTCACTCTGGAAAAGACTAAGGGTAAAGAGATTGTTGAAGAAGTAGAGGAAGAGGTTGTTGAAGAAGAAGAAGAAGTGGAAGAAGGAAGTTAGGATTTAGATGAATTGATTAAACTAGTAGAATATTATCAAGAAAAGGCTGAATCTTCAAAGTTTATCACTCCGGAAAAGGTAGGTGAGAAAGAAGGAAAAAAAGATGATAAGGAAAAGGAAGAAAAATAGTATGAGTTGTCTGAAGAAGAAATCTCTGAGAAGAATTTTCTTAATGAAGGAGCAGAGAAGGAGCAACCAGATGAAGACAAGATTGTTCAAGTATCAGAATCCGAGGAAGAATCTCTTTGTGAGGAACCCATTCCGAAAACTGATAAAGGAAAGAAAGTGATCTTGGACACACCAACAAAAGATATCATTCGGAAGAAAGAAGGTGGTGGTACTTATAAAAGAAAGTTGGTACATATTGAAGAATAACAATCTTCAATCAAGTTATCTGATTTGGAGTCATCGGCACATGGTCATGATTTTGTTGTTGAATCTTTGATAAAGTTGGTGGACACCATTACGATATTTCCCACTATAGACTCCAGATGCTAGATGCTGCAACATAGCTTGAATTAGAAGTAAGAATCCTTATCCATGGTCATGGATAAGTGTGTTATGATTGAGGATAACCATATAAATTACCTTATAAATTATGATGTGCACAGAAAAGCATGCAGCAAAATCAAATTGTGGTCTAAGAAAGTTGAAGAAGACATTGCTGACTTTGAACGTTTTCAGAATGAGGTCAAATATGCCTTCAACACCGAGGATAACAAGATTAAGAATCTTCGGGATGAGCTAAGCACTGAGCAAAATATTCAGAATCAAAATTTAAGGGATACGAATGGGAAGCTTAACTGAGTATCTAAAAACTGGAAAGGTGAAAGATATTTTTGGCTTGAGTTTCAAGAAAAGATGCAAAATCAATATGAGATACTGAAGATGCAGGAAGAGGCCATGAAGGCTCAGGAAGAAGCTTTGAAAGCTCAAGATGAAAGGATAAAAGATTTGTAGAGGCAAGCTGAGGAGGATCAAAGTGATTTGAATAAGTTGAAAACCTTGCTGAAGAAACTAATTCCAAAGGAAAAGGAAGACAAATAAACCCCCTCCGATCTTTTGTTGTATTTATCTTTCCATGTAATTTTTTTCATCTCCAATGAAATATATGGTTGGATATATCTTGTGTTATATACTAATGTTTTAAGTACTCTATTTATTTTTGAAAATCACAATGGGGGAGAAGGAAAAAAAATTACTCAGAAGAGGAGAAAGAAAAATTTATAATGAAGAAGGAAAAATTTCTAAGAGAAGATATCCTTAAAGTAAGGGGGAGTTTCTCATTACGAAGTTTTTTCATTCCCATAGTAATGAAAACTCTATTCCAGAAATTCAGAATACAATCCTTAGATTTTCAATTCTTAAGGGGGAGTTAGTTGTATTCACTATCATCAATGAACAAAGGGATATAAGTTTTAATTTCAAAGTATAATGAAAAGTTTCAAAGTCTTTATACTCTTTTTCGTAAGGATGTTTGTGCTTTCCAAAAAGGGGGATATTGTTAAGTCAATAAGGTTTTCCTTATGACTTTTCCATTCCTTCTTGTTTTGAAAATCCTAAACACCTTATACTTAAGAAAATCTATTTTTTACATCTATAAGGAAAATTTCCTTCCTTAAGGAAATTTAACCTAACCTAGATTTCATTACACATATCAATATTTTTCTTAAGTTTAAAAATCGGATTCATATCAAAATCTAGGAATCATGTAATGATTAGATATGAAGAATTCTGTTTTAGGATTCAAATTCTGGATAAGAACTCTAATAAAGTTCCACTCTGAATTCTAGATACAAACTCTAACAGAGTTCCATTCCGAATTTTGGATACGAAATTTAATAAATCTTAACTCCAAATTTTGGACTCTGAACTTTTATAAGATCGAATTCGAACTTTTAAGAGTTTGACTCTGAACTTTTATGAGTTCGACTCTGAAATTTTATGAGTTCGACTCCGAACTTTTATAATTTCGACTCCGAACCTTTATGAGTTTGACTCCAAACTTTTACTAGTTCGAATCCGAAATTCTACAAGCTCAACTCCGAATTCTGTGAGTTTAGATTTTGAACTCTGATAAAACCAGACCCCGAATTTCATTAGAAATTTAGACTCCGAATTTCTACAAAATTCAGATTATGAATTCCTATAAAATAGAATCCGAATATCCTTTTATTATAGAAATCCTAATTCCATTTTGGTTAGACTCCAAACTTTTATTTGCTTACATTTCTAAATTTCAGTTTTGCTTATGCTTACACTCATTTAATTATAAAACGATGCCATCCTTTCTATTTTTAATTAACCGTTGGTTGAGTGACATGTGTACAAGTCACTCCGAATTTCAAGGAAAATATGACCGTTGGAGGAGGGAGCCGACTGTTTCAATCGAGCATATAAATAGGAGTTGATTTGAAAGAGCTCAGAACAAGAAGTCGATCAATCTAGAGACCACATGCTATTAAGGTGATATTTATAGAATGAATATTTTCATGCCTTATGCGTACTGAACTTCTTGTTCAGATTGATTAGTGCGACTCCGAATGTTGGTGATTACATTTGAGGGCTTCTGGGGATAGGAAGAAAGAGGTTCCCACACCTTGAAGTTGAGGGCTTCCTTGATGAGGAAGACAGAGGTGCTGACTACCATGAAGTTCGAGGACTTCCTTGCTCAGGAAGACAGAGGTTCTAACTACCATAATGTTGAGGGCTTGTGGGGATAACAAGACAGAGACTCCGACCTTCGTATCAAGGGCTTTCCTTGGTGTGGGTAAGACAGACTTTCTTGAAAGTATAAATCAAGGGACCTTTATCCAAGGTTTTTGGATACCCTTCTCTTTGGGTTAAAAGATTTATATCTTGTTACAAGTTTTCCGCCACATTTTGTATTATAAGGAAAGTATAAACTTCTTATATTTCCTTACACTTGTACTCTAATTCTTTTAGATTCTATACACTTTAAGGTAGAATATCATATTGTAAACATTCATTATGTTTTAGTTTTCTGGAATCATATTTCCAGATCCGTCTTTTAGAATCATATTTCTGGAACCTGTTTTTCCGAATCGCTTTCTAGTTTTTAGATAGTGTATAGAACCTGAAGTTTGTAACTTCATACCTCGTTCCAATTCACCAATTGGTGTTAGAGGTGTTGTGAATTTGCTTAATTTAACTTTGTTAAAATTAGTTCTTTCCTTGTTTAAGGAAATTTTTAATGTAGAAAATTCACCCGCCTCTTGTATATTGAACATCTACATCGTTATTTCATTCCTAAATTTGGGTCACTATATTAACTTTATCTTTTATATTTAACTCTTAGTTAAATAGTTTGACATTTACCATGTCTCTTTGTATTTTTATATTATATGGTTAATAAACATACAATATACATCCAAGAGAACCCCTATCGGTTCATTAATGATACACCTATCATTATATAAGTCCTTTTTCCGATCCTTATAGTTTTAGGAATAGAATATCAATTAATAAAATAATATTTGTTTTAAAAACACTTTTATGTCAATTTTTACATTATTTGGTATTTATTTTTTGATAAATTCTTAATAGCATTATTACCTTGAAAACAATTCATCTAACCAACCCTTATATGTTATATTATTCTAGAAAATTAGTTCAATTCATAAAAAGTCTCAAATTACATTTATTTGGATATCTATAATATCAATTATTTTAATATTTCATTAATTAGGTAATTACTGCATCATCATTGTGTCATAAAAAAATCAAATTATTTAATTTCTAAAAAATATAAATAAAATACCATTATGTAAGAAATATTTTTATCTTTCCAATGAATATTTATATTATATTTTATCTTATGTTTATCCCTATATTAAATTTTTTTTAGTTATAAAACCTTGATTTTAACTCTTTTAACTCTTCTTTAAATAAAATAATAATAAATGTCCTAATCTAATCCAAGTAGGCCAAATAGGATCATATTTTATTCCAAAGGTTGTTTTTGGTCGAATTATAATTATCCAATAGAATTAGGACATGTGTTATGGTAATAATAATATCTTTTTTACCCTTAATTACCCAATTTACTTTTAACCGTGGTAAATAAGAGTAAAAATTTACTGTTCACCGAAAAAATATTTTTACCTTATTTAACCACATTTTACTCCTTCATATTAACCATGACTCTTGTATTTTTGAAATTAAACTCATAGAAGCATTAAAATTATGTTTTATGTGAATTTACAATTTTTCCTAGGAGATGGGTAAAAGATGGTGAACAGTTCAATAAAATTTTTATGTAACTAAAATTATTTTAAACTTACTCCAATGAATTAAATTGAACTTATGTAGGTATTATGTATCTATTTTGACCTAAAATAAATATAAATAAAATAAATCATTATTTAAATAAAGAATTTGGTTTTAAACAATAACTCAGTGTTTTTCACTATGCATCAAAAATTGAAAATTTTCAAAAAAATACCAAAGATTAACCCTAAGATAAATTTGATATTCCAAATCCAAAAATGAAGTCCATTTTTAACGAAAAATTTTATATAGTTTCAAAAAGTTGGTATTAATATTCATAACGACTACTTTGATTGGTCGCAGTTTGTTAGAATCTAGAAGTTGCATGCAATGCAAGCTATTGAATTATTTAAAGGGAAACGTACCGTGGAAGCTTGGTATGTTATATAACCCCTTGCATATTATATGATGAAGGCAGCCAAGATAGTGTATGGTCAAACTAATACACAATATATTATGGGAAAACCTAAATTGAGCTAAGTGATCTTATTATTTATTAATCGATGGGTGCCCCTAGATAACACTACAACACTTTGGATAATGATTATGTCATCTAAAAAACTATATTGGATGTCATACTTATAGTTATTCATATTTTAATGGTTATATAT
Organism: Viscum album; assembly: GCA_963277665.1. Lineage (NCBI taxonomy): Eukaryota > Viridiplantae > Streptophyta > Magnoliopsida > Santalales > Viscaceae > Viscum > Viscum album. Next base: position 1,723,926,076 of record OY728152.1, on the reverse strand, counting down.
ATGATTTAGGATGACGATTATACAATATAGCAAAATATTTTTTTCATTATAATGGTTTATAATGTTTCTTATGATCAAGGTTGATAGAAATAGGATCTGTTTGATTGAATATGATAATTATTTACTTTTACATGTTTCTATATTTGATTATCCATTTATTGACGGGTATCATTTTTTTATGATTCCGCCATGAAATATAATTATGTTTTCATACCCTTATAATATAATGACCCATTCATAATGTACACATATACTACATCATTTCATAGAATACATTATACTTTACACAAACACACACCCAAAGACTATATTAGATTAGTTCTTTTAGAAACATGGAGCGCAAATATTTACTTTGGGGAATGATCTTCAATGATTACCACAAAGATTATACCATTTAGTATTCTTACCTAAATACATTTTTTATCACCTTGGGAAAAGAAACATATGAAAATGGGGAACTCAAATTCTAAATATGGTTAATCAAGGAAGATATCTATCATTACATAATCATAAAGAATAAGTACCTAAATGAATCATTGGAAATTAATATCATTTATAAAACAGATCAATTCTAAGACCATCATAGTGGATTTTTTTTACTAAACCAGGTTTACTCCTCATTTTAGCCCTGTATTACTGAACCGAGTTTACTCAAGTTCTAGTCAAGTATTACACAACCGAGTTCACTTCTTATTCAAGTATTGTTGTTATCATGAGATATAAATAATTACCCAATATTTTTAAGGGATATATATGTCCCACCTATCACATAATAGAAACCATTCGTATGTATGCCACCAGAACATAAATTATATCAAATCCCATAAAAGGAAATGGGCTTCAAAAACATTTCATCATAAAAAACACAAGGAAAATAAACACAATTAATAAGTATCAATCCATCATAAAACTAAACCACTTAGATAAAGAATAAAAATTATATAATTGGATCATATACCCAGTAAATCATATGTAACATCCAATAATATTGTCATTAATTTTAAATTAATTTTGAAAGATCCCTTGAAATAACTCTTGAGTTAAATATCTTTCCACTTCGAAAAATTATTTTTAAATTATAATTTTTTTGTAAACTTTTACTTTGAAAATGAAACTATGAAGTTATAAATGAATATTTGAAGAAAAATTTAAACAATATTCAAATAAATTTTCTTTAAAAATTCATAAAAGATCATTTAGAATACTTTTACAATAATTTTCAAAGTCATTGAATTGAATGAACAAAGATTTACCAAAAGAATAAGATTAAATTATATGAAACTCATAAAATAATGAAAATAATGTGATTCTTGATATAACATGCTATGGGTTAGTATAAACTCTTCGTAAATGAATTTAGGAGCATAACATAAAATGTGTTTGAAGGAAGGAAAAATGAGACAAAATTATCTTACTGATTTTATATCTTTTTATATATAAACCCCATGAAGGAGAGATCATCAATAGGATATGTAAATACCCCAAAATTTATTTTTATTTATCATATATTACATTAAAAGGATTTTATAAACCACAAAAAAGAAACATGTGTCAAATATGGAATATGTCTCATGTAAATAACAATGATGCTAGAAATCCACCTATCGTAGATCTTACTTCGTCTGTACATATATGAACCTCCAATATAATGATATAATGATTTTTTATTTTTTATAATAAAACCATATTTATATTTATGATTTCATATATTATCCTCTTATATCATCTTATCTTATGTTTGTTAATAATATTCTATTGTTACCCTTTTTCGGGGTGTTAACTGCTTAAATTTCCTGTAGATGTTTTATCGTATAAGTCTCAGCTCATTTTAATAAGATATTGTTAGATAATATACAGAAATATATTAAAGAAAATATATTTCATATTTATTAATTATATAAATTAATATAATTTTTCATTAATTGTGATCATGGAAAATGAATCGCATCATGTTATCGAGACGATAAGTTGTATGTACACATGAGCAACTTTAACATTCAATTAATGGTGAATGGAGAAGGAAGTGTATGGAATATTTTTTTCAGAATAAAAATAATGTTATAATTATAATATATAGCTTTTATTTAAATAATTAATCCCATATGTGTAATGTAGTGATGAGAAAAAGATTACACCCCAATGTGGAGATGGTAAGTCCTACGTACGTAGGCACGATGCATTCATTTTTTGTTGTAAAAATAAAATGTGGAATACTGTTTCCCCATAATTATAAAAACATATAAGAATATAGTTTACAATTGATTTATTACATTATTGTTTAAAAAAAACAATAATATAAATTATAAGTAGAAATAATCACGAATGATTTAGTAAAGACGATTATCTCTTCTTTGGCCAATATTCTTTAGAAATCAACTTAGGGAAACCTGGGATCATGTTTTGAGAATACTAAAACCTCAATAATTTGACAAGGGACATTGATAATTGTAATTTTTAGTAGATGGTTGAGGTTGAAGGCACAAATTGATTTCAATAAGTGAGGGACTATGTGCCCTTTTATAACTGAGGTGAGGGGTACTTTTGGTATATTTCCAAATATTAATTTATAATAAATTCAATCATAATATAAATAACACCAAAAGGCATTTTATTGGAAGATAATACGGGATAAAAATTTATTATAATCAATAAATATATTATAGAAAATGTCTTATGATATTTCAGATATTATAATTTTGATTTACCATTAGTTAACAAATTTTAATTTTAAGTATGATTTTAAAATTTTCATTATTAAAAAGTAGTAATTTTTATATATTTTATGCCAATTGTTACATAAATGATAATTTTTATGACATTTTGGAAAATATTATAATTATTTTTAATTTTTATTGCTGTTTTAAGATTTCTAATTAATTTATTAAAATTTTAAGTTGAAAAAATATCATTGGTGTCAATTTTATAATTATTCAATACATATACTATTAAAAATATCAAGATAAAATAGTTAACATTTAACAAAATATTTAATAATATCACAATGTGGAAAAAGTAATCATTAAAATATTTACTAAAATTATTTACCTCAAATTATATTTATTTTAATATTTTTAATAAAATTTATTTTAGATTTTCCTTAATAAAAAAATTACCTCATCTACAATGTGTAATTATTTAATTTACTTTCCTCATTTTATACAAATTAAAAATATAACATGATGAAGATAAATATTCTTTATTTCATAAATTTTTTAAAGTCTATTATTTCATTTGGGTAAAACTATATTAAAAATTATATATTAATTTAGACATGAATGTGATATCTTAAATTTATTTATTAAATAAAATATTTAAATATCATAATCAGATCCATGTTTCCCAAAAACAAAAAAACAAAATTTTTCCATGAAAAAATTCTTATTAAGTTATATATTCACATTTTTATTTGTTCATAATGAACATTTTTCCCTTGTGAACATAATAAGATTATTTAAGAAAAAGATTACGACATTTTGTGACTTTTTTTATTTAAATATTACATAAGTCATTAACTTATACACATCTCAATTTAAAAAACTAATTTCAATAATTAAGTTTTAAGGGTAGTATTATATTCATCTAATATATTTTTTCCCTGTGTTTGGGTTATTTTATAGTCCTTATCTTTTTATTTTGAACCTAAATTACCCAAATTACCCATTACATTGGTAAAAAAATCTATCGACGATACTATTCATACATACCAAAATTATAAAGGAAATATTAAATAAATTTATACCACATGATTCAAATTTTTTCCCATTTTTCAATATTCAAAACAAATAATTTATAGCAATTAATTTAAAATAAAACTTTTAAAACATAATAAAAACCGTTTTTTCTGAAAATGCTGTTTTAAAAGATAAAATGTTTCTATAATAAATTAATGTATAAATTACATTTAAAAAACTTAATTGGTCTATATATAATTGAAATGAACTATTTATAAATTAAAATTAATCCAAAATATAATTTTACCATGTAAATACTTTAGAAGAAAATACAGCTTTGAATAAAAATCCGTAATTTCACTATTCATCAAAAGATGAAACTTTTATGAAAATACCCAAAAAAATGAAAATTTAATTTTGAAATTAATATTTTTACAAATAAAAATATTTTATTAATTTCTTTTATCAAATTGTAAAAATTGAGTTTTAAATTTTTTTCCCATTAATAGGCAGCAAAGTGCCGTTTTTAAAAATATAGGTTTTTATGCTTAAAAATAGGATTGTTGTTATTTTATGTCTATAAATTTATTTGTGAGTTTAAAAATATTTAAATGAATATTAAACATTTAAATTTCATTATTATCATTCAATTTTAGTGATTAATTTAATTTACTAATTTTAAAATCAATTATGGGAATAAAAAATAGTTTTCCATGAAAACACATAAATTATTTTAAATTAGATTTTATCTTCATTTATAATTAATTAGTATCCCAAAAATTCAATTCGCAATTAAGATAATACATATTCAATCCATTTATTACAGTGGATATGTGATAACTATGATGGATTACTTTTGTTCGGTTAAACTTGGTCTTGCATGTTACATAATCTATCGAATGAACTCGGCATTGTCCGTTACAAAACCCAAAAATTGTGTTGTGTGTAATGAAAGATAATATAATATTTGAATTTAGTGAAATCATAGTAAGAAATTTCATATAAATAAATAATAACTTTTTCTATTGTTCAATGTAATCTATTAATGAAATTTAATTTATTTTTTAAAAAATAATTCATATAGACTTAGAGTGTTTCATTCTACCCCTCTTAAATTGAATTTCACCCTATAAATTTGAAACTATAAGAAAATGATGATAAACATGCCTCATAATATCCAAAATTTCCAACATTGCTCTTTAAAACTAGTTTTTTCTCCAACAACCATTAACCAGGTCAATGGTCCAGTTTTGTAAAACATTATCTCTACAATATAGAATTTCTACAAGATTGTCATCATAAGAAAGATAATTATGTAGTGGTATAAACTTTTATTTTAGTATATATTAAGGATAGCCTAATTAATTTCTGATAATAGATACATGGAAAAGATCATGAACATGAGTGATATTTGGAGGAATTACTAATTGATAAGATACCTTTCAAATATGGTCACGAATAAAAAATATTGTATCCTTGAAATTTTAAATTTTACATAGAAAATAAGTGGTTTATGTTTGATAATTTCTTGATGGGAGACCCATATATTAAAAACTAATACTAAAAAATCATTCTAAAAGGTCATGTTGGAAACATAATTGTTATCCAATGTAACTCAGAACTGGGTTACCATATAAGAGAACATCGGTGGAATGTGAAAACATAGACATATAAGTCAAAAAAATATCTATTTTTGATTGATAGTGAAGGACAACCTAGTAATTATTAATCTAACCATCACAAAACAATAAATAATTTATTATCTAAGGGACTGTTATAATCATAAAAAATGAAGGTACTAAGTTACTTTTTTTCCAATTACATTTCATAAAGTAGAATAATGTTCACAATAAGATATAATAAGTTGATTTCATTCCATCTTGTAAGAACAATAACATCCATGGGTTGTTCCTCAATCAAAATATGATTCATATCTTAGTCCATGAATTGAAGTTTATGTTTTAATGCTTATAGAACACGTGGATCATGATATCCATAAGGGGATGACCTGTTATTCCTTAGATCAGTAATTATCATAAATTATATTTATCACATGTGATAATATTCATAAATATTCATTAAACTCTAAAACCACATCAAAGGATAAAAAAAAAGAAAAATTTCATAAATGGATAACCATATGAACCTTCCAAAAGAATAAAATAAAAAGATTATAAATAAGGTAACTAAATTTTAAAAATAAATTTTTTATTAATTTGCCAAACAAATTCATGTAACTATTAATTATCCCACACCAAAAATTTGATAATAATTATCATGTATTCTAATTAAATAATTAAATAATAATAATTACTATAAAACCTTAGAGAAAACATTCATTATTTAAAAAATTTTATCCTTCCTCATACTATAAATCAAAAAATTATTTAAACTGAATCCATGAAATCATAAACATCAATTTCATAAGTTCTATGGTCATTAATACTATAAAATTTATAATACCACAATCAAATAACTCTGTATGCACATCTTAAGATTTATTGTTCCCTTAATAATGTGTTCTAAAAAATTACAACCGTACCACCTTAATCACTTTTCATGGTTACCATTTCCATTAAACATATACTTCCAAATACTTATGGAAAAACTATAGTTGAAAAATCCCTAGACGTTTCATTATTCCATAATACAATAAAATTACTTCTACAACATTATTATTAATTTCCAATATATAAACTCACAATCATTAAACTATCATTTTAAACCATTAACCATGACTCTTCATTTTATTCCTTAACACTTCTATCATCTTATATATATTTTGATGTCTCTTCATCATCAAAAATATAACAATTACTCATACACATTTTATGGTTCAATTCATGAGATTTCCCCCTAGGTCATCAGTTTTCATAATTCTCATAAATTCCACATTTAAAACATTTAACTATTGTTGATTCCATAGGAATACCATTAACCTTATCTATTGTGATAACTAAACATTTTACATTGTAATTAAATTTTTTTGATCCCTTATTTCCTACACCCATAGAATCTTCTAGTTCATTTGAATCATTCTCCTTGATTCCTTTTCCCACATTATTTACAAGAAGAAAATTTAACATTATTTCCATTAGGGTCAGCATGAAAATCCATCTTTCTCTTATCACATGGTTTAAGAAACCCAATAATGTTTAGATTATTGATCATATAATGATATTTAATATTAGGTATAATAACAAAATTTCTTCTTCAAACTCTAATTTACTTTGGTTTCTCGTGGGTAAGATCATTCCATTGTCTATCATATTCACCATTAACATGAATTCTCAGAGTTCTATCAATTTTAAAAGAACCAAAAAAAAGATTGATAAATAATAATCATACATAGAAGACCACATAATCACAAGAAATTACTTATAATATTTTAGTTCATGAATTCTAATGTTCAATATAGATAATTTAGGATCGATACCAAAAATCATGACTATAACCTATACATAGACATATTATTCGGGATCTTACTAAATTATTATCATTACTATTTCAAATGGATGACTAAACATTTCCTCTCATTCCAAATAAAATGAGCCTAGATTAGAAAACATCGATATTACACTATTTTTTGGAATATTTCATATATTACAAAAACACATTACTAAAGAGTGTATTTGTTTTGTTACTTTTGAATCATGGAAATAAATATTCTGGTGTCATGAAAATTCTTCAATTTTCCCCACAGAGATCTAACCATTTAGTATTCCTACCTAAAACCATTATTTCTAAACCTGTGAAAATAAACATATAAATGGCTGATGTGTAATAATAAAATAGTGTAAACAAGGTAGATATCAATCATAAAATTATAATAAGGAATAAGTACAAAAATAAAAAAATTGGAAATCATATCCTATATATCAAGAATCCTGATATTTTGTCATGTAATAAATCGTATAATTTTATAATGAATCACATAACATATTCAATGAGAGCATAATAGAAGACATGAAATTTTGGAATATACAAAAAAATAAATAAATTAACATCCATATTAATCAAGGATCATTTAAAATACCATCATAGAGGAAAAATACCTTTACTGAACTGGGTTTCCTCCCCATTCCAACCTTATATTACAAATCTGACTTTACTCCCGTTCTAGTATTGTATTACTGAATCGAGTTCACTTACCATTCAATTACTGTCTATCTAATTAGATATAAATGTTTACAAAATTAATTTAAGGTATATATTGGTCTCACTCACTACATAATTAAAACCATATATATCGATTCCACAAGGACATAAATCATATCATAACCCATAAATACAAATAAGTCTCATTAATACTTCAACATAACAAATCTCCTGGAAATGAAACAAAATTCATAAGTATGATTATATCATAAATATAAAATAGTAAAATGATGAATTTTAATAGTATCATTGGATCATATCCCTAGTAAACAATATGTAACATCGATTAATGTTGTCTTAGATGGAAAAATAATTTAAATTATCCCTTGAAATAAATCATGAGTAAAATATCCTTTCAATTTTGGAAATTTGTTTTTTGACCATAAAATATTTATAAAAACATTTTCATTGAAAATAAACTTAAAACATATAAGTTGTGATTTTAAAATCATAATAAAATTAGTTGAGATACCTTTCCTTAAAAACACCAAAAAAATAATTTAAAACACTATAAACTTTTTTAGAAAACATTTATTTCCAGGAACACTAATATTTGACCAAAAAGAGTACAAACGTAAATGAAATATTTTATTCCCTAAATGTATGGATATTCCTGATACAACATGTATCTAAACCTCATGTATAATGGTTCAAGGAACATCATTAATTTATAAAATAACCGTATTCATATTCATGATATCAAATATTATCCTTCTATGTTATCTTACAACATGTTTGTTAATATCATTTTGTTATTAGCCTTTTTTCAGGTGTCAACTATATTATTTCCCCACACAAGTATTGTTGTACAAGTCTTGATTCTTGTTCATAGGATAATGTTTTTTTCATCTAAATAATTATATTAAGTAAATATATTTAATATTTATTCATTATTTAGATTTATATAATCATATTGAATAGTGAGTATGGAAAATTAATCTCATCAAATCATAGAGGCGATAGACCGTACGTACGCATTGGCGATAATATCATTTCTTTAATGGTGAAATGGGAAAAAGTGGCTGGTATACAGTTTTTTTTACAAAAAATAACATATTATATTTATAATATATATATTTATTCAATAATTATACATATTCAAGTACTGTAGTGATGAAAAATAGACTACACAATGGTGGGGAGACAATAAGTCTTACGTACACATGCGTGGTGCATTAATTTTTCATAGGATAGATAAATGTGGAATATAGTGGTCCCATAATCATAATAATATATCATAATATAGATGGTAATGTATTTATTACTTTATAATGAAAATAATACATTATTATTATGTAGAATATGAAATAATATTTAATATGTTGGTAATGATGATTACCTCTTCTTTGGAAAATTTCCTTTAAATCTCATATTTGGGATACTAGGGTTGGTCATTTTGGTAAACCATGAACTCTAGAATGTGTATAGAAAAGTTTATAAGAGAAATTTGAGGTGTATAATCATGAAATAAGGCTCAATGTTATGTGAGGAAGTGAGGTAGGAGGTGCACTTTTATAATTTTGAGAGAGGTTACTTTTAGAATTTTTAAAAATATTATTTTATATTAAATTCAATTTCAATAAAAATACCAGAGAAATACATTTACTTGAATATAATATGATATAAGATAGTAATATCATCACAGAATACATTTTTTAAATGTTTTGTTATAATTTTTAACTTTATCATTTTTATTAAACATTTATTAACCTATTTAATATTTAATAATGTTAAAAATTTTAAATATTAAAAGGTTGAATTTTTTAATTATATAATATACATTTGAAAATTATTGATTTTTTGTTTGAAATTGTAGGACTTATTATAATTATTATGTATTTTTAAATATGTTTTATCATTTTTTTAATAATTTAATAAAATAGTATTTTGATAAAATAACAATAGTGTAAATTTTTAAACTATTCATTACATGGGCTATTAAAATTATCTAGATAACAAGTCAAATTTTAAAACAAATATACTATTATTTACCTATGATGTTATGTACATATATAAAATTGTTTTATTACATTTTTTATCTCAAATATTATTTATTTTTATATTTTTATAATATTTATTTGATAGTAACTTTACTAAAATAATTTCCACATCAACTTTGTGTAATTATTTAGTACAATTATTTTATCACTAAAAATTAAAAATAACGCATTATTATTAAGATAAATCTTCTAGATTTCATATGAATACATATAGTATAATATTTAATTTTTTATGCCATATTAAAAATGATATAGTATCTAAAACATGAATCTACAGTTTTTACATTTTAATTAAATAAAATATTATAAATATCATAATCTCATCTAGGCTTTCCAAAAAGTAAAAAAAATCAGTAAAATATGTTTATTAAGTTCATAATGAAAATTTAAATTCATTTATAACATAACTATTTCCCCATATAGATGCATAAGAGATTTTTAAGAGAAACAAATTGACATTTTGTGACATTCTTTGATTTTATTATTATATATATCAATTTCAAAGAAAAGTGTCCATTAAATGATATTATTTAGATATATAGGTGTTAAGGACCCAAATATATTCATATAAGAATATAATTCTATGTTTCAAGGTTATTTTATAGTCTTTATAAATTGTAACCTAAATTACCCAATTTACCATTTATCATGGTACCAAAATTTACCGTGGTTACTATTTATATTGGCAAAAAACAAAAGAGTCATATTTACAAAATTTGGACCTTATCAATACAAATACTAGAAATATTTTTAAATATTCAAAACCAATAAATCTTAGAATTTTATTTAATATAAAACCTGTAAAATGTAAGGAACTATATTTTTTTTATAAAAAATTAATTTAAAAAAAGTTTTTATAATAAATTTGTGTATAAAATACTTCCAAAAAACCATAATTTCATTTTTTAAAATTATAATTAACTAATAAAAATTTAAACCAATTCCAAAAAATAATTTTACCTTTTAAATAATTTAAAGGAAAATATGTTTTTTAATAAAAATCAGTATTTCACTATTCATCAAATGATAAATCTTTTAAGAAAAAACTGAAAAATTCATCATAAGATAAATGTGAAATTAATAATTAAAAAAAAATTAATTATTTATTTAATAAAATTTATTAAGGTTTCAAAATTTATTTTTTAAATAAGACTTCCATTAAAAAATGTCAAAACCTCCTTTTAGTAAAATACAACTTTTTATGATTAAAAATTGACATGATTATATTTCATTAATAAAAATAATATTAGATTCCTTAAAAATATTTAATTTATTATAAAACATTTATACTTCATTAATATAATCCAATATTATTTGTTATTTTAATTTATTAAGATAATTTTTTTTGTGTAAATAAAAATTGATTTTCATAAAAGCACATATTTTTTTCAACTGGTCATTGTTATAATTTCTAATTAATTGGTATCCCAAAAATTCAATTCATAATTATGTAAATAATTATTCATTTCAGAAATCCCAATAGATAGTTGAAAACAATCATAATATATTGTTCCTTGGTAAAATGTGGTCTTGCAATTAAGAAACACTGTTGGAGAAACTCTATATTGTGTGTAAAAAAATCCAAACATTATCTTCTATGTTGTGCAATTTAATATATTTAATGAATGTGTTGAAAGAAAAACATAAAGTGTAATATATAGAATGAATTAATTGGTTTAGTGTGAAACATAACCCATTAAATAATTTAAAATTATTTAATAAAAAAATAATTAATAAAAACTCGGGATCTTACATATACACTTCTTATGCTCCTTAATAACATTCAATTTATAATTATTATGTTTAACATTAATGATATTTAGAGATCATGATTTTGTTTCATTTACCTAGGTTGTAAATAATGAGGCTGAATTAATTATCTCATGGATGTATTTAATATGAATAAAGATGAATTAATGTGAAATAATATAAAAATGTTTTATGTTGGAGAAATACTCAGTTAATAACTTGGGTAACTTTTTTGTAAGAGTTTTTCATAATACAATAACTCTAAACCTAAATGTTCATTAAGAGTGTAAGTGATCCACTTTTTAATTTATTTTTTTGTATGGTTTTGATTAAAAATGAGTTACAATTATCAGAATCAATGATGAAAACATAAAGATTATGATTTCAGAATTGTATCTGGGAGTGCGGGTTCTGGGCTGTTATAGTTGTTATCCGAGGAATAGTTAAGATAAATTTAGAGATTATTATTTTTTAGGTTTATTTTTTATTAAGTGTTATAGATACCACTATATATCGAGAATATTAAGGTTTATCATAAGTTCAAAGTCTTTGACACCCCATTTGAGAGTTTTATATAGTATAAATTTTGAAGTTATTAACGACATTTGGGAGATTTTTTATTGCATAGTGGTGTGTTTATCCCATAGGATCAACATAATGTGTTATTTAGGGAGGATGTTTTTATATTTAATAGAAAAAAGGACAACCCAGTGGCTGAGTGAAAACTCATCAGATTCTTGATGTTTATAGGGATTAAATCCACAACTAAAGGGAGATAAGGGTTTAACACCTACCACTGGAAAACTTGTGGTCCTAGGAAGTAAAGTTTTACAGGTAAATTCTATGATTATTTCAGAAACACATGGTATTTTTAGGAATATATATATAATAATCAATGAATAACATTTTATGAAATAATTCTAATAATATTTCTTTGAACTTATTCAGGCAATTTTAGAAGAATTTTATGGATATTTATTTATAGAAAGATTTGGTTATAATGTTTAGTATTGCTATAGTAATTTGAATTTTAATTTATAAATACTTATTTTCATATCATATTACATGCTATCCATTTTGGTTTAGGTTATTTCTAATTATGAGAGGAATGTCTTGTTGTCCTTTTGGGAATTCTGAGGTCCTTTGAGAGTATATTTTACGAGTTTAGTAATTAGTATTTCATATTGAATACAAATAATTTGGAAAAAAGTTGATGTTGTGGAGGAAATTTATTAATGTATCAAATTATAATCATAATAAATACTCATAGATTAGATGATAAGATAATTCCTCTACTTCTATAAAGGGATATTGAATAATTTTTTTATACTAGTACCTTCATTTCTAAGGAACCAATGGCCTTTTAGACCATCCTCGATTTATGGTTTTTAGGCCCTTAACATTATCTTGACAATTAATATTATAATTATCAATGACCACTACCACTATATATATATAATTATTTATGATTTTCCTACCTGTCTAAATATTTACCATCCCCAAATGTTCTCCAATATGAAATGCTAGTTATGTGTGATTCCATATGATCTTTCCATTTCTCTTTCACTCTTATTAAGAGAATGTTTTATTAAACCTTTTTTACTATGATGGTTTTTATCAAAATCATTTTCAAATTTCCATCTATTGATTATAAATACAATGTAAAAATTGTGAGGATGTATTTTATTAAACGGGGATGATGTATAACCCTGAGATTTTATGAAAATAAAATTTTGTTTGACCACATAAATAAAACACAACACTGATCATAGATGAGAGTATAACACCTATTTATTAAGATATACTTCTTTTCTGAATATATTTAATCTATTCAATAGATACTGTTTGATAAAACCATGTGATTTTTATATTCGATCGCGCATTAAATACCGAACGCTAAGAATAAAAGGCCAATGATATATATATATCTATTAAAACCTATCCATTAAATTTTTGCGTATGAATAATATTAAATAAATTATGATATATATATATATATTTCACAATAAATATTACTTATTTGTAAATATTTAGAAATAAAAAAAATTAATTTTTAGTAATTTGATTTCATTATTCAAAAATATTTTTTATCAAAAATTATTTATTATTATATCATATAGAAAGAATACTGTAATAAAATTTTATGAATTTTAAAAAATTAATCTGAAAAAAATAATTCATTTTTAATAGGAATATGAATATTAAATTTGGGTAAGATTTTAGTATTTGTAAAAAAATATTGTTTTTTATAAATAGTTAAAATATCGATTTATATAAAAATATCATTAATGTTAAATAAAAAATTAATTTAAAAGACACATTATGTTTGAATATTATTTAATATCACATAATAATTCATTATTTATATTTGATCCACTTAATTAAATTTCATATATGATTATATTGTATTTTAATTTATGTTTATTTTTTTGAAGGGATTTTTCTAAAAACTGTTTAAAGGTGCATAATGTATTTCAATTTAAAGTAATTATTACTACCACAAATGAAAAATAATTAAAATAAAAAAATATTCTATATATCAATAAATTTTAATTTATATTCATATAATAATTATTATTAAAAATCGATTTAATATAAAATCATCATGTTCTTGAAAAAATACATTACTCAAAAACCCACTTTTTAGTGTGTCTATGGGTTTTGATTTAAAATGAATTTCCACTCTTTTAAAATGTTTTTTTTGAAAAAACAATGTTTAATTTGTAAATCATACTTTATAAATTATTTTATATTTATTTTTCAAAAAATTTTGTGAAAAGAATTATTTTTAATTAGTTTTAAAAAATAATGAATTTTATTGAAAAAGTCCATTTCATTTAATTAGTTTATTAAGATAAAGTATATTTAAAAAATATGTTAAGGAATAATTATTTCAATTATTCTTTTATTAATACAGTTTAGGTTTTTGAGTTCTTTCCAAATTTTTCGTAGATATAAAAACTCTCCAAACATTTTAACTTATATTCTTTACAACCCTGATTTCTCATCGTGTCTATAGGATTAATTTTAAATTGAATATTTCCACTTTTTATAGTGTAATTATGTACAATGAAATGCATGTTTTGAATCAGAATTATTTATATTATATAATAAGTTCCACTAAATTTTTGACCAATATAATTAGGGAAAATATTAATTTTTTACATAGTTTATGTTTAAAATATTTTTAACTTTGATTAAATTAATAAGATAACGTAAAAATGACATATACACTCCTCTAAAAACTATATCATGGAAATAATTAGATCATTTATCATATATGGTTTTATAAAAAATCCATTTTTACTATTTTATATATTAAAAATGTTAGAGAAGCCACTCCTTTTCAAAAATACTATGAGTGTCATCTCCCTCACTTATAAAGGGCCACCACCTATCATCCTTTCATCCAAAGTTCATAACACCTTGTTTCAGCCAATACCTACCCAAATAACTTTAAAAATTACCTGTTTTAATAATTTATTACTTAGTTTGGTTATAATTCCAACCTAGTAAGTCCATAAGTGGAAACCCATAGAGGTTACCAAAAGAAGATGTAACGTTCTTCAATGAGAATTTCTATTTTATTTCATACTATATTTTATTAATTCTATTATAAACCATTCTTATATAATATCATAAATATATTAAAAATAATAATATATTATTATGTTTAAAAAATGAGTTGAATAATTTCCCACATCCCTCAAATGGGCTGAAAAATCATTATTCTTATATAAGGTAGACTACCACCTCGCAAACTGATGTCATTCATTTTTTTTGCATTACAACATCTCATGGTTGGGAATGGTGATTGATATCAAAATTATATATGATATTTATAAAATAACTATACTTATATATTAATTATATCATATATAACTTTTTCAAATTTCGTACCATATTGGATACTATAACGTCGTGCATTCGTACAGTTGACTATCGCCTCACGAAGCAATGTGATTTGTTTTTTAGTAACACATTATAATAAATGTAATAAGGATAATGATAATGAATATATGTGATAAAAACAATATAATTATGATTTAAATTATATATTTATCATTATCTCAATATGGTATTTCATTTTTGTTTTTACATTTTAACTTACTGAATAAAATGATAATGTCGTTCGTGGGTGTGTGGAATACCACATCCTCAAAGAAATGTGATTTGTTTATTCATCACCACATCAACATAATGATATATATAATGAGATATAAATAAATAATACATTATTTATGATATTATAATAATTCTTAAAAGATACATTTTACTTACCTTCTTTACATAATAATCATTGAAATGTGGAAATGTAACTCTTTTTATGTACAACCTACAATCTTCATGATCATAACATACTTCATTTCTAAAAACAAAACATTCTTGATTAGTTAGAAAAGTATAATTGATGTATAAATAAATATATTATGCAATGAATATTATTCTATATATTATTCACGTATATAATATGATCAAGAACTGTACCATTCATAACAAAAACAAAAGTGAAAACTATGAAATTAACACCCGAAGCAATGAAAATAATGAAATATTTCTAAAAAGACGTTGATAAGATTTTATAAGAGGGACATATATTATATTATAAATATTAATATTGTTGTCAAATTAGTTAATAACATGTTTAAAATCACTATATAAGAGGTTAAATAATGATCATCCAAAAAGAGGATGGAGGTAAGGGTTTTCTCATCTCACTTTTATTTGTGTGAGGTATATGAAATATTAAACATTTTTTGTTTTGTGTTGTATATACATTCAATTAATTCATTGTATGATTATTATACATAAATTTTAAAAAAAATATAATCATCCATTTGAATATATCCCTTTTATGAAGATTTCATTTTAAATGTTACCAAAGTAGTATGGTATTTTTCTGATTATTTTCCTTCATTAAGATGATAGTTATGTTATACAACTATATTATTTTATGATATGTACATACTAACATATTTTAATTTTATATCATGAGTATACATATTTTTAATGTATTATATGTTTTATTTAATTTTATTCCTTCATAGTGATTACAATTCAATGTTACAAATGTTGTGCGAGTCTTTCGCAACAATCTCATGTTATTCAGGATGGTATAAGATTAATTACAGGATGTTGAAAAATTATAATTAACCTGAATTATCTTCAAATATATTTAATCATGATATTTACATGTAATTGTTCCATTTTTTCAATACTTTCTACATAAATTTTTTGATAAGGTTTTTTTATGAAATTCTGGCTTCCTTTATTTCTTTGGTCGGAAATCTATTTCCTTCAAAACAAAATTTTGAAAATGTTTTAAAAAATATTGTTAACCATTTGAAAATGTTTTATTAAATAAAATTTTATCCATTTTATATTTTAAAAAATTTAAGAATTTTTTTCTTTATTAAAAAATCATTTCTTAACATTTTACAATGAAAGGGGAGTTTTTTTATGTGTTGACATAATTATGAGATGAAGTGACCTTAATTTTATTGAATAATAAATTGAAAATTTTCATGACTATTTTTAGTATTTTTTTTTAATATTATGAAAATTTAAAGTTTTTATAAAAGTTTTGGAATGAAATGGAAATTAAAAATGTTTTATTTTTAAAAATTTATTTTGAAAATGATATTTTCCTCAAGATGAGTTTTAATGATATTTTAGTGGTATTTGAATTTATAAAAATAAAAAATTCATTTTGTTAGTTATGCTCAAATTTGGTTTTTTGGTAATGATATCATCCTTATTCATTCTCAGGATGGATTAACATTGTTTCTATTAGAATTTAACTGAACACATTTCATTTCCACATGTTAACTATTTTTAAAATAAATTTTAATGGATCCCATTTCTATTCCATGTTTTAAATATGTTTCAATAAGAAAGAAATAAAACCCATTTATTTTACATGATTCAATCTGGTTATTATAGAATACTAATTTTTTTGATGTGTTTTATGATGAAATATAATCTCTTTTTTATTATAGTAATTTTATGGTACTATAAAATTTTGTATATGATATGGAAGCCTAGATACTAATATAATGAATTGGATAGTGGTTATATTTTCTGGAGAATTATATTAGATACCAACAGTATGGTTGTTCAAATTTGTTGAGTTCTGTATGTGTTTTACTGTACTGATGTACCATGATACCAACACTTTTTTGGGTTTTTTCTATGTATTTATAATGTTTATTATGATCATGATCTATATCACATCACTCATGATTACTGAAACCAATGAAACTTTCTTTCTCCATGTTTTCATATATGATGATCCAGGTATTGATGGGTATTAAGTAATTTATTATTCTCCCATGTAGTATGGTTGTGTTGGCATAACCTTATTTACATTTTATTCACATTGATAAAATTCAATTTCTAATTCTTATGCTCACCCTTATTAAACATTTTAGATCACCCGTTTTATGTTTCCTTTTGCATAATTTATAAAGAATGTTGTTGAATGGTATAAGTACAGAAGGTAATTCCTATGGATTATGATGATGACCTAATGTTAAAAAAGAGTTAAGTGGGAGAAATTATCATTTGAAAACATTGGTAAAGTTTATATAGGTGTTTTCCTAATTCTATAATACACTAAACCGAAAAGGTCTTAGAGAATGTAAGTGATCTAATTTTTCATTTCTATTTTTTTGTGGTTTTCATGGAAAGAATGCATCACAATTATTAGCATCAATTTTGAGAAATGTAAATTTTATGATTTCAGCACTAGATATAGGAGTTCAGGTGTAGAGATGTTATAATGATAATGTATCTTGATAGGGGTATTAAATAAAAAAATTTACGCAATTTTTTCAATACATATTTTTATATTTAAAATATTTCAACCCCTTCATATAATGAATGAATTTTATTGATAATGTTTTCGGTGGGGCCCACTATTTTCCCTTGAATCATTAGTAGGGAACATAAGAAAATCGATAATGGATTTTTTTATTGAATTACCCATCTATGAATAAATTCTTGGAACATGTCCGAGAATATATTTTTATGATGTTCAAAACAAACCATTCCCTCATTATTAGAGTACTTATAAATTTTCCATTTGATTATTCGATTAGTTATAATATCCACGATTTAGTTATAATACCATGATAATATTTATATATAGTTATTTGGTAGTCATTTATTTCTAATATATTATTTTAATCTAATTGATTGAATGGAATCATTATCAGTTGTTCACCTTTCCATATTGATTATTATGTTTTATTCTTGATATTATACATTTTAATCTTCACCATAATA
The DNA here is from genome assembly GCA_963277665.1 of Viscum album. Lineage (NCBI taxonomy): Eukaryota > Viridiplantae > Streptophyta > Magnoliopsida > Santalales > Viscaceae > Viscum > Viscum album. Next base: position 1,723,907,211 of record OY728152.1, on the reverse strand, counting down.
AGAATATAATCTCACCCTTTATTATGTTTTATTTTCCCTAGGATACCTAGATGTTTTTTATGACTGATATTTAAGAATATGATAAGTGGAATAGTGGTGTTCCAACTGATAATTATTTTTTTTATTTTTTTTAAAATGAATTTTATCTTCATATATTATCTAGTTAAACATGGCTACTAAACTATTCGGTCCATTAGGATGTGATACCTTATATCCATTTCCAATTCAATTATGTAAACAATGACTCTGGGTTACATGGGTTGGTGTCTCTACATTTGGAAACATAGGATACTCAGTAGAAAACATGGGACTAGATTATTGGAAGCATATATTCTGGAATAGTAACTTATGAATTAAATTATGTATAATTATACTTATAGGATTACATATTAATGTTTTTAAAGACATATATTATATGGGGTTCTCATCTAATACATCCCTATCTAAATAATAAAAGTGGGAATTTTTCTATATTAGATTTACCAATAGGTAATAACTATAAAAAATGAAGATCCATTTTGACTCCAACATTACCTGGTAAATGAAAATGAGACTTATTGCACACATTTTTTTGACATTCATTTGTATATTATTTTGAAAATTTACATTTTAGTCATAACAAATTTAAATGGAATTGAAAATATCCGTATGATTTGAAAACATGTAAAAAGTAACTATGTTAATGACCGTAGATTTTAAAAGGGGTACCTAATCTCTAATAGGGAATAAGAAATAAAAACAAATGTTATAATAGAATATATCATAGGTATACTTTAAGATATGTTTATTTTTAAATAAATTCAATCACTCCGATAACTTATAATTCATTCAATGCCATGTTTAAAAAAAATGATATTCTATTAAAATATTATTTCTTATTACATTATAAAATAGAAATATTATTTTTTGGTATGATTATAAGTAATTAAATAGTCAAAATTATATTTTATAAAATAAATTAAATAGTTATCTATTAATTTTCTCTAATAAAAAAATCATTTGAAAGCAAAAGAAACGATTTCTTAATAACTTTATTTTTCTAAAAGCCAGTTTATTCGAACATTTTCAATATAATTTAAAATTAGTTCTAATAAATTTTAGAAATTTTATAATAAAAGAGAAAAAATATTTTTTATATTTAAATGAAAAAATTTTATTGGGGTAAATTGTTTTAAATTATTTGAAATGAATACTTTTTTGATGAATAGTGAAGAATATTGATTTATATTAAAACTATTTTTTCATTTAAATTAATTAAAATGTTAAATTATATTTAATATTAGTTTCAAAAAATAATTATTTCAATTATATATCAAATTAAAAAATTGAAACTAATAGATTCAATTAAATATTGAAATTTTAAATTAAAACATTCTATACTCTTGTGAATTTTCTCTTTAAAAAACCACACATTTTTTGTGTATGTAGATAAATTTTAAATTTAATTCTCTATCTTCTTTTAATTTGTATTTATAAAAAACTATTTTATGTTTTCAATCATCATAATTTTTATTATCTAAATGTGTGAAACTAATTATTTACCATAATGAATAGAGAAAATAAAAAAATTACAATGATTAACATATAAAGGGGTTTACCAAGGGTTAATGTAATCAGATAAGGGTTAAAATTAGATAAATATAGTAAAAAACCAATATTTAGTGATAATAACATATATTATACAAGAGTGAGTCATTTTGGTTCCTTGTGTCTTGTGAAAAAACATTGTTACAAATAATTATTTTCAATATTTCCTTGTGTGTCCAATACCCAACTTATAAAAAAGAAAACCCCCTCCTCCCCTATTCAAACTTATAAATCCATTTAGTTTAGTGATGACCGAATAAGATTAATTTCATGAAACCCTAAAATCAGCTTATATAGCATATTTTTAATACAAAACCCTCTTATGAAGTCTCTACATATAAAATTAGGGCAGACTAAATAAGAGGTCAAATTCATAAATATTCATGTTGGTTTATTGATTATTCAACCTCCTTAAAATCATCTTCAAAATGAAAAATATAAAAAAACCAGTTTCACCTATCTACTGATAGGTTATAATGTTAATTTCGAATAATATATTATAATAACCTTGAACCCACAAGCCCATAGTTGGTGGACAATTCTTATAATGGAATATATACAAAAATATCACATCACCAAAGATTGATCATTTTATTTGTCTAGAAGAAACTAGATACAAAATTGGTTCCCTATTTGATTAGTAATTAAAAATTGTAAATAAAAGAATAAAATAAACTTCTTCCATGAATTTTATGAAATGATTTCATCTACAAAACCTAGGGGGGGAAAAAATAAAAGGGTGATATCAAACTCTAAGTAAGGGTTATACGAAACAACAGTATGTGAAGTTAAGAAAACGAGGAATAGGAATTATGGCTAGGTAAATAATATAAAAAACATGCGCCATCAATAAATTAAGAATAAAAATGAATCCATATATTGTTTCATAGTAAAATTATTTGGGAAAGTAATTAATAAATAAATAATGAGGAACATGAATTTTACTTAGATGTCATGTATCTGGCACATGAACCATTTTTCCATTAATACATTTTATGTATTTGGGTAAGGACCATGTGATTGTGCTTGGAAGCAAACATGAGGGGTTTGCCTCTAACAATTTTTTTATCATGAGACCTTTTGATGCATCGAGGGAATAACAATAATCAGGTCCCACTCATCACTTCAAGTCTAAATTATTCTTCATATATAGATTCAATTCATCAACATTCAATAAAAACACCATATGTAAAAATGTTATACAACTAATAAAATAATCATACCCATGATATATGAAATATGAATATTTAATAAAATATTCAGTGAATGATGATGATAAATAAAAGATTAGTATACATACACCACACACATGAAATAAGTGGTTAATAAGGAATATACCATGATAAATTCTTTCCAACTAAAATGAAAACATGTAAAAAAAGTGATTAAGAAATTATAATAAATACATTCTGTAATGTGTTTTAAGGAAAAAGATATAAGTGTATTATATAAGGTAAAATGCATAATTGTGGTTATATGTCCAAAAACTAAGAAAGATATTTATTCTGGGTGAGATAGGGGATTTTATAAAAATAAGAAGTGTTTAAAATACATTATTGAGTGTACTTGAAAATGGGTAGAAAAATGGGAAGTTCCATTAAATCATTCCTACTTATCAGGATGATTTGAAAAGAAAACAATTGAAAAAACTGTATTTCACCATCAAAAGATGATAAACTAATTTAGATACAAGATTTTGGATAATACAAAATATAATTTATAATAATTATATAAATATAAATAGGGATTAAATTGGGCTAAAGAGATAAGAAGTTTTACAAGAATGAAATATGCCGACCCCTTACCACTTAGTAATCAATTGAATCACATTCCCTATAAAATTTATAATCATAAAATGAAACATTTAATAATAGGTAGATAAAGAGATTCATGATATGATACATTAATGTGAATTATACATACACCACACATAAGAAATAGTAGTGCATAAGGCATATATCATAGAAATAAATGTGTGATGATAAAACCCTTACCTTTTTTCTGAATTTGTTATGAAAATGATCTTAATATCCTAGATAATTAGATTAAATACCTTAATTAATTAATTCCTAAAATTTACTAGAATTATTTTATTTAATATAATTTTATTGTGTTAATTTATAGCATTTTTTATGAGTTATAAGATACAACATTATATTTTAGGAGCATTCATTTCTAGGGTTTTCATGATCAATTTACCGGTATACTTGTAGGTAAAATCATGTAAAATAAGAATAGTTATCTAGAATTGCAATTATATGTTATTAATGAACATCTAGAATATGAAACGATCATTTATTTGATACGGCTATATGGTATGAGGATGAATTATTTGATAAACTTTTGGTCATGATAATATAGATTTGTTTTTGAATTTTTTGGATCATCACAAAATAGATTTGTTTTGTTAATATATATTATGTATATATACAAGTTATAGAACATAAAATATGCTTTAAGAGGTATATTATAATACGTTTTAACCCTAAAAATGGTCTTATGAACATCATTTCATGTGTAAATGAAAAATGAAAACACATCTTCCATAAAGGCGGTAAATCAGAACCTCATGATCAATGTTTTCACATTAAGAATAAAAGAAGTATGAGAAGGGACATGATGGGGGTATTTACATTGAAATAATAATATTATAGTATATATAATATAATTGAGTTATCATGAATTTTATGATAGAGGAGGTGAGGAAAATTTATTAAAAATAAGAAATTGAAAAAAAATAAAGAAAGGGAAAGAGTATTTTACCCCTTGATTTATTCTCCTTAAGTTCCTCTTTAAGGAAATCTGTTTTAGTGTTTTGTTGAGTCCATAAACTACTAGAAATAGGGTTGAAAATTTGGAATATTATTTGATATAAATTGTACATTCTTCAAGGATTAATTTGTGTGAAGAGAAGAGGAGGTGGTGGGTTGTCTTCATAGTGGAGAAGACTAGTGTTTTTTTATTATTTTATTCATCACATTATTATTTTGGGTCTTGAAAAGAAATAGTAGTTATTCCATAGTTAAATACATAAAATATAAATTTATAGGTCAATATTTAGTGGCTTACATCAGTGATGACTTGGGCAATAGTTAATTTAACATATAATGTATATATACCTTAAATTACCGTAGTTAACTCCTCTCAAATAATTCATCTATTTTCGAAAAATCATGAAAAATATGTCATAACCTTTTTTAACATATAGAATTAGAAAAATAACTCCATTTTATTAAAACATTTATCTAAAAATTAGAATATTAATTTGTAATACAAATTATAATTTACTTGTAAGATACCAATTTTAAAATTATAATTGATTTTATAACACTTTGGAAAATTAATTAATGTCTCATAAAATTATCTTATAATCCTAGAAAAAAAATATATTAATTTCAAATACATTTTATAAAAATATTTTTTTCGAATCATTATATTAATTATAAAATTGAAAAAAACATTTATCTTTCATAAAAATAATAACACTTATTTAATAATTTTTAAAACATTTATTTACATATAATGTGATATAATTATATCATATTACCAATCATAAGAATCCTAAATTTTATTTATACTTTCATAGGTGATGTTAATATTCTAATGACAACTTTACTATTCCAAATGGAAACATTACTTTTAAAATGGTCATGTTACTATTTAACAATGTATTACTGTTTGTTTAATCTTATTTTAGTGTGTAATATAAACTATTTTTTAAGAAGATACATATCATAAAATCATGGGGTGTTATATTCTTACAACCTTTAGAAATTTCGTTAACACAATTTTCATGAATATTGTATCCTAAAACAATGCATCTGTTTCTTCTTCATGTCATCTTCAGGTTCCCACATTTCTTCTTTAAAATTATAGTTTATCCAAAGATCATTTACTTTTTGAGTCATTTGATTTTTAAATACATTAGCTCTTGTGTCTAGAATCTTGATAGGCTCTTCATAGTAAGACAAATCGGTTCTAGACCTATATCATCATATGTGAGTGCATATTATGGGCCTCACATGTAGTTCTTTGACAATGATATTTAGAACACATGTTGAACATTGGAGAGAATTTATGGCATTGATAATCAGTAAGTGATATCTCTTACTCTTTCCAGAATTTCAAATGAAAAAATGTATTTGGGGTTTAGTTTCCATTTTTTATGAAACCAAAAGGATCCCTTTCATGGAGATAATTTAACAGCCCCAGTAATTATAGAATAAGTCATTTCTCATATTTATTTATGTATATGAATTAGAGAGTAATTTTACCTTAATAGGGAATGCTATGCCCGATAGAGTACCCGATATAGAATAATGAGTTTATCCTAAATCTTATGTTTCATGAATGAATTAGTTAAACTAAACAATAATATATTGTAAATTTTTTTTACTTAAAGTGGATGTTACCACTTAGTCATCATATTGGGGTTTATTTTGTTTATGTTTCTTACTGAAATGTTGGTTACTGCTCATCTGTAAAGTGGATTTCAAAAATCAAATAAAAAATGAAATTTTAATCAGTTTTACTCGATAAAATGAATATATCTAACTATATTATATACATAAATGTTTATTAAATGTTAATATATTCATAAATAAAATTTTATATACTTAATGTGCGAATAAATCAAATTTTAAACATTAAGTACTCTAATATATTTAAAAGCTAGTTTTAACTTCTTATATAGAACACATTTTAAATATAATCTCTAAAACTTTTACAAAATTTATGTGGAAAATTAAAATTCATTTTTGAATGTGAAATATAATAATTTTATTTTGCTTAATTTTTGGTAATTTTTGAGAACTTTCATATTTTTATGAATAGTGAATAATACAAACTTTTAGTTCAAAACTGAATTTTTGGCCTAATTTATTTATATATTTAGATTATGTTTCTATTTGATTTAAAATTATAATTAGTTTTTCTTTTTATAATTTAATAAAATTTATGTCATTGGATTTAATTTCACATTGAAATTGGATATAAATAATTTGTGATCTTTTGAACAAATTTACATCAAAAACATATTTTATCGATCTATCAAAAAGATTTATTTTAAAATAATTTTTTACACTACATTGAATATAATTATGAAAAAAAACATACTAGTTGTAATGAGTATGAAAATATTGGTCCAACCGGAACAACTTAATTTTTTGTTAGTTGTAACTTTAGTATTTTATTTAATATGGTTAAGGGTAAATCCTGTAATTAAAAGTAAAAATAATATTGTGATATTATGAAATTTCCATAAAACTTATAAAAATTTCAAATTTTCAGTGGTTTTCAACCAAAATTAACCTCAGTCTAAGATTATAACCTTTTAATCCACCTGAATAGGAATATTACATTTATTATATTTTTTTATAAAGATAATTTAAAAATGTCATACTCATATTGTTAACAAGTAAATAATCTTTAATATTGTCACGACCTGTCCTCGGGGCCCGTGCCGTGACTACCCCAAGCCCGCCTTCCATAGGCAAGGGGCTTGTGAGTAGCACCAAGGCATAAATCTCGATAAAAAAGGGGAAGGCATTTCCTTTGAAAAGTAAACAAACACACAGAGTAAGCAAGAAGAAGTAAACACTAAGTAAAACTGGGTACAATAGTAAGTGCGGAAAAAGTAAGTGGGCCAGAATACAAACCCAAAATGAAAGTAAAGTACAACTGAAAAAGGGAGTAAAACAACTGAAAAGTAAAGCCGCAACGTCGAGCCGTCCACTGGAAGTCCCACCTGAAGGGTGGGTACAGATAGCCTCCACATCTCCTTGGGTCCAGCCATCCGCTCAGAGTATGTCCCACCCAGTGGTCCACCTCCAGGTACCGACCTGCTCCATAAGACTCAACCACGATCAGCGATGTCCGCCGTCTGCAACCAACACAACGTAGTGCAGGCATAACCCGTGTAGGGGTGAGTATACGCTACTCAGTAGGGAGCTCGAGACCCCTGAAGGTCTCCCAGAATCCACAAAGGATAATCCACAAAAGAAAAGATACAATCACGAAGTAACATCCGACACTACTTAGGTGTATGCCCATACATATACCTATGTCATCATTTCTCGTTCGGCGCCAACATCGGAGCCCAAGTACAACCCTGTCCACACAGGAAAATACAACCCAATCTACACAAGAAAGCATAAAGTAATCCACACAGAAGACATCAAGTCAATCTTATCGAAGATAAGGATTGAATGTCAAGACTTAGCTCGTACAGGTATACTTCTTCATAAGATGATAGAGATGATCAGATGTAGCCATTGATTCATCTAAGCCATCGGACCCACACAAGATCGATAGGTATTAACCCCCGCAATGACCCACACAAGATCTGACCCACACAGGATCGGTATGCGCTGGCCCACATAGGACCGCTGAGAACTAAACCATATAGGATCTGACAGACACAAGATCGGTAGCACTGATCCACGTAGGATCGCTGAGTGCTGTAGTCATTGTCGTCGAATCCACGAAGGATTTATGTACAGTCATCATCGCCGTCGTAGTCGCAGCCAGCTCTAGGGTTCCCACACACAGAAAGCTCATTCGGGAGGGTTTGATCCACAAGCTGAAGGGCTGATACATCAACTGACACGAATTCCGGAATTGATGTATCCAAAAGTTCCGTATCGTCAATAGGAACTCAACGTGACAGACGGCGTGTCGATCAGATGCCCGGTCTTAGAGTTATTGTCTTTTTCGTCCCAGGGGCCCAGTTGGTTTTTAAGTCAAAACCAACCAGACCATACTCCAACTGTGTCCAAACCTCAGGCGGAGTAAGCCAAAAGGTCTGTCTCACTAAGAGAAATCCAACGAAGTTGACAGCACCTCAATCGGACGTCCAGAGCTCAAGTTATAAGTGTTTCCGCTCCGAGGGCCTTGTTGGTTTCGTGTTCGAACCAACCCGGACGAACCCAATGTTCTCCGAAACCTTGAGTGTAATATACTGAAACTACCGTCTCGATCCAAGGATCGCATCGCAGCTGACGGTGCGTCGATCGGAGGTCTGTAGCCCATGTTATGGGGAAAAGACCGAAAGAGGTCTGGAAATAGGGGGTTCGGGCCCGGTCCGACCCGGCCTGATACCCCCTGGGTCTGCCCGAACTGGGTCGACCTGAACCAGGTCCGGGTCCGGCCAGCTTGGGCGCGGCCCGTCCATGCTAGCGCAGCCCGACCTGGCGTGCTCGGCCTGACCAGCGTGGTGAGGCGGCCCGGCCGAAACGGCCGAGCGGATGGGGGGGGGGGGGACGCGCTGCCCCCCTGATTGGAAAATCGCGACCCCCATGTGGGGGGCCGCTCCTTCGGCCGGCCGGGGGTTATGACCCACAGTTCCTCATTCGGCCGACCCGGCTGGCCAGCCGTGCTACTACCGCGGGAACCTGCGGTCCCGCCCTCCTTCTCTGACACCGTTGGCCGGTAGCCGGCCGCCCCTCCCTGCTCCGCCGTGGCTAATGGCCTTCGCCTTGGTCCGACCGGCGCGGCGTGATGACGCCGCGTCCCTCCGCCGCGGCACCTCTTTGGCCGCGGTGTCTTCGTGGTTCCTCGACGCGGCACGGCGACACCACACTCCATTGCCGCTATTCTCTCATTTCCGCGCGGTGCAACGGTACCGCGCCATCTCCGTTCGAATCCATAATGAAGGATAACAATAATATGGGAGGGGGGTCGACCATGTTTGTGCGGTCCGACCCCATCCCGTTAATCGATAGCATACGGCTAAATGTTAATCGATGAACACCCAAAATTATTCACGACGTAAAATCAAACCCCTTCCTCGAACGAAAGGTTGAACAGAGGTTCGTTGCGGAATTGAACGTCGCGGAAGAAGGCGTTGCGGAAGGATGATTGTCAGTGTCGTGGAGAAAGATTCTTCGGTGTCACGTCGTCGATCTCCGAGGATGGAGTCACTCACCGGATGGAGAGATGGAAGAAGATGGTATGAAGAACTGCCCTTTGCGGTGACAGAGTTCTTCGTCGAAGGCTCGGTGTTATTCGCGTTCTTCGTCGAGGAAGGAGAACTTCAAGACTTAGAGAAAATTCTCCCAAAATCCTCTCGCACAACCAAAAAAACACTAATAAAATAAGCGTTTCCTTATTTTATTACATACGCCAAACGTTTTGAAATTCAAAATTGAATCATTCAATTAATTGAATTAATTGAGAAGTTTAAACTGCCCAATTAAAGAGGCGTTTAATATTCAGTTAAACACAAGAGTTGACTTTCATTTAATGGGGGTGCAGGTGTGTTACCTAATTAATAGGGGTTGAGTAAGTTGAAAGGGTGGGGTTCGTATTGGCCCCACCCCACAAATATTCTACCTAGTGGAGTAGGATATAGTGGGTCCCACTCCAACCACTTGTCCTAGGTTAAACTACATTAAATAAAATAAAATTGGTTGCACCATTTTATTTTATTCTTTTACCTATCCCAAAAATTTTAATTACCACACCCGAGCAAACACAACTCCAGAAAAGGTGTTCCTAAGCAATTACCAGCACTGCAATTTCATCGGTGTCCTCGAATTTCGATTCCGAGCACCGGTTCAAAAGTTAGGAAATCTCGCTCGTTTGTTCACTGAATGTACCCGAGCTAAATTTCAGAAATTGATTCTAGGCACACCGGGCCTCGGAATCAGGTGCCGTCAGAAACTGCGTTCTTGTAAAATTCAAAAGAAAATAAAGAAAAAAAATTCCCTGGAATTTTATGGGTCATTACATTACTCCAACCTCAGGGCTTTACATCCCCGTAAAGATATATCATAAACTAGGGAAACAAATGTGGGTACTGAGCACGCATCTGAGCCTCCCGTACCCAAGTGTTCTCCTGGAGGTTCTCATGCTGCCATCGGATGCGCACTAGAGGAATCAACCATCCACGTAGGACCCACTCCTATCGATCCCCGTTCTCAACCGGGCCCTCCACAAAAGTCACCCCATCATCAATGTCCAGCTCCCCATGGTCAATGATATGCGTCGGGTCGTGCACGTATCTCCTCACCTGAGATACGTGGAAGACCTCGTGCACCCGGTGCAACTGAGGTGGTAGAGCCAGGTGATAATCCATCTCGCTAATCCTGCTGAGGACCTGGAATGGTCCGATAAAGTGCGGAGATATCTTGCCACCTCGGCCAAATCTCCGTAATCCACGTCGAGGTGAGACCCGCAAGAAGACGTGGTCGCCATCCTCGAACTCTAGTGACCTCCACCTCCTGTCAGCATAAGACTTCTACTAGCTCTGAGCTATCCTCATCTGCTCCTGGATGACATTGACCTTCTCTGTCGTGGCCTAGACCTTCTCCGATCCCACATGTGCTGACTCCTCTGGGTCTGTCCAGCACAGAGGTGATCTGTAAGGTCGGTCGTACAACGACTCGTATGGTGCCATCCTGATGGTGGAGTGGTAGCTGCTGTTGTACGCGAACTCCACCAAGGGTAGGCGATCCTCCCAGCTACGACCAAAGTCGAGGACACATGCACAGAGCATGTCCTCGAGAGTCTGAATGGTCCTCTCTGTCTGACCATCTGTCTAAGGTTGAAAGGCAGTGCTAAGACGTAGCTGTGTCTCGAACGCCTCCTGCAACCCCTTCCAAAGCTGGCAAGTAAAGCGAGCATCTCGATCAGAGATGATATATGATGCCATGCCATGAAGCCGTAAAATCTCCTAAACGTAGAGGCGTCCAATTCTCTCCACTAAGCCCTGCTCTCTGATGGGTACGAAGTGGGCCGACTTGGTGAGTCGGTCGACAATCACCCAAATGGAGTCGTGACCTCTGGAAGAGCGTGGAAGTCCAGTCACAAAGTCCATAGATATCCCATCCCACTTCCACTTCGGGACCTCCAAAGGCTGTACCAAGACTGCTGGTACCTAGTGCTCTTCCTTCACCTGTTGAAAGGTGGGGCATCGAGAAACAAACTCTTCCACAACCTTCTTCATGCCCGGCCACCCGTGCTGTCGTCTGAGGTATTGATACATCTTCGCCACTCCTGGATGTACCACTAAAGGGGAAGTGTGGAACTCCCTCAGTACCTCCTCCTGTAAAGAAGCTAGTACCATGGTACGTCCTCTGAAAAGGAAGACATGCTCTCCTCCCACAGAGAATCAATCAGGTGCCTGTCCTGAGGATATCTGCACACGCCGCATCTCACAGTCATCACCCCCACGCTGCGCCTCTCTGACCTGCTGTAGTAGTGGAGGAGTGACTGTGAGTGACTACAGAAAGGCTGCTCCATCACTACCCACGAAGGATATCTGAAAATCGGCTAGCTGCTCTATCGCCTCCCCGAGTAGCTGGATGCCCGTGCTCCTGCTGAGAGCATCGACTACTATGTTCCCCTTTCCTGGAGCATAGAATATCTCAATGTCATAGTCCTGTAGGAACTCGAGCCATCGTCGTTGTCTCAGGTTCAGGTCCTTCTGCGAGAAGATGTACTTGAGACTATGGTGGTCAGAGTATACTGTAAAGCGCTCGCCCATCAGATAGTGTCACCACATCATCAGAGCAAAGACCACTGCTGCTAACTCCAGGTCATGGGTAGCACAGTTCTTCTAATGATACTTCAACTAACGTGATCCATACTCAATCACGGCCCACTCCTACATCAGGACACATCCAAGTCCAGTCCCTGATGCATCGCAGTAGACTATGTACCCTACTCCCTCCTCCAGTAGCCTTAAGATAGGTGGACGGGTCAATCTCTGTCTCTGCTCCTAGAAGCTCTTCGGACATTTTTCTGACCATACAAAGGGTTTCCACTTCTTCGTCAAAGATGAGAGTGCTTCCACAACTCTAGAAAAGTCTGGAATGAATCTACGGTAGTACCCAGATAGCCCCATGAAAATCTGCACCTCCGTCACACTCCTGGGTGGATCGCATGCTAGCACTGCCTCAATCTTCGCAGGATCCACCGCAACTCCCGCCTCAAAGATGACGTGTCCCAAAACGTGGACCTCACATATCCAGAAGTGACACCTCGAGAGGTTTCCATAAATCCGGTGCTCTCGGAGTGTGTCCAGTACAACCCGCAAGTGGTAGGTGTGCTCCTCCTCAGTGGTCGAGTATATCAAAATGTCGTCGATGAAGACCACGACAAATCGATCGTGGTATGGCTGAAAGATACTATTCATGAGACCCATGAACACTTATGGAGCGTTGGTTATGCCGAAAGGCATAACCAAGAACTCATTATGGCATTACTGACATCTGAAGGCCATCTTCTGCACATACTCATCTCGAAATATGAGCTGATGATAGCTTGATCTAAGATCTATCATTGAGAACGACCATGCTCCCTTGAGACGATCAAAGAGGTCGTTAATCCTCGGTAGAGGATACTTGTTCCTCATGGTCACCTGGTTTAGGAGACGATAGTCGACACAAAGTCGCAATCTCCCATATGCCTTCTTGGCGAACAAAATCGGGGAAGCCTAGGGTGAAACACTGGGTCGGATAAATCCCTTTCCCTGCAAGTCCTCCAGCTGTACCCGTAGCTCTTGAATCTTGACGGGAGCCATCTGATATGATGGGGTGGATATTGGGGCTGTATCGGGGTACATGTCAATATAAAAGTCTACCTCTATGTGAGGAGGTAGTCCTCGAACGTTGTCGTGGAAAACGTCCACATACTGATCCACCACTGCCGGAAAACCAGGACTCCGCATGTCAACTACTCCTAGGATGAGGCTAGCCAACTAGTGAGTGATGAGCTGTCCTCTCCTCTGCGTGAGTCCATCCTATGCTGAAAAGGCTCTCTTCTCACCAGTGAAGGTGAACCTGCTCCCATCAGTGCGTACACACCGCACTTTGCGCCTCATACAGTCGACCTGATCATGGACTGTAGATAACCAATCAATGCCAAGATGATGTCGTAAGGCCTAGACGCCTCTACAAGAAGATCCCAGCCGAATATCTTGCCTCCTAGAGTAAGCTCACACTACCGAAACCAGTATTTAATCGTCGAGTCTGCTCCCGTAGGAGTCTGTAGCCATAAGGATCGAGCCAACGGCTCCGTCGGAATCTCCGAGCTCCAAAAAAGGTAGTGACAATGAAAGAATGAGTCGATCCGGTGTCTATAAGAACTGCAGAAAGGGTGGAGTAGACACAGATCGTACCTTGAATCATCTCTGGAGCGCCGTGGTCATAGGACTCTACTGCCTGAAGCTGAGCCTGTCTCTGCCCGCCAGCTCCCTGTGGTCGGGGTGGACCTCCTGGTGGTGGTGGTGGTAGAGCCTCAAAGCATCTCCCACCACCTGCTACTCGACCATCTCCTCTGCCTCGTCTGCCTACTCCTGTCGGACCACCATGGTCGACCCTCTGCCTCTGCCTGGGTGGTCCCTCAACCGTCTGCTGATCCTCCGCACAGCAGGTCGGGCAGTCATGAGCCATGTGGCCCTGCCCACCGCATGCGTAGCACTGTCTGCCTCTCGAATGACTGGCTCTGCTCTGTGTGCCCGCACCTCTGAGCTAGTGTCCTAAGGTCGTCTGCCTGAGGGTCTGGTCCACCTGGACCCACGTGTCATCCGTCGACTGCCAGCTGCAGAAGACTCTGCTACGTGCCGCCCTACGGTAGGTCTCGCTACTGATGTAGGCACATCAAGAAAGCTCTCAATGATAAGGGCTTGCCCCAGTACCCCTGCCTGTGTCGGAATGCTGTGGGAGATCAGCGATGCCCTGATCTCATGCCTCAATCCCTGCTCTAAGGTCCGGGCCCGAATTAATGGGTCTCATACCATGTCTATCGAATAGCGCGAGAGATCGGTAAATCTCGCTGAGTACTGGGCGACCGTCATGCTGCCCTGCCGCAGCTGTAGAAGCTCCGGGATGCACACCGCACGAAGGGTGGCTGGGATGAACTCCGAGTGGAAGAGGCTCTCAAATTCCGTCCAGAGGAGTGATGCCTCGTCGTGCACCTGGAGCATCAAGCTCCACCATCTGCCTGCTTCCGTGTGCAGGAGGCTCGCTGCGAGGATCCCCATGAGGTCAGCTGGTGTCCCCACTAATCGGAAAACTTGTACAACTACCTCCAGCCAATCCTCGGATGCCTGAGGGTCTGTCTCCCCGTAGAACATGGGCTGTCGCTAATGCTGAAACTCGTGCAGTGCACTAAGGTGACGTGCACTATCAGCGGTTGGGGCTGGTAGCATCGGTGGCTCGGTGGGTAGTGGTACTGCCGGTGCCTCTGCATCAATAGGGCCCTGCACCGAGGCCTCATCGCTCGGTGGTCTGTCGTCACATACAAAACTCGGATCCCTAGTTGGCTACTGTCGTGGGGCCATCCTAAAAGGAAACATGTGCGCCACAGTCAAACAATATACCTGGTGAGATGACACAAAGTAATCACAAAGAAAACTTGAAACACAAATGCAATCAATGTTTTCGTGCACTAAGTCGGAAATCAGAAGTCAGGGTCCTGGTGTACGGATACGTTGGCCGCCGCACCAACACTGGACTCGCTGGACTGATAACCACACTCAATACTCTTAACACTATTGCTTTACATAGAAAAATATCAAAGTCCTGAGTTCTGCGGTAAAACCGAACTCCTCTGATACCAATTTGTCATGAGCCGTCCTCGGGGCCTGTGCCGTGACTACCCCAAGCCCGCCTTCCATAGGCCAGGGGCTGGCGACTAGCACCAAGGCGTAAATCCCGATAAAAAAGGGGAAGGCATTGCCTTTGAAAAGTAAACAAACACATAGAGTAAGCAAGCCGAAGTAAACACTAACTAAAATTGGGTACAATAGTAAATGCGGAAAAAGGATGTTGTCCAGAATACAAACCAAAAATGAAATTAAAGTACAACTGAAAAAGGGAGTACAACAATGGAAAAGTAAAGCCGCAACGTCGAGCCGTCCACTGGAAGTCCCACCTGAAGGGTGGGTACAGATAGCCTCAACAGCTCCTCAGGTCTAGCCGTCTACTCCGAGTACGCCCCACCCAGTGGTCCACCTCCAGGTACCGACCTGCTCCGCAATCCTCAACCACGATCATCGCTGTCCGTCGTCTGCAACCAACACAAGGTAGTGCGGGCATAACGCGTGCAGGGGTGATTATACGCTACACAGTAGGGACCCTGAGACCCCCAAAGGACTCATAGAATCCACAAAGGATAAACCACAATGGAAAGATACAATGTAAAGACCCGCAAATTTCAAGTAATTTTTTTTTAATTTTCTTTGGAATTTTACAAGAGCGCAGCTTCAGACGGCACCTGATTCCGAGGCCCGGTGTGCCCGGAATCAATTTCCGAAGTTTGGCTCGGGTACGTTCAGTGAACGGACGAGCGGGTTTTTCTATCTTTTGAACCGGTGCCCGGAATCGAATTCTGAGGGCACCGATGAAATCGCAGCGCCGGTATTTGCTTATAAACGCCTCTTCTGGAGTTGCGTTTTCTCAACCGTGGTTTTTAAAATTTTGGTCTTTAAGTCGGAAATAAAATAATGGTTGTGTGACAACTTTATTTTATTTCACTTAAGCCACTTGGAAGTCACTTGAAAGCCACTTGAGCTGAGTTAAAGCAGATAGGGTGCTATCCGGAAATATCCTACCCTCTTGGTAGGATATTTGTGAGGTGGGGCCCGCACGAGCCCCGCCGTTTCTTTCGCTAAGTAACGCACCCGCGAAAACCCGTCAATGTAACTGAAAAGTCAACCGGCGCGTTTTCTTTAATTCTTAACAGACCATTTAATTGGGCGGTTTATTTCGTTATTTAAATGGGCTGTTTCATTCGTTGAATTAATTCAACGAATTTAATGGGTCGTTACTTACGCGTTTGCGTTTGTTGGCAAAATAATAAAATAGACAAACTTGTCTATTTTGGAGGATCCTCCTGTTGTGCGAGATCCTCCAAACCTCCACCCTCCTCGCGAAGAACGCGAAGAACGTGAAGAACGCGAAGAACGCCGGCGACCGGAATTCGACGACGCACATTGTGATTTGCGACGTCGACGAGCTCTACCCGCGACGTTCTTCGGCGACGCCTCTTCTTCCGTGACCGATCCTCGTTCGGCAACTAAGGTGAGAAACAGATCGTTTAATTCTCCCTTTTTAATTTCAATGACAACAGATTTAATTAATTAAATCCGTTTGTTCTAGATCCGGAGATCGTCGACGCGACGTTTTTCCCGCGGTGCGACGAACGTCTCTTCCGCGACGACGCGACGATCCCCTCCTTCCGCGACGAGCGATTCCGCGTAGACCTCACGTCCGACGACGACAAGGTAGGGATTTTATTTTTCTTGGTGATTCGTTCCTGTGATCTAATTCTTTTTAATTAAAGAACCAAACTTGAACAATTTTATTTTTGGATAAAATTGTGGCTGCCTTAATCCCTCCCGATGATTTTATGACTAACGCGGAGGGTGCGGGTCTAACAAACGAGACCCGACAACCCTCCGCCGATCATTCTTGTGTGCGGTTTTGGAAAGCGACGACGAACCGTGCGGCAGGGGAGATCCGTTGATCCCGCAGTGAAGATCGGCCCCCGAGAGGAGCTGTGGCGCAGACGGGAGGCAAAACGGGCCACCAGAGCAACTCCGGCGGCCCGCGGAAGGCGGCGGCGGCGCCCAGCGCGCCGCCGGAGGATCCGCCGCGGTACGGCCGCGGCGGCGGCGAACCGCCGGACCGTGACGCGGTCCGGCCACCCAGCAGGCGGCTCGCGCGGGCCGCGTTCCTCCAAGCCGCGGGTCAAACCCGCGACGGGTTTCTGCGGCCGCTCGGCCGAAGCCGAGCCGGCCGGTTCGGCCGGCCGGGCCGCGCCCAGGCCGGACCGGACCCGGCCTTGCCGGGTCGGGCCGACCCGGTCCGGCCGACCCAGGGGGGGGGGGGGTTCGGGCCGGGTCGCCCCGGGCCCAGAACCCCCGTTTTCGGGCCCTCTTCGGTCTTTTGCCCGTATCTTGGGCCTGTGACCTCTGATTGACGAACCGTCAGCGGCTACGCGATCCTTGGATCGAGACGGTCATTTCGGTATATTACACTCAAGGTTTCGGAAGAATTTGGGTTCGGCCGGGTTGGTTCGTACGCGAAACCAACCGGGCCCTCGGAGCGGAAACGCTCATAACTCGAGCTGCGGACGTCCGATCGACGTACCGTCAGCTGTGGAGGTTTCCTCTAAGTGAGACGGAACTTTTGGCATACTCCGCCCGAGGATCGGACACAGGCGGAGTACGGTCGGGTTGGTTTTGCCCTAAAAACTAACCGGGCCCCTGGGACGAAAATGCCAATAACTCTCAGACCGGGCGTCCGATTGACGCGTCGTCTGTTGCGTTGAGATCCTGTTGTTGATACGGAACTTTTGGATACATCAACTTCGGACTACGTGTCAGTTGATGTATCAGCCTCTCGGCTCGTGGAGCGGACCCTCCTAAACGAGCTCGCTGTGTGCGGGAACCCTAGTGCTGGCTGTGACTTCGACGACAGAGCAGAGATCCTCCGTGGACTGCGACGACGACAGAGCAGAGATCCTTCGTGGACTGCGGCGACTACTGTGCGGAGATCCTCAGTGGACTGCGTCGACTACTGCACTCAGCGATCCTATGTGGATCAGTGCTACAGGTCCTGTGTGGGCCCGATCCTGTGTGGGTCCTTACTACCGGTTCTGTGTGAGCCACTGACTACAGGTTCTGTGTGAGCCCGATCCTGTGTGGGTCTTTTGCCGGGGTTAGTACCTATCGATCCTTCGTGGGTCCGACGACTTAGATGGATCAGTGATCATCTTTGACGTCATCTGAAAAAGTATACCTGGTTGAGCTGAATCTTATGTTACTCTCCTTTGTGGATTGTGTTGAACTATCCTATGTGGGTTTACTGTTTACTCTCCTTTGTGGATTTGAGTCTTGCTTTCCTGTGTGGATTGAGTTGTTCTTGAGCTCGTGAGCAGAGCTAGAATTGGGGACTTAGGTATATGTATGGGAATATACCTAAGTCGAGTCAGATGTTATTTCGTGATTGCACCTTTCTTTTGTGCTTTATCCTTTGTGGATTTCGGGAGACCTTTGGGGGTCTCGGGGTCCTTACTGAGTAGTTTATACTCACCCCTGCACGGGCTATGCCTGCACCTTGTTGTGTTGGATGCAGACGACGGACAGCGCTGATCTCGGTTGGGGCGTGGAGCAGGACGGTACCTGGAGGCAGACCACTGGGCGGGACGTGCTCGGAGCGGATGTGGGACCCGAGGAGCCTGGAGGCTATCTGTACCCACCCTTCAGGTGGGATTGCCAGTGGACGACAGGAGGCCGCCATCTTTTCTTCAGTTGCTGTTCTTTACCTTTTCAGTTGTACTTTCAGTTGGGCTTGTATTCCGGCCCCCTTTACTTTTCTGCACTTGGTAGTTACTTTCCGCTTGCTGACTCTGTGGTGGTTGTTACTTATAAAGGCAATGCCTTCCCTGTTTACCGGGATTTTACGCCTTGGTGCTAGTCGCCAGCCCCTGGCCTATGGAAGGCGGGCTTGGGGTAGTCACGGCACGGGCCCCGAGGTCGGGTCGTGAAAAATTGGTATCAGAGGTGGTCGGTTCTACCGCAGACTCTGATCGTCTTTTCTTCTTTCTATATGAAGCAATAGTGTTTAGTGTATTAAGTGTCGTTATCAGTTCAGGGAGCCCAGTGTTGGTGCGGCGTCCGACGTATCCGTACACCAGGACCCTGACTCTTGATTTCCGACTTTATGCATGAAAACATTGATTGCGTGTGTGTTCCAAGTCTTCTTTGTGATTACTTGTGTCAGCTCACCAGGTATACTGTTCTGACTGTGGTTCTCTTGTTCTCCTTTTCAGGATGGCCCCATGACGACAGCCAGCTAGGGTTCCAAGTGTAGGGCGCGACGGCAGCCCACCGAGCGATGAGGCCTCGGTGCAGGGCCCTTTGCCAGCAGTGGCACCGGCGGTAGCTTTACCCTCCGAGCCACCGATGCTACCAGTACCAGACGCTGACGATGCACGTCGCCTCAGGGCACTGCATGAGTTTCAGAGCCAGCGACCGCCCAGGTTTCGCGGTGAGGCGGACCCCCAGGCCGCCGAGGATTGGCTAGAGGCGGTGGTACGGATCTTTAGGCTAGTGAGGACACCAGCGGATCTTATGGTGATTCTCGCGGCGAGCCTCCTGCAGGCGGCGGCAGGACGATGGTGGAGCTTGATGCTCCAGGTTCACGATGACGCATCCTTGCTCTGGACGGACTTCGAGAGCCTCTTCCGCTCTGAGTTCGTCCCGGCCACCCTCTGAGCGGTGCGCATCCAGGAGCTTCTCCAGCTGCTCCAGGGCAGCATGACGGTCGCTCAGTACGCAGCGAGGTTCACTGACCTATCTCGCTACTCGACCGACATGGTACGGGACCCCTTCTTCCGGGCCCGGACCTTCGAGCAGGGCTTGCGGCAGGAGATTCGGGCGTCGCTGATCTCCCTCAGCATTCCGACCCAGGCGGGAGTACTGGAGCGAGCCCTCCTGATCGAGAGCTTCCTGGCAGAGCCTTCTTCAGCGGCGAGACCTAGCGCAGGGCGGCAGGTAGCTGAGTCTTCGACAGCAGGTAGCCGGCGGATGACTCTCAGGTCCAGGCAGACCAGACCCCCACGCAGACGGCCTCAGGACACCGGCTCTGCAGTGCGGGGCACACAGCGGAGTGCCAGCCTTCCGAGAGGCAGGCTGTGCTACTCCTGCGGCGGGCAGGGTCACATGGCTCGTGACTGCCCGACTCGCCGATCAGAGGAGCAGCAGACGGTGGAGGGGCCACCCAGACAGAGGCAGAGGGTCGACCGTGGCAGTCCGCAGGGAGGAGGCGGATGAGGCAGAGGAGCTGGCCGAGCAGCGGGTGGTGGGCGACGCTTCCAGGCTCTACCCCCACCACCACCAGGAGGGTCACCTCGACCACAGGGAGCTGGCGGGCATGGACAGGCCCAGCTCCAGGCAGTGGAGGCCTACGACCCCGACATGCCAGAGATGATTCGAGGTACGATCTGTGTCTATTCCACCCTTGCTGCAGTACTTATAGACACAGGAGCGAGTCACTCTTTCATAGCCTCTGCCCTTGTTCGGAGCTCAGAGATTCCGACTGAGCCGTTGGCTCGATCCTTACGGCTAGAGACTCCTACGGGAACAGACTCGACGATTACGCACTGGTGCCGGCAGTGTGAGCTTACTCTAGGAGGCGAGAGCTTCGGCTGGGATCTCCTTGTAGCGGCGTCGAGCCTTACGACGTCATCTTGGGCATGAATTGGCTATCCACGGTTCATGCCCAGATCGACTGTTTTAGGCGCAAGGTGCGATGTGCTCGTACCGACGGGAGCAGGTTTACCTTCACCGGCGAGAAGGGAACCTTTGCAGCACATGATGGACTTCCGCGGAGGAGAGTGCAGCCCATCTCTCATCAGTTGGCTAGCCTCATCCTAGGAGCAGTGGACGTGCGGAGTCCAGTTTTTCCTGCAGTGGTGGACCAGTACGTGGACGTCTTTCCCGACGACATTTCAGGGCTACCTCCTCGTAGAGAGGTAGACTTTTACATCGACTTGTACCCCGGGACAGCCCCGATATCTACTCCATCATACCGGATGGCCCCCGCCGAGCTTCGAGAGCTGCGGGTACAGCTGGAGGACTTGCAGAGCAAGGGGTTTATCCGACCCAGTGTTTCACCCTGGGCTTCCCCGATATTGTTCGCCAAGAAGGCGGACGGGAGCTTGCGACTGTGTGTCGACTATCGTCGCCTGAACTAGGTGACAGTGAGGAACAAGTATCCGCTGCCACAGATTGATGACCTCTTCGATCAGCTCAAGGGAGCGCGGTGGTTCTCGAAGATAGACCTCCGGTCAGGCTATCATCAGCTCAGAGTTCGAGACGAGGATGTCCAGAAGACGGCCTTCAGGTGTCGGTATGGCCATTATGAGTTCTTGGTTATGTCGTTCGGCGTAACCAATGCACCAGCAGTGTTCATGAGACTCATGAACAGGATATTCCAGCCATACCTCGACCGATTTGTCGTGGTCTTCATTGAAGACATTTTGGTATACTCGACGACTGAGGAGGAGCATGCCTACCACCTGCGAGTTGTGCTAGACACACTCCGAGAGCACCATCTTTATGGCAAGCTCTCAAAGTGCCAGTTCTGGTTACGTGAGGTCCACTTCTTGGGGCACTTCATCTCTGAGGCGGGAGTTGCAGTGGATCCCGCGAAGATCGAGGCTGTGCTAGCTTGGGAGCCACCAAGGAGCGTGACGAAGGTGCGGAGCTTCTTGGGCCTAGCCGGATACTATCGGAGATTTGTTCCAGACTTCTCCAGAGTTGCGGCACCACTCTCAGCCTTGACAAAGAAGGGGAAACCCTTTGTGTGGTCAGACAGATGTCAGCAGAGCTTCCAGGAGCTGAGACAGAGATTGACCAGCGCACCTATCTTGAGGTTGCCTGAGGAGGGATTTGGATACGTAGTTTACTGCGACGCATCAGGGACTGGACTCGGGTGTGTCCTGATGCAGGAGCGGGCCGTGATTGCCTACGGATCACGTCAGTTGAGGCCGCATGAGTAGAACTACGCCACTCATGACCTGGAGTTAGCAGCAGTGGTCTTCGCTCTGAAGACTTGGCGGCACTATCTGATGGGCGAGCGCTTCACAGTCTTTTCTGACCACCAGAGTCTCAGGTATATCTTCTCTCAGAAGGACCTGAACCTGAGACAGCGGAGATGGCTTGAGTTCCTCTAGGACTATGACTTTGAGATAGTCTATACTCTGGGTAAGGGGAACGTGGTAGCCGATGCCCTCAGCAGGAGGACGGGAATTTAGCTACATGAGGAGGCGACAGAGCAGCTAGCCTCTTTACAGATATCCTTCGTGGATAGAGACGGAGCAGCCTTTCTTTAGTCTCTCACAGTCTCTCCTCCACTTCTACAGCGGGTCAGAGAGGCTCAGCGTGGGGACGCTGACTGTGAGACCCGGCGTGCACTGATATCCTCAGGTCAGGCGCCTGATGGATTCTCCCTTAGAGCAGAGCACGACATCCTTTTTAGAGGACGTACCTTCGTACCAGTCGCTTTACAAGAGGAGGTGCTGAGAGAGTTTCACACTTCTCCCTTGGCGGTGCATCCCAGAGTGGAGAAGATGTACCAGGATCTCAGACGACAGCACTGGTGGCCGGGCATGAAGAAAGCTGTGGCAGAGTTCGTTTCACGATGTCTCACCTGCCAGCAGGTGAAGGCAGAGCATCAGGTACCAGCAGGCTTGGTACAGCCCTTGGAGGTCCCGGAGTAGAAGTGGGACGAGATATCTATGGACTTCGTGACTGGACTTCCACGCACTTCCAGAGGTCACGACTCCATTTGGGTGATTGTCGACCGACTCACCAAGTCGGCACACTTCTTACCCATCAGAGAGCAGAGCTCAGTGGAGAGCTTGGGACGTCTTTACGTCCAGGATATCGTACGGCTTCACAGTGTGCCATCGTCTATCGTCTCTGATCGAGATGCTCGTTTCACTTCCCGGCTTTGGAAGGGGTTGCAGGAGGCGTTCGGGACGCGACTCCATCTGAGCACAGCCTTCCACCCTCAGACGGATGGTCAGACTGAGAGAACCATACAGACACTCGAGGAAATGCTCCGTGCATGTGTTCTCGACTTTGGTCGCAGCTGGGAGGACCACCTACCCTTGGTGGAGTTCGCGTACAACAACAGCTACCACTCCACCATCGGGATGGCACCATACGAGGCGTTGTACGGCAGACCCTGCAGATCACCGTTGTGCTGGGCAGACCCTAGGGAGTCAGCACTCGTGGGACCAGAGATGGTCTGAGCCACGACAGAGAAGGTCCAGATCATCCAGGAGAGGATGAGGACAGCTCAAAGCCGGCAGAAGTCATATGCTGACAGGAGGCGGAGGCCACTAGAGTTCGAGGATGGTGACCACGTCTTTTTGCGTGTCTCACCTCGACGTGGTTTACGGAGATTTGGCCGAGGCGGCAAGTTGTCTCCATGCTTCATCAGGCCTTTCCAGGTCCTCAGTAGGATAGGAGAGGTGGCTTATCGCCTGGCTCTACCACCTCAGTTGCACCGGGTGCACGACGTCTTCCACGTGTCTCAGCTGAGGAGATACGTGCACGACCCGACGCACATCATCGACTTTGGGGAGCTGGACGTGGACGATGGGGAGACTTTTGCGGAGGTCCTAGTGGAGATCGAGGATCGACAGAAGCGGGTCCTACGTGGGCAGTCGATTCCTCTTGTGCGCGTCAGATGGCAGCACGGGAACCTCCAAGAGAGCACTTGGGAGCGGGAGGCTCATATGCGTGCTCAGTACCCCCATTTGTTCCCCTAGTTTTTGATGTATCTTTACGGGGACGTAAAGCCCTGAGGTGGGAGTAATGTAAAGACCCGCAAATTTCAAGGAATTTTTTTTTTAATTTTATTTGGAATTTTACAAGAGCGCAGCTTCAGACGACACCTGATTCCGAGGCCCGGTGTGCCCGGAATCAATTTCCGAAGTTTGGCTCGGGTACGTTCAGGGAACGGACGAGCGGGTTTTTCTATCTTTTGAACCGGTGCCCGGAATCGAATTCTGAGGGTACCGATGAAATCGCAGCGCCGGTATTTGCTTTGAAACGCCTCTTCCGGAGTTGTGTTTGCTCAACCGTGGTTTTTAAAATTTTGGGCTTTAAGTCGGAAATAAAATAAAGGTTGTGCGACAACTTTATTTTATTTCACTTAAGCCGCTTGGAAGTCACTTGAAAGCCACTTGAGCTGAGTTAAAGCGGATAGGGTGCTATCCGGAAATATCCTACCCTCTTGGTAGGATATTTGTGAGGTGGGACCCGCACGAGCCCCGCCGTTTCTTCCGCTAAGTAACGCACCCGCGAAAACCCGTCAAAGTAACTGAAAAGTCAACCAGCGCGTTTTCTTTAATTCTTAACAGACCATTTAATTGGGCGGTTTATTTCGTGAATTAAATGGGCTGTTTCATTAGTTGAATTAATTCAATGAATTTAATGGGTCGTTACTTACGCGTTTGCGTTTGTTGGCAAAATAATAAAATAGACAAACTTGTCTATTTTGGAGGATCCTCCTGTTGTGCGAGATCCTCTAAACCTCCACCCTCCTCGCGAAGAACGCGATGAACGTGAAGAACGCGAAGAACGCCGGCGACCGGAATTCGACGACGCACATCGTGATCTGCGACGTCGACGAGCTCTACCCGCGACGTTCTTCGGCGACGCCTCTTCTTCCGCGGCCGATCCTCGTTCGGCAACTAAGGTGAGAAACGGATCGTTTAATTCTCCCTTTTTAATTTCAATGAAAACGGATTTAATTAATTAAATCCATTTGTTCTAGATCCGGAGATCGTCGGCGCGACGTTTTTCCCGCGGTGCGACGAACGTCTCTGCCACGACGACGCGACGATCCCCTCCTTCCGCGACGAGCGATTCCGTGACGACCTCACGTCCGACGACGACAAGGTAGGGATTTTATTTTTCTTGGTGATTCGTTCCCGTGATCTAATTCTTTTTAATTAAAGTACCAAACTTGAACAATTTTATTTTTGGATAAAATTGTGGCTGCCTTAATCCCTCCCGATGATTTTATGACTAACGCGGAGGGTGCGGGTCTAACAAACGAGACCCGGCAACCCTCCGCCGATCATTCTTGTGTGCGGTTTTGGAAAGCGACGACGAACCGTGCGGCAGGGGCGATCCGTTGATCACGCAGTGAAGATCGGCCCCCGGGAGGAGCTGTGGCGCAGACGGGAGGCAAAACGGGCCACCGGAGGATCCGCCGCGGCACGGCCGCGGCGGCGGTGAACCGCCGGACCGCGACGCGGTCCGGCCACCCAGCACGCGGCCCGCGCGGGCCGCATTCCTCCAAGCTGCGGGTCAAACCCGCGGAGGTTTTCTTCGGCCGCGCGGCCGAAGCCGAGCCGGCCGGTCCGGTCGGCCGGGCCGCGCCCAGGCCGGACCGGACCCGGCCTTGCCGGGTCGGGCCGGGTCGCCCCGGGCCCAGAACCCCCGTTTTCGGGCCCTCTTCGGTCTTTTGCCCGTATCCTGGGCCTGGGACCTCCTATTGACGATCCGTCAGCGGCTACGCGATCCTTGGATCGAGACGGTCATTTCGG
Source organism: Viscum album (assembly GCA_963277665.1). NCBI lineage: Eukaryota > Viridiplantae > Streptophyta > Magnoliopsida > Santalales > Viscaceae > Viscum > Viscum album. Next base: position 1,723,881,543 of record OY728152.1, on the reverse strand, counting down.
TATATTACACTCAAGGTTTCGGAAGACTTTGGGTTCGGACGGGTTGGTTCGTACGCGAAACCAATCGGGCCCTCGGAGCGGAAACGCTCATAACTCGAGTTGCGGACGTCCGATCGACGTACCGTCAGCTGTGGAGGTTTCCTCTAAGTGAGACGGAACTTTTGGCATACTCCGCCCGAGGATCGGACACAGGCGGAGTATGGTCGGGTTGGTTTTGCCCTAAAAACTAACCGGGCCCCTGGGACGAAAATGCCAATAACTCTCAGACCGGGCGTCCGATTGACGCGCCGTCTGTTGCGTTGAGATCCTGTTGTCGATACAAAACTTTTGGATACATCAACTTCGTACTACGTGTCAGTTGATGTATCAGCCTCTCGGCTCGTGGAGCGGACCCTCCTAAACGAGCTCGCTGTGTGCGGGAACCCTAGTGCTGGTTGTGACTTCGACGACAGAGCAGAGATCCTCCGTGGACTGCGACGACGACAGAGCAGAGATCCTTCGTGGACTGCGGCGACTACTGTGCGGAGATCCTCAGTGGACTGCGTCGACTACTGCACTCAGCGATCCTACGTGGATCAGTGCTACAGGTCCTGTGTGGGCCCGATCCTGTGTGGGTCCTTACTACCGGTTCTGTGTGAGCCACTGCCTACAGGTTCTGTGTGAGCCCAATCCTGTGTGGGTCTTTTGCGGGGGTTAGTACCTATCGATCCTTCGTGGGTCCGACGACTTAGATGGATCAGTGATCATCTTTGACGTCATCTGAAAAAGTATACCTGGTTGAGCTGAATCTTATGTTACTCTCCTTTGTGGATTGTGTTGAACTATCCTATGTGGATTTACTGTTTACTCTCCTTTGTGGATTTGAGTCTTGCTTTCCTGTGTGGATTGAGTTGTTTTTGATCTCGTGAGAAGAGCTAGAATTGGGGACTTAGTTATATGTATGGGCATATACCTAAGTCGAGTCAGATGTTATTTCGTGATTGCACCTTTCTTTTGTGCTTTATCCTTTGTGGATTTTGGGAGACCTTCGGGGGTCTCGGGGTCCTTACTGAGTAGTTTATACTCACCCCTGCACGGGCTATGCCCGCACCTTGTTGTGTTGGATGAAGACGACGGACATCGCTGATCTCGGTTGGGGCGTTGAGCAGGACGGTACCGGGAGGCGGACCACTGGGCGGGACGTGCTCGGAACGGACGTGGGACCCGAGGAGCCTGGAGGCTATCTATACCCACCCTTCAGGTGGGATTGCCAGTGGACGACACGAGCCCGCCGTCTTTTCTTCAGTTGCTGTTCTTTACCTTTTCAGTTGTACTTTCAGTTGGGCTTGTATTCCGGCCCCCTTTACTTTTCTGCACTTGGTAGTTACTTTCCGCTTGCTGACTCTGTGGTGGTTGTTACTTATAAAGGCAATGCCTTCCCTGTTTACCGGGATTTTACGCCTTGGTGCTAGTCGCCAGCCCCTGGCCTATGGAAGGCGGGCTTGGGGTAGTCACGACACGGGCCCCGAGGTCGGGTCGTGACATACAATCACAAAGTAAGATCTCACACTACTTAGGTATATTCCCATACATATACCTAAGTCATCCTTTCTCGTTCGGCTCCAACAACCGAGCCCAAGTACAACCCCGTCCACACAAGAAAACACAACCCAATCTACACCGGAAAGCATAAAGTAATCCACATAGGATATTAAGTCAATCTTATCGAAGATAAGGATTGAATGTCAAGACTCAGCTCACACAGGTATACTTTTTCGTAAGACGATAGAGATGATCAGATGTAGCCACTGATTCATCTAAGCCATCAGACCCACACAGGATCGATAGGTACTAACCCCCACAAATACCCACACAGGATCTGACCCACACATGATCAGTATGTGATGGCCCACACAGGAATGATGAGAACTGACCCACATAGGATCGGTAGCATTGATCCACGTAGGATCACTAAGTGTTGTAGTCGTCGCCATCGAATCCATGGAGGATTTCTGTACAGTCGTCATCGTCGTCGCAGTCGCAGCCAGCTCTAGGGTTCCCTCACACAACAAGCCCGTTCAGGAGGGTTCGCTCCACGAGCTGATGGGCTGATGCATCAACTGACATGAAGTCCGGAGTTGATGTATCCAAAAGTTCTGTATCGTCAACAGAAACTCAACGTGACAGACGACGTGTCGATCGGACGCCCTGTCTAAGAGTTATTGGCTTTTTTCGTCCCAGGGGACATGTTGGTTTTTAAGTCTAAACCAACCTGGCCATACTCAAAATGCTTTCAAACCTCGGGTGAAGTAATCCAAAAGGTCTGTCTCACTATGAGGAATCCAAAGAAGTCGACGGCACGTCAATCAGACGTTCGGAGCTCAAGTTATATGCGTTTCCGCTCCGAGGGCCCAGTTGGTTTCATGTTCGAACCAACCCGGCTGAACCCAAAGTTATCCAAAACCTTGAGTGTAATATATCGAAACGACCGTCTCGATCCAAGGATCACATCGCAGTTGATGGTTCGTCGATCGGAGGTCTGAAGCCCAAGTTAAGTCCAAAAGACCGAAACAGGTCCAGAAATAGGGGGTTCGGGCCCGGTCCGACACGGCCCGGCTGGTGCGGCCCAGCCTGGCATGCTCGGCCTGGCCAGCATGGCCAGGCGGCTTGGACCAAACAGCCGAGCGGATGGGGGGGGGATACGCTGCCCCCCTGATTTGAAAACCACGACCCCCATGTGGGGGGCCGCTCCTTCGGCTGATCGGGGGTTACAACCCTCGGTTCCTCGTTTGGCCGACCCGGCTGGCCGGCCGTGCTGCTGCCGCGGGACCCCGCGATCCCGCCCTCCTGCTCCGACGCCGATGGCCTGTAGCTGGCCACCGCTCCCTGCTCCGCCGCGGCGAAAGTCCACGACCATGGTCCGACCGACGCGGCGCGACATCGCCACGCCCCTCCGCCGCGACCCCACTTTGGCCGCTATGTCTTCGTGGTTCCCCGACACGACGCGATGGCGCCACGCTCCATTGCCGTGGTTCTCTCGTTTCCACACGGTGCGACAGTACCGCACCATCTCTTTTCCAATCCACAATGAAGGACAACAATAATAAGGGAGGGGGGTCTTCTGTTATTGTGCGGTCCAGCCCCCTCCCGTTAATCGATAGCATGTGGGTAAAAGTTAATCGATGAACACCCAAAATTATTCACGACATAAAACCAAAACCCTACCTCAAAGGAAAGGTTGAACGAAGGTTTGTCGCAGAATTGAACGTCGCAGAAGAAGGCGTCGGGGAAAGAGGATCGTCAGTGTTGGAAAGAAAGATTCGTCGACGTTGCGTCGTCGATCTCCGAGGATGGCGTCACTCACCGGCTGTGGAGAGGGACGAAGATGATATGACGAACTCCCCTTTGCGGCGATAGATTTCTTCATCGAAGGATCAATGTTCTTTGAGTTCTTCGTCGAGGAAGGAGAACTTCAAGACTTAGAGAAAATTCTCCCAAAATCCTCTCACACAACCAAAAACAACACTAATAAAATAAGCATTGCCTTATTTTATTACTTACTCCAAACATTTTGAAATTAAAAATTGAATCATTCAATTAATTGAATTAATTGATAAGTTTAAACCGCCCAATTAAAGAGGCGTTTAATATTCAGTTAAATGCAAGAGTTGACTTTCATTTAATGGGGGTGCATGTGCGTTACCTAATTAATAGGGGTTGAGGATGTTGATAGGGTGGGGTTCGTGTGGGCCCCACCCCACAAATATCCTACTTAGGGGAGTAGGATATAGTGGGTCCCACTCCAACCACTTAGCTTAGGTTAAACTACTTTAAATAAAATAAAATTGGTTGCACCATTTAATTTTATTCTTTTACTTAACCCAAAAATTTTAATAACCACACCTGAGCAAATGAAACTCCGAAAAAGGTGTTCCTAAGAAATTACTGGTGCTGTGATTTCATCGGTGCCCTCAGATTTCGATTCCGAGAACCGGTTCAAAAGTTAGGAAATCCCGCTCGTTCGTTCATTGAACGTACCCAAGCTAAATTTTGGAAATTGATTCCAGGCACACTGGGCCTTAGAATCAGGTGCCGTCAGAAACTGCATTCTTGTAAAATCCAAAAGAAAATTAAGAAAAAAAAATTCCCTTGAATTTTACAGGTCTTTACAAATATAAGGTTTTATTGAAGATAAATTTTACAATAAATAGTAATTTTAAATATAAAATATTCATCTACAACATGATAGTTTATTTATACTTTTAAAAAAGTAAATAATTAAAGTTAATTAAGACAGAATGATGATGCGGTAATTTATTTATTAAGGGAAGAATCAAATAAATGATTTTAATAATACTAAAATAATTATAATTTGTAATATTTGATTGCATATAAAATTTTATGTGGGAATTTAAATTATTAGGGATGTGGAAATGTAGTTTATTAAAAGGAATTATGTTTCTATTACATTTTTAAAAAATCATGTAATGAATTATGACAAAATTGTCATAATTCATATCTTCAAATACAAAATAGTTAATTACATGACATAAAATCTCTAAAAATATAATATTTTGAAAAATAATTTGTATAAATATTATATTTTCATAAATGATACTTTTATTGGTATTCTGGAGTGTTATAGTTATTATATTAACCCTAAATGTTTAAATTACTTGATAACACGGTAAGAGTAAAAAGGGTTAAAACTAAAAGTTAATGATTAAAAATAAATAAAACTTGTCTAATTTTAATTGGCTGATATTATTTCAACCTGAAATTATCATAAATTATAAATAATTAATTTTTTAGAAATTTTCATTATAAAATGAATATACATTTATTTAATACTCTGGATAATTGCAAGAGTTCCCCTCTCCTCTTCTATATCATGTCTCCTATTAATCTATATTCATTATAATTCAAAACCCATTTGGTTCAGTAAATATATACTCAAAACAATTACTAGAATACCAAACCACATTATTGATGCCATATTTTAGGTAGAACACCATCCTTAGATATGTTATGGTCTAAATAAAAAGAGATTACCCAAAGAAGAGGAAGATAAAGAACATACGTGATGAATCAAACTTGAGGTAAGGGAATTCATCTAAATATTCTATCATTGAGGTATATTTTTATGTTATACATTACCATATTTTATAAGTTTTATAATCAATACATATTAATATTATTTTCATTAAATGTTTTTTTTTAAAATGAATCATTTTAAATTATGCATTTTACATTCTTTACAAACAACAATGCATTGGGTATGAAAGTCGACTGTATGGTTGTTCAATTTTGTAATAGCGACTTGTATGGCGATAGACCTCATGGTTATTACCTATAATTATAATTATGTCCCAAGTTACATTTATGTGTTATATATTATTTTTATGCATTTTATAGTAATATTTTGATTACAAGATAGGTAACAAATGAGATTCTATTCAATGAAAATTATTTACAACTTATTAAGGGTGAAACATATTACATTATGAAATAGTATTCATGGATAGTCATGTTTTAACAAAACTAATTGTTTTTATTCTCTGTGTATCCCTTATGGTGTTTTTTATTCTCATCCCAGGTTTTAAAATTTTTTTTCACTCGATTTAAGGGAGAATAGATACACAAATAGGATCAATAGAAAAATTATGATGATTTAACATGAAAAGAAACCATGTTTATATATAAATGTACTTGTCTTGTGAATAAAACTGATATTGATTAGAAGTGTAAACATTTTAATATTTCAGTTTTCATGTATGAATCATTTATTAATTCTCAAAAAATATAAACCAGAAAAGAATATCAAAATTAAAAGAGAGTAAAATTCTTGACTTGAATCAAGATAATGTAATGATTTAAGGCTGATTATTTTAGTTGATATCAAAGGAAGGATTAGATAACTTTATATGTTAGTGTAATATTAACAACTTTCCATTGAAATATTTTTCTTATATTCATGTTAAAATGTTATATAATTTTTAGATTAATAATTTGATTCATCTTAAATATATCTATTCAGAATTGTTTTCCACTGAGGAAACATAGATTTAGTAGTGGGAAAGAACCGAGAGGAAACCGTCCTTCAGAATCAAAATCTTAAGATGGTTTGATTTGGAATAGAGAAGTTTTTTCCATTGATGGATTTGTTAAACTAGTGATAAATTGTGGTGGTTCCCATTCCAGATAAAAGCCAGATCTACAATAGAGAAACATAATTTTTTATGATAATTTTACGAGGACACACCCCCATAATTCAATGGACCATGTGACATCATGCTACCAGAAGTATGGTGTAAATACCTAGAAAAGATATTCAACATCATGGGTTTTTAGGAGAACCAATACGAAACTATATTGATTTATCATTTTTACAGTGAATATGATCAGTGTTGTTCTATGGTTAAATATATCATAGGAAGTTAAGATATTGATGACATGGAATGTGAGGAATTTATAAATGACTCTCTTGATAAGTACTTTACTAATGCTATTCGACTCAGGATGGAAAAGAAATTCATGGAATTTAAAAAAAGGATGAATATTCAGTGGCTATATATGAATAAAATTTCACACATTTGTAAATGTAATTCCCAAATTTAATCTAGGATCCTGGTTGTATGATAAATAAGCTTTACTCCAGATTAAATCCAAGATATTAAAGAGTATTGTCTTTTCATGTGTTTAAAAATTATGTAAAACTTATAAAATGTTTTGAGAAGTCAGAAATAGAGTTTTCTAATGACCTTCTATCCCATGAGGACACAGAAAAGAAGAGTTCTAGTTGTTAGTAAAGGGGAAATAATTCATCAAAGAAGACTGGAGGTATGAAAACTAAATTTCCATCTTGTGACAAGTGTGGTAAAAAGAAACCAGTAGAATGTGTTTTTAAGTATGGGATGTTCTTCTGATGTGGTATGACTATTCATAATGCCCGTGGCAACAAAGGATATGATCAATAAATCTATGAAAAGCTAGTAGTAATATGTTTTAGTTGTAATTGGTTAGGGAATTATTCTAATGCTTGTTCAAAGTTGATTATCCAAGGTCGAAACAATCAAGATGTAAAGCATATGGGTGTTGTAAAATATTTACCTATTGTTATGGTTGATGTTGGGATATCAAAAGAAGTGGGTATTAGTATTTTATATGTCTTTGAAAAATATTCTTTACTATTATTGACTCTAGATCGTCACTTTCATTAGGTTCATTGAATTTTTCTATTAAAATTGAAATAGCGCCTAAAAAATGTGATATAAAATTTTTGGTAAAAACTCTTTGTGGAAGTGTTAATGAAACCAATATGTATTTTAATATTCCTATTTTCACTAGTGGGATGGTCATTTATATAAATCTAATTGAAAATACTATTGTGCAGTATGATATCATTTTGGGTATGGATTGGCTTTCATTCTATCATGATAAAATAGATTGAGATTACAAAAAAGTTTTATTCAATAATTTCATAAGTTTAAAAACATACCATGAAGTAGAGAGACTGATTAAATATGGTGGTGAACATTATCAAGTTCAAGCTATTGGAAATAAAGAAATATTTTTTGATTAGTGACATTTTGGAAGTGAATGAATTTAGAGATGTTTCTCATAATCATTTTCCTGGTGTTGTTCCTGAATGGGAGGCTGAATTTTCTATGGATTTAGTTCCTAATTCTATCTATATTTGTAAAACCCCTTATTGAGTGGATTAAGTAGAATAGGTAGAATTGATAAACATATTTGAGGAATAAGTTGATAATGGTTTCATTCAACCTATCACTTCACTGTGGGGTGATCATATTTTAATTTTCAAATAAAAAGATGGTTCCATAATACATTTTATTTATTATAGAGCCTGAAATAACATAAATATTATGAACAAGTATCATTTTACTCATATCAACGATTTAATTGATCAGATCTTGGGAAATTAGTATTTTTCAATGATTGAAATGAGGTCTGAGTACCATCAACTAAAAATGAGGGATGATTACTTCTATATACAATGTTTCGAACAAGATAAGGGAATTATGAGATTTTGGTTATGCACCTTGGGTTATCTAACACACCTACTATATTTTTTAATCTTATAAATTGAGTCCTTTATGAGTTTTATGATTATATTATAGTTGTTTTTATAAATTATTTTTGGTAAATTCTAAAATATTTTAGGATTTCCAAAGGAACATGAGGATTGTTTTTAACACCTTAAATAATTAACATAAATGAAAAGTTTAGTAAGAGATAGTTTTGGTTGAAAAAAATTTCATTTCATAGAAATATTGTTTCTAACGATTGTATAATTATTGACCATCCTAAAAAAAGGTTTATGAAGAGTGGCTAATACCTACCAATGTCATAGATATTCATTGTTTTCTTAGATTAATAGTTTATTATAGAGAGTTAAATGAAAAATATGATCATTTATCTATAATAGTAACTAAGTAAACATAGAAGGGATCAATGTTGACCTCAAAAAATGAAGGTTCTGGTTATTTTTAGGAATTTAAAAGAAGATTGGTAAATTTTCAAGATTTGGCCCTGAATTCTTGAAATGGTGAATTTTTTGTCTCTAGTGATTATTCATTGAAAGGACTTGGTTGTGTCTTAATAGAGAATGTTCATGTAATTTCTTATGATTTACATCAGTTGAAACCACATGAGTGAAATTACCCAGCACCTTATTTAGGAATTGATTCTGTTGTTTTTTCATTAAAAACGTGGAGTCTGAATTTTTATGGAGTAAATTGTGAAATATATACTGATTAAAAATGTTGAATGTATATATTCACTAGAAAAGAATTAAACATGAGATAGAGAAGATGGATGGAACTAATCAAGGATTATAATATCACAATTCATTACAATCCTATAAATATAAATAAAGTGGTCAATTAATTGAGTAAAAAAATTAATAATAAATTAACCATGTCGTGTTTGGAACACAACCCATTTGTTAATGATTTGATTATTTTCGTATTTTATGTTTTTGGTGCAGGAAATTCCTCTATTGAGTTTCAGTTGTTAGTGAAATAATATTTTTCAGACTGAATTATCCAAGAACATAAGGAAGATAGTGTGTTTCACAAAATGTTAGAATTGCTTTAAAACGATATGTTACATAAATTTAACATTGATAAAGACTGTATTTTGATATTTGGGAAGAGATTATGTGTGACTTGTGATTCACCATTAATGAAATATTTGTTATGTGAAGCTCATAGTTTCTTGTTTTCAGTTCATCTCATATGTAATATGATTTATAGAGAACTTTATGAGTATTACTAGAGGGATGAAAATAAAAGTGATAATTCTAACTTTATCGTGATGTGTTTGACTTGTCTGCAGGTTAAAGAAGAAAAACAATTTCCAATGGGGATAATTCTTCATTTTCATGTTCTAGAGTGGAATCGGTAAAATATATCCATGGATTTCATATAGAGATTCTCAAATAATTATCATGGTAATAATGTGTTATGTGTAATGGTTGATGGATTGACTCAATCATCTCGTTTTCATCCAATTAGAGACACTCTGTCCCCCAATGATCATTCTTGGTTGTATCTTAAAGAGATAGTCAGTTTACATTGATTCCCCCTTTATCTTGTATCTAAAATGATCCCATGTTCACTTATAAATTTTCAATAGGCCTTCAGACGTCATTGGGTAATGAATTAATTTTCAGCACAACTTTTCATCCTCAAATAGATGGCCAGTCAGAACCAAAAATTAGGACCTTGGAGGAAATGATATGTGCTTGTTTAATTTATAAACTGCAAAGTTGCGATAAACATCTATACTTGGTTGAGAATTCCAATAATATCAGTTTTCATTATAGTATATAGAATTCACGATTTGAGGCATTATATGAAAGTGGTGTCAAAAATGGATTTCTGGGATGATTTTGGGGTAATGAAGTTGAAGGGGCATGAATTGGTAATGGAAATTATAGAGAAAGTTTAGTTGATTTAATGACACATGCGAATATCCCAAAGAAGAATTAAATTTTTTTAGGATAACTAGAGGAATGATTTTTATTTTGAGGTAGGTAATCATTTTTTTCTAAATTTTTATCCATGCAAAGGTGTAATTCATTTTGTTAAGAATGGTAGGCTGAGTCTAGAATAAATTGGACACTATGAAATCAGTAAGAAAGTTAGACCAGTTTCCTACTGAGTGGATTTGCCTCATAATTTTTCCCTGGTACAGAATATTTTTCATATTACAACTTTAAGAAAGTTTATATCATATCGGTCTTATGTTTTGTGTCCAGAAATATTTCAGTTGGAAGAGAATATTTTTTATAAGCAAGAACTAGTTCAGGTTATTGACCATGGAGAGAAAGTGTTGTAGAACAAGGTGATCTATCAGGTAAATATTTTAGGGAAAACCATATGGTTGATGATGCAACATGGGAATATGAAAATTATATAGGGGAAAAATACCCCAACTTTTTTTATAAGTGAATTAAATTGTGAGGACCAAATTTCAAAAAACGGGGAATGATGTAATATACCTGGTAATTATAGAATAAGACTTGTTAGTATTTATTAATATTTATGAATTAGAAAACAGTTTTAAATTAACAGGATATTCTATGTTTGATATCGTACCCAAGATGCAACAACGAGTTTCTCTAAAATCATACACTTAATGCAAGTTAGAGTTATACTAAAAAATAATATATTTTCATAATTATTATTTAATGGGGTATTTATCAAAAAGTCATTATATAATAAAAATGAATATATATAACTATATTAAGATTATACATGTTTATTAATTTTTTTACATTCATTGAATAGATTTTATAGTCATAAAATGAGAATAAATCAAATTTTAAGCCTAAAATACTCTTATATTTTGGAAAGGAAGTCTTACAACCTTTTGATAGAAAACCAATTTTAAATATCATTTTTTGAATATTTTGTAATTTCAATATGAAATATTAAACTTATTTTTTAATTAGAAATTTAAATATTTAATTTGGGTGAATTATTGGTATTTTCCTGAGATCTATTATTTTTTGATGAATATCGAATAATAAAGACTTTTGGTTCAGAATAGAATTTTGTTCAAATTTAATTATATAGTTAAATTATGTTTTGATATTATTTTAAAGAATAATTAGATCATTTTTTATTATTTAATTAATTTTAGTTCATTGGAATTAATTTCACATTGAAATTGTATATAAAAACTTTCTAAACTATTAAACGTTTTTTCTTAAAAAACCCATTTTCTTGATATATCAATACGATTAATTTGAAATTAATTTTATCCACATCAATGAATTGAATATTGAAAATGGTTCATACATATTTTTATTCCATATGAATACTATAGAATAATGGGATGAAATTATTTTTGGATGAATAGTAATTTTAAAATTTTATTATCCATAGTTAAGGGTAAATCGAGTAATTCAAGGTAAAAATAATATTATAAAATGAAAATATTATAAAATTACCCTAGAACTTTTCCTAGATTCATTGGTAGAATGTTTATTGATCAAAATAAACATTAGGATAAAATTATAATATTTTTAATCCACTTGGGAAAGAATATGACAATTGTTATATTTTACTTAAGGATAAGTTAAAAATGGAATTTTCATGTTTTTAATAAGTTAATAAATTTTAATATGGGTTTATATATAAGATAAATTTAAATATAAATAGTCATTTGAAATATAGAACATTTATCTACATCACAAAAATTTATTTATAATATTTACGAAATAAATATTTAAATTTAATTGTGTTACAATGATGATTCCGTAATTAATTTAATAAAGGAATAACCAATGAAATTATTTTAATAATAGAAAAATAAATATATTTTGAAATATTTGATCACATACAAGATTTTGTTTTGATTTATTTTATATGTTAGGGATTATTTAATGTAGTTTTTTTGAAAGAATAATGTTTTCATGATATTTTTAAAAAGTTATGTAATGAATATTCTCAAAAAGGACATAATTTATATCTTATAATAAAAAATATTTAATTAAATGATATAAAATTTATGAAAACCCATGAATTAGAAAACATGTTGGAATGAGTCTTTTAATGTCATAATGACTCTTTTATTTCAATTTGGTATAGTTATGGTAATTATATGAACACCAAAAGTATAAATTACTTGATAAATGGTAAGAGATGAAAGGGTTAAATCAGAAGGATAAGGATAAAAAAATAATCCAAATTTGTCAAATTTTGATTTAATGAATGTATTTGGACCCAAAATCATCCTATATTAAATATAATTTAGTTTTGATATATATATATATAATATAAAATTAATTTATATTAATTTAATACTTTGGATAATTCCATGTGTGGCCCTCCCATATCTTATAAAAGGGAACCCATTCATCTATATTCCTTAGACTTAAAAATCTATTTTGTTCAGCCAATACATACCAAATATTATTCCTATAATACCTCCCCACATTATATATGCCTTAGTTTAGGAAGAAAACCCTCTTTATAGGTGTTAAGGTGTTAATCAATGGAGATCACATGAAGAAGAGGATGATGAAAAACATTCGCGATGAAACTGACTCGAGGTATGCGACCTCATCTCAATCTTCTTTTATTGAGGAATAATTTGATGTTATAAACAACCTTATTTTATAAGTTGTATAAAAAACATTTTTATTTTAATTTAATTCAATGTTTTTTAAAAGGAATATTTTTTATACAAGGTGTTTAACTTTTTTACAGACAACATAAGTAATGTTCCTTTTTAACATATATGGAGATAATGAATTCTCCTCTGCCATAACCTTTATTTGATATTCGGATTCCTTTACAAGACATAATTTTTTTAAAAGAATAATAAATCACTTATTCCTTATTTTTATATTTGGTTATTGAAAATTGATTGATCATTTCAATATCTTGAAGTGATTTCTTGTGATAGAAAATAAACTTTTACGAGTGAAATGATGAAAATTGAAATATTTTATATGTTATGATTATATTGGTACATAGAAATTTGTTGTCCGGTAAGGTGATAAACCAAGTATGTGTGGTTCCATGAAAACTGAAGGATGGGTGGTTATGTTATAACTCAAATTCATTGGGTATGAAAGTCCACAATCTGTTTATTCCATTTTATAAGAGTGACTTATATAGAAGTCAACCGCATGGTTATTCAATTAATGTACAATTATGTCCCAAGTTACCTTTATGTGTTATATATGATTTTTATGGGTTTTATAGTTATACTTTGATTATAATAAGGGTAAAACATTATATTTCATTCAATTTTTAGTGTTTACTGCTTCTTAAGGGTGAAAAGTATTATTTTATGATAAACTATTCATGGATTTTTATGTTTTCACAAAACAAATTGTTCTTCTTATTTGTGTACCCCTTACAAATATATTTACACTCAAACCGTGTTTTTAAATTTATTTTCATGGGATTTAAGTCTGAATAGTCTAAAGGATGGGATCTAGGGAAAAATTATGATGATTGAACTAGAAAAGAAACTATGTTTAATTTGAAATGTTTTTCTTTTGTAAGAGAAATGGATATTGATTGTATGTTTTTTACATTCAATTATTTGTGTTGTTATGTATGAATTATAGACTAATTATCTAAATTTATAATCCTTAAAATATTTAAATTTGAATGAAATGACATTTCTTGACTTGATAAAAATCATTTAATGTTTTATGGCTGGGTCCATATAGACAGTTTCAGAAAGACATGATCTCCAAATTGAAATTAGAAATCCTTTAATTGGTTGTCCTCAGACCTATTTTTTATACTTTGGGATTCTTTAATATATGCCTAAATATTCTTTATCTATTTTATTGTATCTTCAATATGTTTGGGGTCTATTTTTTTCCTCTCACAAACTTCCTCCCAATAATTTGGAGATTGAAATTTCTTTTAACATAATGCTTTATATGTACCATTTTAATACTTAAATGGAAATTATTAATATAGGAAAATTCCACCAAAGTTAAAGATTGATCCTTCATTCCTTGAAAGACAAGATATAATGATCTTAAAATATCTTCCAAAGTTTTAATATTCCTTTCAAAATTTCATTCAGTTTGCGGGTGATGAAGAGTACTCATATGAAGATTATTATCTAAATCCCTCTGAAGACATATCTAAAATTTTGATTTAAAATTGGGATCTCGATTAGACCCAGTCAATATAGGTTCACTATCAAGTCTGAAAACTTTATTAATGTTTAGAATTTATAGGAACTCAAGAGGTAAATATTATCTTATAGAACGTAATTGTGCAAATTTGCTAAATTAATCAATAATAACCCATATTGCATCATTCTTTCAAGATTTCCAGGGTAGTACTTTGAAAAAGACTGTGTAATGTCATCCTACATCCACATATGAATAGATGAAGGTTTAATGACTTCTATATGATTTTGTCTCACATCCTTTTCTTTTTGATAGACTATACACCTTGACACATTGTCATTAATTTCCCACTTCATGTTATCCCCACCATTTTTTTCTTTTGATCTATATACATCTTGGTACTATCAGGATTTATAATGATGTTTGAGATATGATAATCATATAATATTTCCCTACTTCGCTCCGATATTTATGGAACACATAACCTCTATCCAAATTTTAGAATTCCATCCTCATACAGTAAGTTTTCCAATCATGTATCCTTAACAGCATTATTTTTATTTTGAAAATTATCACTATTTGATTGAGATCTTTTTAACATCTCTAGTAAATAATTTTTCTCAATAATTTTGTAAAGGAGGGATATTTCCTATTCTTTAACAATTAAAATAACTCTTACAAAATTTATTATAATAGGATCTTTCACAATCCCAATTTTGGTAATAATTCCTTCTTATTTATTATATAATGCATCACCTACATTATTTTCTTTTCTAGGTGGTTGTGTATTGAGTAATTATAATCTTTGATTATCTCAAACAATTTATTCGGCCTCATGTTGAGTTTTTTATTTTTAATGATGTAATTTAAAATTTATTGATCCACATATGTCTCACATTTTTTACCATAGATATAGTGTCTCTATATCTCAAAAGAAAATAATACAACTGCTAACTAAATATCACGAGTTGGATAATGTTTTTCATCGGCATTCAAATTCCGTGATGTGTATTCTAATAAATAATCATTTTTCATAAGGAAAAAACCCATTCCATTCATTAATACAACACTGTATATCTCAAAACCAATACTTTCTTGATTTAATGGTCAATATTAGAGCATTGAACAATTTTCTACCCAATTCTTAAAAACATTTGTACATTTTTTATCCATATGAACATAAACCCTTTATCTATGATCTTGGATAATGGGTTAGCCAATCATGAATTTTTTTGATTGAAATACTGATTGTAACCTTCTAAACAAATTACATTACATACCTTATTTATGTTCAATGGAGTTCTCCATTCATGGATTTCATTTTCTTAACATTATAAATTATAATTCCATCAATAGAGACAATATATCTAGGAAAAGAAACAGTTGGAAGCCAAAATGAAAATTTTTATACATTACATATAACTATATTTATATATGAATAATTATAACAATGAAAAATTGGTACTCATGGTTCTCATTGCTTTTAGATTACACCAAGATATAATCAATGAATACCACTATAAAATTATCAAGATATTCCTGGAATACTCTCTTCTTTTGATCTAGAAAAATAGAGGGTTCATTATTTTTTCCAAATGGGAATACTATAAAATCCTAATTTCCATACCTATTTTGAAATGTGTCATTTGGAATATATTCCTTTTTTTCAAATAATTAATGATGTCTAGAACAAAGGTCAAACTTAATTAAATATTGATCTCCATGATGTAGATCAATTAAATCATCAATTCCAGGGAAAGGATAATTTTTCATTATTATAAATGAATTGATTTATTTATATTAAATGCATAGCCTCAATGATCCATATTTTGTATTAACAAAATGAAAAGGGGATTCCCCCATAGAAACAATAGGGAAAATAAATCCCTAATTACTCAACTCCTATAGTAATTTCGTTAGCTCCACTAATTCCAAAATGGCCATTAAATAAGGAGTATTTGATATTTTTTTCCACTAAGGATTAAATCAAGGGTAAACTAAAATTCACAATGTGTGGGTGTTTCCGTGTAATTCCTCATGAATCACATCAATGTATTGTTGTAAAATTTGTACATTTTAAATTTTTGTATGACTTTCCTCACCCATAGATTCTTTTTTCTCTTCCTCCATAAGAATTTGAATAAGTATAGCTAATAGTGGTTGATCTAGATAAGAATCAGATGAATTATATTATTATATAATGATAAGGGATTCTATATTATCATTATAAATCATAATTTCCTTCTTCTTGAAATAATTTATTGTATCATATTTTGAAATCCAGTCGATATCGAGGATTATATCAATGTAAACTATAGTTGTGATTATAAGATTAGCTACTAGAGAATGTTTATTTATCATATAGGGGACTACACCAATTTTTTTAATGAGGCTTCCCATTGGAGATTTTACTAACAATTCCCTTATTAAATCAAAATTGAAATTCCTAATTTTCCTAGAAAACTGGGTAGAAATAAAATAGTGCAATGATCCAGTTTGAAATATTGAATTAGATAGATTTGAAGATATGAATAATCTAGAGAATACATGTGTAAATAAAACATAAGATAATCAAATTACATTATATATGTTATCATATAATGAAATTGACAATAAATAAGTAATACAACCCAATGAAAATAAATTGAGTTATGTAGTTTTTTTTTCTTTTGGAGACTTTTAATTTTAATCCCCTTAGATGAAATAATTAAAATTGAAATTAAAAATATCATTAATAATGATGAGTCCATGATATTAAGTGTTAAATTGGAATTATAAAAACTATACAAAATTAATTTGGTTCATAACATTACAATATTTATCAATAAAATTAAAATTGAGATTAAATCCTTTAATACACACTCCCTTTTGGTTAAACATTATTTAACCAAAAGTATAGAGGTTTCTAAAATTTTAAAAACTTTTTCGTGAACTATATTAATATTTATAATATCCTCTATGATCATTTTAAAACATCTTATTACCATTTCATAAAAAATATTTCAATATTTTAATTTTCCCAGGTGTAAACTGTATTACTTTTTTCATGTGTGTTTCATCAATAGAGATATGGTTCTTGGGCATATTATATAGTTATATCATTTCTAGAATAAAAATAATTACATATGAATAATAATTTTACAATAATTTTACATTTAAATTAACCATGAATTATGGTATTGAATATTTAGATATGTTACGATTCTGATGATAGTAGAATGTACATATTCATGATTAACATTCCCATTTTTCAATGATCATTATTGAAAAAAGGTAAGGAATGTTTTATTTTTCCATAATTATCATAATATAATAAGTAACATATTAAATATTTATATATATCATCAATGTGGTGTGGTGATGAAAAAAGAGTATCATCAATTCATGAAGGCAGTAGTCAATACGTACATTGATGATGTTATTATCATTACATGAGTGAAAAGGAAAGATAAAAAATGATATTTATTAACATTAAAAATTATAAAAATTCCCTTAATATCATATTTATTTCCTTTATATCACATACAATCACTATTTATATCTTTATAAACTTCCATGTAAATCATTAGGGAAAGAAGAATCACATCGCTTCGTAAGGAAATAGTGCACCACACAATTATAGATATTATCATATATCCTTCAGAATGGATGGTAAAAAGATTTATCTAAAATAGTGAATCCATAGTTATATAAATTCTCTAAAAATAATATATATAATTTATATCCATCATCATACCCAACCAATAGAGGTGGAAATGAAAAAATGAATAATATTGGTACACGGTTCGACAGTATTACGTTCACATGAATGATGATTTTGTAACCCATTTGATGGATTTTGGATGGCTGTAGGTCATTAAAATGTAATAAAACACATTATTATGTGGATGATATTAATTTTTATATCATATTGGATTAATATATTATTATGGAGGTTGATAAATAAGTAAACTAAATTCTCTCATTAATGATCATTACATTTATTTTGTGTATCCACATTAGATTTTCACTAACGACTTTATAGTTTTGATATATTAAAAAAATATGGGTTCTAGGGTGTTGGGAGTCAATTTTGTATCTTATTTGAGATTATATTGTCTGAATAAAAGTGGGTTTATGGTAGAATGTTGAGTGGAGAGGTAAGGCCTTTTATAAGCGAGGTGAGTGGCACAATTGTGTTTTTTTAAAATGATTAAAGCATATTAATGTTTTTTTCATAAAAAAACCCCAAAAATAGACTATTATGAAACCTATATGAGGTAATATCCTAATATGACCATAAAATGTATGTTTTAATACTTATAGGCTATTTTATTTAATCCTCTTAGTTAAAAATCTATGTAAAACATTTTTTACATTGACCACATTAATTATTTTTAATCATTTTACAATTCACGTGCTTAAAAAATTATGTTTAACTTATTAATAATTATAAATTAATGATATTCAAAAAATGGATTCATTTTTCTCGAAATTAAGCAAAAATAAATACAAATTTTTAATTTAAAATTAATCTTATAGAAGTGATTACAAAGCAAGTTTCATGACCAAAAATCCTCATAGGTTTACAATGGGTTTATATATAGATTCAATATGAAAATGAATACACTTAAATAAATTGGATTAAATGATATAAAATTGAACTGATTTTTCTTTTTAAAAAATTCAAAATATAATTTAACATTATAAGTGAATTAAATAAAATGAATGTTTTGAGTTAAAATTCCGTATTTTTCACTACTCATCATAAAAATTAAACTTCTCAGAAAAATCATTAAAATTCACCCAAATATAATTTGGATATTAAAAAATAATAAATTAATTAGATTCTATCATATTAAACTTATAAACATAGTAAAAATTAATTTTAAATTTTCATGTAAAATAGAACGAATCTCTTTTTTAGAAATAACATTGTTAGTTGTGAAAACTTTTATTTTTCTATTAAATTATTTTTATTTTATTACTAATCAAGAGATATGAAATAAAAATTACAAAATTATATTCCTTTAATATCATATATAATCATATTCAAAACCACCAATTTAATTCGGAGTTTATAACTACTATATTAAATTAAATAACAATATTAATTTCAAATTGTAGTCTGTTAAAACTTGGTCATGCATGTAATATATGATATTAATGTAACTTGTTGATAATTGTAAGTCAATCTAAAAAAATATTGCGTGTAATTCATGCTATTGAATAGATTGAGTTTATTTAAAATAATATATCATAATGAATTATAGGGTTATATTCTCACATACACATGGTGTTTTCAATCATAGATATTATCAAATTTAGTGTCCATATTTTATATTGTTTGGTTGTTATATTATCCCCTTTATAGATAAATAACACACTCACAATTTAAATATGGTCACAGTAATCTAGGGATTGATATTTGAAAATTAAATTGTTTGTTAACCCACATCATAGAATTTTTAATTCGATATCCTAAAAATTAGAGAGAAAATAAGTATAAAGGTCATAAAAAATAACACAAAACTCAGTTTTAATGTAGGATAACATGGGGGGGAGTGTAAACATGTAAATGCAATAAAATAATAAATAATGGGACTTAGGTTATTGATCAGAAGAGAGAGAAGGATAAATGGAATTTTAGGAGCTTTAGGCCCATAAATATGCGAGGATTCAAAATTCCATATGATTTCTTGGGTTAGAAGTTAATAGGATAACATTTCCGTATGTAGATATTTTCTACAAAGTAGAGGAAAATTTTTACTATCTAAGGATATAGGGAAATATCTTACCTATTACAAATCTAATTTATAAGAATAATTTCATCCTTTCAATTTTCATTGATAAATATCAAATTCATCCATTACTCTATGAATTGAATTTCAAAAAAGTATTTCCATGCATGATGTACTATTATTAAAATTTAACAAATTTTAATATCCATAAAATTATGACATGTATTTCCACATATCCTACACTATTTTACAAATTAATATAGTTAGTATAAGTAATAAAATATAAAAAATGAATCTCTAAACATAAAAACCATTACTATTGGTTCATTATTATTATTTATTTATCAAATCATTTTTCTAAAAACAAAAACATATTAACAAAGAGATAAAGTAGGACAAGGATAATTGTGAAACCCTTAACATCCATAGGTTGTGGGTTCACACTGTAACACCTTTCCTGATGTGAATGGTTGTCACCTGAATTGTGTGTTTAAAATTTTCAAAAATCTTATAAATATTACTCATATAATGTACCCAAAAATATAATTATTGACATATTTGAAATAAAACTAATCATTAAATAATAATTTTACCATGGTTTTAAATTCAATAAATTATTTTCATTTTTCAAAGTACCAACTAATATTATTTGACTATATTAATAATTTAATTAATGATAATATTTATCCTAAAGGATGTTAATATTATTAGAATTATTAATATAAAATGTTATTGTTTAATAATCATATTTTTTACACTAAATCATATAATTCCCAAAAATTTCTTCATAAAATTGTTATTCATGGTATAATTTCCTCAAAAAACTAGAAATAATTGCTTAATAGTTTGAACGTATGATCAATCATAACTCATTAACCAATGATGGTATCCATAACTATTATGTTAATGAAGAACTATATGATTCTAATAGAATCCCAGGATGTTTCATTATTAATTAAGCTAAAATACCATTGATAAAAAATAGTTCTCATAATTTATTTTTAAATAAAAATTCATAAATAATTCATCCATTTTATATCCACATAGGTCCCTATTTGGTCTGTGGATTATCCTTTGGAACATGTAATTGACTGGGAAGATTCCTAGGCTCACCATATTTAAGACAAAAAACTATAATTGGATCCCTTATATAAGATTTATTTGCTTACATTGTACTATTTATTTTTCCTCAGAATTTCTAGGATTCATTCCCCTTTTCACACATAAATTATTTTTACAATCATTTGATACCCTCTACTAGGTGTCAATTTCACTATTTATGACATTATTGAAATTGATCCTTTATTACTTTAGGGTATTCTCAACTCATGTTCTTAAAAAATTCAAGCTTTCAATAATTTGGTGATTCTAGGAGTTTGTTACGGTATATATTATTAATCATATTTATGGAAAATTAATTGTAAATAATGACAATAACTTTCACTCGAGTAATAATTATATATTTTTCTTATAATCACAACCTTTTCCATAATAATTAATGTTAATATTATTTCATTATGTTCTAGCTAATGAATAAAACCAAAAATCATAGTGTGAGTAATAGTAATTATAGTGGTCAAACCACATAATAATTTTTAAGATGTCTAAATTATAAAACATTTTTAGTATAAATAAATTATATTTAATAAATTTCATTCAATTTTGTTATCTATTGAAATTGATCATAACGATTTGTAATAAAAAAGTGATTTATACCGAGAATATCCTCTTAGATTTTCAGACCAGGTTCAATGTAAGGCTCCTTATTACAATGGAATAAGATAAATGAAATTGATTACAAAATGATTGAATAATATATTAGTCTTGGTCATCTAGATTAATAATATAGTATTAAATTACATGTTTGTAGAAACATTACAACATAATTTTTTTGGGTATAAAATAATTCCATCTAGAATATCCATGCATATCAATCATAACAATCTTCATGGAATCCAATTGAAGGGAAAGAAGGTAAGGGTAAGATCAAATTCTCATTAAGGATTGTGTATAGTGGAAACAATTGTGAATAATGTAGGAATATTTATTAAGGAATGAAAAATATGCAATAGTATATACCTGGGCACATATTCCATATAAGTAAAAGACTAAAATAATCATTGAAAAGGTAAAAACTAGAAATTCATTCCATTTATTAAAAATATGAATTATAATAATGGGATATGACATCATCAATAGAAAAAGGTAAATAAGTGAAAGAAACATCGTTAATCAATAATTGAGAATGAAATAAATCTATAGATAATATAATTGAGAAAATCTCATGGATAATAATAACTAAACTCTAAATTAATGAAATTCATAAATATTGGATGCCATTTTTTCTAGGAACATTATAGATTTAACATCATGATAATTCAGAAGATCGTTTAGAATATACTGGATAACAACCTATCTAACTAAGTCTTTCCAACTGATTTGTCCCATGAGACTAATGATGTATGAAGGGGATTTATATAAATGATCTGAATCCCATTTCATTATTATCCAAATCATTCCTCATATATTGAATAATAAATTTGATTGATGAAAAATGTTCCTCATAAATTAATATCCATGTTGAGTAATGAATAAGGATTATCAACACTTCCCTAGATGAAAAACAAAAATTCAATATAAACATAATTTTTCAAAATTGATACAGTCTATGACATAAGAATATCATGGATAAATTATATAGATATTTAGGGAATATTTAATGTCTAATTATTATAGGAATGTGAATATTTCATGGGGAGTTTAATGAAAGAAATGAAACAATGATGGGAATGTCATTACAATCCCTAAAAAAATATAACAATAAAAAATAAAGAAGAATAATAAGGATGGTTTTCAAATAAAAAAAATTGGTTCAATAATATTGTTTTTTGTTATTTACGATTAGAAATTCAATAAAAATATCATTAAAAACATTCATGAGCAATATATCATTGTTTTTATAATTGTTTTGATGATAATATTCTTTGAAAAGTTATTTGAAAAAAATTAATTTATTTAGATCATTATAAACATTTAAAGGAACAATTAGTGAAATGATAATCATGATATAAGGTTATTATTTATATGACTTTTAATTTAAAAGAAAAATAAAATATTAAATGTAAAAATTGTTTGGAAGCTACCTTGTTTAGAAAATGTCTAGAAGATTACTTTAACATTTTAAATAAATGGAAAATGGGAATTATTTTGAAATTGACTTAAGATTCCATTGAATTTTTTTTATTGGGTGATTTTTGTTTAAAATTAATATAATAATTTTCTTTTAAAATTTAAAAAAACTAAGGTATTTTTAGATAAATTTTCTTTTGGAAAAAATATTTTTGATTGATGAGATAAATGAAGTTAACTTTTATTAAAGAAATCATCAAATATATTATAAAAAAATTATATTAAACATTGTCAAATTACTTGAAAATAATAATGAATAAAAAGAAGATAATAAA
Organism: Viscum album; assembly: GCA_963277665.1. Lineage (NCBI taxonomy): Eukaryota > Viridiplantae > Streptophyta > Magnoliopsida > Santalales > Viscaceae > Viscum > Viscum album. The sequence continues at coordinate 1,723,858,240 of OY728152.1, read as the reverse complement.
ATAATATTTTTATCAGACAACAATCAAATGACTTTTTTTCATTTGAAATTCAATAATAAAGAGTCTGGACTAAAATAAAATTATGAAGTAAACCCTATAAATGATCATAAAGCTGATATTTAAACGAAAAAATTAATAAATATTTTTTATAAAAAATAAATCCACATAAAACATGTGGAAATAAAAAATATATATTCTAATTTAATTAAATACATAATCCAATCATATCAACGACAACACATAATTAATATAACCAATTGAAAATGAATTGAGTTATGAAATACTTTACAACTAGGTATCATATAATTCATATCCCCATAGACAAAATAATTCAAATAGGAACATAAAATACCATGAATAATGAATTATTTATTATATTACTTTTCTTAGTGGAATTATACAAACAATATAAGGAATATAAGAGCCTAACATTATAATACGCCTCAATCAATAAAATTATGATGAAATTCATTACCTTAGAGTCCCTTTTGGTTTCACATGATTTAACCTCATATATAGTGGTTTTAAAAATGTAATTAAATTATTAAAGAAATGTATTAATAATTATTATTTCGTATATGATTCTTTAATAACATATTTTTACTCTTTCATTTATAATCATTCATTATTTTCAATGTTTCGTTTGTTAATTATCTTCTTTTTTCAAGCCTGTTTCATCATAAAATATACAGTCCATGAAAAACTTATATAGTTATATCATCTCTGTAAGGATAAAATGACATTATTATCAGATATTTTTATCAATTTTACTTTATAAACCTAATTTTAATGTTAGTTAAGAAAAATTATGTATGTTATGATCATCGAGACGGTTAGTCATACATACGCATGAGTATGGTTTCCATTTTTCAATGATCAATATGGAAAGGTGGTAACTAATGTTTTATATTTGTATAATTATAATTATATAATATTTATAATATTATATACTTACATATTTCATCAATGTGGTGTGATTATGAAAAAAGAGTCATATCACTTCTTGAAGACGCTTGTCCACACATACAAGAAAAAAGTTATCATCTTTACACGAGTGAAAAGGAATGAAAGAAAATGATATATATATATATTATAATTAAATAATGGAAAATATTTCAATAATATCATAATTATTTCAATTTTATCAAATATAATAATAAAATTTACATACATCCCCTTCAATGTTAAGGATTTGTGAAAGAGGTATCACATTTCCTTACGAGGTGGTTATCGTCCATACACACAAGCGATGTTATCATATCTACTATGTAATGGATGTTAAAAAGATATATAATATATAGTGACTCCATATGTATTAATATTCGATAAATATAATATTATAATTTATACACATAATCATACCCAACATTGAGAGGTGGAAATTAATAAACAAATGTTATTAGTTTAGGAGGTGGTAGTCCACTGTACACACAGACTATAATTTCACATGACATTTTATGGAAGTTGATATTGTTTAATTAATTAAATTATAATAACAAAATATAATTCTATGGTTTATAATGGGGTTATTATATAATCATGTGTTTAAAAAATTGAAGGAGGGGGATAAAGAAGTAAAATAATGATTCCCAATGAAAAACATTACCTCTTATTTAGGTATACACTAGGGATTTCACTATGGAATTTCAAGGATGGATTTCATCCCAATATAGTTATTATATAATGAATTTGGTGAAGTTATATTTAAATTTAATGGATGATCCAATGTGTGTTTAAGGTGGGAAGTGGAGGGGATAATTGGTTTCCTTTTATATATGAGGTGTGTGGCACACAAGTGATTTTTTGAAAAAGATTCAGTCATACTGATGTTTTATAATCACTAATGCTTCCAAAATATTAACATTTATATAATCTAATATACAAGGTCTTAATATGGTAATCTAATGGGTTTTAAATTTGTTGGTAGGTCATTTTTAACCCCTATACTCATTGTATAACCCCCATAGAAGACCCATTTTAACTATACAGTTTTAATTAATTTTTTTAACTTATCTATTAAATTTGTTCAATAAATTAATTTCAAATTATTTTAAATTAAAAATAATTCCAATTTAAAATAGGGAATCCATTTTTACAAATTAAAACTATATAAATAAAATTAGTAAACTAAATATTGTTCCACCAAACGTTATTAGAAAGTAGGGTTTCAATGTGAAAATATTTAAAAGTTCCCAAAGTTTATTTTCTAAATTCAATATTAATATGATGAAAATGAAATGAATTTGTTTAATGATATATATTTTATCTTATTTTAATTTAAATACAATTAAAATTATATTTAACCCATGTATATTATATAAATTATAAGGTGATTTTCAAATAAAATATATTATTTTTCTCAATTCATGAAAAATTAAAACACTACCAAAAAATACAAAAAATTAATCCTACGCTAATTAAGATATTAAGAATTAAATATATAAAATAATTGTTCTCATATAATTTTTTAAATGTTGTTAAAATTGATATTAAATTATGTGCACAAATATCGATTCAACCGTATTTTAGAAAAGATATATTTTTCCACATAAATGTTTCATTTTTTTAAAACAAATGAGAAGTTAATAAAAAAAATTCTAAATATAATTTCAAAAATATATATTTTAATATATTATTTTGATAATATTAATACCCCATAATTTAACATCTAGGTTATAACTGTTATATTAAATGATGACAATAATAATATGTTATTTTTCATTAAAACTTATTTTTTCATTTAATTAATGCTATCAAAGAATATCACAGTTTCATGTAAAACAAGATAAAACCATTTTAGTGAGAAATGAATGATATTAATGATATTTAATTTAATTAAAATAAATATATCAGATTTTTCAAAAAAAAATTTATACACTCATATGCTTGGTGTTGCGTGTCATTAATGCTATCAAATATAAGATCCTTATTTTAGAGTTTTGTGCTGTTACACGTCAAATGGTTTTTCAAGAAATAATTTTATATTTATGACATAATTATAATTTAATAATACGTAAATATAACTTACCGTATTTCTTCAATGATACATTAAAAACATAATCATTTATCTTTCATAACTATGACCTTTAGTCTGCATGATTGTAATGTAGTTCATTTTTCATAATTATCCAATGGCTAGTAAAAAGTATTATTTATTTATTAAAATGAAAATAATTCATTTTTAGCATTATATTGATGATAAATTAATAATCATACTTTCTTTATAAAACATATCAATGTTATTTTGGTCATATGATCTATTTATAATTAAAATTTCTTACATAAAATTAATTGTCTGAGTAATATAATATGACACTATGATGAATAAAAAAGGGAATAATAATCATGAAAAAGGGGTTTATTTTTGTAAATAATTAAATTAACATTATTATTTAGGGATATAATGATTTCTAATGGAAAATCAGCCTCATGGAAAGGGATATATCTTCCCCACCCTTTTCTTCTAGTTATGACCATTTTCTCTCTAAATCATTTCCTCTCTTGTCAATGTTATAGAATAATTATAAATTATGTATATTTTTCTATATGATATATATATATATATATAATATTTTATATTAAATTTATTGGGTAATACATTCCTTATGAACATCACTCAAATGGAATCATTGAGAAATCTCTTTTAATTATGTTATGATAATAGATTATGAAACCCATTTTGTCATATAATAAATACTTTTGTTTATTCCTTTTGATTAACACCCTTTTATAGATCACATATTAATGCACATCAAATTAATTTGATGAATGGGATTAGAATTATTTATGCATAAAATTAATTTTTCAAAGCTTTAATAACAATACATGACCTGTATGGGATTAGGGAATCAAACTAATCTATTATCGGACTTTATCCACCATGTGATGTTCTCCTGGATGTTAGCATTGAAATATGTTAATGTCATGATTTTTGTAACATCCAATTTAACATTTATCCATGATTATATAATTCCAGGCTAATTATGTCATATTACAACATTATTACTCATGTACCTTCTTGTTTATGTTATCCTGTTATACTTAAGACTCACATGTTTTGCTTCTTTAACATAGCTATTTCCTTATAGGGATTTTTAGCACATAACTTCCTTTATTAATTCTCATAGTTATCTCATGAATATATGGGAGCTTAAAATTTTTCATGGATTTATCTATAGAGAATAAATCAATAAATCAATGTTTTAGTTTAATTTTATGTATTATTAATATAATCATAAAATGATACTAAGACCTAACAATCATCATGATATATTAATGAGTAATCATGTTGGAGATTAATGTAGAATTTTGTGTAAAAGAATCAGTCCTTCATAAATGAAAATATCTTAATTATAAAACATACATGCAATAAAAATTAATAATACAAATTCAGTGGAAATATATTGATTATAAATAAAATTACAATCATTTGAATGAAAAATAAGTTCTATTTGGAACAATTGTATTTTAAAAAAAGCATTCTAGCCATAATTTTCACAGAAAACTAAAATTAATTATAACGAGTTTTTGAAAATTTATTTTCAATTAATATTTATTTCTGAAATCTACATGTTAATACATTTAATTTTGGAATTCTCATCATTTTTATGAAAATATTATTTTTTTATGAATAGTGAAAAATAATGACTATTTATTGAATAATTCATTTTAATTTAATTTTTTTAAAATTTTAATTATATATTAAATACATTTAAATTTATCTAATTTATTTAATTTTAATTAGTTTCATCTTGAAATATAAACATAGATTTTTTATCCTTTGAATGGTTTACTTTGGAAAAATCTTTTTTTCCACGTGCCTACGAGTTTTTTTGGAATTGAATCCATCCAACATGGTTAGTTGGATTTGAAAAAATGGTTTAAATATTTTTCATTATCATAAATATTATTATCTAATATGCCCTCCATAATTTTTTTACAACAATTAATATTAAAAATAGTAATAAATAATTACCATAATTAATATAGAAATGGGTTTATCATGTGGTTATACTAATAAGATAATCATAAAACATTTCCTAAAACATTTAGAACACAAACATTAAGGATATAATTTTAACTTATATCATCAATAGGTTGAGGTAATTCTATTTATATGTCTTTTGGAATAACAAAAATGTGGGTATCACTTTATCTTTTCTATAATTATAGTTATGTTCTCTCCCCTCATATAAAAATCCACCACTTTCCTCCCATATTAACACATAACAAGTCCATTTTATCATCCAAGACTAGAAACAAAACTCTTAAATATACCCGTAAACACTTATTTGAGTCTATATTTCGATTATAAAATCCAATATTAATGAATTATGTATAAATATAATGGGGAACTCTAAAGAATACCCAATATTCATACAGAAGATTTTTTATTATAAATATTTTTCCTCTAAAAATAAATAATATTCAAACAATATAATATAAAAAAATATACTATAGATTATGATTTTGTTATCATAATATCCGGACCTACATAGATCTCATATTTAATCATGTGGGAAACAAAACCCTTGATTCTGTGTACGACAGACTATCGCCTCAAATATTTGTGTTGTTTGTTTTCAATCACAATATATCATGGATAGATAAAAAGATATATTTAAAACACAGAGACACAAAGATATATATATATATATATATATGATATTTTTAAAATTATTTTAAAATTTTAATTATTATATAATATATAACTTTTTAACATTCACTCTTAATGGGATACAATAATGTCACTCTTATGTATGAAAGACTGTCATCTCGCAAGGTGATGTAATTTTTTTTATCTAATTAATTACATAGATGGTAGTAAGGTTAAAACAAATGAATATATATAATATTCAGGAAATAAAAATAATTTTTTAAATATAAATTCACGTCTAACTTTTTTACCATCCATTCTGTGGGAAAACAATAACGATGCTCATGTGCATGTGTGGACAACCGTCTCTACATAGTGAAGTGGAGTGATTCTAATTTCATTTTCTATATTTATGATAATAAGGATTTATTTGAGAAATAAAAATTCAATATAAATTTAATAATTAATTTATATTTTTTTTAACATCTCTTTACTTTTCATTCAATATTTTGATAAAAATGGAATCAATTTTCATTCATACATATGACTAAAACCGTCTCTAGGAACAATGTAATTTATTTTATATCTCTAAAATTTATATATTTTTGAAAATAAATTTTTTATCAATATAAATTATATTTATGTCTTGGTAAAATCTTGGAGGTGATGGAACCATGAACAATGTAATGGAAAAAATATCAAATGACAATATGTGTGAAAAAATAATCAATTATCCCTTGAAACAGTGATTTTAACAATGAATTATTAATAAATATGCCGAAAAAGTCTATGAAAAGTATATATATATATATATAAATATATCATTATTGTTATTTAATATAATAATAATAAATAAAAATTAATTATACAGGAGGTTGAAACTCATACGACACTATTCACACATGAGGTAAGGATTTATTATTTCACATTTACTTATTTGAGACATACGACAAATTCACCACTTATTATAATTTTTTGTTGATACACTACCCCTTTTGATATTTTAAATCATGAATATATTTATCTTTATATATTTAGAGATTCATTTTTTTTAATTCATTTTATGGGACTTATAATTAAATTTTAATCAATATGGGAATAGATGTATGACACAATCTCATTTTAATCAACATTTCTACTAATTGAATATTGATAAAAGGAAATTAGTTGATAATTTTCATATCAAACATCATTATGTTTTCAAATAATAGTAAATATTTTAATCTCTTTGAAATATAAAATGATTGAGAAAATGAATTTTTTGAAAATAATACTCAATTTATCTATTAAATCTAAAATATTTTGTCTCCCAAAACCATGTTTTCTGAAAACGTTTTCAAACATTATATTGAAATTTTAAAAATAATTAAATAATTATATTTGTACAACTTTTTTCTTATTTGTAATTTTTTTATATAAATATTAAAATCTATTTCCCAACAAGGCCTTGTTGGGTTTAACAAAAAAATATGAATGAAATCATTATTTTAATGTGAACAAAATATGTGGAAGTTTTCCTGTCATACCCTATAAATAAATTAAATAATACACTATATTTTAAAAATTGTTTTTTTAAAATAAAATTATTTTTAACATATTTTTGGAACTTTTAGTTTTAAAAAAAATTTCAAAGTAAAAAATTCTTTTTTTTCTCAAGTACCATTATCAATAAAATTTTTATGATTATTTATTTCATCATCGAACTCAACCCATTATTTTATTTATGATAAAATGGGGAAATTTTGTAATGATAAAATCCTTCTTATTTCATTAGATGGTTCTTGATCAGTTTGACTACGGATGTAATAGTAATATACTATTCAGATTACTCTTAATGGTTTATGATTATGTTTATTGATTGGGTTAAATGTTAAAAAAATATGATTGTTTTTAAATATGTTATTTTGTTGAGTATTTATCAATAATTTCTTATGATAAGTGAATTGACCTTAATAATAGACAGGTGGGGCCCACTATATCCCCTCAATGCATCGGTAGGTCTCATGCAAGATGCTAGTTTTGTTTTTTGGCTGAGGCCTTACCAGTTAATGTAATATTTATTGGAATTAGTCCTTGATGTTATCATTATTATATCAGAAATTATTCATTACCTCATTATGAGATTATTTTTCTATGTTCCCTGAGGTTATTCGATTTGTTATAATATGGTTGGTTGAGTTTCATGATCATGTGATTATTTATATTAAATTATTTAATAATCATTTATTTTTTCAATATTATTCACTATTTTCATGTTACATATCAAATGAAATTTTTTTTCAGCTATTTAAATTTACATATTGAGTATTTAATATGTATTCATGTTATATTAAGAAGAACGAAAGCCCTTTCTAATCAGTTTATCTCACCCATTTGTTATGTTTTTTTAAAGGATTCTAATATGTATATTATGACAGATATGTTGGGTTATACTTGAGGAAAACATTATATACTCATGAAAATACAGTGTTAGATTTTATGTTATCAGTTGTAATTTGAATTTAATATATGTATCTAGTTCACAATGATTAGTAAAGTATTTGGTTCTTTAGGATGGTGTTATGAGTATCTTATGTTAGTTTAATAATGTAACCACTTGAAATGAGAAAATGGGATTAGTGACTATATAGTTTTTATCAGATGAAATATTTATACAACATGGATGCTTAGTAAATTTTCAATTGAGGATGTCATGACCCCTCCCTCAAAATATACCCCTCATGGGATAATAGTGGCAAAAGGTAGATAATGACCCCCCGAGTCCTGCCTCCCATAGGCCCCGGGTTGGCGGATAGTACCAAGGGTGTAAAAACCTCATAATAAGGGAGAAAATAACCTTTTATAAGGAAAAAGATGGGGAGATAGGATTAATAATCCACAAAACTCCAAGAAATATATGAAAGTTAAACCCAAATCGCCCCAAATGCATGTCTAAATATGACGGATATAAGTAGAATAATGTCTCAAAATTAAATACACAAAAGAAAATATAAAGTAGAAACTCACCAAATATCAAGGATCTTATTGAGAATGGTCCAGAACAGTCCTTGAAATCCTCATAGAAACCTAAAAAAATTCTATATATGTAGGGTGAAAATACAAGTATACTCATTAGTAAAACTAAAGTCCCTTAGGCACATAATAAAAATTCATAATAATTCACCCTTGAAAAATATAAAAAACCGAACAGTATTTAAGAGGGTATACTAACAATCCCAACCACACTAAGGCACAATCACAAAATTACGCAAGTCATGAAATATAATATAAAGTAAATAAGATCAATGATAGGGTACCCTAAACCACTTTCCCACCGATTATCCACTCTATCCCTATTGAAAAACATCATGGTGATCCCGCCTATTCAGAATATACCACATCACATCCCACCCCCACACACTTGGGCCTCACAACACATCCCACCCACACATACCTAGGCCTTACAACACATCCCTACCACAAACACCCAGACCTCACAACATAGCACCACTCATCACGAAGAAACCTGAGATATCATATCACAACACATCATAAGACACTTGGGAAACCAAATCACAACTCATCCCAAAGACACATGGGACACCACATCACATTTACTATCTAATGCACTAATAGACTGTTGGATCGAATATGTAGATATGTATGTCTATTAGATGGTACAATACAAGAGGGGGTGGGTGAATTGTAGGTTTAAAAAACCTTTGAGTTTTAGCAACTAAGAGATTAGTTTAAATGATCTTAAACTAATAAAAATACAAACACTCACAATTGTATTGAATGTAAAAAGGTATGATGTATTGTAATACTAATGTAATGTAAAACAATTGTATTCAAGATGAACACAATAATCAGAGTAATACAAAGATGAATGATTCTACCTTAAAGCGTATAGAATCAATCAATACAATATGTAATAGAATGATTTTAATTGAAACAATTACAATTGAAAAAGTAAAGAAGAAAGGAAACAATACAAATTCCTTTCTAATACAAGTAATAGTGGAAATGTAAAAGAATTACAATTCTTTTAACCTAAAGAGAAGGGTTATCCTTTCACCTAGGATAAAAGGTCTGTCTCACCAACACCTTGGTGAGCCATCGATACGACGATCGGCACGTCTGTCTGCCTATCCCCGACAGCCCTCGATACGATGATCGGCACGTCTGTCTGCCTATCCCCGGCAGCCCTCGATTTTGTAGGTAATTGGCACCTCTGTCTTTCAATCACATGAAATCCCTCGATATGATAATCGGACGCACAAGGCAGATGAGAGAAGTCACAGAGTCTCTCTCTAGGATCTTGGTAGTTCACGAAGTCTCTTCATTCATTTCACCATCATACCCTCAGGTTCAAATTACCTCTTATTTATAGACCTCAGGTTCCAACGGTCATGTTGCCTCCAACGGTCATATTTCTCTAAAAAACTCAGAGGGACTTGGACACCTGTCATCATAACGGTCATATTGAAACAGAAAGCACAACATCGTTTTGATTAGTTTGTAACTAACTCAACGACATCATATTGGTTAAAACATGATATATATATTGATAAGAAATGGTATGATTCATATGAAACAAGTGCTTTTGACAAAGTACCAAAACAAGTAATGAACATCTGAATAGAAGAGTCAATACGATATGATTGACAGAGTCAGTACGATACGATTGACAGAGTCAGTATGGTACGATTTTCAGAGTCAGTACGATACGATTGACAGAGTCAGTATGGTACGATTGTAAGAGTCAGTACGATGCGATTGACAGAGTCAGTATGGTATGATTTGACAGAGTCGGTACGATCAGTATTGTACGATATGATATGGTCAGTATGATTAACTTTGTACGATACGATAAACATGATATAAGACAATTGTAATTTCCAAAATATGATAGAATACATTTGTGATTTCCAAAACATGATATAGAAAACAAAAGAGGACTTTTGACTCAACACAGACCACCAAAAATCACAGCCTATGTAATTTCTACCTCCCTTGGAAGCAGGAACATGGAAGAGTAATTGATATCTATCCATCCTACCACCAAGATGTTGGGAACAACACCCCCCGCAAGTTGATGAAGGTGTTTGATACATAGTACTGAACATGTTTGGGGTGCATATAGAAATCCTGAGGAAATACAAGTTCATTTATATATGATGCCAAACACTCAAACCCGACCTATGGGTTCTCATGAAAACACCAACTCACAATACTTCCACCGTTGCTGGTACATCAAAACACACAACACTAAACATATAGCCAAAAATTCAATTTCACATTACCAATCAATTTATTTAACCATTTCCATTATATTCATGAAACCAACCTAATCCATTCCAAACATTATTAAATAGATATTTATTCATACCATCACTACCTAGGAAGTTTTTAGGCCTGACACATATAGAGGAACAAAGTAACAATCATTTAAAAGGTGAGGAGACCTGGTAATTTAATTCACTTCACATTAATAACAATTTATCCCATGACATCTTGATACAGGGTGAAACATTCTGCACATTATAAATGAGAGGAATCCGACAATTACCCATTAAAATCACTACTATCCATATTCAAGCTCATCTTCCAAGTTTACTATATCAACAGAACCAACCCCCTGTTGATAACCATGCTCACAAAAATGTCACCTCACATACCAAAGAAAAAACATTTTCATATTTAGTAATTATTCTCTTATTAAATTACACTTATTAAATTTAGGGGTTACTTTAAAAACTATAAGATCCTGGAGAATCCATTTATTTTCTAAATATACATGGCTAACCAATTTTTATATATGGTTGTCGAATAGAAACCAAACAACATGAATTACACAAATAATCTAGTTTGAAAACAACGACCCAAACAAATATTATTTTTAGTGGGTAGTTATACTATATAATTCACAATGTTTAAAAATTCAATCACATAATAAGATCATGCATCAGTTTACCTAGCACCATGTATATTGATTCTTAACCCAATATAAGTGTATTTATTGATATGAAAAATACTATATTCATAAGGGAAAACATATATATAAACATCCCACATGTTTCTAAATTAATAATGATGATTTAAATACTACATGGAAGAAAATATGATTGATACATCTTGGTTGCACAAAAAATAGGGGTTCCTGTGTAGTTGGAAATTATCTAGGGAATCATTAGTAAACTATAACAACTTGTTACTCGACTCGTATGAGAATAATGATTTAGGGAATCCAATATCAAGTGATAGAAAGAAGGTAATAAAAATGTGAATTATATATCGACATAAGGAAGATTGTATCTATGTCATGGGATTAGATATTGTTTTGATTTTCCATTCAAGACAGATCTGGTCATGGACACATGTTTTAAGAATTTAAAATCCACCAGACTCTTAGAAAACTAATGATATGAATTGTGGATATTGAATCAGACATAAACCCTTTGAAATTTGGAATTAAACTCATTTTATGTCGATGAAATTAGTCAAAAAGATAAACATGAAAAACTAGAAACACTGCTCACGAGGCCCCGCAAGCAAGACACCATTAGATGAGGCACCACCTAATGAGGAAAATCCAGACAAGGCACTTCTAGATGAGGCACCACAAGAAGAGTTAGTGCTAGTGAGGCACCTCCAATTGAGGGACCACTAGTAAGGAACCACCAGATGGGGAACCACTAGCGAGATATATCCAGACGAGGCACCACTAGAGAGGCACCTCTAGACGAGACATAGCCAGCGAGCCAACACTAGATGAGCGAACACAAGCGAGCCATCACTAGAAGAGAAACATCCAGTGAGCCACCACCAGGGTGAGACACCGCTAAAGAGCCACTACAAGGGTGTGCAATCATCAATGAGATACCACCAGTGGGAGGCACTCTTGGGTTGAGAAACCATTTGAAAACAGGAAATTTTGAAAAGTGATAAAATGAGACACCTTGACTACCCATGACACCTCAAACACCAGATTTCACACTATGTAATTGAAATGGGAGGTCTACACCATTATATCAGATACCTATAGAAATATTCTCCCCTCGATAATTCAAAAACAACCTAATGGGAAAGAGAGAAAGGGTCGGAAACACCATCCCTCAGATACCTCTCAAGGATCTTGTTACACTTGAAACACTACTACAAACTAAACACAACAACGTTCAATGATAAACCAAATTGTGTTTCTCAAAGGCTAGAGTGAAAACCTCTACCCCCAAGACCACCTCATCTAACATCTTCCAACTAGGCCTTGTAATCATGGCTATTGACAAGTCAACCAAAAATACAACAGTACAAATTTCCCAACCTGAACAAAACACACCATCCCAAACACATGAATCTATTTTTTTCCTCCATGTAAATATATTATCCCACTGGGTGGCACTGACTTTCTTGGGCAGTTTTAATCACATCATAGTTAATTCATCACGATTTGGAATCATGTCACCAACTATTCATATGTGAGGTAATTATCACACATCAAACCTAATGCATCACAATCCAAGGGAACATAGCTCATGTAATAATCAACAAGATTCAAACATTAGATCATATGGAAGAACAAATCATAGAAAAAGTCATAAAACCCTGGGTACATGGCACACATTTGTGTCTCCCACTCCCATGTACTATCCTCATGGCCACCATGCCTCCATAGAACTAGAACTATGGAAACAATTATTTCTCACAACACATTTTCTTGAAGATCTTAGATGTCCACTAGATTATTCACAAATGGATCAACATCCTCGATATATAACACTCCCCAGTAAATGAAATAGGATTTATTGTGAATGTAGTGACAAATCAAAGAGATGTGGAAGACTTCATGGATCCACTCCAACTGTGGTTGAAACACCAATTGTGTTTTAAAGTCACCAAATCTCCCCAACACTTAAAATGGTCCAACAAATTTGTGAGAAATCTTACTCCATATTCCAAAACTCCACATCCCACATCGAAGGGAAACCTTCATGAACACATGGTCCCCAATCTAGAACTCCATGGTCCAACTTCTGTCATTAGCATAAGACATATGATGTTCATGCGTTGCTTTCATTCTTTCATGAACAAGATTAACATCTTTTGTCATTCATTTCACCACATCAGGACATGGAACTACTATCTCCCCAAGCACCATCTAGAATAATGGATAACGAAAATATCATCTATAAAAATCCTCGAACAGAGCCAGGATAATGGAAGTGTGGTAGCTAATATTATAAAAAAACTATTCAAAAGATTGGTTTCATACCCAAGATCCACCAAAGTCAAAGACAAATTCCCAAATCCTATCCTATAATTTTTGGACAGTCCATTCTATATTCCCATCTGTTTGAGGATTGGAGGTAGTTCTAAGGCGTAAATGAGTGCCAAAAGCATGCTGAAATACCCTCTAGACTCATGTGTTAAACCGTTCATCCTGGTCTAATACAATGTACATGAAAACTCTATGAAACCACACCACCTTGTCAATATACCTCCTAGACAAGGCATCCACTACACCCGACTCCTTGATCATTATGAAGTTGTATGATTTCGTCAACCAATCCACTATTAGTGATATTTAATCAAAACATCCCCAAGCCCTAGGTAAACCTATGATTGAATACATCATGATGTCATCTAATTTCTAATGAGGAACACCCAAAGGTTACAACAAACCAATATGTACATGATGATCGACCTTTAACTATTAGAAAAACAATCACTTTAACAGAAACTCCGCCACTACATATTTGATCAATGCCAACCAAAACTACATCCTCAAGACACTATAAAGAATGGAATATTTTGGTTGTACATCCAAAGGTGATCTATAGAACTCATGAAGGACTCCATTATGCATCACCACCAAAATGAAAAAATACTATGACATAACAATTGGTTCTAACTATCCTACGACCATCCCTTTGAAGCATCACCATGGACAACATGATCACACATCACCTTTGCCTATAAGTCTCCACACTGAGAATCCTCAACCCGTTGTATCCAATAATATTTTGCTATCTAATAAATTCAAGATCCCTTAACTCTATCTACCCTTTCATCTATGGTCAAGGCTATCAAATCATCCATTGATCTCAAAGCATCCCAAGAATCCCAAACAACACCCTTCGAAAACTTTTTTCACAATTCATCATCCATGACATTCCCATTACCATAGGTATAGGAAATCTCAAAACCATAATCCTGAAAAAAAATCCATCTACCTCAGCTTCAACGGATTCAGGTAATGTTATGAAAAGATACCCCACAAGAACTTATTATCCATGAATACCACAAACAAATCACTAATGAGGTAATGCCACCACAACTTCAGTACAAACACAATTAATTCCATCTCTAGATAATGGGTGGCATAGTTACAATCATGGGGAAATACTTAATTTTACCCATAAGATATCTTCACCCAATGTTTCATCATAATTCATCCCATGACCAAACTAGAAGTGTCACAAAAAAACCTAAAACATCACACCTACCTCTAGAAACTAGAGCATTGGAACACCAATTGAATTCCCGTTTAGGAAAATAAACACGTTCTGGAACTGATCCCCCCCAAAAAATATTGTTCCTTTCTAGTCAAAGATGAAAAACGGGATATAAATTGAAATAAATTAGGTACAGAACTCAGATAGTAGCCCATGAGACTAAGGAAACTACAAAACTCTACCACATTCTTGGGGCTTCCCAATAGGAAACTACTTTAACTATTGACAGGTCTATGAACACATCCTATTGAGACACTACATTCCTGATAAAATTCTACTCCCATGTCCAAACCATACACTTAGAAAACATTACATAGATATGAAACATTTTAGAGAATCATAGTGTGTTACCCCTCTAAATTTGATTAGGTCAATATATCATCAATGAATACAATGATGAACCAATCCAAAAACTCATGGAACAATGTGTTTGTAAGTCCCATGAACACGGATGGTGCATTTGTAACACCAAAAGGAAATAAAACAAAATTGAAGTTCCCATAAATACATTAGAAGGAAGACTTTTGGATATATCCCTCCTTCACTCTCAAATGGTGGTATCCATACTAACAATAAATAATAGAAAAACAACCCGTCCCTCTTAGTTGGTCAAAATGATCATCTATCCTCAAAAGAGGGTAACCATTTTTCAATGACATTTGGTTGAAACACTGGTATTCTATACACAACCTCTAAATACCATCCACCATTTGGGAGAACAACACTAGATTACCCCAAAGTGAAACACTGGGCATGAAAAAAACCTTATACATTAGATCACCAATATGAATCCTCAACTCCCACAGCTCAGGAGGTTCCATATGATAAGAATCCATCGAAATTAGAGGAGAACTTGTCTAAATGTCTATTCAAACTAAAAAATAATGTTAGGGGAGTATCATTACACCCTCCTTAGGGGAAACATCTCAAAATACCGTAACAACTCCAAGAATCTCCCCCAACATAGAATCTACTAATTCTATCGAAAACTTTTCCCACAAGGAAATAAGGGGCTCTACACGCTGACTTCCCACTATACAACCCCATCAGCCAACAAAAACCTCACGTTGGCCATCCACATCTGAAAAAATGACTATCCTTCTGATGTATTCGATAATTGTATGTATGGTATACAACCAGTAAATGCTGAGGATGAAATCTTATGACATAATCTTGAGCAGAAAAAGAACACCAAATGACTAATGTGGTCCCATAACCGTTCTACACCACTCAAAACACATTAAACATGCCTTCCTGGCCTCCAAATGTCATAATAAACATAACAGTAATGGAAATAATCTCTACTTCTAGTCCCAGAGCTTTGGGTATAACTGATGAATCAAAGGAGTGTCAATCTATCGAATCAAACAAGACACAAAAAATAGCACTAAACAATCCTATGATGATCTTTGGCCCCTCTGGAACTGTTTCCCCCCCAATGTGCAACATACCATGCCCAACTTCTCTGCCTCAATGGTGATGAACAACACCATGACCACGCTCGGGCCATGGTCTTTGAACATGAGGAACATCATAAGGTTGGTCTATGTCAACTCCATTTCCAATTGATAATGAAATAACTTGCTTCCCGTACTGCGAAAATGGTATCACTGGAAAATTCTTCTATGGATGGTTCTAACCCTATCCAACATCAGCAAACTAAGCTCGTGGAAATACTGGGCACCTATTCCAATGATGTCCACGAACCCCACAAAAAAATATGCACGAATGTTCTAGTAAAATAATTAAAACTACTGGTCTAAAAGGCATGAAAAGAAGTTGTTGAGGTCAAATCCCTACTTGTCTAACCCTCGAACATCCTGACACATAAGATATACCACTAATAAATCTTATCCTAAAAGAACTCTATTGGATCCCTACTCATGACTGACCTCTATGTGAGTGCTTTTGCTTGACATCCTCTACCACCCTCCGAACCTCCACATATGTTGACAATGAAAATGGAGTAACTACATACTGGATAAAAGGATCGAGGGCCTCCTCAAGATGTCTTGGGATAGACTCCTCATCTAGAGTAAGATCTATGAAAAAACATATAAGGTCCTTGAACATGACCACAAACTCCCTCACATACATACTCCCCTTGTGAAGGGAGAGTATTTCGTGCCTCTTCTCATCCTTCATGGTCGATGAAAGGAACTCTACCTGAAACTCATTCCAAAAGTTGACCCAAAAAACATATGTCACCATCCAAACTACCAGGTAAAATGTCCACCAATGATGAATAACTCCTATCTTTTGAATGACTACCAAGGGGACCCAGTAACTCATCAGGCCATGGATCAAACTGAAAGTGATTTCATGTTCTTCCATCCAGCTCTCAGTATCTACATCTGAATCACTTCCCTCATACATTCCAAAATCCTTCTTCTGTAAGGAATAAAACTTCTTCTAACACTGTTAATCCTCATCAGCTAGATCAACACTACAACTATAAATAAGATCAACCTAATGAACCACCAATTCCTAAGACACACATAGATGATGACTAGGATCCATAGATGAAATGTAAACAAGGATTTCCTAATCTTGAGTATCATGGAATTTCATTTAGATTTAATTTGATTCATCTCATATGGTTTATTAATTTTTACCTTCCAGAAATACCCAATTAAAACAATTACACAATTCATTATGATGCATTTACATTTATAAGGTATTTACCCTATTGGAAGACCTAGATCAATTAGTCATTCAATAATCTCAGAGTCTATGCACCGATCAAGGGGGACCAAAAATCCCATGTCCTACCTGGTCTCCCCAACCTATGTCATGTACCTAGGTCATTTGTAACTATTTCCATACCATCCCATACAATCATCACTCTTCATAACTCTAAACTCCATCCTATATCTCAACTATCTTGCACTGATACCAATCTCTCATGACCCCCTCCCTCCAAAGATACCCCTTTTGGTCAAGCAGTAAAGAAAGGGAGATAATGAATCCCATGTCCCACCTCTAGCAGGACCTATGATGGTGACAATAACTAAACATGTAAAATTCTCCCAATATGGGTGGAATTAACCTTTTATAAGAAACAATATTGTGTGATAAGATGAATCTTAAATAAGAACCCCAGGACATATATGAAATAGGTACAAATCATCAAATATGGATGTATAAAAAGGACTGATGCAACTAAAATATTGTCTCCAAAGTAATTTCCAGAAATTAAATCTAATGAAGCGACTCTGCAACTGTCAAAGATATTATCTATTAAGGTATAAAACTGTCTGAGAAATCCTCATAGAAACCGGAAAATAGTTTTATTTATGTAGGGCGAGCATTCAATTTTACTCCATAGGAAAACCAAAGTCTATCGTAAACATGTGAAATAAGCATACTAATGATTCCATGAGAAAAAAACCCAAACAACTCCTATGCATGTATACTAACCATCCCAACATCACCAAGACACAGTCACCAAATAACACAAGTCAATTAATATAGTATAATATAAATCACATCAATGATAGGGTACCTTGAACCATTTTCACACTGATTATCTTCTCTCAACCGAATGATGAATTCCATTATGATCCCAAACCTTCCGAATATACCACATCACATCCCACCCACACACAATTGGGCCTCACTACACATCCCACCCGAAAACACCTAGGCCTCACAACACAACACAAATTATCCTGAAGACACATGGGACATCACATCCCAAATCATCCCAAATACACATGGGATACAAAATCATAACTCATCCTGAAGACACATCATCCACCACATCACATCTAAAATCTATAGAACTAATGGACCTCTGACCATCATAGCCTGTGCAAAAGAGGGAACATTGAAGAGTTGGTGGACAACCATTCATCCTCCCAATGGGATTTTCGGAAAGACACCCCCACGTGATGATGTGGGTGATCAGATATAGATCCCAACATGTATGGGGGTGCATATAGAAATACCAAGGAAATATGAGTATATATATATGATACAGAACACCGAATCTTGACCTATGAGTTCATAGACATTCCACCAACTAACAATAATTCCATCTCTACTGCTACCTCTAAATTCACAACACCACACAACACGATACAAATCCTATTTCTCATTCCTATGAAATTTATTTATCCATTTCCACTAAATTAAACAAACCATCCCAATCCCTTCAAAACCTTGTTAAATAATTATTTATTCACTTCATCACTACCCGAGAAACTATCAGGAATGAAAAAAAAAGAATCACATTAATAGTTACCTAGGAGGTGAAGAGCCCTTTTAAATCAATGCACTTCACATTATTAACACATCAAACCATGAACTATAGATGTGGGTTGAATCTTTTTACATGTTATAAACGAGAATACTCCAACAATTACCCATAAAAATCATTATTGTCATTATTCTAACACATCCATCCATTTTACCATATCAATAGAACCAACCCCATGTAAACAACCATGCCCCCAACCACATCACACCATGTTCCATGGAAAACATATTTACATATTTAATAAGGAATCCATTATTTAATTACACTTGTTAAAATCAATGGTTATCATAAAATATCTATGATTTGGGGGAATCCATTTATCAATTGAATGTAAGTGGTTAACCAATATTTTTATATTGGTGTCTAAAAAATAAAAAACAACATTCATTCCACAAATTATCCAGTCAAAAAACAAGGACCTACAACAACCATGATTTCTTGGGTGTAGATAGAACATACAGTTCACATGATCAAAAAATTAATCACAGAGTAAGATCATGCGTCACTTACCCCATCCGTGGAATATTTATTCGTAAAAAAATTCTATTATCTTTATTTGTCCATAATAACCTATCTTAATAAGGGTACAAATCTATATACCCATACCGTATGATGCACAGTTATAAATGATGAAGGAAGACCTACTTAGAATAGAAGAGGATCAACACTTCCTAGTTTCACCAAAAAAGGGTCCTACCTGTAGCATGAAATTATCTTGGGAAACAAAAACCAACTATATAACAATGTTAGTTGACTCTAATAGGAAGAATGATTCATGGTGTATCCTATCAAGATAAAGAAATAAGGAAAGAACAAGTGTAAAGTTATATAGGCTTAAGGATGATCGTATCCGAGTCATGGGATTATATACATTTCTGATATTCCATTAAAGGAGGATCTGGAAAGGACCACACATATTGACAATTTAAAAGCCTCCAAAATCATTGGAAATTAATTATATGAATTATGGACATTGAATTATTCTAAAATATTTTAAATTTGGTATTAATGTCTTTTTACATCAAATAAATACATGAAAATGGAAAAACATGAAGAACTTGAAACACTGCACACAAGGAACCACTAGCAAGACACATCCATTTGAGGCACCACTAGATGAAGCACTAATAGATAGGCACCAACCCATGAGGAACTACCATATGTGGAATTGTCAGTGAAGAAACTGTATTTGAGTCACTGCTAGCAAGGCATCGCCTAAAAAGGCACCACTAATGAGACACCTCTATACGGGGCTCCACCAGACAGGGAACCTCGGGACGAACAACCTCTAGCGAGCCACCACTAGATGAGAGACCTCCATTGAGACATTTTAAGGGTTGGTCACTAATAGTGATCCACCACTAGGGTGATCTACCATCAGCAAGACACCACCAAAGTGAGGCACCATTTCTATGCGACACCATTGTAAAACATGGAAAACTAGAAATTTTTCAAGGTGTTCCAATGAGTAACCTTCACCACTTAGGACTCCCCAAAAAAAAGATTTCCAAAAAAGTAATGGACTAGAGTGGTCCAGGACATTACAAAGGATAATTTTACAATTAGTTGTTTTCTTTTATGGTTTGAAACTGTTATATTCAAGAAAATTCAAATGTCAACAATATTATTTTTGAAATCATTGTTTTCCAAATTTTGAAGATGAAAATTAGGAATTTCATTAACAAGAAAAATAGTATTTTTAGGATGAAAACAACTTTATGGTGGCTAAAATGTTGCATCCCAATAATTTATAAATAATCTTTTAGAAATAAATATGTTGTTTTTTAATTTATTTAAGAAACCATGATGTTATTTTTAAATAATGTTTGTTTTTCCTTAATAGAAATAATTTGCTTTTATAAACTAGGTTAAAATATTCATATTACTAAATATTACTTTTATTTTACATGAAATTATAATTTTTATTAATAATATTTGAATCAAAATATATCTATAAATGTATTTTCTTAAAAATCTCAAATATATTTATATATGTTTTTTCATTAAAATTAATTTTATTTTTCATCATAACCACATGTTTTATTGTTGTGTGTTTTTAATATATAAATATTTTTCATTACTAAATATTTAACATTATTTGATTAAAAAAATTATATCGATATGTAATGTAGTGGTAATACAAATAAATATTATTTTGAAATAAAAATATTAAATGTGTAGATTTCTGGCCAAATATTCATACAATACTTTTTCTAAAACATATATTATATAAAATTACAAGTGTTTTTGAATTATATTATTGAAAATTCTTTTAAATAAAAAATTATGCATTTACAGGATATTAAAATAATATTAAATTTTAATAAGTTAATTTTAATATAAAACATTTGAATGTGTTGTAAATAATATTTCACCTTAGGAGAAGTAAAATAATATTATTACATATGTAAATTTTTTCATTATATAAAATAAGTGATAAAATTATTACGTTAAAATAAAAAAAGGCTTATGTAAATAAATTAATGTAAAAAATGTTGAGTAATAAATAAATTCATTTTAGTAAAATAATTTTTAACATTTACTATCTCTTTATTTTTATTCTATAATGAAATAAATACTTCAGTTATATTATTATAAAACTATTCCAACTATACAACAAGCCATTAAACCCTAAAAAACATGTGGGACCCGTAGGGTCAATCATGTGGGAGTCTGTAGACATACAATATGCAAGGAAAAAATGGACAATTGATCACCACACAATGGGGCTGGGTTGCATAGTGGTAATATCATTCCTATTTAATTTTCCTGAAGGTGGGAATGGTGTTAGGGATAGTCATTCTTATACATCCCTATGTGTTGAATAGATAGTGTTTCTTGGAACAAAACTCAGGTCCATCTCGAGTGCTCAATGTCATTTGTGGATAATTAAATGAGTACTTGTCCATGAAAATGATAAGTGGGGATCGAGAACTCATAACACTATATCTCTACATTAGAAGTTTCATTTATATCTAGACCATTTGATCATTTTCATATGAGACCTCTGGTCACTCACAGTTCATGTTATTCATTGAGCCAATTTTCGAACCATTTATTCATTCATCGCCACTATGCTCAGCACACCAAATCATGTCATCTTACCCATAGATGTCAACATAACCATCTCAAAAACTACCTAATTCATTGGTTCTATTTCTAGATACACCGCCTACAAAAATTATTTACCCCTACCATAATAATCATAGGACCCTGAAACTTCTAAACAAATATCATGGACCCATTGTAGGTCTTAGGCCACATTAGAAACACCATTAGAACATACATTCTAAAATAAAATATTATTAATTATTAATTTTAGTAAGGAAAAAAATGTCAATATATATTAAAATTTTAAAATTTAAAGATGTTTTTTATCAGACATGGGTGTTGAAAATTTCAAATGGGTAACCAAAAAAAATTTAAACCAAAATCTTCCTCCACAATACTCGAACTCCTTGAATCATTGAGCCTCATAGGGTTTTGTTCATCATTAAAAACATGTGTACTCATTTATCCAATTCAAATTTCTATTGACAGAACCTTTATCTATTATTTTGAAAAAAGTTGTGAAATGTATTTATTTTTTTTATATATGAAATTATCTAAATATATAAACTCCATTTACTCAAAAGAACCCCCAACATTAATAATGAGATCCAAAAATCCCATTGGTCAATAATTTTGTTTCGCTGTAGTAGAAGGGAATAAATATAATTTCCATATCTCATTTGTTTTCCAGTTATAGCTAATGGGATATTATATTATTAAACTACAATATTATTTGTTTTTATGAAAACTATTAATTTTTAAGGGAATTGTATTTTTCTCCAATAAATTTAATATTTTATATATTAGAATTTAAAATTTTCAAAATCTTAAATTTCAAATTATGATTTTATGTCATTTTCAATTATGTATGGTGAATTAATATTTTTAATGAAATAATTATTTTCTTCAACACTATTGTTTTACTAATATAAATTTTAAATATTATATTTTGAATGTTTTCTTTCAAAATATTAATTATATGTTTATTTATTAAGAAAACACTTTCATTACTGGAAGATATTTTTGTATCACAACCTCTATTTTGTTAAAACACCCTCTTGAGGTAATTATTGAAAAAAAATATTTATCATTATACATCAACATATATTATATTATGAAATGAAATGTAATTATTTTCCAAATCTTATTTAGGAAATATTTTTATCTAAAAAGGTATCTAAAATCTTATTTTCAAGAAAATATATCATTTTATGTATATTATGAATTTTTAAGGGATATTTACTATTTTCAAAGCCTAATTATGAAAATAAGAAAATTATTTCAAAATTAAATTTTGGTCTCTTAATTCAATGGATAATTTAAAATATTAATGTATAAAATTTTAGTTTATTATATTTCGTTAAATTTTCTAACATGTTCCTTTTGATTTTATAGTTATTATTTTAACCATAAAATTTCATTTTAAAAGTTTATATGTTGAAAATTTATATATATTGGTATGTGAATGTTGTATTCTTGTTTCTATAAATCCTTTATTATTTTATAGAAATTTAATTTTCTCCTAATTCATTGGATGATTTTCACTGGATATTTCATAATGTACATATATTTATATATATAAGTAACCATTTTCATGTCATCAAAAGATAAAAACATGAGGGAATAATAAATAGGAATTAAAATCTAAAAAATTTATGTTAAAAACAAAAATTGTACATTATTAAATTATTATGGATTTATGGAGTTAACAAAATAATCCATGATGGGAAGGACCAGTAAATCCTTCAATATTAATAGTCTCCATAATGATTTATTTTATGATATTGTGAAGTATTTTTCTAAAAAATCATCGGAATATTTTAATAATAAAATCAATTTCATGTTCATATCTCAAAGGATATTATATTATTAAAATTTATTGTATATTAAAAGAGATATTTATTTTCTATGATTTTCTGTAAATTATGTTATAAGGATATATATTTTGAAAACTATGGAATTATATTTTTGAAAATAAATTTCCATATGTTTTAAATTTTATCTAAAAGAAAAATGATTCAAAAAGAGTATTTAAATATAATTAATAAAAATCATTTTCATTTTATTCTAAATCCCCATACTAGGGATATTTATTCTCACTAGATGTTTTAAATTTTATCACAATCTCATTATATCTTCCAAGGTATTTGGGGTTCTTTAAGGTGCTAGAATGAGTGAAGTAAGACCCCGAGAATTTAAAATATGAACATCATGTTTAATAGAATGTATGAAATGTATGGACAATAATATATGAGAATATAACACCCCTAAGTCATTATGATATATTTCATGTCAAATTAATTCATCCAAAAAGATATCTTATGATGAATGCAACAACGACTTCAAAAGAAATGCGATACTCAATTAAAATATTATTTAAACAATAACATTATAACATTTTCATTAAATTAGTGGTTATGAATATAAATAAATAAATAATTAAAATAATATTGTTTAAACATGTATAAAATAAATTCAATGTTTATCTATTTATATAAAAAAATAATAACCATTCGAATTAAAAATAACTGTAATCTGAAAATATTGATTTTTTCTAAAAGGTAGTTTAGTTATGATTTGCACTCATAATTAAAAATTAACTTATTCCAATTTAATAAAATTTATGTTACAAAATAAATTATGTTTTTTAAAATTAAAAGGTGTACATTATCATTGGGTAAATGTTTATTTTTTATGAAATGATTATTTTTGGATGATTATTTCAAATTATTGATTTTTATTGAACACATCAGTTTTATTTAAATAATTTACATATATAAACTAAACTTTATTTTTTTTAAATTAAAACTAATTAAAATATATTTCAATTTAACCAATTTATTTCCTCAGAATTAAATTCTTATATAATTTTGATATAAAATATTATTAACCATTTGAGTTTCGTTAATTGAAAAAACCATTTTTTTGATGCATCTGCATGTTGAATATTAATTTGAATTCTACATCATATCTTACGTTATTTATGAAAAAATGATTTAATATATTAATTAATTATAATTTATGGTTTATAATATGGAAAAATTAATTTTTACATAGATAATAGTACAAAAAACTAATTACAATGGTTCAGGTAGAAATAAATTTTTTATGGGGTTTTACTAAAAGGATAAGCATTAGAATAAATTTAAAACATATAAAATAATTTCTAGATATATATTCACCTTATATCCTATAATTTTACAAAATTAACCATATTTGAGGCTTTTGTAATGAAAAAAATATTTTTGTAATTGATTCATTTCCAAAAAATCAAACTGTGTCCTCTCCCACACTTATAGAATGAAACCAGATCTCTTCTACTCGTGATAATCTCAAGGTACATTAGGTAACAATGGACCTAAAAAAGGTTCATACTTACAGATATTCTAACATAATATATTCTTTTTTATCAGAAATTAATCTTTTAATTTGTTTGGTTAAACCTAAAGTGGACTCCAAAATAGGAGGTAGTATTTTTTACAAATGAATATTAATTTTAATAATTTTTATAATTGATCATAATCATATTAAATAATTTTATAAATAATAAAATCAATATAAAATATATAGTTTAATGTTATTATGTTATTTTAATAACCAAAATCCATCTTCTACTCAATCAAATGGGAAAACCAATTTTACATCTTGTGTTTCACAGACTACAACCACACGAACTGATGAAATTAGTTTTCCATTATCAATATTAAATGTTTTAGGAAATTATTATAATTATGGAATTATTATTTGACATATAACGTTTTTCTTACCATTTTCTTGTTGGGATAAAATAAGTTTACTCATGTGTACGTTGGAATACCTCCTCACAACATGATGTAATTTTTTCTAATATAAATGAAATGGAAAGTATTAAAGATAATATAAATGAATATATATTAAATTTTAACCTATTAATACTTATTTAATTTTAATATCATATCCAACTTATTACCATACAATCTACTAGAAAAAATAACGTTGCTAGTGCGTATATAAGGACTATCACCTTCACATAACGATGTAAAATGTTTTCCTATTTATTGTTAAATGGATGGTAATAAGGATATATTTTATTTATATTTACTATATATGTAACATAATATTTATTCTCAAATGTTCAATTATTATTTATTATTATTTCGTTTCATTCTCTAGGAAAATGGAAACAACATTCATGCGTTTGTGCGACATATCGTCTCCATAAATAGTGTAATTCACTTTCATTCATTAATGTATATTTATTATTTTAAATACATATATATTGAATATATATATACATGTGATATTTTTATTAGTTTTACATTTTTGAAATGATATATCCTCGATCAAAGTAATATGACTGAAATTACTAAAAAAATCATAGATGAAAAACAAATAATTTTTCACATGAATCAATGATTGTTAAAAAGAATTGTTAATTAACGCGTGATAAAATTCTACAACAAAATCATATATAGTATTATATATATTATTATGGATCAATAATATATGTATAATTGACCAATATTTATACAGTACATTCAAGCACATATGAAGTAAGTCAAACATGAGGTAAGGGTTTCTCGTCTAACTATTACATTAGTGGGACATATGCCATATTCACCAAATATTACATAATGTGGTGTATATAATTCAAAATTTAATATTATATTTTAGGAGAATATTTACTCTAATGGTATTTAAATATTCATTTGATGTTATTTATATAATAGGGATTATAATTCAAACCATAAAAAATGGTAAGTTTGTATTTCAAAATCTTATCATTAATCATGATTATTTATGTTTAATTATATAAGGGGGAATTAGATTATATTTATTAAATTGAATATATTTTCATATACATAAGATATTTATGAAATTTTCCATGTCATAATAGAGTTTTTAAAATCATATTTAATTAAATATATTAATTATTTTTTATGAAAATCCAACCTCATTTCTCTGTTCGGCCAAAATTCCATTTTTTCAAAACCATGTATTCAAATAGTGTTTCAATTGTTTGTTTCAAAATTATAAAAATTATTTATTAAATTAATTTTTACCAATTATTGAATTTTTTAAAAATGTTCTAATCGTATTTTTTGTTTCATTTTTCAAACAATACATTATTTTATTTTCTTGGAAATGTAAATAAAATATTTGTTTTAATGTGTATGACATGTAGGAAATTTCTTGCTAAAATTAACAATTAGAGATTTAATGAATGATATATATGTTTCAAAGGTTATATTAAATGAACATTATCTTCTAAATATTATTTGAACCTTTTTTTAAAAATATCATAGGGAAAATTATTTTTTCATCAACACAATTTTGGATAGAATTTTTATAGTATTTCAATTAATCATTAACATCAACATATTATTGTACTAGTGATTCAATGGGGTTATTGTCTATCAATATAATCAATATTATTTAACTATATGGACTATGATTATGTTTACTGGGATTTACTATTTTGATAACATTCATAATATTACTCTGAATTGTTTTAGATTATGTTTATTATTTGGAAAAAGCATTTACATTTCTTATGATATTTTTACAATATGAATATTTATTTTAGTTATGGTTCACCCCATTTATACAAGGAACTTATTGGGATCAATATGTGATGTGTGAGGACCAATATATCCCCCTTATTCTTTTATTGGTCTCATGAGACAAACTATCTTTGGTGTTTCGATGAGGTATTACCCATCAATGTACGACGACTTAGAATGCGGAAATGAAGATATGGTTATAATGTATGTTGTTATCAATTACATCATTATAAGATTAGATATTTATTTTCTAGATTATTATTATGATATTTATAATATCCAGGGTTATGTTTCATTATCATGTGCTTATTTATATGGTACTATTTGATATTCATTTATTTCTTCCATATTATGATCTTGTAATTGATATTAATAGAATTTTTTTGTTATTTTCCTTTACATATTGAATATGATTATTTATTGATGATATATTTTCATTATACAAATACCCTTACTAGGTATCTATGATCACTCCACATGTTTTATATTCCCATGTATACTAGTGTGTATTTCATGATTAATTTTTTGGGATATAGAAAGGTGAATATTGGCCTTCTCAAAGAAAATATTTGATGTATTTTATATTTTTCCATTTATGTATAATTAAATTATTAATTATTTTTACTAAGATTACAAAAATATTAGTTCCTTCAATATTTGGTAAATTGTATCTAGTTTTAATGTAATATTTTAATAAAATACCCTCATCAACTATGGTTGGTGTCTTTAAAGGTACATTATTACATTGGAATAAGGTATCAGGAATCGTATTTGGAAGGACAAAATAGTTCAATAGACTTTGTAGGCTATATATATTACCTGTAATTTTCATTACAATTCATAATATATAATAAAGAATGAGCTTTTAGGATAAATAGATACTCCCCTATAGCATTTACATTTATATTAATCGTAAAAAACATATTAGTATCATAGTGGAAATAAAAAATAATAAAGGATTGAGAATAGATATGATAAGACACCTTTTTATTAAAAACATAATTCAGTTAAGGATAAAAAGGTAGAAATTTTCATGATATTTTTGGGTTTGATGTCTCATAAAATAGAAACAAAAACCATGAAAAAACATAAAAATAAAAAATCATCAAGTATGCTTCCTAGACTTGTTCATTGTATCTTCTATGGTTACTCTTAATAAATCTTATATACGGGGTCATGCATCTATGATTGGGGTGAGAATAATTCCCTTCAAAGGAATAAACAATGGAAATACATATAATTTTAAATAGATTTATATCCATAAGGCATGACCATATGAACAAGAATCATATTATAAAAGGAATAATATTAATCATACCATTGAAATGTTGATACAACATAAAAAGGGGTCAATCATAAACAAATCCCATATATTATCACCAAGGTCTCATAAATCATAAATACCAATGATTTTGACTGAGGTATCATAAGAAATTACCATGTTATGATGCCAATGTATCATAATATTTTTAATTGGAACTATATAAGGGCACAAACATTATATTACCTTGGTTTTCACCAAGGAATCATAAAATATTAGAAATGCGTTCTTCCAATGTATCATTACCCAATTCATTGGAGAGATATATTTTGGTTCAAACATTATATTATCTATATTGTTCTCAAATATAGGGTATAATGGGGATCAAACCATCATATAATTTGTATCAGGGTCACTAATTTTTATTATATAATTGTCTTGTACCATATCATGAGTAAAACATTTAATGCATTTTATTTTAATAAAAAAACCATGAAACAAACTTTAAACCATTATGTAAAAAACTATTGGATATAAAAACCACATTTAATTTTAAACACTTATTTAAAATATACTCAAAGAACAAGGAAATAACGGTTTTCATTAAATAAGGCTTGAAAACTTGCGAAATAACCCAATTGCAATGAAGGGTTGTTGAGATGGTAAAATTGGTTGGTGTTATATATGTTAAAACTAAATATAAATTTATTATTTTGTAAAGATAGTCAAAATATTCCATATGAATATTCCTTTTGAAAACATTTTTAATAATGGCTAACATAAAATTTACTTTACAATTCATTTATTTCTATATAATAACATTGAGTAAATATGTTCTTAATGACTTGAACATGACATAATTATCAACACACGGAAATGGAATGTGATATCTATAAATTTAAATCTATAATTCAACAAAATGTTTATATATAAATATGAATCAACATTGGTAATTATGTGGTTTGGGTATTCACAATTTATGAATATTTATTAATAATTAGAAAAGTTAATTTTAGGTTATCAGTAGAATAACAGTATAAAAAATGGATTATTGAAAATGAATGACGAGTGATACGAGAGATATCTAAAATTTAAAACAATATCTTTTCCAAATTGTCTTGATCAATATTATATGAAAATAATGAATCATTGACCTTTTGATGAATCACATAAGAGGAATAATTGAATGAAAGAGGAATAATAGGCAAATTCCCTAACCTAACTGAGTTACATCCTAAATCCTAAAGTGAAAAAACTTCAGACAAAAAACAAAATTCATGATTGAATAGTGAATAATGAAATATAATCCATTAGAGTTAAATGATGAGATAAACTCAAATTGATTGTGAGATAATAGTATGAGGTGTGGGTATTAATACTTGAGGATGAGTGGTGTTAATGGGACAAATAATAATTATTTTTCCATTAGAGTTAATTAGTATTGGAAGGGCTAAATTACAATGTTTTTGGTTGTTAATTAATGTCGTTATATTTGGTTAATATCTGATAAAACATCAATCATCCATTTAAATTTATGTTATTTCTTAAATACATAATTACAAAGAACAAAGATAAATTTCAAACATTTCACGGGAAATTCAGTTTAACTATTTCAATTGCACTTTATTATTTTTCTTATAAACATTATTTCATACAATGTATATTTTTGTTGATTTTGAATAATATATATATATATATTTGAGATAATGAAATATTGATCCATAATTTTACTGGTGATAAGTGGCCCCTAAATAAACTATGATAAGATTCTTAGTGGATGGGTCCCACCATGAAAATACAGTCATAACATTTTCTACCATTCAAGGAATGGATTGAAATCATAAATTATGTTATATGAATTAATTTTCATTATTTCATTAAATTGTAGTAACATCTTATTTGAAATATATTATGCTGAAAAGTTCATGTGAATTAAAATCATCTAGCTTCACTGAATCTTCCAAGTTGAAATTATTTTCATTAATGAACCACCATCACCACTTCATTGAAACATTTTAGAGGTTTCTATTTTAAGGATGGATGAACAAGAAATAGGTTAGATATTTCATAGAAGAATAAATTTAAATATTTTCCATTAATATATTAAAAAACATGTGCACATTAGGTACATTGAATATGAAAAAAATTTCCAGACAAAGTTAATTTTTTAAATGATTCATTCATAAAATCAATGATACATTTCTAAATAAGATTAAATTTTTATGGTCGATGAGGGAGAAACAAGGGATAATGTCCATATAGTATTATATTGTAAAATCAAATCATTAATTAAATCAAAATCTCATTTAAATTCTGTACATCAAACATAGAAAGCATGATTGGAATGTTTTATTTTCCATAATAATTTGGTAATAAAATCATCAATACATGGTCATATATGATGAAATTTCGAGGGGTAAAATAGAAGAAAATAAATAAAAAATTTATTTTAGGCAATGTGGGAACATGTCAAAATTTAATAATTTATTATTACAAAAAATATTAAGAGGACCCAATTGAAATCAATGTTTTAATAATGGCTACTAATTATTATCAATAATTTAGTAATAATAAGATCCTAAAAAATTACATTGGTCATAATTAAGTTCTATTATCATATAATGTATGTATCTTATATTATAGTATATTTCATTGAATAAAAAATTAAAATAAATTTAATGTATAAAAATAAAAATAGGTTTTATCCATCATATTTCTGAACATATACATTTTAAAATATTTATATAACTTATACATTTTAATATATTTATATAACAAATATATATTCTTATATATTTATCAAGAAAAATTAAAAATTAATATATAGTAATAAATTATAATATATTATATTATTTCTTAACTGAAATATATATAATTTAAAATAAATTGGGTCATTAGATTCTTCCCCCCTTAAGGAAAAATCATTGTTGATATTTGTTATGTATTGAGACTATTATAATAAGAATTGTAAAGGAATGTTATTTCTTAATAATTTGTTATATATTGATTTTGGATGATATACTTAAATAATAATAAATGTTTTACATAATCATTATATCCATCATAATTTGTTTTATAAGGTAGTGATTAACCATAACATACCCCTTGGGAGTGACAAACTATGTGTGAATGAAGGCTCATAGTTGTTCACCAGTAATTCATTGAGTCTATATCAATTTCGTGTTTTTAGGAGTTTCACATTGGTATATCTATGATAGACACACAAAAAAATATAGTATCTAGATTGGTATGTGTTTTTGTGGACTCAATATAGTTTATACTCACCAAAATACCATGATTTTTAATATATTTATCCTTATCTATAGGGTTTTTACATTGTTTTTCTATCCTCTATACCATGAATAAATAAACTATCTATTTCATACTATCTAGTAAGACCTTACTTTTTATTAAATAAATCATTCTTTTAATGATACACCATTTAAAAATTCAAATTATCCTTTTTGGTTTATTTTCCTGTAAAATAGGAACATAAAACTTAGAAAGGCATAGATATTAAAATTCTTATCATTTTCTAGCCAGCCTTCTTCATGGGATCTTCCTGGGTTACTCATAAAAAATATCAAATCTTAGGGATATACATCATAAAATGGGTGATAAAAATCCATGAAATGAAATAAAATTTACAAATACATAGCAAGTGAACATTAGGTATATCAAGAAACAACGTAAAATTACTCATTCATAAAAATTACATATTCTATTTAATGAAACTAGAATATACATATTACATTCCCAAAGATAATTTAAGTGTATACTTTTAGATAATTTGGTCATAATTCATACATAAGAATACAAAACAATAAAAAGTCGATACTACTAAAATTGTGTCTATTTCATCCATAATAAAAATGTTTTTAATAAAACATTAATTATTTTCAAGAAAATTCTTCACAACATTTGTTGTGGCTTCTTATTTTATGTATCCAATATTTAAAAACTGTGAAAAATATTTTAAAATATTGGATGAGAATAGAAATCTCAGTAAGGGAAACATAAATAAAGAAATAAACCGTTTATCTATGAATAGATATTAATATATAAAATCATTTTCACAATTATACACACCCAATACCTAGATTATCGTATACCTAATTTTTGTTAACAATATATTTAAATAAAACATATAAAACAATAATAAACTATTTAGGTAACTTTGGGAATCATTTTATTATCATAAATACATATAATTATAACCCTTACTACCACTATATGATTTGTAACCCTCACGACCACCTTAAAATGTAAACCTCACTAATACTTTATGATGTAACTGTCATAGTTACACATGAAATAACCTTTAAAGACAACTTCCAAAATAAAAATATGCAACACATTGAAAGGAAATCACGAAACTTACCATAATCTTATGAACTTCCCTTGAACCATAATATAATAATTAAACAATAATACTTGTATCATAAAACATTCCTTGTTGAAAATCACCTATTTTAAAATAATTATTCACAAATGAAAAGGAAATTATTTTCTATGAGAATAACAAATTTATAATGTTTCATAAAAATTAAAACATGTAGCTTTCATGATAACTAGAAAATCCTATCATGTCATATAAAAATTTCATTTTATATTTTGTTACAAAAAATTAAAATATGATTTTTAAGGAAAAGTTTCATACCATAGGTTCAACTTCCTTTAAATGTCTTCAAAACTCATATATAATGTTTTAAATAGAGTTTATAATTCATTACGAAAAAATTATTCATATTTATAATTCCTTATATAATCTTCTTATAACATCTTTTTACACATTTATTAATAATGTTTTGTTATTTTCATTTATTTGGGTGTATTTATTTCCTGGTTTCTATGGTTGGTTCAATATGGATTTTCTTGTCCAATAGAATAAAAATAGAAGAATTGGAATGAAATGATATTAATATGTTTCGAAAACTTTAAATGATACTATATATCAATTAGTTTCTAATATAAAGAAGATTAATTAGATAATTCATTAATGAGAATGATTTAATTTATATATCAGTTTTTTTCCATCACAGACTTATATCATTTTATTTAATATAATGTTTATATATTGGTTCCAGAATATTATATAAATTATTATATGCATAATAAAATATTATTTAACAATTTTAGTGGTTATATAGAACGATTTGTAGGAGGTAAAGGGAAATAAAAACATGTTATCTACGAAGGCAGTGAGTCGATGTGTTAGAGATGATGTTTTCATTTATAGAATAAGATGTGAAGAGGAGTGGTTTGATGTTGGATATTCCATTAACACAATAAAACTGTAATCTAGGTAATATAAATGAGTTATAATGTTACTTAAGATAGGGGATTCAAGGAGAGAATAAGAAAAGAAAAGAAATTGAAAAGAAAATAAAGTTAATTGAATAAGGATTTTACCTTTTGAATTCTAATCAATGAGAACCTCCAAAAGGAACTAGGATATGCTCTTTTGGTTAGAAAAGATGGTCTTGGAAGTGGGGAAAAATATATTAAAAGCAATTGGGAAGATATGAAAACTCAACCCCAGAAAACCAGGATCTGGTGCCTTTAGAAAAAAATTTGTCATTTTAAATAAAAACATGCACTGATAAACTATGCATCATGTCCCATACAGAGGATCGAATTTGATTTAGGCTATGAGATATCAAAAACATCAGAAATGATTTATCTGTTAAAAGTTGTTACCTAAAAAATTTAAATAAAAACGTAGTGTGAGCATAAGAATACCCATTAAGGTGTTTTAAAAAATACCAATGTAACTTTTGAAAACATTATTTAAAACTTTCCATAAATCATTTCTCTTAAAGAAAACTGTAACACATGTAACATATCATAAGAGTGCTCAAATATGAATATACCAATAGAATTACAAGGATACATGATTCAACTAAAGGAATTCTCATTTGGGGTAATAAATAAAAGACGTTCTAAACATGTATAACATATGAACATTTAAGCACAAATTGAACAACTAAGAGTAATGATTAATCAGAGTTCCGCGTGAAGGAAACAACTTCACATTCATATATTGGATACTAATTCTCTATGTGAAAAACACAAGTTATTCCCTAAACTTTTACTTTTCATATACTCATAAGTACTGGCTCTTATCCATTGTTATTTTACTAGTCGAATATCCACTTAGTTAACTAATTATTATAAGCATAATGATGGAATGTATAATGTTAGACTTCTGGGTCAAGGCCACAAGCGAGGATAACTGTAACTGGACCCCAACCCAAAGAGCATCTATAACTGACCTCCATCCCGGAGAGTATCTGTAACTGGACTCCAACCCAGAGGGCTTACTTTTACCGGTCCCCAGCCTGAAACATACTAGTCTAATACACTCCTCATATGCCGAAAATTATTGTATATTCAAAATGTCCCATTCCATTTAGAATATTAAATTACTAATTTCCAATTATTCAATGTGTCCCATACCACTTTGGATAATTTCACACCAAATTAGTCGTAGTAGTCGAATTTCATCCTTAAAAATTTACATATTTTTTAAAGTGATACATACATCTTGATGTTTAAAAACTGATCCAACAATTATATCACTGTCATTAAATGGTAAGAAGAAGGGAAGATTATGGCACGTATATTGACATCCAAGGTACTAAAAGGAAAAAAACAGAATTTATCACATGAAATGAGGTGTATATAAAGGGTAGCATTTTAAACAAGACTATACATAATTTTGAAAAGGGTTTATTCATTAAAATATTTTACATATATTTTTATGTAAACATATATATATTACTTACATGTTTTAGTAGAGTCATACACTAAAGTTAATTGGCACAAACTTATTTTTCGAAAACATAAATTAATTATAGAGGTTCCATGATAAACGTGAAAAAAATTGATCCAGAGGGTATGTTATACAAACTATATATCTATATAAAAATCTATTCATATATATAAGTTTAGAACAACATTTATTATGTTTTAAATTTCCACATAAACTCGAGTCTTAATGTGTAAAGACCTAAAAATTGGGTATAATAAAGGTTCATGTAACATATAAAAATTATGTATATAACAGTACTCATACTAAAATGGTTCACACTTCATTTTTAAAAAAACCCCTAATAATATTCGTTAAACAATGTTTTATATAGGGCGGGTTATGCCATTAGTCATATATTTTTTTTATGAAAACTTACCAATACAATTCTATTAAAACCGAACATTTATACCATTCTACATATATATTTAAAAATTTTAATTTATGTGTATATGTGTATTCATAGTACATAATAAAAAAATTCATACAGAAAAACTACTCTTGCATTTGAAGTACTTATCTTGTAATCTTTTTAAACATGATGGATTGGTTATTCATGGGACTATACTCAAAACCGAAAGGCCATGCCTATACATTATCATATATATACCGAAGTAAAAATTATAATAATATATATATATGTATATTACTTATTAAGAATTGTAAGCACTAAATAACTCTCGAATTACAAACACTCTGAAAATACAAAATTTAGAGACACAGGTTCGGTCATAAGGAAGGTTTCAAACTAGCCCATAGGGTTATTTAAAAACATAGTATTAAGAGCATACATATATATATAGATATGCATATATATAAACTCAAAAACATAAAACAAGGAAAAAAAGACATACTTTTAAAACAAGTGGGATGAGAACTCGAAGAAGGTTGGCTGGTACATGCTAGAGGCTTCAGCTGGGAGATGAACTGAGAGTTCATTGGGTGAAACTGGTTACATATATACTAAAAAAACAAACAAACATTTAATGAAAAATGTTACCCACTTGTGGTGCATTAAATGGATGGATTTGTGCTTGTAGTACAGGGGAAACAAGGAGGGTCCACTGAGAGTTAGTGGTGAAGAAAAAGAGATGGTGCAATTTTTGTAGGGTTACCGGTGTAAACCCATTCGAAGAAGAAGACGACGTGACAAGAGGTAAAAACAGAGATTGATTGGATGGATTGAATTACTCAAATATTGAACGGGAATCCCTGGTTTGACGCGACATTTTAAAAACACATGAACGAATGAGATTAGATCAGTGGTAGATCGAACGACACACCATAACGTGGTGGAAATTTACGTTTTCTGAAGGTCGAAATTGGGAATAGGAGCAATGTTCCCGATTGAACATGATGTGATCTGATGGCCCAGATCACGTTTCACCCGAAAAAACACATCCCACATAAAAAAAAGAGTTGTTTTCGCCTCTTTTATAATCCTAAGCCTCTGATAGAATGATCAGAAAAAACACACATCACACACCAGGGAGCCATACACACAGGCTCCCGCCCCTGTATGCCTTGTCCTATCCATTCCCTACTGCGACTAGATGACTGCAGTGGTGTGCCCATGTGCTCTTACTCCCGTGCGCCCATCAGGGAATCACTCCCCAAGATCAGGCTGACCTTGGCATGGGCTGAGGGCTAGGCTCATCCACTTTGTGTGAGATGCCTCCCTTGGCCGAGCTATATAGGGCTGGCCCTAGCGGGCCAATTTTTTTTTATAAAATCCCACGATCAAAATTATAAAGTCATAAAGATTTGAAAAAAATACATTTATTTAAACTATAAAGAAATTATCTTCTACCCCGAATGCCCCGAATGCCTTCATTTTTATTCATTTTTGATAACCCCCCTTTCAAGGGATGAGGGGGAACCATTACATGGCTTATAGGCTCAGAATAAAGAAATTATCTTCTTAAAATTGGATTTTATTAAACATTAGGATGTTATTTAAACGTTGTCTTAGTTAAAAGTATCTCTAAAATTATAACACTAAACCATTAACATAAAAGTTATAAAAATGATATTTAATAAACCTACACAATAATTATTATACTAGTATTATAGAAAAATTAGTTTAATCAAAAGAATAATTTTATTCAAAGAATTTAAACATAGTTTATAACAAAGTTTAAGAAATGAAAATAATTACATTGTATTTGAAATATTTGAAATGTGTTTTGAATTCCTTAATACTTCTGAAAATCACAGAAGTGTGATTAAATGAATTAAACCATATCCTTTTATAGATCATAAATGGTGGTTATATTATAATTTTAATTACAAAATAAATATTTGGAAACTAATTAATACTTATATATATATATATATAACTATCCTATGAATGTCCAATGACTATAATTATAACCATTAGCTTTCAACGGTCACCAGAGAAATGGTCGTGTTGATTCCCTATAAAAACTTAACTTTGGGTGTCTTAAACTTAATGTAAGTGATGAGGATGGTGCATGTTATACTCCTGATGATCAGTATGGTCCTCATGATCATGGTTGTGTTGTTCTTATTTTTCACGGACTCGAAGGACATCATTTATTTACCATGTATTTTTGTCTTTGTAGGGGGCCTTCTAGTAATTATGAAAGGGTTTTTATTATGAATTTTTGGGTAAGATTTTTCCTTATGATCTTGACACACTGTAAACACTATTGAGTTATTTTTAATATAAAAATCCTTGGGTCCATTTGTCTCTTTTACTCAGTTTCATTCTAATATAAATTAAAACCATATTATTAGTTTCTCATGAGAAACAAGTTTTGATTAGTTGTTATGAAATTCAAACAAAATGAAAACATAAAATTATAAATATAAGATGTACATGTTTTTGGGGTGTTAAATTATCCCCCTACTAAGAATTGCGTCCTCCCAATTCATTAAATGTAACCATAATGGTTCTCCGATGTTCTCACCACATCCCCCATAGTAGAGGATCCTCTGGTGCGGTTAGCGGAAAACTCAAATTTATGTTCATCTATTCTAGTTCTATGACCCAAACACACCTCAGACAGAAGGGGTTGAACTCTTACATCGAACACTCAGACTTCCATAGGGAGGCCCAAACGGTATAAAGTTTGGAAATGTCTGAATGTACCGGCACAAAAACTCACCGAACTATGTCTCAATCAAGAACTTCTAAGTTATAGATGTTTTCTTATAGGATAAAACTGAGGAGTTGGTATATGTAGGACACACAAAGGTTTCCCTCCAAATAATCCTCTTGAAATCTTACCATGGACATGTAGTTCTGGCATAGGGTGAAACATAGAAAAATCCCTTCGTGGTATTCTCTTATTAGCCTATACTCGTCCAGTTGGGCCATGGATATGTAGTAGTAAATAGAAGAATTCCATTGATAGGTGTGAAGAATATCTGGACTTTTTTCACTTCATATAGTTTCTCGCACGTTCTTCATAGGTTTTCAAAGAGATGATACTCGTATTCAAAGGATTTGATCGCAATAATATCTTGTATCTCAACAGGAAGAGATAACATGTGGGTTTTTCCTTCCATACGAAAATTTATTAGGAATGTTAAATCAGTGAAACCTATTAAGAAGCAAAAACACAGACAAGATAGTAGAAAGAAAGAAGCTATAACAATTTGTGTTCTCATATGACCACTTGTTCATAAAAATAGAAAGTCTAATGGTTTCCCTAGTTCCATAATATACGAATCCCCAGATCAAGTTCAAAACTCTCGGTCTCCCTAATCCATATGCAACCCCAGCAATCTGCTTCGATATCATGGGAGAACTTATGATATCTCCATATTTTGACATGAGGGGTGTATAGCTAAGAGACATTAGTATACAATTAAAATGCTAGTTTGAGAATGATACACCATTTTTGAAGAGCCTCGTTATGTTTAAACCTAAATAACTCATAAGTGGGATTACCAATAAATATAAAGGAAACTATGATATAATAATTTATTTAAAGAAATTATTTTTTAAGATCTTCTATGAAATAATTTTTTTAGTATAAAATGGGAGGACTGTAGGTGGACTTTTATAAGGGTGGGAGATGACACATATGGAATTTTAAAAAATATATACTGAGATACCAATTTTTTTATAATTCCATTGCCTCTAAAATGGGAAATTATATACTCTTAGATATGATAAGGTATAAATATATCCATATAACTGGTTTGGACATGTTTTAGGTAATTTTTAACAATTTTCCTCTTAGTTTTATCCCCAGTTATTTTTTTTACATTAACCATGGTAATAAATTTTTAATATTTTATTATTCATTATTGTGAAAAATTAAGCTGACCATTTTGGATAATATTAATTATTATGATTCCGAATATGGAATCTATTTTTCAATATTTAGTTAACATTAGTGGATGAATTTAATTTCAAATTAAACCCACAGATGGGTTAAAAAAAATTTATTCAATGAAAAAACTAATAGATAAAATGTTTCTATATCTCAAAGAAATTTTAATTCGAATTTGATGAAAAAGTTAAGTAAATGCATATATAAATGAACTTATGTATCTATAAATTTTATTTAAAATATAATTTAACATCATTTATATTTTATATTATAATGCAGTTTTTAATAAAAATCTGTATTTTTAAATATTTATGAAAACATTGATTTTAGCAAAAAAAAAATTCAACCAATTTTAATTTTGAAATGTAAAATTTAAAAAATTGGAGTATTATAATAAAAAAAAATTATAACATTGGAAGAAATTAAATTTGAGTTTTTTTGACAAAGAGAGACTACATCTTCTTTTAATGAAATACATATTTTTTGAAATCCATTATTTTTCTTTAAAATGAATCTTATTTTTTTATAATCTTTATAAGTAATTAATTTTTATATACATGTGTAAATTATGTATTTTTAATTATTATTTTATTCCTATTTTACCTTTTTACTTAACTGCTAGGTTATAATGGAAATGTTAAAACAATAAAATACTAATATATTATCATGTTTCTTTTGAACCATGTATTGTGTGCATCATAATATGTCAATTAAATTTCATTTCAAAAAATATATATATCATAAGGTCCTAGGTTCTGAAATTATCATTTAATTTTCTTGTTTCATTTAATATATACTATCAAACATTACATTCATTTTTTTTAATCTCTAAATGTCACATTATACACCCATTAGCTAAATTAGCCCTCAAAATTTAATCATGATCTCTATAATTAAGGGTTTAACATTATAAAATGCTGATCTTGAAATCCCATAATGTTATAAATGTTAATAAAATATATTCTTGATAAGAGAGACTGAAAATTTTGAGGGTCAATGAATTAACATGACTCAATGTAGGATAGAATTGGTGGGAAATGAAAACATAGACGTGGAAGAGAATACAAATGACCATGGATTAATATTTAGTTATAGAGAAAATGGTAATGATAATGTCATATTCCCCAAAAATAGAAATATTAAGTGATTTAAAATACCAATTATTTATTAAAAAATATTACTATAGAATAGCATTTATGACTAAATATCATTTTACATGAGTTGATGGATTATTTAAATATAATGATAGAGAAAACCATAAAATATATTTACAATTTAATCCTTTGGTATTTAATTGATCAATTTACACTTTATCACTTACTTCATTAAATTAAAATCATGGGAGGAATATTATATTTTTGAAGCACTAAAAATAACATTAAAAGTTCAAAAAATCCATGAAATAAATAAAAGTCATTCCTTCGATTAAAAAAAACCAAAATCGTTTGAATTAGTTATCAAAAAACATAGTAATATCTGAAATCTCAATAATAAACAAAAATATTTTCTCAATACATTTCTTAAATAATTATCTATATGAATCATTGAAAATATGTTTAGTCAAATTCAATTTCCAATATTTTATAACATCACTAAATTTCCAAATTTAACTTTCCAATAAATTTACAAAATGAAATTAGGTATATTTTATTTGAAAATACAAAATATGTCAATACTATGATAACTATAAAAAAAATAAAGACATCATTCATCAAAAAAATCATAGATTGTCGAATATATTACATAAATCCATACATGTAATTAAATATAAAAAATTTAACGTAAACCATACAATCACAAATATATTTCATGTCCACCAATAATATCACATCAACATATCATTTAAATTATTAACTCATTTTAGATAGAATATTATGGGATATCTTCTTCTAATTATATGTTTTCCAAAAAGATCAAATTTCCACTGAATCTATTTTATTTGTATCATTTGAAATGTGTCTTCAAATACTTATAGAAAAACAACCAAAATATATTCCTTATACTTCTTATTATTCTTATAATGAGAAAATAATTGATAAAATTATTATATAATATAATTCATGAATCTAGACACCCAAGGAAAATAATCATTTTATTTCATTTGTAGTAATATCATAAACATGACCATGAAACCTTCAATTATTTTGCGGAATATTTTTTTAATTAATTTTCCAATTTATTTGAATATCACCCAATGTCTTTATAGTTAATGAATTTCATTTTGGAATATTCTATCACTCACTATCAATAATGATAATTTTAGAATTTCTTTCACCTATAGAAGACTGACATTCCCTTTAAGATAGTACTATGTCGTTTCTTTACACGATAATGACACGTGGGAAATTCATTATTTCCCATCCTCCCCTCCCCCATATATTTCTATAACATTTGAATCTTTTATTTATTCCATTAAAACACAAAATACATATATTAATCGTTATTTTCTTTATAGAAGATGACATTATATCATTATATGATGTGAATTTTATGGAGACTAATTCCCATAAAATTATTTTCATAAGAACATAAAAGAAACATTCAATATTTCTCTTTGTATTATATATATCAATCATTTAGACTTTTTATCCTTGTAATTTTTTCGTCATACATAGAATCATATTCATTCTCCTTTTATCATAGAATCGATAACAATATCTCCATGTGTTATCATTTATCATGAGGTGAATATCCCTCCATCATTAGTTTATTAAAAAACACCCACTCTATATTTTCAATTTCCGAAAAACCACTAATGTTTTGAATTGAGGACCACTGGTGATATTAATACATTTAGATATGATAAAAATTAATTAAAACATTCTCTAATTCATTACTACCCAAAAGAGAGAAATATCTACACTATAGAACTTATCCATTTCTCAAAAATAATTATAATTTTAGTCCCCTTGAATGATATATGTTTCTAATGATTAATGCAGTCTAACACTGTTATAATGTATGGTGGATTAGCAGAAATCTAATTATGGGAAATTTTATTGCTTATAAATTGTGTTTAATTCCTCAATGTTGTAAAAATTGGATCAGTTTTAGCTGTGGCTATAACTACACCTTCATTATATTTTCCAGTATGGAAATTACAACATGTAGTATATTAAATCCAATATTTCACATTTCACCAACTAGAAAAATTAACTAAACAATACAATATTCTATATTAGTTCATAACATTATGAAATATAACATATAATCCCAAAAATAATGATATACGTAGTATAAAATGATAAATTTACTCATGGATAATCTTATAATCAAAATCACAATTTCTTTAGAAATCATACAAATATTAAAAATATTTTAAAATAATTTTTAATGTTTTGTAATGAAAATTTCAATTAAAAAATGAATAAACAATGAGAGTGTAAAATCAGGGGAGTAATGAGGCTTTTTATTGTGAAAATGGTAACATTTATGTCATCCCCAAAAAAACTTTTTCAAATTTATTACCACAACATACCTTTGTTCCCTAACTATATCCACATATATTATCCATACATGGATTTATTTCGAAGAATTACCAAATAATATCTACCATTCAAAAAAAGCATCATTTTATTCTATACTTATACGAAATCTATACCATAGTTTAATTTTAGATAATCATTGTTTTACTAAATCATGTTCTCAGGAATTATACTAAAGATCATATAATACAATATATGAATACCCAAAATGTAGGATCCTTTAGTTGGAAGTTACATAATTAAATTTTTATATATATTATGAATCACAACCCAAATGATATATTAGAATATTATTATTTTTCAACATGAACATGAAATTAAAATTAAAATTAAAATTAAAATTTAAGACATAAAACACACAACGTGTTTTATTTTGGGAAACTATATTTCCCTATAGAAAAACTACAAGGACCCCAAACCATGTTTCCCATAGTCGATGGTTTCGTAATAATATTTTTATTAGACACAGGGAACCATAACATGTTAAACCAGATGATTCAGATATTTTAGCATCAAGATGCATACTTTAAATTCACATTTAAATTGAAAACATAATTTTTTTCTTTGTGATCATTATATTTCACCTTACCAAACACAAACATATCAATTATATTATTAATATTTCCATCAAATGGAATGAGGAAGA
This sequence comes from Viscum album, assembly GCA_963277665.1. Classification (NCBI taxonomy): domain Eukaryota; kingdom Viridiplantae; phylum Streptophyta; class Magnoliopsida; order Santalales; family Viscaceae; genus Viscum; species Viscum album. Next base: position 1,723,813,782 of record OY728152.1, on the reverse strand, counting down.
TGATAGAGGTGATCCCAAATTCATAGCAAGGGTATGCATACATATAAAACTATAATGAATACTAAATACAAAATCAACATAGAAAGGTAAATAACAAAAATAAAAAAATTCCTTTAATCAATAATGTAATCATGTATATAATATGATAGGAATATATGATAAAAAATAATCCCATATAACTAATACCATGAACATGAATATTAACCATTGATATTATAACTAATAAAATAATAATAAGTGACATCAATAAATATTATAATATTTAAGAAATACATAATAACTAACATCATAACCATACCATTAGGACCTCAATCAAGGACATCACAAAGAAATGTGTAAGGCCTCAGCCGAATAGCCATGCTCGATTGTCTAATGGGACCTACCAATGCATCGAGGTGTTGCATCTAGATCCTACAATCACAAATTAATTCTAATGAACTACTCATAAGAAATGAATGAAACATGAACAACATAACCAATTGTGTGGAAAAATAAGAATACTCAATAATAATAATTACCCTAATTAATAAATGAAATCATAAACCATATAGTTTAATATAAATTCTATAGAATAGAAACATACCCAATAAAACTGATCATAACACTATATAAGAATAATAAGGATCATATCATTACATCATACATGAGATTGATAATAATTTTAATAAATGGTTGATGTCATTGATGAATATAAAAACCGAAAAAATTTCATAACAACATCTTTAAGGAAAATAACCTTTTTACATAGATTTCTTTATACAAAATAAATGGTGACATGTTATTTTGTGAATAATTTATTCAAAAATAACCTTTTAAACATTTAAATTATTATTTCAAACTTTTTTTCTCATGATGGTGGAAGGAACCTCCATAGAGTACATGTTAGAATAGAAATTTCTATTATATTTCCGTTAAATTGAAATGGGTATTATTTAAAAATGGAATGAAGATTCCTTTATATTTTTCTGGTAAAAAATAATTAATGGAAAATTATTTCATCAATAATTCATTTGGATATTATCAAAAATATTTTTGGCATATCTTAGTAAAATAAAGTTTTATATGAAGAATTTATTTCTTACAAATCAGAGAAATAGAGTCAGATTTTTTATAAAACATTTTATTTAACATTTTATCTACAATATAGTGCTAAAATGCTATAACTAAATGAGAAAAATCATATATATATATATATATTATAATAAAATTAAATTATTTTAGGATACAACAATCAAATAATTTCATTTAATTAAAAATAAAGAATAAACAATCCTGGTTTATGTGAGACTAACTTGAAAATATCATAAAACATTGCTAACTTTTGAATTATAAAACACACCAAAGGAACATTATAAAATGATATATTAAAAACCATAAAGAGAAATATATTATTTATATAACATATAAAAATGAGTCATATATATAACATTTAATACAAGTAGTGTTGAATATGCCGTATGTCGCATAGAAGTAAAAGAGTGACAATAAACCTATACCATAGGTCTGACCACTTTCATATGTTCCTGATCCTCCTCTTCCGTGGAGAGCCTATTCTGGTTAATAAATAAATCCTTTTCAGGAGATTATACCAATAAAACAAAGGCTTCAAGGATATGGGGATGGATGAAAGGAGGATATTTGTGAAGGTCTTTTCTGAACGAAATTTCTTTAGAAGTGTGAAGTGGTGAGAAGAGGTGTTACCTTTTATAAGTGGGGAATAGAACACAAATGCAATTTTTGAAAAAATTTATTTTCCCACATTTTTCACAATCCAAAGCCTCATAAAGTTATAATTATAAAAATATATTAATTTTATGGTAGTAATATTCAATAAAATTACTTTTGGTAATGTTTCATTTCATTTTTGACACCAACTTCTATATTTAAGCCCCTAATAAAACCTTTTTCACCATAACCCTCATTATTATTTTTTATCATTTAAATTATTAATTAAGATAAAAACTTATTTTTAACATATCTATTAATATAAATTATGATAATTAAAATTTTGGATTCTATTTTTCTAAATTCAATTTGTATAATATAAATAATGAATTTAATATTTGACCTGCATATGTGTTGAGAAAAAATGTTTTTCCAATGAAAATCTGTCAATAGATTAAATCGTATTCATTTAAGAAATATATATGAATTTTCTTAAAATTAACTATATATGTCAAATTTAGATAAAATTGATGTAGTTTTACATTAATACTAATTTAAAATATTTTTTTATCATTGTAAATAATATATATGAAAATGAAGCATTCAATAAAATTCATAAATTTCCACTATTCATCAAAAAATAAATATTTTTAAAAAATTATAAAGAATTTAGATGAAGATAATTTAGACATGTATATTTTAAAATTTATGATTATTTTTTAAAATAAATTTTATAACAGTGGTTAAAATTTATCTTAATCTATTTTTGTAATGTAAGACTAAACAATTTGTTTTTAGGAAATAAATATTTATAAAATCATTTATTTTTCATTAAAATTATTATTATCTTATATATAATATATAGATAAAAATTGAATTCATTTTATAAAAGTGTAAAGAATATTATTTTAATAACTTATTATTCATATATATACCCTCTAACATAATAGGTTGGTTATAATTTTCTTGTTTATATAATAATATTATTACAAACTATCATGTTTCATTTACACCCAATATCACACGAATTTAAAGATATAAAAGTGATAAAATTTATTAAAAAACATATTTATTAGAATAGGGGTGAATAATTATCATAAAAAATTGGTGTTTCATTCCATATACAATATCAAATATTATGCTCCTCTTTAGAACCTTAGTGTGTTTAAAAAAAATATAATACTCTAATAAAATATTATTATTTAAATAAGAAAATTAAACCATAAAAATTATGTTGGTGGTTATGGATAAGAGTAATTAAATTAAAAATATTATGCGTAAGAATATTAAATCAATTATTATATATTTATTTATAAATAAATTAAAAAATTGAAGGAAAATGAAATATACTCTGAAAAAATATATTTTTCTAAAATGTGGATTAGTCATGTTTTCTTAAATAATATTAAAATAATTTTCAACAGATATATAAAATTTATATGAAAAAATAAACATCATTTTTTTAAAATAAATTTATGATTTCTCATTTGGTGAATTTTATAATTTTTTTAATAATATTATTTTTTTATGAATCCTCACAAATACAAAATTTTTCTAATATACCAATTTGTATAAATTTTATTAAAAGTTAAATTATATTTTAAATTGAGATTGAAGTAAAATTAGTTCAATTAAAATTAAATTTTACTAAATTAGGTCATTTTGATAAATTTAATTTTTGATTTTTTTAATAAAACAGTATATATTTATTATAGTTATCTCATTTGAAAACTGCTATTTCGTTTATTCTGTGGGATTAATTTTAAATAAAATTTTTCCTCATATGTGAGTTGAATTTGGGTAAATGGATTCTAAATTTAAAATAAAAATAACTTATATTATCCATCATGGTAAAAATATTTTTCACAATTAGTAATAATGAACACTAAAATAATTAATTACAATTATTAAGGTAAAAGAAGGTCTACTATCGTTTAAATTTAAACTATATGGATAAAAATGATCTACCAACATGTTAAAAACCCATTTTATGGACATATTTCAATAATATTACCTATATGTTTCGATAATGAAACATTTTTATGGATTTATGTATGAGAATATTGTTGTTATCACATTAAAATTTACAAAATTCATGTTTTGTCTTCTCCCCCGCCTATAAAATGCCACTCCTTATCCTAACCTCTTCACATTTCCAATACCCTTAGCTTCAGATAAGACTTAACTAATCATATTCCTTTAATTAATAACCACATACTATGGAATTATATGGATGTGGAATCCCTCTAATTATGGATTAATTATTAGACTGAAAAAGGATCTCTAAGGAAAATGTAAAATTCCTAAACATGTGTATTTTTTTATTACATATTTCATTTAATAAAATAACTATAATCCTTGTTATTATAAATAAATTGGTAACAACTAGTATTTATATGTTTTTTTTGAATGGAATAACTTGAATCAATAACCACTTCCATCAAATGGGAAATTAAATTATCTCTCATGTGTCTGGAAGACACCCACGACATGAAAATTTGTAATTCACTTTCCGTAATCATCATTCAGTTATGGATATAATGATGCATTAATATTACTCACATGTTATTTATGAAATTATAGTACTTCTATAATTCTAATAAAACATATATATTAATACTTTTAATTCCACGGTCAATAAGATAATATCATTCCGGTGTACAACGGACTGCCACACAGAATAGAAATATTATTTTCTTGTACCCATTACATGGAAGGTAGAAATGTTAAAAATAATGAATATAAATTATATCTATTAACTAAAAATAATTATATAACATTATCAAAAAATAAAACTTTTTTGCTTCTAATCGATTGGAAAATAATAATTTTTCTCATTTGTATGTCTCGACTACCATCTCCACATAGCGATGAGAATTGTTTTATGATATCACATCAAATGGATTATAATAAGGATATATTTTATTGATATAAATTATATATTTAAAATAATAATTATTTCTAAATATTTTAGTAAATATTTAGTTCCATTTCTTTCTATTAGTTTATAAAAATTGGAACAGCGTTCAAACATATGTATAGCCACCATCTCCATTAATGTGATAATTCATTTTATCCCTCTAAATTTTATAAATTTCTTTAAATAAATATATAATTATTATATATATGATATTTAGAGAATGGATACAATTATGGGCATGATGTAACTATGATAAAAATAAATTGAGTTAAAATACCAAACCAAAAGAGACATCAATTATTGAGAAATAATGATCTTGTACAATGATATTAACAAAGAATTATTAATAAAAAAGTCATCAAATACAATAATTATATCCTATATGGTATTATATATATGTATTTTTTTCATTTATGGATGAATACTAAACATATATTTGTTATATAGGAGTTCTGAACACATACGATATAAATTAGAGATGAGGATATGGTTTGGAATCTCTGTTTTTCTTTAATGATACATTTACCATATTCATCACTTATTCTGTTGTGTGGTTAAAATACTTCAACTTTTGATATTTTATGTAATGAATCTAATTCTATTCATGATATTTAATGTTTCATTTGAAATTATTCCTTTCAATAGGCTTATGATTTAAATGTTACCAAAATATTAAGTGCGTATTTAAATATATAATAATTATTCCGGATTTTTTATGTTTAAGTATCTCTTATTAGAATTATTTGATATTTATTAAACATAATATATGTACATATAAAAAGGTTATTTATTAACATTATCAATTAATAATTCTACTTCCCTCTCTTTGGAACATAAGATTGTTGGGATATTTTTATGAAAGAACAGTTTTATTTCTCTATTTAGTCGAAAATATCTATTACAAATATGTTTTTTTTCTAAAAATGATGTGAAATATATTTATAATTATCCAAAATATTTAATAAATAATTTATTTTCCATGTTTGAAATTATATCTTTTTTAGGGAATATTCATTTCACAATTCAAACAATTCCCATTTGGATTTACCCTAAATATGGAATGAAATATTTTTGTATCATCTAAAACATGAATATAAATTCCACCATAATGACAACTAAATGTTTTAGGGACTCTATTACATTTATCAAGTATATTTTATAATAAAAATATTTGAAAAATATATTTATAAAATTTAGTTATAAAAATATTTTCAAAGTAAAAATATTATTTTCTTAGAGAATGTTTTTTATGATAATTTTTATGGTATTTTTATTCATCAAATAAATTAAACTATTATATGAATCTCTCTCAGCTTGGTAGATGTAGAAATTATACTATCCATATTATAATTTTGAGTTGTTTTATGATTTTTTTGACAAGGTATGTACCGGTTTTACAGTATTTATATTACTCTATATAGTTTACGTTTTTTATTATGGAATAGGGTACTTGTTAACACTCTGAATGATAGTTTTCATTGTAATTTTTTTTGTGTTTACAATGTAACAAACTATTCATTTGAATAATTAATTATACTTATATTGTGGTGGTTAGGGCCCTTTATAGCCCCTATATGCATCATAAGGTCTCATTATAAGAACTATCTTGTGTTTTTATGGCCTTAAACATAAATTTATCGTGTCTTTGGAAAATGAATTATGATTATGGTTATGATTTTTGGATTTATGAATTATGTCTTCATGATATTAGTTATTTTTGTTCCATTTTAATATTATATTAGTAAGAGTATATGTGATTATGTTTCAAGATCATGAAAATATTTATATTGCATTATTTGATCAAAATTTATTCTAACCATATTATGATCATGTAATTGATTTGACATAATACAGTTTAGTTATTTAACCTTCCATATAGATTGTTATTATTTTGGAAATATATTTTCTTATATATCTCACCCTTACTATATATCGGGGATCACCCCATTATAATGTCTTATACTCTAAAAATACGAACCAGTTTTTATGATTGATATGCAGGAAAATGAAATGGAAAGTAACAATGTTTCAATGAAAATACTATGTTTCATTTAATATTTTAAAATGTATATGAAATTAAATTATGTATATATTTTACCAAAACAATAAAATATTCAATATATAATGATTAGATACCATATATCGAGTTAAAATTTAAAAAATAAACCAATGAATTTAGGAAACAAGAGTCAATGTAGTTACATTTTGTATCAAAGAAATTTTATTTAAAACCTTGTGAAATTGATTAAGAAAAAGATAGAGTATAGAACATAATAGTATGATAAATTTTTTAGTTATGTATAAAAAACAACATAATTTTTTTCTTAGGAATATATTATGTGTTTTTTCCTAGAAATGCATCCCTGTATGAATACTACAAGAATACATGGTTCTAGAACAGTTATCCCAAGGAGTAATAACTAGGAAAAAGAGATGTTGGGATTGAATTGAGAAATACACGGTATGTGAAAAAGAGCCTTACTATTCACATATTTTGATAGTCATAGGAGACATACATGATATATTTTATATTTTCTATACAATAGATTATGAATAATTCTAAAAAATATTCATGATTTGATAACTTTCAGAAAGAAACCATGTATATGATTATAAGATTTTCCTCCAATATACTTTTGAATATATGTAAATTGGTTCACATTATTTGTGATTACGCATTATGATAAAAAAATGTTATGAGCTAATCCAGTGTATTTCATTGGTTATAAATGAAATAGGAGGACTGAATGTGAACAATCTCTATACACATAATTCAACGTGTATGAATAATTGATTCCTATATAAGATTATAACAATCATTTGATGGAATATTTTCTCCCAAGAATACCCATCATACTAGGTTATAGTATCATGTTCAATCAAGAAAATGAAAAAAATTATACAAGTCAAATATATTCTAAGGGGTTCAAGACAATAATAATAACATAAGGAAAAATAAGGATATGGGGGAGAATAAAATAATGATTTTCAAACATGTGATAATTGTGGATAAAAATATAATGGTACTAGATTAAAGGGAATGTTAGTATTCTATATGTACGGAGGGAAATTAAACCATTCATCAAATTTTATGCGAAATAATTAAGCATCCAATTTTCAGTTATTTTACAGTAATGATTTTGTTCACTATGAAAATTAATATCGTAAAGTCCAAGGGAATACAACTCAACAGATAATAAGGGATCAAGTTCAAAATTATGTTACTACTACATATGTGGTGGAATGATTAATTTTCTTATGTTTCGATTCATGAATTATGTTATAGGAACTGTTTTTCATTGATATTATTTTATATGATTTATTAAATGTATGAGAATTGTATTGTAGAATTTTATCTTCAAGGATTTTGAACTATATGTCAAATGGTACCAATGATCAAGAAAATTAATTCTATGTAATGTTGATCTTCTTGGAAAACATATTATTGGGTGAAGATAACCCTTATTATGTTCTTATATTTTTCTAATAACTATAAATTTATTTGTATGGGATATTATTTCGGACCATTATAATAGTAAGTGATTTGATGGATTATGTAATATTTTCTAGAGTTTGTTGCATTTTTGGATTTATGGAATATAGTTCATAGAGAACGATTTTATTTTTATATGCTTTCCTATTTTAATTATTGGTATATCATGATAAATATATTATAATACTTGAAATGTGACATTAAGAACCACATTATAATGTTTGGAAAATAATTTGATGATTTAGTGACATTATATCTAAATTGTTGGGCATTGATTTTAGTCATGTTTATTTTGGAAGATTCTTATTGGGAAACATTTATGAATTAGAATAATTTATATTTTGGGTGTAAATATTGACGTATTATACATTATTTTATTACATTGTATAAAATATTCTCACTATCTTGGTTTTGGAAAATATATAGGTTCATATGGAAAAAATTATCAATCTTATATGAATATTATGATCTGTTAAAAGTTATTTTTAGTCCTCAATGTAAAACAAATTAATCTTTGATAATTATTTTTTAGGGTAAATAAGTAATGTGGAAATTGATCAATAAATAATGATATGATTAAATATTTATTGTGAAATATAAATACATCATGTAAGTATGTTTCCTTATATTCATATAATGTTAAAAAATGTTCCACCTTTGGAATAATATCTTGAGACATAAATGTTATCATACTACATTCATATACGATGAATTAAATGTTATTTTTTTTAATGATGATTGATTTCCTTGTCCCTAACATTATATAGATCATTCATCTTATTGATATCAATAAACTCTATCAATCTAAATAATTATTTAGGCTTTTCTTTATTGTCTATATTTTCACGTCCAATCAATGCTCTCGTTGATGGAAAATTTTGATATGTCATTATAGATATTATCCGTAGTTTCATTTTTGTCTTAATAATAGGATGTTTCAATTTTCCTTATTATGATGTAATTCTCAAAAAATGGTATATTCAAATTCCAAAATCTTGATAACTGAGATAAATATTAAATAAATAAGAAATAATTTATTTATGGGGCATAATGTCCCATCCAGATATATTCATATAGGAACAACATGTTCAATAGATATATGACATTAAAAACTAATAATTACAGATAATGAAACTAACTTTTAATTTATGATAATTTTCATTTTAAATTAATTCTATCACTTTGATAGAAAGAAATTCATGTGACACTCGGTGTAATGGAAACAAGATTCTCTATTAAAATATTTATATTTAAACGTTAATATTATAACCTTGTCTTTATGTAGTCGGGTTGGAATAGAAAAAAATAAATTATAAAAAATATATGGTATGAAATGATATCAATACTTATCAATTTATTTATATTAAATGAAAAATATTTAAATGAAAGAAATATGTGTTCTGAAAAACAATATTTTTCTAAAAATGTTATATATTTGTGCTTTGTAGAAGAAATTTTAAATTACATTTTGAATCGCTTATAAAATGTATTTAAAAAAATTAAATTATTCATGATATCTAAATGTCAAATTTATATTTTTCTAAATATTTTAGAATTATATAAAAAGATTAATTTATGTTAAATAGTGTAAAATACTGGTTTTTATTGAAGTCATTAATTTAATTTAATAATATATAATGATAATTTATATTTATTATTTGTTTAATAGTAAAATTAGTTGAAATATATTACTTTTTAACTAATTAATCTCATGTGAATATATTTTTAATTGAAGTTTTACTTTAAATAATTTTAAAATTGTTTGAATTTTATCTTTAGAAAACCAATATTTCGTCACATTTGTGGGTTCAATTTAAAATTGAATCCTAAAACACATATTAATTGAATTTGGAAAAATTGATTCAATATTTGAAATAGTAATTATTTATCTATTCTAAAATGGTAAAAAAAAGTTTTTCTAAATTAATAATTGTAAGAGTATTACAAAATAATTAACATTATTAAGTTAAATACATGTTTGACATGGGGTTAATATAATATCTAAAAGGTTAATTATTACCAAAAAACTGTTAAATAACCCATTTTGTTGACATATTTATACCTTGAGAACTACATGGATTTATAATGAACCATTTTTTGGATGTTGGGTTACAAATAACATGGGTAACAATTTATATTTTATAAAATTCCACATTTTTCTTCTCCCCCACATTTAAAAGGACACCCACTATCCACTCCTATTACAACATCAATAACACTTTTTATTGCCAATAACTATCCATTTTTCATGTATACATTCATCCCCACTTCATAGAAGTCCTTTTTGATTAAAAATATTTTATATAAAGTTTTGAGGATTAATCCTTCTAATGCTCTCTGAAGAAGAGGTAAAATTATTATACATGCATTTTAGTTTTATTTCATCCACCATGTCATTAAAATAATATTAAAATATGATAATAATAAAAAATAAACTACATACTGGGACTTTACCATGATTATGTAATAAAAATTATCCATATTAACTTTAATCAAATGGAAACGCCTCACAAAATGATATAATCCTATTTCTATCATGAGAATTAAAGGATATATAATTATTAATTGTAATTTTATATAAAATTTATGAAATTACTAAACCTAAATAATTATGATATTTTATAAAACTATTAACTTTCCATTCCATGGGGTATACAATAACATTGCTTGTGTGTACGACAGACTACCACCTCGTGAAGCGATGTGATTCATTTTTATATACGCATTAAATGGAACATATTGAGGTCAAAATTGATTAATATAAGTGATATTTACGACCTAAACCTAATTTTTTAAAAAATATAAAATCGAATTTATTTTATTACCTTCATATCTCTTTGTGAACAATAATGTGGCTAGTGTGTACATGTGGACTAGCTCCATATAGCAAAGTGTAATTATTTTTAATTTAATATTAAAATAATGGAAATAAGGGTTTATTTGATTAATAAAAGTGATATAATTAATATAATAATTATTTTATAGTGGTTATTTAATATTGTTTTCCTCTAAATCCATCCATCGTGAAAAAAATAGTAGTGTGTAGGCGTAAGTATGGCCTACCCTCTCCATGAACAATGTAATCCACTTTCAATATCTAACTTTTATAGATTATTATAAATACATAGATAATGAATTTATATATTTTTTATATCATGGTTATGATTTTGGATAATATGGAGCCATGATAAATATAAAAGGACTGAAAAATACAAACCCAAAAAATAATAAAAACAAATAAATTCTCACACAAAACAATGATTTTTAAAAACCAATTATTAATAAATAGGGAACGTATGTTTAACACCCTAGGATATTGGTATATATATATATATTAAAATGAATTTAATATTTCCAATATGTTATATAACACATAACACTGAGTTTAGATTGTGTTAATGTATCCTAGAGTTTAAATGAACCTTGAAAAAAATACTAAAATATTATTAAATGATAGATATCACATAATTGATGGAATTTATCATATGAATAGGATTAAATAATTTTGGAAAATATAATTTATATATAATAAAATAAAATTAAATATTTAGATAATAATTAATTAAATAATATAATTATAACTATATGAAAAAAAGGAATTCATTTTTAGATAAACTATTTTTATGAAAAAACACGTTTATATTAATAAATTTAAAAAATAATTTTTTTGATTATTTTCATGAAATTTATATAGTACATGTTTAATAAACGTTTTATTATTCATCTTTTGTGTTTTATAATCTTATTAAATGTTTAAATCTAATTTTATGATTAAAAATATTATATTTCTAAAAAGGTGTTTTCCCTATTTTATCTCTTCTTGTAAAACTAATTTATTACACCTTATTAAAAGTTATTAATTAAAAAAATTTCAATTTGGAATGATCAGTTCAATAATATCATAATATGAATATTTTTGACTTTTATTGAATGCATTGTTTTTTATTAACAGTGAAAGACAACAGATATTAATTGAAACTGAATTTTTGGAATTATTTATAAAGATAATTGATATTCAAAATTAATATTAAACTAATATTTATTCAAATAAAAAAATATTAATCCAATTTATTTCATAGGAATACATTTTTTTATTTTTTATGTAAAAACATTGTAAACATTTTAATATTTTCCATTAAAAATGTTCTTTCTCATCACTTCTACGAGATTATTTTTAAATTTATTATTTGCACTCCTATAAATGGTATTTGAAAATATGGATTGCATATTTGAAATAATAATAATTTATACTATCTAATATGGTCAACTTAATTTTTTTTTCAAAAATGAATATTGTAAGTAGTTAAAATTAATTTTCACGATAAAGGTAAAAATGGATTTATCAACTGTTAAACTCATATTATAAGATTTAAAATGAAATAAAAACATATATAAAATATTTTTTTTTGAAATATTTCAAAATTTTCATGTATAAAACCTAATAATAATATCTTCTGGAACCTTATATCATTATAAAAACGTGGGAATGCCTTCTTATATTAAAAAAAAATCATGTATTCCACTCACCTCACATATAAGTATCCACTACTATGCTCTCTTATTCAAACCATAAACCCAATTTTTTCATCCAACACAGACACAATTACCCTTGAAACATTGAAAATATCATTATAAAAGACTTCATTTTTTCCTAAATACAACTTAGGATGTCATTTTTTGCAATCTTAAGGAGTATACCCGAAAGAGAGGTAATGTTCCTAAATAATTTTTTTTAATATATTTCTCCATGTCCATAAATTATTATTAAAACATGTATATATAATATCATCTGTATATTAAATATAATTATATTTCTTATTTCATTTTTATGATCTATATACATCTACACATGCATCAAATGGGTTACAAATTCTTCATTTGTGTTTGTGTAGGACTACCGCCTTTGGAAATGACGTTATTAGTTTTTCCAATACCACCTCCCAGGGTTTGCTATGATTATAGATACAAAGTATATATATGAAATTTATAATATAATTACAATTATTTAGTCATTATAATAGATATAAATTTCAATTTTCCATTCCATATGCGATATGCCATCATCGTTCCTGTGTACAGCAGACCACCAGCTTGCAAAGTGATGTAACAAATTTTTAATAACATTTTAAAAGTAAAATAATAAAGATAATTTTAAAGAATAAGTGTCATATAAATGAAATAAATGTGATATAAATGAAATTTTGTTTAATTATGTAGATTAAAAAAACAGTTTATATGTTTTGTTTTCACTCACTACTATATTATATCTCGTTCTTGTTCTTGCAGACATCCACCTTCTGAAAGCGATGTGAATCTATATTTTCATCACCACACCACATGAATTAAATTAATATATATATATAAACAAATAATATTATATTTTTATAGTTCCAAAAAGATATAATATTAAAATCCTCATTTCTATAATGATCTTTGAAAAATGGATTCATTAATCATTTGTATGTACATCTTACTATCTACATGATTCTAACATTCCTCATTTCTCAAAAACAAATATTAATGATTTGTTTTAAAATTATTAATGATTTGTTTTAAAATTATTAATGATGTATTATTAGGAAAATTATTTCATTACTATGATCCTATAGTTTGTGGAAGTTTGTTCAAAATAAGGAGACCAAAAATAACAAATCAAAACAAACTTGAATGGAAAATCATATATTACCCAAATCATGAATTTAGCATGGAATTGTTAGTAAACAAGTAAAAAAGTAATTATAAAATCATATATTTAATGATATATATATATTTTAAATTAATTTATAATTATGTCATATTTATTATACTGTAGGTTCATACCTATACAAATGAATTTGAATCTTAAGGTAAATGATTTCTAGTATTTCTTTTATTTTTGATACACATGAAAATTCAACACTCCATTATTTTATATGGTATTTATAAAATAATTTTGATATATTATATAATGAATATCATTATTTTCATTATATATAAATAATAATTTGATGTTTATATTTATTGTGAATTAGGATTCAAAATATTAATAATGTGGTGAGGGCTTTATGTCTCACTTTTTGCTTCTACGAGCCACATGGAATAATTCCCACCTATATCATTTTTTGGTGCATATAAATCCTTAAAATGTATTTTATGATTCTTATAATGAAAAAATGGGAACTTAATATATATATATATTAGGACCTCTCTTTCATGGTGATAATATTTTAAATCTTTTTGTTGTTGTTTTCATTTTTTTACAATCTCATCGTTTAAAACAAATATTTGTGATTAAGCCACTAATGATAAAATCCTATGATATACCCCAATTAATTATCAATAATTTTATTATTCTACTATTACTCATTATATTATCATTTAATGTTTTAATTTTTACAATAATTGTTACTTCGAATAATAGATAAAATGTTTTTTTTAAAAATCATCATCAAATTTCTCTTCGTTCAAATCCCAATTTTTTTCCAAGATAATGTTCCTTAATAAATTTTTTAAAAATGTTATTAAAATTCATTAAATTATTTTTAATGAAATTTTGAAAAAAATTTACACATTTTTTGAAAGGAATATTCATTTCATTTTTCCAAACAATCACTTCTTTTATTTTACTAAAAATTTGAAGGGAATCATTTTTAACGTGTATAGAATGCATGGAATTTTTTTTTCTATCATGATAATTATTTTATTTTGAAGAAACCATTATAATAAATCCGGTTTACTTAAAATGAATAGAATTTGTAATATTTATTATTTTTTACTAAGAAAATTTATTTTGAATTAAATGTTACATTCCTTATTAAATGTACCAAGTGATATTTCAAAACAATTCTTTATTTAAGATGACATATATTGATTTAAATTATTTTTTTCAAGCTATATGCACCAATTATACCATTATTAGTAATTATCATTATTTTATTTCATGAAATTATTTGCATGAAAACCCTTTTCCATCTATGGGTTATACCAGGACAAAATTATTATGCAACACACTTATATTTCCATTGGTTATTTAATGATGAAATGATACAATGATTATAAATCCTACCTCTTTTCCATATGTTGATATATGAAAAAATGTTTATGAATCAAATTTCATTTAATAATTTATGTTATGATTAATATTTTATGATCTTGTTTCACACGTACTTATGATTTACATTATGTGATGGGTGAGACCTATATCACTACAAAATGTATTTGTTAATTATTAATGTTATCAGAGGTCAAATATTTCACATGAGGTTATCACAATCCTGAAAGAGGGGAATGTGAATTCATCCAAAGAATTTTTTTGTACACTAGTAGTTACCTGAAAAATAAAACGTTATGAATCACATAGTGGGTATGGTTGACATAGTATTTTCTATGATTATTTCTATTCCACAAAATCTATTTTTATGCCAATTTTATTCCCCGTTGAAAATTCTCATTTATTCTATTTTGATTCATTTCTTATGATCATCCATTCATTATGCCCCATCTCAATATTATGGTATTCTATATGTAGGGATTTGTTTTTAAATGCTATACTCATATTATCATACCTCTATGAATATGGTATGTTTACGTATCTCTCTTATTTGTCATTACTGAGAATCTGAGTTAACCATTTGTTATGTTTCCAATCCCTAATTTATAATGAAATGTTTTAATTATGGTAAAATTGAAAAGAGTTCTAAAGATAAATATCATTATTGTGGATGTTGAATATATACCACAAAATTAGAACATTTTTTACATATTATCAAATAAAAACCAACTAAATCTTCCATAGTTATGTGATTGTGTAATATATTGAATATTATTATAAAAAGATGTTATATCCACATATGAAGACCCAGGATCGCTATGGTTAGAATCAGATAACTGTTAAAGAAAACCTTTGCAAAAAGGATGTGATGAAATTATTGATATCGATAGGGATATTTCTAAAGACATGTCTAGGGATGTATCTAAGTATAATCCAATGTATGATTCAATACATACGAAAATATCCTTGATTTTTTTGTTAAGGTAAGAGATTGTTATTTCAATGATATTACATCCATCTCTTGATACTAGATGTGGATGTGGCTCTAGAAAATAGGTACCTAGGTGTAATTAATATTAAATGGAAACATGGATCTAAACTCAATCATCACCTAGGGTACAAAAATGGGACTTTCTACACACATTGTTGGATACTATTGGGGTATGTGCTTTGGAAAATCACAAAAAATACTTGACCCATCATAAAGGATTTAAATTGATGATGATCATGAATAGCCTAGGATAAAAAAAAGTTTCACGTTTTAAAAAAAATTTCATTACTGACACATCCACTATGTATATTATTAATGATTACATGGTATAATACAATTTATTGTGTTTCTAAATCTATGATTTTTGTTTTGATTCAGTGAATATGACCTAATATAATTATGGTAACATTTAGTGTGATGAATAATTTGATTATGAGCATAAAAAATTGATGATGAAAATAGTGAATGATATTTGGATTATTAAAAGTTGTTACTGCATAACATGTTTAAAAATATTCACCTTACCAATTTACCAGAATCAGAAATGAAGATTATGATAGAGTTCAAGGAGATTTTGGGTAGTGCAGACCATGTAGGAACAATGATTTAGTTTCATATATGTTTAAAATGTTAGAAGAAGAACTCATGGTAATGTATTAGAGGTGTGAAACTATTTTTAGGGTGTTGAAAATAAGTGCACAATGAATGTTACTTCAAAATAATCATTGTTAACTCAATGTATGAGAATACTGATCTCACTAAGAATTCATTTACTATTGACTATTTTAAATATTGAATAATTTGGAATTATGCAGATCGATGTCCTAAGGGGAAATAATGTGAATGGAATCCACATGGTTGTATGAGTAATGGTTTTAGTGTTGATTATTAAGACAATATGAATGAAATATTAATGGAAATATGTACTAATGAATATGATATTTCATCCATGATACTGTTTTGAGGTTGAATTGGGATGATTGAAGTATTAATGTATTTGAATAAAAATATTTCTTTATTTACTTTATAAAATATACATGGATTGATCATTATAAGTTATTCATTAAGGATTTTAAAAAAATATGATAAATGGATTTGATGGGATAGGAATGTTATTTAATAGAATTGTGATTTTTTTATTATGGTTTGATAAACCATAATATTTTTCATATGATGAGATAATGATATTGGGATAAAGAGATCTCAAATATTAATATTTAAAATGGCTTTTTTATTACCTTCGAACTGAATAATGATTTTTAAAATTGTGAATTTTTCTATCATTGTAATTTTTACATCATTTTTGTTTTTAAGAAATATATCCAATAATATTTTAATTATGTAAGCAAAGAGTAGGAATAATTATTTTCAATACGGTTATTTTGTAATTCAAGTTACTAAATTTTTTTAAGAGAATACATTATGAAAGACTGAAAATATTTTATTGTGACAGTCATCAGATAATTTTTTATATATGTTGCATTAATGTTATTTTTATTTTATGAAATTTAGTTACATTATATACCCATTTTTAATCATTTAAGGGTTATAATTTTATCCCTTTATATAATTGTTTATGATGAACACTGGATAATGATTTAGAGATTAATCAATTACACCAATATATGGAGAGTTATTAATATTGGGTTACCAATGATATCCTTCTTTACTAGATATAAAAAGAATATATTTTCATTCAATTATGCATATTATTTAATGGTTTAGACCTTAAAAATAATTTCATCTCTTTGAATAAGAGATAAAGTGGAAATTTATTAATTCATAACCAACAAATGAAATTGTGCCTATGAAAAAAAATATCAATTAATGTCATTTTCATATGTTCTCAATATACAAGAAAAAAGAACAATGTATAGTCCTGAAATTTTCCATGTATTTTTTTTATTATACAGAACTATTTCGAGGCTGTGAAATTTGATGGTGTTGGATACCGATGCACGATGTGCCCAGAATCAAATTTTACTATTTCTTAAGGCATGTTTAGTAAATGAGTGAGGGAGAAATCCAAACTTTTGAACTGGTGCATGGAATTGAAATCCTAGGTCACCATTAAAGTCCTAACACCGATATTCTCTTAAGGAAGCTTTAACATCGACCACAGTGGGTTGAGAAAGAATGTTGGTTTTTATGGTATTTATGGAGGATTAATAAAATAAATCTAATTTATTTTAAATATATTCTAATGTTCATTTAGGTTTTGGTGGTGGGGACAACAAGGGATGGTCGATAATTCAATACATGACATTAAATTCCCAGTTACACAAAACATTGTAACCACAATAAATGTAATTAAGGAGGTTCATTAATTTCCCCAATTAATTAACCTCTCTTAACTATGTGTTGTAAAGATAAATCCCCTCTTCTCCCTTTTTGGTTTTTGAAATCATTGGCAAATGATTGGTTTTTTGGAGAAGAGGATTTTTTGAGGAGCCTCTTGACCAAGAACAGATCCATCAAGCATGAACCGAAGGTCATCGCTGGGCGTCGTCATTTGATGCTTAATTTAGGATCAATGAACACCGACCCAACATTAAACGTGAGAGGCTCTCCAACAAATCATGAGTTTGGGTTTTCTAGTGTTTAAATTTCAAGAGTAGTTGAATCAATTATGTTCTCCCTTGTTAAGATGCTAACGCAGAGGGAAAGAGCCAAACAAACAAGGCCTGGTCCCTCCGCCACTTGTTTTACCATTGCTTTCTACACGGGTGGATTTTCGGGTTGGAAGAAACCCAAATCTGAATTCCAACCAATGAAGGAGACACCTCGGAAAGCCCGTAGGTGTGATCAGATGAAAAAAATGGACCATCGAACATCACCTAGTGGCCCGCGGAAGACCATCGGTGTGACACCTGTGTTACGGCACCAGTGACCATCGCAAGAAGGTGATGGCAGTGGCCAGAACCGGTCGGCTGCAGAGATGGTGGCGGTGCGTCGTCGCACACCGCAGGAGGAGGAGGCCACAAATTTTCATTAATGATAGTTGAGCAGGGTGGAAATCACCATCCGGCCATTGAGGTAGAGAGGTGTGCCCTCGCGCTCCACTGAAGGAGGTCACAAATTAAAGCTGCGGCAGAGATAGGGACCTGCTTCCTCTAGGTCTTACGGGCGACCATTCAGCTCCATGTGGTTCCAATTCTCTAAATCCTGAACGTCTTAGCCATTCTAAAAAAGGTTGGGGGGACTTTTCTCCCACGTGCCAACTAGGTCGGGCCCCGCGCCCACCTGTAGGCTAGGTTGTGCCCACATGCGGGCTGAGCCACACCCCCTGCGGGTCAGGCCGCGCCCCCTACTGGATGGGCCATGCCCCCTGTAGTTTGAGCCACGCCCCACAGTGGGCCGGGCCGCACCGCAGCCCAGTAGGCTGTGCCCGCCGTGGCCCAGCCCAACCGGGCTGGGTCAGACCTGAACCGGGTCAATCCGATGGGGTCAAACCAGACCCAGACCCATCCAGGCCTAGTTTCACTTAAAATGCCATAACATGAAATCCATACATCCATTTTATGAACCATCTACGAAAATGGGATCTTTGGAGTGAGAACGTGCTTTTGGTATTATCCACTGAGTTTTTGTAGAAAGTTGGAGTATTTACGGGTTGGATTGAACACAAATCCAACCTGGCTCTCGATACTAAAAGTCTTATAACTCACAGACTGGGTGGTCGATTGATGCGTCGTCTATTGTGTTAGATCCCTTAAGACATGATAGTCCATTGGGTTCTTCCATTTTGGAGATTAGTAGAAGTATAGGTATGATGAATATCTCCAGGAGAATATTCTACGGAACTCAAGCGCACTGGGTGTGGGGAATCCTGGGGATTTATTTCATTGAAGTAGAGACCTGGTGTGGATCAACATCATAGCGACCCTTGTGTGGATCAAAATCATAGCTACTTGACAGGGGAATGTTTTAGAGAGTCCCATCAAGGATCATCATCTAGAGAATCTATGTGTGTTAGTATCTAGAGACCCTGTGTGGATTAGCTTTCCAGTAACCCTATGTTGACCATCATTACACCGACCCTATTTTGATCAAAATTTTATCGACCCAGTGAGGATTAGAAGTAGCATGACCTGACGAGGATCAACCTTACAGTGCCCATCGTGGACCAACGACTTATGCCCAAGAGTGTATCAATAATATAACAACTACTTTGTGGATCAGTTGTGGAACTCCTAAATAGAATAAGATGATATATCTTAATAGTAATCATCTATACTCCTGATCTATGAGTTGTATATCTGGTGTGAGATGACTATTGATTCATTCTTTATGATTGAGGTCTTTCATTGTGGGGTTTTTTATGGAACTCTGGGAGACCTTCAGGGGTCTAGAGGTCCATATTGAGTTTTTTTATACTCACCCCTACACAAGCTATGCCTGCACATTGTCGTGTATTGTGCAGATGACAGAATGCTTTGACTGAGGTTTGGTAGCAAGGACAGAATGGTGCTTGGAGGTGGACCTTTAGACATGACATGCCACAGTGATGACCCACCATGAGTTGTACCTACCCTTTAGGTAGGAACCATAGTGGATTATTTTGGGAGATATTATTCTATTTTTGTTGTACTTTTTAGTGGGTCTTGTATTTCAAACCCCTTTACATATAGTACTCACCCCTTTTACTTTCAGTACACATCTTTTTACTACTGTAGTTTAATTATGTGGGTTTTTCTCGTTGTATTCATGGACTATGTGTTTGCAGGTTTAAAGGCAACACATTCTCGTTTTTAGGGATAAGACTTTTAGTGCTTGTCAGTAACCCATCAGTTATGGAAGGCGGGCTTGGGGTAGTCACAACATGAACCCCGAGGGATGGGTCGTGACAAAGTGGTATCATAGGAGTCGGTTCTACCGAAGAACTATGACTCTGATCTGTTCATGGGGAGTGTTATGACTATTGTTTTCCATTTGGGGAATCTAGTGTTGGTGCATCGGCTGATGTATCCATACACCCAGACCCTAAATTATGAATTCTGACTCTGTATATGAAAAAATTGATTATGTGTTCTTTTGAAATGTTTTTCCTGTTGTTCTTTTTTGAGTCAGATCACAAGGTATAACTTATTGATCATGGGGCATCTGTTTTCATTCAAGATTCCTCCACATAGACAACCATCCAGAGTTCCCGTGGCAGTTTGCGATGACGGTCCACCGAGTGATGAGGCTTCAGTGCAGAGCCCTATTATGATGATAGTAAAATCAGGTGGTGTACTATCAACACCAGTACCCGTTGGATATCTTTTTCCACAAGTAACACCTGAAGAGAGTGCACACCAACTGAGCGGGTTTCACTAGTTTAAGAGGAAAATGACTTTGAGTTTCTGAGGCCTGATGGAACCACAGGTGGCTGAGAACTGGCTAGAGGTTGCGGCCAGAATTTTTTGCCTAGTTGGGACACCAGCCAACCAGATGGGGATCGAAGATGCCAGTATTTTCCATGGATCAGCAGGGAGATGGTAGATCCTGCCACTCCAAATACCCAACGAGGATACCCTCACCAGCGAAGATTTCGAGGGCCTCTTCAGGGAAGAATTCATTATAGCGACTCTATGATCTATGCGTATACAGGAGCTTCTATACTTACAGTAAGGTTCCCTAACCGTGGCGTAATACTGGGTGAGGTTGACTAACCTCTCACGATACTCTACTGACATAGTGCAGGACCCTTTCCTCAGGGCATGGATCTTTGAGTAGGGGTTATGATAAGAGATCAGAGCTTTGATGGAATCTCTCTGCATCTCAACACATGCTGGAGTGCTAGAGAGGGAACTCTCAGTGGAGAGCTTCCTTGCTGAGCAGACACCGACAACAATAGCCACCACCAGACGACACATAAAAAATTCATCTACGGCTGGTAGTAGGTAAATAACATAGAGGTTCAAGTGGATCAAACCTTTTATGGACAAACCTGGTACATTGGGTTCGAGGTGTGAGCCTCACAAGGTAGACCAGGGTATCAGAGGAGCAGACTATACTTCAAGTGCAGTAGGTAGGGTCACATCGCTCACAACTTCCCAACTAGCCGCACTGACGACCAGTAGATGGTTGAGGGACAGACAAGACATAGGAAAATATTCATTTGGGGAGGCCCACTGTCACCAGGCGGACGTGGAAGTGGATCTGGCCGTGCAATAGGCAGTGGGCGGCGATTTGAGGTTCAACTGCACCACCTCCAGGTGGTCCACCCCGACCACAGGGAGTAGGAGGATAGGGATGATCTCAACTCTAGGAAGCTATGGCCTATGAACACGACGCTCAAAAGATGATTCGTGGTACTATCTATTTCTACTCCCCCTTAGTTTTAGTACTTATAGACATATGTTCCAGTCACTGTTTCATTTCCACGGCCCTCATTCATAGCTCATTGATTCTGGTGGAGTCATTGGCTCAATCCTAACAGCCTGAGACTCATATTAGATGGGATTCAATGATTACACAATGTTCCTGACAGTGTGAACTTACTCTAGGAGGTGAGAGATTCGGCATGAATCTTCTAGTAGCAGAGTTGAGGCCTTAAAATGTTATCTTGGGTATAGACTGGTTATCAATAGTCAATGCTCAAATTGATTTCATTAAGCGCAAAGTGTGATGTTTCCGTGAGGATGTGACTATGTTTTCCTTCACCAACAATAGGAATTCCCTTACAGCGGAGGAACGAATCTCTCGGAGGAGGGTAAAACTGATGACTCATCAGTTGGCTAGCCTTACCCTCAAAGAAGTTGATGATGAGAGTCTGAGATATCCTGTAGTGGTGGAGCAGTATGTTGATGTCTTACCTGATGATATTCTTGGACTACCACCTTACAGAGAGGTGGACTTCTACATCAACTTGTACCCCGAGATGACATTGATATCTTCACTAGCATATCGGATGGCTCCTGTGGAGCCTCATGAGTTACGGGTATAGTTATAGGACTTGTAATGGAAGGGGTTCATAAGGACTAGTGTTTCTATAAGGGCATCCCTGATTTTGTCCACCAAGAAAAAAGATGAGATTTTGAGGCTCTAGGTGGATAATCGGTACTTGAACCACGTGATCATGACAAAAATGTATCCACTTCTGAGGATTGATGATCTATTAGACCAGCTAATGGGAGTTACTTGGTTTTCAATGATAGACCACAGATCAGGATATCATCAGCTCTGGGTTAGAGATGAAGGTGTGAAGAAGACGACCTTAAGATGTTAGTATGGCCACACTGAGTTCTGGGTTATTCCCTTCAACATGACAAATGCCCCGGTAGTATTTATGGGACTCATGAAGATGATCTTCCAGCCATACCTCAATCACTTTATGGTGGTCATCATTGGAGACATCTTGGTGTACTTAGTGAAGGAGGAGGAGCATGCATATCATCTTAAGATAGTTCTGTATACACAGCTAGAGAACCATCTTTATGGTAAGCTCTCGAAGTTCCAGTTTTGGATACGAGATGTCCACTTTCTAGGATACATTATCTCAGATGATGGAGTTGTAGTGGATCTAGTGAATATAGAGGATGTGATTTCTTGGGATCCACCCAGGAGTGTGAATAAGTTTCAGAGTTTCCTGGGGATAGCTGGGTACTACCGAATATTCATACCTGACTTTTCTAGATTTGCGACACTCTTTTTAGCATTAAAGAAGAAGGAACACTCTTTTTTATGGAAGGAGTGATGCCAGAGAAGTATTTTGGAGCTGAGGAAGATACTAAAGAGTTCCCCCATCTTGTGGGTACCAGAAGAGGGCCTTGGATATGTAGTCTACTACGACTCCTCAGGGACTAGACATGCATGTGTCCTGATGTAGGAGCGAGCACTGATCGCTTATGTTTCATGACAGCTGAGACAGCATGAGAATAACATCTCTTCCCATGACATGGTGTTAACAGTAGTTGTCTTTGAATTAATATTGTGGGGACACTACTTTATGGATGAATGTTTTACAATCTACTGTAATCATAAGATTATCAGGTATACATTCTCACTAAAGGACATAAACCAGAGACATCGACAATGGCTAGAGTTCCTCGAAGAATATGACGTTGAGATTTTCTATACTCTTGGTAAGGGGAACGTTGTAGCAGATGCACTTAGCATGAGGTTTTGTCTACAGTTACTGAGCGAGGCGATAGAGCAGCTAGCTGTGTTGTAGATATCTTTTGTGGATAGAGATGGAGTATCTTACCTTCAATCTATGATAGAAACTACACCACTCCTTCAACGAGTAAGTGAGGCACAACTTGGGAACATTTACAATGAGGCTCGAAGTGCACAAATATCTTCAAGACATGCACCTAATGGATTTTATGAAGGTGGGGATCACTTCATCCTCATTAGAGGATGAACCGTATTACTGGTGGCGCTATGGGAGCAGGGGTTGATGGATTTCCATACATCTTGTCTGGTGGTACATTCGGGTGTTGCGAAGATGTAACATAACCTCCATTGTTAAAACTAGAGGCCAAAGATAAAGAATGTCGAGGAAAAGTTTGATTAATTATTCCTCACTTATTAGGAAGTGAAGGCTGAGCATCAAGTACCAGTAGGCTTAGCGTAACCAATAGATGTGCCTGAGTGGAAGTGGTATGGAATTTCCATGGATTTCATGATAGGGCTACCATGTACGTCCATGGGCCATGATTCCATCTAGGTGATCATTGACCCACCCACCAATTCTTCCAACTTCGTAACCATCCAAGAGAAGGAATCAGTAGAGGGATTACGACGCCTCTACATAAATGAGACTGTATGGCTTTATGGGGTGCCATATACGACCATCTGTGATCGTGAGACACATTTTACATCCCGGTTGTGGAAGGGATTGCATGAGGTATTTAGGAATTAACTACATTTGAGCACCTCTTGTAATCCTCAGAAGGATGGTCAGATAGAGTAGACCATTTAGACACTGGAGGACATGCTTTGTGCTTGCATTCTAAATTTTTTCCACTGTTGGGAGGATCACTTTACCATGGTGGAGTTCGCGTACAACAATATCTATCACTCCAACATCGATATGGAACCGTTTGAGGCCTTGTATAGTCGGCCATGCATATCACCTCTATGATAGGTAAACCTAGGGGAGTCAGTACTTATGGGTCCATAGTTGTTATGGGATACCACTAAGAATTTTCAGATCATCTAGGAGTGGATGAAGACTACACAGAGATGGCATAAGTTTTATGCTGACAAGAGATAGTGACCTTTGGAGTTCAAGGAGAGAGACCATGAATTCCTATGGTTCTCACCTAGATGAGGTTTGTGGAGATTTGTTTGGGGATGAATGATATCGAAAAGGTTCATCAGACCCTTTTAGGTTCTCAGAAGAGTTGGTGGGGGGCATATTTCCCAGATCTTCTACCATAGATGCGTCAGGTGCATGAAATTTTCCACATGTCACAAATAAAAAAGTACGTGCATGATCCATCACACATTATCGACTTGGGAGATAAAGAAATTGATGATGGAGTGATGTTTATGAAGGTTCTAGTGGAGATTGAGGATCGACAGGAGCAGTTCCTTCATGGATGATCGATACTTCTAGTGCACGTTCACTGGTATCACGAGAACCTATAATAGATCACATATGACTACTTTCATGCTTAATTATTAATTTTGATTATTTCCTAAAATATATATTCAGTGACTGTTAGGAAAAGATCTCTGAGTGGTTGCCTACTGGGATTCATCTAACACCCTATTTGGGTCATGATTTTGGACCCAAACAGATTATCTTGGTGCAGGTATAGATAAGGGTGAGCACCCTTCTACATTAGGTACTTGATTGCTATGGAGCTGGAGAGCAAGAGACCATGATGATGCTTGGAATGTTGCTGGAGTTGTTTATTTGTTTCCATTGTACTTTGGTTTAGTATTGTATTATAACATTGTGTATTATTTGGATGGTTTCTAAGAAATATGTATTACACATCATTTATATATGTTCACCAGTTGTTTATTACTTTTAGTCTTCCTCTATTTACTTATTGCATGGTATTGTTTCTTCAGTTATTTTTATCTGATTATTATTCTGCTGTGTTACTCCACCAATAAAGGCATTGTTTCCCCACTATCACAACTAAGGCACTCACTTCTAGTCAGCAACCTCTGATGTTTGGGAAAATGTGCTTGAGGCCTTGTGACCAACCGGGTATGAGGCGCCCTTGGGCGGCACCCAGGACCAGTACATTACGTTGTGGAGTCAAAGGAATTGTTTTCTTCTAGACTTATTGTTTAGAGCCTATAGACATGGATATGATGGAATATATACTTAGTAATAATATGTTCCCAAGAGTAGCTAACCCGTGTATAGGGAAAATCCAATTTACCATGAATATTTCAATTTTTCTTGTTTTGAAATTAGTATAGTTGATTTGATTTCACCATTGGGTGATTAACATGTTTTTTGCTGATATCGTTGATATTATTGGGGTTCTATTTATGTTGCAACCAGATGAGATGAAGGTATACCATATCATGCATCATATGGGTATTTTTTAGAGATCATATGTCATGTATTCTTGTAATTCCATTTAGTGTGCATTGATGATTTCATGTTTTTGTGATAGATGTTGTTGTTGATATACATGCTATTATGATAAATGCCTTGATATAATACATGATTTTGATATGGTATCGGATTTTATAATTTTCTTTTGAATAAAAACCAAAAATGTGTTCTTGAGGTATTATAAGCCCTCATGGATCAGAATTTGGTGGATCATTACACTGTTATATTTGTATACGACATGTATAAGACTCCAAACATTTATTCGTGGGGAGTATGGGCCCTCACAGATCAGAATGTGGCACATTAATGTTCGTTTCAGTGTTTTTCTAGGATCTGACGTTGTTTCTAAAGAATACTATCTGCAATAACCCAGTATACATAGTGTGTATTGTTGAATACATGCCATGTACCCTTCATTTTTGGAAGGAACGACTTTTCTTGATTTTATTCTGTGTGCTATATGTACATTCCGTGTAGACTTTAATCGGGTCACTAGCTTTGTGGCCAGAGTCCCGGTGTTGGTAAATCTGTGGTGGAACACACTGTGTACCAGATGTACATGCCTTATTGTTTAGACCATGTGTCCAGCCATGTGACTAACAACACAAATGGATGAAACATAGACTATACACACCATGTCCTTCTTGAACAAGTCTTGTATAGACAGGTGTGTAATTGGCCGTGTGACTAACAACACGGGTTGGTAAAATCCTTCTAGTATACACTATGTCTGGAATGAACATGGTGTGTATTCTTGTATTAGGAGAGCCATGTGGTTAGTCATGTAGAAGAACTCGGGTAGGGGAACACAACTCATGTACACTCCATGTCTTTGGAGAAAACGCCATGTATATGGGATGTTACATGACCAGGGTTGGCAGGAGTACACTCCCATGTAAAGGATTAAAGGAACACACCATATAAGCGTCATACATGTCATATATCCCAATTTTAAATAACATAAATTCTTAATTATCCTATTCCCTTCTTGCACATCTAAGTTTTAGTCCCTTTTAATCTTGATATAAGGTGTGTGCTTGACCTTGCTCAGTCATGCCACTGAGACATCCTCCAGTTTTATGCCAGTTACATGGCAATGATCAGAAACTAGATGTGGAAGATCAAGGACTATAGGAAGATCCTCTCATCATGCTTGTCTTGGCACCATCCATTATTGCGGATATAGGTACTGATGAACAGTTCTGAAGAGGATTCATAAGGTTTATAAAGACCTTCCTGGGAGTACCAAGTCCTGCCCTATTTATGGAAAAGTTGGTGTGGATCTTTCAGAAGCATTATCCTTCCAATTTCTCAGGGTATGGAGGACCTCAGGTCGTAGAGTCATGTATAAAAGCCATGATGTTGATCGTCAATAATATGGAGACTCCTCTAGAGAGGTGGGTGATGCTCACTGTGTATATGCTTCAGGATTCCTCCATGAGATGGTGGGATGTGATCTCACAAGTGGTACTCCAGTAGCTTATTGATCGAGATGAGTTTCAGCATGCCTTCTACAATTACTTCTACCCAGAGACCTTGAAGTCTGACCAAAACCGAGGGTTTATGAGTTTGGAACATGGTAGTCTCTCATCCATGGAGTGCTCTTCTAGCTTCATAGATATGTAGCGCATCACACACATTCCAGGATGTGTTGAGTTATTTCTAGTAAGGATGTTTGATAATGATGTTAGGTATGACATACAATCTAAGGTGAACATCTTCAGGTTGACTGCCATCACTTCTATTGTCAACCAGACGATGATTATAGAGAGAAATCTGAGAGATTCTGAAGTTTTGTGCTAGGGTGGCTCAACATCCGTAGTTCGTAACCCTCTGACTGATAGAAGGAAGTGCCGTAGGGAGTCTACACGTGGAGATATGAGGAGGCATGATACTTATTCTTGTATCCAGGTGGTGTGCTACTAGTATAATAAGAGAGGGAATAAATGGCCATATTTCCCAAGAGACCTAGTGGAGTTCCGATCTTGTGGAATGATGGGTCATCTTTAGCATTTTTCCTAGTTTTTCTCACTAGAAGATGGTTTGAGAGGCTCTTCTACGAATCCACATTCCAGAGCAGCACCACCAGTTTCTCATTAGTCTGGGAACTAGAGTTCATTCGACTTTTCATGCAGAGGTGGAGGTCATATAATTGGTAGCCAATCGACAGGCTATCATCGATAATTTGGTGGATCAACTCAGGGTAGTCAGGAAGTGTCACAGGGTCCTAGAACATGCCAAACTTTTGCAGTAGAGCAGACCTAACAAGAGCAGGAACCCGAACCCTCCAGTGTTTGAGGTATGATTCATGTTGCCTCAATTTTAGCTTCTATAATTTTTGATATAGGGGCTTCCCATAGTTTCATATCTATTTCTATTATGGTGATCCCCGGGCTGTTCATCTTTACTTCGACTGATGTATTGACACTTGACACACTATTAGGGACAAGAAAGACTAGTGTATGTCAGTGCAAGGAGTGCCGTCTTGAGGGTGGTTGGTGTCACTTCACATGGGACCTTTATGTCTTAGAGCTGACGTTCCATGAATTCATTCTCAGAATTGACTGGTTAGTTCCCTTCCAGGATTTTTTCGACCACTATTTTCATAGGGTGAGTTTTACATTACCATATGGTGGTTTGTTCCTACATAAGGGTGAATGGGATGTCTAGGAAAGTAGAGAAGGACCCCAGCATCATGTGTTGTAAGAGTTACAACCAAGATTGTTAGTCTATATCTGGACGACCAGGGTACTTCACAGTTGGACTTTTCTCCAATGGTGGATCATTTCATGGATGTATTTCTAGATGAATATTCAGGTTTTCCTCTGAAGAGAGAGGTATAATTTTATATTGAGATTATGCTAGGAGCATCACCAGGGGACATTCAACCTTATAGGATGGCTACACTAGAGTTATATGAGCTCAAGAAGTAGCTGTAGGAGTTGCTGGAAAAGGGTTTCATATGAACCATTACTTATCCATGGGGTTCTCTTGTCCTATTTACAAAGAAGGCATTGGGTACCCTCATACATTTTGTGGATTATTGGAAACTGAACCAATTGACGGTCAAAAACCAATATCAATTTCTGAGGATTGATGATATCTTCGATCTGCTTCAGTTAGACCTGATGTTCTCGAATATTGAATTGAGATCTGGTAATCATCGGTTTCACCTTAGTCCATCAAATATACATCTTAAATCCATATAGAGTAGGTTTAGTCTATACGAGTATTTTGTTATTCCATTCGATCTCCCGAACGCACCTGCAGTTTTTATGGAACAATTGAACCGAGTGTTCCATCCATACTTTTATTATTTCATTTTAGTCTTCATGTATGATATCTTGGTGTAGTATCACACTCATCATGACCATGATACCCATCTTGAGATTGTTTTGAGTACACTGGGAGAGTATCATTTATATTCTAATCTCTTAAAATGCCACTTTGGGATTGACCAGATTCACTTTTTGGGTCATTTGAACTCAGAAAAAAGAGTATCAGTGGACCCATAGAAAGTGAGAACAATTGTTTTATAGGATTAGCCGAAGAATTTTGTTGAGTTATGGGGTCTTATAGGGCGGGATAGATACTAAAAACAACTCATAAATGACTTTTCATGTTTAGTAGTGCCACTGACGGGCCTGACTAAGAACAGTGCAGATTACATGTGGACAGATTCTTATGAGTCAGACTTTCAAGAGTAAAAAGGGAGGTGGAATTTATAACCTATACTAGTATTTATAGTGCTTGGAAGGAGAAATAATGTATACTATGATTATTCATGTATCAGGTTGGGAGCAATGCTTATATAGGGGGAAGGAGTCGTAGCATACAGATCGTGGTAGTTTAGGCCACATGAGAGGAATTACCCAACACACGATCTTGAGATGGCTGCAGTTATTAATGATTTATGTTGTGGAGACATTATATTTTGGGAGATAATTTTGTGGTTTTCACCGATCACAAAAGTCTCCAATATATCATCACTCAGCACAATCTGAAAATGAGACAAAGAAGGTGGGTTGAATACCATTAGTCCTTTGACATTGACTTTGCTTATATGCATGGGAAAGGCAATGCTGTGGGGATGCATTGAGTAGGAGGACAGAGATACTGATAGTTTATGAGTCCAGTAATGAGTGGAAGATTATGGCTCTGTTATCTGAGATGAATTTGGAGGTGCATGACATATAGGGTCAACCGTTTCTTTTTTTGTGGATGTTTCCTCTACACTACATGA
This sequence comes from Viscum album, assembly GCA_963277665.1. Classification (NCBI taxonomy): domain Eukaryota; kingdom Viridiplantae; phylum Streptophyta; class Magnoliopsida; order Santalales; family Viscaceae; genus Viscum; species Viscum album. The sequence goes on along the minus strand of OY728152.1, from coordinate 1,723,782,924 downwards.
TCTAGTGCGAATTTGGAAGCTATCAGATTCTGAAGGAATAGTCCAATGGGAGAGTGTGTCTGGAAATGAACCTATTCCTAGATGGACAACGGATGAGGATGAGATCTTGCACATTCATGGACGCGTATGGGTGTCAGAAAACAAACGTGAGGAACTGAGGCATGACATTCATTCCTCAGATTGGGAAGTTCATCCTGGTGTCACCAAGATGTATTGAGATCTGCCCCGTGTGAATTGGTGTCCAAGAATGAAGAGATATGTTTCTGATTTTTTGATGAGATGTTCCACCTGTCAGCATGTGAAGTTGGAGCATCAATGACCAGCTAGGATTTTTTTTACAGTTAACCATTCTCGAGTGGAAGTGGAATGATGTCATGATGGACTTAGTGATTGTATTACCGAGATCACCTCAAGGGAGTGATTCTTTTTGGGTTTTCATTGATAGCCTCATGATGGTTTCTCACTTCTTACCGATCAAGGAGACCTTCAGTGTTGATGAGCTAGGAAGGATGTTAATCCAATAGATCATACGTTTACATGGTGTTCTTCACCCCATGTGTTTCAGAATGGGAAGCCCATTTTACTTCTCATGTCTGGCAGGGATTACAGAGGGTTTGGGGTGCATAGGTACTTTTGAGTAAATCTTACCAACCCCAGAAAGATTGCCAGTCTGTGTGTATGATTTAGGTGCTAGAGGACATGCATCAGACATGCATCCTAGGGTTTGGGGGTTCTTGGGAGAAGCACATACCTCTGAGAGAGTTTTCCTACAATAATATTTTTCATGTAACTATGAAGATGTCCCATTATTTGGATTTGTACGGTAGGCCATGCCTATAACCCCAATGTTGGCTGGAGGTAAGAGAGGTAGCTATGCACGGACCATGTCTAGTCCAGAAGACCATAAAACAGATAGAGTTGATTCAGAAGATGATGGGTTCTGCACAGTCACGACAGATGTATTATGCTGATTGATAGAGATGGCCTCTGGTGTTTGTGGTCAGAGATCTGGTTTTCCTATGTGTCACAGTATGGTTGGGACACATGTGGATTTGGAGGCAACACGAGATTTCACCGAGATATGATAGACCATTTTTAGTTATGGAGAATTTCAGGCCAGTTGCCTATCAGTTGTATTTATGTCATAGGTACCAATATATGCATGGCGTCTTTCACATTTATCATCTACAAAATTACTTCTCATATCCATCTCATAACATAAGGATGTTGAGTTGGAGGTGGACATATCATTCAAGTATCATTCTATCCGGATTGTTGATCGTATCGTGGATTTTCTCCATGGATGGTTTGTTCCTTTTATACGAGTGCTACCGAAGCATAGGCCTGCACAAGACATGAATTGGTAGAAAGAGGACGATGTGCGGTCATAGTGGTTGGATCTTTTTGAGGACTCTTCTTCTATACCTCCTTGCTAGGAAAAATCAGGGTTGAATTTCATTAGGGGGATGTTTGGAAGAACCCATAAATTCTTTTAGGTATTAGGTTTCCATTCTGCTATTTTTGAGAAAAAAGAGGATAATATAGAAATTTATGGAGTATATGCTGTGTACTTTTGAGTACACATAGTGTATCCTATTACTATGGGTGACCATGTACTGGTCGTGTAATGACCGAGTACATGGCCACATGGGGTGACGTAGAGACCACCTAATGTGGGGGCCGGTTAAGGTAAGTACATTTCGTGTACTTTTAAAGAGAACTCTTTTTAATTTTCTTTTTAATTGATTAAACAGACTGGGGTCACGTTTAATCGATAGAAACATGTTCTTCTCATCCCATCTCGTCCAGGAGAGACCAAAGTCGACGATTCTTCTGGGATCCCCCTAATAGATCATTCATTCTCCGATTCAACCACTATTGATTGCATTGGAATCGACACAGTGAGCTCTTCCTACATCTAGAGTCTCATTTCCTGATTTCTAATCTTTCGTGAGATATCTGTGCTTGAGGAGTTTGGGAATTTTGGTAGATTTAATTCATTCTAGGTCTATTCAAGGGAAGGCACCATAGTATATCGATCATATAACATCAAGGTTGGTGGTTTATGCCTTTCTGTATTTATCTTTTTAATGTTATGTGAAAAAGTGATCAATACCCTAGAACATGGTATTGAGTGCGTAAGGATTTTAGCCATGTTAATGCCTATTATGCCTTGTGTTCCTGAGTAGAGGTGGATTGATTATGAATAGGGTTAATTGCCAAGATATGTATGTGTTTCCCCTGTTTGTTTTGGTATGGACAGGTTGGTCCACTTTTTCCTGTTAGGATTCTTGTTTTCTATGCCTAGTCTTGTTAGGATGGAGTGATATTATCTAATGTTGTTATATGCTTGTAGCTGTTTATCCATGTAGTTCTTGAAAGCTGTTATCCAAGTAGTTATTAATGTTTACTTTGGCTGTTGAACATCTTTGTGCTTGTCTAACATACACAAGGCCTGAGTAGAGGTTTTTGATTGCGAATAGGGTTAATTTCAATGTTATGGATGTGTTTCCCCTATTTGTTTTTGTTATAGACCTGTTGGTCTAGTTTTTATTATTAGAATACTTGTTTTCCAAGCCTAGTATTGTTACTATGGAGTGATATTATCTGATACTGTTATGTGCTTGTAGCTATTTAGAAAAGTAGTTCTTGAAAGATGTTATCTAAGTAGTTCTTAAGGTTTACATTGACTATTGAACATCTTTATGCATGTTTGACTTACACAGGGCTATGGGAACCTGGTGTAGTAGACCATAGGGGAGTGGAAATTGAGGGATTCCCTAGAGTGTCTTTTTACTTTTCCCATTGCGTGACCATAGGGGGGTGGACATATGTGCTCCTTTAGTGTGTATGTATTTCCTTGTTATGAGACCACAAGGGGAATTGGACATTGAGTGCTTCCCCATAGTGTCTATAGTAATCGATACAAGACCACATGGGGAATTTACAGCGAGTACTTCTTCTTTAGAGGGTCTTTTATAAAGCTGAACCAGAGGGGTTAAACTGTGAGTACATCCCAGATGGTTGCTTTTGTTTGATTGTTTGAAGCAGAGGGGTCAGGCTGTGAGTACTTCCTAGTGAGTTACTTTTATTTGATTAGCAGCTTACTTGATATATGAAATGAATGCATTTGGAACTATAGGATTTCATTCACCTGAGTACTTTCTTGTCTACTTATTCATTTTTCTTATTGCCTACCATATATAGTCACTATCATTTAGGCACATATCTTTGGATGGTTGCCTTCTGGGATTCTTCTCACACCCTGTTTGGGTCATGATACTAGACCCAAACTGATTATATTGGTGTAGGTATAGATAAGGGAAAGCACCCTTCTGCATCCGGTACTTGATTACTGTGGAGAAAGAGATCATGGGACAAAGCTAAGGCTTGCAATGCTGGTGGAGTTGTTTATTTGTTTCCATTTTGAATTGGTTTAGTACAATATTCCAGCAGTGTGACTTGCTTGGTTGCTTCCTAGAAATATGTATTATGCATCATTTATATATGTGCTTCAGTTGTTTATTAATTTTTGTCTTATGATGTTTTATTATTTCATGATACTATTGCTTTTTCTATTGTTATCTGATGGTTATTCCACTATGTTACTCTTCTAATGAGGGAATAGTTTCTCCACTATCACACCCAAGGTCGTCGCTGCTAGTCGGAAGCCACTGGCGTTTAGGGAAACACTATTGATGCCATGTGGCTAACTAGGTATGAGGCACCCTTGGGAAACACCCAAAACTGGGACATTAACTTTTTCATTTAATAAAATATTAGTTATTTTAAAAACTCATTTATTTCCATTTATAAACTATTCACATCAAGAATTTTCAAAAATATATATAACAACTTAATTCCTCCAGTAAAACTTCATTAATTCAAAGAATACAAGTCATAATTATCCCTAAAATTCTGGATGGCATTAAATTTTTCAATATCGATTTATTTTAACATTTAGAGCATCATTTATTTAAATTCTTTATTAATGATGCAATTACTGCATCACCATTGTGTCATAATTAAATTTGTTTATTTAATGTCTAATTTTTTTGAATAGAATATCATGATTTATTAAATCTTTTTATATTTATATTTACTATTTATAGTCTAAAATATAACTTATATAACCCCATGTAAAATATTTTTTACTAAAAGATATAGGATTGTGTTATATTTTCCTTAACTTTAAATTAATTTTTATAATGTATCATTTTCACTTAAAAATGGCTTCATGGGGTCCCAAAATCAACCCACATTTTCACACGGCCGGTCATGTATCAGCCAATTGGATTAGGACATGTGTTAGGGTAATTTATTTTTATTATAATATCATTTTTTACCCTTATTTTAAAAATTTACCCTTTTACCACGGTAAATAAAATATTTTATGAAGTTACAATTCATAATGTCTAAAAATAAAAGTTACCCATTTACACAATTTTGACCTTATGATTCCAAATATGGAATCCCCTTTTGAAAATTCAAAACATATAAGCTGTTGAAATTTATTTGAAATTAATTCTTGTTGGTAAATCAAAAAGAGTGTTTTATGAAATAATAACTATCAAAAGATTGACACTTGTTAATGTCGAATTTCAATGTGAAATTACTTCCAGTAAACAAAAAATGGATTAAATTGTAAAAATATAATTTAATTACACATTAAAACCAATTAAAAATTTAATGTAACAATACAAATAACTATGATTAAAAAGATGTTTTGAATTAAAATGTAGTATTTTTCACTGTTCATTAAAAATTGAACATCATAAGAAAAATATTAAAATCTCATCCAATGTAAATTTTGATGAACCTATTCTTAATAAGAAGTCAATTTTTTCAAATAGAACATATAAAAGTGACAAAAACTAGATTTAAAAAGGGTTCGCCATCAAAAGGTAGTAAATTGATCTTTTAATGAATAATAGAGTATTTATGCATAAAATTGGATTCCTTCACATTTTAAACCTATATTTTTTTGAAAAAAAGTAAAACATTTTACAAACATGTGTAATAATATTTTAGTTAGTTCTATTCATTCTTTCCAATACAACGACTATGCGTTAACTACTATTTAAAATAATAATATTATATTATTATTTTTTATTATGACTCTACGTTTTGTGCAATGTAAGATTTCGAAAAAACTCATTGTTGTTTATTAGGTATGACATCAAACCTAACATTCCCTTTAATGTAAAATTAATATATAATTCAAAAATATAAATAAATATGAAAATTTCATATTTTTTATTTACCTTGGATGTTAACAATTATGATATGAAGAATTTCTAAAAGAATTTATACTCTAGATCAGATCCTAATATTATGAAATATAATACACAATCCAAAATATATTGAGACAATTTGCATATATTAAAAAATTTATTAATGGATAATGTAATATTTTTAAACATGGATTCATTGTAAGTCATTCAAATCACAATTTGTTTTTCAAATCCCTCATAATGGTATGTAAATAAAATGAAACTAACCAAAATAATATCCTCTTAGATTGTAAATCTTGTTTCAAAGTAAGGCTTATTATCTTGTACTATATTACCCTCGATTCAACCCTATCATAAATTTTTCAGACTTATTACCCCTAGGTTCATCTGTTCCAAAATTACACATACTTGTAGTATCCATATATGGATTTATTTATAGTAAAGGACACATAATATCTTTTCTTTAAAAAAATTATAGGATGATATTATATAAATATACTCAATATATATATAAAAATAATTTCATTAATTTATGTTTATATTTAACTAATTATAGTTTTTTATATTAATATTAATCTAAAACAGACTATAATAACCATGACCCTAGAGCCCAATGTTGAGGGATACATAATTACAGTGACATAATATTCAAGGAATGGCATTTGGAATAACCATATAGTTTAGTAATATTATTAAAATAGATGTGTACTTTAATATCACATTAAAATTTGAAACATGAAATATAAATAGTGTTTTATTTGGGTAAATCAGTATTTCATATAGGAAAAACCAATAAATAAATCATAACACACATCTTCACATCCTAGGGAATGAATAATATGAAACAGGTGACATAAAATGCTTTATAATTATTTTCATATATATGAGGTTATTTTTGTTGAATACGCATAATCAATATTGAATAATAAATAACTAAAATGAAATCCATTACATCAATTACTTGATAATAATATGGTAGGAATAAAATATTATCAAATGGTTCCATATAAATACTCACATTATCTTGAAATATAACCATGTAAATTATAACTAATCAAATAATAAAAATGAAAAATAATATATAATCTCTCTTTGAGGTAATGAATAATGATAGTGATAATAGACATACCATCATGTGCTGGTGCTAGGACATATTATAGAAATGGGTAAGGGACCAGCTAAAAACTGAGGGTAATTTGTCACAAAATACCTACTGATTAATTGAGGGGCTATAGCAAGCCCCTCCCATTATTTATTATATCAAATAGATTTTTTATATGAATGTATTAATAAATAATGATCAAATTCTTTTATTGAATAACTAGAATATTATGTTTTAAAAAATTTGTCATTTTATAAACATAATCACAATCTATTATAGTAATATGAATGGCATAAAACTTATAATTCCTTATTCAATCTAATAAAAATCAATCCAAGTAAATAATAATTATGGTATCAATATAATATATAACCTTTTTATAAAATGTAAAATTGAGGGTTTATGTCATTAATAAAGATAAATATAAAAAAAATTAAAACAAAAAAATTCATGTGGAAAATAACTTTTCTACATGAAAACGTTTTTAATCTAAAATTTAACAAAATATTTTGTAAATAGTTATAATTGAAAATAAAATCAAATAAATATTTCAAAAGCACTAACATAATGAGTTCAAATGATGGTATAGATTCTATAAATTTGTTACATATTAAAACGAATGTCTCTTCAACAGTTCTTGTAAAAAAAGAGGACTTCTTTCGAAAATGAATTAATATTCCTATTCAAACGTTTTGAAAAATGTAAGAAATGGCTGAAAATGTCCGTAATAAATTAATTTTATAATTTTAATTTTTTTTTGAAAACATTATTAGAAAATAATGTTTTCGAAAATGTATTTTCATCCAAAAAGGGAAATTATGATGTATTATCTTAAGATAATTTTTATAATAACATAATGTAACAATGAAATAAAAAAGGATTTATTACTTTAAAGTTATCATGAATAAGAGTAGGATAATAATTTACAAATATTTTTTTGTAGTTTATATAATTCGCTAAGGGATACATAATTAAAAAAATCCTTAATAATGATAATTTTAAGGATTATGAGATTTGAAATGTATATGTTTTAAATTTTAGTTACATCATTAACATGTATTGGGATGGTAAATTATGTATCATAAAGTTATTATATAATAAAACATAGGAAATTTTTAATAAATAGAACCTAGTTGAAGGAATGGGAATTGTAACATTTCACATAACCCATGTAGGGATTTCCTTCCTGAGGAAGACATTGAATGTGGAGTTGGAGATGTAGCTAGAAAAGATGAAATTATAACCATATTAGGGAAGGTGAATCAGGTTATGAGAAATAACCATGTTCATATAGATCATCCCATTGATCCACCATCAAGTGTAACAATGTTATACTCTACTATTTGTCATCAACCTCTACCATTTATTGGTAATAAAAATATTATTTTAGCTATTTAACTAGTAAATTACATGTATAATATATTTATTAATCATTAATTTAATGAAAGATATTTTATTTTCATGTAATATTATTATGAAATATGTGATTAGGATAAATATTGGTCAGTAATTAAAATAACTAATGATGAAAACTAAACAAAAAACATTGAATGGAAGGATGTTTTGTTGAATTTTTGTAGCAAAGTATTATCCTCATGAACAAAAAGAAAATATAGATATAAAATTACTTAGTTAAATACTAATGGAAGAGGGGAATCATTCTAAGTATGAATAAAAATTAAAAGGTTATCTATTCCTATCATGGAAAATTTATCTAATCCCAAGAACATGGTTGAACATTTTATTGATTTGATTCAAACATTTATACAATGGGCACTAGTCTCTCAAAAATTATCACTATTAGAGTTTATATTATCATGTTGAATGATGATAGAAAAATTATTATTTATGAATAATGGATTTTTAGGGGAGAAAAATAAGGAGTGGAAGAAAAATAAAAATAGTTATAATGGAAGAAGGGAATGAATGAATTATTCCCTTATGATTATTATGGAAAGTAACACCCTCATAGCTGTTTGATGGGAAGTGAGTTTTCTATATGATTGGAGAGAAATTACACCATTATTAGGAATAAATTTTGATGTTATATGTTTCCAATTATCAATTAATTGTCTATAATGAGATGGGGGAACTATGAATCAAAATTACACAAGTTTGAAGAGAGTATGCCTTATAAGATTTAGAGGGTTAAAATTAAAGAGAAGCACTTAATACACACATAATGGAAAGAGTAATGTTATTGTGTTTGTATTAATGAATTATCTTATTAGAGTACTTTATTAATGGAATTTTAGTTATAAGAAATATGAAATTTATATAGTAATTACTATAGTACATGTTCATTAAGGATTGTACAGAATATGTTAAGTGGTAGTGATGACCAAGAAAATTTATAAAATATCATGTTTAAATTCTTCAAAAAAATATGATTGGGGGATGAAACCCCTAATATGTTCTATATTTTTAAACAATAATAATAAATTTATTTTTATATGATGGTATTAGGGGCATTTAAATTGTTTATTGATTTCATGGTGTATGTCAACTTTGTTGGATTTTAAAACATTCTTAGATAAACTAAATATATTATATAACCTATGATTTTATTTCATAAATTATTCACATTTTAATTATGGTTTATAGTGATAATGTTATTCAAATTTTTGTACTGTGACAATACGATACACTTTATATTGAAAAGGGAAAATAATTTTCATTTAATAACTTTAATTCTCAATTTTTTTTGATGAATTTAGTCATTCATATAATGGAAGAGTCTTATGGATAATGGTATATAAATTTATTCCATGGAATTTTTTACATACCATTGAGTTATAATAGATTAATTTAGTACATTATATAACATCTTCTTATCACTTTGGTTTTGAAAATATCTAATGAATAGAGGAATTAATTTTAATTCTTTTAATGATATAATTATATTTCAAATGGTAGTATTGGTTATTAATTCATTAAAATACCATGATATTCATTTCATTGAGATATAGATTATGTATGAAATATCAGTACACAAAAAAAGAATATAAATGGTTCTAAAAATATAAAATGTTTTTAATAAATTGTATTTTCTTATGTTCTCAGTCTAGATGGTAAAAGAATTTCTCAACACTAGGAAGAGGACAATGAATAAAAAATTTCATCATATAATTTTATTTTTAGATGATTCAAATTGTCTCATAAATTATAATATATTTATGGATTTATGAACATTATGGTTTATAGATTACTCACATTCTTATGATGAATTATCATTATCACACTCCATAAGTAATTAATATTTTTTCCATGTCCATATGTTTACATGAAACTATTTTCCTACTATTTGGAATCATATTATGTTTTACTAATGATGACCTTCAAAATCCATTAAACATTTATTAAGGTTATTTTTTAATCATTTTTATGATGTGTGGTTTCATGAATGGGTTTTTAAAATTTCTAACTCTTGATTATTAATATAATGATTAAATTGCAAGGAATCATTTTATTTAATGGGGATAGAATCAACGCCTCAACATTTTAAGTGAGGTAAATAATGTTCATTTGGCATTTACGATACAAAAATCCAAGAATATAAGGGAATATGACACCCCGATTAATGACCACATATATATTTTAAATAAATTCAATCTTTTCGACAGATTATGATGCACACAACACTAGGTTCAAAAGAAATGTGACACCCTTTTTAGATATAACATATAAATTATTAATATAACAAATCCATTAAATTGTGTGGAATTAATAAGTCTAACAAAATTATAAAACATTTATGACATACACATGTATAAATTAAATCCAACTAGTATCTATTTATTAGAACTAAAATTAGAATTATTTGAAATAAAAAGAATCATTTTATTAAAAATTGGATATTTAAAAGAGGTGATATAGTCACAATATCATCTCAGAATATATATATAATTCATTCCTCCCATAGAAATTTATTTTATGGAATTATATTAATTTTATAAATATATATTTAAAAATTATCAATGGGTGGATTTTTTGGATTTTTTAAATGGATTAATTATTTGATTAATATTTAAAAATACACATTTTTATTGAAAACTAATATTTTCTTAAATTATTAAAAGTAAGTTTATATATTAAAATAATATTAATGTAAAATTAGATAACTTATATTAATATTTATCTAATTTAAAACATTGGAATCAATCTTATACTGAATTATGATATAATATTCGTAAAATTTATGAATGTTTTCATTAGAATAAAAAATTTAGGATGCATTTTTGGGGATTTTTTTAAATTGAAATCTTTGAAATATATGAATTAAATTTATAAAAATAGATTCTATATTTGGAACCTAAAAAATAAATTTTACCTAATATGTTAAACTTATTTTTTTACCATAATAAAGAGTAAAAATAGTACTGCATAGAGGGAAAAAATAGATGTGTCTAGGGTTAATATAAATTGAAATGATTCAAAATGACATATGAACATGTAAAACCCTCATTTATAGCCATATTAAAACCCATTCATTTTTTTATAATCACTCATTTTAAATCATTTTGGAATGTCAAATATATGGGTGTAATTTATTATTTTAAAAAAAATCCATAAAATGAAAAAATATATATTACATAATTACATCCCAATGAAATAGAATCCTTGTTTTAAATAGAATTACAATCATGCAAGGATTTAGATTAAATCAAATATTGATTCATGAAGAAGAGGTAATGTTCATACCTTTTTTTATTTTATATCATTATCCAAATACTTATAAACATCTCCAAAAAATAAATAATAGTAACACCAATATATAAAATATTTTTATATTATGTTGTTTTAATTTCAAAACCTATATTGAAAACCACTTCCCTAATATAGGAAATAAATCTTTTGATTGTGAGTATGATGGAGTATCGCTACAAGAAATGATATAATTCATTTTCAGTCACCACCCTTAAAAGATCGATATAATAATGGGAGTATCGTATATATATTATATTATGAATTTATTATACATTATTAATTATTATATCACATATACCTTCTAAATTAGCTTTCATTTTTGGGATATGATTGCCTCACTCTTGTGTGCAACCGACTGTTGACTTGCAAATTGATGTGATTTGGATTTCCATTACAATACAGATGGAAGGTAGAGAGGATAGTTTTGAGTTATTTATGTGACATTAATTACATGGAGATTCTTATGGAAATTTAATATCATAAATAACTTCTTACCATCCAATCAATGGGAAAACAATAATGTCCTTCATTTGTACTTGTAAACTACCATCTATAACTAATGATGTGAAATGTTTTTATGTAATTTTTACATGGATGATAATAAGGATTATTTTTACTTATAAAATTTACTAATATAAAATGAAATTATTTTGGAGAGGGTAATTAATATTTATTTTACATTAATTCCATCCATTAAGAAAATGGAATTATTTGTCTTATGTACGTAAGAACATCCATATCAATGAATGGTGTAATTAATTTTCTATCATTTATAAATATGGATTACCATAAATAAATATATAATAAATATATATGATATTAATTTCATTTTTTACATTCTATATTAGATATATCGATGATCAAAATAAATATTCTAAAATTATAGAACAAAAAAACATGGAAGAAAATGTAATTTGCACCTAAAATAGTATTTTAATAATGAAATGTAAACAAATATGTTATAAAAGATTATATGTTAATTTTATTAATTATTATATATATGAGCATGTTTTAGTTATAGATTTATAACAAACATGTATTTATTATATAGGATTTTCATACATATATAAATGATTTCAAAGATGATGTAAGAGTTTCTCGTCTCACTTTTACTTCTGTGTTCCAAATGCCATATTATATTCCTTAGTGTGGTGTATATAATTCCACATTAGAAGTTTTATATCCTGAATCCATTTATATTAATGTTATTTAATATTTTATTCTATCTAATTACTATTATGGGGATTATGATTCAAATGTTACTAAAATGTAAGGGTGTATTTCACCATATATTCATTATTCTATATTGTTAATGTATATGTCTCCCTTGGAGGAAATATTTTATATTTATCAAAAAAACATTCTAATATTGTTATTAACATGAATTTCATGTAATAGTACCCCTTTTTATAAAATTTTTATATGAAATGATTGAAAAATTATATTTAACAAAATCCGTCAGTATTTATCTCTTTAATAGAAAATAAATTTCTTTAAAAGCATGTTTTCTAAAATTATTCAATTTTTTTTAAAATTATAAAAATTATTTATTAATTTTCTAATTTAAACATTTTTTATTTTATAAAAAATGTTTAAGGGGAATCTTCATGTCATTTTTCTGACATGACTCATTTGGATTTTATCAAAAAAATGTGAATGAAATATTTGTTTTAACGTGTAGGACATATATAATATTTACCACTTTTATGACCACTCAATGTTTTATATATCCCATTATAATTTCTAAAGGTTATTTTAAAATAATTTTATTTTCTAAATATATTCTGAAGTTAATTTTTTTATAAAATTCATAATGAAAATTATATTTTCCTCAAAAAGGTTTTTAATATAGTTTTTGGGGTATTAAAATTCATCAATGATATAAAAACTTTTTATTACATATGGTATACATGGGATATGTTTTTCTAAATAATACTTACTATTTATTAGGTTGTTTTATGTTTAGTTTGACTAGGATATACTACTTTTATTCCTATATTCAAATTATTAGAATGGTGTATGATTATGTTTTCTGATTAGGAAAAGTATTTAATTATTTTTTGGGGGTTTTGAAAATGAATTCTAATATTAAATAGTTTTCATCCATTTCATACAATGATTATATTTTACAAATAATGTGATGGTATGGTCCTTCTATAAAATCTTGATTCATCAGTAGGTCTTATTTTAAAAACTAATAATGGTTTTGGTCATTTCGGTACACATTAATGTAACATGTATTGGCCCAAGGCCTTGATGGTATGGTTAAGATGTCCAAAATTATTCATTCTAGAAATATGAGATTTTTTTCTTACATTCTATCTGAATACTCAATTAGTTATAATATCCTTTGTTATGTTTCACTATAATGTGCTTAATTTATATGAAATTGTTTGATCATCTCTTATTCATGTTATATTATACCAATTTAATTGATTGGATGTCATATGTTTTAGTTATTCAAATTATCATATTGATTATTATTATATATTCATTAAGGCCTACACTATATTCTTACAATTTCTGAGCATCTAATCTCACCAATTTCTCGTGTTTTATTTTTCCCTTTGATTCATGTAACTTTTTATTCGATTGATATACATGGATACACTATAGGGAAAAACTAAATTCTCATAGAATATACATTTAATTATTTTATGTTTTCAAATAAATGAAAATTTTATGTTTGTATAATTTTAACCAATAATACTAATCCATTCAGACCTTCAAGATATGATACCTTGTATCAAGTGTAAATGTATTAAAGTAATCACTGACTCTAGAATACTAGGGTAATATAATTGAAATATATAATAACATTTTGTATTTAATTTTTGTTATAGAAATATTATATTTTTAATGACTATGAATTATATATTTTTAAAATTTTATTAATCATTATTATTTATTCTATAATAATAAATTTTATATAGTTTTGTATTATATATTCATTTATGATTGATAGATAAATTATTAATAATATGTACTGATTGTAAAAAATGAATATAATATATATTATCATAGGTAATTTATTTAATTTGTGTATACATGATATATCATCATTCTGATACAATACCTATTTCTTTAAAACCAGAAAACTAAGCAAGAAGCTATGATAACTCACATTGTTGCTTATGAAACAAATAAAAAATAAAATTTTCATTGTATTAGGATCTATAATATGATTATATCAAATCCTACGACTTGAAGAAAATATAGCATTTCATTATGATATCATATATTAAAAATCCATGAAGAGTGACCCCACAACTTATATTATGAAAAGTTATATATTAAATTATGACATTACTTCCAACAACATAAAATATTAATTTTCTTCAAAAAACCAATATAAAAATATTTTGATTTAGTGATAAACCATGATCTGATACCATTGTTTAGTGTTAATAGGGAATATCATGTCTAACATGGTCGATAAAACCCATTTGATTTCATGATATATTATCATCGAACCAATATATCATGATAAAAAAATATTAATAGTTGTAAATATATTATAAAATGATCCATCTCTGTCGACCCCAATGGGGAAAATTTGATAAATATCACCATGTGAAAATAAATTCATTTATGCCTCTTTATGATGTATATTGACTACTAGAGTACTCATACACAGTGTTGAGATCCCTCGAGCTCAAATAGAGTTCTAACACATTATTGGTGAATATGAATGGAGAATGTTGAGGAATATAGAACATTAAATAAGATAATATTATTTCACACACCCATTAAGAGGGTCCTCATCCGTTATATATCATCCCTTAATTCATTGAAGGAGTTTTAGCATCAAAAATCCAATATGTGTTACCCATAATATATTCCCAATAGGATATATGAATGATTTAAAAATTCAAATGATTATTAAATTTTAAATAATTCATAAATAATGTTTCTTAATGATTCATATAAAAAAACATTTAAATTAAATTACAGTATTTCCAGGTTCGATAACCTATATCAAAATAGAATATTATGTTGTTAAAGAGGATTCTCTATTACTAATATGATACCAATAGATCTAAGCTGATCATATGAATCATATTCATATCCAGGCTAATAGAATAGACTAATAATAATATATATATGATCAATTTTAATACATTTATACCATTTTCCTACTTTGGTTCACTCCCCTTAAAATTCAATAGAGTGGTCTGGTGTAATTTTCTCAACCAATATTAATTTATACACCATATGATTGTACTATTTTTAATATCTTTTTTAAACCCCCCCTATAATAAAAATTTAGGTTTATGGGTGAGTTAGAGGGAGGTCACTCTTCTACTTTCTGATTACATTATAATTACTTCCTCGGTATTTCATGGGTTATTCCGGAATAGATGTATTGTTAGATCATTTTTTTATTGTTTCCTATTTTTTGTACTCTCCAAACCTGTCCGGACCAGCCTTCACCAAGATGAGATAAGGGACAATAGGTTTCTAGACCCTTCCTTCTTCAAGTTGAAGAAGAGATAATGACCCCCGAGACCTGCCTTCAATAGGTCCCGAATTGGAGAATAGCACCAAGGGTATAAAATCACACACACGATTGAAGGCATTACCGATTTTATTTAATAGGATTGGGAGATAAGATAGTAAATCCCAACAAAACAAAATGTGGAAGTATAGATAAAGCCAAAAAAAAACCATTCTCATATGAATGCTCCAAATGTAAATGATAAAAAAGTAAAAGAAAACCCCGCCAAAAAATACCAAAAAAATAAAAACAACAATGGTAACTATCCCTACATCTGAACTAGTACGACCCTGCACGATCCCTGAAATCCTATTAGTAACTTCAAAACAGTTTTAAATACGTAGGATGAGCATAAAAGTATACTCAGTAGGGAAAACCAAAAGATCTCGTGCACAAGTGGGGAGGCATTCTAATTCCCTATGAGAAAAGAGATAACAAAAGCACCTACTAAGGAAAAATTCCAACCCAAGCCTCACCAAGTCATGCTCCCCAAATAACGCAAGTCAAGAAATATAATAGTAATAACACATCGATGTTTGGGTACCCCACACCACTTCCCCACTAGTTATTGAAGACCTCTTACGCATCGAACCTCTCATGCCATTCTCACCGCAATCCCACTGCCACACCCCTCCCACACACACCTGGGCCACAACCACACATCCCACCCACAATCACCTAGGCCACAACAACCATGCGTAACCACACCCGAAAACACCTACTCCAGAACAACTACTTCCATGCCCGAAGACATTTGGGCCTCATCCCGATGAATCTTGGGAAACAACCTTCCCACACACACCTGTGAAACCTCCACAACTACCCTACCTAAAGAATCTTGGGCTATAATGGAACTCAGGAAATCACAGCCTGCCCGACGAGTCTTGGGATATTCAGGAAAGGTAGAATAAAAGGAGTTTAAAACCTGCCACTCATAGGAGTGTTTGGAAAAACACCCACCCCCATGAAATGGGGGTGTTCAGCACTAGCTGCTCAACTTTGGTGGGGCACGAATAAGAAACATAAGAACTAAAATTATAATATATATATATATAACAATCACTCTTCCCAAAATAGGAGTTCCAAAACCAACTTAAGAAAAAACACGCTAGTTTCTATTCATTCACAAGAAACACCGAACCCACGACCAAGTCACCACTCATCTCGAAAAACAATTCCCCCTTTGAGCCCATTCTTGTTTTCATGTTCATGTGATTCCATTTAAGTAAATTCTGCACTACTAGGCAGCTAACATAAATAACCACAAGCCAGAGAAAGAGAAACATCCAAACAACAATTAAAGCATTCACACTTGGTTCTCTTGTAAAGTCACAACAACAAAGGGATCCGTGAGATCCATCAAAGTACTAGAACCAAACCAAGCCTTGAGATACATCCCACAAGGCTTTAGATTCATAAAAAAAAATCACACCACAACAGAGGATCCCATCCTCATCCACATCACCTCATAAGAATCTAGCAGGAAAACACACCTACAACCCAACAGAGTAGAGGAACTTCTAGATTCAAGCATATTATTCACTAGGTTCATTATCTGTTTGTTAACTTGGGTGATCACACAAGGATGTTTGTTCACTGGACATTCATTTAATTATCCGAGTTTACGTGATTAAACAATTTCCCATGTTACAGTCATATAATCATGTAAATATACGGAAGCATAGAGGTTCATTAGTGCACAAAAAAATACCACCAATTGCCATGATTTTTAGTGGGCATGATCCGGTACAATTCACAACACATAATTAAGAATAAGAAATACAACAAAAACACCGATCACACATCCCTTCATTCTTTAAAAGTCCACTTGTTATCTTCATTAATGTTTGGTTTCATCCATCCCATAGAAAAAATAGAATATCCACCCCTCATGATACACGGTAAGAGAGACGAAGTAAAAAACCTACTTGGATGATCAAAGATCGATGTTTCTCTCCATGCGTTAAGAACTGGGGATGCCCAACTTGCAGGGTAGGAGCATCTGGGACTCCAATGATGAGCAGTAAGGGCTCCAGTACATGCGCACCACTTGCATCGGGAAGGGGGCTCCAAATTCTCCAAGGGAAGAATGAACCTTGCCAAGAAGAAGAAAAGGAGGAAAGCTAGTGTGATATAAATATGAGCACGGGCGTTACTGGATATCAGTATCTTTGGTGGTTTTAAAGGCAGATCGTAGTTTCACCACATGGTTGGGTGGTTACACACGACATGATTAATTGTTATTTAATAACTCTCATCGGGAATTGGTGGTAACAACTGCGACTTTAAGGGATTTTATGTAAATAATGGGAAAGATTACACGGACACAATGCTGGGTCTATCGAGGGTCTCCCCACTCTTAGGAATTTAAAAATTGATTATGGGGCTAAAAATGGCCTTGAACCTTCTCAAAAATGTTAAAAGGATTAAAAGTAGCGTTATGGGAAAAACTATGAAGAAAAACTCGGCAAGGCTGTGTGACACCGATATGTCGTACCAATTAGTGAAACACTGATCAATCGCACCAATCGGCGACAAACTGATCAGTCACACCAATCGGTGACACACCGATCGGTTGCACAGATTAGTGACACAACAATCGGTCGCACCGATTGGTGAAACGCTGATCGTGTCCCACCGATTGGTGAGACGCCGATCGGTGGCACCTATCACTGGAACACAGATCATGTCACACCAATCGTTCGCACCGATCGGTGACACACTGATCATGTCACGTCGATCTGTCGCACCGATCGTGTCACACCGATCGGTGAGACACCGATCATGTCATGCTGATCGGTTGCACTGATCAGTGACACGCTGTTCGGTCACACCGATCGGTCACACACCAAAATGACGTCCTACCACCGAGACTCCACCCATAGGATGTGGAAATTGGGAAAGGGAAGGACCATGGGGGGTCTCGGCCATTACACTAGATACCTCTTGAAATATTCTCGTCCCCAAGAATCAAAGCTAGGCATGAAGAGGAAAGAGGGGTCCAAAATCCCCTCCTCGAAAGATACCCCTCGGGGACAAACCACCCCCAAACAGCCACGCCAAACTCAAGGTCCATATTGTCCAGACACACAGTTCTGGGAGTTCCTTCTTCCATGTCAAGATACTATCCGCAATGGGTGGCACTGTCCCACCCGCACAGATATAATCACATCCACCTTAATGAATCTTGGTTAGGGATCATTTCCTCCCTTCCCCACATATCAAGACTTTTCATTACATTAGCAAGGTAGAGAAACAAACCACTCATGAACCAACAAGTTCAAGATTACATCACAATCAAGTACAAATGAAATAGAACAAAAATTAAAACAGCTCTGGGTATTGGGCGCACATATGTTCCTCCCATTCCCAGGTACTCTATTCGAGCCCACCATGCCTCCATAACACACGGACCAAGGGAATGGTCTGTCCACAGAGCACCTTCTCCCCACGATCCTCGATTCTCCGAGGTATTTCCACAAATGTCACGTCGGCCTTGATATCCAGACTTCCGTAGTCGAGGATGTGTGAATCATCGTGTAGATTCTGTCAGAGTTGAGACACAAGGAATACATCCCGCATTCTCAGTAGCGACGGTGGTAACGCTAACTGATAAGCCACTTCTCTGACCTGCCACAACACTTTTAATGGTCTGATGAACCTTGGAGAAAGCTTACTCCCCCTACCGATCCTTCGTTGTCCACACTGAGGGAGACCTTCCAGAATACATGGTCCTTGACCTCGAACACCAAGGGTATCCTCCTATTATCGGCATATGACTTCTACCAGTCCTGAGCCGCCTTCATCCTCTCTCGTATAAGCTGAACCTTCTTATTCGTGCTCTACACCACCTCCAGGCCAAGAACACCTACTTCCCCAACTTTGGTCCAACATACGAGTGAGCGACATGGCCTTCCATACAAAGCTGCGAATGGAGCCATGCCAATGGTAGTGTGATAGCTACTATTGTAGGAAAACTATACCAAATGCAAGTGTCGCACCCACGATCCCCCAGAGTCCAGAATACATGCCCGTAGAATATCCTCCATTGTATTGATGGTGCGCTATATCTTTCCATCTGTCTTGGGGTGGAAAGCAGTACTAAGACGTAGCTAGGTTCCAAAAGCTTGCTGTAATCCTCTCTAGACTCATGAGGTAAACCATGCATCCTTATACAAAACCATGGAAGTCATAACTCCATGAAACTGTACCACCTCATCCACGTACCTCTAGGCTCATACATCCACTTCACCCAACTCCATGATCTCCAGAATGTGAGCCGACTTCGTCAATCGGTCCACCACTACACAGATTGCATCACAACCTCCTAGAACCTTGGGTAGTCCAATGACAAAATCTATCGAGATGTCATCCCACTTCTACTCGAGGATATCTAAAGGTTGTAACAGACCGCCTGGAACACGATGTTCTGCCTACACCTGCTGACACACTAAGAACCAGGCCATGAACTCTTCCACCACGCGCTTTACCCCGGGCCACCAAAACTGACTCCTCAGACCCTAGTACTTCATGGAAACTACTGAATGCACTGATAGGGGTGAGTTGTTGAACTCATCAAGAACAGTCTTTCACATCATCTTCGGAACAAAGAACTTCTCTCTAAAAAGAATCTGATTCTAACCATCCTCCATCCACCCTTCCGGAGCATCACCATGGTTAACCTGGTCACACATTATTTCACTCTCTATGTCTCCCCACTAAGACTCCTCTACCTGCCATAGGATAGAGGATTTCACTATCATCTGAAATAGACAACCTCTACCACCATCATCCCTTACATCCAAGTGTAGGGAAACCAACCCCTCTATCTCCTTCCAAGCATCTGCCGACTCTCGAACCGCATCCTTCTGCGACTTCCTGCTCAAGGCATCATCCACCACATTCCCTTTTCCTGGGGTGTAGGAAATCTCAAAGTCATAGTCTTAAAGGAACTACATCCACCTTCACTACCGTATGTTCAGGTCCCTATGGGAGAATATATACTTCAAGATTTTGTGATCCATGAATACCACAAAGCGCTCCCTGATGAGGTAATGCCACCACAACCTTAGTGCGAACACTTCTGCCGCAAGCTCCAGATCTTGGGTGGAATAGTTACACTCATGGGGACACAACTATCTAGACCCATAAGAGATCACCCTTGTCATTTCATCAGCACACAACCGAGGCCTTGTCCTGAAGCATCACAGAACACCTCATACGCCGCCCCTTCTTCTTGAAACCTCAGCACTGGGGCACTAACCAAATTCTCCTTCAGATAGATGAAGGCTTCCGCGCACTACACATCCCATACGAAGGCCTGACCCTTCTTGGTCAAGGTTGTCAAAGGTTTTGCAACTCAGGAGAAGTTGGGAACGAACCTCTTGTAGTAACCTGCCAGACCTAGGAAACTATGAAATTCTTTCACACTCTTGGGTGATGCCCAAGAAACAACCGCCTCGACCTTCAATGGGTCAACCTCTATTCCCTGCTCTAACACCACATACCCAAGGATGTGCACTTCTCACTTCCAAAACTTGCACTTGGACAATTTCAAATAGAGTTGGTGCTATCGAAGGACCTCTAAAACCGTTCTCATGTGCTCAGCATGATCCTCCTCTGACATTGAGTAGATCAGGATGTCGTCAATAAACACGACTACGAACTAATCTAGGTATTCCCGGAAGATGGAGTTCATGA
The DNA here is from genome assembly GCA_963277665.1 of Viscum album. Lineage (NCBI taxonomy): Eukaryota > Viridiplantae > Streptophyta > Magnoliopsida > Santalales > Viscaceae > Viscum > Viscum album. The sequence goes on along the minus strand of OY728152.1, from coordinate 1,723,761,683 downwards.
GTCCCATGAACACATCTGGTGCATTCGTAACACCGAACGACATGACTACAGTCTCACAGTGTCCATACCTACACCTGAAGGCAGTATTTGAGATTTCACCCTCCTTCACCCTCATCTGGTGATATCCAGACCATAGATTGATCTTAGAGAACCAACCTACTCCCATTATCTGGTCAAAGAGATTGTCTATCCTTCGGAGAGGGTAAAAGTTCTTGACCATTACCTGATTCACTCTCTGGTAGTCTATGCACGGCCTGAGACCACCATCATCCTTCTTTGAGAACAAGACAGAAGCACCCCATTATGACGCACTTGGTCGAACAAAACCTTTATTCCTCAGATCGTCAATCTGAATCCGCAACTCCCGCAACTCAGATGGTTACATCCGGTTGGGAGACATCAAAATTGGATGGGCACCAGGTTGCAAGTCTATACTGAACTCAACATCACGTCGAGGGGGTAGAGTCTCCAACTCTTTAGGGAAGACATCCATGAATTTATTGATGATCCTCAAGGATTCCAGCATCTCTGTATCCACCGACTCCACTGACAGTTCAGCTAAAAAGGAAAGGAGGGGCTCCAGTCACCGGTTACCTTCCTGGTAACCCCGCTCAACGATGAAAGTCACACGTCGGCCACCAAAATATGAAAACAAGATCCTTCCTTAGAAGCAGTCGATAACAACAGATATATAGAATAGCTTGTCAATGCCTAGGATGACATCATATGGATGTATTTGCAATAGTAAAAGATCCCTGATTGACTGATGTGTCCCTATCATCATTCTACACCACCGACAAACATAAAACAAGTCAGTATGACCTCCGAATGGTGTACTCAACACCGGGGGCAGTAGAAGTCTCTCAGCATCTAGACCCAGAGCACGGGCCAGACTGGGTGCAACAAAGGAGTGCAAAGATCCTATATCGAACAAGACATAGAAAAGAGTACTAAACAAGAGGATCGTACCTTGAACGACTTCCGGCCCTGCTGGAGCTGATGACTCCGCGACGTGTAACTGCCCACGCCCAGCTCTCATGCCCCTCTGTTGTCAGACGCCTCCTGGACCGTGCCCTGGTTGAGGTCCCCATGGAGCGCGCTGAGGTAGGCCTCCTCCTGTGATGTTTACCCTTGGAGGAGCGGGAGCTCGCTATCCCTCCTGCTGCTACTAAAGGGGCTTGGCTGGAATCATATGAGGCTGGGTCGGGTGCTGCACATGCCAACCACCATTGTACTATACTTGTTCCGGGCACTGATTACAAAGGATCCCATGGCTGACACAAATGAAGATTCTCAGTCCAGGACCATAAAGGAAAGGGTGAGGACCAGGATATTGGAATTGGAAATGTTGTGGCCTACTCTATACTGGTCGAAACCTAGAGGGCCCTGATGCTGGAGGCCTGATACTGACGGCCTTCCCCTTCGACGAGCCTAACTTGAATCCATCTTCCTATACACCTCCCAGCGTGTGCATCCTCTCCACCACTTAATCCTTCTTCTGGACCTCCAAGTATGTCGGTAAGGTGAAGGGAGTAAAAGGATACTGAAGAGAAGGTTGAAGTGCCTCCTCCAAAAATCTCGCCCAAGACTCCTCATCTAGAAAGTGGTCTGGAGCAAAGCGGAGGAGGTCCTTGAACTTGATCCCCAACTCTCTCACTGACACGCTCCCCTGCTGGATGGAGAGTAGCTCCTGCCTCTTCTCAGCCGTCATCGTGGAAGAGAGGAATTCCGCCTGGAACTCCTTCTCGAAGTCATTCCATGTCTCCTCATCCTCCCTCTTCTCCCCAGGATAAAGCGTCCACCAATGACACGCTGCTCCCCGCATCTGGCTTACAGATAGAGGAACCGAGTATTCCCTCATAGCCCAGATCAAGTTGAAAGCAATCACCAGATCCTCTAGCTTTCTCTCTATCTCCATGTCTGAGGTGTTACCCTCTTACTTCCCAAGGGCCAGCCGCTGAAAGGCACGAAGCATCTTCTGCCACTGATCACCCTCCTCTCAGTCAGCCTTCTATCGATCTACCAAATCATCTTCCGAGGCCTCAATCACTCATAATAACCTTGGTCACGGCCTAAGTGCCATGGCTGCAAGGTAATCAAGGAATGCCTTAGCCTGAGTAGTGTATAAAATTGATTTTATATTTTATTCTACTTTTTATTCATTTGAAATCCCAATATACCAATGAAACAGAAGAACAAAAATCATTATGATGCATGTACCTTCCCTACGATCTCTACCCTGCAATCAGTGTAGCCTTACTTGGTCGTTCTGTAGGCCCAGATTCCTTTCATTATATCACCGGGGGGGGGGGGCTAAAATCCAAAGTCATAGTTGGTCTTCCCTGACCTATTTCACACACCACGATCACCCAAAACTGTTTCCCTACCATCCCATGAAATCTTCACTATGCCTAACCCCAGACTCCAACCTATCTCTCAGCCTCCGCCTGTGATACCATTCTTTCACAACCCGCCTTCACCAAGATGAGAGAAGGGACAATAGGTTGCCAGACCCTTCCTTTTTCAAGTTGAAGGAAAGAGAATGACCCCCTGATACCCGCCTTCAATAGGTCCAGATGTGGCTACTAGAACCAAGGGTATAGAATCACACACACGATAGAAGGCGTTACTCTTTTTATTTAATGGGATCGGGAGATAAGATAGTAAATCCCAACAACACCAAAAGTGTAAGTACAGGTAAAGCCAAAAAAACCATTCTCATATGCATGTTCCAAATGTAAATGATACAAAAGTAAAAGAAAACCCCTAAAAAGTACCAAAAGAACCAAAAAAAGAAACAACAACTATCCCAACGTCCAAACTAGTACGACCCTACACGATCCCTGATGTCCTCCTGGAATCCTGAAAATAGTTTTATATATGTAGGGTGAGCGTACAAGTATACACAACAGGGAAAACCAAAAGTTATCGTGCACGAGTGGGGAGGCATTACAATACCCCATGAGAAAAGATATAATAGAAACACCGAGCAAGGAAAACTGCCCACCCAAGCCTCACCAAGGAATTCTTCCCAAATAAAGCATGTTAATAAATATAATAGTAATAACACATCGATGTTTTGGTACCCCACGCCACTTCCCTAGTGGTTATTAACGACATCCTACCCATCGAACCTCTCCCGCCATTCTCACCACAGTCCCACTGCCACACCCCACCCACACACACCTATGACACAACCACACATCCCGCCCGAAAAAACCTGGGCCACAACAGCAACACATAACCACACTCGCAAACACCTCGTCCAGAACAACTACTGCCATTCCCAAAGACACCTGTGCCTCATCCCAAAGACACTTGGGAAAAAACCTGCCCACACACACCTAGGAAACCTACACAACTACCCTTCCTGATGAATATTGGGATATAATGGATGTTTGGCCATCACTACATGCCCGACGATTCTTGGGCTATTTGGGAAAGGGATCCGAAAAGGAGATAATAAAATGCCACTCATAGGAGTGTTTGGAAAAACACTGTCCCCCATGAAATGGGGGTGTTCGGAAATAGGTGCTCAAATTTGTTGGGGCCCAAATAAGAAACATAAGATCTATTATTATATAATATTTATAACAAGCACTCATTCTAACCTAGGAGTTCCAAAACCCACTTAAGCACAAACCCTGTCATTACTATTCATTCACAGGAAACACCAAACCCAAAAACATGTCACCAATCATCTCGGAAAACAATCCCCATTGAGCCCATTTTTTTTCATGTTCAAGTGATCCAATTTAAGTAAATTCTGCACTACTAGGAAATTAACAGGCATAAACAGAAGCCAGTGAAAGAGAAATATCCAAAAAACAATTTAAGCATTCACACCCGGTTCTCTTGTAAATTCACAACAACAAAGGGATCTGTGAGATCCCTCAAAGAACAAGAACCAAATCATGCCTCGAGATAAAGCCCCACATGGATTCAGATTCACAAACAACAATCTCACCACAATAGAGGATCTCATCCTCATCCACATCACATCATAATCTTCTAGAAGGAAAACACACCTACTACCAAACAGAGTAGAGAAACTTCCAGATTCAAGCATATTATTAATTAGGTTCTTATTTCTGTTAGATAATCCGGGTGATCACACAAGGATTGTTGTTCACTGGACGAGTTTACGTGATTATCCAAATTCCCATGTTACAGTCATTTAATCATGTAAATATCCGGAATCACAGAGGTTCATTAGTGCACAAGGAAAAACCACCAACAAACACGATTTTCTGTGGGCATGAGCCCGTACAATTCAAAACACATAATTAAGAATAATAAATACAATAGAAACACTGATCACACCCCCCCCTTCATTATTTAAAAGTCCAATTGTTATCTTCATTAATGTTTGGTTTCATCCACCCCGCAAAAACAATATCATACCCACCCCGCATGATACACCATAAGAGAGATGAATGAAAAACCCTACTTGGATGATCAAAGATCGAGGTTTCTCTCCACGATCCAAGAACTGGGGATGCGTAACTTGTAGGGGAGGAGTGTCTGAGACTCCAAGGAAGAGCAGTAAGGGATCCAGCACATGCACACCACTAGCCTCGGAAAGGGGAATCCAAACTCTCCAAGGGAAGAACCAACCCTGCCAAGAAGAAGAAAAGGAGGAAAGCTGGTGTGATAAAAATATGAGCTCGACGGTTACTGGATATCAAGATCTTCAGAGGTTTTAAAGGTGGATCATGGTTTCACCACACGGTTGGGTGGTTACACACGAAGGGATTAAATGTTTTTTAATAACTCTCATTGGGAATTGGTGGTAACATCTGTGACTTTAATGGATTTTATATAAACAGTGGGAAACATTACACGGACACAGAGTTGGGTCCGTCGAGGGTCTCCCCACTCGTAGGAATTTAATCGTTGATTATGGGGCTAAAAACGGCCCTGATCCTTTTAAAAAAGGTTTAAAAGGATTAAAAGTAGCGTTATGGGAAAAACTGTGAAGAAAAACTCGACAAGGCTATGTGACACCGATCGTGTCGCACCTATCGACGACACACCCATCGCTAGCACCGATCGATGACACGCCGATTGTGTCACACTGATTGGTGAGACACAGATCTGTGGCCCCAATCGGTGACACACCGATTGTGTCACCCCGATCGTGTCACACCGATCGGTGACACACCGATCCTGTCATGCTGAACGGTCGCACCGATCGGTGACACGCCTATCGTGGCACACCAATCGTGTTATAGCGATCATTGGCACCGATATGTGACACACCGATCATGTTACGCCGATTGATCGCACCGATCGGTGACACGCCGATCGGTCACACCGATCGGTCGCACCCCGAAATGATGTCCAACCACTGAGACACCACCCTTAGGAACCGAAAATTGGCAAAGGGATGGACCATAGGGGTCTTAGCCATTACAAAACCTATCCCCTACTAATACTAAAATATGAATGTAGTGTATATGGGGATTTTTATGGTTCAAAAAATTGAATCCAAAACACCAAAATTTTAGAATAATTTTGTAAAACAGAGATAAGTGAGACTATCATATGCCCATTAAGAATTTTCATGTCTTTTTTAAACCTTATAAATTACAAATAGATAATTCCATACTTCATGAAATAATAGATTACTTTAAAAAAATGTTTAGATTATTTTTAAGGGTTCACTATTAATTAATAAGAATTAGTGAGGCGTATTATTCCTATAATAATTGTTACATACAATCGAATTATATAATTTTAGGTGACCCCATTCCCTCTCTACAACTTTCAAAAAATAGTGTTATTCTCTACTATTTTATCATAAAATTAAATGATTTAATGTATATATGGTTTTTATTTAAATATTTATTAGTGTTTACATATTGAGTTATAGTGATACATTTATTTATGTATAATATATGAATACAAATGGATTTATTTATATCTCATCTAATTTATTATTTAACAGTGTTGAATAAAATCATTAAATATTAATTATTCCAAATTGGGTAACCATATGTTGTGATTGGATTTTGAAATAATTTTAATGAAGTTTTAGTGTGTGTTAGTAACTATTCATGGGTTCTAATACCTTATATGTTATATTATAAAATATTATTTTATTTTATAGGATTAAAATGGATTTCTTTATATTCATCATGTATATTTATTTAGTTGTAATTCCTTGTTTGGAAGCACCAATATGTTCCAATTTTTTTTTTAAATTATTGAAATTAATTTGTTTATATTATCTAATTATATGGGAATCATCTTATTAAAATATTTTTTTTATTTTATGATATATAGTGAATGGGTTTTGGTTGAAATGGGATTTTTCAGTTAATGGGGTTCAGGATTATGTATTGTTTGATTTCATTGACATCTTGATTTTATGTTAAATTTATTCAAAAAAACATGAGTAAAATGGGATAGAAGGGGACATAGATATATTTATCCACTAATTGGATTGGGGCCTGTACATCAGGCGAGTTCCCCTGATTGTGATTATATAATGAAATTTTTGTGAGCATGTGGACTAAAATCATTGTAAATGGCGTGGTTATAGTATTATTATTATATTTTAGGGCACCAAAGGTCAATTGAAACATGACATGATTATTTTATAGGTGTTTTTATTGCATGGAGTAGTTAAGTTATATAATTAATCATTTTGGAAGATAATAGTTGGGGTTTCTTAAATTACAAAAGTTATATTTTAATAACATCATTCTTCCAATAACTTTATTATATTTATAAAATTTTATATCATGCATTTATTATCATTTGAAAAACAATAATGATAGTTTTTATATTTATTTTATGGATAATAGAATACTTGGAGGTATCATGTTACGTTATATACTCACTCCTTATATCTACACAGTCGATGTTCTTGAAAATTGAAATTATATTCCATTTTCTATGTATAGGAATTTATTTCCATTTGATTTTAATTTTAATATTAACTAATATGTGGGTATATTATTACAATGGTATATGTGGAAATTCTCGTTCCATATGGAGTTAGAAGTGTTTCTCATTTTATTTATGTTGTGTTTTAGGTATTGGACACATATCCATTTCCTTTTTTTCAATTATATGTTATATATTATAAATATCACATATTTTTTCATTTTTCTGGTTAGATATTGGATTTATTTGTTATTCCATATCCATATTTTATTTATATTTAAAAATTAATATTTTATATGTCATGAGAAGTGAAGGAAATGGGTGAGTTGATTTTTGAATGAAAAAATCAAAATTTTATATTATTTATAATGATTAAATTGTTCATATTTTATATGTTTTATATTTTTCTATCATCTATCCGAATATTTTAATTAGGAACGCACCTATAGACTTGGATGTGCTGTTTAGGTATTTAGATGGAGAAATCATGTCTGTTATCCCTTTTTTTATTTCATTATTTTTGTCCCACTATCTTTTATAGATAATTTTTATAAAAAAACAACTACAAATTATAATGGAATTTGAACAGTCACCCTTATTTTGTTTTTGGAAATATGTTTTTATGTGATTATTAATTTTTTTTTGAATTGATGAAATCGAAGTGGAAATGTTATAATTAAACTTTTCTTATTTATATTATAATTTTCATCTTCTATGATTCCCATAAATACAATATATCATGTCCAAAAACTCATATTCCCAATTTTAATATTCCATGAATTCATTTTCTATTATCTATTAGGAATCAATAATAACTAGTTGATTAATGAAAAATGATTTTAATTAAAAATTACCATTGATTATAATCTCATGTAATGATATTGAAATAAAGTAATATATTTTATTCAATGTACTTGTTTATACTTATATACATATTTACATACACTATATATTTTATTATGTTATTAATTATACTTCATTTAATTTAATTTTCAAATTTTATATATAAAATGTTTCTAATTTTGAATTATATAATGGTTACACTTGTTGGATAATTTACCTTTCAACACATATTGTTGTTTCTATGACTGCGTATGTGTTTTTTGAATACTAGTAATAGAAATAACCCCAATATGATAGGTCTAAATTATAATGAAAATTTAAATTATTATTTAAATTATTATTTTAATATTATATACATGAATGCATGTATATAAAAACACACTGAAATAATTATAAAAATAAATATATCAATAAATCTAAATATTTTTGGTGCAAAAAATACAAATTTAGTAGGTAATGGACATGACCAATTATGATTAATTCTTATTGGAAAATTTATTAATCATTTTTATATAGAAAGGGTATTGAATTAAAATATAAATTAATAAATTCATGTTTTTAGGGTAACATTATAAATTTTTCCAAACCCCAAACTTGATTAATGTAATTATTATAAATTTATTAATTAATTATTTTTAAATAATTATAATATGATAAAATATATTTGTCTATTATAATTATTAAATAAATTTAATTTTGGAAGGATTTTTAATCAATATTCAAAATAAATACTTATTATTAATTCATTAACTCCAATATTTTAGTATTGTTAATTATATGTTCATAATTTTAAATTCATCAATTTTATAATTAAAAATTAATTATAAATTATCAAGTTATAATTGAATATATTAATATGTTACTATAGATAAACAAATACATAACTATTTAATTGGATATATCTAAGGTGATACTTTTATTAAAATAAATAACATTATAAATTGTTTATGGTTTTAAATAATTAAACAAACCACCATCCAAATACTCCAAATTTAATGAGTACCTGATTCATTATAATATCAATGTGTAAATTATGTGGAATAAATTGGAATTTGAAATTATTATATAAGGAAAATAATGATATATGATATTTTAAATAATGACTATTACTATTATTTTGAAGATCTCTGGGCAAATTTTAACTAAAAAAAAGAAATAATCAATAGTAAATTTGCATCATTAGATGATATTAAAAAGTTTTAGTTCAAATATCATTACTCCAAGTATGCTCATGTAGAAAATTCAGGTTCATATCTGAATTGTTGGCCTAAGAGCATGAAAAAATAAATGAGAAGCAACAAATAACATATATAATAACAATATAATATAGTTGTGGGAGTCAGCCTTGTGTATTGGACTTGACACTTGTCCCAGGTGAGGGAACTACAAAACCTCTTTAATTATACTACAAAATCTACTTCTTCTATCATCATATTATCTTTATGTAATTTTGGTCCCTTATTATATAATATAGATGTATTTTTTCATATATCGTTATAATTTAGTATAAATTTTTCACACATTCACATCATTCTTCTTATCGCATGTTAGGTAATTCAGAATTCAATCAAACACTAAGAACTCTCATTACCTACTACCTTTTAATTATTATTCAAATTAGTTTTTTCTATCTATATAATGATTTCTAGGTTTTTTTTACTCAGGTAATCAATACTCTACCATCTCTAGATCATAGGAGGAAATTATATCCTTTATATTCATTCATTCAACAGTCATGCCCTCATGGAAGTTACTCATGATTACCAATGTTTCCAACAAAATTGGCACACCATAATGTTTTTACAATGAATATTTATTTTGATATTGTTTGGGGCATGGAAAACCATTATGATTCATTTCTGGTTCTCATATTCCTCATATAATATGTAACATAATACAAATTCACTACCAACTAAATCCATTTCATCAGATGTCGCCGAAAATCATATTATATATTGGGGTTTATTGCAATTCACCCTACTACAATTTCATTGGGAGAAGAGGTTCTGAGAATATTTATAAATTATAAAATAATAAAAATAGTATATGGATACTACCAAATTTTGTTTAAAATCAGAACAAAAAAAAACTTCTTTGACATTTTCTATTCAACTTCCCACCAGTTGAACACACCAGCACCAAGGCGACGCACTATTGTTTTGTTTTAGAATCTAGATACGAAGAGTAACATTAATGTACTATGGGATTCACTAGATCACGTACTATATATTAGGAAAAGGAATTTAAGTTATATATAATTATTGAATTTTTATAATTGATATAGGGAATTGGATCTCATGAGAATTGGATTGTTTCTCAAGATTTCAAACACTATAAAATAAGAAGGTTCCAATAGAATGAATCTGCATTATTGGTATATATGAACTTTGGTTTTAACATTACTGGAGAACAATGGTAGATTAAAGATCATCACTACTAAAGGAAAATATGAACGAATATTTTGAAAGCTCCACTGAGGGGGGGGGGGGGAGATTTAGTGACATATGGTACGGTAAGGATGTGAATAATGTAGTGGAATACAATTATAGTGAAATTAGACAAAAAGTATTGTTGTTTCCATTAATGAGAAGTAAAATGGAATATATCCTGCTAAAAGAATCATCACACAGTCAAATAGTGATAGATTATCCACCATTATAGTTATGAGATTGGGCCAATGGTTATTCTAGACGAATGGAAACACTGATTGTGTGCAATGAATTATCACTCGAAACATGATGTAAATGAACCAAAGGTGGTGGTGCATCAATAGGGTAAGTACACATCCTAAAAATTTAATGGTTCGCATAGTTGAGAGAAAATATAATTAGAGGAAGATTTAATTTTAGGATTTCAAATTTTTATTATATTTGTTTGTGGCATATCCCATAGAATCTTATTTTCAATATTACTATATAGAATATTTAAAAGAATATGGGAAATTTATTGATAGGCATGTGAAGTGAGTTCACATTGTGAAGAAGCACAACAACTCATCCATTACTCAATTATGTAACATGATAATACCCAATGATCAAATGTTGGGTGGACTATTTGATATATTATATGGAATACATGTGAAAAAGGGATATAACCCGTTATTATTTCCAAGGACATCATAATGGACACTATCCATAGAGATTAAAATAGAGGAGAAATCATAACAGTGGGTATCTAGGTGTACAAGGAATATGACTGACGTATAAGTTCAATATATCATAAATCCATCTTATTCATCACCTTTTGAGGATTGTTATTTTCAATGCGGTGGTTGTGAAAGGTTTATGTGGGTTTGGAAGTGGGGGTGTGATTTTTATTAATGGGAATATTACATGGGATAATTGATACCATTGTGATAGGATTTGTTAGGAAAGATGGATTCGTTAAGAGGAGTAGAATAATGGGTGGTAATATTAGTTTGTTATTCCTCAAGATGGAGAGGGAGGATGATGATGTCAAATTGGAGAGAGTTTTAATGTTAATGGGGTAAAATATATATTGTGGTAACCTTCATTTGGTGATAGAATCATCTTTCAACATAGGCATGGGTGTTATAGATCCTCTCATGTTATGATAAAATATCTTATTATCAAATCATAATCATAATTTTTTTTAATTATATTACCTAATAATGTAATATAATATAATTAATGAGATTTACTATTTTAGGTGATAAAATTTGTTTCACATTAAACATAAATTTTTCAAGCCATCAAATTTTTTTCATTAGAGATTGATATTTCCAATTCTGTGAGGTTTGAATATTTTCAACTATTTTCTTATTACGTTAATAGTTTGTCCCCTAATATTCAGGATTTCATGAACTCCTTCAAAACAATTATTTTTCTAGAATTCTAGGGAGATTTTTTCAAACCTCTAGAAGAACCAACACTTACCAGTTAATCATCTACATTTCACTTAATGTATAGGTTTTCCATCATTACATTCCTACTATTTTTAGCCTGAAACAAGTGTTTTTTGATAATTATTTGATATAGTTATTACATGAAATTATCAAAAAAATTCATGAAATATTGATTGATTTACCATTATTTTTATTCATCCACAATTTTATGTATTTTTTCTTTTTTCATTCACTTCTATATGAGTCTTTTTTAGTGAAATAAACATTATATGCGTAGAGGATTGTGTTTTTTCAATAGGTATATAATGATGATTCTATACATGATATCATAACCTATTTTTCAGATATTTTTCCTTTTAATCAAATGGGATCAACCATGATGTTTTACATGGCTTCAAACAATTTCTCAATAGGTTTGGATTTTTCAAATCTTAAATGATATTTTTCACATTGATTTTGAAATGTAGTCATTTTAGGATGAGAGTGCACTTCTCGTATTCAAATTAACATAACCTATCTTCCCATTCACTCATCACATTATTTAATTGATCAGTTGGTTATATATTTAATTTATCAATGAATTATTTAGATCATTCACACCTATTGTTAATATGTCATGTTGGGAAGTCTTGATAGACATATAAAACATATGATGCATCCATAAGGAATAGAATACATTAGTAACAGGGTCCTGAAAAACATAATTCTCTTAAAATATTAATTTCAAAACATTAACTATTAAAAAATATCAATTATTAAAAAACAAGGAAATTTAATCTATTTCTATCACTAGATCCTTGAGTGTGTTTCATCTTCTAATATATTTTTGAAATGCATCCTCCACAACACCAGGTTCTTTCCCTATAGTTGAATATTACAAAAATATTTACCGAATAAATAAAATAATATATATATATATAAATGTATCATCTAAAACATTATTAATAAATTTTAATCCCGATTGTATAAATTTATAATTTTTCTCATCCCATATTGCTCTCCATTAAAAATTGACCCATCAAAAGGATATTTTTAGACATCGTTTATTGACAAGCATATACCATGATAATGATCAGAATTTCATATATATTATTTTATATTTCAATGTTTTCAGCCCACCAATTTCATATTATAATGGAAATTATCATCATTTTAGGTTTTGTTAAAAACATCTACATAATTATGAATGTGGCCTAATTTTGGAATTCTGATATATTAATATACGATTCATTTTTAGACTATTAATTCTTAGATAAAAATAGTTATTGAGAAATTCATTTTTTATTGTGTGACATAAGTTATGTGATATATTTATTTTAACGATATCCAAAAATGAATCTGTCTTCTAAAATCCAAAAATGAGCATGAATGTCAGTCCTTAGAATATATTCCCAGATTGTAATAAGTGAATAAATGAGAAATTATCACCAAATCTACATGCCCAATTGAGTTGAAATGTTTCTGGGTGTTTGAAAAAATTTCAAATAACAAATCATTAAAAAATGATTATGCAATATTTTTACATTATCAATGATATAATTCAATTTATTATGAGATCATGTAAATAAAAAATGACTATAAGGAAAAAATATTTTCATTAATTATTAAGAAATAGAATCATCTAAACATGTCCAAAAATGATGATATTTTATAGCCATAAGGGATAGAAATAAACAAATTACTTTTTATATTACCTTAATCTCGAATTGGATAATTTTATGTGAACAATGTGAAATATTTCATAGAATATAATAGAATCTAAAAATTATGTGCCTTCCATGGAAAAATTATTTTCCCTTTTCATTTATAGGTGTTGGCTATTAAATTTTATAATTTTGAGTATAATTATGGGTTATGATAGTATAATATTGTTTTTTATATCTATTATATTTCATTTCTTCTTACTATCATATTTAATGTTTATTTAATATTCTCTTGTAATTCCATCCTCTACTCTAAAAAATTATCTTCAGCCCTTGTTCAAGAAGTCATGTTTTCCATCTTGACTTTGTACACAACAATATTTAGCAATATTTGTTTTTGAATTTATGTTTCTGGGGATAAGAATTTAAATTTTAAATCTTTTCATCTACTATTTTTCTCATATTCACATTCATAAATATTCCTCTCCTTCAACATCATAATGTTTCTTTTGGGTTGGATACTATTTTTTGTTATGATGTGTTTGGAATATTCCCACATATAAAGTGATTGTGTGGGGTAATAAAAATTAAGGTGGGGGGCTGTGTTGTGTGATAGGGTTGTTCATATTTTTAAATACAATAGTGATAATTTTTTTGAATTATTATAGCATAGCCATGAAATACAATTAATTTTGGATTCTTTATGATTCACTATCTTCTTTATGATTCATTTTATATGCATTTTTCATATATATATATATATATCACTAAATTTATAACCCCTCCCCCACTATATTAATATAACAATTAAAATTATATTGGGTATTTAATTATTAGAGATATTAATAAAATTCAATTTCTATTAATTTACACCTAAAGATATCAACCATAGGGTGAAAACTATATTGAATTATTAGGTTTTAAACATCTATTAGTGAGCAATCCATGAAAAATAATACTCATTATACCAATTTTTCCATGTTCCATAAATGTTTGATCCCATTATTTTCCAATAATTTTTCTTTTCTTATTTTTCAAACTTATTCAAAATATCTTTCACCATCATAGTTGATATGTGAATTTTTGTTTTGGAAGGTGTAGAGGCATAATTCTTGACATGCGAATCTTGTTTAAGAATATCCAATTACACATGAACCATGTATTTTTGGAGGGAAAAATTATCTGATTCTAATTAATGTGTCACATGATTTCCGGAATACATAGTGGGGAAGGGTGAATCAGTGGTCATATATTTGTTTATAAATTATTCCCATTTTAATTCAATGTACTTGAATTTTTTAGTGTCAAACCTCTCATGCAAGTGTATCACAACCTGAACTAGATTATACAGTAAATTAATGTAACATAACAAAAGTATTAACAATTTTCATTACTTAAACATACACCTTGAATACATAGGTTATGCACCAAAATCAGTAATTCTCTAAAATAATAAAATATTATCAATTATAAATGTATTGTGATTCACAGACAAATTATAAGATTGAATTATCATTAATCTTCTATATTCTATTTTTACCCATGCCACATTACATACCTCTCATAAAAATTTATTTATCATCTTATAATTGGTCATATTAATTATTTTCTCAGAACATTAACAGTATATTTCATGACCTGGCCCATTCCAAGGAATGATCCACAACTAATCTATATCTCCACCATAGTTCATCAAATGGAGACAAGTGAAGATATTCATATCATAAATTGGAGTCATTTTCCTTTGTACCTATACATACTAACCCGACCATCTCAATGTATAAGTGCATAGGATTTATAATAATAAGATGAAATAACAAGAGTGTAAACCAGGAAAATGAAAACTCAATAGTGTAAAATAGTATGATAGTGCATCTAAAATGTAACAATAAAAAACTCAAACCCATTAGAAAATAGGTACCAAACTGAAAAAGAAGAAATTTAAAATACTAAGATTTCCCAACACCAGATCTTAAATATATGAACACCATACAAATTCCAGAACACCCATTATCCCTAAGCATGTCTGAAGTATTCATGAAACTATACATAATCTTCATAAGACAAGTCATGTTTTAAAAAATACTATTCATGGGTGAGTATATATGTTCATAGTAGGAAACCATGAACATTTTAGAGGATGGGGTAAGAGATAAAAAAGGAAATAAAGACAGTAGATAGTAAACATGATGAAAGATACAATAAAAGAGAATAGATCAACAAAAACCAATTAAGGGTGACCTCATCTAAACAAAATTTGATAAAAAAGGTGTTTATATGAATAGTTAATATTGTTCTTTTTACATATAGTAGTATATTAGACTCTTCCGTCCATGATATTCTAAAAACAAAACTCAAATGGATTATCCCACACTACTTTACATCCAATGGATTGAGTGTAACCAAATAAAAAGGTATAAATATAGATAAGTATGTATATTCTTTGTCAAAATAATCGAAAATGTGAGATAATTTGGATCTATATCCCATAGCTAATCACATGAATAACATTCTCCAATAGTTCAGAATATCTGTCCACAATGCCCAGCATCTCATGCGTCTACCCAAAAGTAATAATCCATGTAAATCCATGCCTTGTTACCATGACACAAATTTTAGGGGACACATTCTCTCAGTATAGGACATGTTACGTGGTAAACCAAGATGGTTCCACTCTGATAGACTATGGAGGACTGATTCTATTCATGGTTGAAGGGTTCTACTTTGGCGGTAGAGGACGCATGTCCAGCCAGCTAGAGGGTTCCACTATAGTCCTTCGGGACCCATGTCTATAATTTCTGGATGGTTCCACTATTGAAACCAATAGAGGACCCACTCCATGATTTTTCATGAGGGTTTCACACTAGGTGTTGGTAGAGGAGTAATTAACAATCCAGTTGGATGGTTCCACTCTAAAAGTTATCAAGGACCCATGACCATCTCGAATAGAGGGTTCCAATTGGGATTTCTGTAGAGTAGAGATTCGATATGTTGACAAGAGTTCTATACTCTAGGAGTCATTAGAGGAACCACTGGAAACCCTTATAAAGGGTTCCACTCTAATTTTCATTGAAGACCTATGCCCAGATCGACTGGATGGTTTCACTAGCGATGTCTGTAGAAGACCCTTGAACACATAGTATAAGGATTCCACTATAGAAGCCTCTGCTGATCCTGTGAGATCACTTCCATCATTGAGCATCACCTAACAAAACTCCCTTACTAGAACACTTTATATCATATCTCAAAATCCACAATGGTGGATACCATCATATTCTCTGCATAAGACAACATTGGATTGGATACTCATGGGCCAAAATCTGAGTCCAAACACCTGAGATACATAAGGTCAATGTTTCCTCAAAAGGATCAATGTAGTAAACTGTGTGTGAGGGGACCCACAAGATGTGTGGTCCCACTTTACCACCTCTCTATGTCACTGTCCAGCACACACCTCTCAAAACATGTAAATGTACATATCATTTTGGTGGACTACACAACGTTTCCAAACTATCAGGGATCAGTGTCGTGTCTTTCTGGCCATGTCTATGTACATTGGTACACGTCAGTGTACTTTGGTTCATGTCGATGTACTTTATTACATTTCCTTGTGCATTGGTACATGGTTGTGTTCTAGGATGTGTAATAACACACTGGGTTCTGCCAATTTAATCCATCACATGGCTCATCCATCTAGGGATGAGGTACATGTTGTGTAGGAGGGATACATGATAGGATATCCATATAGATTTTCGAACACCTTCCACCATATATAGGGGATACACTCCATGTTTTAACCATGATACATTATGTGTAGTAATGATTTTCCTCAATTTCCATATCTTCGATCCGTGAAAAAAATCAAGTATTTATGCTTCGAATCCAGCACAATCTATATCCTGTATTAGTGTATCTAGCGTCAACTATTGGATTTTTCCCCTATAGTGGCCAAAACCTCAAATATAGTTGAGATCCCTATGAACCAGAATTCACTACCCTACCATGCACACAACGATCCTTATGCATTTGAATTACGAATCTCATATCATCAAAAATATCATCCAAAAACTACAAGAATATTAGATCTCTTCTGAATTCATCGATGCGTCCCTCAATCATAAATCCATCATGATTTTGGGGGTCTGATTTAGCTCAGTGTAGCCCCACAATGTTGAACTAACACTATGTTGTCCAAATGGTGAATAAGACAAATAAATTTAGGGGTAAATGAACCTATCAAATTGATTTACCATTATAGATTAAGGGTTCTTGACCAAAGATCAGGAATAAGGATATTTGGGTTAGAAAACATTGAAATAATCAATTTAATAATTACTCAGGAATATGAAAAGGATGCAATGGGCCCAAAACAAGAAAGAGATCAATATGATTTATCAAATTTATAAAATATGGAATAAAACAAAAATTTATGGGTCCTACCTTGATATTGGATCATTCTTCATCGAATAATTTATTCACCAATTATCAAATATAATCATTGCATTAACTGTGTATCCATATGATCTAATCTAGCATTTTACCATCATCTAATTTGATTCTCGAATGTAATGATGAAGAAGAATATATCTATGTATCCCATGATTAGGAGTATAACCCTAGGAATATAACCCTTGTTTTATTATTATATAATTTTTTTCGAGGTTCAAATGAAGGAATAAATGAATCAATTAATACACTAAACATACCATCAACTATTGAGATGTCTGAACAACCCATTCCAACCAATTTTAGGTCTTTAATATAGTAAAAATTTCATTTTTTACTTAATTGTGATCTTGAATTTCTGATCTGATCTTCCATTTATGATTTATCAGTTTTCATTAAGAAACTATTCAAATTCACTATAAAATATATTTAATAATGTTATGTAATTAATTCAATAAAACAAATTCCTCGGCATCATATACCGTCTCAATGTCTATTTGTAAAAATATATTTCGAAATATTTGAAATCCATAAAAGGAATAAATTGGGTCTCTACATCATTCGATCCTTCAGTAATTTCATCCCAGAAAAAAGTAGACAAACAACTCAGGACACTGAGCTCCCATCTAGGTATCCCACTCCTAGGTACTCTCCTACACATTCTCATGCCACATCAACACACAAACCAAGGTGATGGTCCATCCACATAGGTTCCTCCAAATATTGATCCTTGATCACCCATATATTCTACGCAATGGTGGCTCCATCATTGATGTCTAGATCACTTGAGTCGATGGCGTGCATGGGGTTAGTCACTTTTCTCCACAGCTGCAACATGTGGAAGATTTCGTATGCTAACTCCATCTTTGGGGGTAGGGTGATGCGATAAGAAACAATTACAACCCTCTACACAATCTAAAATTACCTGATGAACCTCAGGGATAGGTTTCCTCCCAAGATGAACCTCTTTAATCCACTTCATGGGAAGACTCTAATGAAAACATGGTCTCTCTATTCAAACAATAAGAGTCAAAAATGATAATCTATGTTTGATTTATGTCTTTACTAGACCATCCATATATACTCGAGGATGAGGTTGACCTTCAACATCATCACCTGAACCATGTATGTACCAAAAAGAGATGTCTCACCAATCTCTATCCAATACAAGGGTGACCTACATATTCTACCTTACAAGGCCACAAAATTATCTCGGAAAATGGTATAGTGGTAGCCATTTTGTGTATGAAAACTCTAATAAGTGAAAGTGATCCTCCCAATTCCTGCTGATGTCTAACACGAATGTCCATAGAATATATTACAACACCAAGATAGTGTGCATGGACTACCCATAAAAATGGGGGTGAATGGATGTACTCATTCTCATTTGGCTCCCAAATGCCTCCTACAACCCTCTCCACAACTATGATGCAAACCAACATCACAATCAGTTACAATGGAAGAAGTCACCCTATGAAGGAGAATGATATCACACAAGTACAACTAACCTAAACATTCCACCAAATTATAGTGTGTGAAAGCAAGGAAGTGTGACAAATTCCTCATTCATGGAACTGTCTCCTTAATGGAATCATATCCCTTTATTATACCCAAAATACTTACCACATAGTATAAGGATATGTCATCCAACTTCCAGTTTGGGATCTCATGGGGATCCAACTAACATGCCCAATCTTGGTGATTATCCTTCACTCGCTGATAAGTGAGGCACTAAGAAATTTACTCAACTACACTCTATATATTGAAAGACCACCAAAACAGCTATTTAATATCTCTATACATCTTCTTAGTATAGGGATGTAGTGCTAGGGGAGAAGTGTGGAACTCTCTTATCACCTCCTCCCACATCTTGATTGGAAGCACTATCCATATCTTGAAAAAGATGATGTAATTATATCCTTGACAATATCCCTTTGGTGAGTCTCTCTTGGATATATTGTCTTGTAACACCTTACAGTTGATTTCTCCCAACTATGACTTTCTCACACACTTGAGAACCAAATAAGTCAACACCATTGACTATAGAAAAGATGCACTTTACTGGTCCACCAAGGCGAGCTACAAAATATCAAATAGATCTGAACCCTCCTTCTTTATGTGGCCTTGGGACTTCCTAATAATGGATCATATACTACATTTCCATTTTATAAGTATTGACTATCTCAAATTCATAGTTTTTTTGGAACTCCAACCAGCACCTATATCTTTGATTCAGGTGACCATAAATGGTGATGTACTTGAGAAATTGATGGTATGATTATAACACAAATACTCCACCCAAAAAAGTGAATATACATCCTCAAGTAGAAGACTATATATTGTAGCTCTAGGTCATTAGTTTCATAGTTATTATTGTGGAACCTCAATTTCTTCGACTCGTATACTATTACCTCCCATGTTAGCATCAACACACATCAGATCCCTACTCACGAGGAATCACAATAAACCACATAATCCATGCCATACTTTGGTTGTCTAAACACAAGAGAAATCATCAACATTAGCCTCAACTCCTCAGAGACCCTCCAGAAGAACTTAGTCAAGGAAAAAAGATACAGTTTCCTTGTCAGTGCGATGAAAGGGGACATAATTCTAGAGATGTATTCCAAAAAACTCATGTAGTTCCCTTTAAATCACAGAAATATCATCACCTTTGATACACTCTTGGTTGGATCCCAATAAAACACACATTAATCTTCACAAGGTCCATGTCTTGACCAAACTAAAAAATGGAATTCCTTAGAAATTGATTCTATTGAATCTATAATTGGAGATTCATGATTTTCCCATAATAATGGTTCTCTCAAAGAAAATATAGAACCATCCTCAAGTACTCATCATACTCCACCTCTGATTCGAAGTATATGAGTACATATCAAATGAAGAAATCCACAAACTAGTCCATTTACATTTAGAAGAGCTGGTTCATCAATTCCATGAACACAACAGTGGGATTCTTCAGACCAAAGGAAATCAATAGAAACTTATAGTGTTTTTAGCCCCATAGAAACTCCTTCTTTGGAATATCATACTCAAGATCACTCAAATGGTAGTATCCAAAGTGGATATTGAACATAGAGAACCATATCAAACCTTGAAATGAGTAAAAAAGTTCTTCACTACTAGGAATTGGGAACTTATTATTTATCGTGGCCTGGTTCGAGTGATGATAATTCATATAAATCAATATTTTCATGTCCTCCTTTTCCAGAAACACAACTAGAGATACCAAGGGGGGCACACTGGGTCTTATTGAACCCTTATCTCATTGGTCCTACAACTACATATAAAGCTCCCATAGCTTTGTAGGGTCAATATGATATTCCACAGAAGATATCAAAGAGGTCCAACTCTACATGTTGATGTAAAACTTTATCCCGCACCTATGAGGTAGTCCCAGAATAATCTCAAGGAAGATGTACGTAAAATCCTCTAGGTCTAAATGAATTCAGATTCATGAAGAGCCCACTAAAAAAAATCTATACCAATAACTGATAGGTTAAGGGTTTCAACATCCTTATTACAAAATCCATTCCCCCCATAGCTATATCTCTATTGCCAGAAAATGAGAATTTTAACCCATCATTGAGAAGTAATATGACATTTCTACAGTGACAATAAATCTAGGCTTGGCCATGGAAAATCAATCCATTCACATGATGACTTCATTCAGTTACATAGTGATGACCAAAATGTACCATGTAAAACTATATTCACAAATAAATATCTCGTACTTATGTTAGAAAAAATATACATAGAAATAATTTCATCTATGATCCTCAAGATGATGCTACAGGGATAGAGTCTCAACTAGGAGCTATATAACTAACACTAGAAGAATAGATTTGATGGAATGATTTGAACATATGTATAATAATACCAAGACAAGGTTATAAAAAACACATATCATACTTCTAATCTACTCATCTTATTTTGGGAAAAAAGCCTCCATATCCTGAAGATGTACATGGGCCAAGCTACTTGCTCCCTGATCATGAGACGGGCCTCCTAGTGGTGGTGGTGGTAGAATGAAATCATAATTTCATCCACCACCCATAGCTCATCTGAATCCATTACTAGATCTTCCTCCCACAGACCATAATATCCTCATTTATGATATCCCTGATAAAGGCACCACCACGTCTGTAACGTTCAATCAGCTATCATCCTGTGATCCTTGGTATGTTGGGTTTGGAAGCCATGCACTAGGTGATGTTACATATCACAAGAATAGCAGTGAAATTCATCTCGATTCCATGGATTGATGAACTATCCCTATATTGAAATACCACATTCCTGATTCTGTTTGTGAAAGAACCTCTAGTGCCGAGATCTTGCCGACAAGAGCCTTCTAGCTACTTCATACGACTCCACTATATGAAGCTTAGTTTTATCTCCATCTATCGGAATACCATCTAATAGAATGATCTTGGTCAATAGTTCCCTATCAATCACTTTGGAATAGGTGGGGATAAAAATGGTCACCACTCTAGAATGAATTACTTTCTAAGAGTCCCCCACAATATTTTGTGATCGAATGTAGCCATCAAAGTTCATTTTAAGGGAATACTGGGTAAGGACTATGACCCAAACTGTGTACTCTTCCACCATAATCCCTCCCTAGTGTATCTCTAGAAGCTCTTGAATCTAAAATGAGAAAAAAAGGAGGTGTGGTACTCCTCACGGAATAGTTTCTTGAAGTTGGGGCATGATAGTGTCAAATCATGATGCATCTATTCAACAAGTCCCCACCAATGCCCAACTACTATGTGTATATATATATCTTCCAACATGACCACTTGATCTTTCCAAGTCTGAATTAGTATGAATATATGGACCAATGAATCTATCTATTCATACAATGATGATTATCTGACTATCCATATAACATTAGTATCCCCTTGAACCGGAACTAATAAAGTGGGATTAGGCTACACACATCCTCATCCTACTATGCTAGAATGATCTACTTCTCGACCGGTGGAGGTGCATCCACATTACAACCAGGAGGAATAATATCACAAGATGGACTGTAAACTGAGACCTCATCACTCATCTGTTAATCATCACCATTCAGAATTTTTGTCCTAGTTTCTTGTCATTTTTAATGAATCCTTATATTTATCAAGACGTACCACATTCAAATGATCATATATATATACATACATAAAATAAAATGGGGGAGATGACCCAATAATGGAAATCCAAGACACAATCTTATATGATGTAAGGACTATTCATCCCTAAACCCAATTTCTTGTTATGCCAAGTTGATAAGCAGGATGTCAAGGTCCTACTAAATGGACACATCAGCTACCTGCACTATCATCGGATTCTAAGTCCTGAGATATGGACTTCAAAAACATTAACACTATTTTCTAAAATCCCAATGGAATCAACGTAAAGGGAATACTCTAAAAACAGCCCAAGGAATGAGTAGGTTTGTTACCAATATTTCACGACCTAACCTATGGAAGGGATTTGACCATAAGTACCCGTATCCCACTATAACACCCCACGATTTCATAGTATGTTATTTTTTCAATGTAATTCAATAACTTTCACTACATAAAACACCGAGTTCGAGCATAACAGGACTTACTAAACCAACTGTTCAAAAAGCGGTTATGAATAGTATTAACTGAATTTGGAATTTTATATAATTAGTAAAATTTTATAATCCATATTATGTGTTTCTTAGACATTATATAAGAACAAATTCATTTTTTTAGATAAAAGAAGTACTATTAAAAAAATACCATTTTACTGCCATTTAATAGAGAACCATTTTTAAAACCAAAATTTGACACCATTATATATTAAATTTAATGAAATTATATTATTCTTTATAATAGGGACATAAAAATATTGTTTCGATTTATTTTTGGAATTTTTCTGATAAGTTTCATATATTGATGAAAAGTGAAAAATACTAAATTTTAATTATAAACAACTTTTCTAATCAAAATAATTTATAGTGTTAAATTAGACTTTTAAGTGGTTTTATGGGATAATTAGATTATATTTTTTCCATTTAATCTAATTTATGTCATTAGATGTAGTTTTTCTTTTAAAAAGAACATAAAAAAGTGTTAATCTTTTGAAAGTTATTATTTCTTAAAAACACACTTTTTGTTTTGACAGCGGGAATTATTTTTAAATTAATTTCTGACACTTATTTGTTTTGAATTTAGAAAAATGGATTCCATATTTAGAATCATGAGGTCCTAATTGTGTAAATAGGTATCTTTTATTTTTAGACATTTTGAATAATTACTTCGGTAAATATTTTATTTACCATGATTAAAGGGTAAATATAAGAAATAAGGGTAAAATATAATATTATAATAATATTAAATTACCCTAACATGTGTCTTAATTCTATTGGCAGATACATACCCGACCATGGAAATCCATGGGTTGAATTTGGGACCCCATGGATCCACATGGGAGTAATAATGACATTTTATAGTAACAAATTTAATTTAAAGACAAAAATGACATAAAAATATATCTTTTAGTAAATAATTTTTTTTACATGGGGTTATATAGGTTATATTTTAGACTATAAATATTTTTTGGAAATCAAAAAATATTTACAACATCATGGTATTTCTTTATAATTTTTCAACATCAAATAGATTAAATTATTTATTACACAATAATGATGCAATATTCACTTCATTAATAAATGATCTAAATAAATAAGATTATAAATATTAAAACAAAATCCAAAACCATTCCAATTCGTATTAGATTATTTTATTTCTACCATGATTCATATGAACTTTTTTATTAATGAATAGTTGACCTTTTGAAACTGAAGATGAGGTTATAATAAAATAATTTTTTCAAACTTCTCTAAAGAGCCCCTCCTCTCCCTTATAAAACTCCCTCACTTCCAACCCATTTATCACACTTCTCAAGCCTTTGGATCGCAAAAACTCTACCCAAATATCCTCCCAACATCCCTAAATTCATTCTGGATGCCTTATGATAGTCAGAAAGCCAATCTAAGGATCACTTTTGATCATATCAAAATCAAGAACCCAAAGAAGAGGTAATAATTAAACCTCCCTATTTCAAGTTCTTTCTTCTTCCACTTCCTCTTTCTTTAATGTTTATATTATAAAATAAAAACTCCAGTATCTTATATATAATGTTATGTTTATTATAAATACGGTACACAAATATTCATAATTATATCCATCCTATAAATTACAATGTCATCATACGTGCGTACGTACGACTTACCGTCTCCTGGTCGTGGTGTAGTTGTTATTCAATACACTGTTTTTTGGATGAGTATAATAATGATGTACAATTAATTTAAATAATAAATATAACATGCTTATGATTCTAATTATATTATGTACCATCAATTTACATAATATTTTAATATCAAAATAATGATTTTTCTGCTCGTGCATACGTACAGATTACCTTTTCCATGAACGTGATGAGATTCATTTCCACGTTCACCATTCAACAATGATTATAAAAATATATATTATTAATAAGTATGTAATATATGACATAATAATGATACTCTAAATATATATATATATATATATCTGTGTGTGTGTGTGTGTGTGTATTTACATTCTTCTCATTCACTTATTCCATTCAATACGATATGAAACCAAAAACAACGTTTATGCGTACGTACAACCTACCTTCTCCATAAATGGTGTTTTCAATTTCACATATCTATCAATTATACATATTTATATTATAAATATATATGATATATAAATCATGTTTTATAATCTGAAGGTATTTAAATTATGATCTAAATGATACGATCAAGAATAAGAAGTTAAAATATGTACGATAAAGAAAGCTATTATTAACCCAAATTTTAATTTAACATTGAAATAAATATTAAATGGGTAGTATAAAATCATAAATGAATCATGTATGATATAATAAATATTAATATGGTTCTTTTATAATCAAATAACATATAATTGTCATTATAGAGGAGGTTAAACGTACCCTCAACCAAAATAAAGTGCAAGGTAAGGGGTTTTAATCTCACTCATTATTCCCGTGAGATTCATGATATATTGACACTATTTCCTTTTATATGGTGTATGTAATTCCTATAATTTTATTCTTTGAATAATAAACTTTAATTTATGTGTATTTACATCTTCATTGTATGATACTTCTTTTATGGGGTGTATGTTTCATAAGTTACAAAATTGGTAAGGGTGAATTCCTCAATCTCATTATTATCCGAGATTGTTTATGTCTATGTATCTACTGGGACATATTTATTATCCATGTCCATGTTTCATGAAAGAGTTTTCAAATGGATTCCTTTTAAAGGAATTTTATTACTAAAACATCATTTTTAATGTTTTATATATTTATTTTTCTTAATCATTCTCATTAATGTCCATGTTTTCGAAATGGTTTTTAAGGATTTATTTATATGGACATGATGGTTTTTAAAATATTGATTCCTTTCAAAAGATTCAAAGTGGTATGGGTCACTTTAATTGAAAAATTTATTTAAATTTATTTCTTTCTAAATTTTGTGACTTTTAAATGTTTTTATGAAAAAGGTATATTTCTATCAAAGAGTTTTACAAATACATTTCATATATATCAACATCCCTTGATAGATTTTAAACTTGTTTGAAGTTGATTTATTATGATAAAAATATTACATATTGTATTGAAGGTTTTGTGGTATGTTTGAATGTGGATGTGTTATTTGTACACCATTCATAGTTTTTGGATAATTTATTGACATTCCATATGCTAGTTTTAATACGAATTTTTATGTTATGTTTAAACCTTTTCATATGAGGAATGCATTGGACATAGTATGTGACCGGTGGATCCCGCTATAGCTCCTCAATGCATCGGTAGGAATCATGAGACAAAGTAGTGTCTTGGCACAAGGCCTTGAGAAAATATTTTTTGTAGTCTTGGCATAAGGGCTTAGATATGTGGTTATTAAAGTCTGGAATTATGCATTCCATCATTATGAAAGTGGCTATTGATATTCCAATTGATTATTCGACCAGGATAATATCCATGTGAGTAAGTAAATGTAATTATTTTGATTTCACATTTTTTATATTATACTGAAGTTAAATTTTAAAATGATTTTGTTTTATTCTTATACATTGCATTAAATGTTTATTCTTATTTATGAATGTTTCTGCTAAATTGATATCTGTACTAAGCATCATAGCTCACCCCTTCGAACGTTTTATTTTTCCCAGGATGCGAAGAAGTTAATTTTGAGTGACTTTCAGGCGTAATCTAGGAGGTATGTATGTTTCTAATGGAATTAATTAGGGTTGTATTTATTTTCAAGTTGTACATTTGAACTTATGCATGAATATTGTTTCCAATAATACTAAACTGATCTGTCTTTCAGGACATGATTTCCTTGTGATCATGCCAATGTTACGTAATAATGCACCAACTCTGGTTAACTTGGGTCGGGGCATTACACCCACCGTCATATGCTAGGGGGTTGTGACAAGAACTAAGAGTCATATCCTAGAAAATAATCCATTTCCTAATTACTTATATGCACTCCCGAACCATATCTATTTATATGTTTAAAGGAATAACATTAAATTATGAAACACGTAGAAATTGAACCAAGATTTCAATACCTCTACAGTGTAAAAGATTTCGATTGTGAAATATGAAAAGTCATGAGAAGAAATACATACCCATCCAATAATATGTCTCAAACTAAAAAAATAGAAAAGTAAACTACTAAGAGAGACCATCTCTTGATCTATAATCTATGACCATCATAGACGGTCTATATCACCCATGTATCCCAAAGCACCCCTGAAGACATCATCAACCAATCCACCATCGGTATAATATATGTCTTATGCGGGATCATCTCATGTTGGGGTGAGTATATACATACTTGGTAGGACGACCCAAATATTTAAAGGGGAGAAGTAAGAGATAAAATAGGAAAGAAAAATAATTGACAGTACACATTATTCTAGATAAAGTGAAGGAGAAGAGCTCAACCCAAACCATGAGAGAGTAACCTCATCCAAACACAAGGGACTCAACATGATGTGTATATGAATTGCACATCGAGTATTTTCTAACTACAATAGGAAGGTATAATCATCTAACCATGAGAAACTAATCATAGAAAACATGTGGCATAACCCATTTGTAGTTTCATACCATGGATGGGGAGTATCAAAACCCAATGTTATGGATATAGATGAATTTATAAATGATAATTCAAAAGAACCCCAATTAATAAATAAATGGGATCTTCATCTAAGAGCTCATCCCCATAAAAGTAGTCACCAATATTTCAAAAAGTCCATAAATGATTTCCAACATCTCACACATCATCCTCTATGTGAGATTATATGTCCATACATACATCATCACTATGATGTGCAGTCGAGGGGAAACATTCTCTAGGTAGAGGAAATATTCCCTATAAAAACATGAGGGAACTACTCAAGTAGTAGATGGAGAACCTATGTCCTACCTGAGATGAAGGTTACACTCTTGTGGTAGAGTATTCATGATCATCCCAGCTGGAGGGTTCCACGGTAGTCATCTAGGACCTATACCCATCTCTACTAAAGTGTTCCACTCGCGATTTCTATAGTGGAACCATGCCATAAGATTCCAGATGGGTTCCAATATTCATATTTGTAGAGGACCCTTTTCCAACCCAGTTTGAGGGTTCCAATCAAAAAGCCATTGAGGGCCCATTCCTAGATAGACTAAGGGGTTCAACTTGGTAAGACTATAGAGGAGCCATTCCCAATGCTAATAGGAGAGGTCCCCAATAAAAGTTAGTAGGGGACCCATTCCCAAACTTAATTGGGGGTTTATCTATAAACTTCACTAAGGACCCATGGCTAGTTCAACTAGAGGGTTCCACTAGGTAATTATATTGAGGACCCATTCCCTTCCAAATAAAAGGGTTCCACTCTAGATGTCTCTGGTGATCTTGCGTGATCACTACCATCATCAAGCATCTCTTAACCAAAAAATGTGTCCATTTCACATCACATAATATCTATAAATATATAGTAGTGGGAACTATCCAATTATTTTTGAAAAACACTAAGGATTGGCTACTCATAGTCCAAAATATGAGTCCAAATGAAGGAGGTATGGAAGGACAAAATTTCCACATAATGATCCATGAAAATACTCAACTTATCAGGGGACGCACAAGATGTGTGGTCCCACTTCACTACCTTCCTCTGTCCCTGACTAGTAAACACATCTCAGCCAATTTTGAAGTACACTCCATGTAAGTGGATTATATGGTGTGTCCAAACTATCCGGGACTAGGTCGTGTCATTATTGTCGTGTCTATGTACATTCACACAAGGTTGTGTACATTATCATGTGCTAGTGTACATTGGTACATGACCATGTGACTGACCGTGTAATTTTATATAGTATTCTTCCTGTGTGATCCATTACATGTCTCTTCCATCCAGGGATTAGGAAGACAATGTGTTGGCAGGCTACACACTATTCAATCCTTATTGATTTTTGAAACCCTACTCTTCACATCCAGGGGGATACAAAGCATGTGTTCAACGTGATACATGTTTTATAGTCATGATTTTTTACAATCTAATATCTATGAACCTCATCACAAATATGGCCTCACATCTTTGATTCTAGACCTATATCTTCCAAAGAGTAGTGTATTTTTCATTTGTTGATTGTTTGCAGCCCTTGGTGGACAAAAATTCTTATCCGATTGAAATACGTACAAACCTGTATGTGCTTCTCAAACCATACATTCCTAAATCATTAATATATTAATTTTTTTAATATAGAATCTTCAAAAATATCATCCATAATATGAAACCATCATAGATATTTTCATGATTCATCGATACATCCCTTCCTCACAAATCTATTGTTATTATAGGGGTCTGATCAGGTTGGTTGCTACCCAACAATGTTGAACCTAGACCATGAGGTCCAAATGGTGAATAATGTGAAATAATTCAGGGTTAAATACACAATAAAAATGATTTACCCATTTTATGTTAGGTTTAAATTTCCAATGACCTGTAATGATGATATTGGTGTTAGAAAACAATCAAATAATCAATTTATTTGATACATTAGTGCATGAAAAGGATGCAATTACTATAGATCCATGAAATAAATCAATCCTATTAATCAATTTAATCAATGTGGGTGTAAAATAGAATTATAAAAGTAATAAATATTAATTTGATCATTCTTCATCGAAGAATGACCTCACCAATGATCATAAGAAATCATCTTTTTCATTGTGCCCTGATCTTTTACAATCCTGTGTTTCTATGAACTATTATTTAATTTTACAATATAAGGAGTAAGTAGACGATCTTGGTAGATATCCGTATTATGAGTACAACACTAAAAATATTTCCATTGAAGTATTTTTATTCAATTACAATTTAGATTAAAATTAATGAGTGAATTATTTAATTAATTAATCCACTAAATGTACCACCAACGTGATAGATTAATGAACTCACCTTGCCAAAATATTTTAGATCTCATCTTAGTTAAAAGATAAATTTAAATCTTATATATGGTAAGAAATTTATGATACAACCATAATTTTTACAAGTTATACAATTTTCATTATGAAACTATGCACTAAAAATATTAAATACTATTAATATTTTAATGAAATTACTTTCTATAAAACCAGGACTCCTAATCTCACATCGTATCAACTAATAACTCCAAAAATATATTTAGGAATATTATAATTTACTTAAATTAAAACAACATGTCTCTACATTCATCTTGTTATCACCTTGAACTCATTTTTTCACACGAGTTATATGGAATCACACCATATATATTAAAGTGTTCCATTTTTTACTTCCTTGAATTCAATTCGATCACCTAAATCGAATCTGATGTGAAATCATCAATAGATCATTAAATATTCAACTCACAATATAATACTCAATTTCCAAAAAAACCTTGAAGATACAGACATTGTATCTTGGTATCCACTTGAATCTCATCTTCAAAGCTCTATAAAAAATATGCTCACCTGGCTTTCTCAGTCCCCTCAGAAAACATATACCAAATTATATATATTTTTCATTATGCCCAAGAATAGAGTTTCATAACTATTCACTAATATATAACATAGGGAATATATGAATTTCCTTACTCACTCATGTATCCTACTATCAGTTTCAATAGATTCTCTTTATTATTATTTATGTGATTTAGTTCTGTCAGCTTTATAGTTCATTATCACATTAGTCAACCTTAGTTTATGTTTCATTATTTTATCCTTTCATCTCCCTAATCAACACAAAAATTCATGTACATTAGTGGCCTTATTAAAGTCACTATTCATTTTTCAATATTTCAAAAATAGTATTTATGCGACCAAAGAGGCCTCATAGAAAAAATAACCAATATTGATTATTGAATATATGTTTAATTGATTTTATATTAACATAAAATCCATGTCAATGAGTATTATATGAATACTCTCATTTACTGTATCCCCTTATTGAAACATGTCCCACAATATCATCATAATATATCTATTATAGGGATGCCATCATCTACACAATAGAATCCGTTAAATCTATATTCAAAAACATTATAGATATATAAAAATATGCACCATACATATGATATGTGTGGAACTCATAATGTAGAAATATATTTTCTATAACAAGAATATTATTAGTTAATCTAAAATTTTTACACTGTGGAAACCCATATTCATTCTCAATATTTATTTATTTGGATAATTCCCAATATTTTATCTTAGCTCCTAATGATCACTCAAACAACCTCAGATTAAAAGGAAGTAGTTTATGATGAAAATAAACTCAAGGTTTGATGGTTATTTATCTGAGTTATTCATGAAATCATGATAATTAAAATTTCATCATCAAAGGATACATGCATTGGTTCTACTCATTTATTTCAAACCTGATTATAGATTTTTAATACAATGATATAAGATATTCGTTGAACCCATAATATTTTATTCTTCATGAAACTAGAACATGTTTTACCACCTCTAAGAATTAAACCATCATGTTGATCATCGTACACTCCCTTATCAAATTCACCTCATGGAAGGCTAACATGACATCCATTTAAAATATCTTATATCATATTTGATAAATGACAACTAGAAACAACATTACCTTTTTTATGGTAAACTAAATGAATAATTGAGTATATTTTAAAAACAACGTAGATACTATAGTTGAGAAGGAAGAAGGTGTATGATAGAGAGAGAGATAGGGGAACACTCGAGAGGTTCCTCACTACCTCACCCAAGAAAAAGGTAAAATCCCCCAAAATAAAATATCTTTCCACTTCCCTAAATGATTTATCCATACCCCATTAAATATCCCCCCTTAAAATTTCAATTTATAAATTCCAATAGAATATTAACATGTGAATAACTGTAGTGATGTGGCTAAGCTATCCATGTTCCTTCCATTCTATCTTGGACTTTATCAATCATACCTCATTGTGAATTAGGCATGTACTCAAGGTTGTTGAGAGAAAAAATACTTGAGATATTAATTTTAGGGTTTCTGTTATTTTTTATGAAATGCATCATGTCCAGCACACTTATGTCCAAAAGAGAGAGGGTTCAGGGAACCTGACATAGAAGGTCCCCCTTGACCCATTAATTGAATTGGGTAGAATTGAAATACAACATAGATTGAGGGTAATGATTTTGGGGCTCTATATATCACATCCACCCATGAACTCCAACAAATCTCTTAGATTATCCTTCATAATTTATGGTATAAATGGATTTATTTGAATACTAGGTGTAAGGAACTAGCATTAAACTTTATATATTATAGTGTTTTTTAATTAGAATTCACATTTAAGGATATTCTTGGGTTTAGATTTTTATATAATTGGGACATAAATAAGACATAAAAAACCATAAAATACATTGTAGACACTTCTAAACATTATCCATTTTTTCATAATGTAATATTTTTTAAAAAAGCATGATAAATTTTAAGATACTCTTCATGAAATTTGACATGAATTCTTCTAATACCTCACTCATCATTATATCTTATGAAAAATATTAAGAAACATGGAATAAGCATAAATATCCTGGTATGGTATATAAAAATAAGGATTATATTAGTCCATTGATAAACATTAAAACCCATTAAAGCACTATCATAATGTAATAATTTTCATCCTTAATAACTATTAAATACCTTCCATCGAAACAAATATCATTTCATGCATTTTTTAATCACAATATTACCATAAAACCCTTATAAAGCTTATAAAAGTGAAAAAGCTATCCTAGGACATAAATATATGTAAATGGAATAACCATGTTGTCGACTTGCATACATTTCACCCTTACAAAATAGAATAACCATGTTTTCAACATCCATATATGTCACTCTTACAAATGGAATTGCCACATGGCCGACTTCCATACATGTCACTCTTACAAGTGGAATAACCTTACAACCGACCTCCAATACCAATGAATTAGAGGTTATAACATAAATACCCATCGTTGATTTTTCACAAATCCACCCATCTGTAGTTTATAACATAACCACCTGTCAAATATCCATGTTCCATTATATACTATTAAGGTATAAAATATTTCAATTTTTGTCATTTTAATCATAAAATTTCATTTTTAATAAAAAAATAGTACTAAGATATTGAAATAAAAATTACATTTACAAAAAAAAATTCAATACCAAAATACCGAGGAAATTGAATATGTTATTGAATTTTACTTTAGAATCATTAAATCTTGTATATTAATAGAAATATCAAATAATGGTCTTGGTGGCAGAAAAGTCCTTGTTGTTGTATATGTTAAAAAAGAATAATCCTTTTGTCATTTGTAAGAAAATGCAAACACATAAAATTGAAGGATTACATTTGAAACTATTTTAATGAAATTAAAAATACATATATAATATATTCAAAAATACTTTTATATCCATAAATTATTTTTTTGGAATATTTTCATCAAACAAAATATGTCAAATAAATCATTAATCATTCAAAGTGACCCATACCAATTTTATCATTTAAATCTTAAGCCACCCGAACATTCTAAAAACCATTAATTAACATAAATATATATAAAATATGGATATGAATTTTCAATTGGGATGTATATACACGTTATTAAATAATAATGGTTCATATCATTATCGAATGCCACAATGAAAGGAGATTGAGATGAAATCCCGTACCACAAGTCTGATTCGTAAAATATGTTTTATATATTCATGAATAAAAACATATGATAATTGTATAATTTCATGAGAAAATTTTTCAGGTTTATTTTAAAAATTTTAAATCACTTATTACCATGTTATAAAAATCACATAATTATTTTTTTTCACATCAGACGTTTTGATAGAATTCACTACATGAGTAAATTATTACTTTGGTATGGTGTCTATAGTAAAAATTGGTCATTATTCCATCATATACATAATAATATTCATGAAATAATAATAAATTTTATAAATAAATTATACTTTTAAATACTTCTTTTAAATATAGATATGAAAATGGAACTACGTTATAATCATGGAGACGGTAAGCAGTACGTACCCATGAGTAACGTTTCCATTTTTCAATGATCATTATGTAAATAAGCTAAGTTTTATATTATAATTATATAATTATAAAAATATATTTAGCATCATATTAATCCATTAAAATCTTCTATATATAATCTATATGATTTTTTCATTAAAAATGAATCACGTCGTTCTGTGGAGGTGATAGATCACATGTACGTACAAACAAAATTATCGTTTTAATGATAATGGAAAGTGAGATCATAATTGATATATTATTATCATATAATGATAATGATTTCATGAATATAACATAAGGAAATTAATTACATCAATAAAACAAATATTGAGAGACAATTATAGGAAATGAATTATATCGGTCTGTTGAGGTGATAGTTCACTCGTACGCAGGAATGATTAATTATTTCCCCATTTGAGGGATGTTGAGATATATTTGGGTAATTATATTGAAATAATAACATATAAGTATATTTAGGATATTTTAGTAATTATTTCATGATGGTGGATGAATATTTGATGATAGTGGAAGAATAAATAATACTAAAGTATTTAAACAGAAAAGATACCTCTTCTTCAAGCAATCTAATTTGATTAACACCTTAATACCTATTAGAATGGTATTGTGACACAACCAAAAAATATTAAATATGTTGAGGGATTCTAAGAAGTATTTTGGGTAGATATTGGAAAAATGGTTTTGAAGTGTGAATAAAAAAGTAGAATGTGTTCCATTTTATAGGATAGGAGGCCACTCTTGGGATTATTCAATGTTTAAAAAATATTTATTAAATATTTTATAAAAAATGACTCAATTTTTTTAAAATATATGCTTATTTTATTTCAAAATAAATATATACATTTTAAATTATAATTTTTTTATAAAAATTTTTAGACCATATATTATTGTTTTAACCTTTTTACTCTTTCCGTTTTATTATGTAATTTAAATATTGAGTGTTAATTTAATTACCATAACATAAAAAACTACAAATTAATTAAACATTATTGACATTTTTAGACTTATAAGAAATTTTTGGATGAATAATGTAATTTTTTAAATTTTATATCATTTAATTAAATTTTTTATATTTCAAGATATGAATTATGTCAATTTTGACACTATTCATTACATGAGTTTTTTAAAAACTCATAACAACTTGATTTTATAGAAAAAACTAGATGAAATCATCAATAAAATGTAATATTAATCCATAAAAATATTTTATTTAAATAACTACTTCATATTATATTTCTTTTAATGTTATTAATATCATTTATTCCATTCTTCTTTTAATAAATCAATTACTACATCATCATTGTGTCACCATTTTATTTAATTACATATTTTCTAACAATTTTAAATAAATTATAATGATGTATAAAAATATTTTAAATTTAAAATGACTATTTATAGTTCAGTAAATCATCTACATAACCCTGTATTAAAAATTATTTACTTATTAGAAATATGAGTATGTTATTTTTTACATATCAATAAATAAAATACATTTGATCCCATATTTTTACCCAAGTTTCATAAAGGGTTATAATTTCGGATTAAAGTTTATTTTTTGTAGAAAACCATTCATTCAAAAAAAATTAAGAAATGTTTTTGGGTCAATTTATAATATTATGATATAATTTTTAACTTTAATTACCCAATTTACCTTTAATCGTGGTAAATAAAATATTGAAGTAAATATTCACCAAAAATTGTGTTGATCCTACTAGAAAATGTTTTAATACTGATTAAAACCCTATTTATATTATTTCAAAATTAAATTATCCTACGTGGAAAAAATTAATTTAAACTTCATCCATGTGACAGATCGAGAAAATGGGGTTTTAATGTAAGCACGTTCAAAAATTCACAATGTTTTTATATCCAAATTTAATGTGGAATTGAGTCCATGGTCCTAAATTGGATTAAATTAAAAAAATTATTTATCTATATATTAAAGATAATAAAAAATAATGAAACTATAAAAATAAATTTTATAAAAAACCAAATTTTGAACTAATATTTTGCATTATTCCACATTCATCAAAATATGAAAGTTCTCAAAAAAATACCAAAAATTCAGCCAAATTAAATTTTGATAATACGATTCTAAATAATAATTTTATTTTTTCAAATAAAATTTATAAAAGTGATAAACTGTTTTCCTAAAATTTGTTCTCAATCAAAAGACAGTAAAACTAAATTTTTAGAAAAATAAAATTTTAACTGTAAATTTGAATTTGTTCTTATATAATGTCAAGAAAACCAACAATCTCAGTTTTAAACAATATATTGAATATGGTATATGAATATATTACATTAATGTAATACAAAAATAAAAGATTTATTAATTTATTTGTATACAACAATCATAATCATATTTAAATAGATTTTTAGAAAAAACAATTCCTTATATTTTGAAATGGTTTCTTAACATAAAATTAATTGGTCAAAAAAGTATTAGTTATATATACATGAGTAAACCATATTTTCATATTTCAATTAATAATATTCATTCACTATATTCTAACGACTAGGTTATAATTGTAACATTTGAATAAAAATATTTAGTTTTCTCACATAAGCTAGATGTGGCATATCATGTGTGCTATCAAACATATTTTCTCTTTTTTTTAAAAAAAAATTGGCATGTTACATTATCTCCAAATTTAACGTATATTTCCTGAGAATTTGAACTCAGGATCTAACACTATGGGTTTTGAGTTTTCAGAATACATGTATTGTAATCCAAAATAAGAAAAAGGATTAATGAGACTTTAACTATAAAAGAATTAATGGGAAGTATGGAGGTCACTTGAGAAAACACATAAGAGGGTTCCATGTCAGAAAATAAGGACATGAATGAGAAATCTGACTATCATGTTATGATGTTGATTGATAGAAAACACGATCATGAAAAATTTAACAATCATAAAAACACAAATATATGATGCATTAAAAGGTCATTGATCTCATAATAAGAAACGTAAACAGATAAATTTTTTGTTTTATGATCCTTTTCATAGTGTTCAGGAATTATTTAACTACATGGAATAAGAAAACAATGAATCATACCTACTTGAAATGTATAGTTTCATAAATCAATCAATTTCCTCTACAAACTCATCTTTTTCTCTATACAATGTGTATTTAAGATGAATTTCTCATGCCTGATGCACTAGAATCAACTTCTAGGGAATCAAATAATCCAAAAAATATAAAATATATATATTATCTTCTCATTAAAAATTATCTAAAACTAGAATTGTTAGTAAAAGTTAAGATAATTTCCCCAAAAATAAAAAATCTTATATGACGAAAATCTACTTCATTCTCCAAAACTAAATCGTAATACATGAAGATCAATTTAAAAAATTGAACAGATAACGATCCTATAAATTAGTCAAAGATATGTTGACTAATATTTAAACCCAAACATCATATGGTTTTGATAACATAGTCTTAAAAGATAAATTTTAACATTTATCTTCATATAACAAAAAACACTTTTAATATCTCATACCAAAAATATAATTTCAAAATTCACATAATGTTGAAGATAATTATTTTATGAATCACCATCAAAATAAAAACAGTCAATCAACTAAAATATAATCCCACCTATATTCCTCAAATAAAATCCCATTGTATTCTCTTAAACTTTACCATCTAAATATCCCAATATATTTAACATCTTCCAGAAGAAATTTAACCAATAAATCACCAAATCATTTTGTAATCCCAAAGTTTCACATTTGATAAAACATATATATCTAAAATCAACCGATTCATATTCCATAAAATCTTTTAACTAAAAATAAAAATTCCGACTAGTCTGAATATCAAATAGGCCAGTGGTAGGAGAGGCACCCTTGTCACCCTTCGGTTGTGGGTTCAATTCCCACGACCAATCCAGATGAGATGTGTTGTCACCTTTCCTGCATGATTTCATTTTTCTATAATAATATAATTTCTATAATATTCCCAAAATGAGATAAAATTCAAAAAATAACCATAAAATATTTCAACTCTAATGTTTAGCTCATACCTTACATTTTCTATCACAAAACGTAAGAACCAAAAATAAATAAAAAAATTAATGTCTCAAAAAATATCACTAGGGGCCTTAGAATTTCATATCATAAAGACTAAAATGGGTATCTATGACACTAAAAATATGAAGAACCCAAAAATTATAAACCCATGATTATATCCTTAACTATAAATAAAAAATCCTACTCTCCAATGTTTTTTAAACTATAATTTGATACCAATTATAAGAACACGACCATAAACATTAAATATTATGGTGTTTTTGATCTACAATTCACATTCAAGGATACTTTCAGGATTAAATATTTAGATAGTTAGGCTATAAAAAAAATTTAAAAAACCATAATATAGAAACTGGAAACTTCCAAACTGTATCCATTTTTATCATAATCTAAACTTTTATAACAAAGAATGATCTATTTTTAGAAACACTTCACAAAATTCCACCCAAATTATTCCAATAACTCACTCATCCATAGGTTCTATGAAATATTTTAAAAAAATATTAGGATGAGCATAAAAATCTTAGTATGGGATATGAAAACAGGAAACTGTTAGTCAATTGATAAACATTAAAAAGCATGAAAAATTTATGATAATGTAATACATGTCACCCTTAATATGTAGTAAATACATTCATTGGAAACAAATATCATTTCATAACTTATTGTAATCACGTATTACCATATTACCCATAAAAAGCATGCAAAATACAAAACGTTAACATGGAACATAATTGTACTTTAATGGAATGACCATGAGGTTGGATTCAATACATTTCAGTTTTAAAAAATGGATTAACCACATAGTCATATTCCATACATATAACTCTTAAAAATGGAATAACCATATAGCCGACATCCATACATGCCACTCCTACAAATGAAATAGACATATGATTGTATTCCATACCCAAATCATTGGAGAGTATAACGTCACCACATATCCATGGTTTTCTATAGAACCATACATATTTTTCAATAATTTAACCACCTATCAAATGTACAAGTATCATTAAATAATCATAAAACACAAAATATAGAAATTTTCTGCATTTTAGTCACAAAATTTCATTTGCAATAAAAATAAATCATTTCATGTAACCGAAAGAATCATTCCAGTTTCAAAAAAATTCAATACAAAAATACCCTAATAAGGAATAAATGATTCATATTCCTTTTATAATCATTATATTTAGATGAGTAATCCAAAAATCATATAATGGTCACATCAACGTAGATGTCATTGTCGACATATATATATATTTTTTTGAATAAGTATTGAAAGTCAATCACATCATATATAAATATTCATTTTGAAAACTGTCATGACCCATCCCGTGGGGCCCGTGCCGTGACTGCCCCAAGACCGCCTTCCATAGGCCAGGGGCTAGCGACTAGTACCAAAAGACGTATTCCCTAAAACTAGGAAGGCATTGCCTATATAATATGTAGTCACACACAACCAAGCACACAACAAGATACAAACTCAAGTAAACTGAATAGTAAACAGAGTGAGTGCAGTAAGTAAAAGGGGATAGAATACAAGCCCAACTAAAAAGAACTAGGAAAACTGGAAATTACAAGATGACTGATAGGTGAAAATCATCACCTTGATCATCCACCATGAATCCTACATAAATATTAGGTATATCTCATGAAGAGCCATCTCTAGGGTTCTCCTTGTCTAATGTCCACCTCCGAGCTACCTCTACTCCTGGTACTCTCGTCCTCAGTTAGCGATGTTCGTCGTCTACAACAAACACAATAGGGTGCAGGCATAACCCATGCAGGGGTGAGTATAATGATACTCAGTAGGGACCCCAAGACACTCAAGGTCCCCCAAAATACACTAAGGATAAAAACACAACATTGAATCAACTAAAAACCGTAAATAGGTATATTCCCACACATATACATAAGTTATCAAGGAAACCAATCTCAATCATGAGGAAAACACAAAGTCCAACTCAAATCCCAAAGCTCAACTATTCCTCAAAGGATGGAATACCATGAAGGTATGTACCACATAGGTACACCACATAGAAGAATACCGCCAAGGTATTACCATAGAGGAAAGTACCACATAAGTATGAACTCATCTCACACCAGGTATTTATTAGGTACAGTAGTAGAGATGATTAGATGTGACAACTGAATCATCTATCACTGTTAAGAGGCTCTGATGTAGACCCAAAAATAATCGCTCGGGGCAGACCCACATTAGATCGATAGGTGTTGACTGACACAGGATCATTCGGTGCTTCCCCAAACAAGATCGCTAGGTTCGGACCCACAAAAGATCTCTATTCATTCTTCACGTCATAACCATCTACAGGGTTTTCCGTACTATGCTTTCTTGTTTCTGGGAGGGTCCACTCCAAAAGCCACTAGTCGATACTCCAATTTCCATGATGTCTCAAAAAGAAGTTTTCCAAAGGACCGCCACAATATAGGGGTCTCAACGCAATAGATGATACGTCAATCAGACGCATTGTCTGTGAGAAATTAGCCCTTTAGTCCTGAGGGTCCAGTTGGATTTGTGCTCGATCCAACCCGACTATACTTCAACATTATCCAAAAGCGTATTGGGGTATACTCAAAGGGACTATCTCGCTCCAAGGTTTCCGGCACTACTAACGGTTCATCAAACGGACGTCTAGTGCCAATGTTATGGCCAAAAGAACGAAAAGTTCGTAGTTGGCACGGGTCTTGTCTAACTTGGTCGAACCAACCTGCCCTGACATGGAGTAGGATGACCCGCCCCGATTTGGTTGGACCTGACCCACTTGGTCTAGTTCGGCCCGCTGGGTCTGTTGCGACCCGTTGGGTCTGGCCTGACCGTGCTGGGAGGCCCGGCTCGCGTTGGGAAGCGCGGAGGCCGCAAGGGTGGTACGAGGTCACGGAGGCCCTAGGGGGGCCGTGAGATCCACAGAGGCTACGAGGGGGGCCGTGGGGCCGCAGGTCTGCGAAGCTATGGGGGGACACGAGGAAGGACCAAGGCCGTGAAGGTTGGAGAGGCTACGTGGCCGCAGGGCGGCGAGGCTGGAGGGGCCACTAGGCTATGGGGCGGCGAGGCCGCATGGGGATGTGTGGGCGGTGCGACGCCACGGGGCAACGACGACCATAGGCGGCGGAGGCCATGGGCGATGGAGGTCTGGGGCTGGAGGGGCTGCAGGCGGTGGGGTCATCGGGTCGGGGATGCCGCAGGTCAGCAGTGACCTCAGGTGGTAGAGGTCACAGGGCTCCAGTGGCCGCAGATGGCGGAGGCCGCATGCGGCAGACGCAGGGGGCGGCGCAGAGGCTGTGGGGCGGTACGGAGGCCCAAGGTAGCGCCGTTGTTCCATTGCCTTTGTCGCGACCAGCCTTGGTGCCATCCTCGGTTATCAAATTCCACCGGTGCCAAACATTGGCACCAGTAACCATCACCATCACGAATAATACACCATTCACGAAGAACAGTGGAGGGGTCGGACCATGTTTTTTTGGCCCGCACCCTTTTCTTTAGAGTGCGAGAAATCAGCTCAACAAAATCTAGAATAGATAATGTCAACCCCTAAAACCTATCGAAATTTATTATTACCAAACCCACAAAAGAAATAATTCGTGGATCAACTAGTTAGAGAGTGGATCCACATTTTCTGTTTTAGAAGGGAAGAACATGGGAATATAAAATCATACACTACTAAACCCCTAACTTGATTGCTCGTTGGTGTTGGAAAGGGTGAATTCAGTGATGTTGGCAATTCCATGATCGTCAGTTCGTTGTCGTCAAAGATGTCTTGTGTTTGTTGCCCCCGCGACATGCTTTTGACTATGCTTGGGGTCGATTTCCTCGTTCTTTGATCTCTGGTGGTCATTCTTCGTTGAGAGGTGTTCTTCGTTGGAGAGGGTGAAAGTTTCTGCAAGTTATTTTCCAACACTTATGCCTACAAAGGAATATCCAATATAAATAAATTTAGGTTTTATTAATTAAATTTGAATTGGAACTATAAATCAAGAGGTATTGGAATAATTATTGTGGAGAAAGTTCAAGAGACTCCTC
Source organism: Viscum album (assembly GCA_963277665.1). Lineage (NCBI taxonomy): Eukaryota > Viridiplantae > Streptophyta > Magnoliopsida > Santalales > Viscaceae > Viscum > Viscum album. The sequence continues at coordinate 1,723,719,266 of OY728152.1, read as the reverse complement.
CACATTAATGAGGGAGTTTAAGAGCTTCTCCCAATAAGAGTGGTGTTCAAGGGGGTTTTAGTCTTAGGTGCTCCCCACCACCATAACCCATGTTGGAGGTTTTAGTTCTGGTGGTCCCCACCTTTTAACCATCCACATGGGAGGTTTCAACCAAAAGAAAAATAAAATAAAGGTTTATTTTATTCTATTTCTATTTCCATGAAAAACCCAAATTTTATCTTTCATCCTCGACCTACTGTGATTGAGGTGAAGGCCACCTTAAGTGAATACTGGCGCTGCAATTCAACGGTGCCCTCAGATTTCAATTTTGAGCACCGGTTCAAAAGATATAATATCTTGTGCATACGTTTATAGAACGTACCTAGAAAAAATTTCTAAAATTCATTCCAAGAACAGTGGTCCTCAGAATCACACACTGTCAATTTTCACGGATTTATAAAAATCCCATATATTTAAAAAAAATACATGGAATTTCCAAGTCTATACATTCTCCCCACCTTAGGGATTTTCATCCACGTAAGCCACAACTGAAACTAAGGGAACAAGTGGGAGTACTGAGCATGCATCAGAGACTCCCACTACCATTTTCTCTCCTGGAGGTTCCCAAGATTCCAAAAAACGCACACCAGAGGTATCAAACACCCACGAAAGACACGCTCTTGTCGATCCTCAATCTCTACTGGAACCTCCGTAAAAGTCACCCCATTATCGACGTCTAGCTCACTATGGTCGATGATGTGAGAAGGTTCATGCACACATCTTCTCATATAGGATACATGGAAGACATCGCGCACCTGGTACAACTGATGTGGAAGAGCTATGTGGTAATCCACCTTGTTATCTCTACTGAGGACCTGAAAGAGTCCTATGAATCTCCGAGATAACATTCCGTCTCAGCCAAATATATGAAAAACTCATCGAGGTGATACCCATAGAAAGACGTGGTCACTATCCTCGAACTCTAGAGGTCTTCATCTCCTGTCAGAATACGACTTATGCCTGTTCTATGTAGTCTTCATCCACTCTGGGATGATCTGCACCTTCTCTGTGGTAGCCTGTACAATATCTGGTCCCACAAGTGCTGAATCCCCTTGGTCAGTCCGTCACAAAGGTGATCTGCAAGGTCTCCCATACAATGCCTTAAAAGGTGCCATCCCAATGGTGGAGTGATATTTATTGTTTTATGCAAAATCCCCCAAAGGCAAGTCATCTTCCTAGCTACGACCGAAGTAGAGGATCCAAGAACACAACATTTCCTCAAGGGTCTGAATGGTCTACTAATTCTGGAAATCCTTCAGAGGATGGAAGGTGGTTCTGAAAAAAATATGCATCTCGAAATCCTCCTACAACCCCTTCCATAGTAGGGAAGTAAAACATGCATCATGAAAAGAGACAATCGTCAAGGGTACTCCATGTAGCCACACAATATCCTGTACATAGAGGCATACCAAGCTCTCTACTGAAACCTGATTTTTATTGGGAAGAAGTGGGCCAACTTGGTGAGTCGGTCAACAATCACCCAGATAGAATCATGACCTCTAGATGTACGTGAAAGTCATGTCACGAAGTCCTTGGATATCCCATCCCACATCCACTCTGGGACCTCTAATGGATGAACCAAGCCTACTGGTACCTAATGATCTACCTTCACTTGCAGAAATGTGAGGCACTAAGAGACAAGCTCTGCTACTTCTTTCTTCATTCCCATCCACCAGTGTTGTCATCGAAGATCCTGGTACATCTTCTCCACTCATGGATGTACATATAAAGTGGATGTGTGGGACTCTTTCAACACTTCCTACTGAAGTGACACTGGTACAATGGTACGTCCTCTAAAAAGGATGATGTGCTCCCCACCTTTAGAAAATCCATCAGGTGCCTGTCCTGTGGATATCTAAGCCTGTCGAGCCTCGTAGTAAATGTCCCCACACTGCATCTCCCTGACTCGCTGAAGAAGTGGAGGGAGTGACTATATGATAGTAAAGAAAAGTAGCTCCATCTCAATCAATAATGGATATCTGCAAAGTGTCCAGCTACCCTATCTCCTCACGTAGTAGTTGTATACAGATATCCTACTGAGTGAATCTACTTCAATTTTACCCTTCCCTATAGTATAGGCTATCTCAAACTCATATTCCTAGAGGAACAAAATCCAACATCACTGTCTCAGGTACAGGTCCTTATGAGAGAACAAATACCTAAAACTCATGTTATCAGAGTACTCTATAAAACCTTAATCCATCATGTAATGTCACCACATCTTCAAGGCAGAGACCACTGCTCCTAACTCCAGGTCATGGGTGGCTTATTAATTCTCTTGTTGTCTCACCTACCGAGAAAAATATGCGATCACTACTCGATCCTACATCAGGAAACTTATGTGCCCAGTACTTGATGCATTGAAGTAGACTACGTACCATATGCCCTCCTCCGGTAGCCTCAAGATCGGTGCAGTAGTCTGCCTCTACCTCAGCACTTGATAACTCTGCTGGCATCTCTCTGACCAACCGAATGGTTGCCCCTTCTTCGTCAATGCTGGTAGTGGTGCGATAACTCTAGAGAAATATGGCACAAACTGCCAGTAGTATCTGAAAAAACCCAGTAAACTTCGTACCTCTGTCACACTTCTAGGTGGCTCCCAATAAAGTACCACCTCGATCATCGCTTGATCCACCACAACTACAGCCTTCGATATGACATATCCCAGAAAATGAACCTCTCAGATCTAGAACTGGAACTTCGTGAGATTACCATAAAGCTGGTGCTCTCAGAGTGTGTCTAGTACTACCTGCAAATGATAGGCATGCTCCTCCTTAGTAGCCTAGTAGATCAGAATGTCATCGATGAAGACTACTAAAAAGTGATCAAGGTATGGCTGAAAGATCGTGTTCATGAGTCCCATTATCACTGCTGGAGAATTGGTCACACCGAATGGCATAACTATGAACTTATAATGTCTATAGAGACATCTGAAATCTGTCCTCTGCACATCCTCGTCTCATACTCTGAGCTGATGATAGCCTAATCATAGGTCTATCTTCAAGAACCAACATGCTCCCCTCAGCTGATCAAATAGGTCATCAATCCTCTGAAGTGGGTACTTTTACTTCACTATCACTTGGTTCAGGAGCCGATAGTCTACACAAAGTCTCAAGCTCACATCCTTTTTCCTGGTGAACAAAATCGGGGCAACCAAAGGAGAAACACTAGGCTGAATGAACCCTTTCCCCTGTAAGTCCTCTAGTTGTACCCACAACTCACGATGCTCCGCGGGAGCCATATGATATGATAGTGTAGATATCAGTGTCATCCCGGGGTACAAGTCAATGTAAAATTCCACATCTCTATGAGGAGGTATACCGAGAACATCATCAGGGAAGACATCTGCATACTGGTCCACCACTAGTGGATAATTCGGACTCTCCACATCAACTAATCTTAGGGTAAGGCTATCCATGTAATGAGTTATTGGTTGAACTCTCCTCCGTGTAAGTCCATCCTGTGCTGCAATGGTTCCCTTCTTACTGGTGAAGGTAAACCTGGTCCCATCCATGCGGAAACTCCACAATTTTCACCTAGTACATTCAATCTGAGCATAGACTGTAGATAACTAGTCCATACCCATGATCACATCGTAAGGCCTCGGCACCACTACTAGGAGATCACAACCGATGCTCTCGCCTCCTAGTGTAATCTCACAGTACTGTCACCATTATGTAATCATTTATTCCTCTTTTGTAGGAGTATCTAGCGATAAGATTCGAGCCAATGACTCTGTCGGAATATCTGATCCTCGAACGAGGGCCGTGGAAATAAATGAATGACGAGAACCTGTGTCTATAAGTACTGCAACTAAGGTGAAGTAGACATAGATCGTACCTCATATCATCTGTGGAGAACTGTGATCATAGGCCTTAGCTACATGGAGTTGAGTGTGCCCTAATCCTCATACTACATATAGTCTGTGTGTACCCCTTGGTGGTGGTGGAGATAACATCTTGAATCGTCACCCACCGTCAGCTGCATGACTAGCTCCTCTGCCACGTCCGCCTGCTCCTTGTGTACCTCCTCAGTCGAACGTCTGTCTCTGCCTGGGAAATCCTTCGAGCATCTGCTGATCATCCATACGGTGGGTCGGATAGTCATGATCCATGTGACCCTTTCCGCCGCATGCATAACACTACCCTCTCCTGGCATGACTGGCTTTGCATCGGGTGCCCCGCAAAACCGACCCTAAATCCTGCGGTCGTCCTCCTGTAGGTGTGGTCCACATAGATCTTTTTGACATCTGTCTACTACCAACTACATAAGACTCCTCTACATGGTGATTGGTGGTGGGTCTCGACACTGTTTACTACTCAACATGGAAACTCTCCACTAAGAGGGCTCTCTCTAACACCCCCTTCTACGTCGGGATGCTAATAGAAATCATTGAAGCCCTGATCTGTCGCCGGAGTCCCTGATCAAAGGTCCTGGACTTGAAGAATTGTTCCTGCACCATATAAATGTAGTAACTGGAGAGGTCAGTGAACCTTTCTGAATAAAAATCAACGGTCATGTTGCCCTGCTATAGACAAAGTAAAACCTTTATGCGCACTACGTGAAGGGTCGTTGGGACAAACTCTGCCCGAAATAGGCTCTCGAAGTCTTCCAAGAGAAGAATCACCTCGTCATGAACATAGAGCATCAAGCTCCATCATCTACTTACTACTGCCTATATAAGACTAGCAGCAATGTTCACCATGAGATCATGTAGTGTTCATACTACTTGGAAGAGTGTCACTACGGCCTCCAGTGAATCCTCACCCGCTTGTGGGCCCATCTCTCCCCTAAACCTGGGTGTCCTCTGGTGCTGGAACTCGTGCAATGCGCTCAAGCGGCATGTACTCTATGCTACTAGGGCCGGTGGCATCGGTGTCCCAACGGGTAATGGTACCACATGTGCCTCCTCTGTTTCCTCTATTGAAAGAGGGTCCCTCACCGAGGCATCGTTGATCTGTGGGATATCAGTGTGTATTACTCTCGAAACCCTAGATAGCTGTCTACATGGAGGCATCGTAGAAATAAACAGGTGTTCCACATTCATAAGTTATACCTGGTGAGCTAACTAAAAGATATAACAAATAAAACACTTGAAAACACACATGAAATCAGTGTTTTCGTGTAGTGAGTCAAAAAGCAGAAGTCAGGGTCTTCGTGTATAGATACGTCGGCCGCCATACCACCACTGGGTTCCCTAAAATGATAACCACTCTCACTACACTTAACAATATTTTTGTTAAAAAAAATAATCAGTGTCCTTTGTAATATGGAAGAACTGACTCCTTTGATACCAATTGGTCCCAAACCTTCCCTCGGGGCCCGTTCCATGATTACCCCCAGCCCGACATCCATAGGAAAGGTGCAGGCGACTAGCACCGAAAGGCGTATTCCCTCAAACAGGGAAGAAATTTCCTTTATAACCTATAAGCACATGAAACCCAGAAAACAACAAGATAAAAACTGAAATAAACTTAATAGTAAATAGAGTGAGTGTAGTAAGTTAAAGGGGCCAGAATACAAGCCCAACTGGAATGTACAAGGAAAACTAGAAAGTACAAGATGGCTGGTAAGTGAAAAGCTGCTACTGTATCGTCCACAATGAATCAAACCTGAAGGGTACGTACAGCTAACAAACGACCATCTCTGCAATTTTCCTCGTCTAATATCCACCTTCGAGCTACCTCCAGTTAAGGTACTCTCATCCTCATTCAGTGTCATCCTTTGTCTACACCAAACACAACATGGTGTGGGAATAAACCGTGCATGGGTGAGTATAATGATACTTAGTAGGGACCCCGAACCATCAAGGTCTCACAAAATCCTTTAAAGATAAACCACAAAACATGAAATAAACTGATGAACCTAATTAGGTATATTCCCATACATATATATATATATATATATGTTATCATGATAACCCATCTCAATCTTGAAGAAAACAAAAATTCCAACTTAAAGCCCAAAGCTCAACTGTTCCACAATGGAAAGAATACCATGAACGTAAGTACCACACATGTATGCAAGACAATAGAATACCCCCAAGGTATTACCATGAAGGAAAGTACCAAAAAAGTATGAACAGATCTCACAATAGGTATTTATTAGGTACAATAGTAAGGATGATTAGATGTAACTACTGAATCATCTTACTTTGTTAAGAGGCTATACTGCTGACCTACACATTATCGTTCGGTGCTGACCCATAGAGGATCGCAAGGTGCTGAACCACACAGGATCGCTCGATGCTGACCCACACATGATAGCTGGGTGCTGACCCACACATGATCGATTGTGCTGACCCACAAAGGATCGCTCGGTGCGGACCCACATTGGATCACTATTCACTCTTCACATCACAGCCAGCTATAGGGTTCTCCCACTACGCTCACTAGTCTCTGGGATGGTCTGCTCCACAAGCCACTGGTCAATACTATAACTTCTTCAATTTCTCACAAAGATGAATCCCAAAGGACTACCACATCATAGGGGTCTCAACGCAACAGACTGTGCGTCAATCAGATGCTCGATCTGTGAGTTATTAGCCTTTTAGTTCCATGGTCCCTGTTGGATTCGTGCTTGATCCAACCAGACGATAATCCAACATTATCTAAAACAAAAGTGGCGTATACCTAAATTTACAGACTCGCCCCAAGGTTTCCACCACCACTGACAGTTTGTCAAACGGATGTCCAGTGCCAAAGTTATGGCCAAAAGAGCGTAATGTTTGAAGTTGGCCCGGGACAGGTCCGACCTGGTCGGACCGACCCCGCCTGGGCTGACCCGACCCGATTCGGGTCGACCTGGCCCACTAGGTTTGGACCGGCCTGTTGGGTCCGGCCCAACCTGCTCTGTGCGGCGCGAGGCCATGGTGTCCATGATGGGGGCCACAAGGGCCACAGGGCGGTGAGGCCATAGAGGCCGCAATGGGGGGCCGCAAGGGTCGCCGGGTAGTGATGCCGCGTGAGCAGTGAGACAGTGGGGCGGCGAGGCCACAGGGGGAAGCGAGGGAGGCATGAGGCTGTGGAGGCCATGATGGGGACCATGAGCGCCATAGGGCGGTTAGGCCGCACCGTCCGTAGAGGCCGCAAGTGGGGAGACGAGGCCGCAGGGTCTGAGAGGACGCATGGTGGCGAGGCTGTGGGGGTCCACGAGAGCGGCGTGAGATGGCTACGGTAATGGACATCGGAGGTCGTGGACGGCGGTGGCCATGGATGGGGGAGGTAGCGGGCAGTGGAGGCAGCGGGGTGACGGGGGCCACGGGAGGTGGAGGTCGCGGGGCGGCAGGGGCTGCGGGCGACACGGAGGCCATGGGGCTGTGCGGAGGCCGTGAGGCAGCACCATTTTGATGTCGCCTTCATCGTAACCAGCCATGGTGCCGGTCGTGGTTCTAGAATTCCACAAGTTCCATACACCGACAATGATCGCCGTCACCATCGCGATGAATACACCATTCAAGAAGAATGATGGAGGAGTCGGTCAATGTTTTTTTTGGCTCGCACCCTCCGCATTAGAGAAGTAGAAAGTGGCTCAACAAAATATTTAATGATGAACATCAAACCCTAAAACCTCCAGCATTTGACTATTCCCAATCCCACAAATGAAATCATTCGCGGATCTACAAGTTAGAGAGTTTATCCACATTCCGTGTTTTAGAAGGTAAGAACATGGATATATAAAATCATACACAATGAAACCCCTACCTTTATTTTCATTGACATTAGAAGCGGTGAAGTTAGTGACGTCGGCGATTCCACGATCATCGGTTTATTGCAATCGCATACCTCTATGTTGGTTGCCTCTTCAAGGTGCATCCGACCCAGTTCGGGGATATTTTCCTCGTTCTTCAATCTCTGGTGGTCGTTCTCCATTTGGAGGGGTTCTTCATTGGAGAGGGTAAAAGTTTCCCCATGTGATTTTCAAACACATCTCCCAACAAAATAATAGCCAATATAATTTAAATTATGTTTTATTAATTTAATTTGAATTGGACCAATTAATCAAGAGGTGTTTTCATAATTAATGTTTACGAAGTTCAAGAGACTCCTCCATAGTAAAGATGGAGTTTAAGAGCTTCTACCATTATGAGTGGACTTCAAGGGGTTTTTTGTCTCAGGAGGTCCCCACCACCATATACCATGTGGGAGGATTTTGTTCAGGTGGTCCCTGCCATTATACCATCCATATGGTAGGTTCCAACAAAAAGAAAAATAAAATAAATGTTTATTTTATTTTATTTTTATTTCTATAAAAAACCAAATTCTATCTTTCACCCTCGACCTACTGCGGTCATGTTGAAGTTCCCCATAAGTTAATACTGGTACTATGAGTTCAACGGTGCCCTCAGAATTCAATTCCGAGCACCTGTTCAAATGATAGAAAATCTCACTCATGTTTACTTACCATACCAGGAAAAAAAGTTGATAAATTCATTCCGGGCACACCGGGCCTCAAAATCACGCTTCGTCAATTTTCACAGACTCGTAAAATTCCCATATATTAAAAAAAAATTACATGGAATTTCTTGGTATTTACAAAAAAAATATAATGAAATTAAAAATATAGATAAAAATTCCTCTATAATATTTTTATATCCATATAATAAATATATAAAATAATATCAATGATATTGACATGGAGAAAAAGATTTGACTAATAAATCATTAAACATTCAATGCTTCCCATACCTCATTAAAAATTTAAATCATAAGACAAATGAAAATTAGAAGAAATTAAATAACACGAGGATATATAAAATATGTATGTAAATTTTCAATGGGGATATATAGTCACTTTAAAAAAGATGAAAGGTGGATATTGTTATGCATTGTGTCAACATAAGGAGATGGAGACGAGATCCCTTACATGGAGTCTGATTCATCAGGTATGTTATCAATATACAAGAATAAAAATATTAGGATAATTATATTATTTTTGTAGAACCTTTTTCAAGTTTTTTATTCATTTTATATCAATTATTACCATTTTATAGTAATTTATTAATTATTTAAGTTCATATCGGACATTTGAATGATATTCGGTACATGAGTCCAAAATGACTTTTGTATGATGTCTATAGTCTAAAGTGGTAACTGTCAATAAAATCTTGAATAATATTCATGACATAATAAACACTTTTATAAATCAATTATACTTTTCAATCAATCTATTGAATAGGACAAGAACAATTATCTATGTTACAATCATGGAGATGGTAAACTGAATATATTCTTGAGTAAAGTTTCCATTTTTCAATGATCATTATAGAAAAAATTTAATTATTATTTAATATTTATATAATTAGTGTATTATATTATTATCGTAGTGATCATTTAAATATATCTATATATTTTATCCTTGTCATTTGGTGATTAAAAATGAATCACATCTCATCGTGGAGGAGACCGTTTACATGTACGCGCAAATGAGATTATCATTTTTTACATGGAATGTATTAAAATAATTGATATCTTATTATATTATATTGATAAATATGTCATGAATACCAAATATGAATATTAACACTATAATTACAACTAGTCTTGTTAGATAGTTATGGAACAAAAATTGTTTCGGTTCGTGGAGGTGATAGTTCACACATACGCACAAACGATTAATTATTTTCCCTTTTCATAGGAGTGGTGATGGATTAGGGTGGTAATATTAAAACAAATAAAATATTTGTATATTGGGGATACTGGAGTTATTATTTCAACTTTTTTGAAGGATATTTGAAGGTATTTTATGTTGAAATAAAAAAGAAACACATAAATAAAAAATATACATCTTTTTTGGTCGATTTTCTTTGATTAACAACTTAACACCACTAAGAAGGCTTTCATGCCTAAACTAGGGCCACTAGAATGTGTGGAGGGACTATATGAAGTAATTTGGAAGTATATTATCCAAACAAAAATGTATATTAATTATGAAGAAAATAGAAGAATGGGTTCCTTTTTAAAGGAGAGGGGTGGGGAAATCTTGGAATAAGTCAATGTATTGTATTAATATAAATTCAATTTACACTAAAAAGTGGTAAAAATAAAATTATTTCGAATACATGATTAATTTAAGTTGATTTAAATTAATCCAATGAAAAATATTAAAGATTTAAATAATTTTTTAATCCTTATCATTTTGTTTTAAACCTTTTAAATAATACCATTTTATCAAGGAATTTAAACCTTGGAGGGTCAATATAATTACAATAACAAACCAAAAAACCAACTAATAAGTCATTAATGATATATTTAGTCTTATTTAATTTTTTTTACTAAATTATATATGTTAATAAATTTCATATATTTTTATTTAATATTAAATATTTTATGATATGAATTATTTCAATTTTGACACTATTCATTACATGCCTTTTTTAAAAATTCAGTACATCTTGATTACTTCAAAAAACTACATTAATTCATCTATAAATTTTCAAATTCCTCTATGAAATTAGTGTATGTAATTAAATATTTCGAATAATATTTATTATTATACAATTAATATCATTTCTTTGATCTATCTTTTAATAAATCAATTAATTCATTATCACTATGTCACCATTTAATTTTATTATTTATTTTTTTAAAATTATAAATAATTTTTCATGATGTAGATAAAAGTTTCATTTTTTAATATAAATATTAATAGTTGAGTTTTTATTCTATATAACCCTATATTAAAAATGATTTACTTATGAAAAACATGAGTATGATATTTTTAACTTGTCTTTAAATAAAATATAATTAAAACAATATTCTTAGCCAAGTTGTTTAAAATTTTTATAATTTCATCCAAATGTTGATTTTGGATTAAAAATATTTATCCAATGAAATTAGGACATGGGTAAGGGTAATTTAATTATATAAAAATATTATTTTTACCTTTAATTACCTGATTTACCAGTAACTGTTCTAAATAAAATACAGAATTGACGACTAAATAAAATTATATTGATCCAATTAGACCAAAATTTTCAGATTTATTATAACTATGTATTTATATATTAATAAATTAAGTCTATATAATAATAAAAAATTAATTTAAAATTAATCCCATTGATGGATTGATAAAACATGTTTTTAAAGTAAAAAACATTCAAAAGTTCACAAAGTTTAATATCCAATTTCAATGTGAAATTGATTACAATGATCCAAATTGGATTAACTGATAATAACGTGATTTAATTATACTTTTAAATTAATAAAATACATATTTTAACTATATAAAAAACTTTGATGAAAAAGACTTTTTGAACTAACATTTTGTATTATTCATTATTCCTGAAAATATGAAAATTCACAGAATAATACAAAAAATTCAACCAGAGTAAATATTGATACAATGATTCAAAATAAAACGTTTATTTAGTAAAATAGAATTTATAAAAGTTACAATTAATATTTTTAATGCAGGTTCACTATTAAAATAAGGTAAAACAACATCTTTAGAAAAAATACACCTTTTATTAGTAAAATTGAATTTGTTGATACATAAAGGATAGAAAACCCAAATGATGAATTTTAAACATCATATTGAATATATATTATATGTATATATATTCAATTTATAAAATCAATCATGATTGATTAATTAATTTATTTATATAACACACAATAAGTCACATTTAAATAGCTATTTACAAAAACAATTCCTTTTATTTTAAAAATGGTTTTATTTTAACATATAATTAATTGTTCATGAAAGTATTAATTATATTTAAACTAATAAACCATATTTTCAAAACTAAATTAATACTATTCATTCCATCTATTCTTACATCTATGTTACAACGGTAACATTTAATATTAATAATTAGTTTTTCTCTTAATCTCAATGTGCCATATCATTTAAGAAATATTCAATAGATTATCATTTTAAACAAACTCTAGATTTTATCCTAGTATATGAGGTTCTTTCCCTCATTCCCCCTAAATACTTTTAATAGTAACGTGGGCCTTCACCATGACCTCAGTAACTATATTTATTCTTTGTTTCTCGTGCACAGTGTTGGGCATGGATTATTTCTTTTATTTTGTTGAAAAGAATTTTATTTGTATCCATATAAAAGAAACATCATAAAACCAATATAATGGCTCGATCCATATCCTCCTTGTATCCTCACCTTCTATAAATTGTCATTACCACTTCTCCCTTCAATAGATTTAAATGATTGGTGTTACTAGTGTCGTATGGGCATGCTTCCCTTAACTTCCAAATCCCTATAACAACATAAAATAATTAATTTTTGTCGTCACATCCTCAAAAAATTAAATTTCAATTTATCCCCCCACTAGAATGTCTTATTTTGTTAAATGATGATTACCTATTGGTCAGGCTGCATCCACCTCTGGAGAATCCATAATTGTAATTTTTCTAGAATGTATCCCCACATCCCATATGTCGATTCATCTTGAGAAAAACGATTCTATAGTTTTTGGACTAGACTGTTCAAGGATTTCAAGAATGATTCTGTTTCCTTAACAATGTAACTGGTCATCGATATCCACCCATCCATTATAAATTAGAATCATTGTATGCACTAGTTCAACCCTATTTGAAAACATATATAGAATTCCTTCCACCCTTCAAGCAGATATTCTCGAATTTTCACCACCAACATACTCCACATGTATTTAGAATCATTATGCGTCAATTTCATCATCAATGTTGGGTATGTGGGATCACCCTTTGAGATGAATATTGATGTCACATTAAATGATAAAAACATAGAGGAACACTTGAATGTATTAAATAAAATAATAAAATTAATATATTTGCGATCAATAAAAATTAATGAGATAGAAAAATCAAGATGAACCTTAAAATAAAACTCAATAAATAAGGTCAAATCACTAAAATATGAAATTTTCACTACTTCCCATCATACCCCATTATTTCACCTTTTAATAATATCCCTTCATCTAGCTTGTATTATATTCCATGACAATATTCAATTTTGGGAAACTATATGCATGTGTCTAGGTTATCCACAAACATACTAGGATATCCATGTCTCTATCAGGATTCAAGACAATAAATCCGGGAAATAATCTTATCAATGAACATTTCCAACATGATAATTACCATTTTATCCATGTATTTTTTTCTAATCATTTTTTTCTTCACAGTCAACTTTTTTCGGAACAACACGATTTTTCCAAAAACATTCATTTTTTATATCTAAGCTATCAAACCTCAATTTATTTGGTTCTATATGTTATCCAATTCCTCATTCAAGACATGAATCCACTATCCATCAATACATTATTCATGGAACTCAATTTATCTTGGGAAATTGATGATGTGTTGTATTTTGATCTCAGCAACATCCTTACTTAAAAATATATTTCATATTCCCCAATGATGTTATAGACCACAATAAAAGTCATTAACCGTATATGAAATTGTTTTTAGTATGGGTTCGATTGACCCCAAATGAATATTCATTTTTATTTCAATATCATGTGTAAAATTCTTAGTGTTCTTCTGTTTTCTCTTATCATACTAGTGCAACTTATTTTGAATTTACTATATTAATAGTGATTCCCATGGGCCATTTTTCATATCAATGGGTTATAGAAGATCCATGCTAATATAGAAATCCTGAAACATAATTAAAATGATCTTAATTATATTTAATTTTTTTAGATACATTATTCAGAAAGGAGTATTATGGTTTCTGATGATTAGGTGTTGGGGTACCATAAGTATTGTAATATAGTCCCATGATTTTCACACATGGTGGTATCAGGTACATATGATCGTGAGGAATGAGAATCCAATTAATAACCACATGTTTTAGATTTCATTTGTTGATCCTATCTGTGAGCACATGTAATCACCTCCTAATAAGAGATTATCTGTATATATATATATGTATAAATAATTTTTAGTGTATATTGAATGAGGATGGAAAATGTAACATTTTTTGACATTGATTTTTAAAGGGGTGAGGTATAAAATTACTAATACTGTATTAGTAAAATTATCAAGAGAGGGTTTTTTCTTTATGATGATATATAGAGATATATTTTCCCCATTTGAGAAAGATGGTAGTTTTTTTATGTGATCAATAGTCATTTCAGAAGAAGGTAGGTGCATCTGGTATGGTCAATAAAAAGATTGAATAATTCATTACTAGATGGTGAAAAAAGGTATACATCATGTTTTGTAATATATCATGTGATATTGAGATTATTATAATGTTTATGCATCATAAGGTTCCTCTAAATTATAGTTAGTGAGACTCATTGATATCCTGATGGACTAGAGGGCCACACAAAATGTATATGTAAAATTTGAATTAATTTAAATGAATTATAGTATTACAATATTTTTTCCCAATTAACATGGAAAATTATCCAATAATTTTTAAATGAACATTGGAAATACATAAATTCACCGGATTCACCAGTTTAATGGAATATTAGAGTATTATGTTTTTTTGAGTAAATTATTGTAAATATATAATTAAATAAATAAAATGAAAAGATATTATTTACTATTAGAGTAATATTGAAATTTATTTATTATGTTAAATAAACTTCTCATGTTAATTAAAAAGAATTTAGGATGCTAAATATGTGAATATGAGAAATTATAATTTCTAATAGAGAAATTATTTATTTGTAATGAATTAACATTTTAGGTGGGATATTCCTAGTTAATAAATTCATTTTTAATTAGAAATAATTATTTCAATATTACATGTATTTGATAAATGTTTATAGAGGTAATGAAAATTTTTAACAGGACATTTAATTCATTTTTGGTTAAATATTTATGGTCTAGTTTCATAAGAGTCCTATATGAAAAATTGTAATGTGAAACAAATTACATAATGGGTTTGAACCCATTTTTTGAAAGGGTATTCTCAATAGAAAATATTTGGATCTCCAAGATCCTATAATAACATTTCACATGATCCAAGAGATATATTAGAAGTTATAATGTTGATATGATCCATGTTCTTACATGACATAGTCATATATCCTTCCTAGAACTTGTGATTCTCAATTCTAGCACCTAGAGTTCAAAATATTATATTTTGTGATATGTTCAGGTTTTCGTAAATATTAAATTATCAAGGAACCACTAAATTATAATATAATTTATGATTTTTGTAGATATATAGGTTTATTATGATATTCTATAGTAAAAATTAGCATGGATGACTAAGATATGTTTTTTTTCAAAAAAAAAACATAGAAGAAATCTGACATTATATTTTAATGTGTTTTTTCCATGATGGACATACATGAATGATGAGAAACATACATATTAATGAATTATTTATTATTAAAAAACTTCTAGAATATAAGAAACTAGAAAGCCATGAAGTGTGTTTTTGAAGAAATAGACCATTATAAATTTGGTTGTGGTGATCAAAACCATTAATAGGACTTTGAAACATACATATTTGGATAAACTCCCAAGATTGACTTGATGAATAATTGGATAAAAAAAGAATTTAAAACCATGTATAGAGCTATTTCCTTATACCATGACCCATATACAAATAGAAATGAGGGTTATATATCCTCTTACCCATCTTCGTTCAGGATGTCTACTCATTCCATGAATAGAATGATCCTCGTCTTATTATTAATAGAACCATGCTCATGGGTTAATAAAAGTGAACCAATGATTCAAAATATCAAATAATATTTGAAGGTTCTCATATTAGTGATTATGATCCAATATTCCCTCTCAATATCAGTATTATCATATGAAATGTTTCACTTTAGAATGAACAAGTCTCATAATTTTTTTTACAACCTTAAAAGTCATTGAAATCGTGAATTTAATCGATATAACAAGGAACTGTAAAATTAGGTCTTAATGAAGAATACATTTATGGTTCATGTTGATATTGTAATTGGAATTTTACAACTACTTTTCAACTTAGTAGACTTGTAGCTGTAACAAATATGTCTCATGGAAACATCCATGGATTATGCCATGTTGGGTGAGTGAGAAAACACAATACAATACAACACAGAGGCACATATAGAGATACATGATCATAGAGATGAAAAACAATGAGATACCTAGATATCATACCACATTATAATGAAAACATAATATGAAATATTTTATGGCTTGAAATTTTTTTGTATGAATGCCTATATATGTAAATGTTAACATGTAACAATATACAGGTAGTGGAATATATAAAAAATATAATATGTAAAGATTAAATTATATGATACATAAGAGTTAAAATACCAATGCATAATATAACCAATACATTAATTTAAAGAACATTATTATATGAAATATTACACATAATAACGTGTAATGTAATTTTAATTGAAAACAACACATGTAAAAAATATTCCAAATCAACTCCCTTTTAACAAAAAATGAATATGCACAATGGTGTTATGTCATCCATTGTTATTGCACTGGGGAAAAAGTTATAAATTCTATTAATTGCCTAAACTATAATAAAATAATTTCAATATTCGAATAATCGGTCATGCTTAATTTTCTTATTGTCTTTTAATTCCCTTGGGATATGGGGATGAATCATTAGAGATAATTTTTACAAATTAGAATCGCTTAAGAATCAGCATATGCAACCTATTAATGTCATGATTCAATAAAATGTAAATTCAGTACATCTATAGTAATTTCACCTAGCAATGGAAAACTGAATAAAATATTGTTTTCAGTTTTATCCCCCTTCATATGAAACCTAATCCTTATCTTGGTTACTCCACTCAGTCATTGATTTTTCAAAATAAGAAAAACATATTAAGAGCATACATAATTTGAAAAGAGTCACAAAATAGCAGTCTACCGTCACATTAAACTATTAATTTTCACATTTCATCCCTATTGGATATTTCACTTGAATGAGGATGTTCTTATTATGTGTTTCATTGATTAAAAAACTATAGAATTATATCCCTCGTATATCCTTTCAAGAATATCAATGATTGAAAGCTCACTTTGTAAAGATATAATTTAGAACTTCTTTTTAATCTCAAACAATGATGATACCACTACATGATCAATCTCCAATAGGTGTATAATATGATCTCAGATATTAGGATTAAGTCTCTCTTTATGTCTCACATAAACATTCCTAACCATATCAACATTTATTTAGTGTTCATATTCATTATATAAACACATCTTATCTTAGGGAAACATGGAATCAATGAATAAATTTTATTCATCCCTTATCATCATTTTTTATTGTTATCTCAACAAAATAAAATATAATTTTCTCCCTCATTTCCTCTTTCATTTAGAAATGGAAACATGTATCATGATCTCCTGAATATTCTCAACATGTATCAAAATTTTTTTAGTTAAATAAATATTATATGCCTCTTAATTCTTGATATATGAAAAGGTAAATCCAAAATTTAATCAGGCCTGATCAATTTTGAGAATGAATCACAAATACTAAATATGAAAATTTCAAGAATACCAATATTTTTTTCCATGGATAAAAAATATTAATCATTACTTTCTTCAGAATACTCTTAATAAATAGAAGATCTAGAATGTTACTCAACAAAATAAATAAATAACAATATAAATCTAAAAAATAATACTTGAATATCCATATTTGGATGATTAAATTAAAATAAAATAGAAATTCATTATCGCAACAACATTTTGGATTTAATATAGGATTATTCATCCAAAAAAATTCTATAATCCACACATCAGCATTATTGATAAACATACTCAAGGAATAAAATAAATACTATCCTTAATAACCTTTTATGAAATATCATATTAAAAAATATTTAAATATAAAATATCATGTTTATTGATTTGAAAAAAAAATTGAGGATAAATGTAATTTATTCTTCATAAAATATACATTTTGGAAACTATGATTTTCAACCAGAATATCCTTACAAACTTATTAAAGTATGATGCTGACCATCACAAAAGAGACTATATTGATATAAATTATGAGGCTATGGTTTGAAAAAAAAAATACATAGTATATGATCCATTATATGAATAAACTCATCAACCATATGAAGAACATTTGAATCAAACAAATCAATAAATGATCGATTACATGAGTAACTGATCAAATATATATTGAAATATCAGATCAACCTCATGAAAAAACAATCTCCCCCATGAGTAACAAATAAATCCTATGGAGATCCTCCTAACCATCCATAAGAATAACTTATTGACTTGTAGAGTAACTGACCAACTGTATATGGATAATTTAGATTGACCACATGTGTAATTAATTAACCATATAAAGAACCTTCAGAACAACTATGTGAACAATTTCTAGATCACCTGCATAAACATTTTAAAAAATATAATTAAGTCAAATAGAATTCGTAATAAATACATGCGATGAGATATATTTTCATATGAAAAATAATAATTCATACAAAAATTTATGTATGGTCATTTGAAAATCGGTTCTTATGACTTGGAATTAATAAATTCATGGCTTTACCATTTTTAATTCACCAAAAAAATATTATGAAACTGTATGATTTCATATGGAAATCACAATGTCATATAAATTAATGTGTTTCATAAATTTCAGCATTACTAATCAACATACAGACATCACACAAATAAATTCATGGAATTCCTCATTCATATAAAAACCATCAATAAAAATAAATAAAATACTGATAACATCAATACAACTATGTCATTATTTTCATTTATGTTGAAAAACAATTCCAAGAAAAATTGTATAATAAAAAAACATATGGGTAATTAAATCCCACCCTTTTTTATTTTATAACAACATTATTCAAAACTCCTAAATAATATCTAATTTATTCAATAACATTCAAAAACCTATAAGAATAGTCCAATCAAAAACAATTTTTTTAGACATTTATTTCACCACACCAATAGGTGTGGTTATTTTTTAGTGAATTTCAAACCGGAGGGTCAATATATTTTTCCAAGTGACATTTATCATTTACCCTCACTTAATTAGTAAAATAACACTATCAATAGTGACCTACCATTACAAATATCCCCACATAGAGTGATAAGTTGTGAAAATTTTACCCATCATTGTGAACACAATACCTTGTATAGTGGGGTTTAGTTTAACACCTATTTTTGTAATAGGATAGGGTTTAACATGTAGTTTTTTCCTCAACTAAAAAATTATCTTGGAGAATAACCTTAATTAATATTTTAGCAATATGATCTTTAGTTTCAATATACTCAATTTTGATATAATTAAGTGAGCACCCTTCTATTCATAAAAAATAATCCAAATAGAAGTATTTTTAGATATATAATGAGAAACATGGTTATTAAACATATTTATAACATTTTTTTCATCGCATAGTATTCTAAATGGTTTCTCAATTTCAATTTTTTTGTCCAATAACATTATTTTCATGCACAAGAACTATGTATATGCATTTGTAGTAGCAACGGACACTTTCCATGTTGTACCAGGTGTCAATAAATTATGATTTTGTACTATACCTGCTCACACAAACCCCACCAATGAGATATGTAACACCAAAATTGAATATTCTTTTTGTATAGTCAATTTCAAAATCATTATTTGTGTCTCCATGTAAGCTCAGGTCTAGAGAGTATTTTTATATCGTCTTAGAAGTCATTGTCCCTTTCTCATATATCAACACTCTTTTGTAGTATAACTATTTTTTCTAATGGATAACATTAGAATATATCATAAAAGTAGATGAAATATTCTATATTTGTCCTATTAGTTGTAAAATAAAATATGCATCTAATGTCTTTTGATAATATGTTTTTATGTTCATTGATTAAATATATATCTGTACTCGAATTTCATCGTACTAAAATGGGTGTAGTAATTTCTATGGATTCTTATATAATAAAAATATTGAACTATTTAGTTTTTTTAAGTAGAAATATATACTTTTATCTCAAATAACTATATATTAATAGAAAATAATTCAATTTCACGAAAATAAACATCTAAAATTGTAATTTCAATTGTTCAAAAAATACTTCACAAAGCAAATGTTTGTCTCAAAAAATAATTATATTGTTCACATACACTATGAAATGTTTTGTACCTATGAAATCCTATTTTAAATAATTTTTTTTCATCCTTCCCTATAGTAAATCCCAATAAATTATTGTAGACATCATGCATTGAGTAACAAACTCTATGTGATTGTTTAAATCCATGTAATGATATTCTCTGTTTGAAAATTACACCACCATAAAACTCATTAATAAAACCATGATGTTGATCAATAAAAATCTTCCACAAGATCACTATTAAAAATTCTTAATTTTACATCAAATTGATACCAACTCTACTTATTCTATGTAGATAATTTTTGAAACATATGAACTTCTTCCAAGCTCAGTACCGGGTTAAGTATCACTTCAATTTATTTGTATTCAATTTTAGTATATAATATTAATAATATTCAGGACTTGTTCTTGTGGATTAGCATTTCTCTATTATGGTTTTTAAACACCCCTTTTTTCTAATGAAAGTCATATATTTTTCTCTTGTAAAATTATATGAAGATGAATATCTCTCTATCTAATCCAATTCATTATTCCTAACTTTAACCTATTCAATAGGATACACAATTTCATTCAATATTATTGGTTCAACCAGTGATGTGAGTGTTTTCTAATTTCATACTAGCAATAATATTCTTTTCATGAAATTAGTTTTGTGTCCAATAATAAGGTTCCCATTATCTAAATATTTTCTAGACCTGTAAAAAAACTTATGTTCAATGGTTACAAACACATCCTAATAAACAATTTTCTAGGAATTATCATCACATATAGTTTTTATGATCTCATATTTTTTCAACTAGTTGGTCTGTAATATTCATTATTTTTGTATTTGAAATTTCAAAATCTTATTGAAAATCCAATTTTTAAATGTAGTGGTTTTTATAAATCATGACATATAAGTAGTATATAAACTTGTGAAAATTATTATTCCAACACTTATACCAACATCCATCCCAAAATATTCTTATACAGATCCCTTAATCTACTATCTCATCAAACATTCTTTGGTTCAAGACATTGATTTTTACAAAGTATGTAATTCTGATCATAATTATGTAATGAATAAATGAATTTTTTTTCACCAAATTTCATAAGGGGTTAAATTCACCTTGGGTATTCTGAAATCTGTTCTGTCTGTGTATTATAGTACACACATACTCCTTTATAAATATTTTGAAATTTTATTTTTAGTATGTATTATTCTACATATATAAACAACACTCTTATTCTCCCTCTCACCAGACACATTATTTTGGAGAGTATGTGGTGAGATGAATTTACACATAATTTAATGTTTAGAAAGATAACTATCAAATGATTCACCATTAAACTTATTCCTATAATTAGATCACAATTTTATCATGTGAATCTCCAATCATTTAAAACGTGTATTCCAATTACAAGAAGATATTAATTGTACCTAATTTATGCTTAAGGAAAGTTGCATTTGAAATATGGTTTAAATCATCAATAAATGAGATTTCTTATTCTAATTTCCCTTTGGCTGTATTTTACACTCACCATATTTTCTCTCTTCAACATGGAAATATCTCTAACAAATTCATGGTTCAAAATTATACTGATCCTACTTTAGTTTAGATGGTAAATCCATGTATTCCATAAAAATCCATCATCTCTTTCAATAATGTAGGAAGGACTAGTTGGAAAACACATCAAAAATAGATTTTTTGGGACTTTAATTGATAAATTATCCTTCCATCCTACATGAATTTAATGAAAGATGTTTCATTAATAAAATATTAATATTTAAAAAAATGGTCATGATCATTTATCATCTTCTTTTTTTAAATATCTTTCAACATAATAGTTTTTATCTCATCACCATGGGATTATATATTCATTTAAAACTCAGTCATCTATTCCGTCTATTTATTATTATATTTTAACATATTTTTCTTTCTTGATAATTTTGTTCTACTAAATAAATTAATCAAAAATCATCCTTCGAAAAAAGATATGATCATTTATCATCATTTTTATTAAAATAAATGAAACATAAAAGATGTGTTTTTTTATTCCTTATGAATATGAGAGCCATTACCTTTATCAATGTGGTGAATCATCTCTAGAACTATTTTCATAAAATTTACTACATTATGTCTTCATTACTCACAAATTCCACTTACTTCCTTAAGTAATCCAAATCTAATTTGATTTTATAATCCTGAATTACATGTTATTAAATCCTATAATCTAAGAATAAATGGATGAATCTCCTTTGGATGAATGACTCTTACTTCATTCCTCATTTTTATAATGAACTGAGGCATGATCATGTGAATTCATTATTACAAAACTCATAAAAGGACTATTATTTTCCCTAGAGCCTTAACCCCACTAGTTGATATTTTTTTTCTAATACAACTATAATGTTTTTTCATCATTTATATATTGGGAATGATTTTAAATTTATATATTATTTATATATCTTCACTAGTTACAACATTCTAATTCTTATATTGGACAATTATTCTACTCATTTTTCATAGAAAAATATTTACAATATTTTGAGTTTAAATCCGAATTATTAGTGCGATCAGAATTGTATACAGATATCAAAGGTATTGATTTGACCTGATAGCATGCACATGTTTTCTTAGCTGGTTTAGAGGATTCAATGTTTAATTTAACATAATTTTATAACTATAAAATTAAATCATCATCTCATTCTCATCCACAAGACACACAAACTATGTCTCCTATAAATATTTATCTTTTGAAAAATAATATTCATGTCCATTTATCATATTCTCTATTTTAATTTATTCCATCCTTATATTTTTTACCTCATCACCAAGGGATTATAAGTTAATTTAAAACTCCTTCATTATTATTCTATTTATTGTTATATTGTATCATTTTTTCAGTCACGAGTTTGTTTTTTAACTATGTCATGAATCTAAATATTCCATCAAAAAATATTCCATCTCATTTGGTTCTTAATCTTCGTCATCAGTTCCTAAAATAGTAAATTATTTTTTACATGATCCATTAAATATGTAAATTTGACCACAGATTCACGATTAAATCATTGATAGATGAGTGATATTTCTCTAACATGCCCATTAAATTTATTCTCTTAATCATAGAATGTAGGATATTGGTTCATCCATTATTGGATGAAAGAATTTTTTTTTTCACAAATTTACAAGGGTTATCTTCTTGTTCGCATTGAAAATTTGTACCCATCCTCTTAGGACATTTAGTTGAAATGTTTCAAATTCCATTACATTTAAAGAATCTACGTGGAGTCTTTCCATTAGATTTTTTCATTCTAGTATCATATATCTTTAAAACAAGAGATATTATTATTCTACAGTCTTCATAAATATTTTAATATTCAAAATCACTTAAATGTGCACTATCAACAAGTTCTATGATTTTTGACATTCTATTAATCTCAATACCCATTTCATTAATTATCTTTTTTTGAAGGATGTATTTTTATAATTTCATAGTCTATGAGAGTTTTTATAATCTATACATCGATTGATCTTCCCTATCATCAATATATAACATTATAGGATCATTTATATTTTGAGAATTTCTCATGAGAATATTAAAAATTGTAGACATTTCATGTTTTTCACCAAGCCCTGAAAAACTGAATACAATATAATTATCCTTATTTGAAAAATAAATAATTTAATTTTCATCAAAAATAATTATTTGTTTATAATATCCTCTCCAAACCATTAATTTATCCTCTAAAACATTCAAATTACCATTGTAGATAATTTACAACCTTTTCTAGTTTTATTTAGATTAATGGAGGCTCCTCACTTTTGTATAATTTTTTTTAATAATTACATAAAATATATTGTACCTTCAACTAAAATTAAATATTAAATATTTATTCAATTTTAAATTATTAATTACATATATAATAAAACTCTCTCCTGTGAATTTGTAAGAAATAGATTTAAAGCAAATTTTTTCTTATGTAAAGATCTTTTTAAATAACTTTCTTGAAAAATTTATTTTATGTCTATCTTTCGTCATCGGAGAGATGAATTTATTAAATTAAAACATTTGTTTTACATGGTTTACCCACACTTTACTATTCAATAGAGCATGAATGATAGTATTTACATGTTCCAAATTATTATATATCACTGCATTACAATTTAGAATGGTCTCAATAACCCTAAATGTTCACAACCATGAATAGACAAATAACTCATTCTTATTTATCAACGATGAACTCACAGATCCAAAAACTTGATCTTTAATTTTTCATTGGATGATGACAAAAAAACTAATAAGAGAGTGTTTCTTTTTAGCACAACTAATGTTGACATTAAGTGAAAATAGGACTCTAAAAAAATATCTTATTTGACCATCACACTTCATAGTCACATCTAAATAAAACCTCTGCATTCTAATATTAGAAAATTCCCAATATCTATATGTTACTCCCTCTATTAGTGAACTCCACCATTATTCTATTTTTATACTCAATCCAATAGAAAATATTGATTCATTATCCACTAGGAATATTACATGTGTCCCCTATCTTTATTGGGATGATAATGAACTATACTAACCAAAATAATAGAAATGAAGGTTTCAAATCATAAATACCCTAATTGAAAATAGTAACAACAATGGAAAAAATGGAAGTAGTTTAGAAATATATTACATGTTGAATTATCAAATAATTTACCATATACTATGGTGTTCACTTCTCACTATGGACTAACCATATCTCGCATTGAACTCCATGTAAAATTTTAATTAGTGTCATAACAGGGATTTATATGGTTGGGAATATATACATTTCCTAGAAAAATAAATCCTCATTAACTCCACTCTTATCTATACTACAAATGATATCAACAATGTTGAGGTCCAAAAACCCTGTGATTTCATCAAAAACATTATGGTGTGGACTCATGTATGATTGGAAATCTAAATTCATCACTCATACCAATTTAGGATCTCTACATTTAAATGAAAATCTATGACATATATATCTATATTCACAAGTATATTTCATAATATCAATCTTCAATATTTCATTGGTACCTCAAAATATTCGGAGGTACTAAAATTAATATTCTATGCCTATGTATTATGGTTTTAATTTCTATGAAATAGTCTAAAAACATAATATCCGTCATCAAAATCTCCGTTAAAATTCCCAAAACAGATATATCTAATTTCATCCTTGACTCACCAGATGTTTGTAATGGTGTCCACACTCTGCCCCCTCTATGGCATCATCATGCATCAATGATCAATACCTATACACTACCACCCTTGTGGTTTATACGACTTTCCTTGTACACAATGACAAATATTATTTCCCACCTACCACACTATTATCATCATGGTGACCTTGTTTCCCTATGATATTTTACCAGATTGTATATTTTCAAGGTTGATCTTACAATAATGCATATCAGTTGTTGGCCTTACTTTTATGGAACAACAAAGAAGGATGTGTTTTAGTCATGTGATAATGATATAGCCTTTATCAATGATAAAAATACATCTTCAAAGTCTCTTTATTAACTTTTTTAATAAAGCCAACACAGACAACTATCCAATGTGATTTTAGACAATATCATTTTAAGCATTTGTAAAATGGGAAGAAAACCCACAAATGAAAAATCTATAATCTATAGACCTAGGGATAAAAGATATGGATAAATTTTGTTTTCCCAAATATAATAATTCTTTCATCAAATTTAGAAAAACCATTGTTTATTATATAATTCAGATTATCCATTCTATGCACCATATTGAATCACATAGAAGAAATGAATATATAATAAATCGATGTTCCTATGATCAAATTACATAACTGAAAATATGGGATAAATCTATTGAGAATTTTTATAAATTAATTTTTAAATTATTATAATCCTCTTCAACCATATAATGATTTGATTAAATCAAATGTAAATTTCTACACTCAGTCTTGAATCAATAAAATATTTGGAAAATGAACATTTTGATCATTACAAGGTTCATCCCCTTCATTGGAAACCTATTCCTTTTCATGCTGGGTAACTCTCTAATACCGTGGATTCTTCACTACAAGATATAAATATTAAAAGAATCCATTATTTGCAAAGAGTCACACTATAAAATTTTAGTGTCACACTGGATTGCGCATCTTTACACTACTAACATTAAATATATATATCATTAATGATATATATCTTCTGGAGAATTTGGTAAAGTAAAAAATCGTCATAGTAGATCTCCCTCAATGATCCTTCTAGAATAATTTATAATGCATTACCACTTCATATAATTTTAATGTAAAAATGTTTCTTAATTTCAAACTCAGTTGATCTTGACGCATTCTTTAGATCCATAAGATGTAAAGTATGATATCTGAAAATTATTATATAGATCTCTATAAAACTCAATCTATTTTCCAATAATTCTCTTATATTCAAGAAATTTTCAATTTCATTCATCTAAAAAAATATTAATACATAAATGAATAATCTGGGAAATAATTTATTTCATGAAACACATTTTATAGATCATCATTATCTGTTATTATATAAATGGTATCGTAACTCAGGATCTCCCTAATTTCTATATTCACATGGGCTAAAAATCATTCACTATGATATCGATAAAATAATCCACATTTAATAACTATATGTAAATAATGAAATTCCTCTTTTACCCCAATAATCTTTCGCAAAACATCAACAAAAACTCATTCCCAAATATTCTTCATTCACTATCAATATTTTGAATAATTCACAAGTATTTAATTTTTTCAAGAATACTCATTTCCCCTTCTATAAAAAAAATCATGAATATTGCATATATCATTATTCTATTACTATAATGAAAGTATTTCAAATATTAAAATAAAAAACCATTGAAAACACAATACAAATATATTTATTCTAGTAATTATTTTAACTTTAAAATATTGAATAATAATCACAACCACTTTTAATATTTAATTTATTATGATTAATTAATTAAAGTCCCATTTTTTTAACAAGAAAAAAATTATAAGGGATATTTTGTTCGCGATTACTCGACATGTCGTTTTTAAAACCGATAATTAGAATATATTTCTCGGATAGTTGGAACACAAAAATTTATATATTTTATTAAAATTAAATTAATTAAAATAAAATTAAAACAAAAATTTATTATATGAGGGGAAATTGAAATTGATAAAAAATACTGAAATTATTTAATAATATAAAAAATAACAATAATAATACTAATATTAGTAATATTTTTACGATATTTAGTTTTTTTATTTTTTATATGTTAGATTTTGGGAAATAACTCAGAGGAGGTCACTCCTTATCCCTTCCCCCATACCCATGACATACACATCCATCCCTTATCCCATAGCTCATGTTCGATCCTATCCTCGGGTCCCTTTCGTATCAATGTTTTATAACTATTTTTCATGAGATTTCCCATTGAAACCACAAGGTATGGTACTTTAATCACACCCCCTCTGTCGCATGGGTGTTTTTTCTCTCATTAGATTCCTGATGAGGTGTGAAAAAACCCCTAGGGTTAGGGGTTGGTGGATTTTTTGATGTCCTCCAGTATTAGGGTATGCTATGTAACACTCGGTACGTCTTCATGATTAATTCAATGTTCAATGCCAATGGCGTGGAATTTCAAAAAAAAATGTTTTCTGAGAATTTTGTTGGGTAAGGTTTCCCTTGGTTCTTAATTTTTGATCAACTATTAATTTTGGGTTCTTTAATTTTTGAGGTGATGGAAATTTTCCATGGGTGGTTTGAACCATGCTGTATTATTTCAAGTTTATGTTTTCATCTAAGGTGGGGTTTGATTTCTGATTCAAGGTCTCACCTATTTTATTTAGCATTTTTAAGTGTTTTTGAGTCTTTATTAATTTATCTTTACTGCATAGGATATTTTTGTGTGGTTTCAATTGGTCCCCAAAAAAACTATCATGTGATAATTGTTCAACATTGTTTACTTCTTGAGGTGGTATCCCTTTCAATAACCCTTGAAATATAAGAACAAATTAATTAATTAATTTCACATTATTTTCAATTTTAATTAATGATTTTATATGTATGGTGGTTTTTCTAAAACTACTTTACTTTGTTTATTTGTATGTAATTGTTAAAATATGAAAATTTGGTTTATAATCAATGTCACGATTTTATAATAAAACATCTCTAATGGAGGTGTTGTGTCTTCCAGATAAAAAGTACTGATAGTTATTTATATAATACACAGTTTTGGTTTGACTTTTCCATATTTCTCTCATTGGTGTTTGTTTTGTGGCTAGTTATCTTTTCTCTATATTAATAATAAAAATTTAATTATCATTCTTGATTAGTTTAAATGACATTTCCAAACAGGCACATGCCATGTTAGTATGAAGCATTATATTATACGTTTTGAGTCTTATAAATGTCCTTTCCATGTTTAAGAAATGAGAATGAGTTGGTCATGGAAAATATTTTTTATAGGATTTCATTGGCTAGATAATAGAAATCATTCTAATTAATTTTATAGGACCCTTTCCTTGAACATGACCTGTTTCTTTAAAACATGTCCCATAATTAAAATTGTCATGTTCAGGAAAATTGAATGATATTTAATTGAGTAAGATGGATAAAAAATAGAATTATTTTCTTTGAAATGTAATAAATTGGTAAAGCATTATTCTTGTTTCATTTTTAACGAAACAGCTCAAATGTTCTTCCAATGAAATTATACATTGGTATGGTAATACCATGACATATATTTATACCTTATGAAATCGTTCATTGAAATGTACTAGTTAAAATGGATATGAATAGGGTGGTCTGAAAATTCATGACAATTTAATTTAATATATATGACTTATATGAATTGTTAAAAATGTTATGGATTCTATTGGATTCTATTATTGGATAGGTTTGTTACATTTATTTATTTAAATGTCATTATTGACATGTATTTGGGTGCATATTGATTCCATGATCTATTTGATTGTATAAAATTTATTATGAATGTGTTTAATGATGATGCCCACCATTATTGATTTCAATTATATTAATGGCTATTGATCCTGCTTTAGAGCATTGAGTTTACTTTTCTGCTAAATTCCTTATGAAATATTTATGGATTAATGTTTATTGTTTTGATAGAATTAATAGATCATGGATTTATGATTCCGATTTTATGGAATGTAATTACATATTTAAGAATTGCCATTTTTTATTGGCCTTTCTTGAAATGGAACATTAGATGTGGGATGAGAGAGAACATGGATCCAGAGTTAAGGATTACCAAGATGGACTTACTATTATTAGGTTTTTCTAACATAATGTTCATGTAAGAACACTTTGTCTTTGAAAGTACAGGCCCACCAGGTGGTTTATGAAAACTGATGAGTGATAAGGGTTTCCTAAGGGAGCAACCATGTACAGACCTATTGGTAATATGGTTACCCAATGCCTTAGGTGAGACCTGGTCCCCTATGTGAGAAATTCAGCATGGACATAGAGTCACCATCCATTAATGATACAAGGTATGTTTTATGGATTTCCTTATATAGACCCAAGGTATTGTTTTGTATTGGTTGTTTCCATTTTCAACATTGGTATTCATATATGATCACCAAAAATAGGCACAAAACACCACCTTGGTATTGGTGGACTGTTTAAATTTCATTAACAATTGTGTTGATTGATTTATTAGACATATGAGATGATTCCTTTATTATTATTGTTGAACATGATTATGCACTTGTGTCAGTCGTACTATTCATGTAATCACAGTTTTATATAGATTTGGATTTGATATGAAAATCCAAAGCACCATCTTGGGCGGAATGAATTTGATAGTTTTTTTAGTCACATTATCACATGTTATATATGTTATGACTTGGACAAGAATACTCTATTCCGATATCCATATTATGGAAAATATGTTAGTATTATATGGTTTTCCATTTAGTAATCTACACCATATTTATATTATTTAATTTCTTAACACTATAAATTTATTATATATAGTACACTGCTTAATTTATATTGCATTATTTGGATTTATCTAAACACCGATGGGGTTGGCCAACTAAGGTTAATAGGTCACACCCTATAAAGGTCGCCATTGCATTGGGGTAATCAAGAAGACCTAAATTCTTCCAGGTCTTTGAATTCATTACATATATTGTGCTTCTTTACATGGTTCATGGCAGCTAGGAGCAGAGGATCCAGCTGATGCTTGAGATGTTAATGGATCTAGTGATTTGGAAATTTTTATTTTATTACATGGAATTTCTATTTTTATTTCATGATACAAGTCACGAACCATCCTCGGGGCCCGTGTCATGACTACCCCAAGCCCACCTTCCATAGGTCTAGGGGTGGATACTAGCACCAAAGGCGTAAATCACGATAATAGGGAAGATGTTGCCTTTATAAAGTAAAAAAACACCAAGTAAGCAGTAAACAAACATGTTGAAAGTACAATAGGCTAGAAATAAAAGCCCAAAAGAAAGGTAAAACTACAACTGAAAGTAATGTACAACTCAAGGACAACAACTGAAAGGTGACAAGCCGCTCCTAGATCGTCCTCTGTCTTCCTACCTGAAGGGTAGGTACACCACTCCACGTCCGTCCGTCTCTTCCGAGTACCGACTCGTCGTGATATCCACCATCGAGCACCGTCTCGTCGTGAGATCCTCCTCTGGGTACCGTCCAAACCTACATGCCTCAACCTCGATCAGTGATGTCCATCGTCTACAACCAACACAACGTAGTGCGGGCGAAGCCCGTGCAGGGGTGAGTAAATGATACTCAGTAGGGAACCCGAGACCCCCGAAAGTCTCCCATAATCCACAAAGGATAAACCACAAAGAAAAGATAAAATCACGAAGTATCATCTAACACTACATAGGTATATGCCCATACATATACCTAAGTCATCAAATCCGGTTCATATCTAACTCACGAGCTCAAGTAAAATTTAGTCCACTCAGGAATATAAAGCTTAATCCTCATAGGAAAGTACGACCCAATCCACACATGAAAGCATAGTCCAATCCACACAGGATATCTTGTCAATCACATCAAAGATATTGATTGAATGTCAAGACTCAGCTCACACAAGTATACTACTCACGAAGAATGGTGGAGATCGTTAGATATAGCCTGTGAATCATCTCCTCTGCCAAACCCATGTAGGATCAAGGTTTAGTAGTCGTTGCTACTAAACCCACAAGGGATCCAAGTATAGTAGTCATCATCGTCGAACCCACGGAGGATCCCAGTACGGTAGTCGATCCCACGGAGGATCCCAATACAATAGTTGTCCTCGTCGAACCCATGGAGGATCCTAGTATGGTAGTCATCCTCATCAAACCCACAGAGGATCCCCGTCTGGTAGTCGTCCTCGTCGAACCCATAGAGGATCCCAGTGCGGTAGTTGTCCTCATCGAACCCGCGGAGGATCCCAGTCCGGTAGTCGTCCTTGTCGAATCCACAGAGGATCCCAGTACAGTCGTCATCGTCGTCGTAGTCGCAGCCAGCTCTAGGGTTCCCGCACATAGCATGCTCATTCTGGGAGGGTCCACTCCATGAGCCAAGGGGGTCGATACATAAACTGACACGAATTCTGGAGTAGATGCATCCCAAAGTTCTGTCTGGTAAATAGGAACACAACGCGATAGACAACGCGTCAATCAGATGCCTGGTTTGAGAGTTATTGGCTTTTTCGTCCCAGGGGCGTGGTTAGTTTTTAAGTCAAAACCAACCCGACCGTACTCCAACTGCATCCAAACCTTGGGCAGAGTAAGCCAAAAGAACCATCTCACTAAGAGCGATCCAACAAAGTCGACGACATGTCAATCGGACGTCCGGAGCTCAAGGTAAACACATTTACGATCCAAAGGCCTGATTGGTTTCGTGTTCGAACCAACCCGGTCGTACCCAAAGTTCTCCGAAACCTTGGGTGTAATATACTGAAACGACCATCTCAATCCAAGGATAAAATCGCAAATAACGGTGCATCGATCGGAGGACCGTAGCCCATGTTACGAATGATTGAACAAATCTGTCCGTTTTTAGGGGGTTTGGGCCCGGACTGACCCGACCCAAAACCCCCTGGGTCGGCCCGAACCGGGGGGGGGGGGGGGGACCTAACCCGGGTCTGGGTCTGGCCCATTAGGGCACGGCCCTGCCCAGCTGGCGCGGCCTGGCCCAGTCGGCGCGGGGGTCCGGCCCGGTGCGGCCGGTCCGGCCCGACGCGGATGACCGCGGCTCGACACGCGACCGAGCAGGCATAAGGGGGAGCACCTCCCCTTTATTCGGACCGGAAGATGCAGTGGGGTCCACCCTAATTGAACCCGGGGGTTACGCCCCCCAGTTTTCTCAGAAAATGGCCATCCGTTTGGCTGGCCTTGTGAACCATTGTGGGACCCCGCGGTCCCACCCTTCCGAAGCACCGACGACCAGTTTATCCGGCTGCCTCCAGGTTTTCCGCCGCGGCCAAAGGGTCACGGATCTTGATGCTCCGGCTGCCAGGGTGTCAGGCCGCCCCCTGTTGGTGACCGCCGCAGCCTTAGGCCGCAGAACTTCTCGGACCAGCACGGCGCGTCGGTGATCCACCCCTCCGTCGCGGCCCACTTCAGCGATGGCGTTCCCTCGAGTTCTTCGGCGTGGCGCGACGACGCCACGCACCACCTCCGCAGCTCTTTTCATTCCCGCACTGTGCATCGGCACCGCACCACCTTCGTTCGAGCCACAACGAGTACAACATAAAGGGGGAGGAGGGTCGGCCATGATCATCCGGTCCAATCCCCTCCCTTTAAATCGATTAGAAGTGGATAAAGGTTTAATGATGGATGCCAAAAAAATATTCACGAACATTAAATCAAACCCCTACCTCGAGGAGTTATCGAATGATGATCGTCGTGGTAAAAAAGTCTTCACGGAAGACGGCGTCGTGGAACAAGGCTCTGTATACGTCGTCGGTGCACACCCGATGAAGGATGAAGCGTCCCCCCTTCTTTGACGGGGAAAGAAGATCGAAAGGCGTGTCGGTGTTCTTCACGTTCTTCTATGAGGAAGAAGATGTTTTTAGAGACATTGGTTATTCTCTCCCCAGATTTCACACAACGAATCAACCAAAAATAAAATAAGGCTTTGTCTTATTTTATTCACACATTCCAACATTTTTAAAATTCAAAATGAATTCACAAAATTAATTAACTTGTGTTGTCAAATTAATTAGGCGTTTAATTGGTGTGCATTAATGGAAGAGTGGATGAGTTAAAAAATTAATTGCTAGAGGGGTGTTTAATGGGGTGTTAGGGAAATTGAAGGAGGTGGGGGCTCGTGTGGGCCCCACTACAACTTACTCACAACTTCCTTTCCCTTAACACTTAATCCACTAGACGTATAATAAAAATATAATTGTAAAGCGACTATATTTTTATTCTTAATTTTTTTAAATAATTCCTCCCGAGCAAATTCACCTTCGGGAAAGGTGTTCCTAAGCAAATACCGGTGCTGCGGTTTCAACGGTTCCCTCGAACATCGATTCCGAGAACCGGTTCAAAAGTTAGAAAAAACCCACTCGCTCGTTCACTGAACGTACTCGAGCTAAACTTCAGAAATTGATTCTGGGCACAGCGGGCCTCAGAATCAGTTGTTTTCAGAAACTGCGTACATGTAAAATTCCAAAGAAATTAAGAAAAAAAATTTCTTGAAATTTAATGGTCTTTACATTACTCCCACCTCTGGGATTTACATCCTCGTAAATCTACATCAAAAACTAGGGAAACAATGTGGTACTGAGCACGCATCCGAGCCTTCCGCTCCCATGTGCTCTCCTAGAGGTTCTCGAGCTACAAGTGAAAGTGCACCATAGGAATCGACTGTCCACATAGGACCCCCTCCTGTTGATCCTCAATCTCTAAAGGACCCTCCGCAAAAAGTCGCTACATCATCGATGTCCAGCTCCCCATGGTCGATGATATGCGTCCGGTCGTGCTTGTATCTCATCAGCTGAGATACGTGGCATTCATCGTGCACCTGGTGCAACTGAGGTGGATGGGTCAAGTGGTAAACCACCTCGCCTACCCTGTTGAGGACCAAGAAGGGTCCGATGAAGCACGAAGATAACTTGCCACCCTGGCCAAATCTCCGTAATCCACGTCGAGGTGTTACCCGTATGAAAACGTGGTCACCATCCTCAAAATCTAGTGGTCACCGCCTCTTGTCAACATAAGACTTCTGTCAGCTCTGAGCTGTCCTCAACCTCTCTTGGATGACCTGGACCTTCTCTGGTCCTACAAGAGCTGCTAAGAATTCTTCTCTGCTGATAAGAGAAATCCAGTATCATCCCCTGGATGAACCAAATTCTTTGCCTAATACAGTAAATCCCAACATGGATGATACTAATCCATGCCAAGGATGACGACATAAGGCCTTAAAGCTACTACCAAGAGATCCAACCATTACTCTCATCTCTAAGGGTTGAGTTACACTGTCGGCATCAGTGTGTGGTCACTGGATCACCTCCAGTAGGTATCTGAAAAGTGAGGGTCAAGTCAACAGTTTTAAACCGAAACGTCTTAGTATCAACTACATAAAAACGACAGGGAACAAAACGTCACAAGAAAAGTTTCTTTTATTACTGCAGCCCAAGGTACAAAGACACAAAACATCAACAAAGAAAGAAGAAACATGAACCAAAGTCTCCATGTCTGGAGATAGTTCGGATCCTGTCCATCTTCTCTCGGAGCTCCATGGTCGTAACCCTCAGCTGCCTGAAGATGATCTCTCCCTTCTCCACCCGTTCACTGCGGTTGGGGTGGTCTTCCTGGCGGTGGTGGTGGTAGGTCATCAAAGAGTCGCCCACCACCCACTTCTCGGGCAGCTCCTCTGCCACGTCTGCCCACTCTATGTGGACCGCCATGGTCAAACCTCTGCCTGGGAGGTCCCTCTAATACCTACTGCTCTGCAGGATGAGTCGGGCAGTCTCGAGCCATGTGAGCCTGCCCGCCGTATGCATAGCACTGCATGCTCCTCGTGTGGTTGGCTCTCCTTCGTGTGCCCCACACAACCGAATCTGCATCCTGAGATTGGTCATCTGATGGTCTGGACCGCTTGGACCTCTGCGTCATCTATCTACTGCCGGCTGCAGAAGACTCCGCTACGTATCGTCATGCGGAGGGTCCCCCCGCTGGTGACTACTCGGTGAGAAATCTCTCCACTAGAAGGGCTCTCTCCAACACCCTTGCCTGCGTCGAAATGTTGAGGGAGATCATCGAAGCCCTGATCTCATGCCTTAGTCCCTGCTCGAAGGTCCGGGCCCTAAAAAATGGGTCTCATACCATATCTGTGGAGAAGCGCGAGAGATCAGTAAACCTCGCCGAGTATTGGGCCACTGTCATGCTGCCCTGTCGCAGCTATAATAACTCGTGAATGTGCACCGCACAGATGGTGGATGGGATGAACTCCAAGCGGAAGAGGCTCTCAATGTCCGTCCAAATAAGTGATGCCTCATAGCGAACCTAGAGCATCAGGCTCCACCATCCACCTGCTGCCGCGTGCAGGAGACTCCCTGTAAGGATCTCCATGAGGTCAGCTGGTGTCCCCACTAAGCTGAAAACTCGAAAAACAGCTTCTA
Source organism: Viscum album (assembly GCA_963277665.1). Lineage (NCBI taxonomy): Eukaryota > Viridiplantae > Streptophyta > Magnoliopsida > Santalales > Viscaceae > Viscum > Viscum album. Next base: position 1,723,683,581 of record OY728152.1, on the reverse strand, counting down.
GCCAATCATCGGCTGCCTGAGGGTCTGTATCCTTGCGGAACCTGGGCGGTATCTGATGCTGAAACTCGTCCAGTGCACTACTGCGACGTGCACTCTCAACGGCTCGGGCTGGTGGCATCGGTGGCTCGACGGGTAGAGGTACCACCAGTGCCTCTGCTGTAATAGGGCACTCCACCGAGGCCTCATCGCTCGGTGGGCTGTCATATCACACAAAGCTCAGAACCCAAGCTGGATGCCATTGTGGGTCCATCCTGAAAAGAAACAGGTGTTCCACGGTCAAAACAGTATACCTGGTGAGCTGACACAGAGTAATCACAGAGAAATTTTATGAAACACATTCAATCAATGTTTTCGTGCACTGAGTCAGAAATCAGAAGTCAGGGTCCTGGTGTACGGATACGTCGGCCTCCGCACCAACACTGGACTCCATGGACTGATAACCACACTCAATACCCTTAACACTATTTCATCACATAGAAGAAAGATCATAGTCCCATGTTCTGCGGTAGGAACGAACTCCTCTGATACCAATTTTTCACGACCCGTCCTCGGGGCCCATGTTGTGACTACCCCAAGCCCGCCTCCCATAGGCCAGGGGATGGTGACTAGCACCAAAGTCATAAATACCAATAATAGGGAAGGAGTTTCCTTTATAAAGTAAACAAACACCACAGAGTATGCAAGCTGAAGTAAAGACCATGTAAGTAGTAAACAAACGTGCTGAAAGTACAAGGGGCCAGAAATAGAAGCCCAAAAGAAAGGTACAACTACAATTGAAAGTAAAGTACAACTCAAGGACAACAGATGACAGGTGAAAAGCCGCTCTTGGATCATCATTTGGCTTCCTACCTGAAGGGTAGGTACAACACTCCATGTTCGTCCGTCTCCTACGGGTACTGACTCGTCGTGATATCCACCTCTGGGCACCGTCTCGTCGTGAGATCCTCCTCCGGGTACCATCCAGATCTACAGGCCTCAACCACGATCAGTAATGTCCATCGTCTGCAACCAACACAACGTAGTGCGGGCGAAGCCTGTGGAGGGGTGAGTATACAATACTCAGTAGGGACCCCAAGACCCCTGAAGGTCTCCCTGAATCCATAAATGATAAACCACAAAGAAAAGATACAACCACGAAGTATCATCTAACACTACTTAGGTATATGCGCATACATATACCTAAGTCATCAAATCCAGTTCATCTCTAACTCACGAGCTCAAGTAAAATCCAGTCCACTCAGGAAAGTAAAACTTAATCCACACAGGAATGTACAACCCAATCCACATAGGAAAGCATAGTCCAATCCACACAGGATATAAAGTTAATCACATCAAAGATAATGATTAAAAGTCAAGACACATCTCACATAGGTATACTACTCACGAAGAGGGGTGGAGATGATTATATGTAGCCTCTCAATCATCTCCTCTGCCGAACCCATGTAGGATCCATGTTTAGCATTCGTCGCTGCAGAACCCACGGAGGATCCAATTATATTAGTCATCGTCGTCGAACCCAAGGAGGATCCCAGTACAATAGTCATCCTCATCGAACCCACGGAGGATCCCAGTACGATAGTCATCCTCGTCAAACCCACGGAGGATCCCTATCCTGTATTCATCCTTGTCGAACCCACAGAGGATCCCAGTACAGTCGTCATCGTCGTCGCAGTCGCAGCCAGCTCTAGGGTTCCCGCACACAGCATGCTCATTCCGGGAGAGTCCGCTCCACGATCCAAGGGGGGGAAGATACATAAACTGACATGAAGTCCGGAGTTGATGTATCCCAAAGTTCCATCTCATCAATAGGAACACAACGCGACAGACGTCGTGTCAATCGGACGCCCGGTCTGAGAGTTATTGGCTTTTTCATCCAAGGGGCCCGGTTAGTTTTTAAGTCAAAACCAACCCGACCATACACCAACTATCTCCAAAACTCATGCGGAGTAATCCAAAAGAACCATCTCACTCAGAGGGATCCAAAAAAGTCAACGGCATGTCAATCAGACGTCCATATATCAAGTTATAAGCGTTTCCGCTCTGAAGGCCCGGTTGGTTTAGTGTTCGAACCAACCCGGCCGTACACAAAGTTTTCTGAAACCTTTAGTGTAATATACATAAATGACTGCCTCAATCCAAGGATTGCATCGCAACTGACGGTGCGTCGATCGGAGGTACATAGACCAAGTTACGGACGTTTGAATGAATATGTACGTTTTTAGGGGGGTTTGGACCCAGACCGACCCACACCAAAACCCCCTGGGTTGGCCCGAACCGAGTTGACCCGACCCGGGTCTAGGTCTGGCCCAGCTGGAGCGGCCCGAAAAAGCCAGCATGGCCCGGCCTGGCGCGGGGGTCCGGCCCAGTGCGGGCGGCCCGACCCGGCGCGGGCAGTCCGGCCTGGTGCGGCCGGTCCGGCCTGGCGCGGGTGACCGCGGCTCAGCACGCGGCCGAGCGAGCGCAAGGGGGGAGCGCCGCCTTATTTTTTCAAAACGGAGGACCCAGTGGGGCCCACATTAATTGAACCCAGGGGTTATGCCCCCCGGTTTACTTGAAAAACGGCCGGCAGTTTGTCCAACCTTGTGAACCGCCACGGGACCCGCGAGGGGTCCCGCCTCCAGGAGCACCGGCAGCGGGACGTGTCTAACCACCGCCTGCTGGTGACCGCCGCTGCGGGAGCCCGCGATCCCGCCGTTCCGAAGCACTGGCGGTCGGTTTATCCAGCCACCTCTAGATTTTGAGCCACGACCAAAGGGCCGCGGATCTTGATGCTCCGGCGGCCGGGGAGTCTGGCCGCCCCCTGTTGGTGACCGCCGTGGACTTAGGTCACGGCTCTTCTACGACCGGCACAACACGTCGGTGCCGCGCCCCTCCATCGTGACCCGCTTTGGCCGTGTCATTCCCTGAAGTTCTTCGGCGCGGCGCGACGACGCCGCGCACCACCTCTACAACTCTTTTCATTCCTGCGCGGTGCCTTGGCACCACGCCTCCTTCGTTCGAGCCATAATGAGTACAACATAAAGGGGGAGGAGGGTCGGCCGTGTTCATGCGGTCTGGCCCCCTCCCGTTAAATTGAAAACAAGCGGCTAAAGGTTTAATGTTGGATGCCAAAAAAATATTCACGAACATTAAATCAAACCCCTACCTCGAGGAGTTGTCGAACGATGATCATCGCGGGAAAAATGGTGTCACGGAAGACGGCGTCATGGAACGAGGCTCCGTATACATCGTCGGTGCACGCCTGATGAAGGATGCAGCATCCCCCTTTGTTTGACGCGGAAATAAGATCGAAAGGCATGTCGGCGTTCTTCACGTTCTTCTACGAGCAAGAAGATGTTCTTCGAGACTTTGGTTATTCTCTCCCCAGATTGCACACAACGGATCAACCAAAAATAAAATAAGATTTTGTCTTATTTTATTCACACATGCCATCATTTTTAAAATTCAAATTGAATTCACCAAATTAATTAACTTATGTTGTCAAATTAATTAGGTTATTAATTGGCATGCATTAATGGAAGAGTGGATGAGTTACAAAATTAATTGGTAGAGGGGGGTTTAATGGGGTGTTAGGGAAATTGAAGGAGGGGGGGGCTCGTGTGGGCCCCACCACAACTTCCTCACAACTTCCTTTCCCTTAACACTGAAACCACTAGCTGTATAATAAAAATATAATTGTAATGCAACTATATTTTTATTCTTCACATTTTTTTAACAATTCCTCCCGAGAAAACGCACCTTCGGGAAAGGTGTTCCTAAGAAATTACCGGCACTGTGGTTTCAAAGGTGATCTCAGACATCTTTTCCGAGCACTGGTTCAAAATTTAGAAAAACCAGCTCGCTCATTCACTGAACGTGCCAGATCTAAACTTTGGAAATTGATTCTGGGCACACCGGGCCTCGGAATCAGGTGCTGTCAGAAACTGCGTACTCTTAAAATTCCAAATAAATTAAGTAAAATATTTCCTTGAAATTTACGGGTATTTACAATACATTTAGTTGAATCATAATATTTCATACATAAAATATTCTAAATTTATTTTCTCAAACTGTTATTTCAGTTATAATATTATTCTACTACAACTTCATCATTTATTTATACTTTATCTGATGTTATCTTTTATTTATATTATTTTATACCACTATGAAACCTTGATTACGATGGTAGTGTCACCCCACTGAATCACCATTACACCTTCACTAATAGATTGCAACCTCTCAAAAAACTAAATGAATTATTTAAAGGCTAACCAACATTTCTTTTCAAATCGGTTGCTTATCGATGTCTTCCTTATTCAGAATTTAATTAAAATATTTTTAATAAGGTATTTAATATTTGATTATGATTGATTAAATTTATTTTGATCCCTTTTAAACAAACTATTAAATGGTTAAAAATGAACCTATTTTCCTTATTCTGAATGATGTACTTTTTTCTGATTGTTTGAACAAAATTTTTATTTTAACATTTACTACATAAATTGGAATTCCCACTACAAGTAGTACATTTTAATTAATTTTTTTGTTATCAGGGTTTTAAAAAATATATTTTCTATATATTATAATTTTATTAATATATTAATATAAGTTATTTAAAAATGATGAAAACTATTTTCCCAAAAAAATATCCTTCTATTTATTTTGATCTATTTCAATCTATTTTAACATACATGTATTAAAATTATGTTTTACCATGAATATACTAAAATTATGTCACCAAACATGTTACTATGGATGAATTTGTATCATGTTGTTGTATTTATTTTCTTGTTAAATCAATAACATTTAGTATAATAGGATTTCAATATATATGTTTATGTTGATATTGTATTGAATTTTTATTCAATTCATTCAATTTTTGAAATCATTAGAAATAATTAGTTAATGGTAGGTTCCATTATATCCCATTGATTTAGTGATATGTCAAGTGAGAAAAACTAGTATGTATATTTGGTGTACCCATTACTTATTTATTTTTTATTTCATGCCACAAGGCCTTGATGGTAAGTTTATGATGTTCTATATTTTTCATTATATCATTATTAATCTCATTTGTGTTATCCATGTTATTATTTCTATTGATATTTCATAAGTTTATTTATCCTTTTATTATGATACTAATTATATCTCATGATTCGTTATTATTTATATTTTCTATATTATCCACGTTTAAAATTTTTTTATGATTGAATTATTTTTGTACTCTTTCCCTTACTAGCCATCTATGATCCCCATTTTTTATGCTATTCATTTTCCCCGTAAAATAATAAAGGATCTATGGTGGATTTCAGGGATATACTAGAGGAAATAATAGAATCTTAATAAGAACTGTTGGTGGTATTACATTTTTTTCAAATGTATTAGGAGGATCATGTATGTAGCTATTCTCCAAGGACTACTAAACCATTTGATCATTCGGGATGCGATCCCTTATATTTCATTTCATGTTGTAAAATAACCATTGGATCTAGGTTATATATTTCAAGGTATTATATATCATAACATTGGGAAACAAGTAATATTCTATCTTATCTGAGGAACACCTACTATCATGCATTGACGAAAAACTATATTTAGATTTCATAAATGATAAATTAAAAACAAAAAATTTTCATCCTTATTTCATTAATCATATGATATCATTTTTCATTTTTCAAACTAAATTATGATGCAAAATTGGTATTCAATTTATTTTTCTAGTTACCCAACTGGCCATATCTTCCACAAACATTATTCAACAATAGAAAAAATTTATTAAACATATGATCTCTTATACTTTTAGTCTCTATATCTAATCAAGTATTCAATGAGTAGATTTTATCCCCCTAAAATAATATCTTCTAGATCGTATATAATATTTAAATGAAATTTTATTGAAATGACAATGTCTTTTTAAATTGTTTTAGCCACAACAATACCAAAAATATTTCCAAAATTAAAATCCCATTGTTAAAAATATTTGTTGTCCAGATTGACATGAGTGAATCCATTAATATTTATATCCATTTATATCACATAATTTTCTAATCCAAAATTACATGGTGTTGTTGAATTTTTTTCCCACATAACTGTTCTTTTATAAAACAATTATATTTCAATTTTTATAAGATTACAACTCTATATAACTATTTACATGTTTTTATTCTGTTTTTAATTAGAAATTTGAAGAATCATTATTCGACTTATATCTCTCTAATTTATATTTATAATTATTCATATCATGATATAGTGAATCCATATTAAGGGTTTCTTGATGAATAAATTTCTGATGAAATGTCTTGGATGATTTAAAGTTCTCTCACTACCCTTTGAGCTTTCACCAACTCCTCATAATAATGTCAACATAGAAGAATGTCATCATTAAATTATTTCTGAAAAATAATATTTAAATTACTTTTATGTTTATTTTTCCCATTAAATATATCATTCATCTTCATCTCCTAAACTAGTTAAATATTAAATTTTTGACCTCTTTTCATCAATTGAAACTCCATTTCACCACTATATTTTTCAAACTCGTTTGAAATTTGAGTTAACATTAACAACATCTTATTATTCATAACAAATTTAGAGATCATTACAAAAAATCAATTCCATTACATCATTAACATGAGTTTAGTTTTTTTACCTTCAGTATAGAACTCCAATTTATTTACATTACCAGTCAATAATTTATAACCATGATCACTATATGATGAATCATTATCATTTACACATTCACAAAATTTTATCATCACCACCTCAGAAAAATTAATTTTATTTTTAAAGTATGAAAATACATATTATATCAAACCAATATTTTCATACTAATATGTGACAAAGTTTTATAAGAATAGTCAACAAATTACGCCAAAAAACTCTAGAAGACCACAAAATTTTATTTTATTTAGATACGTAGAACACAATCTTGCAATTTGGTGAATGATCATTAATATCTCACATAATGATATCCCTATTTATAACTATTAACTAAAAAAATCAAATTAAAACCATTAATCATAAGCTATAGAAATATAACATAATAATGGGTGATCTTAATTTCTAAATACAAGAAAATAGGGGACATACATATTCATAACATGAATATATGGGTATGAGAACATGATTATAACATATGAAAACCATACCATTCATATCATATGTAATAATCTGAAGTCAAGGAACATGGATTGGAATTTAGTAAGACATGAATCCTAATAAAACATAAAAACCTTGGTGATGAGAGAATCTAATTGGAATAAGGAATAGAAAATTATATACATATCTGAATTAAAAATCATTCACATACTTGGAAATGATGACATATAATACCGTGATAGTAAAATGGGTTCACTCCCAAAACTATCATATTAGAAAATGTTAAATCGTAAGACCATTAGAGTGATCAAAAAATCTTCTTTACATGGTTTAAATCTTCATTCCATTCCATTATTTATATTGTGATATAAATACATATCCAATTCATTAGAGGGACATACAAATCATATAATAGATAAAATAATTCAAATAAGTGACATATGGACATAAAAAGTAATTATTATCATAAAAGATCAAATAAAATGGTATTTACAAATGTTTTATCATATAATAATCTATATAAAAGTGACATGTTTCATATCTATTTCATGTTTTAATAATTTTATAACCTATAGTGAAAGAATATGGTATCATATGAATTTTATCATTGTGTTTCCCGGGGAAGAGTAACAATAATAATTAAAATATTATCACATAATCCATTCAACTAATGAATTATAATTGTATCATTTATTTCCATCCACATAAATTCATAAAATAAAACAATGGATGTAATATTATATGGAGAAAGTTTTTTTAGATAAATGAAATGGACACTTTTTTGGGGAAGATAATAGTTCAAGGGATGTAAATTTTAAGAACTAAAATTTAATAAAATATTTAAGAAAACAATTCACTGAAAATAATCATGAAAACACATAACTGAATCATAAATGAAAATAATGTTCATTATGGTGGTAATTTATTTATGTCCAACAAGGTATGTAAAATGATTCCATTCACAATTTCATGAAAATCCGACCATGCATTTTCTAGAAAATTAAAATAAGATTCCTTTTAACAAATTGTAAAATATATTTCATGGGTAAATGATATTTAATATATAATTTTGACAATGTTAAAAAAAATTGAGAAAATTTTTAAGAAACATCATTTTGGATGAATATGTATTTTCATCTAAATAGAAAAATACATATGACGAAAATTAATAATATTTACTAATTTTATTATACACCAAAGAGTTAAAATGGTGCCATTACATGAAAATATAATAAAAAACTAGATGAGTTGAATATTAATTGTCATTAATGAGATGTATAGTGTATTATTCAGACATTGGAGACTTAGTTAAAAAAATCCAAATAAATTATGAGATAGTATCATAAAACCCATACCACTTTGGTAACATAGAATCATATGCCACATAGATGAATAAAATTATTTGAAACCTAAAAATATCAGGGGACTCAATGAACTAATTATATTATATGTAATATGGATTTATATAAACATAAAAAATGATCATACGTGGATAACATAATATATGGCTCAATGAAATATAATTGAGGAACCAATACCTTACCATATTGGTAACAATTGATCCTTAATCCCAATGAATGAGAGATACTCAAATAGACATATAATTAATATTTTTTAATAATACTCATTAAATAAATTCATGATTATTATCTAATTGACATCAAAGAAATGGGTGGTGAATATATTTTTATTCTCATAGATGTAAAATGTTAGAGTAAAATCCATTAACACTTTAGAAATCTTTTGAATCATAAGAAAAAATCATTATTGAAAACAAATGAAACATTATCTATCATGAAAATGAGGGGACTCATGATATTAAATGTTAATGAAAGTATATACACCACCTAGAAAAATGATCTATGAATTTTGAAATTTCTCACAGAAATAAAGGCGAACATAAAATCCCCTTACCACCTTAGTAATCAGTTGAATTATTATTCTAAATAATGAAAAACAAAAAATAGAATATTTAATATCATGTAACCTCTTATATTTTTGATATGTCATGAATAAATGGTAATTATATATACTACATAAAATTAAATGAGTGGTTACATTAAAAATTTATCCAATACATAAAATAGATAACAGAAATCCCATACAAATTTATAAATCTTTTAAATAGTAAGACCCAAAAAATGAAACATTGAATATCATGAAAAAGAAGATATTGATGATATAAATTTTTAAATGATAAGTGTATAAATACAAAAAAGAAACAATTGGAGATATTGTATTTGTATTTCAAAATCTAAAGGTAGAATAAAAATCACTTTCCTTCTTATTACGGCTTCCTTGTTAAAATCACATTTAGGGTAATAACTACTATTTTGATCATATAAGTAATGATTTTTTATTTTTTTCCTATTAAATATACCATTGTTTCAACATATCATGAATAATTATCCTGAACTATTTTTAAATTTACTATATAAATTATTCTTTTTATACAAATTGTGAATTATGATTGTGTGAAATGGTGTATGTTATCATCTTGGAGACGGTATACTGTAGTATTCAAGTGTAACATTTCCATTTTTCAATGTTCAATGTGGAAAAAATGTATTTGATATATTTATCATTACATAATGATACTAATATAATTTATTTCATAATATATATATATATATGTGTGTGTGTGTATAATCCATGTCTTATGATGATGAAAATATGGAGTCACATCACTTCTTTATGTCGGTAGTCCACATGTACATGAATGATGTTATCAACATTAATTGAGTGAGAAGGTAAGAAATTGATATAAAATATATTCAAAATTATAAATAATTAAATTAAAAAAAATTATTTAATTTATCTCACATATATTCGTTAACATTACCCTTATTATTTTCCTCGAAAATAATTTTTAAAAAACGAATCACAATGCTTCGTGAGGTGGTAGTCTGCTGTAAACGCTGGTGATGTTATCGTAACCCCTATGGAATGTATATTAAATAAGGTATATATTATACAATGAATCTAAATATATAATTATATTAAAAATAATTCATTTATATACTGTAGATACATCTTCATACCAAAATATTGGAGGTGGTTATGGAAGAACAATTGACATTAGTTTATGAGGAAGTAGTCTTCTATAAACATAAGATATGATTTTGAAACCCATATTATGAATGTTTATATTGATTTTGGACATTAAACTACCATAAAAACCAATGTATATGGAGGATACTTATTCTAATATATCACCATTTTTATAAAAATTTAATGAAGAGGTAGGTTAAATAAAAAAAGTAAAATGTGTTAATGAAATTTACCTATCATTCAGGAATATTCCTTTAGATTGAATCGAAATATGTCCAATGTTCAACTTTTTGATATAAAATAAATATTATTTTTTGGAATATGAATTTATTTACTTGAACTGGTCCTGTATTGGATGATGAAAATGGGGTTTATGGTGTGAAGAAGATACAAGATAGGGTGTCCTTTTATACGTGAGTTGAGTGGCACACATTAAAATTTATTAAGATAAAAATATGTATCATCTTTATTTTTGAAAATGGGAAAAAAGTTATCTCTCAATCGTATTATATAAAATTTCGGAATTATTTATAGAAAATTTTTATAGGATTTTATAGGTCATATTGACCATTATTTATTTGGATTAACCCCCCAACAAACCCATTTTTACCATAATAGTGGTAATTAATTTTTAATTTGTTCCCTGTTAATTTTGGTGAAAAATTGAGTTTAACATTGTTTATATTATAGTTGTTGATTATTAAAAAATTTTAATACATTTTTTTAATATTCTATTTAATGATGCGTAAAATTTTTATCTAAAATTAATCCTCTAATGTGACAACGAATCTTGGTTTTCAATGAGAGTGTTTTCAAATGTATACATGTTTTTTACATCACAATTTAATAAAAATATTATTACAATGACATAGATTGGATTATTAGATATATAATTGATCAAATTTTAATTAAAACACTATTCTTAAAATAATTTTACTTATTAAATATTTTAAATAAAAAAATTGATTTTATTAAAATTCACTATTTATAACTATAAATGAATACATAAATCCTATTAAAAAAATTGAAGAATCAATTAATAAAAAAATTTATATGATTATTAAAAATATGTTTTTTTTATTTTAAATGAATTTTCTAAAATTGTCAAAAAATTAATTGACATTTTAAAAAATGTCTATAAGACTTTTTATTGGGAATAATATTATTTTAAGCATAAAATTGGATTTATTATTTTTTATTATCTAGAAAACTCATAAGTTGAATTTTAAATATTTATTTAGTATATACTTGTTAAATCTAATTTAAATAATTCAATAGATGTTATTTTTGTATTTCCACTGAAAAGATTTACCATTAAGAGGGGAGAGGGAATTGATCATTTCGTTTTACTAATTTCATTTCATTTAATTTTAACCACTTAAACTTGTAATGGTTCATGAAACACTCTATTATTATAACTCAATATCACATTATATGTAGTAATAATATGGTATAGAGAAACACAGGGAATTTATAGGGTTTTGTAATGAATGGATTACACCATTCAATGTTTGTAATGACCTACAAATTTCATTTAATTTTTTTTAATATATGTGAATTTAACGAGTTCGCAAAAACTGATGGTACGTGATTCTAAGGCTCGGTGTGCTCAGAATGAATTTTTGAAATTTTTTTTGGGCATGTTCTGTAAACATGCGAGCAGGTTTTTGTATCATTTGAACTAGAGATAGGAATTGAAATCCGAGGACACCGTTGAAATCATAGCAGTAATATTCCCTTAAGCAGAACTTCACCTCGACCTCAGTAGGTCGAGGGTGAAAGATATAATTTGGTTTTTTCGTGAATGAGTAAAATAAAATAAAATCGCGTATCATTTTTTTCATTGGAACTCCCATGTGGATGTTGAGAGGTGGGGACCACCAGAACTAAACCTCCCATGAGAGGTTATGGGGGTGGGGACCACCCAGGAATAAAACCCCCTTAAACTCTCCTCTCTTTGGGAGAAAAACCTCTTGAGGTTCCACTTGATTAATTTTTCCACCCCTTAATTAATTATGCCACCAACTTTAATTAATTAAGACAACATAATATGTGCCAAAAATTTTAAAATAAGAGAAACATATTTTATTATTTTGGTTATTCTTCTTTTGGTGGGGAAAGGATAAGGGGAGAGCTTTTAGGAGGATTAAAATTTCCCCAACGGAGAACTTCACCTCCCTGCGAAGAAAGTCCACCGAGGATCGAAGAACGAGGAAACTGACCATGAGCCTGATTGGAAGCACGTTGTAGAGGCATCCAATGTTGAACGTATCTGATGAAAACGAACCAACGATCATGGAAACACTAAAGAACCAATGTCTGTTATTTTCTCTTCTTTGACGTCAATGAGTAATCATGGTAGGGGTGTGGGTCAACACCTAGCGATCCTATGTGGGTCGGCTCGTAGCGATCATGAGTGGGTCAGCACCGAGTGATCCTCTGTGGTTCAGCACTGAGTGATCTTGTGTGGGTCAGCAGCAGAGCCTTTTAACAAAGTATGATGATTCAGTAGTTACATCTAATAATCCTTACAACTATACTTACGTTATACCTGGTGTGAGATGAGTCTATACCTTATGGTACTTTCATTCATGGTAATATCTTAGTGGTATCCTTCTATGTGGTGTACATGTGCGGTACATACCTTCGAGGTATTCTTTCCATTGTGGAACGGTTGGTCTTTGGGCTCTTGGGTTGGACCCTTTGTTTCCCCATGATTGAGATGGGTATACATGATAACTTAGGTATATGTATCGGCATTTACCTAAGTAGGGTTTACATTTTACTTCATGATTTGTGGTTTATCCTTTTTGGATTTAGTGGGACCTTTAGAGTCTTGGAATCCCTACTGGGTATCATTATACTCACCCCAACACGGGCGATGCCCGCACCCTGTTGTGCTTGATGCAGACGACGGACAACGATGACTAAGGGTGCGAGTACCAAGAATGGAGGTAGCTTGGAGGTGGATGTTAGACGAGGTGAACCGCATAGACGACCATTCATGAGTTGTACCTTCCCTTCATGTATGATTCATGGTGGACAATCCAGGAGCTTCTTTTCATCTATCAACCGTATTGTACTTTCCAATTTCTCTTGTAATTTTCCAGTTGGGCTTGTATTCTATCCCCTTTTACTTATTGTAATCAATCTGTTTTCTATTCAGTTTACTTGAGTCTGTATCTTGTTGTGTGCTTGGTTGTGTGGGTTACAGGATATAAAGGCAATGCTTTACAAGTTTTGGGGAATATTCCTTAGGTGATAATCGGCATCACCTAGCCTATGGAAGGAGAGCTTGGGGTAATCACGACACAGGCCCCGGGGGACGGGTCATGGAAAATTGGTATCAGAGGAGTCTGTTCTATAGTAGATCATATGACTCTGATATTTCTTTTTAACTGAAATAGTGTTATGTTTAGTGAGTGTGGTTATCAGTTTAGAAAATCCATTGTTGGTATGGAGACCGACATATCCATACACCAGAAACCTGACATCTGATTTCTGATTCAGTGCACAAAAACACTAATTTCATGTGTTCTTTCAAGAGTTTTCTTGGTTTTTTCATTGAGTAAGCTCACCAGGTATAACTTATTGACCATGCCACACCTATTTTTTTTTAAATATTCCTCCACAAAGACAACCAACTAGGGTATTGAGAGTAGTACACACTGATAACCCATCGAGCGATGAGGCCTCAGTACAGTGCCCTCATCCAGTAGAGGCACCAGTGGATGCACCTGTGGTACCATTACCCATTGGTACACTGATGCCACCACCTCCAGCACCAGAGGGTGCATGCCGTATGAGAGCATTGCATGAGTTTCAGCACCAAAGGCCACTCAGGATCAGTGGAGAGACAGACCCACAAGTGGTTGGGGATTGGATGGAGGTTGTGGTGAGAGTCTTCCGACTAGTAGGGACACTAGCCGATCTCATGGAGATCCTTCCAGCTATCCTTCTACAGGAAGCAACGGGAAGGTGGTGTGTCTTGATTCTCCAAGTCCATGACGAGGTGACTCTTCTCTAGGTAGACTTCGAGAGCCTGTTTTGGGAAAAGTTTGTTCTAGTGACTCTTAGAACAATGCGCATACAGAAGCTTATTCATCTACAACAGGGTATAATGATTGTGGTATAGTACTCAGCGACGTTCACCAACTTCTCATGCTACTCCACAAATATGGTGCGGGACCCATTCTTCAGGGCCCACACCATCGAGCAGGGAATCAGGAGGGAGATCAGGCCTTCGATGTTCTCACTCATCATCCCGACGCAGGCGGGGGTGTTAGAAAGATCCCTCTTAGTGAAGAGTTTCTCTATTGAGTAGTCACTAGCAGAAAGACCCACCACCAGTCACCAGATAGCGGAGTCTTCTGCAGCTGAAAGTAGATAGATGTCACAGAGGTCCCAGAGGACTAGACCTATAGGTGGACAACTACATGATTCAGGGTCAGTTGTGTGGGGTACCCGACACAGAGCCAGTCATGCGAGGAGCGGGCAGTGTTACACAGTTGTAGGGCATGTTCACATGGATCATGAAAGTACGACCCGCCGTACAGATGATTAGTTGATGGTCGAAGGACCGCCCAGGTAGAGAAAAAGGTTCGACAGAGGTGGTCTTTAGGGAGCAGGCTGACATGGCAGAGGAGAAGGTCGTGCAGCTGGCAGTGGGAGACGATTCGTGATGTTACCGCCACTACCACCAAGTGGTCCACCCTAACCACAACGAGAAGTATGACAGGGGAGAGCTCAGCTCCATGTAGCTGAGGCTTATGATCATGGAGCTCTGAAGATGATAAGAGGTGTGATGTGTGTCTATTCTTCCTTATCTAATGTACTTATAATCACTGGTGAAGGTCATTATTTTTTTCCCACTTTCCTCGTTCAGAGTTCGGAGATTCCGACGGAGTTGTTGGCTCGATCGTTATGTCTAGAGACTCCTGTGGGAGCAGATTCAATGATGGCGCACTGGTTCTGGCTGGGCAAGCTTACTCTAGGAGGCAAGTGCTTCGGCTGGGTTCTTCTTGTAGTAGTGTCGTGGCCTTACTACGTCATCTTGGGTATGGACTCGTTATATACAATCCATGCTCATATTGACTTTATTAGGCGCAATGTGTGGTGTGTCCGCACTGATGGGACCAGGATTACCTTCACTAGTGAGAAGGAAGCCTTTGCAGCACATGATGGACATACCTGGAAGAGGGTTCTGCTGATCACTCATCATTTGGATAGCCTTACCCTCATAGCGGTTGATGTGGAGAGTCCGAGTTATCTTATAGTGGTGTACTAGTACATGGATTTCTTCCCTGATGATGTTCCAGATCTTCCTCCTTGGTGAGAGGTTGAATTTTACATTGACTTGTACCACTAGAGGAAATAGATATCTACAGTAGCGTATCAGATGGCTCCTGCGAAGCATCGTGAGATACATGTATAGCTAGCGGACTTACAGGGGAAGGGATTCATTTATCCCAGTGCTTCTCCTCGGGAATCCCTGATTCTGTTCACCATGAAGGAAGATGGGAGATTGGGGCTTTGTGTTGACTATGGGAACATGAACCAATTGACTGTGAAGAAAAAGTACCAACTCATGAGGATTGACGACCCCTTTGACCAGCTGAAAGGAGTATAGTGGTTCTTGAATATAGACCTCAGATCAGGATCACTAGCTCAGAGTGCGAGATGAGGATTTGTAGAAGAAGACTTTCAGTTGTTGGTATGACCATTAAGATTTCTTGGTTAGGAAATTCGGCATAACCAACACTCCTGTAGTGCTCATGGGACTCATAAAAAGGATCATTCAGCAATACCTTGATCGATTTGTTGTAGTCTTCATTTACAACATTCTGATCAACGTGGCTACTAAAGACGAGAATGACTATCATTTTAGGTAGTACGAGACACACTCCGAGAGCACCAACATTATGGTAAGGTTTCAAAGTGCTAGTTATGGTTCCAAGAGGTCCAATTTTTGGGACATGTCATATCAGATGCTGGAGTTGCAGTGGTTCCGGCGAAGATTGAGGTAGTACTTTCTTGGGATCCACCTAGGAGTGTGTCAGAGATATGGAGTTTTTAGGGTTTGGCTAGATACTACCATAGATTTGTTCCATATTTCTCCAGATTTTCATCACCACTTTCATTGTTGATGAATAAGGGGAAAACCTTCATGAGGATGGAGAGATTCTAGTATAATTTTCAGGAGATGAGGAAGAGGCTGACTAGTGCCCCCATTTTGAAGCTTCTAGTGGAGGGAGTAGGGTACGTAGTCTACTACGAAACATCAGGGACTGGACTCGGATTTGTCCTAATGCAGAAGCGAGCAGTGATCCCATATGGTTCTCGGAAGATGAGACAACATGAGCCGAACTACGCTACCCCGGACCTGGAGTTAGCAGTATTGAAATTATCCATCAATATGCGGTGACATAACTTGATGGGCAAGCATTTTACAATGTACTCAGATCACAAGAGTCTCAGATATATCTTCTATTAGAAGGACCTGAACTTGAGACAGTGATGTGAGAATCAGTTTCTCTAGGACTATGAATTCGAGATAGTCTATATTCATGGTAAGGGGAACCTTGTAGTAGATGCACTCCGTAGGATATCTGGTATACAACAGCTAGGTGAGGTGATAGAGAAGCTGGCAACATTGCAGATATACTTTATGGATCGATATGAAGAAGCTTTCCATCAGTCTCTTAAAGTCACTCCCCCACTTCTTCAATTAGTTAGGAGATTCCATGTGGGGACATTGACTACGAGGATTGACATTCTCAGATATATACAGGGTAGGACCCTGATGGATTTTCTAGAAGTGGGGAGTACATCATCCACTTTAGAGGATGTACCATGGTACCAGTGTCTCTTCAGGAGGAAGCGATGAGGGAGTTCTACACATCCCATCATGCAAAACATCTAGTAGTGGTGAATATGTACCAGGATCATTGACTACAACACTGGTGGCCATGAATGAAGAAAGCAGTAGTAGAGTTTTTGTATCGGTGCCTCACTTGTCAATAAGTGAAGGAAGATTATCAGGTACCAGTTGGTTTGGTTCAGCCTTTGGAGGTCCCAGAGTGGAAGTGGGATGTATTATCCATGGACTTCATGATAGGACTTCCATATACATGCAAGGGTCATGATTATATCTGGGTGATCGTCGACCGACTCACCATGTCGGCCCACTTCCTACCGATCAGAGAGCAGGGTTCAGTAGAGAGATTGGGACACCTCTATGTGCAGGGGATTGTGCGGATGAATGGAGTACCCTCGAAAATTGTCTCTGATCACGATACTTGTTTCACTTCCCACCTATGGGAGGGGTTGCAGGAGGCTTTTAGAACAAAACTTCGTTTGAGAATCACATTCCATCCTCAGAAGGATGGCCAGACAGAGCGGACCATTTTGTCCCTTGAAGACATGCTACGTTCTTGTGTCCTCGACTTTGGTCGTAGCAGGGTGGATAAATTTCCATCGGTGGAGTTTTCATACAACAACCACAATCACTCCACCATTAGAATGGAACCTTTTGAGGCATCGTACCGGAGACCTTGTAGATCACCTTTGTGCTAGACTGGCCCAGGGGAGTCAGCACTTGGGGGACTAGAGATGGTACAGGCTACCACAGAAAAGGTGCAAGTCATGCTGGAGAGGAAGACGACTACCCAGAGCAAGCAGAAATCCTATGCTGACAGGAGAAAGAGTCCTTGGTAGTTTGATGATCGCAACCAAATCTTTCTATAGGTCTAAACTCGGCGAGGTTTGCAGAGATTTGGATGAGGTGGCTAGTAATCTATGAGGTTCATTGGACACTTTTAGGTCCTCAGTAGAGTTGGTGAGCTAGCTTACCGCCTAGCTCTTCCACCTTAGTTGCACTAGGTTCACGACTTCATCCACGTATCCCAGGTGAGGAGATACATGCATGACCCTTCTCAAATCATCTACCATGGAGAGATGGACATCGACGATGGGGTGACGTTTTCCAAGGTTTCAGTTGAGATTGAGGATCGAAAAGAGCGGGGAATTTATGGATGGTCAATACCTCTAGTGCTCGTTCGTTGGAATCATAGGAACCACAAAGGGAGCACATGGGAGTGGGACGCTCAGTACCCCAAATTGTTTTCCTGGTTTTCTGTTGTGAATTACGAGGATTCAAATCCCAGAGGTGGGGTGAATGAAAAGACCCTGAAATTTCATGTAATTTTTTTTAATATATGGTAATTTAACGAGTCTGTGAAAACTGACGACACGTGATTCTGAGGCCTGGTCTGCCCTAGATGAATTTCTGAACTTTCTTTTGGGTACATTCTGCAAACGTGAAAGTGGGTTTTTGTAACTTTTGAATCGGTGCTTGGAATTGAAATTTGAGGATGCAATTGAACTCACAGTGCCATTATTCACTTAAGGGGACCTTCTCCTTGACCGTAGTAGGTCGAGGGAGAAGATAGAATTTGGGTTTTTTGTTAAAGAATAAAATAAAATAAAATTGTGTAGCATTTTATTTTTTCTTTGGAACTCTCCTGTGGATGTTGAGAGGTAGGGACCCCTAGAACTAAACCTCCCAAGAGAGGATATGGTGGTGGGGACCACCAGGGACTAAAACACCCTTGAAATCCCCTCTTTATGGGAGAAAAACCTCTTAAAATTCCCCTTGATTAAATATACCACCCCCCGTAATTAATTATTCCCCCCCTTTAATTAATTAAGACAACTTTATTTGTGCCAACAATTTAAATATTGGACAAACATATTTTATTATATTGGATATTCTTCTTTTGGTGGGGAAAGGAGAAGAGGAGAGATTTTGGGAGGATTAAAATTTCTCAAATGAAGAACTTCACCTCCCAATGAAGAACGACCACTGGAGATTAAAGAACGAGGAAAACGAACCCAAGACGAATTGGAATCACCTTGTGGAGGCATCAAACATAGGACGACTTCGACAACAAAAAACTGACGATCGTGGAAACACCGATGAACCAACATCCGTTCTTTCCTCCTATTTGACATCAACAATAAATCGAGGTAGGGGTGTGTTTGAATTTGATCAATGTTAATTTATCTCTCAAATTGAATCATCTTATTTGATATTTATTCTACCACCCTAACGCGGAGGGTATGGGCCAAACAAAAATTCCCTGACCCCTCCGCAAATCTTGTGGATATGTTTTGTGATTTTCGCGATGGTGTCGGCTACCGGTGCCTGGGGTTGGAACTGGTGGAACTCGAGAACTGCGATGAAGGTGATGAACTAAGGGAAGCCGGTCAAGCCTATCGCCAGCATTGGCACGACGCCGCACCACCCGCGGTCTCCACTCCCCAACGGGCTCCCCCGCCACCGGCTCGCCTTGCACCGCCACCAGCGGCACCGTACGTACTCACCGTCCGTGACCCTGCCACACCATCCTACGGCCTCACCACCCACAACAACCTACGCTGCCCTGCGACTCCTCCACCCAGCGGCCTCGCCACACCACCCACGGCCCCGCGGTTATAACATCCGCGGCCCCACCGCATGGCCGCTCCGCTTCATGCCGCGGATTCGCCGCCCTCAAAGCCCCGAGGTTCCTTCGTCCGCGGACCTACTGCACCGCCCCCCATCTCCACCATCTGTGGCCACGCCGCATCGCCCCAGGACTCCCCCGTCCAAGGCTCCACCGTTCCGCCCCGCAGATCTTCCGTCCACGACCCTGTCGCGTCTCCCCGGGGCTTCGTCGTCCATAGCCCCACAGCCCCGCCCCACGGCTTCGACGCCCTTGCGGCCCTGAGGCCTCCACTCCACCAGGCTGGACCACCCAGCCGGCCAAGCTGTAACACAGTTCAGGAAGACACATTGTGTGGGGCCGGGTCGGACCAGACCGAGTCCTTGTATGATCCATTTACACTCATTGGGATATAACATTTGCACCAGATTACTATTTGAAAAACCGTCAGCGGCACTGGAAACCTTGGTGCTATACTATCCCTTTGAATATACTGCACAAGAATTTTGGATAAAGTTGTAGTATAGTTTGGTTTGATCGGGCACGAATCCAACTGGGCCCTCGGGACTAAAAGGCTAATAACATACAGACCGGGCGTCCAATTGACGCGTTGTATATTGCGTTGAGACCCCTATGATGTGGAGGTAATTTGAGATACTTCTTCGTGAGACTTCTTGGCAGTTGGAGTATCGACCAGCGGCTTGAGGAGAAGACCCTCCCAGAGATGAGAAAGCCAATTTCGGGAACCCAGTAGCTGGCTGGGACATGAAGAATTAATTGTGATCTGGTGTGGGTCATCACCTAGAAATCCTGTGTGGGTCATCACCGAGCGATCCTGTGTGGGTCAACTGCTAGCGATCTTGTGTGGGTCAGCACCGAGTGATCCTCTGTGGGTCAGCACTGAGAAATCCTGTGTGGGTCACCACCTAGCGATCTTGTGTGCATCAGCACCGAGCGATCCTGTGTGGGTCAGCACCTAGCGATCCTCTATGGGTAAGCATCAAGCGAACCTGTGTGGGTCCGCACCATGCATTCATGTGTGGGTAAGATTCGGAGCCTATTAACAGAGTAACTTGATTCAGTAGTTACATCTATTCATCTATACTACTATACTGATGTTATACTTGGTGTGAGATGAATCTAAACCTTGTGGTACTTTTCTTCGTGGTAAAACCGTGGTGGTATTCTTCTGTGTGGCATACCTGTGTGGTACTTAACGTCGAGGTATTCCTTTTTTTTGGAACAGTCGAGCTTTGGGCTCTTGGGTTGGACCATGTGTCTCCTCATGATAGAGATGGGTATACTTGATAACTTAGGTATATGTATGGGAATGAACCTAATAGGGTTGAAAGTTCACTTCATTCTTTGTGGTTTATCCTTTTTGGATTTTGTGAGACCTTGAGGGTCTCGGGGTTCCTACTGAGTATCGCTATACTCACCCCAGCATGGGCTATGCCCGCACCCTAATATTCTTGGTTCAGACGATGTGCAACGCTGAATGAGGATGATAGTACTAGGACTAGAGGTAGCATGGAGGTGGATGTTAGACAAGGCGAACTGCAGAGACAACCATTCATGAGATGTACCTACCCTTGATGTAGGATTCCTAGTGGACAATCCAGGAGTTGATTTTCCCCTATCATCCATCTTTTACTATCCAGTTTTCCTTGTACTTTCTAGTTGGACTTCTATTCTGACCCATTTTACTTATTATACTAACTCTATTTACAATTAATTTTAATTGAGTTTATATCTTTTTTGTGTTCTTGGTTGTGTATGCTTCAGGTTATGAAGGCAATGCCTTCCCAGTTTTTGGGAATATTCCTTTGGTGCTAGTCACCAGCCCCTGGCCTATGGAAGGCTGGCTTGGGTAGTCATGACACGGGCCCTGGGTGACGGGTCGTGACAATGTTGGTTAGATTTCCCAACATGGATTCTATTCATTATAAATTAATTGAATACAATTGAGGCCAAATATAACTAATAAGATAATGGTATGGATACATACTAGATACTATTTTTTTATTCTGGCTCCAACCACAATACATCTTACTCTATCTATGACTTGGATATTCCTTCTTCTTTTGGATTCATCCATTACAATTTCACTATTCCTTGAACCAACTTGAAGACATCACCATTTAATAAGGAGTTGATCAACTATAGTTTGATATTTTATATTCCTATATGATATTTTAGTATCTTAAATTCTCATGTACTTTATCAATAACATTAGATGTATTTTTCTTGAGACACCTTACATATTTTCTATAAGTAGGATTCACTTTAATTATTGAATGCTCGAACAATATTGCTTCTTATTCATTAAGGGATCTTGGATTCATAAAAGTTGTATTTTTAATAACACAATTTATCAAAATGATGAAGGATATTTATATTCAATACATCATTCACATCACATACATGAATATATTTATAAAAAAATTTAATGCGATTTCAATTAAATTATATTATATATATTATCAATTAAATTCCCAATTAAAAGTGTTAATAGTCAATCACATTTCATTTACTTCTTCTAGAGAATATTAATACCTAATTGTGTGTATAATATTTCTCTAATGATATACCAAAATTAATGTGAGTATTCTTCATTTCTCACTCTTTTATACAACATAATTTTTTTTTATTTTTCTATCTTATACTAAACACCCAATTAAATTTGGAAATTAAAGTCATCAAAAAAAGTATTTGGAATACCCCTAAATGTGTGGGTATTTCCTTATGCACATTTTTCACGAATAATCAAATTGGTATATACTGATGCCTGAATTTATATCAAAAACCAAAAATTTTATTCTACTACTTCCCAAAAATCCAATAGGCTCAAGTATGAAGGCTATCTCACAATTATTCCCTTAATTCATGGGTCTCCCTCTTCTTGAATGGATGAATATAATAAATAAAAATAAAAATAGATACATTAAGGGTTTATCTATATGTTCCATCCCTTGTGGAAAGGTAACTGTAGATTCTTATAAACATACAATTCATCATTTCATGCAATGTAAATTTTGAATACACGAGGAGTGCACTACATTTGAATTCATCAAGCTTTAATGATCCACTATAGCTTACTGTAGATACCAGATATGATTGGAATCCAAAACCATCACATGATATATTCACCTTTGAATAACCAAATTATCAAATCACTATAAACAGTTCATGATAATATCCTCATTAATATTCATGAATCTCATTAAATACCCATGAAAATAGGTTCGCTGTAATTCATGTAGAATAAAAATATCAAAAGGAGCCTATTTATGTTTCTTTACTATATGGATGGAAATGTCCTGTATTATCATTTAATGAATCCTTGATTAAGAATATATTCAGGCATGTCCAACTGAATTAATATATTATATCATTAAATACTTATTCCTTAAATTTTTTTATTATATCTTCCATGAGGCAGCTTCATCAGATCATGATGTATCTTAAGTTCATGAATTAATATCTACAATATTTTGTTCTTGGATCATTCCATGTTAAAAGGACATCATTGGGATGTTAGTTAAATACAATGACGGAAGTAAAGACTTCCAGGGTGCTAAAATTGACAGAAGACCTATAAATTAAAAATTCCTAGAGAAAGAGATGAAGACGATGTATTTCCCTTAATCAGATGACCAAGATAATCAATTTCATTAGAGTGTGGTTAAATAAGTGCTTTTATAAAGGATTAACAATAACAATTTTCCTGGTTCTCATAGTAGTTTCATAATAAGGCATGCCATCATTAAAACAATCTACTACTGACAATTGAGCAGCTAGAAATCTTGAACCCTCAATGGTACCAACCACTACCTAATAACCCTAATAAAATGATTCCCATCAAGATGGTTCTGCTGATTGTCCCATTTATTTGGAATGAGCTCGATCTCCTCTATATGGAATGTACATGGTATTTATTCTCAAACTCCCATGTGATTCTGTGGGATTCCCCCACATGCATGGTACACTTCCCTCCCACAAGATCCCACTGTTGAGTTTTTAAGGCTATCTTGAGGGAATTATATATTTATTAAATAGGGTCTTTAAAAAGGAAATTAGAATATTATGTAATAATAGAAATTTAATTCCAAGCCATTTATAATATGATAAGAAAAACTCTTCATACTATTTTCTTCCACATGCATTAAAAAAAATTCTTGAAAATTTCATGTTTTATTCTGATAATGAAAATAAAATATTTTCATTAAAATAATATTCTATGGCCTTTATAATGATTACATTTAATATTTAATTAATATAATAATTTCCATGGAAATATTTCATCTTCAATAACATGTAACTATTATTCATGGAATTTTATTGGCATCATATTTAACATATCAAAAAATAATATATCAATTTCAATTCCTTTTGTAATCCTTATTAATTCAATTACTTTTTTCATGGATTTCACTTGATTTATCCAATATTTAGACTCCACAGTCCATGTGTTCTATCATTTATGATCATTTCAAAAATCATCAGAGTTAGTATGGTGAATTATATAATCATGAAATCCAATTCCACTATATAAATCCCTAACAATTATATAGGAATATTCACTTCATTCAAACTAACTGAAAACATATTGTAATATCATTGACAACAAATTCAACCCTATACACACAAATATAACACTTTTTTAATTTGTTTCACTATATCTCCACACATTTAAATTTAAAAATCTGGCCTCAACGTATTATAAGCCTTTGATAATGAAATGAAAAAGATAGGGGGTCATCTTGTTTTATATTTTTCCTAGAAAACATGATCTTCTACATTATATGAAAATGTATTGATCACATCAATGAGTGGGTTAATCTCTCATGGTTCCCTTTTTAATGATAATTTATTAATTTAAATCCAACTATACATAAGATAGTATACTAAAAACAATAAAAGATATAAAACCTTGATTGTATAAGTTATTAATATACTACCATTTATGTGAAATAATGCTTATAAATTTTTAATTATGACTAAAGAGATTAGAAATAATGAGATTTATCAATGTAATTCAAATTAATTATCATACTTCAAAAAACTCATCAAAATTAACATTTTCAAATTAATATCCCCCTTTTTCCACATATTATCATTTATAAAAATCATCACTTTTAATGATATGTTTATAGAAATTAATAATAGTGATGGGAACGTGATTTACATTCCAAAAACTACTTATATGCTCCCCCTTAAGGGATTTGAATTTCCATTTCATGGGAGTCAGATTAATATTTTATATTGTATCTTATTAGGATATCATTTAGTTACAATATCAAACAACTCCAAAAATTATCCAAATATTAGCTTAAAACACAAAAAATGTTTAGCAAATTATACGAATCTTTTGAATCATAATGAGTAACATTCTGAATGAGAACTAACTCTCATCCTAGTACATTCTTTTCACTCAATTTTAGTTGACATATTAAAAATATATTTTGTAATAACCACCTATTTTTAGTAGAAATAATTATATTATATTTATTAATTTTTAGATTCTTTTAATAGTGTATCGAATTGTAGTTTTTTTGGAATTGTATTATTTAATTTTTCTTGAACATTTTAGAAACATGTTTTGATGTTTAAAGGGTTATCAATTTTATTCTACTTTCTACTATCATTATCTTTTCCCTTACCTTGTAGTTTCATTATATGATTTTAATGAATTTTAGTTTTTATTAACACTACAATTCCATGTTCATAAATTTCTAGAAACAACAACAATAGCATATGTTTTATATTTTTTTCTTTTGTGGTTAGTTATGTTAACATGTTTAATAGTGTGAACAATATTTTTTTGAGGGTAATCACTAATCATTGAGATAAATTTCATGAAATAGGGGTTTACAAGTATTTTCACCTCCACCATTGATGTGGTGGGATTATTAGTAATTTTTTTATCCATCCATTCCTGGGGTTTGTTTTAGAATCTGTGTCAAAAATTAAAATATAATCTATACAAATGATAGTTTCAATGTTGTGGGATAAATTCTTGTTGGATAATGATTCCATCAATTTAGTTAAAGACTCGTCTTATATTATATATTATTCCCAATTATTCATTAGTTTCTTCCTTTTTGATTCATGAATTTATCATTATTCTTCCATTGAATTATGAAATTACATTATCTTTTTATGTTTAGCTTATGGTTGAGTAGCTTCAGTATCAATATAATCATTATGTATTTTTTAAAATCCATCGAAAAGAACCCAAAAATATAATCTCAAAGAAATAAATCCCCCAAAAATTTCGATGCAATTGTTTAATTAATTAATAATACAATTCATTTAAATGAGATATAATTTCATCTTTTACATTCAGTAGTTTTATGAGAGTGTTGGAGATACAAAAAATTATAACTAATTCCCCTTCCATGGAATCAAATTTTTCCTCCAGCTATAATTTTCCATTCTGAGGTGTCTTGAAACTACCAATAATAATTTTTGAAAAATATTTGGGGTGCTTCATAAAATTTAATTTATGCACAAAATGATCCTAAAAAAATTATATATTACCACCATATATTGAGATGAATTCGTTTGATTAATCATAATTGAATGAATTATAACATTTTGTTCCTTTCAGATTACATTCAATGGGAGATGTATTTCAATTTACATTAATATTATTATTCAACATACTAGACTATTATTTTTTTCTAATGATATATGTCTAAGATTAAATATACTTTTTATATAGCTCACTCATTTTCTGAAATATGAAATTCATAAAGACTCGCGTGGATCAGTAGAGTTCACCTATGTTCGATACAGCTTGAATATACCTATATTGAATTTACCAATAAGAGGGGAGGGATGAATCCATGTGTTATTTTTAAAAATTCTTTTTATTTCAAATTCAACATATTGACATTTTTATGTTTCTCGAAACACAATATTATTATATCCCAATCTCACATTATGGAAGTAATAAAATTACAAAGTGTGGAAAATAGAATTTAAAATATTTTTCAACGAAAGACATACCAATTTCCATATTGGTTTTACAACTCAACATAGACTCTAATCACTATAAAAAAAGAGAAAACATTTGATCCCAACTCAAAATGGGATATAATTACTCATGCTCCAATAGAAAGACTCATTTTCTTTTGGCTCCATCATAAATAATTATTACTCTGTAAATAATCGATAGACTCTAAATAATCTTGTAAATAACTATAAGACATTATATAATACCAAAACCAACCATAAGGCTTTACCACTATTGATGGAATTGATCAACATAAGGATTAAAATTTATCACCCACTCTGAGACTGTAGGGTCTGAACTATTTTTGTACTTCCTTATGAACATTAGTTGCAATGGTCCCATGAATCATTACCAATTTGGTGCAATATATATTATTTTTAGTCACTAAAATCCCATGAACTCTTTTTGTGTCATATTAATTAGATCCAAAAATCAAAAATATTTTCTCATCGATGAAAAAATATACCAGGATCTCAATGGTGTTTTCATTTTAGTACTTATTTTCGGTCCCTACATGCATATAATTATATGAAAAAATTGCATGTGATATAAATTAAATTTAATTATTTATATTCTCATTTAAATCCAAAAAAAATAATGAATTAAACACATTTAATTTTTATATTCCTTCAAATTTAAATACTATATTGTGTGTATCATATTCATAATACTTAATGCAAAAATGAATTTGGGTATTCATAATTTCACATTTATAAATTCCCTATTATTTTTGTTCTATTTTTGTACTCATATAAATACCCCATGAAATGTGTGTATTAATATCATAATTAATAAACATTTAAATACCCCTAAGGGTGTAGTTATTTCCTTCTTCTCATATTCCATGAATTCTGAAATTGGTATTTACTTCTGTTTGAATTGAAATCAAATTCCCAAAATGCAATTCATCAGTATCTCAAAAACATGAAGTGATTGGATAATCACTTCTTCTCATTTGGAATTATCTATGTCATGGCTCATCCAATTAACACATGTATTCATATCACGAATCACAGAATAAATTGAAACACAAAGGGTTAGGTTATATGTTCAAAATTACATAACAAGGTCCCTGGTGATTTATCCTAACATGCATTTCATCATTTCATGTAGTGTAAATTTATAACACCCAAGGGTGCACTTCATATCATGAAATAATGAGCCACCACATCTCACTATAAATAAATTATTTAATAGGATTCAAATTCCATCAGGTAGTACATTCAAATTTTAATAATCACATTCTCAGTTCATAATCAACATTAGTAGAAGCATTCTTCATGAAATTACAGGCACCACATAAAATTACTATGAATACATGTTCTCTTTATTCTATTGAGATAAAAAATATCTAGTGGATCATTTTTATTATTAATCACATGATATAAGAAAATTTAATATATTCACATTCCACGACATCCTCATTAAGGCTATATACATGCACATGAAACTGCATGAATATATTATTTCATTCAATACCTATGATTTATAATTTTTTTACATCTTCTATGTACGAGCTTCATCAGATTAAGGGGAGGTTATTATTCTTTCATTAATATCCAACATAATGTGTGTGAGGATCTTTCCTAGATCAAAGGACATCATTGGGACCATTGGTTAAATCTAATGTAAAAATACTCGAGTTCTACAGCTGAAAAAATGCTGCAAGATCAACATGATATAGATCCAATGAGAAAGAGATTAAGATGATGTAGCTATGTTGATTAGAGGTCCATGATAATCCAGATTATGTGGTCATGGTTCTGTTCTTATTTCTTGAAGGTGATAAATAGATCCTCTTTTCATGCGTCCGACATCATTTCATTTGTGTATGTCTATTTCACAGCGTAAAAATAAATTGATTCCACTAAGAATCCAGAAATCCCAAACCGTCAAGGGTATCGCCTCTCCATACCACCATGCCACCCTACATGGTGATACTAGGACTACTCCCTTAGTTTATATATCTGTGAAATCATCTTGGTGGGCCTTTTACACTATCCCACTTCTCTACTGGCCATGGATCTTACTTGGGATTCTCCCATGGGGTTGGATGAATATGGTCTAACATGATCCCTTAGTTGATTTTATATGGATAACATCTTGTCTGACAAGTTTTTTAAATCTATCCACCATAAAGACACATTAATGATTATCAACATATATAAACATACTTCCGAACCATAGACAATAGATCAAGAAAAACACCTCATCATTTTTTCTTCCTTATGGATTAAAATTTTAATTTTATAGGTCATCTTCAATTTTTCGTCACATCATCAATGTAATATATTTTCATTAAAATAATATATCTATACTATTAACAATTTATCATGGCATATTTGATGAAAATAATTATTTGAATGGTATTATTTCTTCTTCTAAATGTTTTATTTATTATTCATGGCCACTTCTACACATCATCATGAAATCATTATCTAACAATATTTAAAATTACTTGCCGTATTAAATTATTATTCAACTAATAACATTATTCAAGGACATCACATGATGTATCTAGGCTATAAACTACATGGAACATATGTTTAAACATTTATGATAAGTTAAATAATTATCAGAGTTAATATGGAGAATTATCCAAGAATGAAATATAATTCCATACTATGATTCTATAATATTAATTTAGTTTTGACAACATCATCAACATTCACTAAAACATATTGAAATGTATGTGACAAAAAATTCAACACCAATCCCAACAATTTTATTTATTTATTCTGGTATCAAAATTTTTTGTGAAAAAATGTTATTTTTTTCGAAAATGAATCTTTCTATTTTAATTTTTTTTTCATTTCATATTCATTGGTCACTATGGAAGGTCAATAATTTATCCAGGATTTCAAGGGAATATTGACTAATTAAACACATTTTTGAGTAAACATTGCATATTTCATGTATTCATCACGAAATATTTGTAAAGTAGAGAATTTTTTAATTTAATGGCATTTACTAATCCTCATTTATGTGGAAATATCACTAGATTCTTGACATTTCTTAGAAAAACATTTCTATATATATTTATATTTATAAACCTCATTTCCCTATAATAGATGAATACATTTTTTAGATATATATATGTAAACACAAACACACATATTTAAATATACATATAAATATAGAAAAATATATTAACACACATACACACACATATATAAACATATAATACATATATAACACACACACACACCCACACAAACATATATATAATATAATCATATATATAGAATAACATAAATATCTAAATAAACATTAAGTATAAACATAAATATATAAATATTATATAGTATTACAAACATATATATTAATATATATATATATATTAATATATAAAACAATATATATTATATTAAATTTTATAAATTAAAATGTTCGTATATATATATATATAACAAAACACAATTAAATATTTAATATTTACTCATGTTATTAAGAAATCATTACTAATTTAGTGGAATATATACCATACATTTAATACAAGGCTATTTATACACAGACACACACACACACCAATACACATATATATTTACACACACATACACCCACCTAGAAACATATATATAACAAGAAACACACACACACATAGATATGTATATTTAATATAAACATATAAATAGACATAAAATATAAAAACATATATATATTATATAAACAAACATATACATACATATATATATATATATATTTAAAATATAAAAATATATGTATAATATACATATATATCTAGAATATGTGAATACATATTAATTTTTAAAACTATATATATATATATAACTAAATAAAAAAATGTATTCATATATTAAATGGGAGAGTTGGTAGCATCGTTAAATGGGATGATTTTGGCCGAATATTCAATTTTTACTGGCCCTGATACTACATGGTGGAGGGGGCATAGTTCAGATAGTGGAGTGGGTACTGGGGGGTTGTGGAAGGTACTGTGGGCATGTCCATGGTATGGTGGTACCAGAAAAGCTGTGGGGCAGGGACAGTCCATTGGTACTTGCTGGAATAGGGCACTAGATGGGTACTTGACATGGTGTGTGGGAAGTAGAGAGAACATGATTGTTACATGAGGCATTGGGGATGCGTTTTAAAGGGATATGTGGGGGGAGTTGGGGACCGAACATGATGGGGTACTTGTAATTTTTTTATTATAAAAAATATCAATTTATATTTAAAAAACAATTACCGATGTTCATTTGAAATGTTCGAAAATGAGTGGTATTAAGTTTTTTAAACTAAAAAATTATAAATATCATATGAAAATATATAGATGTTTTGTAGAAATGTTTATAAAAGTGGTTTCATTAAACAACAATGTTTCTCAAAAATAATGGTAAATGATGTGTAACATATTTAGAGGTGTTCATAAACAACACCAAAATAGAGACACAACATTTACCACCATTTTTTACAAACTTATGTAGATATATTAGTTAGATTTTTCAACAAGGCTAATTAGTATTTTTTAAAGTGATTATTCCCTCGAAATTCATTTTTTTCCATAATGTTTTAACATTTGAAAATTCACTCAAAGAAGATGAAATTTTAATAATGGTTCATAAACATTCTCTTGAAAATGAGAGAGGTATGGGTGAAATATATATTAAATAAAACATAAGAGGTTTCCAAATTGGAATTTTTACGTGGGAAGTTAAGATATGGATTCTAAAGAAATGTTTACATTTTAATAGAGAGATATAGAGATCAATGATCGTAACAAATTGTGTAATCCCATGAAGGTTAATGACAACATTACCATAAACCAAATATGCATGAAAAAGGTAATTGATATATTAAAAAATCATTGTAATAGGATACTAATTTAATTCAGGATCACATCCCTAATGTTGCATATTTTTATGGGATGTTATACTCAGTTGATTTAATTCCATTTCATAAGCAAGATATCATCATTTGGTTGTTTCTTGATCAATATATACATCATATATTACTCTAATATAGGAATATCTTCATGTATAAATTAATAAATAATATCAATAATATAATGATAAGTCATTCCTTATGTCAATATTTTATTAATAGGATAGAACATGCTATTCAATTTGTATTAAACATTATATGGTGAGCTAATATGTTAATCTCAAACAACCCATCTTAATATCATCTTAATCCCTGAAAAATATTATTAAGATTATAGTCCTTCAAAAATTAAAAATTATAACTTAAGGTAACAAAATATATCATCATCTTCTTAAAAATAATTCCCCAAATATCATAATGTTTTACTTGATGGTTACATACCAAACATGTGATACCTTAACCATTTATTTCATATAACATTATAGTAAAAATTGTTAACATAATAAATTATTGAAAAAAATTCATTCTTCGACATTACATACCTAAAAAATAAATTATTTTTTATTTTCCTTAAATACATTTTTTAGTAAACTCCATAAATGATAGAATAATTAATAGTTTCAACTAATCATTAATCATGTCCAAGGTAATCAAGGATGCCTAATTTTCCTATTTATATCCAACATCTATTAATCCTAAAATCATTATCTCAACATCAAAAACATATTATGTGCTTTATTCCCTTATTCAGAATATCATCTTTACTTTAACTCGCTTTTCAAGTTCATCATTATTTTTGTTCAAATATCTTTGATGAAAACCTTAAACAAATAAACCCTTATTTATTTCATGGTTTATAATTTTTTAATTCCAATATATAGACACTTCAATCATCATACTTCCTTATCAATCCACTAATAAGGTTTCTTCATCTTATTATATAACACTTATTTCATTTCATTGGACATTTATACTTTCTTTATCCTAAAAAATATAACCATTACTCAAATATCCTTGATAATTATTTTCAATAAAATTCCCCATATGGAATCTAGTCACATAATAGACATAAATTCCACATTTAAAAAATTCAAGCATTGATAATAACATTGGGAGATCATTACTGACATCCATTGTATTTACTGTATTTTTCATTTTTCCTTTGTAGTTAACTGAATTATTTCCTTCTATTCCACATCCCAAAAATAATCTCATCCCTTAGAGACATTACCTTGAGTTTTTATTAAAAATTAAACATAGTTACCCATATTTAAATCCTAACCCTCCTCATATGTATGAAATTATGTTTGAAAATCATTAGTAGAAATACTTATATATTATTTAAATTACATACCATTCATTTTTTCTAAATCATCACTAACATTTATCAATGATTCCATATCGTATTAAATAAAATATTCAATGAATTCATCCATATTATATTGGTTAAAGTCCATAATTTCGTTTATTTCATCTTTAATTGACTCCCATTATTAGGTAATTCTCGAAGTATTCTCTAAATAAGAAATATAACATTTATAGTTACTTTGATAAAAAATAAGACATTCAAGAAATTTTTAAATCAGTTATATATCTCAAAATTTTTCTCAAGATCATACATTATGGTTTCCTAAAATTCTATATTGTGTTCAACTTATTAGGTTTTAGGAAACTTATCTGTTCCACGACGAGTGCATTTGAATGTCCCCCAAATGAAATATGTTTTTTTTTCATGATGAAATAATTCTATACTTGTTTCTATATAATGTTAAATAATGTAAATGTATGAAATTATTACTTATAACAGATATGGTATAATTATTTCCACAATGTTTATTTGTGTATACTTAATGAATATTATAATGTTATATCAGGATAGTCTAATATTCAATAAAAATATTATATAAAATTAAATACATGTTATCCATTCAATATGCATAATCACATACATTTATGTGAGGTGTCCTCAGAGGATATATATCTTTAGTTTCCTAACATTAAATTTTATATAAATGTGATCATTCAATAGACTATCAATTCTAGGAAAGTGTTATAAAAATTAAAATTATAAATTGAGAACATTAGAGGTCTAATAGATATTTCTAGTTTACAAATAAATAATATAAAAAATATCTTTTAAGGAACCTCCCATGATATAAATTATTGTATAGATTTATCTTAGACAATACCGAATATATGGGGTGACTATTATTTTTAAACATAATAGAAATAATATTTTAAAATTCAATTTATTATTTATTCAAAAGAAATAATATAAGAATGAGAATAGAGTGATCAATCATATATGTAGTGTAATAAAAAATGAACAAGAACACAATTATTTTTATAGTAGTTCAGTTCATCGTGAATATACTTGACTATTCAAACCCCACTTACTCAATAAAAGGAATGTGAATCTATAAATGTAAGAAGGTAAAATCTTTTAATTTTTGTAGACTCGACCTATATTATTACAGGATACACCATACCTATTCCTTTTAAGATTTCAAGAAAGAACCCATTAATTTTTAAGGAGTATCACTATCTTATCACTCAACCTTCTGTGACTGATGATAAAATCTTGTATATTCTAAAAGATAGGGTAAGCCTATAATATTTCTTTTTTAATCAGTTGATCATAACTAGTACTCTTACTTTTTAATGTATGTATAACCATATAAGAAATATGAATTATATTCACATCTATAGAATAAAAAATCTAATAAGACCACATTATGAGGAAGATGACGAATTCTGGAGTGTAGTTATGGCCTTCGGCCCATGTCAATTTCATATAGTGTATGGAGGCGTTAGGGAACCAGCAATGCTTCAGTTTTCCAAAAATAATGAATAATTATAGTTCTCAAATTAATTAATTTTATTCTATTTATGTAACCTTATGTTGGAATTTATTTATAGAAAAAACCCAATGACTATTATTATTTGAATTAATTATCATAAATATTCTTCGCATGGTTATATCATATTTATTCATGACCAACTGAAACATCAATAATTAATTTTACTAATCTTATTGATCCAATGGGGTAATAATATTCATCATTGAGGTTCATATACAACTTTAAGATAATTTCTTCCTCTCTTTGTATGGTACTTATCACAAGAGGAAAACATGGAAATTATATACCTTTTACAAAGGTAAAATAAACTTTGATGTGGTTTCTTAAGGGTATGATGTTTTTTATTTAATGGTTCATATATAAATAAGTTAAGATGAACCTTGAAATAAAATATATTATGAAAGGGTAATACAAATATTTAAAACATGTGAATTAGAAAATATATGTTGATTAAGGGAAGGTATCATTATCAAAATCATGCATAACTGTAAACATATGATTCGTGATCTAGGTAACAGTATCCAATATATTGTATAAAATTTATAATGTGTTAATGTATACTAAAAGGAATTGGTAAATGTAAATAAAAAATCAAGTATTATAAAGAATTAAATATGATGAACTACATAAGGGTATTCATCATTACATGTGTAGAGGTTGAATCTAAATTAAAAATTGTACATTAATGTAAAACATGTTTTTATACTATGTGTAACAGAAATAAGAAATACTAATAACCTACAAAGGGGTAAATATAAGATTACATATGATGTAAAATGGTAGATTAACATGTTCTATAGGGTAGATAGAAATTTATATATTATGTGCATAGGTATTAATAATATTATCCAGGGGTTTCTATATATTACCAGGATATTCATAACATTAAAAAAATCATGTAAATGTACATTGTATATAATGAATGTTACATAAGAGTAGAAATTTGATCACACAAAGGTAATATTAATATTGTGCAATTGTAATGCTAAAAACTAGGTTTAATCATAAAAATATACACCATATGACAATAAAAAAACATTCTTAATGGTAAATAAAAATTTATACTATGTATGTAAGGGTAGAAAAAACTGTTTCCTAAGGGTAGAAAATGATTTATAGTTATTTAATATTTTCATGTGAAAGGTTTTAAAACATGCAAAAATGTAGTCATTGTTTATTAAATCATATATATGTGTACATGTTTACTAATGTAAATTTAAAGGTAAAATCATGAAACATTAAATAAAATTAGTGAATATATTTTCAAAATATTTAATTAATAAAATTTAAAAAAAAAAAATTAAAAATTAATAACATTTACCTTAATGTACATTTTAAAAAACTATCATTATACAAAAACATTTTATATTAGTATTTTATGAACATACTAATTTAAAAATTCTATCTTCAGAAAGAAAATGAAAATACTCTATAAAAAAACCCAAAAAAATAAAAACAAAATAAATGGGAGGGGTAATATTTAAAAAAATTTATTTATAAAAAATGTTCAAACACCACGAGATAACATAGATGCATATATAATGATATATAACTTGAAAATTCCATATCAAGAAGATGTAAGGCATGACATATATGACTTGAGGATGAAATGTTTTCAAGGTATAATATTAGATTAAACATCGATGTCAACTCATTCACTCAATATGATTTGGTACTGCAAAAAATTATAGTGGTCAAGTTAAACTCTTCAACTAGATTAAGATATAATCTTCATTATACAATCAAATCCAAAACGTTATGATGGATTATTATGAAGAATAATATGCATGATTTTAATAAAATCTCACCCAATCTCTTAAATTTTTTTAGGATAGTTTAATATAACACGAGTGGTCCATGATCAATTTCTATCATGCTGGTACAGAAGAAAAAGGGTAAATGTTCTGACTAGAGATATAAAAAATGAGGTTGTGGAGAATACACAATGTTGTGTAAGACATTGTAGAAAAAGGATGGAAAATGAATTCATCATTTAAAACCAAACCATAGGAGAAGTAATTTTTATGAATATAAAAACAGTTTAAAGGAAATATGATTCCACCTTCAATATTAATGTTATATAATTCAATTAACATTTTAAAGGGTATATCATACCAAATGCATGTTTTATAAGGGTTGTAAATATTTA
Organism: Viscum album; assembly: GCA_963277665.1. Classification (NCBI taxonomy): domain Eukaryota; kingdom Viridiplantae; phylum Streptophyta; class Magnoliopsida; order Santalales; family Viscaceae; genus Viscum; species Viscum album. Next base: position 1,723,647,095 of record OY728152.1, on the reverse strand, counting down.
TGATTTTAGAAGTGAATAGGAGTTGTTTAGGAAAGGATGATGTTTTCCTCCTTGTTGTGGAAAAATAGTATTACTAGATTGATTACTTGAATACAAGAAGTATATTGGGATTATATGGATTTTATTAAAATATGTTTATTATTTGTCTCATTTTTATCACTTTTATGATATTATAAAAAATAATTTCGTAATAAATGGAATGAATATTATTGATACACATGATTTATGATTAATACAACTTTATATAATACGTGAAACTTAGAAAATGGTTAAAAAAAATTTATAGGAGAAATAGTTCTTCCAATAATATCATGTATGATGATCCTACCATCAATAATGGCATGTTTTATTAAGTAATGTTTTCATAATATACTCAAAATACATAAAATATCATATATTATATAAAAACATACTATTTTTTTATTCAGTTAAAAAGTAAATAAAAATTATTTCTTAACCATGAAGTAGTTTTTTGATTCATAGTACTAAATTTTAAACAGAATATAATTTCAAAGAATTTGGAGTGAATAAGTTTGAATTTGTTATTATAATTGTTAAGAAGTAAGATACTACACTAGTAAAATTAATAATTTAATTGAAATTATTATCATAAAAGGATTAATATTATATGGAAATGATACTACAAAAAAATTAAATCAGAGACCATAACAAATTTAAAATCATAAGATATCCAATATTCTTAGGATATGATAGAACATATAGAGTTTCATTAGATATTTGTATATTTAATGGAAGGATATTAGTATAATTTTTTCCCAGAATGGTGATGATTTACAAATAAATGTTCTTTGGAAGGATAAAATTTATATACATTGCATCACTATAAATTGTGATGTTATGGAGTTCATACCTTTTCATGGAGTATATCACTAAGAAATATATTCTATGTCTCATCATAAAAATGCATTAATTTATAGATTTTACTTCCTAATGTGTTTAGTGGAAGAGTTTTTTCCCCATTATCACATAGGGATGTAGTGTGAAATACTATTAGATGTGATGAGTTAAAAACTCCATGAATATAGTTCATAACTAATGATGATATGGTAGTGCATCATATTTTAAAAAATAGAAAAACTCTTAGGAACTTTTATTATATGTATTTTGAAAATATTTTTATGAATATTATATGTATCATACAAAATAAAATCATCTTAATATCATTCCTTTACAATGGTATCATTTTCTTAAAGTTTAATGATTATTGAACTTTCAATGTTTGACATTGGGTTTTCCCTAACTATTGTTCCATAGATAGTAATATAGGTTTTCATTAAATGTCTTTGTTAACATGAAAATTATTCTTGTATTGATAGGTGAAATATACTCACTAATAATTTTAAATTATATGATTTTTCTTAAAACATTGATCTTGCTAATTTATGAAAAAAATTAAAAAATGTGGATAGTTTTTCAATGTTTTTGAAAAAACATTTTTCATGCTTCTATTTTTAATTTATTTTTATTTTAAAACATGGAAATTTAATATGAAGGAATGTTTTATAATAAAATTTAGCTATCCTTGTATATTTGAAACATGGAGAAGTTTTTATTCATTTGTATTTTTTAAATCTCTTCGTTTTTTTATTTTAATTGAATTATAAATATCAAAAATTCAATTAAAAATTTAAATTTATACGTGTATAATATTTAAATTTTTATTTTCAATTCACCCTCCCATGTTGTTATATATATATATAATGTTTTTTAATTCTACCGAAAAATATGTAATATCAATATGAATTTTTCTATTAATTGAAAAGTTAAATTTTGATAATACAAATTTTTTTCTTGTTTGTGAGTAATATATGTTAAACCATTTGACACACATAAACAAATATGTGCTATTATTTATTATTACATATTAAATAAAATAATATTATATATATATATAATAACTCTTTACATTAGTAACTTATAATTATGAGTTTAATAGTAAGGATTTCATTGCCTTATGTTCCCATGATATTTTCGGTCTGGGGATTTATAGAATTAGAAAAGCATAAAACAAATACAGACCGCTATTATAATTTCATCCCTGTTACGACTCGTCCTTGGGGCCCATGCCGTGACTACCCCAAGCACGCCATCCATAGGCTAGGGGCTGGCGACTAGCACCAAAGGCGTAAATTCCGATAAAAGGGAAGGCATTGCCTTTATATAAGAAAAAAACACAACATAGTACGAAAGATAATGTAAACACTAAGTAAACTGAGTAAAAACGTAAGTGCTGGAAAATAAATGGGCAAAAATACAAACCCAACTGATAGTACTGTACAACAGAAAAGAAAGAACAACTGCAGTAAAGTAAACCAGCAACCACCGAGTTGCCCTCCAGATATCCCACCTGAAGGGTGGGTACAAATGGTTTCCTCATCTCCTCGGGTCTAGCCGTCCGCTCCGTGTACATCCCGCCAAGTGGTCCACCTCCAAGTACCCTCCCGCTCCACAAGACTCCACCTCGATCAGTGTTGTCTTTCGTCTGCATCCAACACAACGTAGTTCTGGCATAGCCCGTGCAGGGGTGAGTATAAGATACTCAGTACGGACCCTGATACTCTCGAAGGTATCCCAAAATCCAAAAAGGATAAACCACAATGGAAATATACAAACACGAAGTATCAACCAACTCTACTTAGTTATATGCCCGTACATATACATAAGTTATCAATTCCAGTTCTGTTCCAACTCACGAGCCCAAGTACAACCCAGTCCACACAGGATATCACAACCCAGTCCACATAGGAAAGAAAGTCAATCATATTGACGATAATGATTGAAAGTCAAGACTCAGCTCAGACAGGTATACTACTCACAAAGAGGGGAGGAGATGATAGATGTAGCCTCTAAATCATCTCCATGCCGAACCCACGTAGGATCTAAGTAGAGAAGTCATCATTGTCGAACCCACGTAGGATCCAAGTACAGTAACCACCGCTGCTGAACCCACGTAGGATCCAAGTACAGTCATCATCACTTCCGAACCCACGGAGGATCCATGTACATTCATTATCTCTAGTGAACCAAAATAGGATCCAGGTACAATCGTCGTTGTGGTCGCAGTCGCAACCAGCTCTAGGGTTCCCACACACAGCACGCTTGATTCCAGGATGTTACGCTCCACTATCCAAGAGTGTTGATAAATCAACTATCACAAATTCTTGAGTTTATGTATCCCAATGTTCCGTCTCATCAATACGAACTCAACATGACAGACAGTGCGTCAATCGGACGCTCAGTCTGAGAGATAATGGATTTTCCATTCCAGGGGCCCTGTTAGATATACACTCATTTCTAACCTGACCGATATCCACTGTCGTCCAAAACATACTTAGAGTAACGCAAAAGAACCTTCTTGTCTAAAGGTTCCTAGTGCCGTAGAATTCATGTCGATCAGACGCACAATCATTAGGTTATTCCCGTTTAAGTGATTAACATGCACGACCCATTTAGCCTAGTGGGCTGAGGGGTCGGGTTGACCCAGTTTGACGGATCCGACCCCGCACGGGTGTCAGACCAGTCCGAAGAATATACTCAACTAGGTCCAAAGGGTCGCGGCCCGACCCGAAGTGGCGTGGCCCGGCCCAGCCCGACGTGCTCGGCCAGATAGTCGAGCGGGTTTCGGGGGGGGGGGGGGGGGTCCACACCGGCGGCGCCTGGAGGCACCGCCCTTCCCCAAACCAGGCGGTCTTCTGTGCACGCGGCCCACATGGACGGGCCGCTGATCTTCAAGCGTGACACCCTCCTAGCGCCACAGTCTAGTTTCGCCCGGCCGGCCGACTGGACGTCAAGTTCTTCTGCCGTAGTGGCCCGTTTAGTGGGCCACGGTTCTTCCCGCACAATTTGCGAGACGGCGTCGGCCTCCTTTATTGCATTCCCGGCATGGCACGATGACGTTGTTCCACCTCCGCCTTCGATTTTCGATTCCTGAATAATTAAACAGAAACTACGGAGGTTTTCCAGGCCGTGTTCGTTCGCCCCGCACCCTCCACGTAAAATGAACACAATCGGCCATATTTAAACAATGATTTTTAACGAGTACGAGGTACGTAAACATCCACTTTTAAGAGTAAACGCCTACCTTGATAATCTATGTCATTCACTGAGCGTCGCAGAAGATGGCTTCACGGGGTGAGCTTGCGTAAGCGATGAGGGAGTGTGCCTGAGGAGGATGCAGCGTCTCCCCTTTTGTCTTGGAGAGAAGAAGAGGATTGCACGTCATTGTTATTCATGGAGTCATTGATCTATGTTGAAGAGGTGTCATTCTTCGCGGAGAGGATGCCATTCTTTGTTGAGGATGGAGTTCTTCCAAAAAAACAAGAGTTCTGCCAATTCCTTCTCACACAACCATTATATCCAAAATAAAATAAGGCTTCTTCTTAATTTATTAAATCATTACATGCATTCAAATTTAAAAATTTCAAATTCCAATTAACTTAATTAATTAAACAATGAGTTGTCTAATTAATTAAGTGATAGGTTGAAAAGTTTTAAAGTGGGAGAGAGGGGAGAGGAAGAGTTACACATTTAATGGATACAATATTAATGGGGTGTTTCCATGTAATTAACATTGGAGATCAAATAGGGTTAATGGGTTTTGGAAAGTGGAAAGATTGGGGATCATGTGGGCCCACCACCCACATAACCACACGTGGGAAGTTGGGTGGTTGTGGGCCCCACCAACAACTTCCCATGGGTGAGTTTAACTTCCAAGGATAATAAAATAAAATTGTACACAATTTTATTTAATTCTTATCTAAACCCCAAAATTTAACTTCTTCTCTCATACAAACACATATTTGGTAAATGTCCTCCTAAGAAATTACCAGCGCTTCAAGTTCATCCGTGCCCTCATATTTCAATTCCGAGCACCGGTTCAAAAGATAGAAAAACTTGCTTGTTCATTTACTGAACCTACACGAGCTAAACTTAAAAAATTGATTCTGAGCACACCGGGCCTCGAAATCAAGTGCCGTCAAAAGACAGAGATTCATAAATTTTCAAAGTATTTATGAAAAAAATTCCTTGAAATTTTCGGGTCTTTACATTACTCCTACCTCAGGGATTTAGGTCCTCGTAAAGCTACTTCATAAACTTCTTAATCAAATGAGGGTATTACACACATCTGAGCCTCCCGCTCCCATGAGCTCTCCTGGAGGGTCCCGTGCTTCCAACGAATTCACACCAGAGGAATCAACTGTCCACATAGGACCCGATCCTATCGATCCTCAATCTCCATCGGAACCTCCACAAATGTATCCTCGTCATCAATGTCCAGCTCCCCATGATTGATGATATGCGTCGGGTCAATGCATGTATCTCCTCAGCTAAGATACGTGGAAGACGTCGTGCACCTGATGCAACTGAGGTGGAAGAGCCAGACGATAATCCACCTCACCTACCCTACTGAGAACCTAGAATGGTTCGATGAAGCGTAGAGATAACATGATGCCCCCGCCAAATCTTCGTAATCCATGTCGAGGTGAGACCTGTAAGAAAACGCGATTTCCATCCTCGAAGTACAGTGGTCTCCGCCTCCTATTAGAATATGACATCTCTATGCTCTGTGCAGTCCTCATCCGCTCTAGGACGATCTGAACCTTCTCCGTCGTAGCCCGGACCATCTCTAGTCCTACGAGTGCTGACTCCCCAGGGTTAGTCCTGCACAGAGGTGATCTACATGGTCGGTCATACAATGCCTCTTATGGTGCCATCCCGATGGTGGAGTGGTATCTGTTGTTGTGAGAAAAATACACCAATGGTAGGTGATCCTCCCAGCTGCAACCAAAGTCGAGGACACATGCACGAAGAATGTCCTTGAGTGTCTGAATGGTCCTCTCGGCCTGGCCATCCGTTTGAGGATGAAAGGCGGTGCTCAAGCGTAGCTGCGTCCCAAAATCCTCTTGCAACCCCTTCCAATGCCAGGAAGTAAAGCGAGCGTCTCGAATAGAGCTGATAGATGAGGGAACACCATTAAGCCATACTATCTTCTGAACATAGTGGCGTCCCATGTTCTACACTGAGCCCTTCTCTCTAATAGGTAAGAAGTGGGCCGACTTGGTGAGTCGGTCTACGATCACCCAAATGGAGTCATGTCCTCTGGAAGTACGTGGAAGCCCTATCATGAAATCCTTGGATATCTCGTCCCACCTCCACTCTGGGCCCTCTAAGGGCTACACTATGCTTGCCGATACCTGGTGCTCTGCCTTCACCTATTGGAAGGTGAGGCATCGTGAAATGAACTCTACCACAAAATTATTCATACCCAGCCACCAGTGTTGTCATTTGAGATCCTGGTACATATTCGCAACTCCTGGATGTACTGCCAAGGGGGAAGTGTGAAACTCTCTCAGCACCTCCTCCTGTAATGAAACTAGTACCAGGGTACGTCCCCTGAAAAGGATGACATGCTCTCCTCTTAAATAAAATCCATCAGGTTCCTACCCTGCGAAAATATGAGCATGTCACATCTCACAGTCAATGTCCCCATGTTGTGCCTCTCTGACCCACTGAAGTAGTAGAGGGGTGACTATGAGGGACTGTAGGAATGATGCCCCATCTCTATCGACGAAGGATATCTGCAAAGTGGATAACTACTCTGTCAACCCTCTAAGTAGCTGAATACCCGATGTCCTGCTGAGAGCATCAGCTACTACGTTCCCCATACTAGGAGTATAGACTATCTCAAAGTCATAGTCCTAGAGGAACTTGAGCCAGTGCCGCCATTTCAGGTTCAGTTCCTTCTGTGAGAAGATGTACCTGAGACTTTGGTGGTCACAATAGACTGTAAAGCGCTCGCCCATCAGATAGTGCCACCACATATTCAAGGCGAAGACCACTACTGCTAACTCCAGGTCATGGGTAGCATAGTTCTACTCGTGCTGCCTCAACTGTCGTGAACCATAAGTGATCACTGCCCGCTCTTGCACCAGGACACACCCAATTTCGGTCCCTAATGTATCATAGTAAACTACATACCCTACGCCCTCCTCCAGTATCCTCAATACGGGTGCACAATTCAATATCTGTCTCACCTCCTAGAAGCTCTGCTCACATCTATCTAACCACACGAAGGGTTTCCCCTTCTTCGTCAAAGTTGAAAGCAGTGCTGAAACTCTGGAGAAGTCTAGCACAAATCTCCGATAGTACCCAGCCCGACCTAGGAAACTCGGCACCTCCGTCACGCTCCTGGGTGGATCCCAATCAAGTACTACCTCGATCTTCTTAGGATCCACATCAACTCTCGCCTCAAAGATGGCATGCCCCAATAAGTGGACCTCTCGATTCTAGAACTAACTCATTGAGTTCTAACCATAAATATGGTGCTCTCGAAGTGTGTCCAGTACAACCCGTAAGTGGTATGCGTGCTCCTCCTCAGTAGACAAGTAAATCAGTATGTCGTCGATGAAGACTACGACAAATCGATTGAGGTAAGGTTGGAGATCCTATTCATGAGACTCCTGAACACTTCTAGAGCATTGGTTACGCTTAAAGGCATATAAAAGAACTCATAGTGGTCATACTGACAACTGAAGGCTGTCTTCTGCACATCCATGTCTCAAACTCTGAGCTGATGATAGCCTGACCTAAGGTCCATCTACGAGAACCATAGTCCCCCCCTGAGCTGATCAAAGAGGTCGTCTATCCTCAAGAGAGGATAATTGTTCTTTATGGTCCCCTGATTCAGGAGACGATAATCGACACATAGTCATAAGCTCCAATCCTCCTTCTTGGTGAATAAAATCAGAGAAGCCCAGGGTGAAACACTGGGTCAGATGAATCCCTTTCCCTACAAATCCTGCAACTGTACCTAAAGCTCACAAATCTCGGTGGGAGCCATCCGATATGCTGGAGTAGATATCAGTGATGTACCAGGGTACATATCAATATATAAGTCTACCTCTCTGTGAGGAGGTAGTCCTAGAATGTTGTCAGGAAAAACGTCTGCATACTGATCCACCACAACATGAAAACTCAGACTTCACACATCAACTACTCTGAGGATGAGACTGTCCAACTGATGTCTGATCGACTGCCCTCTCCTCTGCGTAATTCCATCCTATGCTGCAAAGTCTTCCTTCTCGCTGGTGAAGGCAAACATGCTCCCATCTGTTCGGACACACCGCACTTTGCACCTAATTCAATGGATCTGAGCATGAACTATAGATAACCATTCAATTCCCAAGATGATTTCGTAAGGCCTCGACACCGCTACAAGAAGATCCCAGCCGAATAACTTGCCTCATAGAGTATTCTCACACTGCCGGAACCAGTGTGTAATCGTCGAGTCTGCTCCCGTAGGAGTCTCTAGCCTTAAGGATTGAGCCAACTGCTCCGTCAGAATCTTCGAGCTCCGAACAAGGACAGAGGTAATAAAAGAATGACTCGATCCTGTGTCTATAAGAACTATAGAAAGGGTGGAGTTGACATAGATAATACCTCGAATCATCTCAGGTGCGCTGTAATTGTAGGCATCGACTTCCTGGAGCTGAGCCTGCCCCTGTCTGCCAGCTCCCTGTGGTCAGGGTAGCCCTACTAGTGGTGGTAGTGGTAGAGCCTTAAAGCATCGTCCACCACCTCCTCCTCAAGCATATCCCCTACCTCGTCCGCCTTCTCCCTGCGGACCACCACAGTCGAACATTTTCCTCTGCCTGGGTGGTCCCTCAACCGTCTGCTGCTCCTATGCAAGGAGGTTCGGGCAGTCACGAGCCATATGGCCCTGTCCACCGCATGCATAGCAATGTCTGCCTCTCATATGACTGGATCTACTGCCTGTGCCCCACACATCAAAACTTGTATCCTGAGGTGGCCTGGTCCTCTTGGACCTCTATGAAATCTGTCTACTACCGGCTGCAGAAGGCTCCACTGCAGGTCGCCCTACGGTAGGCCTCACTACTGGTGTAGGATCAGTAAGAAAGCTCTCCACAAGAAGGGCTCGCTCCAGTACTCCTCCCTGCATCGGAATGCTGAGGGAGATCATTGAATCCCTAATCTCGTGCATCTGTCCCAACTCAATGGTCCGGGCCTGGAAGAAGGGGTCTCGTACCATTTCTGTGGAATAGAGTGAGAGGTCGGTAAATCTCGTCGAGTACTGGGCTACTTTCATGTTGCCCTACCGAAGCTGTAGTAACTCCTTTTTGTAAACCACACGGAGGGTGGCTGGAAAAAACTCTGAGCGAAAGAGGCTCTCAAAGTCCGTCCAAAGTAGTGATTCCTCATCATGAACCTGGAGCATTAGGATCCACCATCTACCTCCTGCTGTATGCAGAAGACTCGCTTCCAGGATCACTGTAAGGTCAGCTGGTGTCCCTACCAATCTGAAGACTCGAACGATAGCCTCCAGCCAATCCTTGGCTGCATGAGGGTCTGTCTCTCCATGGAACCTGGGAGGCCTCTATCGCTGAAACTCGTTCAGTTCACTCAGGTGATGTGCACTCTCCACTGATGTGGCTGGTGGTATCGGTGGCCCAGTGGGTAGAGGTACCGCTGGTGCCTCCGCTGTAATGGGTCCCTACACCAAGGCCTCATCACTCAGTTGGCTTCCATCTCGCACGCAGCTGGGAACCCTAGATGGATACTGTTGTGGGGACATCCTAAAAAGAAATAGGTGTTCCACGGTTAATATAAAATACCTGGTGAGATGACAGTATGTAATCACAAAGAAAACTTTTGAAACACACATGCAATCGGTTTTTTCTAACACTGAGTCGGAAATCAGAAGTCATGGTCCTGGTGTATGGATATGTCGGCCGCCGCACCAACACTGGAATCCCTGGACTAAAATCCACAGTCAATACTCTCAACACTATTAATTCAGAGAAAGAATTATCATAGTCCAGAGTTCTACGGTAGAACCGACTCCTTTGATACCAATTTGTCATGACTCGTCCTCGGGGATCGTGTCATGACTACCCCAAGCCCGCCTTCCGTAGGCAAGGGGCTGGCGACTAGCACCAAAGGCGTAAATGCCGATAAAAGGGAAAGAATTTCATTTATATAATAAAACAAACACAATAGAGTACACAGGCTGAAGTAAACACTAAGTAAACTGAGTACAAAAGTAAGAGCTAAAAAATAAATGGTCCAGAATACAAACCAAACTGAAAGTACTGTAAAACAGAAAAGAAAGAACAGCTGTAGTAAAGTAAACCAGCAACCACAGAGTCGCCCTTTGGATATCCCACCCGAGGGGTGGGTACAGATGGTCTCCTTAGCTCCTTGGGTCCAGCCGTCCGCTCCATGTACATCCCGCCAAGTGGTCCACATCTAAGTACTGTCCAGCTCCACAAGACTCCACCTCGATCAGTGCTGTCTGTCATCTACATCCAACGCAACGTAGTACGGGCATAACCCGTGCAGGGGTGAGTATAAGATACTCAGTAGGGACCCCAAGACTCTTGATGGTCTCCCAAAATCCACAAAGGTTAAACCACAAAGGAAATATACAAACACCAAGTATCAACCAACTCTACTTAGGTATATTCCCATACATATATCTAAGTCATCAAATCCAGTTCGACTCAAACTCCCGAGCCCAAGTACAACCCATTACACACAGGATATCACAACCCAGTCCACACAGGAAAGAAAGTCAATCATATCGATGATAATGATTGAATTTCAAGACTCATCTCGCACATGTATACTAGTCATGAAGAGGGGTGGAGATGATAGATGTATCCTCTAAATCATCTCCCCTTCCAAACCCACATAGGATCCAAGTACATATGTCGTCGCTACCAAACCCACAGTGGATCTAAGTACAGTAACCATCACTGCCGAACCCACGTAGGATCCATGTACAGTCGTCATCGCTGCCGAACCCATGGATGATCCATGTATAGTCGTCCTCGTTGCCGAACCCACGTAGGAACCTAGTACAGTCTTCGTCGTGGTCGCAGTCGCAGCCAGCTCTAGGGTTCCCACACACAACACGCTCGATTCCGGGAGGGTCTAATCCATGAGGCAAGAGGGTCGATACATCAACTATCACGGAGTCCAGAGTTTATGTATCCCAAAGTACTGTCTCGTCAACTGGAACTTAACATGACAGACGGTGCATCAATTGGACGCCCGGTCTGAGAGATAATGGTTTTTCTGTTCCAGGGGCCCGGTTAGAAATATGTTCATTTCTAACGTGGCATATATCCATTGTCGTCTAAAACTCACTTAGAGTAATGGAAAAGAACTGTCTCGTCAAAAGGGTCCTCGTACCATAGACGGTGCGTCGATCGGACACATGGTCTTTATGTTATTCAAGCTTAAGTGATTAATTGCCCCTACCTATTTAGCCCAGTGGGCCGACGGGTCGGGTTGACCAAGTTTGACGGGTCCGACCCAGCCGGGGTGTCGAACCAGTCCGAAGAAAACACTCAACTGAGCCTGAAGGGACACTGCCCGGCCTGGCGGGGCGCGGCCCAGCCCTGCCTGGCGCAGCCCGGCTCATCCCGGCCCGGCTGGCTCAGCCAGCTGGCCGCTCGGTGCCACCGAAGCCGAGAGGGTTCCAAGGGGGGGGGGGGGGGGGGGGGGGTAGGGGTGGCCCCACCAGTTTTCCGCACCGATGGTGCTGCCCTTCCCCATACCGACCGGCTAGACCAGCCCTTCTTCTGCGCACGCGGCTCGCATAGGCGGGCCGCCGATCTTCAAGCGTGGCGCCCTCCTGGCGCCGCAGTCCAGCTCTGCCCAGCCGACCGACGGGTCGGCCGGTTCTTCGGCCGAAGCAGCCCGTGTAGTGGGTCGTGGTTCTTCCTGCACAACCGGTGCGATGACATCGGCCTCCTTTGTCGCGTTCCCGGTAGAGCGCGACGACGCCGTGCCTCCTCCTCCTTCGATTACCGATTATTGAATAATTAAACGGAAACAACGGAGGGTTGTCGGGACGTGTTCATTCGGCCCACACCCACCGCATAAAATGAAAACAATCAGCCATATTTAAACAAAGATTTCTAAAGAGTACAGGATATGAAAAAATTCACTTTCAAGAGTAAACCCCTACCTCGATAATCGATGTCGTACGCCGAGCGTCGCTGAAGATGGAGTCACGAGGCGAGGTTCCGTAAGCGACGACGGAGTGCGCTAAAGGAGTAAGCAGCGTCTCCCCTATTGTCATAGAGAGAAGAAGAGGATTTCCTTTTGTTGTTATTTGTGGAGTCAGTGCTCTACGTCGAAGAGGTTTCATTCTTCGCTGAGAGGATGATGATCTTCGTTGAGGATGGAGTTCTTCAAAAAAAAAACAAGAGTTATCCCAATTCCTCCTCACACAACCATTCTAACCAAAATAAAATAAGGCTTCTTATTTTATTAAATAATTCCATGCTTTCAAATTTACAAAATTCAAATTCCAATTCACTTAATTAATTAAACCATGAGTTATCAAATTAATTAAGTGATAGGATGGAATGTTTTACAGATGGAGAGAGGGGAGAGTAAGAGTTACTCGTTTAAAGGACACAAAATTAATGGGGAGTTTCCATGTAATTAATATGGGAGTTCAAAATGGGTTAAGGTGTTATGGAAAGTGAAAATATTGGGGCTCATGTGGGCCCCACCTCCCACATAACCACAAATTGGATGTTCGGTGGTTGAGGGCCCCACCAATAACTCTCAATGGGTGAGTTTAACTTCCAAGGATAATAAAATAAAATTGTACACAATTTTATTTACTTCTTATTTAAACCCCATAATTTAACTACTTCTCCCGTGCAAACGCATCTTCGAAAAAATTCCTCTTACGAAATTACTGGCGCTGCGAGTTCATCGGTGCCCTCAGATTTCAATTCCGAGCAACTGTTCAAAAGATAGAAAAAATCACTTGTTCATTTACTGAACGAACCCATGCTAAACATCTAAAATTGATTTCAAGCACATTGGGCCTTGGAATCAAGTGCCGCCAGAAGCCACAGACTCGTAAAATTCAAAAGAATTTAAGAAAAAAATTTCCTTTATATTTTCGGGTATTTAAAATCACCCCCTAAAATAATGATTCCTATGTTTACTATCCATTTGAATTCATGACACACATGCTTCATTCAAGTCCATTTTCCATTATTTAGATATTAGATTCAAAATAGTTCTTACCCATCCTTAGTCTGTTGGGAGATAATTTCAAAATGTTGTATTAGAAAATAAAATCTCGTTAACGGATATAAAGAGAAAGGAAATATGTTATTACATCTAAAATTCATGAATATCCATTTGTATGTTTTCTATTTTTGACAGTAATCATTAATCATAAAAAATAATTTATATACTAATTAAGGAATGTTAAAAATGGAATGTTATCATAATTAATTTTTAATAAAGTTGTAAGGGTAAAATAATAATTATGAGAGTTACCTGGGAGTATATGAGAACTCATGAAATTTATGTTTTCATGATAAACAAACCTTTCACCATTATAAGATCAAAAACACTCATAAACCCATTAAGGTACATAACTAAATAAATATATTTCCATTAAAACTCATAGAACATATAGAGAACTGAATAAAGGAATATTTAGAAAATATAAATTAATCATGGAAACACATAAAATGACTATTCCAATATTATAAAAGGTGTGAATTGAATCAGTTGATTCATCCACTTCATAAAAGTAAAAATTTACATGTTAGCCCCATCAATATTCTCTTATGAGTAACATAAAATTGTCAACTCTATCAAATCATAGGATTAATTGTCTCTTTACACATTCTCTTAGTAGAAACATATATCAGTTAAATCTATTTCATTACCCAGTGCATTGTAGGACACTGATAGAATCACCTTCCACATAAAGGATATATCCAAATTGGGTATTTTCTTCACAATCTTTTCCCACCTTCAATAATAATTCAAGTTTTTCATGTTCTATAATCAAATCATTAATTAACCAATACTTTTATATATGAAATCTGAAAAATTAGAATTTCATCCAGTAAGAATGACTACAATAACATATATTTTTAAAATGATATTAAATATCCTTTTCTCTAAATTAATTTTAAAAATATATTATTGCATGTTAATGGTAAAATTTTCTTCAATTCAATAACCAATTTCTTTGAAGAATCCTGATATTAAATAAGGGGTGTGATAATGGGAGAATATGTTAATTATATATGTGATAAAAAAAGTAATTCAACACCGATTATAATGAATACAATGAATGAATTATTTATATAGCATTAAAGGGATTACTTTTAGAAACATTGAATAGTATGTAAAATTATGTTAAAATTGACTTTTAACATTCCCTGATACATAAGCATGAACATTCATGAAACATATTAAACAACATAACAATTGAAGAAGAAAATTTTAATCTCTCTAAAAAAAATTTATAGAAAAAACCACGCCCTATATCTTGAATATCTACATATATATTTTACATTCTCAATTAATAAAATTTAATAAATTTTATTCAATCATAAAACTATTTTTAATTTTATTACCTAATTATTTTTCATTTTATTTAATTTATAAACATGTTCTATTTCATTGGTAAATAATAATGTTTTTGGGGAATTGTTTTATGATGTTAGGCTAATAACTGATAAAACACATTTACTGGTTGACTATGGGGTAATGTACCTACCCTGGTTCATCTTGAAAAATAATTGGACCACATCATTATGTGACCACAAGCATTCCTACATACATCCCATTTTATGTAGACTATTAATAGGGGTCTAGGGTGAGACTATGTACAGACTATACATCCATATAAGATTGTACAAAAATAAAAAAAATATTATCCAAAAAATAACCATCAATGTTTATGAATTAAATTATGATAGTAATGAATAATAAAATTTAATGTGACATACATAATGACTCAAAAAATTACTAATATCCCATGTTGATGATAACGTATTGAAAATAAATAATGGGAACAATATATAAGACTTTGCTGCATCAATAAGAATTATATCAATCCCATCCGCCTATTTGGAATCACAAGAACTCAATTATCTCATATTAGTCCCCTGACTTACTTGATCACATAACCATGTTACCACCCTGGCTTCCTGAGAATGGTGTGAGTAAATAACCCAATAGGAAACCACCAACATGTTCTGATATATTGAAAGTAGATGTTGTCATATGTACATGTGGCATAATCATTTAAAATAAATAAATAAAATATGATTTAATAAATAGATAATCACCATAGACGTGAATTAATATAAAAATTAACCATACATATTTTAGTATGTGATAGAGTGTCTCTGAGAGTCTCTCAATACCATGGTTCCTCAAGTTAACATCCAGTGCATAACATGTAAATAAGAAGTAACCAACTACGTCATATCTTGGTTGTCATAAGTCACTGATCAATGAGTTTAATGAAAAGTAAAATTAACAATCCGAGTCGTAGTAAGGGAACCCAGACATGGGGATAACCTAGCCTAACAACCATCATGTATTTAACCAGTGTATAGAATGTTAACTATATGTGTTTTAATAGTGAATAATATAGAAACCCAGGCAAGGGGAGATCATATATTGAAAAATATTTATAATCATTTGACTTTATAGTAATGAATCAATGATGTCCAACCATCATGTAAAATTTGATCTATAAATATCCATCCAATGTATGGCATAGAGATATAGTCTCTTTGAGATCCCCTCATGAAAATTATCTAGTATCATAGTCTAAGGGTTGTTCACATGGAATTTTCATTGTGTAAATAATCACTGAATAGGGACATTCCCATGGAATCTCCAATATATAATGATTCTTGGGATACTCTCTACTCATGAATCAAAAATACCATAGAGGGTTGTGAATCCCTTCAACATCCTTATATATCATATCAATTAGCACCTTCTAATACCATATAAGATTACCATTTCAAACCGATAAGTGGATGACCAAACCTTGTCACAATAGTACCATGTTCACTGTCATGATTCATGTTCTATGGTATCACCCATAATCATCACTCCATAGTTCCCATTGTATTTTGACACACTATCACTAAGTGGAAGGGTTTCCCTAAAAATGAACATAATTATACCATGTTCTCATCAACATCACAAGTCAAGAATCCTAGGAATCATTCTTAAGATATGTCACAATTACCATCTCACATAGAAACCATCCTAGGACAGTACAAAAAAAAACCCACATTCAACCCAGAGTATATCCACTCCGGTAAGAATATATCAGTGGGGGAGGAATATTCATACAAAAATCCTGAAAATATATCAATGGATTTGATGCCTCACATGGTTATATCACAGAAAATACATAGTATTCCCATTAAAATCCATCACTCACCACTATATTGTGGTCATTAAGGGAACTTAAACTAGGGTCATATCATTTCATTAGAATAATTTAATTTGATTCCATCAATTTCAATGAAACTATATTAAAAAACATTATAAACCAAGGCTTATATATTAAAATCTGAAGTGTATAGATGTATCATAAGGTTTGTCTTGGCCTCATAAGAACATGCATTTAATAAATTAAAATTTCATTTTATCTAAATAAATTTTAATAATTTAAATAGGATGATCAATCTTAGTGGAAAGATCACACATGACATTCCATATGAAATGAAATTTTAGAAACATTGGGAAATTCATAATGAATAAAAACAATGGAAATGACCAAAATTTATTTTTAATTCACAGCTTAATAGTTGTTTCCTTGTCCATCCAAACATTTTCCATACTGAACCATTTTCCACCTACCAATGACATCTCACGTGAGGCCCAAACTTTAACTATACCACTAAAACGTAAATTAATAGTAACCTTTATAAAACATCAAAAAATATATTGAAAATAATAATTAATGATCAAAATTCAATTGTTGGCATCTAATCTCTGAAACATCATGCAATGACATGAGGTCCATTCTTGATAATAATCCAATACTACACTATTAAAAATACACAGTCAATATATATCATTATTTCATTGGCCAACTAATTCAATTGAAGGGGAAAACCCATGAAAATTAGAATCAGTGACTTAACATTTATAAAAAACAATTTGATACCATGCATACATTTTTGGGGAATACACTATATAGGATGAATAAAATACCCATAAGAATCAACAACTTACAATACGATCTAGTGTAATCGTTGTCAAACCCTATATTAGGCCACACTA
Organism: Viscum album; assembly: GCA_963277665.1. Lineage (NCBI taxonomy): Eukaryota > Viridiplantae > Streptophyta > Magnoliopsida > Santalales > Viscaceae > Viscum > Viscum album. The sequence goes on along the minus strand of OY728152.1, from coordinate 1,723,629,959 downwards.
ATATCAAAGAAGATGAATGGAAAATAATGAAATGGGAAGGAATAGGAAAATGATTTCCCCTGATGTCATTGTAACAAACCATAAAAAAATAGAGAGGTAAAAGTTAGAGTATGTGGCCTAGAAAACATCCTACAATCATGCCTCCTTGTTGCATATAAGAAACATGGATCGATACCCCACTTACTATTTAAAAAAATTGAAATTTTCATTGTGTTCCCATATGTTTCCAACAATGATTATTTAGGGTTTGAAACTAGTCCACTCTACAAGAAAACATTCACACCCTAAATCACTTGGGTAAACACCATATTGCATTTTCATAACATAGATGACCTATTAACACTTTGAATGGACTGAAACTAAAATTTTCAGAATCACATAACCCCAACTAGACCTATGATATTCACCCCAACCTTTGATATACCATCCAAATTAAAAACCTTGTAATAAATAATCAATTACGGATGTTTAAATTCATATAATCAACATCCAAGTATGATTTATAAAAATGAACCTTCCCACAATTTGAAAATTCTAATTCTAAAATTTTTCATAGACCCTCAAGAAATAGTGTATTGGAATCTCCCCACTGTAATTTTTTTCCCATGATATATGACTGACCACTCATCCAATAGGTCCTACATAGTCAGGTCAACAAATCACAATCAATCCATCACATTCAATATTAAAATATGGAACAATCCCTTCCTATATTACTCTAAACACAAGGAATCCAATAGATAAAAAGGTGAGTTACATCCTTTCATCAACGTAAAACTATGAATATAGAACCCAACCACACCCATCAATCTTGAGGTGTCCTAATTACACCAAAGGAATCAACATTAGGTTCAAAGTGGTCTCCACTATATAACTCTACTAACCATGGATGATATCGACCCATGGAGTTATCCACAGTTAGAATTTCCAAAAAAAATACATTTATAGTGGCTCGATGAATGGTTCGGTATGATCTCTATCCTAGAAAAAACACATATTAAAATACTAATAAAATGTAGAAAATTTCTCTTGAATCCATTCTAAACAAAATAAATTTAGACTCCACCACCCATTAATTGGGAGTGAATATGATGTATTTTCCTTTATAAGAACTTTTTAAATCCACAAAATTCACCCACAGAAGAAAAATAAAAATTATATGATATAGTTTAAAATACTTCTCCTCCAATCACAAAAAAATACCATCATGTTTTTAACACCTAATTTACACCAAAATTATAGAATGCATTAGTTTCAACCCCTAAAATTTATCATAAATCACTAGCCCACCCCTTAAGCCATGTCAAAAACATGGGTTCACCCACTCAAACTTGTCATGTACTATGGTTCACACTATGAGTCATGTAAAAGAATAGGGGTCACATTTTGATTCATGTCATGAACCAAAGTTCCCCTCACAGAACACCAATGGTTCATATTGAAACTACCGTAATCCATAAAATAGTGCATTGAGTCCTTCCACTATTTTATACAAATCTCTAATCCAGTATTTACATGGGTCTAGATAATATTAATTTACATATCACTGACAACTATGTTCTATCTTGACCATACAATTCCCAGAATAAACACCCAAAAAACCCTAAAAACATGGGGTATTTACATCCATGATAAAGTTATGTCCCCAACCACATTATATGACAGGAAATTTCCATCATTATCATAACCGAGTTCCAAAAGAATTAATTACTAATAGTTCTCAAAAGATGAAAAAATCAACTATTATGTCATTAAAATTAATTATTTAATGACGGTCACAACCTAAAACACCCAATGGTGCCATACCACACTATGACATGCCTTATACCACTCCTAAAACATAATTCATGAAATATACAAATATCATGTGTGATTCGATCCTCCAATGAAATGGTAAACAATTTCCAATCTATGAAACTATTATGTATGACAATATTTGTAAAGGCACCATATGAGTTTTACCATAAAATAAAACCTCCTTAATTTCAAATTTCTTCTCTATATCTGATTAGAATTACACAAATAAATTATTCTATGAGAATCAAAGCCCACGAGAGTCATATAAAAACCCTTATTCATCAGCTTACATATAACCACTCATTGAATCCTTATTCAAATGCATGAATCATACCCAACACATTATAGCCAATATAATTTGAAAACATAATGTGTAAACTCTTTCATGATCTAGTTTCAATACATGAATCACATAACCATGAGAGACATCCTATAAAAACATGGACCACTCTCCTAGACTGTTGACTATAATCACCTACAGGCTAGTGTAACATAGACAAGAGCACCCACGTACTTCTCTTAAAACATAGAATTACCCATTCCTATTAATAAAACAAAAAAACACTCCAACCAAGGTATTATCACCTAAAGAAAATCCATGATCAAGTCACTAATGTCGAAATAATGTCTCAAATCAATAGTTTTTTTTGAATTAACTAGAAATACCCTCATGTTCCAACCACATTACCAAGAAATAAAACTGATGGAGCGTCAGTATCATTATCTTATAGGGAATAACCATGAATTTATTTTAATCTAGGTCAAACCCCACATGAAATGACCTCAAATTCACATACATGTACATTCTATCTCTAAGTAAAACAAAAACACATGCTAACCACAGACCCAGATTACCAACGTATATCACAACTCATCACAATAATATAACCCATCTCAATAATATCCAATACTGTATACATACAAAAAAATTGAATTCCATAAAAATACTGTGGATATTGCTCATATAGACTATATATTATAAGTATCAACACTATTTCCCCTTATTAAACATCATAAGAAAATTTATATCCCAAAACATCAAACTCTAGGGTTCTTTCATCAACATATCAGATATTACACAAAAACAATCAGCTCCAACACCTAGGTACCCATACATTCTAATAATATACACATCAGATAGATCCTGGGAGAATAAGGTCAAATCCATAAGAATACACATAAACTACCTACATCAAACTTTAACGATTTGTATTAGAATAACCATATTCACATAGTTAAATTTAGTATAAATCCATACCAAGAATGTTTTGGAATGCAACTTATAGAATATTTCATGTAATTTTAATAAACTAACAAAGATAGTAACCACCCCCATGGGGTCTATCCCATAGGATTCCAATATATATAATGACTTATAAGGGTCATCAGAAATCCCTTATATATTGGAACTACATAAAGGCCATCTCAAATTTGAATCACACAATAAATCCACATGACCTATCACCAAAGAAAAATATATATATACATCATTGTATAATTTATTAAAATCCCATAAAAAAGTATTAATATAATAAATTATATGAGTTTTTTTGTCACTACCCATAGTTGAACCATCATAATTTGTAAAATCACTCACAATTATGTATATATGGGATGTGAATCCTATTTTTATTGAATAATGTATCTAGATGCCTTCATCCATAATATTCAATGTGATAAAATTCCAATAAATATTCTCTTTCTAACAAGTCTAGTGACACAAATATATCAAAAATCATAAATATAGTATCTTATATAGGTCACAATACTTTAATAACCAATATAATTGTAATAGAAAAATTTAATAACAACAATATCATACCCATGGTAACCTGTAAATACCCTAGAATTGGTGTCTATGATGATTTTTTTTGGAATAATCACATGTTTTGAAACACTAATATATTCTTTATCTACCGACACAAAAAATAGATAGTCAAATGATAACAATATCTAATACCACTTTGTTTATATTCCTCTTCCTAGTAAAAACTAATTAGTAACCATAATTGGTCATTATCTGAGCTCAAGTGTACCACCTTTTATGGAAGTGGATACCGATGACCAGCATATGTCTACTGTGTGACCATGGGGCAACTGGACACCCATTTTATAGTGGATAATAATAAAAATAAATATCCAAATTTCATTAAAATAAATAACCATCACATTACATGATATAAATGACCACATTAATATGTTATAATACGAAATTCATCATAAAATAAGACATATTTACCTAAAATATGATTTCCCATGGAGATTATGACATATAAAGAATAAATTCAATAACTAAAAGACAAGGTTCTACAGCATTACTAATACATGCCTCATACCTAGTCACATGGTTCAAAGCAATATATAAAATCAATCAAGGACTAATGGGATTCTTCCCTACATGACCATAAAACCATGTGATGGGTTTCCCTCAGACCAATGTGCTTTGAATACTCAAGTGTGGTGTGATTATATAACTTAGTAGGGAACCAACAATATATTACCATACATAGTCAGTAACTATAGTGATATGTGAATGTGACAAACTCCATAAAAATTAATAAATTGGAAATTACATAATTAATAAATAATCTATATTGATCCTCATATTAACACCCGAATAGACCATACCCAGTTTATCCAGTGTGAGAGGGTCCCTAAGAATGTCACAAGATAAATCCACTCCATGAAAAGGTCATGTACACATCACTAAAATAGAATTACCCAATCGTTATGTAGCATGAGAGTCCTATATGTCTAATGAACATGTATCCTATTTTTTTAGAATGCATATTTCATAACAGCCTAGTCAGTGGGAAAACCAAGCATGGAAATAATATAGTATATGACTGGTGCATAAAAAATAATGAATAATTATATTATGAATGCATTGTATGGAAACCGAATTAGGGGAATCACATATTTACAATAATAAAGTATCTTGAAAGAGAATATATTTGAAGCGATATTGTAAAACCTAATTATAATATTATAAAAATATTTGTATGAACATCACATAGCATAGAAACACAGGTAGGGAGAGATCCTAGACTAAAAACTATATAGTATTGTAGTTGTTGTGGCCTTCCATTGATATTATCAACATGGAACTCACCACTATCCAGAGTTATTCCCATATCATTTCGGCATGGGGAAATTCCCAAAAAACTCCATATTCAAGCATCACAAATATCCTAGTGTGAGGTTCATCTCACGTAAATGATCAAATATCATATAAAATATACTAAAATCATAGTATACACCATTTTCATCTTATTGTGTTGACCCTACAAGTGTATAACCAAACTTCGCCATAGTTGAACGATGTTCACACTTGTGATTTTTGTTATATGGTGACACTCATAATCATCACTCACTAGTTTTTATATCTTATGAAAAAAAATATCAAAGAGGAAATTCATACATCTACATGCCTATAGTAATAAAAAATCCACATGAATATCCTAGTTCATCCATCCTAGGAACCAGTATCAGCAGATGAATTATTTCCAATCTTGTATCCTAATTATCCTTTGTTAGTTCTTACACCTAATATATCAAATATTATACCCATAGTGTATCCAATCAGGTAAATATATCTATATATTGGATGAATACTCTCCCCAATCTCATATAATTTTTTGAATGGCTATTAGCTATCCCAATGATATCACATGGACAATCCCTATTTCATCCACAATAATCTATCAGTCAACTCTACATAGAGGTTGTGAAGGTCTAATACACATGGTTCATGCAATTTTAGAAACATTATTCATTTAAAACCCTCAAATACTATTAAAACAAATGATATAAATTTATTAAAGTGGTCTAGACCATCAGTGGTGGTGGTTTCTAGATAGTTCACATGGTCCATTATGATCTCAAAACTTTTTTGGTTCATATATGGGAATTTCATATATGATAATCAGTATAAAAATTTTAAATAAGAAAATCATCCTTAGTTTTGATATTACACATAAAATTCCTATTAAAATGATATTCATGAATCATAGGATATTGTATAAGTCCACTATCTACAAAAAACATAACCTATTCATTTTATTTCCTTGCTCGACAGTTATTCCAAGGACTATTAATCATTATCGAAGACAAAAAATGTTCCAATATCAACTAAAAATTCAATCAAGGACCTAAGAAATTCCAAAAAAAGTAAAAGTAAATAATTAAAAAAATTCTAATTAAATAAAAAATTGTTTAATATAGGGGAAATTTTTCAAAAACTACACAAGGTCAAATTTTGTTGCAGAAACATAAATAAATGAGTTCTGTACATTAATAATTGGGACCCGATCCTATGACATGCTAAAGCCTAAAGTAATATCACTAATTCCAATATGAAATAATTCATGTTTTTTTCAAAACCCTTGAAAATTATATTCAGTGACAAACAACTATTTCTATTTAGGGATATTCAAAAATAGAAACATCAATAAAACTTTTGAGATATTTCTTTAAATGTATATATATGGAGGCTGTTCCCCTAGTTTATATCAATGTTCAATTTCCTAATAATTTAATTTAGGGAAATATCCAGGATTCCCCTTTTAATTTTTAAAAAACATGATACAATAAATCATGATGTAACCATAACTATAACACTATTAATTTTCAGGTTTTCCCTCTACTCCCTTATTATATCCCTATTACACACCCAAAATACCATGGGAAAACTGTATCAATCATATTCATGGTTTGAATGACTTATTGACGTTATGAATGGACCAAAACTAGACTTTTCATCACTATGACACCCAAAAAGTCATTTTTTCATTATAGTTTACCCTTTGGATATCCAATATACATTAAATAATCCCAAAAGACATCATTTATGAATTATAAAATTCTAAAAACCTAATTTTATTCCATTGTTGTCAACGCAAGACATCATGTAAAATGAAATAGAAAATTACTGCTAATTATAACAAGCCATATAGTCATGGGGTGTTACAATGGGGTCAAAGGGGACATTGTTCAATCAACTATAGAATACTATACATGACGTAATAATCATTTTTTCATTTAATAATCGTTTATAACTATATACGTAAGGCATTCAGGTAAAATTGCACACATTATTTCATGAGGAAGAGTATGTATATATGCATGAATAATGATTTATATATTACATTGAGTGGAAAATAATTAAATTTGGAATTATTTTACTTGTAATGAATAATAAAAATGTTTTACCAGTAAAATTTATGCATTAGTTCTATACTCATGACCTTACATGAAATGAATAAATGACAATTTTTTCACATGACTTTGTAGTTTTATAAGTCCACACACTCCCATGAGTGATGTTATCATTTTAAACATACAAAAAAGATACAAAGGTATGCAATATATTATTTTTAATTTTTAATAATACTTTCATAAAAATGATATATTAATTATTCCATATTAATAACCATTCATGATATGTAATGATGGAAAATGAAATACATCACTTCAAGGTCTTGGTAGTACACACTCAATGTTTGGAAAAGTTTTTATTTTCCATTGGTTAGAAATAATTAGGTAAATGGGTTTTATAATTAATATAATAAAATATAAAAATATTTTTTATAACAATATTATTAAAAATGATGGTTTATGATTTTTTTTAATATAGGTGGGATATAAAGCAATCATATGTTAAATTTAGAAATAAAATTAGAATTACACCACCAAAATAGAAATTATTCTTTTGATTGTTCTTAAGACAAATAATGGAGATATTTATGATCCCTAAAGGGGATTAGAGAAATGATAATGGAATTTTATATTTTTATTTGAGAATACTTTCACAGAAAACAGAACAAGAATTGTGTATTATACTAGTTTAAGTGATAACATTTTATATGAAAAAATAAATGGGATTTCACAATTTATCATCATTTAAGGGTCATGAATGTAATTTTAATGTTTCTATGTGAAATAAACATGGAAGATGCATAATATTATTAAGAATTTATCAAAAAAATTACTTTATATTTTATTTGTATGATTTTACCATTTTTTGAAAATATTTTTTATACCTAAAAATACAATTTAATCCCATTTTCATGAATACATAAATATTTTGACATTTCTGACATCAATAAAATAGTGGAATTTGTAATATAAAAAATTTCAACATAAAAATCATTCATATTTATACAATGAAATCAAAAAACACCATAATTTATTCAAATAATATTATATTTGATGTTTTTAATATTATTTACTTTTTTTCAACTGTTCTCACAAACATGGAATCACTGTTGAATAAATGCTCAAGGTAGTTATAAAATCAATACAAATAAAAAACAAATATTATAATAATATTTTTTCCATTATCAAAAAACCAAATTTTTATGTTTATAAAGTCTATTCATCCCCATGAAAACATATTATATATATTGAAAGAAATAGGGTAAAATATTGTAATTTTTCTCTACATAAAATAATATAAATCACAAAATCAATGTAAAATAAAACCAAAATACCATATTTTATATTATATGGTTAAATTGTTTGAAGTAATCTCACCCTATAATAATTGTGATTTTATTTTAATCACTATCATAAACATTATTCTTTATTAAAAAATATAAACATTCCACATTAAAAACATTTTACCATGGTTACTATTTATTATGAAAAATGTGAAATTGAACACATTAATAAATTTGAACCTACTAATTACAAATATGAAATCCATTTTTCAATTTTCAATTTCTATAATTGGTATAAATTACTTCTAATATTTGTTTTATAACTCATTGAATAATATTTTTCAAAAGCAATAACTACTATAAATCTAAAATGATGTCATACATAAATCATATATGATGTTAATTACATTGAAATTTATTTGATTATATTTAGAAGAAGGTCAATAATTTTACTATAAAACCAATATAAATAAATAGTTTATATTTTTTAAAAATATATGATAAAAGAATTATTTTTAAAGTTTCTTCATGGGTGCTTTCAAATGATGTTCAGTTTCAGTTTACTTAGGTTCAACAGAGTGGCTGACAAGGTCGTCTCTCAAAAGAGGGAAAAAATAAATTAACTTCTTAAGGATTATAAAAATTAAAATAAAAGAGAATAAAAAATATAATTGAAATGAGGGTGGGGGGGGGGGTTATAATTTATAAATCTTGAATATGTTTTCTAGAAGAATATTTCATTTTTTAGTTTTTAATTTTGTAATGATGTTCGATTAAAATGAAGCAAAAAGAAGACGTTTTTAGAAAATATTTTAAAAGGAATATTCGATCGAACTCTACCTCTTCATTTACTTATTAATCATTATAAATGAAATTAATATCCTCTTAATTATTATCCTCTAACTTTTTAACCCTTAACCCTATGAGAATTAACATCACCACAAAGATGATGTTAACTAAACCCTAGTCTATATTCGGAACTTGTAATCACGTCACCCTTCTTTGATTAATGTTCTAAATTTATCTTATGGTCAATGGTAAATTAAGGAACATGTCCATTATGTAAACTGAGGATGAATTGAGCTTAGGAATTATATTTTATCTCTAAAAATTGATCTCGTGTGGTCGTGTTTTACCGATTAAGTATGCGCTCTCACAATTTACACAAAATCTCGACCTCACGTGTTTTTGTGTTAATTGTTCAATTGCTTAAATAGATTATTATAATTAAAAAACTCAATTAATAGATTATAATATGTTATTTAAATAATCTAAATGGTTCAAAATAGTTAAATGAATATGGTATAATATAGATCGATCACTAAGAGAACTTCTCTTCCTTGGGCGGTGTGGTCATCATGGAGACGTTTTTCAAGAGTAATGGATTGAAAGGGTTGAACCCAATATCGTCTCCAATAATGATTACAACCAAAATATAATGTTTAGATAATAAGATAATTGAATAAAACTGAAGAAAAGATATGAAATAAAATATTAACAATGAAGTTTATAACACAAATGAAAACATTACCACATGAAAAAGAGGAGATGGCTTCGAAGAGGGGATCTTTGCATCAAGAGATATACCTCTTACAGCAGTTAGATAATTTGGGTGAAACCAATTATCCTCTGCCTTAAATCTATTAATTCACGTCCCAAACATTTCAAACGTGAAAAATATATATTTATTGAGTGGGGGGGAGGCTTTGTTTAAAGTTGTTTCAAGGGTGAATGAGAAATCTCAGACCAATATTTTAATACAACTTTCACCTCCCATTTGACCTATAAAACTCTTGAACCAACTATTATTCATGAGAAATTAGTTATTAAAAATTGGGTTAGAGAGATCCTCTCCAAATATGGCCCCAATCCACACTCAGATGATGGAGTTATGGCCCAAATACAGAACCAATGTCCAATCGGGCAGGTCTGCCCACCATTGGATTCATGGTCCATTTAGTCCAAACAAATGCATGATTTATCTCTAATGTGATTAACCAAAGTTGTATCCCATTATGTAAGGAACATAGTTAAAGAATTAGAATCTCAAATAATAATTATTAAAATATTAATCTTCGAAATACTACAGTGCACTATAATGGGTAAAACTGGAATTAGCATCAAATTTTTTAATGAATGATCTAGTCCCAACTATTTTATAAATAAAAATATTTAACACAACTTAAGGAAATTTTATCATTTATTATCAATAAAATGTTCATCAAAATAGTGTTTTATCAACTCCCCCACACTTACTCTTTTGAAATCATGGTCAAAACCACTTATCAAGTACTCATCAATATCAACTCAAACCAAATTTTAAGACACATCTCCTTGAGATCCAACAATTGCACACCAAGAAACAAAAGATATCACGCCTCATAAAAAATACTTTAATGTTCTACATTTATATAATTCAATAAATTTCCACTTCAATTATCCTCCCAGACACAAAACACTTATCTCACTTGATTTTTCTATTATCACACAAATGATACTTTTTTAGCAATATATTTCTCATCCAAACTCAAAAAAGGGTCACCATAGGCATGATAAATTATTACATCACCCCCCGATGCGTGTCAAGGGACTTTTTTTTTATCATGAGGTCCTTCCATTGATATTTTTTTGCTTTCAGTTGGATGGATTTAGATGTTAAAATTTCTGAAGCTGAATGAGGGGGATTAACTCTTTTTGACGCAATATTGAATTAATCTAATTTTCACTTAAATATGGCCTTATCCTCATCAATCCCTATAGAATCAATTCATGTTCATCATAATGAAAAATAAATGAATGTGTAGACCATTCACCATTTCAGCGCTAAAAATTTCAATCATCTCAAACATGATTTTCTTGAAAGCTCGAGATAGGCACAACTTTCTTCCACTATTAGACGCTCTAGAAAGGAAAAACTTAAATTATCATTAAAGCTACAAAAAAGGAACACGATTCACTATAATTATTTTCTTCAATAGAAAAAACAACTCTTCTAAATTTAATTTTCCACCCAAAGTATCACAAAATATGGTAGCATAACACAAGAGAGCTTCCCCCACAATTAAGTTCAACTAGATTATACAATTTCACTTCAAGAGTTGGTTGGATATGTAAAATTGGCCTATAATGTGGCTAACCTAGTAGGCTGTTCATGGGTTCTAAGGGTTAAAAGGATTAAATGTTCAAGGTTGTCCATTATAAAAATAATTCTTTGAAATTGGGGCTTTAAAACCAAAAAAATGTCTCAATCATTGAAAACACAAGTACCTCAAACCGTCATGTTTTTAAAGGAATAAATCAAATTCTGTTTAAATCAAACATGGTTTGGTTCTCTCATGAAGTGTGGTGAATGTAAAAAATATGAAAATAATGTTTCAGAAGCCTCAGAAGAATGTGAATTCAAATATAAAGTCATCGATATGTAGCATGCGATTAAAAATTCATATTATGTTTCATGAATATAATAACGATTTGAATTTTAAATAAAGTCATTTTTAGTATTCATTTATACTCAGTTTCATGGGATAAATTTTTTCGCTTATTGATATGGATTTAAATTTTTTTATAAGAATCATTTCAGCAAAAATGTTTCAAAAAACATGAAAATTTTGAAAAATAAACACACAAAATTTAAAAACACACAATTGTTTTTGAAAAAATGGAAAACAATTAAAATTACTAAAAAAAGGTTCCCTCCCTCACACATAAAATACTACATTTTCCTCAATGTGAACCCATGTAATGATATATGAACATGAAATGCATAATTTTATATAGTATAAATAATATAAAAGTTAAAGGGTTAGGAAAATCCCAATAAGCTCAAGTGATGATGGGGTCATTCAGTGTGATGAAATCCACTTAATCAGTGGGAGGTCCCTCGATGTATTTATTGAAACATTTCGCATTGACTGTAATGCTCCATTCTACGTCCTCTTGTGTCATCTCCACTGAACCATAGGGAAAAACATTAGTCACAATAAAAGGACCTAAACACCTAGAACACTACTTACATGGAATCAACTTCAGTCATGAACTATAGAGAAAGACTTTTTCTCTAACTTATAACTATCTTTTCTAGATCATTCTATCATTAGATACTTTTGATATTTATTTGTAGAGCATTGAGTTCTCATATAAAGACAATCTAATCTCCTCAAGATCTTGAATTTGCAGCTTCCTTTGGATTCCAGCTCGGGTAAATCCATGTTTAATTTCTTTATATCCCAACAAGTCTAATGCTCAAATTCCTTACGAAGATGAAAAGCTTTCCCAATCCTTCCAATTTGGAAGTATAGTTTTCTCCAAAATTGGTTTCAACTCTCTATTTGAAACATTAGCCTAACCATTTGTTTAGGGGTGGTATGGTGTTGATGTGTTGTGTGTCACACCATACTTCTGAAGAAGGGATGACAAAATTCTAATTGCAGATGTGTGTCTGTTGGTCACGAATGATGTCCTTTGGTATTAAAAACTGAAAACAATATGCACTTTGAAAATGTCTACTACAGCATGAGAATCACCAGTCTTGGTGGCCATAGCCTCCACCCATTAACTCACATAATCAATAGAAACCAGAATATAAAAAAACAAATGTAAATAGGAAAAGGACCCATAAAATCAATGCCCCAAACATCAAAAATCTCATAGAATAGTATGGGTTGTCGGGGCATCAAAAGTCTTCTAAAAATGTTCCCCATTTGTTGGAAACCAGAGCATGACTTAAAAATCACATAGGAATCATAGAATAATCTAGGAAAATATAATACAGAGTCTAAAACATTCCTAGCTATCAATTGGGGACCGATGTGTCCACCACTAGAAACTTTATGATAAAAATGTAAAACAGACTCCAACTCATGATCAGGAACAGACCTCCTAAAAACATGGTCACTACACATGCTTCATATGTTGGGATCATCCCACACATAACATCTATAATAACTCTATAACTTTTGGACATGATGTTTCTTTAAATTTAAAGGGATTCTAGAAGCAATATTGTAGTTAACTAAATCAGCATACCATGGATGTGTACCTAAGATGGAATAACGGTGCTCATCGGGGAAGGTGTCCCAAAGTGGTACCTGGTCCAAGTTGTCATACTATACTGTGTGAGAAGTCCTAATCATGTTGTATGCCACCAATTTTTTGACCCCCTGCTGTCCTTAATCACAATATCAAATTCTTGATGAAATATCATCCATCTGATTAACATGGGCTTTGTGTTTGGCTTCTTCAAGAGGTACCTCAGATATGCATGGTAAAAAAAAATACATTAGAGCCTAATAAATATGAAATAAATTTATCTGAAGAAAATATGATGGGAAGAAACTACTTTTTCCATGGTTGTGTTGTATTATTGTGCTGAATCTAGTGCCCTCGGTGCATAGGGAATCACATGTGAAAATCCCTCCACCCTCTGAGATAAGACATCTCCAACTACGAAGTTGGAAGCGTCACACATAATCTCAAAAGGATATTCCCATTGTGGGGGTTGTATGATCAGTGGAGAGGTCAGAATCTTCTTCATCTCAAGTAATGCTACCCTGTATGAATCATCAAACACAAAATCAGAATCCTTTTGAAGTAATCATGACAAATAAAGATGAATCTTTCTGAAATCATTGATGAAGCACTGATAAAATTATATATACCATAGGAAAGATATAAGATCACGCACACCAAAAAGATAGGGTAAGGATAAAACAATTTATATCTTAGATCTTTCAACCTCTATCCCATGTTTTTACACTGCATTCCCTTAGAAAATGCCATGCTATACCATGAAATGACACTTTTCAATGTTCATGACCAGATTCTTATCAATACAATGATTCAACACCTTTCCCAAACAACTTAGAAATTCATCAAATGAGGATCCATTCAATGTCAAATCATACATAAATACCTAAATAAAAGTCTCAATAAAATTATTAAATATACTCACCATACATCTCTGGATGGTACCTAGGGCGTTGCAAAGTCCAAATTGCATCCTTTAGTAGGCAAACGTACTGAATGTACAAGTGAATGTTTCCGTATCCTGATCTTATATAGTAATAATAACCTTCATATATCCATCAAAATAAATCCAATAAACAATAATATGTCTTCCCAGCAAGTCTCTGAATCATTTGATCATTAAATGATAGGGGAAAATGGTCCTTACAGTTGAACATATTTTGTTTCCTTTAATCAATACACACATGCGGACTATTTTGAACCCTCATCAAAACTAACTCATCTTTCTCATTCTTAACAACTATAACACCAATTTACTTAGGCAAAACCTAAATTGGACTTACCCACTAAGAATATTAAATGGAAAAAATTATACCAACCTTAATAAATTTTACAACTTTTTTTAACAACTGTCATGAGGGTTGGATTGAGTATCCATTGTGGCTACCTCACTGGTTTAACACCATCCTCTAAAATAATTCTATGCATGAAAATGGATGGGATGATACTTGATATGTTATCCAAGTTCCACCTGATTTCCTTAATGTTCTCCCCCAATATATTCAATAGTTTTTCTTCATGTTCAAAATAGAGATTGTTTGCAATGATAACAGGTAATTTCTCACTACTCAATAAGTTTAAGTATTTGCGATTTTGTGGAAATGGATTGAGTTACAATGTAGGGGGTGATGTATGGATGAAGAAATATATGGAACTGAAATATGCACAAAAATAGTGTCAATATCAGAATATGCAACATGAAAATTAGATAATAATGCATAAAATCCATCGACTTACTCAACGACTATGTCATAATCAGAGTTCATATGCTCAAAATCAGAATATGATTCCATTTAAAAATCAAATCTATGTGTGACTTTTTCATTAGAAATAGGTGTGGATGTACTCATAGACATAAAAATAGAACCAATACTCATAATCTCCCTAATCATAGGACAATAAAAAACCATGGGGATTTTACATGGTGGTTCAAAATGGGAGATTACAAAAAAAGAATGGTATTCTAAGGGGTACTTCATGGATTCCATGACATTAAATATCACAAATTAAGCTTTATAATCCATGGAAAGTGTACCCTCATTAGGATTTGTGATAGTTTTTTCAGTTTTGAATAAGGTCCTACCTAAGATAGTGGAATCATGTGAACATACATGATTGTACTCCATGTTAAGATCATAAAAATATTATGGTAAGATCATGTCTCTTACCCGGACAAGTACATCCTCAATGAATCCCACTGGATATATCATACCTCTATTCGCCAACTTCAACACTACTCTCATAAACTTCAACTCACCAACCTATAAATAAGAGAATACAGAGTGAGTTATCACCTTTATGGAAGCTCCCAAATCACAAAGAGCATCGGAAAAGTGCAACTCCCCTATGGTGCATGGGATAGTGAATGTCCTGGGATCCTTGCAGGTTGTTGGAATTTTCTAGAGTTGGTTTAATGTGTGCTGAAAAATTCATTCCATGATTGATCCTCTCATTTCCCTTGACCCCTCTTCGATTGGAACAAGTTTTGTTAAAAAATTTGGCATACCATCATATTATTAAAGGCTTCAAGTAAAGGGATATTGATCTCCACAAACATGAATAGATCCAAAACTTCTTTTTGTATCGCATCTTCAACAATATTTTTGTTTCGAGAAACTATATTTGGGAAAGGAAGGGGTTTAGGAGGAACATCAAAAATCTTTTTCTTACATTTATATTTCTTCTAGGGTTCCTCATCTGGTGGTTTTTAATGGTGCTTCTCTGGAGTTGAGGAGAATCCTGGTGGAATGGTGGGTGTAAAAGTACAATTCGTTTTCTTAAAACATCTCAATATGATGTCACTAACATTCCCCATGGGATTTAGAGTATTTTAAGAAGGTATATTTCTAGAATTTATTCTTACCAGTTCATGGAGGGCAGTGGAATCTGGCTCTTTTGAGTCTTTAACTCCGTCAGTTCCGACCCTTGACTCTTCAACTCACTTGGTTGATTAAGAATAATTTGTGTCAAAAGATCACCAGTATTAGAATCTTCCTTGGGTTGAAAATTCCCTTCTTGTTGACTTGTTAATGCTCAAGATTCAAATCACCTTTGCGGTTGTTGGAAACATTACTATTAAGGTGGAGGTTACTTGATGTTTTATTGAAAAGGGGTCCTTTATTGTTATCCAAAGAGATACCTCATGTATGATTGATCCTTACACACCTGGTTGTATGTTGTAGCAAATGAATAAAGCTTATTTGGGGGATATGTATGTTGTTGCTTCTTATATTGTCTCCCTGAGAATACAGATTCATAATATTCTGCTTCTTGTATTTGGGGGCAACAGTCCGTTGGGTGGCTTGTATCCGTGAAAATTCCACAAGGACTTGAAGGAGGAGGGTGGGGTGTCTTTTGATCCAATGAAATCTAACTCACCATATTGGTTATTTCTATAAACTTGGTATCAATATTATGACATTAAATAGAAGGACTTACTTAATGTACTCCCCTAATATGCAGTGTACCACGATCACCAAATTGTTGGGAGTTTTGGGCCATCTTGTCAATCAATTAATGTGAAACTACAAGGGTCTTGTCCACAAATGTCCCTATAGCCACATCATCCACTACGATTCTATCCAGAGTTGTGATACCTTCGTAGATGTACTGGATGAGTAGTTCCTCACTGATTTGCTGATGTGGGTATCTTACACACAACTTCTTGAATCACTCCTAGTACTCATACATTGTCTCCCCTTGTGCTTGGTTGATCCCAGAGATCTTCTTATGAATGGAAGTTTTCCTTGTTGCGGGGAAAAAATTTTGCATGAAAAGTCATTTCAAATCATTCCAACATGTTACATCTTCAGGTTGCAAATAATACATCAAATCTTGTGTAGCTCCTTCAAGTGAAAATGGGAATTCCCCTAGTTTGATTTGATCTTCAAATTCCTTTCTTATTTTTATGGTTGAGAAAACGACATTAAATTAATTGTAATGTTTGTTTGGATCCTCATTAGATAATCCATGTATCATTGGAAGATGGTGAATTAATCCAGATTTCACTTCTATATCTGATTCGAGATTTGGGTACGCAATGAAATTTGGTTTAAAATTAATATCAAGTGCAGCCAATTATTGAATAGTTATTTTAATTTCATTTCCATTATTTGAAGTCATTGGTACTTGTTTTAGATTTTATTTTGAAGTGTTACCAATTTCGGTGTTCTTGGAGTGGATAAATTCTCTAACTGTTTGAATGTTGAAACATCCCATATACTGAGAAAGTCTGATTCAATCCCTAAGGCTACATTCAATCTCAGGGTTAAGATCTAAGAGATCCTTGGGATTAGTTCATGTAATTAATCAAATAAAAATTAAAGGAAGGAAAGTGAACCATAGTAAAATAAAAATGAGATGTTTGAGTTGATGGTCCAAAAGGAAGATGAAAATAATAAAAGAAGAAGAAGAATGAAATAAGAGAAGAAGAGAATAAAATCTAAAATAAAATAAATACATATAACTGGTTGAAATAATTACTTTCTTCATTGGAAATAGTTCCAATTGTATTGTCTCTGTTGTGGGTGCCTTAAAATGATGTTTGGTTTCGGGTTACATAGGTACAACAGAGTGTCTGACCAAGGTCATCTCTTAAAGGAGGAAGCAAATTAAAACTTCTTAAAGGTATTCTAAAAAATAAAATAAGAGAGAATAAATAATTTAGTAGAAAGGATGTGGGGGGGGGGGGTGGTGGGGTGGTTATTATTTATAAAACTAGAAGTTGATTTCTATATTAATATTGATTTTTTTGTTTTTAATTTTGAAATGACGTTCGATTAAAAATACGCAATAAGAATATGTATTTTTTGAAAATATTTTAAAAGGAACAATCTGTCTAAATCTACCTCTTCATTTAATTATTAATCATTATCATTTAAATTAATATCCACTTAATTATGATCCCTAACATGTTAACCCCTAAACCCTATAATAATTAACCATACCACAAAGCTGAAGTGAATTAAACCATAGGAAATCTTCAAAACGTGTAATCACCAAGTCCTACATTGATTAATGTTATAAATTTATCTAATGATCAACGGTAAATTAAGGAACAATTACATTCATGAAAATGAGGATTAATTGTGTTAGATATTATATTTTAACTCTAAAAATTTATCCCACGTGGTTTCATTTTACCGATTAAGTTTGCACCCTCACAATTTACACAAAATCTCAACCTCCCTCTTTTTTGTGTCAATTGTTCAATTGCTTAATTAGTTTCTTATAATTTAAAAATAAATTAATGGGTCATATTATGTGAATTATAGTATCTCAATGATTCAAAATAGTTAAATGAAGAGGTTATGATATAGATCGATCACTAAGAGAACTACTAGAGATACCCGTCTTAAAATGGTTGCAAAATTTGGGTGAAACCAATTCTCCTCTACCTTAAATCTCTTAATGCACATACCAAACCATAAAAATGAGATAACAACATATTTATAGAGTGTAGGGAAGGATATATTAAAGGTTGTTTCAAATGTGAATGAGAAATTTCGGCCAAAATTTTTAATACAACTTGCACCACTAATTTCACTTCCAAAAAGTGTGAAACGACTATTCTTACAGAAGAATTATATTTTTAAAATTCGGTATTAGAGATCCTCTATATATTTTGGGACCAATATAATATCGGATGAAGGAGTTATGGCCTAATACAGAACCAATTTCCAATCTGTTAGGTCTATCCTAATTATGGCATCACAATATTTTTTGTCCAACCAAATGTACGATTTTGCCTGAATATCCTGAACAAAAGTTGTAGTACATAAAGTCAAGAACATAAATAAACTATTTTAAGTTAAATTGATAAATAATAAAATATTTTCCTTCAAAGTATACAGAGCACTATAATGTGTTAAACTATAATTTCCATCAAATTTTCAAATGAATTATATAATACCAAATATTATATAAATATAAATATTTAACACAATCTGAATTTTTTTTATCTTTTATCATCAATAAAATATTAAAAAATATAATGTTTTATCAAATTTTCATGAAAATCAGTATTTTTTACCTATTAACAATAATATTATTCATTTAAGTAGGATCAAATAAATTTAAATTTAGATTATTTGGATGTGATGATTTAAAAAATAATATAAATTTAATATAATAAAAATTATAAAAGAGCGATAAATTAGTCATAATATCTATAATCAAAGTGAAATAGAAATTATTTTTTGACTTAAATTTAATAAGGAAGTATAACTATCTTTATACCCATTACATATAGAGTAAAAACCCTTATGCGAATGTTAATTAATATTATTAAATATATTATCTATATATTTATTTAAAACAATTCATCTATAGTGATTATCTAACATTATATTGATATAAATACATTACTCACATTAATCAAATTTCTATATAAATGTCCCTAAATATATTTAATAATATGGAAGACAATATTTATACATTCTAATCTAACATCTAGGTTATAAAAGTCACATATAAATAATAATATTTTTATAATATATCACATAATATTATATGCTCACTATTTCATTTTGTACTTGAAATCAAACATGGTATTCTTTGTAATCTAAAATATATGGGTGTCACATTATAAACCTCTAATGAAATTTCCTCCACACATTTTCAATTTGATTATATCAAAATGAATTTCTAATGAAAAAGTAATAAAATCAGATATATACATTAAAATATACTTTAATTTCATTACTATGACCTGTAAATATTAAATGCATGTTGAAATATAAAAATCATACTTGTAGAAGATTTTATTAAAGAACACCAAGATATTTGAGTATTAAATTACAAATAACACTAGATATATTTGAGGACTTATTTTTACATAAATATAGAGATTAAAAAGAAATTCACACACTAGATTTATTTCTACTTCATAAGTGGAATTTCAACCATTATTTATTCCACGATTCGTGTCAATTTGTATCTCATATCTTAATCCATGAAATGAATAATAAAAATTAATTTCTCATACGTGAGAAACTAAAATACTATTCTAATGGATCAAATGGTATATAAATGTATAAATTGTATTATCCTGTTTAAATTAATTAATCAAAACCAAATATGGAATTCATAAGTTAAGATAATATTATATTTGCATAAAACTTATTCTTATGAAATATGAAAATAATCTGTAGTGAATAAAAATAACTGCTATAGTTAAACATTACAAATTAAATAATTAACAATAAATTATTCATTTAAAAAATATTAATTTACAAATAAATAACATAATAATCCTAAATATTATATTATATATTATTCCATCTACTATATTAAAATTATCTCTTAATAACATTAATGAATCATTAAATCATATAATAAATCTTTCTATCCTCAAATCATTGAATCCGCAAAATATGATAATTTTTTCCACAATAAAACCATAAATTCATTGATAAATTAACTAAGTAATTAATCATCCAATTTCATTTATATTTATAATTTAATATTTTGAAAATAGAAAACTTCATCAAAAATAATTTTTATCACATATTCAGAAAATTACTTTTAAATTTCATGGTCATATATATTTGATAAAATATATATATTCCGAAAAAATCAATAATTCTTTAACCTAAATAACTATAATTACATTTATATCACATAAGTAATTAATCTAAAATTTATCAACACCTTCGTTTTTTTATAAAATATAAAATTATTTGTCCTAAAATAAAATATTCAATTAAACACATTCAAAAACAGAGGGTTTAATTCTCATAAAGTCTCATAAATTACACTTAATCATATTAAAATTTTGTCATATAAAACCAAAAAAGTGGTATCTCTGCCTTTAATCATCGTATCAACCTTATATATTTTATTCGATTTTGGTATATAAAAATATTAAAATATAGTCATCTAAATCATAATAATCTCTATGGTTTTCTAAACCCTTTTTCCAATACCAACTATAATTACAAATTACATGAAATTCCTAGAATTATGAGTTTAATATTATGTATTTAACATTCATATATTCACATTATATTTTAGGTCAACTATTTTATGGAATTTTTAAATCTGTTACATGTCACAGGGAACACTGACACAAAATGTCGATTTGTTCCATAAATATTTGGTAGTTATGTTCATAGTCTTTTAACATTCATCAAAATCTTTTTTTGGTAAAATTTAGTTTTTTTGGATAATGTTTTAATAATTGTTTTAAAACATATAGAGGGACTATAAAATATATCTAAAAATATTTAATGGGAAAGAATCATGTGTTGGATATGAAAATAATTGAAACATGATAGTCTATTTAAAATTCATGAAAGGGAATAAGGATGTTTTCTTTTTTACATAACAAACATTGAGATAAAAAAATCCTTCAAATTCCCATTACATACACTTAAAGCCCAATTATTTCATAAATCATTTTATAATAATGTTTAAAGGTAAAATCATAATCAGTAAAGTTACATAGGGATACATAAGAACTGGAGAAAATCATTTTTCATTGAATAACTAACCCATAACATTTATAAGGCCAAATACATTAGTAAAACCTTTCAGAAAATTCATGATATTAGAATACATCAATTAAAACCGATATATATTATATAAAAACACAAGAATTCATCTTGAGTAATTCTAAATCCATAAGGGAATCACCTAATATGATTACTCGAGCATTTTTATAGGTGTAACATATATTAGTTAAATTAGTTACTTCGTAGGAGTAACATATTACAAGTTAACAAATTCCATAATCTATTAGGTGTAATATAGCATCCCGCCTTTTTATAACATAACTTTTCATTACATTTTTCAAAGACGAGGATCTTTAAGGTTTAGTGTCTTGGAAACCAGGAACTTAAAACATGAAAAAAAATTCTTTATAAACACTTGAAAGGATTCTACTTATGTTCATCCTAGGTTCATTACTGCATCTCATAACGTGGGGACATAAATCAAAAAAAATGGTGAGCATAAGGCCCAGTAAGGGAAACAAGGGAAACATTTAACATGTGAACTTGAGATACATCAACAATCTCATGAAAAATTACTTTAAGGCATGAGAAAGAAATCATGAGGCATTTCATAATAAAAATAATGTATTTCATAACTTGAATATGTGGCTATAACCTTTAATATTGACAATCATTTCTGTTTCACCAAGGTCCATCCCCAATGTGTCATTAAAAATTACCAAGGTTATTCACCAAGGCGTCGTTAAAAATAATCACATCTAGAGATTAAGTCTTTACCCAATGCATTAGAGCGCTATCAGGGAGCACCCTTGACATGTATTTATTATCATGTGAGACACATATATCATCAGCAGACATTTCATAAACAACCCATATAGCATAAATTAAATGGGTTTCATTTCATAATCATAACATTTATTAACTGCTTTTGAGACATGATCTTTATGTCACTTTAAAACACACAGAAAAGGAAGGTGGGTCTCATGTATGTAAATCCCAGAATTTAAAATAGAAAATTTTGGTATATATGTGAATAACCATATATAAGAGATAGCTTTGAGTATTCACTTAATAAAATAAAATAACTTTAGAAAAATAGAGATATATTTTGAGACAGAAATTCTACAGCATAACGACTATGTTTCAGGGCTTTAGAAAACATTGAAAAGAGAGGGGACATGGGTAAAAAATTCAAAAATGACCCATAAAATAGTAGAGGGACAGAATATGAATGATATATGAACATGGTAATGAAATTTTAAGGGCATACCATTTGAAATGAAAACATGGAAGGAAGACAAAAATAAGATTTCACTTATGAAAATTCGGCAGCCTGACGACGTCACTTAAACTTCAACAAAAATTAATTGATGAGATCAAGTAGGGTCTCTTATCATATGAACATAAAATATCAGTATGATATATATAGAGATAATACCCCAACATAATAAAATGGAACTTGAAAGACTTTTCATGAATGTAGATCTTTGAAAAAGGGGAAAGGTGAAAGAATCCCTTAAAAATTTGGGAGCCTAACAGCGTCACTTAAAATTCAACAAAAACTAATTAATGAGATAAAATAGGGTCTCTCATCATATGAACATAAAATATCTGTATGATAGATATAAAGATCATACCCCCAAAATAATAAAAGGCAACTTGAAAGACTTGGCATGAATGTAGATCTTTGAAAAAGAAGAAAGGTGAAATAATCCCTTAAAAATTTGGGAGCCTAATAGCGCCACTTAAAACATCAAAATACTGAATTGAAGAGATAAAATAGGGTCTCTCATCATATGAACATAAAAAATCAGTATGATAGATATAGAGATCATATCCCAACATAATAAAAAGTAACTTGAAATACTTTACATGAAAATAGATCTTGAAAAATGAGAAGGGAGAAAGAATCTGTTACAAAAATTTTGGCAGCCTAACAGCGCCACTTAAACATTCATAAAAAGAAATAATGAGAGTAAGAGGTGATCTCTTATTATATGAAGATGAAAAGGGCAGTAATAGGAATATAAAACAACATACTCCAACATAAGAACATGGAGCACAAAAAAATGACTTAAAAGAGAGTATTTGAAAAGAAAGAGAGAGTTTAGATCCCTTACCTTAAACGTAACTCATAAAACTCAAAGTTTGGGACCTTGAGGGCTTGGGGGAACCTTGGGAGGACTTATTGGGAGGTAATGAAACCAGAGATTAGTTGGGGGAGAGTTTTCAGTCGAATGGATGAGAGGATCGATTGGTATTTATAGGGAAAGTGAGGGGACAAGGCATTATTGGCCAAGGGACACCTCATTGGTGGTTTTGGCAAAACCATGGGCTTGCCCATGGTATTTTCCCATGGTATTGGCCACATGGGACACCTAATACAATAATTCATCCCCTTTAGTCGACCATCCCTTAAAATATCTCATGACATCATCATGACATAGTGATGATGTCATTTAACATACTGAAACCCTAAAACTGCATTTTTATTATTCACTGAAAATTTATTTTTTTTGAAAATTCCCAAAAAATTACCGTATCATAATATCAATGTTCTGAATTCAAAAATAAAGTCCATTTTATAAAAAAAAATTCCAAATATTTTTAATTTAATTTTTAATTAAAAAAACATTATTCACTAGAAAAACTAAAACATGACTAATAATTAATGAAACAATTATTTACCTATTTTATTGAATAACATTACTTAATCAAGGTGACCATATTATATTAATAATTTATTTAAATGAGATTACTAATCCCTTTGGTCACATTAATAATCCTAAGCATAAAATCACTATTCATTATTTACTATTCATCAAAAATTAAATTGATCTTATTAGACTCTAAATTTCATACTGAACATAATTGTAGAAGACTATTTTTCGAAAATCATTACAAATTTTTAATTATTTAAGGTTTACATAAATATTTTTAAAATATCCTTTCTCTAAAATTGACCAAAAATATGCATTCTATATTTATCCGGACATTTGAAAATTAATAAACTTCATCATAAGAAGAAATCAAAATTTTTATTTAGAAAAAGGATTACACAAGGTAGTTACGGTCTCCTTACATAGCCCCTTATCACACCAGCATAGGACCTAAGTGTAAGGTGTGCTAAGGTGAGAGAATCTGAGGAAGCCTCGACCAACATCACACGAGTAGTAATTTCTATCAGTTTGAACTTCTCAAGAAGGCGATTCTGTTCTTGCTTCACACGATGAATTTCAGCTTGGGTTTGGTCCAGAGCAAAGCCCAGTGGGGCTACCTCCTTCCCAAGTTCTGTTAGATGGGCTTCTATTGGTCCAAGACTACTGGGTGAGGCCATCAAATCTTCTTTCTATATTAATTAACCACGATCACTTGTATTTAGAGACAAAAAAATCGAAACGTTTAGTTCCCAGCGGTCATATTGATCAATGGTCATATAACAGTCGAAACCCAACAGTCTAATTTTAATCATACTCATGTTATCTAATGAAACAATTTTGTTGAGTATAAAAATAAAATAACACACAAAATTAGGAAACAAGATTTTTTCAAAATTTCGGGTCGTTACAATCTTCCCCCCATAAGAAATTGCATCCTCTCAATTTTTAAAATTGGGTTTTGAAATTTCATAGAAAGTCCCACACCAGAATAGGATTCAGTAAAACTATTACTTTAGAAGAAACAAAGGGATGTACAAAGGTCACCCGAGTAAACCCATACTATGATTCCATGTAGGAAAATATGGATATGGAAGAAGAAAAGGGTCAAGTTCAGAGGGAGAGTGATAGAAAACATGATTAAGAGAAAGTTAACCAGAAGAAAATCACAAACTTATGATGTGTGTAAACGGTATTTGATTACCTAGTAGGAAACGTAAACCAAAAATGTTTTTGTTTTATGTTCCTTTTCATAATTTTGAGGAATCCATTTACTACATAGAACATAAACATAAGGAAATATACCTACCTTCTAGTAGAGTTTCATCCTTTAATATGTTTCTACAAAAACAAATCCTTTCCCCAAACGATGATCATTCAAAACACTTGGTCTCATTAAAACACAAGAATCATCTTCTTGAGAGTCACTTAATCCACAAAAGATCAACTATTAATTTCTTCTATCTTTAAACATTATCCCAAAAATAAAAAGGGTAAGATAAAACAACTCTTCCAAAAGAAAGAATCCCTTATGAAGGGAAAATACATTTAAATCTTCAAAGTTCTATGGTACTACCCAAAGTTCATCATAGACCATTCCATAAATAACTGTTCGTAAAATTCCTCAAAATAAACCAAACTAAAATTGAAACCCAAATACAAGAAGGATTTGATAACATAGTCTTCCAAAATAAACTTCATCGTTCATCTCCAGACAATATCAACCAAACCTAACATCTTATAACAGAAGTATCTAACCTAAACATATTTTACCCAAGATAGGTTAATCATTTCCATATGTAACCTAAATTACTATAAGTCCACCTTAAATTCATTGATTCTTCAAAATATAAGTCAACCATTACTCCTCAAATAAAATCACATAGTACTCTATTTACCTCGATCAAATAGTGTAACCAAAATAGTGAACATCATCCAAAATAATAATCATATTTTAATCCCCTAATCATCTCTGTCATATTAATATGAGAATTGTCACAATTCCTATCACATTGTTTGTTGGGATATGTTCTTCCATTTCCCACCTTTAACTAAGAAGATAAAGTATAATTAGGGGATTAAATTCGTAGCCTATAATCATGAAAAGGAACTTAAAGCATATAAGGATAACTTATAGAAGAAAATTATACCCTAACTTGTGATCCCCTAGGTTCTGATCTAGGTTATCCATGATCGTATATTCTTATTGAGTCTTTATTTTATTTTATCTTTGGCCCTTTAATAATGGTTCATACAAAGCTTATGAATTTACCAAAGCATATCCCCCGGGAGTGTCTTAACCAAGAGTGTAGAAAGGTCTATTATCGTGTACCAGTTCTCGTTCAAGTCTAGATCAATGCGGTGTTTTCTGGTTTTACACCTATGTACATATATGCCAGAGCCACCTCTACCTACTCGTATCCAGACAGGGATGTATTTTCTTGGAAACCCCTTACTCAATACTCAAAAAATACCAGGAAGATTTCCTATATTTAAAAATATCTATAGGGTTCTTCCTAGAGTTTTCATATCCTAATTTCCAAAAATAACCAAACTATCCTTTGATACCAACTATAGAATCTTGACTTTTTATAACATAACTTTTCATTACATTTTACAAAACCGAGGATCTTTAAGGTTTAGTGTCTTGGAAACCAGGAACTTAAAACTTAAAAAAACATTCTTATTAAACACTTGAAAGGATTCTCTTTATTTTCATCCTAGGTTCATTACTGCATCTCATAACCTGGGGAAATACATCAAAAGAAAGGGTTAGAAGAAGGCCCATTAAGGGAAACAAGGGAAAAATTTAACATGTGAACTTGAGATACATCAACAATGTAATGAAAAAGAACATTATGTTATGAGAATGAAATCATGAGGCATATCATATTAAACATAACGTATTTCATAACTTGAAGATGTGGATACAACATTTAATATTGAAAATCATTTCCGTTTTACCATGCTCCATCCCCAAGGTGTCATTAAAAATTACCAAGGCTATTCACCAAGGCGTCGTTAAAAATAGTCATCTCTAGAGATTAAGTCTTTACCCAATGCATTGGAGCACTATCAGGGAGCACCATCGACATATATTTATTATCATGTGAGCCACATATATCATCATCAATCATTTCATAAACAACCCATATAGCATAAAAGAAATGGAATTCATTTCATAATCATAACGTTTTAAAAAATGCTTTTAAGACAAGATCTTTATGTCACTTTAAAACCCACATGAAAGGAATGTGGGTATCATATAGGTAAATCCCAGAATTTAAAATAGAACATTTTGGTATATATGTGAATAACCATATAGGTAAGAGAGCTTTGAGTGTTCACTTAATAAAATAAAAGAACTTTAGAAAAATAGAGAGATATTTTGAGACGAAAATTCTACAGCATAACGACTATGTTTCGGAGCTTTAGAAAACATTGAAAAGAGAGTGGACATGGGTCAAAAATTCATAAATGACCCATAAAATAGTAGAGGGACAGAATATGAAGGATATATGAACATGTTAATAAAATTTCAAGGGCATACCCTTTGAAATTAAAACATGGAAGGAAGACAAAAATAAGATTTCTCTTATGAAAATTCGTCAGCCTAACGGCGTCACTTAAACTTCAACAAAAATGAATTGATGAGATCAAATAGGGTCTCTCATCATATGAACATAAAATATCAGTATGATATATATATATATAATACCCCAAAATAATAAAAGGGAACTTGAAAGACATGGAATGAAATTATAAATTTGAAAAAGGAGAAAGGTGAACGAATCCCTTAAAAATTTGGGAGCCTAACGACATCACTTAAACAGCAACAAAAATGAATTGATGTGATCAAATAGGGTCTCTCATCATATGAACATAAAATATCAGTATGATAGATCTAGATATCGTACCCTAGCATAATAAAAGGGAAAATGGAATACTTTTCATGAATGTTGAACTTTGAAAAAGGAGAAAGGTGAATGAATCCCTTAAAAATTTGGCAGCCTAACAGTGCCACTTAAAACATAAAAATTCTGAATTGAAGAGATCAAATAGGGTCTATCACCATATGAACATAAAATATCAGTATGATAGATATATATATCATTACCCAACATAATAAAAAGGAGCTTGAAAGACTTTACATGAAAATAGATCTTGAAAAATGATAAGGGAGAAAGAATCCGTTAAAAACATTTCGGCAGCCTAACGACGCCACTTAAATATTCATAAAACGAAATAATCAGAGTAAGAGGGGATCTATCATTATATGAACATTAAATGAGAAGTAAGAGTAATATAAAATAACATACTCCAACATAATAACATAGAGCATAAAAAATGACTTAAAAGAGAGTATTTGAAAAGAAAGAGAGAGTTTGGATCCCTTACCTTAAATGTAACTCTTAAAACTCAAAGGTTGGGACCTTGAGGGCTTGGGGAACCTTGGGAGGACTTCATGGGAGGTAATGAGACCAGAACTTCATTTAAGGAGAGTTGGGAGTCTAATGTATTAGAGTATGGCTTGGTATTTATAGGGAATGTGAGGGGACAAGGCATTAATGGCCAAGGGACACCTCATTGGTGGTTTTGGAAAAACCATGGGCTTTCCCATGGTATTATTCCATGGTATTGGCCACTTGGGACATCTCATACAATAATTCATCTCCTTTAGTCTACCATGCCTTAAAATATCTCATGACATCATCATGACACAGTTATGATGTCATTTAACATACCGAAACCCTAAAACGACATTTTTACTATTCACTGAAAATTCATTTTTTCAGAAAATTCCCCAAAAATTACCTTTTCATAATATAGTTGTTCTGAATTCAAAAATAAAGACCATTTTATAAAAATAGTTTTCTAAATATTTTTAATTTTATTTTTAATTAAAAGCATTATTCAACCGAAAAAACTAATACTTGACTAATAATTAATGAAACAATTATTTACCTATTTTATTGAATCACATTACTTAATAAAGGTGACTAGATTATATTAATAATTTCTTTAAGTGAGGTTACTAATCCATTTGGTCACATTTATAATCCTAAGCATAAAATCACTATTCATAATTTACTATTCATCAAAAATTATGTTGATCTTATTAGACTCTAAATTTCGCAATGATCATAATTGTAGAAGACCATTTTTTGAAAATCATTACAAATTTTTAATTATTTAAGGTTTACATAAACATTTTTAAAATATCCTTTCTCTAAAATTAACAAAAAATATGCATACAATATTTATCAAGACATTTGAAAATTCATTAACTTTATCATAAGAAGAAATCAAATTTTTTATTTAAAAAAAATGACTACAAAAGGCAGTTACGGTATCCTTACATAGCCCCTTATCACACCAGCATAGGAACTAATTGTAAGGTGTGCTATGGTGAGATAATCCGAGGGAGGCTCGGCCAACATCGCACGAGTAGTAATTTCTATCAGTTTGAACTTTTCGTGAAGGTGATTCCGTTCTAGCTTCACACAATGAAGTTCGGATTGGGTTTGGTCCAGAGAAAAGCCCATTTAGGCTACCTCCTTCCCATGTTCTGTTAGATGGGCTTTGATTGGTCGAAGACTTCTGGGTGAGGCCATCAAATCTTCTTTCTATATTAATTAACCAAGATCACTTGTATTTAGAGAAAAAAAATCGAAACGTTTAGTTTCCAGCGGTCATATTGACCAATGGTCATATAATAGTCAAAACCCAATGGTCTCATTTTAATCATACTCATGTTATCTAATGAAACAGTTTTGATTATTATAAAAATAAAATAACACAAAAAATTAGGAAACAAGATTTATTCAAAATTTCGGGTCGTTACATGTAATATCCATCAAATAAAATCACAACTTCATTAGATTAATTATAATAATCTAAAATAACATGTTATTAAATTACATCATTTGACTACATCTATTTAACCAATGCATTAGATATCATTAATTGACCCACCCACCATTTAATAGTCATTCACCGATAAGGGTTCTATTTCCCACTCTATTTTAAAATCATTAATTATTTTCATATTCCATGTTTTAAAATATAAAAATTTATTGACAATGTGAATTCTTCATAAAAAGTTTTTAATTTTATAACGTAAAAAACCCACATTTTTTTATCCCATAAAAATGAGAATAAATTTCATTTCCATTGGAAAAAAATTTAAAAAATAAAAATTATTAGATCACTATTAAACAAATTCTCCTTGAAATTGTACAAAAATTTGTAGAGAAATATATATATATATAATACAGGACATGATAGTTATGAAATAACATCATATATTATACATTTACAAAAAGTATCTTTTAAACACTCTAGAAATTAATGATAACAACCACATTTTTTTAATTTCTTGGAGATATTCAATTTGGAAATAATTTATAAAAATCCAAAATTAGTCAAAATTTACTTTTAACTATAGTACCCTAATTTTAAAGTATGTAACCTTTGTTTATGCCCTTTTATGTGTCTAAATTACGTGGGATAGGTTTGTGAGAGTTTTTAATGGTTTTGGTAATGTTTGGGGGATTTTATAAGGGAGAACGGGTTGAGCATGATTACTGTAAACTCTGCATCAAACCCAGGTAACCGTGTATAGTATGGTACAGGCCTTGGCGATGGTTGAAAATTAAGGAAAAGAGTTTACAAACTGTATACCCAGCCTAGTTAAAGATTTATACTCAAGGTATATGTCTTTAACATGATTAGAGAATGGTTTTTATAATTATGTGTTGTCACCGTACATGGCAACCATTGGATAGTAGAAGAAGAATGGTTTGCACATTTTTTTTAACTATACATGAAAACTATGTATGGATTTAAAAAAGGATTTAAAAAAATGGGGGGGTTGAGATTAAACTAAAACAAAAAATAGATCCTCCCATTCAAACCTCAATTAGTATTTCCTATCTTCATGGTTTATATGGCCTATCCCACTCATTTTGGAGGCCATTGAAGGGTTTCCATTGTGTAGTGAAGGTGATTCTCATCCAGTAAGCCTTAGTTCATTGTTGGTTTTTGGTTTTCCTTAGATCTAGTTCTCCCTCTCCCTCTCTTTTCAAGATCTACATCCATTTAATTTATATATTGGGGTTTTCCCCGAAAATGATTTTATTTGGTATTTTCTATGTTATGAAAAGGGATATAAGGCATTTTTGTGGATGTTTCACCTAGTTTTGGTGTTCAGTTTTATAGTGGGTCGATTCCTCCATAACCCTGAGGTTTGTTTTCTCACTCTCATATCCATTTTGATAGAACTATAAGGAATAATTAAAAATCAAATGGGTTTTCTTGAAATTTATTGTTATTTTTATGTGTCATTCTTGGTTCAAACCCTTTTTGTAATGATTTTGAGATTTTGGGGAAAATTGGTTATTTTTGTGAAAGGGTATTTTTTTATTTTAAAATTTTTATCGTAAGATCTAAAACTTGGTTGATTTTTGTAAAATGGTTTATAAAAGTTATATTTCAATAAATATTTTGTTTTATTAAAATATGGTTTCTAATGGAAAAGGGTTTATGGGTGTTTTCAAAAAATTTGATTATTTATTGAAGAGATATGGCATGTTGAGGGAATTGTTGATATTCTTAGGGGATTTATTGGTTTTGGATCTATTGGGTAGTATGGATTAGGATATTCTTGATGATTTGAGTTGGAGATTGTTCATTTCCCTTTTGTTGTGGTTTTGGTAAATGCTATTGGCTTGTTTATTGGCTTAAGTGGTTAAACACGGCTGGGAGCTATTGATAATGGGAATGAATAACCACCATCAAAGGGAAGGTTTTGTGATGTACCATTATAAAAATTTTATGGTTTAGATGTGAATTTACTCCATCAATGGTAACACCAAGCTTAGGTGTCTGTGTGCGTGTGATTGAGAGACATGGCCATGTGGTTGTTATATTCTTAAGACCACAGAAGTTGGAATAGTTTATGGAAATGTTAAATTGGTAATGAAATGTTTGGTTTCTTTTCATGGAATTATGTTTTTTACAGTGAATTGATTTCAGAAAGGTTGTTTTTGGATTGTTTTGAATTATAAAATGTTTTAGTGGATTCTATAAATTGTTTTATATAACTGTAAAAATGGTTCTATACTTGTGGATTGTATCATGGATTTATTTGGGGAGAACATACTGACTTTTATTAATCTCCCACACTTTGGAAATTTCATGCTTTTTCAAATGTTGTATTTTGATACACCAGTTAGGGTAAATAATCACATTTCTTTAGTGGATCATCATGCTGCTTGGGTGGCACTATGGTTCTTGGAGCATGGATCATGTTTTTGAGATGTGGAGTTGTGTCCTAGCTTCATTTAATTTCATTATTTAGCCTTCTCCTTGGTAACTAGGAGTAGAGATTATTGTGGTTTCGTTATATTGGTCTTTGGGTAATTTCAATGTAATTGGTTTAGTGGAATGGTTGTTTCTTTGTAGTGAGTTGTATTGGTTTTCATTGTAGTCATGAATTATCCAGTGATGGTTGGTTATGGATCCTTGGTTGGTTTCTTTTATTCTTCGGTAAAATCATTCCGCGGTGATTTTTGAATCCCTTGTCATTTATTCACATCCATTAGCACCTATGAAATGCCTTTTAGGGCCATGTAGCATCTCACAACCCTCAAAAGCTAATTTGGAGGGGCGGGATGTTACATGTGGTATAAGCTTGTTTGTTATATGATGTACATGTAATGTCAGTATTGTTTGGTCTTGAAAATTTTTTTTTGGACTAGGAGATGGTACTCATTCTGGTTTATTCCTTTATTAGAGATGGTATTAAAGAATATTATTGTCAGAAGTTGAAATGTATTACAAAAAAGATGTAGCTAACACATTTATGATTAAATTAATTTTACCGAGGATTTGGGTATATAAGTATTTTGGAGACACTTGTTAGAGTGTGGTATCATTTTTTTTGTGTATCTAATGATATGAGCATGACATAAATGGTAGAAAGGACTTCCCACAAGTTTTATTTTTCATTTGGAATAATGATTTATCTAATGATATGAATGTTTTGATTTTTTTTTAAAAAATATGGGAATTTTTTTCAAATGTGCGCTTTTGAAAAGAGAATGGTTGTGGGATTTTGAAAATGGTTTTATTTTCAAAACATGGTGGATTTTTCATATGTGGAGTGAACATTGTAAAATGGGAATTTAGAATGCATGGTTGTCATTGTGTAAGGTGATTAAATTTAAAATTGTAACCCTCCAGTTTCAAGGGAGTGTGACATATGGTACTAAAATTTTCTTGATAAAAATGGTTCTAGGTAGAGGTTGTAGAATATATTCATAGGATTCTATAGAAAACAATTGCACCTGATCCAAAGGTGAAACAAAATCTACTGTAGGGAATAGTTCATTCTTTGGAAGATGTGGAAAGAGAAAATAGAGGTGATGAACCAAGGCACATGGATCCCTAAATTTTTCTAATAATAAGAATCCACCCATATTTAGGGGAGATTTGGTGAAAACAAGGTAGAAGAATTGTTGAACAGGTTGAATCAGATATTTGATTTTCTAGCCATACTGGTTAAGTTAATGGTCATGTTTGTGACATATATGTTGGACAATCATGAACCTAATTTGTGGGAGTTGGTGGTCTTGGATTGAACAGTCCAAGGCATTATAATATAGAGTTTAAATGAAATGTTTAACAATCAATTCTACCCTAATACATTTAAAATTCTGAAAACAATGGATTTATTCAGTTTGAAGTATTAATTTTTTTTATAGGATGTGCCACTATATTTATGATCTCAGTGAAGTATTCAGACAAGGTGGATTCTAGTGCGTCATTGAAGGTGTGGATCATTCCATTGGGATTGAGGTAAGAGATTTTTTCCAAAATTGTGGTGCTATTTACAAGTGATTAAATGGAAAAGGTGAATAGAAAATTAGTGTATAAAAGGTATATCATGGGAGCTATAGGTAGAGGAGATATATTCATAACCATAGAGAATAATGAGAACTCTAATTTTGGGATAAAACAAAATTGGGACAGATATTTATAGAGTGGGATTATGGCTAATAATTGGATGAAAGGATTGGTGAATCTTCCTCCGAAGCCTTAGAGTAAGCTAGGATTTTTTATGTGTGGTTCTACGGGCAACATGAAGTGGGATTGTACTGAATATTCTCAATCATGTAATAATTACATATAGATCGGTCATATTCAGTGTTATTGTCTCAATTCTCCATGATCGGGTGTTCAAGAAACTCTTTGGGGGTCATAGGAATCCTATCCCTCAATGGGATGGGGGAAGAAACATACTCCTCGCCAGCAAAGCTAAGCTAGTCATGGTGATTCTTGGAATACCATGAATCATAATTTGGAAAAGTTCCAATAGTGTAATAAAGATTAGAGTGTGTCAGTAATGTTTCTATTTGTAGATGATCATGTAGTAGTGGATGATCATTCAGGAACATCGATAATGCATGGAATGATTGTTTGGAATTATAGCATTATTCATGTTTGGTATGATACATGTGCCTCACATTAATGCATTTCATCTTGTTCTTTTTATTTGTTGGGTTTAAGTGTGGAAATGATGCCTTTTATATTAAATCATCAAACTCATTTGGGTCAGAGAGATTATCAAACCTTTTCTGTGTAGAGAATATTGAATACTTTTGGATGAGGATGATTTGATGTGGGACTTCACCGTTCTTGAGATGGATGTGTAAGTTGTAACCCTATACCTGGATTGGTTGACGGTGTTTAAGGCCCATATCAACTATTATGTGCAAACTATTAGTTTTATAGTGAGTGAGTGAATTTAAAATCACATTAGTGGATAGAAAGATGTGAAGGTGGGTTAAACTTTATTTTTGGGACAAGTTTTTAGGATGATATTGCATTAGTTAGCGTATTTTCCTTTGGCATCAATTGAAGAGTATGAGAGAAGAAGGATTCCCATAGTGGTTGATCAGTTTCTGGATGTCTTTATTGAATAATTATCATGGTTTCCACCCATTAGAAACACTTGGTTGTATTGTTTATGACCTTGAGATACAGTCAATTATATTCAAAATTAATAAAATTTGACATTTGGTTAAAATATCTACATTTTCTAAGACATTTAATTTCTGAGAAAGGTCTTTCAGTGGATCTAGAATAGATAAAGGTTCTTCTCCCTTGGGAACCGCTGAAAAATGATTACTAGATATATAGTTTTCATTATTTCAATAGGTATTATTAATACCTTGTTTGGGATGTCTCTCTATTAGCTTTAACAATGATGATTTGACAAGAAATAATGTTCCATTTCAATGTAATGTGCGGTGTCATAAGTCCTTATTAAGAGCTTAAGGATTTTCTTAAATTAGCAATAATAATGGTTTCTCCAGAATCATGGGAAGGGTAAGTGGTGTATTGCAATTCATTAGGATTAGAGTTTGGGTGTGTTTTCATGAAAGGGGGTCATGTTGTGGAATATGTCTCATGCTAGTTGAGGTTGTATGAGAAGAACTACCCGAAACATGATTTGGAGTTGGTAGATATGGTGTAAGATTTGCAAATTTGGCATCACAATCTATTGGGTGATAAATTCATAGTGTATATGAACTATAAGAGCATTAATAATATTTTATCATAGAGATATTTTATTTTGAGGAAAATGAGACTAATGTCGTATATCCAAATGTTTTATTTTTGTCTTCATGTACACACTATGTAAAGTTATTTTGGTGGATGATTCATTAAGTAGAAAGTCATATGATCAAGTGGTAAAGAAGACATCTGAATAGAGGTAGTTGATATTGGTTATAATTGACATGAGGTTGGAATATAAAGACCGGGGTGATGTAGCTGTTTTCATTCTAGATTTTTGCTTCTTGATTTGGTTAGTTTTGTTAATGGATAGAATATGTCTGATTCATAGTCTAAGGGTTTAAAGTCAAAGCTCAATGGTGGGGAGAATATTGAGGACTGGAATTTGGATATGAATTTAGTGTTGTGATTTCAAAATCGAATATTTGTACCATAGGAATTCTAGGAACAAATTCTTAGTTCATATCATCTTTCCAAATTTTTCGTTCATCCTAGAATTAAAAAAGTGTATTAAGAGGTGAAAGTGATTTTTTAGGGTGGGTATGAAAAGGAAAGTGTCCTTGTTTATTTGGAGATGCATGACTTTTCAGAATGTCAAGGCGTAGCATCAGCAACTGGTAGGTATTTTGTAGTCCTTACCTATCCCATTGTGGAAATGGGAGTTTATGATGATGGATTTGGTAATAGGACACCATATAACGATTACGAAATATGATTTCATATGGGTGATAGTGGATTGGTTCAAAAATTCATCCAATTTCATTCCTATTTGTGAATCCCATATAGTAGAGGATCAGTAAAAAATCTATACACTATAGGTGGTAAAGAGACATGGTGTACTAGTTTCAATAGTATCATATAGAGATCCATGGTTCACATATCATTTCTATAAAACCTTATATAATTCCCTTTGGAATATATTGAAAACGAGAATGGAGTATCATCTTCAGATGGATGGGTATTCTGAGAGAACAATACAAATGTTAGAAGATATATTGTGGGCCTGTGAGATGGATTTTCATGGATCATGGGAGGAGAACTTTCCATTTGTGGATTTATCCTTTAGTAACAGTTATCAGAGATTGATTTATATATCCCCATTTAAGAAATTGTTTGGGAGTCCATATTGTTCTCAAATATCATGGGTGGAAATTTAAGAAACGTCTTTAGTCAGGCTGAGCCTCATCCACGAGAAAAATGAGAAAATAAATTTCCCCAAGAAAAGAATGGAGATGGAGCAGTGTCATCAGAAATCATTTCCCGACCATCACTGATGGTCTTTGTCATTGATGTGGACAGTCACGTGTTCTTGAAAATTTCTCCGAGGTTGGGACATCATCGATTTGGGAAGCAGGGTATGTTATCACCGAGGAATTTTGGGAAATTAGAGTTATTTGTGATGTTTAGAGAGTTTCCATATTGGTTTTCATAGATACAATGGTTTTGTGCGGTGCACAACATGTTTCATGTGTCACAGCTGAAAATGTACTTTTCAGATCACGACCATGGGATTTGTTGGGAACATATTGAGCTAGTGTCGAATGCTTCTAGGGTGCATGTTCCAGTACAAAATGTGAATAAGGAATAGAATGTATTTCATTGGAAAAGCATGGATATAGTATGGTTTTATTGGAAACATGATCAGATTCAGGAGATGTCATGGGTGGAGGATAGATTGATTATGAGCAATGGACCAAACTATTTCCACAAAGAGATCATTCTCTATATTCTGAGGATAGAATGTACAATGGTGTAGGGAATTTAGTACCACCAGTTCAAGGTATGTAACCATTTTTTATAACATTCTATGTGTTTAATGATGTTGGGTTACATGTTGGTGAGTTTGTAAGGGTTTTGGAAATGTTTTGGGTCTTTTCGAAGGGTTCACATGATATGAAAATCTACTTTAAGCCATACTTCAAACCTAGGTAACCATGACTAGTGTGGGAGAGGCATGTGATATAGAACATAGTTATGGAACACGGTTTACAAACCATGCATCTAGCCTAGGTATAGAATGCTACTCGATGTAAAGGGATATCACATAGTCAGAACATAGTTTGTCTAACAACACGAGGCATCCATACATGGAACTATTTCAAGAGAAGTAGGAGCACTATAAGTGTAGGAGTTTTCTAACCATGAGTCCTAACCATTCACAATTTTGAAAAGGTTTTTAAAAATGAGGGGGGATTTGGATTAAGATAAGACACCCGAAATATACTCACACTCAAGCCTCACTCAATATTTCCCATACCTAAGGGTTAGTGGGACTCTCCCACTCGTTTTGGAGGTAATTTGAAGGGATTTGAAGGTGTGGTGAAGGGTATTCTCCTTCGGTAATCCTTCCCTACTACTTGATTCTAGGTTTTCTATAGATATTGTTCTCCCTCTTTCTCAGTTTTATATATCTACAACCATTGCATGTAGATCTATGTGTTTTATTTCCTAGAATTATTTGATTTGGGATTTTTATGTTAGGAAAAGACATCTCAAGTGTTTTCATGGATGTTTCATCTAGTTTTGGTGTAAGATTATGCCATGGGTAAATTTTTCACGAACCTTATTGTTGGTTTATTCACTCTCATCTCAATTTTAATAGAACTATAAGGATACATATTAAATTAAATTGATTTTCTAGAACATGATTTTGATTTTGACGTCTGATACTTGTTGGAAAATCATTTTGTGATGATTTGTAGAATTTTCAGAAAAGGGAGTTATTATTGTGAATGGGTCATGGTTGATTGATTTTAAAATGTGGATTTTAAAATCGATGGCTTAGTTTATTTATGAATAATATATTTCCATAAAAATATTGTTTTATTGAAATGTGTTCTTTCATGGAAAATGATTTATATGGGTTTTTAATAAAAGGGTGATTTATTGAAATGATTTGGCATGTTGTGGGAATTGTAGATATTCATAGATTATTATTTGGTTTTCTAACTATTGGGTTTTTCATAATGACATATTATTGATGATATGAGTTGGAGATTTTTGATTTCCATATTGTTGTGGTTTTTATAAATGATTTATTTTTTATTTTATTATGTCTTTTAACAGGGTTGGTAGTGAATAATTTTTGGCATGAAGATCCAACATCAAAGGGAAGTTGTTGTAAAGTACCATTAAAAAAAGGGTATGGGTTTGGACATGGGATTACATTGTTGATCACAACACTTAGGTGTGTGTGTGAGACTTGGGCATGTGTTTGGAATATGCATGCTTCCATGCATGTTTGAATGGATTATGGAAATGTGAAATGGGTAGTGATATGTTAGGTTTTGTTCCTTGGAATTATGTTGATTTGGGATAATTTCTTTGGATAAGGTTGTGTTTAACTTGTTGGGAATTGTATAATGTTTTACTGTCTTATATAAATAGTTTTATAAAATTGTGTTAACTATTATATCCTAGTGGAATGTGTAGGGAATTTATTTTGGGAGAACCAATTATGTTTTATTACCCACCCCTACATTAGTACTTCTTTGATTTTAAAGTTGTTTTATTTTCAGATACCATTATGGGTAAATAATCTCGTTTCATTAGCGGTCTTTCATGATGGTTTGGTGAAATTGTGGTGCTTGAATCATGGATCCTAAAGTGGAGTTGTGGAGTTCTGTCATAACATATATAGGTTTTATTGTATAGACTTCCTATTGGGTACTCTAACTATATGTTATATTACTTTAGTAGTATTAGACATTGGGGGAATTTCTATGTAATTAGTTTGGTTAGATGGTTGTTTCATTGATGTGTGTTATATTGGTTTTCATTATTGACATGATTCATGAAATGATGGTTGTTTATGGGTAATTGGTTGCTGTATTGTATTCTAAAATAAAATCATTCCATAGTTATTCTTGATGCCCTTGACATTTTGCAGCCTTTGGTGCCTTGGGAACATCGCTTAAGGCCGTGTAACATATCACCTCCCTCTCAAGCCAATGAGGTGGGGTAGGATGTTACATTAAAAATACATGAAGCATAAACATGAGAACAAATTTTCTATTTAAAAAGAAAATGTTTATGGAGGGAAATATTTTTAAAACAACTAAAACCCATTTAATGAAAAATCCCTTAGACTATCTCTCGACTCACCGCATACGTATATTACCTTCCTGAAAAATAAATTTGTATTAATTTTCATTATTTTTAGAAATAAATTTCTATTTTTATTATTTTCTTGAAAATAGTATCAATTTTATTTCTTTTATTTTATTTATCATAATTTTCTATTTAAATTCTAAATCATTTATGTTAATTTTTGTTGATTTGAGTATGTTCATATCAAAAAAACATTTTTGGGTTAACTATGTTCTAATGGGTTAATTTTCAATCATCTAGATAATATAAATTATTGAATAAGTATTATTTTGAAAAATTAAATATTATTTTAAAACTATACAGTTATAGTTCTCAGGAAAAATGAATTACATCAATTTCTGGAGATTATATTGTGTTTGTACGCATGATTAAAATTTAATTTTTTCTAGTGGGTGTAAAACTATAAAGTTGAAAATATAATACATTTCTTGAATGAAAAATATCTTTTATATGTCATATTTAATGACTATATACTTACTTAGTGAATAAAATGTATAGTGAAAATGAAAAATGGGTCACATCACTTTCTAGAGGTGGTAGTTTTGATGTACACATGAGCAACATTAAATTTTTTTAAAAACTGGAAATGATAACAAGGTAAGTAATATATTGTCATTTTAGAAGAAAAAATGACATAAATATTTCTATAATAATTAATTCCATATTAATGACCATATATTATCAGTTTTGAATGAAAATTTAACATGTGACATTGTTGAGGTGGTAGTCTATACATATGTATGGGGGAGTGTCTATTTTCCATTGGAAGGAAATTGTGATGGAAAAGAATTTTGACATGAAAATAATAATATATATGTTTATTTGAACCAATTATTTTCTTACATATGAATGGTTATGATTAGTTATATAATATTCCAATATTTTAAATATATTTTTCATAGAGAAATTGCAACTGTTTGATAGATTTTTTGACACACAACAATGTGTTTGAATGACCCGATATATAATATTGAATTACAATTATTTATATGTCTAAATTATTACCGGGATGCTGAATTCGATTGTATGAATATGGGTTATCTCATTATGAAAAATATATAAAATCCCCCTACATAATTCAATATTATTGGCTTATGTGTTGAAAAAATGCACTAAATTTTTGGAAAATTCATTTTATGATTTAGAATATGTTTTTTTTGTAAATGGATTTTAATTATTTTAGTGAGAATGTATTGAAATAAAATTCTAATATATTTTGATATTTTATTTTATAAAATGATAATTTTTTATAAATTTTTATATAAAAATTACCTAGAGTGAAATTTTGTTATTCTTACGAAATTTGTGAATTTTCAATGAATATTGTAAAATACAAGTTCTCCAAAAGATATCATTTATTTTAATTAAATACTATTATATAAATGTACCATTATATTTTGGATACTATATTAATGTAAAATAAGAAGCATATGATATATAATAATAATATTAATTTCATATGAATAGAAAATATTCATGATTATGATATAAGCTTTTTTTCATAAAACAAAATTTTAAGGCTATTTTTCATTGAAATTTAAGAATTAAAATGAAAATAAATTTATACCTCTCCTATAAATTTAATGTGGAAAAATATAAAGCATATTTGTAATTATTTGGTCCAAATTTGATAAATATTCCCTTCTCATTATTAGTCATTTTGGACAGTAACCATGATAAATACTTGTAACATCAGTAATTGTAAACATGGTAAAACAATGTTTAAGTTGGGTTTAAAGGTGAAAAATCCTACCCAATACTTGAATTTATTTCATTTTATTTTATGATTTCGACCATCTCAATCTAAAATATGAATATATGAAATTTTGGTTTCTTTTCTTCTAATAATTTAATATTGTATTTTTATGTAAATACAATTCCATAATTTCACTCTATTCCATTTAATATATTTAATATGTTCACATAGATAAATAAATATTTTATAAAAAATATAAAACATTTATTTGAACATTAATAATTTATTTTTATGAGGTTAATTAATAATTATTTTGTGGTATAATTATCTTAAATTCCTTAACAACACTAACACAATTCTTCCTCAAGGAGTAGAAAAATCGATATCAATTATTTTGAAAACATAAAATGTACTATTATTTTGGATGAATTATTTTTTGGATGAAGTTATTATGGTAAATATTAATAAATAAATTCTTGTTTAGACTATTTATATTCAATTTTATTTATTATCAAGGTTTATTATAAGTCAAATTATATGAATAATATCAAAACTTACAATATAGATGTTTTATGAAAATAATTATATTGAACAATTATTTTAAAATATTTAAAATATTTAAAGATGAAATGTAGGTTTATAAATTATTTAAAGTGTCATATATTTCCCATTTATGAGAAATTTTTTAAATTTTATATGTATTTGTAAGCACATAATATTGAAAAAAATATTTACACCATTGTGGTTAAAATTTATAAACAAAGTGGTTGAACAAAATGATAGAGTTTAATGTGACGCCAAAACATGTCATAATTTAATTAAATGATGATATTATAAACAGATACTATTTTTGTTGAGATTCATGGATATAGTGAAGCATTATACATATGAATGAAATTAATTATATTTAAAACATTTATTTAATTGAAAGTGTGTCATTTTCCTCCCTTATAAATGTACCCACCTTATATCATTTCATTACCCAATATTAATCTATATAGATTTAAAATACTATGAAAATATCTATTTTTAACATATTTATCCTATTATATAATTTCTAGTTTTTTTTTAAATTTAATTATATTGGTCCTTAAAAAGGGATCCAACAGAGGCCTCCTGTAGGAGGGGAAATCATCTTACTTGTCTTCATTCATTGAATTTGTTATTTTAAAACATAATAATATATGATTTTATTATGAAAATAATAACTTCTGATACATTAATAAACTCAAATGTTTTTATGATTATTTAATAATTATTAAAAACACTAATTCAATTAAATGGGATTTTAATGTATCCCATGAGTGTACTTGAGGACAACCACCTCCATATAGCGATACAATTAATTTTTCATCACCAAATTTATTAGAAGGATATAATTAATAGATTTATATTTATATATGATATTTAGGATACAATTATTTTTATTCAGTTTTAATATTTATACTAACTTTTTACCCTCCATACTATTGTAAAATGAGAATGTCACTGGTACGTTAATGTGGACAACGTTCTCCATGATGTGTTGTGATTTATATATATGTTTTTTTGATTTAGATGGATAGTAATAAGGATATATTAAATTATTATATGTTGTATATTTCATATAATAATTATTATAAAATGATCAATAACAATATACCTTTCTTTGGTTCCATCAATCGACAAGTTTAAACAACGTTCATGCGTACGTATTGCCTTTAATCACCATTAAAGGTATAAATAATTTTTCAGTATAAAATTTTTTGGATGAATATATCTTTAAAAATAATGAATATTTATTATATTTTGATCATTAATAAATTTATAGTGATTATTAAACAATTATCAAATTAAAATGACCTAACATTATGAACTAAAACAACAATAAAAAGTAGTTAATAGTGATAAAAAATGACATTAATTATGATTTACTAATAAAATGGAGTTTAGAGGTAATAAGTGGATCATATATTCTGTTTTATGAATGTAAATTTTTCAAT
Organism: Viscum album; assembly: GCA_963277665.1. Classification (NCBI taxonomy): domain Eukaryota; kingdom Viridiplantae; phylum Streptophyta; class Magnoliopsida; order Santalales; family Viscaceae; genus Viscum; species Viscum album. The sequence continues at coordinate 1,723,586,216 of OY728152.1, read as the reverse complement.
TATATAATTTTAATTTATTTAATATTTTTATACATGGGGTTACAATGGTTTTGATTCATGTAGAATTTTTGAAAAGAGATTTGTGTTACAATATCAGTGTTTATCATAATTACTCATGAATATATTTCTGATGATGAAATTATCTAATAAACCTAAAACTAATACCATATAAATTATTATCGTGTTATTATTTATATAGATAAAATATTTTTCTATCATATATATCTCTCTAAAATCTGAAGATACGAAAATAATTTTTTTATGGAAACTGAATTTATTTCTCTCATTAGTTGATTTTTTTAAAATGTATATTTATTTTAAAATAAATATTATTATTTATAATCTTAAATGAATATTTAAAGCCATATTTAACCATTATTTAATTTTTAAATTTTTTATAAAGGAATCACCCTTTCATTTCCCAAACACGTGACTTATGACATTTTATTGAAACTTTGAGTCGATTATTTATTTTAACCAATAAGAAAAAACGGAATTTATAACCATCATGTAATATTAATTTTTTTATAATTCAATACCTATGTTTTTGAAAAAATTTAGTGGAAATATTTTCCATAATATTCCTAATATTTTTATATCATAGAGAAAAAAATTTCAATATGGAAATGTAATTTCCCTTATAAAATATTTTAGGGATATTTTTAATGAATTTTCATCTACAATTAAATAATACGATAATACATTTTATTTACTAGGGATATGATCAAATTATACAATCATTAATTATTATCAAGATTTTCTATGACATTGATGATGATATGTTTATGAAACCCATTGAATTTCCTTGGGCTATGCTCTGATGAAATGATAAAATGTTCATGAAACATGTCTAATTTCCACATGTTATGATATTAAATGAATGCATTATGATCATTTGGAACACATATGTTTGGGTTTAATTATTTTATTGGTGACACCTTAATTAAATTCCCATCTAATTAATTGTTTGTTTATAGATATCACATGATATAATAAGGTCTGTAATGGAGATATGGGAATCATTCCAAAATGATAGAAACTTGTGTGAACATTTACTAATGATGTGATATATTTAGGAGTTAAAAAAATACATAATTATATTTTCGATAGTGATACATGAGAATGTTAATTATTTTCATTAATAACATATATTCCCTAAACTTATGTGATATTCAAATTAAATACTACACTGAATTATCTTTGTAGATTAATATAGAATATATGCCTCATTATCTAAAAACCATTACTCCATGAATCAATATTGGTACATATGATATATTGGATATGTTTTTCAAATGAAATTGACATGTTATCATATAAATGTGGTCCTTGATATCTCTCTTATATAAACTTTACAATCATATGAACTCAACAATTCATATGATAACATTATCCATGTTATTAAGAATGTTCATTTCTATAATATTCCAAAAACATAGTTCAAGATACAAATTCTATAGTGAGATAAAATGTATATCGGCTATGAAATTTTTTCTTACATATCAATATCTCTTAATAAATTAAACCTTTATTGTTATTTAATGGATTATAATGTAATTTAATAAGTTTTAGTCTAATGAGAAGTAACTGCAATTTATGAAATGTATGGGTCGATGTTGATTGTATTACAGTAAGTGTTAGTTACCCATAAAACATTGATGAGAATAGTTTTGAGAGAATCCTTAGGATAATACTATGTATTATAGAATATCCGATTTAATGTTAAATAATGGTGTGTGGATTTTATATCAAGAAAACATTGTTTGGATACTAAATGTGAATGTTGTTTTGGTACAAATGTACTTAGGGGTAATAAATTCGAAATGTTTTGGTCAACTATATCATGAGAATCATTTTCATGAACAATAAATATTCCCATATTTCACACCTATTTTGATAATCCTAGGGAATATTCTTGGGTGATTTTTTTTATATTTGATCCATGGAGGATTTGAATAGATGACATGCAAGAATGAAAAATGAATATACTAATGATTTATTGATTTTAATGAAGGTTCAATGATTTATAAATTCTATAAATGATTTTTTATAATCATCCACTATGATTATATTTTCTCACTCTATGATTTTTTATTTTTCTCAAGGGCAGAAGCCATGGGGATTTATGAAAACACTACATGTGATGGATTGTTGAATTATTATCCTAATGGGGATCTAAATGAGATAAGTTTTAGAAGGAAAAAACGTATGATTACTCCACTTTATATATTTTGATATATTATTAAAAACAAAAACATCAATGAGTTTCTAATCCCATGAAATTGGATGAATATAGACATTTAATGAAATTTTCATAATGAACAGAATGGAAAAAATGATCATGTGTCTTTTTTAGGAACAAAACATACAAGATAGTGTCTCAATGTAATGAGAATATGTTTTTTACTAAAATATATATAATATAAAAACAAAATTTTAGTGGGATTCAATTTTTTAATTATGAGGATCTTATATGTTATTCGAGTAAAAGCCTTATTCCAAGAGCTAACTCCTAGAACAAAAATGTGCCAATGTTATGATGATCATTGATGTGGTATGATTAATTAATTTATGAATTTGGATTAAATAATATTTTTATTGATTTCTCATATATATTAATTTCTATTTATACTAATCAGGAATTGTATATGGACTATTCTATAGATTTTTCCTTATGTATTTTCATGAAGATGTTAAATGATAAAAATAGTATAGAAAAGTAATTTACTGGTAAAGTGATATTTTATGGAAATGTCTTGATTAATGAAATTCTAAAGATAAATATCATTCTGAACTTGAGATAATAATATTTATTTATAAAAATGAGATATCTGATATTTATAAAGGAAATTGGATTGTATGGGTGACCTTGGAACTGAGTATTGATTTTGACTCAAATTACTTTATGTAATATATGTTTGATTTGAATGAATTTTCATTCTACTAGATATATTAGATAACATATTGTTTTATTTAAGGTATAGATAGAGTTAATTGTTGTAAGAATTAATGTATTTATTTCTATTTTATTGAAAATCATGTTATTATCACGTTTTAGGAAAATATATGATCAAGGTGTTCACAAATTAATTATGTGACTCTAGGAGAAACATTATGTTGTATGGGGGAAATAATGGTTGGTTGATTTTTCAATTAATATGGCCATCTCTATAAATTTTGAAATTTTTAAATTGGTGAGACATATTCTAGAGGAGAGAAATATATAACTACATATGGAATTGTTTATGTGAAACTTATAGACTAATTATAATTGGTTTATAGATTAATTTATGATTTATCAATACTGGATAACCTGTGAATTTTTTTTAGTTTTGATAAATATCTATACACAATATGATATAATTATAATTTTTTAAATGACCTTATGATCCATTATTAGTACATTTTAGTGTTTGATGTATTAAAAAATAAATTTATTATTCATTTCATATAGTAATAGTTGAAGTGTGAATTATATGAGGTGGGGTTCAAAAAATTTATATACTATTATTGAACCTTTAATAATGTTATTAAATTAATAAGATCTTATTTAAGAGATGGATAATGTAACACCTTGATATATTAGAATATATTTTTCATAAATAAATTTAAAGTGAATCATATGTTTATTGACATGAAACACCAGGATTGAATGAACGATGATATAATATTGATTTTGAATATAATTTTTCCATTATAACCATTCCATTAAATCGGTGATTATAAATATGGGTATAAACATAATAAAATATATCTAAGGCCTCTTTTTTAATAATACTAATTTTTCAAAAGAATTTAAAATTTTAGTTTAGTGGGCATGATGAATTTTAAACCAAGAATTTAAATATGTACACCATGAAATGAAATGAATAATTTTTTATTATAATTAATAATAGATAAGTGTTAATGGTGTTCCATTTAGACTAAAGAGTTTCACGTTCTGAAAACCCGATATCTATAGAATCAACATGTGGTGTACAATCGGCATGCAATAAGTACTAAATGTGTTCCCAAAACCATCCATCCTGAAATCTATAGGAGAATAGTTTATTGAAACCATGAATCCACTTAGAAAAATCATGGAGGTACAGTTCATAGGAGATAATAATTTAATAATTTGATTTATTTGGGAGAGAGGAGGTGCACTTCCATGTGAGACATCTGTTGAAAATTGAAGATCCATAAGTAATGGGGTACATATATTTATATAAACCACGTGCCTAGCCCATACCATTAGTTTAAAATAGAAACTGTTACCACATATTTGGTGCATGGGTTTCCAAACTGTGTGGAGGCATTTTATGGCTTATTTTATTTATTGATGTTAATTTTTTCCCCTAACTCATATTTCATTTATCATCCAACTTTTTCCATATCATCTCACTTAAAACAACCCTACTCGAACTCCTTTTTTGGATCCCCTCCTAGGACTGTAGGTGCCCCCTTGCTCTAGTGTCTATGTCAAGTATCGTTTGTTATATTGGATGAATATATGTTTATTAAGACTTATAAATCATATCTTTTCCATTCACATAATTATAAAGATTGTTAAAACAATCTAAGATATGTATCCCTATTTTTAAGGTTTTTGACGATTTCAATGTTTTCTATTGAATCAATTGAAGTCAAAACACTATATTGGATTAGTGAAAAATACTAATAATTGTTAAGGTGGTATATGTATTTTCCATGAATGTATTTTATTTTTTTAAATACGTGTTTGTGATGAACACTCTTTTAACATGCATTGGATTTAAAATGTGAAAATAATTATATGGAACCTAATTTCATAAATTAAGTATGCATTTTCCATTTAGTTGAACCATTGGAGGGGTTTTCACATCTACCCAAGACACCCATTGATCTACGTGGAAAAATTAACAATATATAATAAATTTATAGGAAAAAAATCACGATTTCTAGGTGTTATATTATATTATTTTCTTATAATGCTCTGCATACACTTTAGTCACATTATAAGGTAATGTGAACCATTTCCATGGTGAAAGTGACTAGTTTTAATTAAATGAGTTCATTAAAAAAGATGAACTATTTCAAAATGAGCCCACCTATTTTGTGTGACGTATTATCTAATAAAGTCTAGAAATCTATTAGAGATACTTAATTCTATAAAGGAAATTCTCATGGGACTAACCTTATAGTTAATTATTAATTTTAGGGATCTTTCCTTGGAATTATTTATTAAATTTAAATAGAATAGACATAATTGGACACATGAAGTATATTATGTAATGAGAACTAGAGTTAAGATATTTATTACAAATATTAAATATGATCTTTATCCATGAAGTCCCATATGAATAGTGATACATGGACATAGAGTCACTTATTATTCATAGTCACGGTGTCTAATATATTCCATATACTCAAGCATGTATGTCCCAATTTGTTATGATAATCTAGCATGGTGTACACTATTCATTATTATACTCAATAATAGTGTCCCGAAATTATTATGATACCCAATAATGAATCCCCCTGTTAATTTTGATACATGTTATGGAATACCCTATTGCCTGAGATACTCAGCACTGACAGCCAATATTGATTATGAGAATTCATCCTGGGGTCCCCTATTGCCTATGGTAATCAGAAATGATATTAGTTATTCATTAGGGAACTCGGGCATGAAATCCCATTTTGATTATGATAATCAATCATGGAGTCCCATTTTTCTTCTGATACTTGGGCATGGAATACCACCTGGTTTTTTATATTTTATCTAGACATCCATTACCAGACTATAAGGCACTTAAGACTATGGTAAGATGCATTAGGTACACCTCATATCCAACATAGTCTTATTATTTATATATTTAGATACATATGTAAATATATATATATATATAGAATATATATAAATATATATCCATAGAATCATATACATATTATTGGTGACACGTTCAAAGGTATCCATCCATAGGCTGAAGCATGATTTATTGGTTGGGCATCAATTGAGGAATCTGAGACGGAAATGTTTTTTTATTTTTTATTTACTACCTCATATACCTACACACTACTGTATGTTATAATAAATGAATAAATAGCTCTAGAAATCATTTGTGTGGACTAATGAGTTTATCGGACACACAATTTAGGATTATTCTTGGTAATTATAAAGAGTATTTGGAAAAAATTCTTGATCATACATTGTGTTTTTTATAAATTAAAAAACATAGGATCTTAGGACATTTTGACTGAGATGGAGAAACTGATTCTCTTAGAGATAGGCCATAGGGATTTTATTCATTTTCTTTTATAATTATTATATATTTACCTATTGTATACCATTCCATGTAAATGGTAGTAGCACATAGACCTTCACGATTGTATTATTTTTTGTTGGCCAAATTATTCACTGTTTATTTATTTTATTACTAGTCATCATTTTCCAGTACCATTTATTTATAATTCCTCCATGGTTTTTTATTTATTATATACCACTATGATACTCTGATCCTGAAATCATAGCCTCCCAATCAAACCATTATTTGACACTCACATCTATTTGGTTCTCTCTTTCTTTGGGGAGGCATGCATGAGGCCATGTGATCAACTTTCTCATGGTTCTATTTCTGTAGTTTTTGGGACTAGATGTTACAAAGAGGTATCATATCTTTATATATCATTTTTCATATTTTGATTGCATCATACACCGAAATCTTTAATGGTTTCAATTTTTTGAAGATATTAATGTCTTTGATAGATCAACTCATAAATGGGGAATATATAAAGTGGCTAGATATTTGAGTATTGTATAAAATTTTAATTGATACAATTTATTTTTATTTCACCAAGAGTGATAGATGTGAATTTTCCATCATAACGATATATTTGATTTATGGAATTTATATTTGGAAAGATATGGAATGTGTGTATTTCAACACGAGTCATTAAAAGTACACATTTATTGGTATTCCATTCATATTCCATGCCATGTATGTTTCATTTCATGACTCCCTCATAAGTGGAAGATTAACCTTATGTAATTTAATTGTGTGTTTATATGTATACCATGTTTAGGTGACTTTTTAAAATACATTCATATATACCATTCTTATGTGGTTCCTTTTTGATATGTCAATATTGATTAAAAAAATGATGACATAAAATGTCATGAATAAGATTGATGAGTTTTTTAAAACTTTCTTCAACATCGTAAATTTTGTTTTCCCATTTAGTATGACAGAGGAACATTAACTGAAAAATCAGGGCATGTTTGACCCATGAAACATTGGATATAAGGTATGAAACATTATTAGTTGTGATTAAATGGGTTCTAATAAAAATTTATAATTTTTATGGGATTTTATAAATTTGAAAATGTGACCCGTATAATCAAATAATAAAAAAGGACTTGTATTATACTAAAATTAGTTGTAAAATCTAGGATAAATTTCAATGAATATTTATCATAACATATAATGGAATGTATCCTAATAAAATTGGATCAGTAAATTATCTAACTAAAAAATGATTATTATATAAATTTATTTATTTATTATTCTGTTGGAAGAGGAAAAATAAATTCAATTATGATGGATTGTACATTTATTATTTTTGAAAGATAAACCATATGAAAAAATTATAAATTGAAAAACTAAACTAATTTAGTTTGGATGGGGATCATTGTTTCATGAAAAACCCATTATGTGTATGATTAGTCCTTAGTAAATAAACTATTATTGGGTCTCATTTTGGTGGAACAAATATTGAATGATAGGAAAATCATTGGTCACCATTGAAATTATTAAAAACTATAGTACCAAACCCCATGAAGTTATGTTTTTCTAATGGTATGTTAAATTAATATTTCATGAGGATCTTATATGTGTTATGTACAAATACATGGTAGAATCATACCTTTGTGATATAATTTAATTAATAAATACATGTTATATGACTTTGAGCTCTATAAATGTGAGGAGTCCTCTAATTAAAATGTCATTAACTAACTGAACAATGTATTCCCCATAAACATGGTATTGATATTTTCTTAAAATATGAAAATTATATTATTTTATAGTTAAATAAATTATTATTAAAGTAAGTGATATGAATCTATAAAATAAACATCCTAAATTTTGATGTCTTGTTAGTGAATTAAATTACTTTTTAAAGGATGCTTGATTTAACATCCCTATGATTCATTTTGTTGTTAACAAAATAAGGTACAAAGTATCTTTTTCATTTAGAACTGATACTGGAATGTTTTATGACTTAGTATATTAAATACATAAAAATAAATTTGAAATTATGTATGTTCGTGAATATATCATTTTATTGTTTTTCATAGCTTGAACCTTGAGATAGTGTGGTTTAAAAATTTCAATGATTTTCACTATAGAATGAGAATGAGTACATTGCCCATTGGTCCTTTTTTTAAATTTTAATTCATATTGGGATTAGAGGTTAGAATGATAAGACTAGTGTTCTTTTTAGAATATCCTATTTGAATTATTAATGATTTGTATTTTATTAAATGTATATTTTTAATGAGGTATCACTCTCTTTGGGAAACATGAATCAATATAATCCATGTTATGTTACCATATTATTGGTGGTGTTCGGGTGATATTGGTCCCATGTAGGACTCATATTTTTCAAAGAACACCTTGTGTATTTGGGTGGTCATCTATATTGTTTACACATTTTATGGATTTGAGAAACATGGAATTCTTTAATTCGGTGGGATATACATGCCATGGTAATGGTTTACTGTATAATATGTCATGTTATCCCTATATATTAATGATGGATGACATAGGAGGTCATCAACATGATTAATAGTTGTATAGTATTGCATGACATATGGATAAGAATTTATCATGTACTATTATATACTAAGATGCATAGTGTCGAAAAGTCTATAGATAGTATCAATTTTGTTGGTATTGTGGTGATAAAAATCTCGAGGTAGTATGTGTTGATACATGAAGTACCTATCAAGTTGGTTAAATTATGGAGTGAAATGTAGGATTTTGGTAGAAATCATTAATCCTTAGCTATTGGGAAATTTTATGAGGACATATCTAGAGTACAATGAGAAAGGATACTGGGGAATATGATTTATTTCATTACTCGAGTTGAATTTGTAAAAGGATCAGGTGTTGTAACACTAAATACAGGATTAGTATTGGTTTATATACCTAATTCCATAGCCATTTGTTACCATGGATCTTGAGATAGTCACATGTGCATATAATGTAAATTTGGTCAAGTTCACTTTTATATTGCTAAATTTTCTCTTTTTTTCAGTTCATAGTAAAATCATTTTGGTCACTTCTGTAATGACTATTTGGTTTTGGATGGAGAATGTTCCATGGAATGTTGTGGCCATTTTCATAAGATGTATCATAAATACATCTTGATACATTAGGGTTGTGAAATCTTTATACCTTGGACAAATAAGAGTTTGAAAGAACATGAACAGATGCCTTGTCTCTCTATATAACTTTGCAACAATTGGCCTTCTTCTCCTCTTATTTCTTGTAAGGCCTCCAAACACATCTTCTCAGTTTAAAAAATTACTAGGTGGAGGAGGTAACCGCTAATGATCCTCATAAATTCCCACATTTAGTATTTCAAGAAAGATAACCCACCACCTAGATGAAATGGTGCTTCTTTGTCAATTTATCAATCTTTTAATAATGAAATCATCAATCCACTCATAGGAAAACAGAAGATACTAATAAAACTGGTATGCAAGCTTTAAATAGATGGGTCTATTATCTTTAGTGAACCACGTCAACCCGCCCTATTCATCCCAAAATTTCAAAATTTTCTACATACTTGTCAGCAACCACGTCAGACATACTTCATTATCTGGTACTATAGTTCTCTCAGCAAGGCATAAATTTAGCAGTCCTTTAGGTATTTTATTCAAAGCCTTTTTACATTCATATACGTCATTATTTTATTAGGAGACACTAAATATGAATGAATCATTCTAGGAAATCATTGTAGGTTTGGGAAGAAGAAATAGTTTGGTACATTCCTGAGGGTTTAGAGAGATGTGTTTCAATTTCATGAGAGAAGAGTTCGAGTGATGGGAGAAGTGGAAAATACCATATTTTTATCATTTATGGAATTTAATTGTCACAAACCCAAATACATTACATAAAAACAATAATATAACAGATATAGTGGTATGAGAAATAAAATTATAAAAATAGAAATCTATGTCATTATGGTGAGAATGGAGCATGTTGTCATGGTGTCATCATTACAGTGTTAATCTAAATGGTACGACTGTATCATTGGGACTGCATGTATAAGATAGTAACATCAAGACCATAAATGTGGGACTGTAATCCAAGACTGTAATTTTTCAAAACATGAATAATAAAACCATAAATTGTGAAACAGTATGTGTGAGATAGTAACTTTGAGACTGTAAACATTTCACTTAAGGAGTATCATCCCTAGTTCAAATATGATGTAATTTTTCCTTTTAGAATATAATGGTTTAGTGAATACAATAGCAACATTATACTTAGAGCCAATGAATTCCAAAGTGATATTACCTTTTTTATAACGATCTCTCCTAACGTGATGTCTTACATCAATATGTGTTATCATAGAGTGTGAAATAGGTTTATTTGAAATATTAATAGCACTTTTATTGTTAAAATTTATAGGTATGTGAATGACATTATATCAGTAGTCTAGTAGAGTGTGTTTCATCAAAAAAATGTGGGTGAAACAAGTACCAATAGCTATTTATTCAGCCTCGGTAGTATAAAATGCAACAAAATTTTTGTGTCATACTACACCATGATACGAGAGACATTCCTAAAAGGTGACATATTCTAGAGGTGATTTTTCTATCTAACATAAAGCTCAAAAATTAAGCATTTGAATATCTAACTAAGTCAATTGATTTTACTCTATGATTGAACAGTCTTAAATTGGTTTTCTATTTAAGGTATTTGAGTATTCTTTTAACAGCATGTAAATGAGATTACGTGGAGTTTTCTTAAAAAATGTGCACACATGAGAACACTAAGCATAATATCAGGCCAACTAGAAGTTATGTAGAGAAACTTCAAATAATTAATCTATAAGTTGTATGATAAATATATTTATCATTTTCATCAAAATATAATTTATAGGTAGTTCTCATTGGATTATCAATACTTTTAGTGATATATAATACAAAATGTTTTATATTATTTTTAATATATTTTATTTGATTTTGAATAATACCTTCCTTATTTTCAATGATTTGAAATGAAGGAAATAATTTTAACTCATCCGTTGAACTCATTTCAAATTCATCTTTCATCATCTCTAAAAAATCAGTACATAAATAATTTCTTGAAGATCCAAACAAAATATCGTCAATATATATTTGTTGAACTAAAACATCCTCAAAAATTTATTTCACAAAAACAGTATGATGAACTATAACATTTTTAAATACTTTGGAAATAATAAATCTACATAATCTATCATCCCAAAAACAGAGAGATTTCATTAGACCATATAATACATTTGATAATTTTAAAAAATGATTTAAAAAGTGAGGGTTTTAAAAACCACGAGTTTTTCAACAAAAACATCCTCATATATATACCCATTTCAGAATTCACTCTTGACATCCATTTGATATAGTTTGAAATTTAGATGTACTGCATATGAAAGAATGATTTTAATGGATTCAAATCTAGCTACTGGTGTACAAGTTTATTCTTAGTCAATTCCTTCTTCATGACAATAAACTTGTGTTATCAATCAAGATATTTTTCTAACTATTTTACTAGGTTCATATTTATTGTTCTTGAACACCCATTTAGTGCCTATGGTCATGGCTCCTTTGGGTCTATGCAAATGTTTCCAAACATTGTTGCTTTCAAACCAAGTTAGCCATTATTGAATAGCCATCACAAAAAATTCATCATTGATAGCATCATTGATGTTTTTAGGTTCATGATATGAACAAAAATCTCTATATTAAACATGATTTCAAAGAGAAGATCTATTATGTGTTAATTCATCTAAATATCCAGCAACAGTCTCTAATGGATGGATCTTAAATGTTATAACATCTCTTGAAAGAGAATGACTTATAATTTTATGTTTTTCAATAGGTTTCGGTTCATTATTTCTTGAAAGTAAAAAATTTATTGAAATATAAGTTTTAATAGATTCCTTCAGAATATGGTGATATGATATATTAGTAATGTCTAGATTTGTCATATCATTTTCATGATTCTCTAGGGTGGCCTTAGGTTCATCTTGATCTATTTCATCAAATTAGACATGTACATATTCTTCCATAAATTTTGTTCTCTTGTTAAAGACTCAATATTCTTTACTAGATATTGAATATCCTAGAAAAAAACCATCATAACTTTTTGATGCAAACATAAAAATATTATCCATATTATTAATAATATATACATTGAAACTAAAAATATTAATGTAATTAATCTTTGGTTTTATATTTTCTCACAACTCATAAGGATTTATTTTAACAATGGGCCTGATTAACACTCTGTAAATAATGTTGTATACTGTATTGATAACACTATCAAAAAAATAAAAATGCATGTCATAATTACAAAGTATGGTTCTAGATATTTCATGTAAGGTTATATTTATTCTTTCTATAACTCCATTATATTGAGGTGTCCGAGGGGAATAGAATTTATGACTATACCATTTTGGGAGAAAATGATTCAAACTATTAATTTTAAAAATCATGTCCATGGCCACTTCTTAGTGATTTAATTCTTTGTACACTATGATTTTCTATATTTCTTTTATACTCGTTGAAATAACAGTATGCATCACATTTGTGAGCCAAGAAGAAGGTACAAGTATACCTAGAATAATAATCTACAAGAACATAAACATTATGATTCCAATTTATACTAGAAACTCTAAATTGTCCAAACAAATCCACATGAACCAAATCAAGAGGTTGAGAATTTTAAATTTCCATATATGGATGGAATGATACTTTGTTTTTCTTACACATTTTACAAGGATTATAGATGTTTTCATTTTTAAACTTATGTTTGGGTAGGGTATTGACTAAAACTATTATAGTAAAATTTTTAAGGGATTGCATATTGTTGTGTCCAAATATTCTATTCTAAATCTAAGACTCTTTGATAAATACATTTATGGATGAAATATTTTTAGAAATTAAATAATCTAGGTTTAAAACATAAACATTTTCATCTCTAAAAGTAGAAAATATTATTTAATTTTGAGAGTTAAAAACATTTCAAGAATCATTATCATATTAAACATGAAAAAAACATCACATAGTTGTAAAATACTAAGAAACATTTATTTCAGCCCTTAAAAAAATATTACATTAGAAATTAAAACAAAGTTAGAGTTACCAATATGGAATAAGCCAATTATTTTACCTTTAAATGGTCTCCAAAAGATACATGCCTACCATCAATATTTATAAATTTTTTTGAGAAAGAGTATTCTCTTGTCATGTGTCCTGAACATCAACTGTCCAAGTATGATAATATTTTATATAATCTCTTCAAATAGATTTTATACAAAATAATGAAACAAAAAAAGATTTTGGTACCCAGATTTGTTTGGGTCCATTATAATTAGTAATAATTTCCTTAGGATCCCACATATGCTTCCTAGGTTTCTATAAAAATTATATAACATATTTTAAAAATAGACTCTATTTTATTCTAGAAAAACTAGAGGTAGTTAAAAAAAATTTAGAACTAGATCTAGCATTATAATTTTTAATTTTAGGTATAAAATGATTTTTCAGATTTAGTTTCAAACATGTTTGTGGTGTGATTTAATTTTCCAGGTTGGTATCCAATACCAGTAGTGTATCTTAGGGAAATTTTATTCCCAATAATCTGTATAATAGTATTTTTTTCATTGGTAAATTTATCCAGTTCATTATTCAATTTCTCATTAGATAACTTATGTTCAAAATTTTTATGTAATTGAACATTGTTATTTTTCTCTACGGTGCCTTCAGATTTGATAGTAGTGTTCGAAGAATGATGTTTCCTTAAGGTTTTATATTTATCTTTTACTTCATTAAAAATATATTCAATCATATTACAATATTAAAATAATTATTCACTTGTAATATTTTCAAAAATCACTTTCATATCCAGAATAATATGAATTTTGTACATGAGACTCAATGGTTACCTCATATGTGTTTTTCATAAAACACATATTGGCCTTGTTATACTCCTCATCATGTGAATACTATGAATTACTTGAACTGTCCTAAGGTGCACTCCATGTTGCCTTCATGGACTTTTTATACATTCTATCTTTGTATTCATACCTCTTATTTTATTTTATCTCGAGATAATCATCATTTTCGTCTTCTTTTCTATTGTATTCATAGTAGATTATTTCATCAAAATTTTCAATCCTTTTCCAATCCTTATTCCAGATTACCTTGTTATCATATCTTCCTTTGATTTTAGGCTTTTTTTCAAAATCTATTTATTCCATAAAACATCTTAAGTCGTATATCTAATTGATATATTTTCTCATCACTGCCTGATGATGATTGTTCACTGCAGAAAATTTATACAGGGGATTTTAACTTCTCTTTTCTCTTCTGTTTAGAGGTTTTAGTGGTTTTGAAGGCCACTAACTTTCCCTTGGTTCATCTTCCTCATCTTATTTTACTTTTAATTCATCCTCATACATCATCAACTTTCTTATAAGATCCTTGAATGACAGCTTTCTAAAATTACAATATTATTTAATTGAGACAATATTATCTCTCTATCTATATAGTAAGAATATTTATATTCTCATAATTTTCTCCTTGGTAGTAAAATCTCTTCCCATAGAGATAATAGTGTTAATATTTTCATTGAAATCGAGATACATGTAAGAATTGGATCATCGGGCTTCATTTTAAAGTTATCATAGATAATTGTGTATGTGTCAAGTCTTATTTCTTTAACATTAGAGGTTCCATCACGTTAAACAGACAAATTATCCCAAATTTAATGCACTGTTTTACATGCAGAAATTCCGTTAAACTCTTTATCTCCTAATGAATAATATAAGGCAATCATAGAATTACAATTATTATTATAATAAGAACTATTTGGGTAATTCAAAGTAGTTCTAGAAGTAAATGTAATCATATATTCATGTAAAAATGAATACTAGATCTTAAAACCCATACATTCTAAGTGAATATTCATTTTAATTGTATATAGTGAATAATTTGATCCATTATAGAATGGTGGTATTTTGGTAGTAGTGACTTCCTATCTACTATCCACAAAGAGATAATAAACTATATATTTTTTTTTAAATAACTGAAAATTTAGAACTAACTAAAATTTTATGATCACTAAAACAAAAAAAAATCACAGTTGTAAAATTTTGTAAAAATATTAGGAATTTAAAATGTTGAAAACTAGGATATTTTAAACACCTCTGATACAAAATGTTGGTTGGAGTAGGACACTAACGAGGGGGGGATGTAGTTCCTATAAAAATTTTGGATAAAATATTAGTTAGAATATTCCCCAAAAAAATTAAAATCATCAAATTAATCATGTGATAAAATTATAATAGTTTAACTACTGAAATAATTTCCCCAAAGATTGATTATTTCTCAATAATATTAATATAGGATACTGATACAACTTTTAAAAATACTCAAATACGGAAAAACACATATAAATACTATCCAAAACAAACTATAATATTAAAATTTAGCTTTCTGAAAGATAAATTAAAATATATAAAGAGTAAATAAAAACACACAAAGAATAAAACAAGTGGTGCTCTCTCAAGAGGAGACCTAATCCACTCCACTTGGTGATAACCTGACACCAAAGAAATTTTGATTAATAGACATGATCCACACCCCAGATCAGGGTTAACAATAATAAACTGGAATGTCAAGGTCAGAAGACATATTCCGCTATTCTACATGGGAATACCAACAACAATGTCACACAAGACCTCTTCCACAGTTATAGGTGGGTGAAGTAATGTGTAGAAAGATATTCGAGTGAGGATTTCATGAATCCAATTGTTTAATGAAGGATACATTGTGGGTTTTAGTATAGAGACACAAAGTACTCAAAAAGTAATAAAACATTACACAATAGAGAATAGATGATGATAAAGGGTTAAAAATGCTCTGAGTGTTGTTCTTTGCAGCTCCAGACTTGAAGGATGTAGTAGATCTTATTTTCAGGTCCCCTTGTGGAAAGATTGTATCACAAGTCTCGTGCACTAGTTTCCATTTTGATGAGACGTGATTTGTATCTTTTCTTATACTAAGAGTTATTGTTGCAGAAATTCTTATTATTCTGATCTACAACATTGAATTTATGAGTTCTTCATGTGTTCCTCAGTGTATGGATTACCTACTATCATGCATGTAGTTTATTTCAAGAACCCTTGGATCTTCTATTTCTTCATGTACGATGATTTTATTTTTCTATTTCATGTGCATGTGTTGGAGTCGACATGAAGCTTGATCTCTACACATCATAACTCATACTATTAGGTGACATGTCTACAAAGAAAAATTAATTATACCATTGTCATTGAATGACTCAAATATAACCATTAGAAATAGCTATTAAATTAAATTGTGAAACACAGAAAAATGGTTAAGTTTGGAAAAGTGTCACAATTTTTCTGAAAATATTTTCATTAGAAATAGTGTATTTTCTATCAAATTTGAGCAGTGAGACAGTGATGGTTCCATAGTTTCATTGAGATCTGCAACTGATGGCACAAATACAGTGTAAAGATCATAGTGTCTCAGGTAATGGTGTCTAGTCCTTTTTTTAAAATTTTGAATGATTTCTTGAGGATGATAGTAAGGAACCTATGTCATAGGATTTATGAAATTTGGAAATTTTTACAGTGTTAGAGTCACATTTTATGGGTTATTATTTCTAAGTCATGGTGTTTGGGTTATGGTGTCTAAGTAATGGTTTTTGGGTTACAATGTCTGGGACTTTTCAAAAATCTGGAACTGATGGAAAACGTTTGGTTTCTTAGACTCATCCAAATATCTGTAAATTGTCAAATGAAATAATATTCACAAAATGGATTAGAGTTAAGTATTAGTATATTAAAGCATAATAGAACAAGATAAATAATTCTTTATAAGATTCAAACATTATTTGGGTGATTCTCAAATAGGATCTTGCGAGAGTGGAGACCATGAGTTATAGGCTTAAAACCATTTGGAATCCATCAACCTCCAAACATTATTTGTGATGTGATAAACATGATACATGATTTTAATGCATTACAAAAAGGTTGAAACATTAGGAGTTCAAATTATTATTTCTGGAACATTTTAATTTATAACACAAAATAGATAATTCAATGGGAACAACTCATCCCAAATAGGTCAAGTGAAATTTAATAATTCCACATGGATTATCACGAAAGATAATTTCTGTCGTAGGAAGATTGAATGGTCACATGTTTGATATCAATGAAAAGCTTCCAATGGAATTTCATATATCCATTTGGTGGGTGGTATATTTTATAAAATAATATTTGGGATGAATAAATGTTATTTGGATTCCATAAAGTGTTGTTTTTATGTGGTTTAAATCCATAGAGGTGTGTTTAGGGCCCCAATGATATTTGGGAGTGAGAATATTTAAATAAACTAACTTGGAAGAATTTGGAAGAGGAACATGGTGGGTGTATGGTTAATACAAATAGTTAATCCCCTACCATGTTGTCTAATTTCAATAAGGGAATTGTTTCCAGAAACCATAAATCCCCCAAAAATAAACCATGAATCTTAGTACATGGGAGTTAATTCTACCAAATTGTTTGGTTTAACCATCATAGAGGATGTGAGTGGACAAGTAATAAATATGAATAAAAGTATACATCCATACCTTATGGTCATCACAAGGTTAGACACACCATGTTCTAAGCCCACACATTTAATATCATAAGGTAGTGGCACCACATGGTTGGTTTGTGGTCATAAAATCCATGTCACAATACCATGAGTCTCATTAATGTGACATAAATTACATTTCCCATTATATCAACTTTATTTTCTCCTCCCTCCTTCTCCCTCCATTTAAAAATGTAGCATCCCAACACATGCTCCTATTTGTGATATCCTCAATGCCATAGAGGTATCTTCATTTTCTAATGTCTAAGTCAAGGATTATTTGGTTCATTGGAGGTGTATCATTATTTTTAAGAATCATTTTTTTTGGTTTTCTTCACATTTTGAAATAAAATATCTATATATTCAATTTAGAAAATTTCCCTTTTTGTTTTATGACTTCATCGATTTCTACCAAACTGGCCAGATTAACAACATTATATTGGATGGCCACGCCATACAAATCATATGGTAGGCGGTCTATAGATTTTTCTTTAAGGATATTTATTTTACTAAAATATATTATTATGTCATACAATGTTTTTTTGGTTGATTCCATTAAAATGTGAAAATAATTATATAGAACCTAACATCTTAAATTAAATAGTTCTTTTCATTTCAATTCTCCACAATGGGGTTTTTACCTAAACTAGAACCACCCCTTAGGTTATGTGGATTAATTTTACATATTTTAGTCTCCATCAACAAAATTAAATCACTATTTTGAGTAGTTTATTTAATGTGTTCTCTATTAATTTCCTTTATATGATTTAATCAACATTTTAGTTAATTTTAACTGTTACCATGTAGAAAATGACGAGTTAAAACTAAATTAACTTGTCCCAAAAATAAGATATTCTTCAAAATTAAACCCCCTATGAGGTGTGACTTCTTCTCTAATAAAATGTTAAAATCAAGTGGAGGTATTTATTTTATTAAATTTCTTGATCAAGTGTGTGAATTTATACTTAAATATATTTTTATGGACATTTTAATGGCTTTAGTAATTACATAATACTGGAATTTTCCTCATTTTATAGATAAACTGGAAAATGGAATGATAACTTGAATGACCTTCTTTTTTTACTAATATCAAATGTGATCCTCAAGCATTGAATCATTTAGAATTTTAACACTTTGGATGGAATACCTTATTATTCATGGTCTTTTCATCAAATATATTAATGATACATGGTCATTGTGTTCCATATTGATTATGATACACATGGATAGCGTACCCTATTACTTATGATACACGGTCATGGAACCTATACACAATCATGTATTCCACATTTTTTTATGATACTCAAACGTGGAATCCCATTTTTATTGTGGTACATGGGTGTAGAGTCCACTATTGAACATGATTCTTGGGAATTAAGACCGTTATTGATTATAATACTCTATAATGGAGTCCCCTATTAATAATGATACTCAGACATAGTGTACCCTATTTTATATGAAACTCAAGAAGGTTGTCCTTGTTGAATTATTATATTTGGTAATATAATCACATACCAATATATGAGAAACACATGACTTTGTAATGAATATTGAGTTATGCCATGGGTCCTGGATAATATCATATATTTATGTATAGATTGATATGTCATTACATAGATAGACCATATATGTACATAAATATCCATTTAAAAATTTAAATATACATGGTGACACATTCAGTGGAATTATGGATGATGAATCCCAATGATATTGATAAATATTTAGGGTGGTATTGAATTTTAAATTTATTGTTTTTGATGAATCACTAGATATAAAGGAATAACATAATAATAGTAATGGGTTGATCCCACATAGTATGTGGAATATTGTGATGGAAAATCATGGACAAATGTAGGGTAATCATGTTTTTATTGATTTATTATATTAAAAATATGAAAAATTTTAAAATGAAAAAAGGAGAGAGAAAATCATAAGTGTGGGGAACCATATTCTATGGTCATCTTTTCTAAAATTAAATATTGAATACATAAGGAAAACATTAATTCTTATTTGATGAAAAATCAATTAATTTTATCAATAGTGAAAGATTTAAATATATATAAATATAACTTATGACCGTAATTATTCATGTACAAGAGGATTAAATTACTCGGATGCATTATGATCATATTTCAAAAGAAGAAAAATAATCCAATTTTGTGGCCATTAATTGGTTTATTTTATCCTGATGTGATTCAACTTCTACCAAATGGAATTAGTCAATGATTTCAAAATATAAATTAAAATAATGTGTCAAAATCCAATACCATGTGAATAGAATAATTGAAAATGTGTATAAAGAAATTGAATAATTTATTACATACCCATTTCAACTCATTCCTCTCTCCTCGATAGAGTTATCGAACCATCATTTGGTTATCACCAATAAAAAAAATCATACGAACTTATGAGATTGAAAATATTAGAGTGAATGATAATTATAGAATATCATTAAAACATGATATAAACTAGAAAAAACATTATATCAAAGAATAATAATTGAATTTAGACAAAAAAATAACAAATGATGGTCAGAAACATAGCCTCTACCTCCTCGTTCCCAAACTTCTATGACCAAAATGAATCACCTATATCTTGTATAGAGTTCCCATTTTATAAACCTATTTGTAGAATATATAGTTTCATCATTTAAACAATGGTTTTAAATGTCCATTTCAGGTCAAACCTATAGGGTCCTATTGCAATATACATAAGTGTTTCTAATATTTAGGTCTTTCATGAATGTATTATAATGTAAAACATGTTCACACCATGAATGTCATGATACCTCCTATTTTTGTGCTTTTATTCAGAACATAAGAAGTACTCTATTTGTCCCCGATAATATATTCTTGTACAATACATTAGTTTCAATGTGATTAATCGTTTTCATTCCATGAAATCTTTATTACATGTCATTTCATAAATTTTGAGAATCTGAAACATCCCATAGTAGTTATTCCTTTGACTACTATTTTTTCAGCTTTAATAATAAATCTAAAAATAATATAATCTGGAAGGAAATCATCATAAATAATTCAATTTTGTTAAACATAAAAACATATAAAAACATATTCTCATATATATACAAAATAGATATATCATCTGATTAGTCCATATAAAGTATTTTTGGATGGATATCTATTGAGGAACTCAAGAATGGACTATTTATAAATATTAACTTACTACCATAGTAGTTATACATGAACAATAATTTATATTATATTCAGCAACCAAAAAAAATTATACAAAATTGGTGGTGTCTTACTATGTATATCTATCACCCAATTCGAACTGTCATTATGTATTAAAACAGATCTCATTTTTGTAGGTTCAAAATCATTAATTGTTCTTATGTTATTATTTCTGGACATGAGATATTATGATGAATTGATGGAAAAAGAGATCAATATGATCATGGAGATATCCCTTTGGGATTTTATTATTTGAATTTCATATGGTTTAGGTACTTGATTACTTTATGTCATTTTGTGTATATTGTGTCATCTCATGGATATCCATTTTTATAGTATGTAGCGTTTCCTTGACAATATGATGTGACGATATATGAATTATGGTTTTCCTCTATAATGTTATTGATTAATTATTCAAAAATATACACACAATTTTTTATAAAGAATTTTATGTTTCAAATTTACTTTTTATAAAATTTGTTTCTATTTATTTTTGTAATAAATTCATATAATCAATTTATCTAACATTTATTAATTTTTAATAAAATTAAAATAATTTTAGATGTTAAAATATTAACATTATTTCATTCAAATATTTTAGGGAAATTTTGAAAATGATTTCTTTTTTTAGTGAATATTGAAAATTGCATAATCTCAAACAATTTCTTTTATTTTCATTAAATAAATTAATTTAAAAAACCTATATTATTTTTCATAATATTTTAAATTTACATAAGACCATTTTATTTCAAATATACTAACTAATTCCAGTTGGATTATTATTATTCATGATTTTGATATAAATTTTATTCTATGCTTAAAATAGATTTTTGTAAACATTGATGTTGATTGTGTGTTTTTAATTTATATTAAAATTAATTTATGAAAATTATAGATATTGAATCATGAAGATTCGATACGATATGTGGAATCTGGAGTTTTCGTTTTTGAAAATAGGCCACAATCAATAATTTACATTATGAATATTTACCGCATTAAACATGTTTCTCTGTAGTAAGATTAAAATAATTAAAACATGAATAATACCATTATATAAGGTAAAAATATATATCACATTTCAAAGAAATAATTTGATCATATCCAACCTAAATTAGAATATATTGAACTTTGTAAAAATTTTAGTTGATAATGGGAGTTATATTATTTTCTATAAATAAAATTCCATATTCTATTATCTTGAGTGTAATATATTTTACCTATTTACATAAAGATAAAAACACGTAATAAAAAATAATTTTTTTTAAATTTATAATTTATTTTATTTATCATAATTTTTTTGATTATAATTATAGTATAATTACCTTATATTCATTCAACATGTTAATTTCATACTTTGGGATGTAGTTAAAATATAAAAGAAAACCAGTTCAAAAACATCAAGAGTAATATTTTTATGTTTTAAAAGGTTATAATATGAATTTTTTTGTAATTATTAGTGTAATATTTATCACTAATGATTTTATATTTTAATTAAATTTCTAAATTTAGGTGTTAAAATTATAATTGAATTAATATATTAAAAATTATATTAATGATATTTTATGAAATACAATATATTAAGAAATTATATAAAAATCATAAAATATTTTCAATAAAGAAAATGTGATGATACACAATCTAAAATTTAATTTTTTTTCCACTCATGAGGAAATTTTTTCCTTATATGTAAACTTTTATCCCCTAATGTTTGAAAAATTTGTCGATGCGGTTAATGAAAAAATTGGTGAATGAATGTGTTAAACAAAAAATGATACGTTTTTAAAAGACATAAAAACCTATGTAAATTTCATTGGATGATTATATTTCAACCATTTACTATTTTTATTCTAATTTAATGATGTCAAAAATCATTTTACTTGGGAATGAAATTAATTATATTTAGATTATTTAGGTTATTCCATTTGTCACATTTCCATCCCTAATAAAAGGAAATTCCTCCTCTCATTCCATTACAAAATATTTTTCCATCTATATCTACAAAAACCTACCTAATTATATTATCTACATTAATTTAAAAAAATTAGATGTGATTTTTATCTTAAAATAGCATTCCAATGATCCTTATGAAGGTATATAAGGGAGGCTTACTGAAGGAGTAGTAATCTTCTTTCTAGAACTCTTACAAAATATTTCTCTATTTACCTCCAGTAAATTTATGTTATTATTTATAAAATAATAACCTAAATATAATAAATGCACATTATTATATTATTATTATGGTAGCACCATTACTCATCCACTTTTTTATCAATTGGTCGGTCAATGTATCACTCATGTGTATTTTTGGACTACCACCTCCACATAACGATTGAATTAATTAACCATAACCATTATTAATTGATGGTTATTATGACATGAGTAATGTTTTATATGATATTTATGAAAAAATATTCATATATATTTATAATATCAATTCTAACTTCTTGCATTCATATCAGATGTAAAATTATAACATCACTTTTGCGTCAATATGGGCTACCTCCATCACGAAGAAATGTGATTCACATTTCATTACTAAATTAAATTTATTATAATATAAATTTATTTAAATAAGATATGATATATCTGTGACATAATAATTATTTTTATATAGGTGAATCAGTTACCTTTATTTTGTTTAATCCATTGAAATATTAAAGTAATGTTTATACGTATGTATGACCTTCTAACTCCATAAGTGGTGAAATTATGTTTCCTATATAATTATTTAACAGATTAATATAAATATATATATATAATGAGTTTATATTATATTTATATCATTATTGAAAAAATTTAGATTATTTAATTATGATAAATGTATAGAAATCTGAATTTATTAATTGAAACATCCATGAGAAATTTAAACACGTAACACCAATAAACAATGATTTTAATAAGTAATTATTATTAAATTGGTGTTGAATTATAAATTTGGGAAAATTTATGGCATTAAAAGTAAATAAATGATTCTTGTATAGAATTATTTTAAATATAAATATATTATAAAGGTGTTTTGTGAAATGTTTGTGCAATTCTAACTTGAAGTATACTATTTATGTTAGAATATCATTATTTTCATGGATTGATTACGGTAAAATTTCTAATAATTAAATTCAATGATGTACTTATCATGAATCCAATGAATTTTATAATCATCTTTTTATTTTTGGAGATTAAATTCTATCCATTAATTTTCACACCTTTATGAACTAACAGGACTAATGAATATTATCAAAAAAACCCATTTTAATATCTATCCTTTATTGATAAATATATTTTTTTCCATTTATAAATTTTCTAAATTTGTAATTAGGAATATTTTTTCAATTTTTATTTAAATATTTAAATGTATTTTTATACATGATTTTCTATTAAAAATCATTTTTGGATGTAATTTACTTATAATCTTCTATAAGAAGTAATATTTCATTTTTACAGAAATAAGAAAAGAATAATTATTTTAACATACACAACAATAAATTAATTTCACCATATAATTACCTCTCGTTGTTCTGAATCGTCTGATAAAATTTTCAATTTTTATTTCAATATGAAATGTATTAAAAAATATTTTGTTAAATTTTTTATAATTTATTTCAAAACGGAAATTGTATTTTACTAAAAACATATTCCAAATATAATTTAAAGGTATTTTCATGTAACATGAAATCCAATGTTATTGAATTTTCTTTTCTTGGGATATGATCAAATGATATGATCCTCATTATTATGCATAATGGTTTACAATTATGATGAAGGGATTTTTATGTAACCTATATATTTCTTACGTGTTATGCTATGATAAAATGTTGAAATATTTTTGATGTGCCTTTAATTTTCCAGGAGTTATGATAAAAGAAGAATATTTAATGATATTGTGGAACATATATGTAAGGTTTTCATGATGTGCTATGTTTTCCAGGAATTACACATTCTTCTAATGCATTGGGTGAAGATGTATATATTATTACATAATGTGGACTAAAATAGGGATTGAATGAAATTATCAAAGGGACTGTATTCACTATGATAGATTTGGGAGTGGACATTATCAATGGATATAGTGGATTAGTGAGTGAACCCAACAAATTTTGATATAATTGGATGTGATCATTGACTAAGGAAATTTTTTTCTATCATCATGTATATGGTAAAAACTTATTTTTTATTCAAATTTATGTCTATAATGAATTATAATCATTTATTAATTTATTATTGATGTTATATAAACATCCAAGTGTTAATCAATGACACATTATTATGATATATGATAAAATGCGTATTATTTTAAAAGAATTAGATAATTTTCTCGCTCAATTATTATTATTTATTTAGATCATTGATATCCCCTATTTTACCCTTACTGGGAATTTGATCCCACCCTTTCTTATCTTTACTTTCCCAATGTTATGAATATAGTTTTTATGTAAGATACACCAATGAATGGTTTTATATATGATGAACATAGGGGGACATGATGTAAATCATTTAAGAACAACTTAACCACATATAAAAATTTATAAAATCACAATGACTTAACTGTTTTGGAGTGTACGGTAATATTATGCAATGAATATATATAAAAAATTATTTAGTGTATACATATATATGAATGGCGTGGGTATCTATTAGATTGAAGGAGGATGAAGATGAATGAAACACAAATGATATCAATTAATACTTATCAATCCTATATTTTTATCATCCTTTCAAATAGGATTTAGGCCATTGAATGAATGGTTTATGGTCACGACATGGGACTTGGGAGATTGGAATAATTGTTTAGAGATTTATTTTTTTATTTTTTCAGGAATACTGAACATAATTAGTGTTTTGAAAAGGATTAGGTGAGTAACTTATTTAATTTAATTACCAATTAACTTTCTAATATTTTCAATCATTAATGTCTATGAATATAGTTTTAAAAATTATATGTGGAACATAATTGGCCACTAATGAAATTACAAAAAAAATTCCCTTCCATTTGAGTTAATATATGATTTTTATGAATATGAAATGAATAAAAAATCATTAAGTACAATTTAATTTAATTTTGGTGACCATTCACATATTTTTATTACTATAATGATTATGAAATAAAATTTTATATATTATTCATGGAATTTTTGGAATAAAATAATTCGTCAAAAAAATTATATTATTAATGTTCTTAAAAGCATTTTCATGATTTTTCTACTTCTTGTAGAAGTGTTTCATTATCATTGAATATAAATTAAACTTATTTATACAATAATAAATTAATATAATTAAATATAATAAAAAGAATTATTTAGATCCATTCATAACAACCTTTTTTCCCTATGAAATAATATAAATGATATTTAATGAAAAAGTTTTATATTTTGTAATGATTTTTATCTGAAAAAAATATAAATATAAAATTAATGTATTTTGGATCTAAATTTTCATATATTCAAAGATAATGTTTTTATACATTAACTAATTTCATATAATAAGAAATAAATGAATATTTTTTGACCTTATCATAATAATATAAACTCAATTAATCTATTTTACCCTTTAATGTGTTGAATCATTTTTACAATGGTACCCATTTTGTTTGACCTAATGTGAAACTAAAATAATTTTTATATTTAACCATCATGATTAAAAATATTATATAAATTACTAAAGGGAATTTTTTTATAATTTGTTGAAATTATGTTTAATATAGGTTTGCAGAAGGCGACAGATAACAATTTAAAAAAATAAACATTTTAATCATAAAAATGATTTCCATAAAAAAAGAAACATTACTATTTAAATGAAATTATTTGTATTATATTTACCAATTTTGGAATACTTTTACCAAAATAATAATAATAAATGCAATGGGACATTTTAATTACTTGAAATGAAATGACAGTTTTTATAAATGACATTATTTTTAACTATTTACTCAGAAATCTATCAATTTTGGAAAACCATGATAATTTATCTTATTATTATTTAAATATTATAATTTCAATAATTATATCTATTTTATATATTATAGCCTCTAAAAGTTACAAAAATTAATCATAACATCGATGGATAAGATACAACAAAATCATTTTTATTAAAATACATTTTGTAAGTATAAAATGAATTTGTCCTCATTCATAATATAGTAACCACTATTAGGTGAATATAAATTTAATTTATTTAATATATGATCTAATAATTCAAAATAAATCAATCATATATTATTATTATCTAAAGTTACATTGATAAAAATTCATTGCTTTCATAATTCTATTTGCTATAAATTTATATCATTTATTCATGAAGAACCCCATGTTTCTAGTAAGTAACCCTTTTATAGGGATTTTCATGTTGATAAATTGTAAGGGTGAATATTGGGAGGGTTTTGAGATCTCGTGGAATGTTTTTAGGGCTAAAAGGGAGGCACACGGTATATACACAGTTTGTCTAAATCAAGTGGAATCCTAGAAGCAACTATGGGGAGTTGCAGATGTTAGAGAATATATTCAAAAAGTCAGTGAAGAGTTGATGATTATGTTTGAGGAGGTCGAACAAGGTTGTTTTAGAGTTAGTATCTAATGCACAATTAGCTCTCACTTATTCCAACTGTGCGACTATACTTTGTGCATATTAAAAACCACCTCCTTGAAAGTTGATGTAGGTCATCCTTTCAATTGACAAACTCATTTATACCCCAAAATATCTCTATCTCTAGATCTTGCTTCACCTAAGGCCAAATAATTTTCTGAAATAAATTTGAAGGGGATCTGAAGGATTATTTTGGTGATTAGAAGCTGATTCGTCATGGAAAGTGCTCGTTCATCGCTGTTCTTGTGATGTTTTCCTAGATCTATATAGATATACATCTCTTCTCCTCTAGGTTTGTCAAATATTCAGCTTTTAGGTGTAGATATTTTAGTATGGGTTCCAAATATTATGATATTTGGTCTTATTTTATATAGGAGAAGATATCTATGGTGGTTTCATTAAATTCCTACAAGGTTTCGTGAACATTCTTCATCTAGTTTCAGTCTTTTTCATGACCATCAAGGTAGCTGGATTCCATCTCAAATTGTCTTTGTAAAACTGAATGGAATGGTTTATGATTGATTTCATTTGGAGGGTTTCATTTTAAATTTTCTATTTTATGATTTATTGAATCACTCTTCAGTGGTGATAGTGGAAATCTTGAAAATTGGTCCTTCTGAATAAAGAGTTGGAATCTTATTGTTAAAATGATGTTTTAATATGAGATTATTCTAAAATTAGGACACATTTATTTGATGGAAGGGTATTCAATTAAAGGAATTGTTTTATTGAAATGGAATGGGTGTTTGGGAATGATTTGTTTTATTATTTTCAGTAATGTAATTGTTTTATAAAAATGGATTGAAATGGTTTGGGCATACATTGGGTTGTGTGAGTTAATGCTTTAAATAAACCTAAATAATGGGCTTGTGCTACTGGGGTAAAAGGGATGTTACCCTATATTTGTGGTTTGTATCATTTGGTAAAAATGTGACTAGCCTAGAGATTGATCATGAGTATAGAACATTCAGAATGAAGCACTAACGTGTGGGTGTGTTGTGAATCACGGAATGGGTATGCCAAAAGGATATTAAGAAATGGGTTTTAAAGCCTTGTTTGGTGAATACCTACAGAAATATGACTAGCTGGAAAAAAAGGTAAAATAGAATTTTTTTTTCACTTTTGGATAGAAATGGATTTCGAACTTGTTTATATTTAGTTATAATCGATTTTTGGGAAAAAAAATTATTCACACTATTTTATATAAATGGGTATAACATTTATATCCTAGTGGTTTTTGTATTGAAGTCATTCGGTAAAGACAAATAACTTTTATACTCACCGCTAATTTGGAAGTTTGGGGATTTTCTAGATGCTATCTTCCAAGACATGTGAAAATCTAACGTATCACCCATATTTAGCACCACCTCATGATACGTGGTCAATTTTTTGAACTGTGCACTAATTTTGTGGGGTATGGAGTCTTGTTATTGTCTTTGACTTTATTAGTCTTCATTCCATTGGCCAATTTTATGATTAATTTGGATTCCACTATTGCAAACATTATATGGTTTTCTATAATAGAAATGCTAAGGTAGGATTGAATCTATCATGGCTCATATTTTAGGGTATGGTTATGTTTCTTGGATAGTGGTTTGTTTTTTAAATGTTAAAATAACCCCAACTTGTATTGAATCCCTTTTGATTTTTTTTCTAACCATTAGTGTTGTGGTGATATCCCTTAAGGCCTAGTAATGATTCATTTTATTCCCAATCCAATGAGAAGAATTATCTATTTACAAATGGTATCGGCTAGTTCGGTCCTTGACTACCATTATTCATCATTATCTTTTTCTTGGTGTTGAATTCATCCTTATATATTCCTTGGGTTGGAATCATAGAATAGAGTAGCACTGTCGGGATATGAAATGTTGAGGATAAAAAGATGTATTTATACTTCTTATGCTGAAATTTATTTTAATAGGGAGTTGGGTAGATATGTGTTTTGGAGACACTTATAGGATATTGGAATCTCATTGTCATGGGTTTAACTTATGAGACGATCACGACATGTATTATTGGAATAACATCTAACAAGGATTTCATATTTCATTTTGGAAAAATAAAATATTAAGTGATGCATTGTGATGATTTTTTAAAAATGTTGAAATTGTTTTCAAATGAAAAATTTTTAGAATGGAAAGGTTGGTAGATTTTGAATATGGTTTTATTTTCAAAAGAAAAATAATTGATTTTTAAAAAAATGGTTAAACAAGAAAAGGGTTGATTTTGGAAGGTAATGTTGTTGTATTTTATGTTATGTAATTTAAAATTATATTCCTTTATTTACTAGATATGGTTCTTTATAGTGTTTTTTTGTTCATAAAATGAATCTTAGTATGCGATATTGAAACAAATAGAAAGATACTGTTTAGAATGTTGTTGCACGTGAACCATAGGTGAACTGAGAGCTGGTTTAGAGAATCTTCCAAGCATTTCAAACTATGGAAACAGAGAACTGAAGGGATAAGCCAAGATATGTGTATCATTCCATCTAATTGATGAATTAGAACCAATCCATCTTACAGGGTGATTCTGAACCAGAAAGGGAAGAGGTGTTGCTGAATAGGATCAACCGTATCTTCAATTATATCATTACAATAGGTTCGTTGAATGTCAATCTAGCCACATATATGATCGAGGACCTTTCATGCTAGTGGTGGAAACTGATGGGGCATGCTAAACTATATGAAGACCTTAAATGGTAGGATTGTGAGGAATTTTACAATATAGAATTACATCCTCACACTTTCTAGATCATGAAAACAACATTCTTCTTATTCCTAATCCTTTCACTAGAATATTCAGATAGTGTGGCCTTAAAGTCAAACATCTTTGAATCTAGTATACGGTAGGAGATTCAACCATAGATTGTGGTAATCTGTATTAAATATTATACATAGATGGAGAATTGAGAGAAAGTGGATGAATATGGTATCTCATGAAATATGGGAGGATGAATTTTGATGATACCTTTGGGGAATGGTTGTAACTCGAATGTTGAGAGCCAAGAGAAGAGGGGCACCTATTTCCATGGTTGAATCAAGACTTAAAATCAGACAGTTGGATCTATGAATCCTCCTCCAAGGCCAAAAATCCGAGAGGGATGTTTCCAATGTTTATCATTTGAACACATGAATCAAGAGTGTACGACCCAACATAGAGGATGTCATAAATGCAAGAATATGGGGCATCTTTAGTGATATTATTTTAGTTCTCTAAGGTCAGGTGCTCGAGACACTTCTTAGGTTTCGAAAGTATCGTATACTTTGACTGGGCGAGGGAAGTGGAATCAGATTCTTCAGAAGAGTAGAGTTAGACATGGTGATACTAGGAACACAATTTATCCTCCTCATGGGAAATATCAACATGGAAAAAAGGAGAAAAGTAAAATGATGAATAAATTGTATGGAGATGAACAGTTGACTGTGGATAATCAAGATAGACCACAATTATGAGAGGTAAGATTATTTTAAATTATACCCTTATACAAGTGTTGTTTGATATTGGTACATATAATTAATTCATTGCCTCTCATTCTATTGATTTTCTAATATTAAAACAAGAGATGATGGCTTCTATAATAAGACTTCAAACTTCTCTTGTGGAAAGAGAATGTAAGGCCTTTGTTTTTTGAGAATTTTCTATAACTATTGATGGAGCTGAATTAGAATGGGATTTTATAGTGTTGGATATGGATACTTATTATTTAATCCTGGGTATTGATTGTTTCACAATGTTCTTGGACCAAATCGACTATTATAATAGAACAATCAGTTTCATGACTAAGGAAGGCATCTTTCATCTCTTTAGAAGACAATGGGTTATAAAGATAGGTAAAATGGGCTTGTTGGCACCTGCAATAGAAATGATCTCTTACTAGTTGGAAGTGTTGATTTTTTTCATCAATAGAATTTATCTAGGATATCCGTTATCCACTAGTTCTTGATCAATTTCCAGATTTCATTCCCATAATCTTCTTATGGTTACAACCTATATGATAATTGGAGTTTGTGATTTATCTCCTCCTAGGTTCTAGTACTATTTACCTTCCATATTATAGGATGGAACCAATAGTGTTAAGGGACTTGAATGTGGTTTAGGAAGGGCTAAAAAGAAAATGTTTCATTCACCTGACCACATCTTTGTGGGTAGAATAGTGTTCTTTATGAATAAATATGAACAAACTCTTAGGCTATGTGTGGATTATCATAAGATTAACCATGTTGTGATAATGAATCGATATCAAATACCACACATTGATGATATGTCTGATCAATTTAAGGGAGATCAGTGGTCCTATAAAATTGACTTGTGTTCATAATATCTCCAAATGTGAGTTTCGAAGGAGAATATTCAGAAGATAGATTTCAGAAGTGGATATGGAGACTATGAATATGTAGTCAGGCCTTTGGCCATTAAAATTCACCGAAAGTATTTATAGCATTGACAAATCTGATATTTTAAAAATATATTGATTATTTTTTGTGGTGTAGTGGATGAAACATTTCTACATTCAATAACAAATGGATGAGCATGAGAAACACTTGGCGACGATGTTAGGAATCAGGATAGATCACCAGTTATACTCCAAACGTTGAAAGTATTATTTTTAGATACAATAATCACACATTCCTGGCCATGTAATTTTTAAAAGGTGTTTAATTATAGTTGGAGATGATAGAGGCTATTATTTCGTTGATACCATTGAAAAACATATTTGATATCCAATGTTTTTTTGTTCTTGCTGGTTATTATCGACTCTTTGTTCATGACTTCTCAGGACTAGAATTACCTATGTATGCTTCTAAAAAGAAGAATATTCTATTATAATATAGTATTGATTTCTAAAAGTCCTTTCAAGATCTATTTGTTTGTATTACATCAATACCAATCTTGATATTTTTGGAATCAGGATAGAGATATGTGGTGTATTGTGATGCTTCGAGATATGGGTTAGGAATTGTTCTCATTCAAGGAGAATACATGGTTACTTATGGTTCAAGGTAGTTGATGGTGCATGAGAAAAATGAACCATCAAATTATTTGGATTTATCTTCGGTCATCCATTCCTTGATGACATGGCATCACTATCACATTGGTGAGAAAAGTTTTGTTTTCATGGACCATAAGATCGTTAAACATGTTTTCTCATAGTGATATTTGAATCTGATGTAAAAAATATGGATGGAGTATCTCAAAATGTTTTACATTGACTTATTTATACATCAATAAAAGGTGATTCGGTGGATGATGCATTAAGTTGAAAGTCATATTCCCAGTTATAAAGGAATGCTTCAGATGAATGGTAGTTTTTTTTCTATCCTAGATAACAAGAATTTTGAATGGGAGGAGCCATATGTTGTTGATATATTCATTTCAGTTTTTATGATTCATAAATTGGTAAATTTGGTCAATGAATGACAAACATACAATGTATATTTCTTAGTTATGATTTCCAAACTAAATGGTAGGGAGACCATTGAGGGATGTAAACTTAATTGGACTTTAGTTTTGTGGTTCAGAGATCAGATGGTTGTACCAAAATCTTGTCAAGAAAAACTTCTTAATGCTTAACACAACTCCAGATCAGCTATACATCGATGAATAAAAAATATGTAGTGGGAATTTAAGGAGTAGTTTTGGTGTATGGGTATGAAAAATAATGTGGATGATTTAATTTCAAGGATATTAACTTATTAGAAATTTAAGGAATAACATTAATGACTAGAGGGTATGACAAAGTCTCTACCTATCCTAGTGTTGAAATGAGAGAATATTTCTTTATTTTTTGTTACAGGTATCCCAAGAATGGTTCAGAAGAATTGTGACATATGGGTGAGAGGGGATCGATTCAAAATTTTCCCTATTTCATTCTTATTCATGGAACTCATACGGTGGAGAATCTATCCAAATTCTGTATCTAATATGTGTTAAAGAGATATGAAATACTAGTTTGTATTGTGTCAAACAATGATCCAAGGTTCACATCTTCATTCTAGTTAATCTTTCAGAAAGCCCTAGGGACTCAGTTGACAATTAGTACAACATATCACTCTCTGACGGATGGCCATTCCGAAAGGATGATAGAGATGTTGTAAGACATTTTGAAGGATAGTGACATGGATTTTAATGGCTCATGGGATGATCATATAACCTTAGTCGAGTTCTCATATAATAACAAATATCAAACCTCAATACATATCAATAATTTTGAAGCATTGTATAGGAATACTCATAGTTCATTACATTATTGGGTGGAAACATGTGAGAATTCTCATGTTGGTCTGAGCCTTGTTGAAGAGAAAATGGAGAAGATTCAGTTGATTAGGTGAAAAATGGAGATTGATCAGTGTTGTTAGAATTCTTGGGTGGATCATCTCCCAATGTTTCATCCATTTCTCATGTGTGCTATTGTGTTCTTTAGGATCTCTACAAGGATTGGACATTGGAATTTGTTGATGTAGGGAATGTTATATCCTCAATATATAAGCCCTATAGAGATACTAGAATGGGTATGAGAGGTGGAATATAAATTTTCTTTTTCTCCATGGTTCGGTTAAGTGCATAATTTGTTCCAAGTGCCTCTGCTAAAAAAGTACCAACCTAATCCTAACAATGTGATCATATGGGATCACATTGACAATGATCTGGATATATTGTTAGTACATATCCTGGTGTAGATTGTGGATATGTAAATAAATGTATTAAACAGAAAAATAAATTACCTAGTGTGGGTTTATGGGAACATGGTGAGATTACGGATGATACCTGAGAACGTGAGTAGGAAAACAATGGGCTACGGCCAGAACACTCTCAGAGAAGCAATGGTTTTCAACTTTCATAGGACAAAAGGTCCTAGGGTGGGGAGAATATAGCACATTCAGTGTATGGTATGAAACTATTTTTTCATGAATTTCATTTTTAAAAAGATTATGGTTGATTGTTGGGAGGGTTTATGGATTTTTGGAATGTTTTTAGGGGATAAAGGGGAGGTTCATAGGATGCACACAGTTTGTCTAAACCCTGTGGAATTATAGATGAAATCGTGAAGAGTTGTAGTTATTGGACATTAGCTTCAGAACAATGGGTGCATGGTTAAGGATGCCTTCTGAGTTTTTTCTTATGGAAGTAACTAAATTATGATTAGAATACTATTTTTTCTAATCGTGTGACTAAACCATGTGCAGGATAAAATCCACCTCTTTAAAAAGTGGATCTACACTTGCCATGTCATTAAGCCAGAAAATTTTCCTCCAAAATGGCTCTGACTCGGGATTTTTCTTCTCCTAAGGACAAATAAGGTTCTGCCATCAGTCTAGAGGTGACCCAAATACTTCTATTTGTGATTATAATACAATTGATTGTGTTAAGTGCTCATTATTCACTGTTATTTTCATGTTTTCTTAGATCTATTTAGATTTAATTATCCTATCCTCTTGGTTAATCAGATCTATCACCGATATGGGTAGACAAAAGATTATGGATATGAAATATGATGATATTTTTAGTGTTGTTTTCATGAGATATAACAACCCTACTCTTTATTACACACTTAAACATGATATATTACATAAAATTCACTTGATTGAACATAGAGATCAATAGTTTATATGTCTTTGGGGCTTTGGAGAATTACGTAACAACATATATCATAAAAGACATGACACCGTTATTTAAAACATCCTTTACCTAACCATAACATTCCCTCGTACATAGCCTTTCATGGGATAACCTGAGGGCATACATGTGGAAAGGGATATCTATATATTATAGAAATGGAGTAAACAAGTAATAACATGAAGAATTCAAAAAATGTTATGAAATAGGAATATCGATGGAGCATAAGAGAAACATGTACATAAAAGCATGATATAACATGATTATCATGACATGTAAACTTTTCAACAACACTTAACATGGTATTAGAATGGGCCAAGGCTCATTACACATGGAGCATGAGTAAACCCGAATTGAATAAGAATTATCATGATTAAACCCTACTTTCACATAACATATCATAATACTAGTCTTTACCCATTTCATTGGAGTGATATCAGGGCGCACCCTTCTTAAACATTTCATTCCATGCATAAGTGTGCCACATAGATCATAAAACACTGATTCATTAAAAATTACCATTTATTCCATGATAATGGAGTGCAGAATTAATAATTGAAACTCTATAATCAGTATGTAAATGTGTATAACGGTGAATAAGTTTGATAGAGAAATGGTCATGGTATTCACTACATAATGAATTTGGATTTGAAAAATCCCTGTGCAATTTCTGTAGCATAACGACGTAACATAAGAATTCATAAAACTGGTTGATGAGAGAGAAATAGATGTATCATCATATGTAAATGAAATTTAAAGTAATGGGGTAAAGTATAAACATGTACAAACATATTTATTGGAATTTAGAATCATAATAAAAAAAATATTTTCTTTAATATAAATGAGATGAGAGAAATTTCGTGCAGAATTTCAGCATGGTAATGAATGTACATGGGAGGCATTAATGAGAGTAAAAGGGGTCTCTAATCATTTCAAAATATATATGGAAGTATAAGGGGGGTTATAAATCATACCAAAACATTTATAATTGAATATAATATGGCATAACAGAATTAACATGCTTTGATAAAATGAGAAAGGAAGGAATCCCTTATGAAATTTTGGCACGGTAACAGGTGTACACGGAAGGCATTAATGAAAGAGAAAGTGTAATCACATCATTCTAACATTAGTAGATGAATATAAGGGAGATGAAAAATCATACCCCATAATTTTTAATTTAATGTAAAAGGTTATTACAATATAAATAATATTGGATAAAAAAATAAGAAAGGAAGGAATCCCTCTGTGATTCCAAATGCTTGGTATAGGCTTGAGAGAAGCTTATTGGGAGGTTAGGGAGCCTTGGGAGGATTATATAGAGAGTAGTGAAGAGGTTGGTAGAGCTCCAATGTAATTTAGTGTCGATGATATGCGACCATGTGTGGGTTTATATAGGAAATGATAGGGAATTCTTTATGATTTTGGTTTGGGACATCACACATTCATCGAATCCAAACCAAAATCTAGTCCAAGGATTTTCCCATGGGTTTTTCCAAAGGGGAGTGGGAAAAATTATTTTATAATGCAAATGGCCTAAATTCTTAAAATATTAATCTTTCTTTTTTTGGAGGAGAGTCACACTCGCATGGAAAACATCCTAAGAAAACTAATATGTTTATAAATATTGGAGGGTCCCCTAAAGCATTGTAAAATAAATCAAAGAAACTTAAAATCACATTATTATAAATTTAAAACATATTTTTTCCTAAAATCATGTTTATAGTGTTTTATTACTTCGCTATTGGGTCATTATGATGTAAGAAAACTAATTATATATTTTAAAAATATCTATTTGTTACCTAAAACTTCGACTTTATCTAAAAATTATGTAAAATTCACTATAAGATAATTTTGAAATCCTGATTCCAAAAATAATATTCATTTTATCTAAATTTTTTTTATTTGTGTGAATTTTTAATTTTTCAATAAAAACCGATATTTATCGAAAATTCATGGGTTATGATAAAAATAGCTTTCAAACCTTAATTAAAATTTCAATTGTATTCATAATAATTATATGATCATTTAAATTTAATAAAATTTAATTTAGTAATAATATTTAATTTAAATATTATTTATTTAAAGAATCCATTATTTCATCAAAATAGATTTCTTAATTAAATATTAACTAGGAAATTGCAATTTTTGTTCTAGAAACTATTTACAAAGTAAAAATAATAAAATGAATATATATTCACTATACAAAAATAATGTACATAATCATAGAACTAGGTTCTTGTTAAATGACCCCTTATAACACCTGCATAAGACCGAAGGGTAAGGTGTGTGATTGTGATAGACTCTTAGGGTGG
Source organism: Viscum album (assembly GCA_963277665.1). NCBI lineage: Eukaryota > Viridiplantae > Streptophyta > Magnoliopsida > Santalales > Viscaceae > Viscum > Viscum album. Next base: position 1,723,548,609 of record OY728152.1, on the reverse strand, counting down.
CTCGGATAACATTGCTCGGGTGGTAATCTCTATCAACATCCACTTCTCCTGTAGGCCGTTCCGCTCGAGCTCAGCATGTTGATGATATATTTAGGCTTGGTCAAGAGTGAAGCACATTTACGCTACCTACATTATGAGCTCTAAAAAATGGGATGGATCAATTCTACTAGATGTGGCCATTTCGCCTTTTCTTATGAGGAACTTAGATTTCTTAAAGCCATATATTATAAAAATCACGAGATCACTATTTAATGGCTATATTAGCAACACTCACAATTCTTAATGAAATTTTAAAATCTAACAAAATAAAACCAAGGAAGTGCATATGTTTAATATATTCATAATATGCCATTTTATTATATCAAGTGAAATTTTCATTAATGAATTTTTGGGTCGTTACAATATTCAACCCTTAAATTTGACCCTCAAATTTTCATTTTCCCACACTAATAAATTGTGGGTAGCTCTGCCTCATCACTTCCTCATATTCCCCTGTTACCTCTTCAAACTTGTGTTTTTGAAAAAACACCTTTATGAGGGGCCTTTTCTTATTTAATAGTTATATTTCCCTATGATCTAATATCATCACCATATTTTATTAAAAGGAGAGGTCATTCTCCAATGGTACCACATCTGGATTATGTACATGAGATGGGTTTGATATGTAGTTCCTCACGAGTGATACATGGAATACATCATTTATTTGAGATAGGTTCAGTGGGAGTGCTAGTTGATAGTCCACTTCTCCAATGCGATAATAGATCTCAAAAGGATAGATGTTCCATAGATTAAGCATTCCATTCTTACCAAATAACCTAACTCTATTCCACAGTGATATGTGGAGGAATACCATGTTTCTGACATCAATATATAGGTCTCATATATGATTATATACATATATCTTTTGTCGACTCTGAGAAGCTGTAATGTGTTGCTGGATGGTCTTAACCTTCTCCCCCATTTATTCAACCATTTCTAGACCTATAAGTTTCCTCTCCCCCACTTCATCCCAACATGGTGGTGTTCTCCACCTTATAACATCTAGGGATTCCTATGGATCCATTTGGATGTTTCAGTGGAAACTATTATTTTAAGATAACTCTACCAGAGGAATATATTGATCCCATCATCTTTTGAAGTCCATTGAGAATGCTCTCAACTTATCCTAAAGTGTTTGGATAGTCAGCTCATATTCACCATCAGTTTGTGGATTATAAGCCATACTGATGTTCACTTTTGTATCTAGAGAATTATGAAGACTCTTACAATACATAGAGGTGAATCTTGTATCCCAACCAATACAATCAATAGTGGTAGTCCATGCAGCTTTACCACACCTCTAATGTATATTTGTGCTAGTTGATCCAGTGATAAATATTCTCGAATTGCAATAAAGTGGGTTGTCTTTGTAAGACGATCCACAATATCCATGGTAGCATTGTTTTCTTTGGATGTCTTCAGATATATGGTGACAAAGTCCATGGTGATGTTCCCCCATTTCCATGCTGGTTTGGTAATGGTTGAATCATCCCCTTAGACTTATTCCTCTCAGCCTTCACTTATTGACATACTAGACACTTTGATGTATTCTATGTGATCTCCTTCATCATGTTATACCACCAATAATTCTCTCAGATATCTAAATACATCTATGTTTATCCTAGGTGAATGTTAAAATTTGAACTATGTGCTTCATAAAATGTTTTTTGTTTACCACATATTTTTATGGAGCACATATTCTTGTCCAAATTCTCACAATTCATTCTTTATTGACATTGAATTCAGTAGTTTCCCTTCTCTAATTGTTTCCACCTTTTTCGGAATTCCCACATCACCCTTCTGACCATCCTTTCAGCTTTCAAAAAGATACTGTTGAGAAATCATTTGCGAAAGGATTTATGATATTCCCTTCTTTATGGTTCCAATTTCGATCTTCATCAAATATAAGAAAATTGTATACTTTTTCAATTATCCTCCATGATATAAATTTTGGGTAATTTCTATTTAGTACATTCTCCACCTTTTTTTATTTCCTAGGGTTGTAATGGATTGAGAAATCATAGTCTTTGATTAGCTCTAACCATCTTCGTTATCACATGTTCAACTCTTTCTATGTGAATCTATACTTGAGGATTTTTTGATCTGTGTATATTTCAATCTTCTCCCAAATAGGTATTGCTACTAGATTTTGAAAGTTATGAACACTCTAAAAAACTCCAAGTCATGTTTTGGAGAGTTTTCCACATGAAGATTCAATTTACTTGATTCAAAGGCAACAAATTTTTCATATTTCATCAACACATAACTCACACCCTTCTTCGAAGCATTACTAAATATGACAAGAAGATATCCACTTTTGGGTAGTGTGAGAATAAGTGGAGTGATAAGATTCCTTTTCAACTTCTTGAAGCTTTCTTAGCATTCATCAATCCAAGAAAAATTTATTCTCTTCTATGTTATCTTGGTAAGATGGTTGTAAAATGGTGATAAATTTCTCACAAATCAGCGATAATATCCAGCTAACCCATGGAATCTATAGATATTCATTACCGATGTTGGACTCATCCATCCCTCAATTGTAGCTATCTACGAGGGATTCATAGATATCCCATTTCTTTTGATGATATGACCCATAAATGATACCTCCTTAAACTATAACTCACACATAATGTACTTCGAATAGATATTCTCCTTTCACAATGTCTCTAGTAAAATTCATAGATTCTCCTCATGCTCCTCCTTGGTTTTGGAATATATTAGAATATAATCTATAAAGACTACCACAAATATTTCAATGTAATATCTAATGAATCTATGCATCATATCCGTTAAAATTTCTAGAGCATTAGTGAGTCTGAAAGGCATTACTATGAATTCATAGTTTCCGTACATTGTACAAAAATCATAATTGGGGATATCCTCCTACTTCACTCTTACAAGATAATATTCTTACTCCATATACAGCTTGGAAAAGTATTGTTCTCCACGTATCTGATCGAACAAGTCATCAATTCATGAGAGAGGATACTTATTATTTTTTTTGATTTTGTTGAGATTATGATAATCAATTCAAAGGCGCATTTCCCGTCCTGCTTCCTGACGAAGAGGTCTGGTGCACCCCATCGTGATGTACATTGGTGTATGAACCCATCATCTAGATTCTCTTATAGTTGTTTATTCATCTCCTCAATCTCCATGATAGCCATTCTATATGGTTTCATGGATATTGGAAACTCTCCATGTATAAGGTCAATTTAGAATTCAACATCTCTTCTTGGAGGAAGACTAAGAATTTCCTCGAGAAACTCTTCAGGAAATTCCCTCACAATATGCATGTCTTCAATGATGGTTGTTTACTTAAACTCTATCATCGGAGAAAGATATCCATGTTCATAGAGCAGAAATATCCATGCTTGAGATGTTGGAGATAAAGAAGATTCATCCTCCTACTTGCACTTGAACAGAATTGGGGGCCGATTCACCATATAAAGAGAGATATCCCTCTCACAGAAAATTATGTTGGCCCTATATAAAGAAAGCCAATCTATGCCAAGAATTACATAAAATTCCACTAGAGGGTGTATGATGAGGATTGTCAGTAAGTCCAATCTATAAATTATGATAGCGGAGGAGTTTTATTCATGGGTTTCAATTATTTCCCCATTTTCCATACCCACCTACATCTTTATATCAATGATTTAAGGTGGTGTTGGGAATGATCTACTAAAAATCCAGGATACAAAATAATGCGTGGAACCAGAATCAACATGTTTTTTTTCTATTCTTGAATGAATAACTAGAGTACCTGTAAAAAAAAGGGATGTTAATCAAGGCGAAGATAAATGGGGATCCCTTTTATCAATGCTTAGAAAAGCACTGAAAAACACCCCTTTTATCAGCAATTTTAAAAATAACTGATCAAAGTTGAAAAAATATTAAAAATAATATTTTTTTCATTGCAATTTTGGGGGCTTCAACAACACTTGATGCCCCCATTTAACAGTGCCCACCGCCCATGCATTCCTAGTCCAGATCAACCCATCCTCACCCCCCTTTAACAGTGCTAGATAATTCCCCCAAACTGTGAACACGACTTGCCTCCCACAGGATTTGAACTCAAGACCTCCTGCCTGCGTGCCTAATCATTTCCCACTCCACAATATTTCACTGCTCTTCATTTATAAATATATCTATTTATTTATAGATATATTTAGTTATATTAATATATATCTTTATATTAATATATATATATATATATTAACAGATATATATATAAATATGTATATATAGCCATATTAATATATACATATATATTTAGTTATATTAATATAAACGTATATATTTAGTCATATTAATATATACCTATATTTAATTATATTAATATATATATATCCGTATATTAATATATATTTATATCTATATATATATTTAGGGATAATTTTTTATCTGTATATTTATTTTTATATTAATATATATATTAATATATATTTATAAGAGTAGTTTTAAATACATTTATAAAATATGTTTTCTTTTGTGTGTTTTTATAAATAAATAAATAAATACATACATACATATATACATATATACAACACACAGACAAAAAGATATATATTATATATATACATGTAGGTATCATTATACATATTTATATATATTTACAAATTTTATATATTAATATGTATATACATAAGTGCTAAAAATGGGGTCTCGAAAAACCTAACAATTCGCAGAGTCACTGAAAAAGTCATAACATATACTATGGATGTTTATTTCAACTCCATGAATAGTCAATCTGAAGATCAAGGAACAGAATATGATAAAATAGTTGTTGGAGGCCGAACAGATACACATATCAGAACTTATGACCGTTTTAAGAAAAACATTACAGGGTTCTGAACACGAAAAGTGAGTTTTGGAAAACGTATTGTTGTTTTTTGGGATTTTAGGGTCCTAGATTTGACTCTAACTTTGTTTCAATCATCTTGTTATATAGATATCTTCACTTTCATCGATTTGATATGTGGTAGATCCCAAACTCACACCCGAAGAGAATGTTATGGCGTTTTGAAGTTGGACTATTTTTTGGAGTGCTATAACTGATATATCCTTCATTCATATGATGTTCTAATGGTTTCTACTAGATTTAGTCTTCTCTCTTTTCATGAGCTTCGATTTAACTGGTCGCGACACTCAAATGGACAACCATAGTAGAAGTTTTTCCCATTTTAGTGAGTTGCTGGTTTATTAGGTTTTTAGGAGATACGAGAGTTGTAAAATTTCAAATGACAAAAACTTCAGCTCCGAGTGTACGTTTTGCCTCAAATACATACCAAATCAAATATTACAACCATAACTACACTATGTTGACCATTGTAACACCTTATCATATTCTTCACGGTACTAAAAGGTCCTTAATCCTTACAAACGGCCATAATTTCTGCTCCGGGGTGTCCATTTTGGGTCAACGACATATCAAATCGATATAAAAAATAATTTAAAAAGTATTTCATATATTTATATTAATATATTATTTTTAATTTTTTTTTCAAAATATACACATTTATCAATGCTAGGAAAATGCACTCTAATAAAACCCACCTTTATCAGAACTACTATAAAAAGTGCAGATAAAGGATGGCCCATTATTAGCACTAAAAAAAGGGTAGATAAATGGGGTCCGTTTTCAGTGTTAAAAAAGCACTAATAAATGGTCACTTTTAACAATGAATTTTTTGCATTATTAAAAGTTTCGTTTATCTGTGTTTTTTTAGTATAGATAAAGGCCCCCCTTTATCAGCATTTTTTTTTATCGTTGATAAAGGGTGGTACTACAGAAACCCATTTTTGTGGTAGTGATTGTTGCCTTGGAGGTTGCTGGTTGGCTCCAAAAAACCCTTGGCTTAGGGAACTAATATGCAAGGTGCCATGGTTCATTGAAGTTGATGTAATGAAAGACGCATTAAGGGTAGACCTGAGATTTCTTCTACTTTGTCATAGCTGTTGGTTTTTCTAGTCAGCGATTAATGACTAGGTTCCCTTCTATTCAACACCTAATTCATTTCCTTGTCCCCTTTAGTCAATTTCTGGGGTGATTCCATCCGCAAATCTCGAATGTGGGGTTCTGGTTTTTCTTAGTACCATTGGATTTATCCATCAGACTACAAGAATTGAAGTGCAACTTACGTTTCATATCCCCTTGATACACATGAGATTCACCGATCTCTATTTTGACCTTCTGGGAAAATCAGACAATTTCATCATATCTATTGAAGTCACTGATAAACATGGCTTTTTGTATGCTAGTTTTTAACCCACAAGAGAATCTATCAACCTTGCATTCGGGGGTAATGACATTTCCAGAGGAATATCGTGAAATCCTTTTGATGTTTTATTCGTACACTCTGATGAATTCATCAACTTTTTTCATGAGGGAAAGGAAGTCTATTTCCATCTTAAGTCAGAGGATGCGAGGAAATTTTTTGTGGAAAAATTGTTTCCATAAATCCTTCCACTTCAATGGCTCGATCTCCTCCTTAGGCTACATATTTTTTATGAAATACCACTATTGATCGACTTCACCCTCCATACGATAAGTATCAAGAAGAACATTATCAATTTCGGAACATTGCAGGATGGAGAGGATCCTCTCAATGGTGTTAATCAATTGTTAGGCAATTTTGGGATGAGACGATCCCTTAAAAGTAGGAGCCATCTGTCTCATTAATCTCTCTATTACGGATTTTTTTTTCTTGCGGGGGGGGGGGGGGTTTAATTTCCTCTTGATGCATGTTTCTTTTCATAGAATGAGTTAAATGAGTTATTATTGTGATAAAGTTCATGATTCTAGCTCCCATTGGATTGGGAATCACATTAGAACAGTCGTGAAATTGATCATCACATCAGTTGTTAGCCCAAGTCCTCATATTACCGGCCATTAGTAGGAACAAAAGGAAAGTTATTGGTAACACATAACGTGTAATCCAAAGACAAAAACATGTTAATTATAAATTAATTTTATTTCCTCAACTTATGAATATATAGAATTCCATATATGTTTTATATTATCTACTTCCCAACATTTATTCTTAGGGGAATTTTTATATTCCCATAACAATGGTTCACACCAAGATTGTGAATTCCCCAAAGAATATCCCCCTGGGAGTGTCATAAACAAGAGTTAATCGAGCCCTGTTGACATGTACCGGGATACCTTGGGTCTACCCCGAAATTCATTGTCAGTGTTTTCAATCCTAGGTACATCTATGGCAGAGAAAGCTCTACCTGATCGTATCCAGAGACTGATGTATTTGTTTTATAAAAAACATACTCAATACTAACCAATATTTTGGTATTTTTTTATTATACATATTATTATCACTAAGGCTTTCACTATGGTTTAATAATCATAATCCCTAAAATAACTAATCCTATCCTTTGATACCAAAAATAACAACCCTGCACCTTATTACATACTTAAACATGAAATATTACACAAACATCACTTGATAAAACATATAAGATCAAGAGGTCCAGTGTTTTTGGAGATTATGAACATTGCATAACAACTTATAACATAAAACACACAATACTATTATTTAAAACAATCTTTACATAACCACTACATTCCCTCGTACTTTGCATTGCATGGGATAAGTTGAGGACATACATGTAGAAAGGGTGAGCTAAAATACTATTAATGGAGTAAACAAGGCATAAAAAGATGAATTAAAGACATCTTGGAAATAGTAATATCAATTAAGCATAACTGAAACATGAACACAAAGGCATGATATTGCAAGATTTCCATAACATGGAAATGTGGAAACAACACTTAACATTTTATCAGCATGAGCCAAGGGTCATTGCACATGGATCATGAGTAAACCTTGATTTTACTATAATTAGTATGATTAAAAACACATTGCACATGACGTATCATGAAACTAATCTTTACCCAATGTGTTGGAGCACTATTAAGGCGCACCCTTCTTAAACATTTCATTTCATCCATATGTGTTCCACATAGATCATACAACATTGATTGATTAAAAATCATCTTTTATTATTCGATAATGGAGTGTGTAATTCATATAAAAAACTCTATAATAAATAATTAAATTTTCATAAATTTTAAAACCCCTGTTAGTGAAATGGGAATTGTATTCACTACACAATAACATTGGCTTTGAAAAATATCTGTGCAATTTCGGTTGCATAACAATGTGACATTAGAATTCATAAAAATGGTTGATGGAAGAGAAAGAGATGTCTCATAATATTTACAAGAAATTGAATGTAAGGGGGTCATATAGACACATATCACAACATATTTAATGGAATTTATATTCCTAATACAAAAATAATTACATCAATTTTAATGAGAAGAGATTAATTTCATACAGAATTTCGGTATGGTAACGGGTGTACATGAGAGGAATTAATGAGAGATAATGTGGTATATAATAATTAAAAAATAAGTCTGGAAGTATAGGTGAGGTGAGAAATCATACCCCCAACAATTTCAATTTAATATTGAAGGTCAAAACTTTTTATGAAACATGGAAAAATGAGAAAGTAAGGAATCCCTTATGAAATATCGAAATGGAAACATATATAAATGGTAGCAATTAATGAGAAAGAAAGTGGTATCTAGTCATTCAAATATAAATTGGGGAATATAATTTTGGGGTCAAATCATACCACAACATTTTTAATTTAATGTAAAAGGGTATTACAACATAATGAAAATTGGATAAAAAAATAAAAAAGGAAGGAATCCCTTACTTTGAAGTGTGATCCCAACGACACGAGTGAGGCTTGAGAGAGGATTATTGGGAGATTGGGGTACCTTGGGATGATTTGAGAGATAATATAGAAGAGTTTGTTCGAGCTCCAAAAGCTTTGAATAAAGAGGAAGTTGGAGCTTGGGTGGGTTTATATAGGAAAAGAGGGGGAATTCATTATTATTTAGGTTTGGGAAACCACACATTAATATAATCAAAACCTCAATCCAGACCATGGTTTTTGCTAATGGTTTTAGACAAATTAGAGTCTAAAACATTATTTGATAAGTCCGGTATACTAACTTCTTAAAATATTAGTTTTCATTATGTGTAGGTCAGTCACACTCTCAAGAAAAACTATTTAAAAAGATAAAATGTTTTATTAGTCTTGGATGGTCCACTAATGCTTTGTAAAATATATCAAAAAACATAAAATCACATTAATTTAAATTTAAAACATATATTGGCAGAAAAATATGTTTATCTTGTTATATTACTTCACTATCATGTCATTATGATGTTATAAAACACATTATATATTTAAAATATATTTATGTTTTTCCCAAAAATTCGACTACCTCAGAAAATTATGAAAAATTTCCCATTCAATAATTTCGACATCCTGACTCCAAAAAAATTTCATTTTATCTAACTAATTATCTAAATATATGATGTATTAATTTTAAATTAAAAAATTACATTTATAAAAAATTCATGTGTTTTGACAAAAACAACTTTCAAAACATAATAAAAAGTTCCATTTTATTCATAAAATTTTTACGATCATTTAAATTTAATAAAAAGAAATTTAGTAATAATATTTAATTAAAATATTATTTAATTCAAAAATCCATTAATTCATCAAAATATATTTTTTAGTTAAATATTAACTAAAAAAATGTTATTTTTCATTAAAAATTATTTAAAAAGTAACAATAATAATATGAAATAATATTCCCTACACAAAAATAAGATACATAATCACAGTACTAGTGTCTCATTACATAACCATTTATAACATCCATATAAGACCGAATGTTAAGGTGTGTAATTGTGATAGAATCTTGGGGTGGCTTAGAAAACATCGCTTGGGTGGTAATCTCTATCAACATCCACTTCTCTCGTATGCGGTTCCACTAGAGCTTAACATATTTAGGCTCAGATTGGTATTGGTCAAGAGAAAAGCCCAATGATGAAACATCTTTTTCTATCTCTGACGAATGGGGTTCATATAGATAAATACTATTGGATGAGGCCATTGGTTTCTCTTATTGAGGAAATTGGATTTGTAAAAGCCCTATATTTATACAAATAATGTGATCACTATTTTAGGACTATATTAGAAATGGTCACAATTCATAATGGTATATTAAAATACAAAAACATTAAACCAAATAAGTGAATAAGTTTTATATATCCTAAATAATAAATTTAATTAGATCAAGATTCATTTTAATTAATGAATGTTTGTGTCTTTACATGAGGAGATATATAAGGTGGTTTCATGGAATTATTACCCGGTTGAATGATAATTCTTTATATGGTTTCAATTTTCATCAAACAATTCAAGGTTGGTGGCTTCACTCTCGACACTTATTAGTAGAACTAAATGGAATGGGTTGAAACTATTTTTTGTGTGTGGATTTGATTGTGAATTAACTTCTTTTATGATTTATTGAATCCCAATTTAGTGATGGTTGTGGAAATATAAAAAATTGGTGCTTGTGAATAAGGTGTTTGATTCCTTATTTTTAAGTGATTTTATAAAATGTGGTTTTTATGAAATATGGAACTTGTTTTTGATGATAGGGTTTTTAATAAAAGGTATGGTTTTATTGAAATGGAATGAGTGTTTTCGATTGAGTTGTTTTATGGTTTTCAGTAATGGAACTATTTAATTGAAATGGGTTGAAATGGTTTTGGCCTAAATTGGGTTGTGTGAGTTCATGTTTGACTAACATTGGGGAAAAAGGGACATGTCATTAGATTTGGGGTGTGTGTCATTGGGGCATTATATGATTAGACTAATGATTACTAAGGAGTACAGAACTTTCATAATGAATCATGCATGTGTGAGTGTATTGTGAATCATGGAATGGGTATCCCAAAAGGATATTAAGAAATGATTTTTGAACCCTTGTTTGGGGATTATTTTATAAAAATATGACTTGATAGAAAATTGGTTTAAATGGAACCTTTTTACTTTTGTTTAGAAATGGTTTTGGAACATGATTAAATTTCATTACAAACTATTTTTGGGAAATTATTTTATATTATCTATTTTATATAAACGTTGCTAACTTTTCAATCCTAGTGGGGTGGGTAGAGAATTCATTGGGGAAATCCTACTCGATTTTATACTCACCCATACATTGTCACATTAGTGTTTTTGTAGATTATATCTTTCAAGACATGGGAAAATGTAAATTATCACATATATTTATCACCACCTCATGATTCATGGTGTGTTTAGTGATTGGATAATATAGCTTGTGGAGCCTGGATTGTTGTTGTAATCTTTTATTTATAAGTTTCCTTTCAACTATTTACAAAAATGAATAGTTTTTCATCCACTTCCAAACATTGGTTTGTTTTCCATAATTGATATGGTTGAGTTGGAATTAATAATCCAGGCATCGAATTTTTTTGTTATGTTTCTTGGTTGGTGGTATGTTTGTTAAAGGGTAAAGCATCCCACAAACATATTGAAACCATTCCAAATTTATTTCCAAACACTGATTCCTTGGGGATGTCCCGTAAGTCATAGTAACGAGTCATAGTATTCTCATACGAATGAGAATATGTGGGTCATTACAAGTCACATATTATTTTATTTAAAATTTAGGTCTTATTTCATAAAATTGAATTAAGATATTCATATCAAGAAAAATTTCCCATCATATATTTTGTAGTGTGATTACACTAATTCATACCATCCAATCTAATGGCTTCCATATAAATTTCATATTTAAATTATAATAGAATAATAATATATGACAGTTTGTTTTATGATCTGTTTTGTAATGGGTAAGACAAAATTGATCATTATATTTTTTAAGAAAAAATCACATTGTGTTACATATATAGCTCATATAAAATTTTATAATATAATTTTGTAAATACATATTTTCTTAAAATTATTAGACACACGTAGAAACATAATATATAAAATAAATATACATATATACACTCACACAGAAACACAAACAAGAGTTAATACATAATTATAATTAATTATAAAAAATTAAATAAATTATCATTAATAGCATATAATAAATATTTATAAAATATGAAAAGATATTAAAAAAATAAAATTATATATATTTTTGTATTTATATAGATTTATATTAATTTAATTATAGATATATTTGTGTATATATATCTATACATACATATACATATATTTATATAAATATGTATTGACGTATATTTAAAAAATTTATATTTATATAATGATATAAAAATATATTACCATATTGATGATTATCAATAGACAATCGTATGATCCTTAGTAGCATAAGAAATCATAAATAGGTTGAATAATTCTACACCAAGGATAAAGAAAATAAATGTATCTAAATATTGACCATGTAAAGAAACATAGGCATACATGAAACACAAGAATTGTTTCTTAAATTAGATTATTGGTTGGATGTTGTTTGATGATGACCACAAAGATATAAAAATTATTTCTGATTTCTTATTAGGGGGAACATTATCCAATGGATCCATGTAAATTTCATGAGGTCTACGAAATAACCAAATGGTCAGAAGCACCTTTAGGGAATGAAGATAGATCTTTAATAATGCATATTGTTTTTTTCAAATAACACACTACATATGGAATGATCGAATTCACAACAATAGGAGAATCAGAAAATACTTATATAGATCCCTTGATTTGTCACCATTAAAGAGTTATGATATGTGAGAAATATAATGTGTTATTTCATATTTTAAAATATAAAATATCCCTATTAAAGGTGATGATAATCCTTAAAAATAGATTCATTAATGAGCTATGACTAACACAAACCGAGTGGATAATGATGTGGAAATCGAATGAATTTTATTTTTGACACCCTTTTTTATTTCTAGTAACATGTCATTAAAATTTAGTTATGGTATATATTATTATTCTTATAATTTATTTATATGTGAATATAGAAGAGTTTAGTAATATACAAGGCATGTACAAATACCAATTCTTCAAATTATAGAGAAGTTGAATGAGGCTCATGGCTGTTGCATGGTTAATAGTAAATGTGATTCTCAATTGTGTGGCCAATATGTATAGGAGAATGATTTTAAAAACAATGTGAGGAAGGATGCATATCCATGTGAAAAAATTATGACCTACTGTTGAGGGTATCAACACTGGCTATGTAGTGTTTGGAAAATTGTGTGCCAAGCCCACACCACTAGTGATACATTGGTAGTGACCTTTCACTATTGGAGAACACTTTTTCTAAACTATGTGATTTTTTTGAAATGGGTGTCCATCAGTAGTGATTTTTACAAGGTTAGTGCAATGTATGCCAAACTATGAATCTGAACCATGTGACCTACAAAAGTTTATTTAAATGATTGTTTTTCAATACATCCTTATATTTGAATCATTAATTTTCTACTCCCATCATGCAGCTCCCCATTATCCCATTGAAGAACCTTAGTCCCTAAATCCACGGGATTTAGGTTTATATCTAATATAGTGTATCAATAATGTGTCATCTCTCTTCTTGGATCTATCTAGGTAAGAGATCTAATATATTACCTTCTTTTACATTATTCTATTGAAATACATTAAGAGTTATTTAGGAGAAATAATTCTTTATATTTTCAGGGATTTTTTTTTCAATATATATATAATTTTTCATTCTACTCTATACCAAAACTTGATAATAGATTATTTACCCACTACCACAACAAGGTAGGTTTTCCATGACTACTCCATTATGTATAATTGATTTCTAACTATATTTGTTGGGCCATACCCAATTTTCATCCATGATTTTACCCTAAATGAGTTTTTTCATTAATTATTTAATTATTTTGTTATTAAAATTCCTTATTAGGCTCTCTTATTATTATTATTACATGTCAATAACCATATCATTGGTCACCACATGATTGTGTAATTCATCTTCCTATATGACACTTTAATTTTTAATAGTTGAAATGACCACTAGTTTGTTGGGTTTGACTAAGTAAAGTGAATTGATAAAATTTTAAAGATTAATTGATACTAAATACCTGGAAAGAATGTTTTCATTTCCATTATCAAATTAAAGTATGGGAATTATGGTATAACATGTCATTTATAACTTACACATTATTGAATTAAATTAAAATAGACTGAATTATTTAATGTTAATAAATTATCAGGGTTATCACATTGATATTTTTATCTTTATAAATAGGTATCCTATTTAGAGTATGCACCATTTTACTATTATATTAGGGGTTATATTTGATCTAAATATGTATTCCTGATGGAATTCCTGGTGAACATAAGGAAGGGAACCCTAATTCAAAGGGAATGTAGCAAAAGGAGATAACCACATTGGAATTTTCTCAATGGCATAATATACATAAATTATTTAGTGTAGTACAAGAGATTGACATTGACCATTTCTAGATATTTATAATTCATCAGATACAATCTTAGGATTCATATTATATCCTCAGAAATGAGACTCCATGGATAATTCAATTTGATTCCTATCCTAATTACCTCAATTGCTTTTTAATTGATATTCTACATTGACTTGAATAGACATTTTTTTAAACAAATTCCTATGTTATATCCCTTGGATTACCTTAAAACACCAAATTTAGGTTTCAATGATTATATGGATTGAGATAGGTCAACCTTATATGTTCCTGTATAACATTATTTTTCATGGATCATAAACTTCTATCAGTAATTCTTCGATTAGATGATTAAACCTTATTTCCCAAAACATACATGATGATTTTAATTTATTACTGTTGTTATATTTACTAGTCTGTAACCTATTGTATGTCCCTTGTTTAGAAATTATGAAATTGAAATGAAGCAGGTATGGTCAATCTAGAATCCTATGGGGAGTCCCATCTAAATTCAATTATTTATTCACACATTTTATTCCACTTACTATCTTTATGTGTGATCAATTTCGATTTTAAATTCACGTACTAAATTTCTATAAAAGTCATTGGTGGTGTCCTAATGAGTATATCACACACCTTTTTTAGATTCCATTTTTTTATCATGATATATTTCAATAATGTAAGAAGGGATATGTAAATGCACATAGTCACTAATTCATAATTTAGTTATAAAATGGATGTTTGAGAAATTAGGGCTGAGTGTAAAGACCCGAAAAATTCAAGGAAATTTTTTTCTTAATTTTCATTGGATTTTTACAAGAATGTAGTTTCTGACGGCACCTGATTTCGAGGCCCGGTGTGCCCGGAATCATTTTCCGAAGTTTGGCTCGGGTACGTTCAGTGAACGGACGAGCGGGTATTTCTAACTTTTGAACCGGTGCTCAGAATCGAATTCTGAGGGCACCGATGGAATCGCATCGCCAGTATTTTCTTAGAAACACCTCTTCCGGAGTTGCATTTCCTCGGGTGTGGTTTTAAATTTTTGGGCTTAAAGTTAAGAAATAAAATAATTGGTACGACAAACTTTATTTTATTTCACTTAAAGCCACTTGAATGCCACTTTAAGCTGCTTAAGCTGAGTTGAAGCAGATAGGGTGTTATCCAAAAATATCCTACCCTCTTGGTATGATATTTTTGAGGTGGGGCCCACACGAGCCCCACCGTTTCTTTTCCGCTAAGTAACTTCCCCGCGAAAACCCGTCATTATGAAAGTCAACTGACACGTTTTCTTAATTTCTTAACGCACCAATTAATTGGGCGGTTAACTTCGTGAATTAATTCTATGAATTAATTTAATCGTTTCTTAACCTGTTTACAATCCGTTGGCGTAATAATAAAATAAGACCAACGAACGACTTCTTGAGGATTGCTCGTTGAGAGGCTTTTGATAGAAATCTTGTTCCTTCATCCTCCTTCGCGAAGAATGCGACGAACGTGAAGAACGCGAAGAACGTCATCACCCTCAGAGATTGACGACGCTCCTTCCGAGACGATCTTCCCCGCAACGATCTCCGATCACCATCTTCTTGAGGTAGGAGCTTTCGGGTTTCTTCTTTTAGATCTCTTTGTGGGTTATAACAACATCATGGATTTAATTAATAAAATTAAATCTACATGTTCTTGAACCACGGAGTTCGTCAACGTGAAGCCTTTCCGCGATGACGCGACGCCCTTCCGCAACGACGCGACACGCTTCCACGACGACGCGACGCCCATCCGCGATGACACGACGCCCTTCCGCGACGCAACGATCACCTCCTTCCGCGGCGATCAATTCCGCGAAGAACGCCCGTGCGGCGACTTAACGAGGTAGGGATTTTTATTTGAGAATAATCTTTAATTCCCGTGATTGTTTCTTTTAAAAACAAAGAACCCGGAACAAGTTCAAATTAAATTCTATTAAAATTGTTCCTTGCTTGTTATTGATGTGTTGAATATTTTATTCTCGATTGTTATCACCTAACGCGGAGGGTGCGGGACAAACAAACACGGCCCGACAACCCTTCGCAGTTCTTCGTTGATGTGCGGATTGGCGGGCGACGACAAAACATGCCGCAGAGGTGATTCGTAGTTTCTGCAGTGAAGTACAGGACCCGAGAGGAGCTATGGCGCAAACAGAAACGAAATCGGACCACCGGAGCAACTCCGGTGGCCCGTGGAACGCACCGGCGGTGCCCCGGTGCCCGGAGGAGGCGGCGGCCTGACGCGCCGCCAGACAGGGCCGCCGTGGCTTCAGTCGCGGCGGCAGCGGCAAGTGGACCAGCAACCGTGTGGGTCCCGCACACATGGGACGCGGCTTTGCCGTGTCCGCTTATCCAGTGCGGCCCCACGCGGGGCCGCAACAACTTCATCCCGCGGGGGCAGAGCCCCGCGGCTCCCTCGCTTGGCCGAGCCGAGCCGGGCCGACCCGACCCGCCGGGTCGCTCCATGGCCGGGCCGGGCCACGCCGAACCGGGTCAGACCCAGACTCGGGTCGGTTCGACCCGGTTCGGGCCGACCCAGGGGGTTTGGGCCGGGTCGGTCCGGGCCCAGACCCCCCGTCTTCGGACCGTTTTCGGTCTTTTTCCCGTAACATGAGCTACGGGCCTCCGAACGACGCGCCGTCAATGGTGATACGATCCTTGGATCGAGACGGTCGTTTTGGTATATTGCACTCAAAGTTTTGGGATAATTTGTGTTCGGATGGGTTGGTTCGTACATGAAACCAACCGGTCCCTCGAAGCAGAAACACTCATATCTTGAGCTTCGGACGTCCGATCGACGTGCCGTCGACTTCATTGAATTCCTCTAAGTGAGACGGATCTTTTGTCATACTCTGCCCGAGGCTTGGACGTAGGTGGAGTACGGTCGGGTTGGTTTTGCCTTAAAACCAACCGGGCCCCTGGGACGAAAAAGCCAATAACTCTCAGACCGGGCATCCGATTGACGCGTCGTCTGCGACGTTGAGTTCCTGTTGACGATACGGACCTTTTGAATACATCAACTCTGGACTATGTCTCAGCTGATGTATCAGACTCTCGGCTCGTGGAGCGGACCCTCCCGAACGAGCTTGCTATGTGCGGGAACCCTAGTGCTGGCTGCAACTGCCACTGTGACGATGACTACTGTGCAGAGATCCTCAGTGGATTCGACGACGACAACTACAACACTCAGCGATCCTGTGTGGATCAGTGCTACCGATCCTGTGTGGGTCCGATCCTGTGTCGGTCAGTGCTCAGCAGTTCTGTGTGAGCCTGCGCCTACAGGTCCTGTGTGGGCCCGATCGTGTGTGGGTTTTTGCGGGGGTTAGTACCTATCGCTCCTTTGTGGGTCCGACGACTTAGATGGATCAGTGATCATCTCTATCGTCATTTGAAGAAGTATACCTGTGTGAGCTGAAACTCTGTTTTACTTTCCATTGTGGATTGTGTTGAGCTATCCAATATGGATTTACGTTTTACTTTCCTTTGTGGATTGTGTTGAGCTATCATGTGTGGATTTTACGTTTTGCTTTCCTGTGTGGACTGGGTTGTACTTGAGCTCGGAAGTTGGAGCCGAGCGAGAATTGATGACTTAGGTATATGTATGGGCATATACCTAAGCCATGTTGGATGTTACTTCGTGATTTGTATCTTTTCTTTGTGATTATCCTTTGTGGATTCTGGGAGACCTTCGGGGGTCTCGGGGTCCCTACTGAGTAGCTTATAATCACCCCTGCACGGGCTATACCCGCACTACTTTGTGTTGGTTGCAGAGGACAGACAACGTTGATCGTGGTGGGGGCTTGCAGAGTAGGACGGTACCTGGAGGTGGACCACTGGGGGGGACGTACTCGGAGCGGTCGGCTGGACCCGAGGAGCAGTGGAGGATATCTGTACCCACCCTTCAGGTGGGACTTCCAGTGGACGGCTCGATGTTGCGACTTTACTTTTCAATTTCTGTTTTTCCCCTTTCAGTTGTACTTTACAGTTGGGCATGTATTTCCGGCCCCCTTTACTTTTCTGCACTTACTGTTGTACCAGCTTTTACTTAGTGTTTACTTCTTCCGCTTTCTTACTCTGTGGTGCTTGTTTACTTTACAAAGGAAATGCCTTCCCTTTTTACCGGGATTTACGCCTTGGTGCTAGTCGCCAGCCCCTGGCCTATGGAAGGCAGGCTTGGGGTAGTCACGGCACGTGCCCCAAGGTCGGGTCGTGACAAATTGGTATCAGAGGTGGTCGGTTCTACCGCAGACTCTGATCATTCATCTATGTGAAGCAATAGTGTTTAGCATGTTAGGTGTGGTTATTAGTCCAGGGAGTCCAGTGTTGGTGCGGCGGCCAACGTATCCGTACATCAGGACCCTGACTTCTGATTTCCGACTTAATGCATGAAAACATTGATTGCATGTTTGTTTCAAGTTTTCTTTGTCATTACTTGTATCCGCTCACCATGTATACTGTTTTGACCGTGGCACACCTGTTTCTTTTTAGGATGGCCCCACAATGGCAGCCAGCTAGGGTTCCGAGAGTTGTATGTGACGACAGCCCGCCGAGCGACGAGGCCTCGGTACAGGGCCCTTTGACAGCAGAGGCACCGATGATACCTCTACCCGCCGAGCCCCCGATGCTTCCAACCCCCGCCGTTGACGATGCACGCCGCCTTGGAGATCTACACGAGTTTCAGGGCAAGCGACCGCCTAGTTTCCATGGGGAGACGGACCCCCAGGCAGCCAAGGACTGGTTGGAGGCAGTCGTACGAGTTTTCAAACTAGTGAGGACACCAACAGACCTCATGGTGATCCTCGCAGTGAGCCTACTGCATGCGGCAGCAGACCGATGGTGGAGCTTGATGCTCCAGGTGCACGATGAGGCATCTCTCTTCTGGACTGACTTTGAGGGCCTCTTCCACTCAGAGTTCATCCCGGCCACCCTCCGTGCGGTGTGCATTCAGGAGCTTCTTCAGCTGCGGCAGGGCAGCTTGACGGTCGCCCAGTACTCGGCGATATTTACCGATCTCTCGCGCTACTCGACTGACATGGTACGAGATCCGTTCTTCAGGGCCCGGACCTTTGAGCAGGGATTGAGACACAAGATCAGGGCATCGCTGATCTCCCTCAGCATTCCAACTCAGGCAGGAGTGCTGGAGCGAGCCCTTCTGATCGAGATCTTTCTTGCGGAGCCCACAGCGAGACCTTCCACAGGGCAGCAGGTAGCGGAGTCTTCGGTAGCAGGTAGCCGACGGATGCCTCATGGGTCTAAGCAGACCAGACCGTCCGGCAGACAACCTCATGACACTAGCTCAGTAGTGTGAGGCACACAGCGCGGAGCCAGTCTTTCGAGAGGCAGGCAGTGCTACGCATGCGGCGGACATGGTCACATGGCTCGTGACTGCCCGACCCATCGTGCCGAGGAGAAGTAGAGAGTTGAGGGGCCACCGAGGCAGAGGAAGAGGGTCAACCGTGGCAGTCCGCAGGGAGGAGGCGGACGAGGCAGAGGAGCTGGCCGAGCAGCAGGTGGTGGGCAACGCTTTGAGGCTCTACCACCACCACCACCAGGAGGCCCGCCCCGACCACAGGGAGCTGGCGGGCAGAGACAGGCACAGCTCTAGGAAATGGAGGCCTACGACCACGGCGCGCCTGAGATGATTCGAGGTACGATATGTGTCTATTCCACCCTTGCTGCAGTTCTTATAGACACAGGAGTGAGTCACTCTTTCATAGCCGCTGCCCTTGTTCGGAGCTCGGAGATTCCGACAGAGCCGCTGGCTCGATCTTTACAACTAGAGACTCCTACGTGAGCAGACTCGACGATTACACACTGGTTCCGGAAGTTTGAGGTTACTATAGGAGGCGAGAGCTTCATCTGGGATCTTCTTGTACCAGCGTCGAGGCCTTACGACGTCATCTTGGGCATGGATTGGTTATCTACAGTTCATGCAAAGATTGACTGTATTAGGCGCAAGGTGAGATGTGTATGCACCGATGGGAGCAGGTTCACCTTCACCGGCGAGAAGGGAGCCTTTGCAGTACAGGATGGACTTCCGCAGAGGATAGGACAGCCCATCACTCACCAGTTGGCTAGCCTCATCCTAGGAGCTGTTGACGTGCGGGGTCCTAGTTTTCCTGCAGTGGTGGATCAGTACGCAGACGTCTTTCCCAACGATGTTACAGGGCTACCTCCTCAAAGAGAGTTAGACTTTCATATTTATTTGTACCCCGGGACAACCCTGATATCCACTCCAGCATATCGGATGGCCCCCGCTGAGCTTCGAGAGCTACAGGTACAGTTGGAGGACTTGTAGGGAAAGGGTTTCATCCGACCTAGTGTTTCACCCTGGGCTTCACCGATATTGTTCGCCAAGAAGGCGGATTGGAGCTTTCGGATGTGTGTCGACTATCGTCGCTTGAACCAGGTGACGGTGAGGAACAAGTATCCGCTACCGAGGATTGACGACCTCTTCGATCAGCTCAAGGGATCACGGTGGTTCTCGAAGATAGACCTCAGGTTAGGCTATCATCAGCTCAGAGTTCGAGACGAGGACGTGCAGAATACGGACTTCAGATGTCGGTATGACCACTATGAGTTCTTGGTTATGGCTTTCGGCGTAACCAATGCTCCATCAGTGTTCATGGGCCTCATGAACAGGATCTTTCACCCATACCTCGATCGATTTGTCATGGTCTTCATCAACGACATTTTGATATACTCGACGACTGAGGAGGAGCACGCCTATCACTTGCGGGTTGTACTAGACACACTCCGAGATCACCAGCTTTATGGAAATATCTCGAAGTGTCAGTTCTGGATACGTGAGGTCCACTTCTTGGGGCACTTCATTTCTGAGGCGAGAGTTGCGGTGGACCCCGCGAAGATCAAGGCAGTGCTAGCTTGGGAGCCACCCAAGAGTGTGACAGAGGTGCGAAGTTTCTTGGGACTAGTTGGATACTATCGGAGGTTTGTGCCAGACATCTATAGAGTTGCGGCACCACTCTCATCTTTGACGAAGAAGGGGAAACCCTTTGTGTGGTCAGATAGATGTCAGCAGAGCTTCCAGGAGCTGAGACAGAGATTGACCAGCGCACCTATCTTGAGGTTTCCTGAGGAGGGATTAGGGTATGTAGTCTACTGCGATTCATTAGGGACCGGACTCGGATGTTTCCTCATGTAGGAGCGGGCAGTGATCGATTATGGATCACGTCAGTTGAGGCCACATGAGCAGAACTACGCTACCCATGACCTGGAGTTAGCAGCAGTGGTCTTCGCTCTGAAGACATGGCAACACTATCTGATGGGCGAGCGCTTTACATTCTTTTTTCTGACCACCAGACTCTCAGGTACATCTTCTCGCAGAAGGAACTGAACCTGAGACAGCGACGATGGATCGAGTTCCTCCAGGACTATGACTTTGAGATAGTCTATACTACTGGGAAGGGGAACGTGGTAGCCGATGCTCTTAGCAGGAGGACGAGCTTTCAGCTATTTGAGTAGGTGACAGAGTAGCTAGCCGCTTTGTAGATATCCTTCATGGATAGAGATGGAGCAGCCTTCCTCCAGTCTCTCAAAGTCACCCCCCACTACTGAAGCGGGTCAGAGAGGCACAACATGTGGACGCTGACTGTGAGATACGGCGTGCACAGATATCCTCAGGACAAGCACCTAATGGCTTCTCCTTTGGAGCAGAGCACGACATCCTTTTCAAAGGACGTACCTAGGTACCAGTCGCTTTACGAGAGTAGGTGCTGAGAGAGTTTCACACTTCTCCTTTGGAGGTACATCCTGTAGGGGCAAAGATGTACCAGGATCTCAGACGAAAGCACTTGTGGCCGGGCATGAAGAAGGCTGTGGCAGAGTTCGTTTCTCGATGCCTCACCTGCCAGCAGGTGAAGGCAGTGGACCAGGTACCAGCAGGCTTGGAACAACCCTTGGAGGTCCCGGAGTGGAAGTGGGACGGCATATCTATGGACTACGTGACTGGACTTCCACGCACTTCCAGAGGTCACGACTCCATCTGGGTGATTGTCGACCGACTTACCATGTCGGATCACTTCTTACCCATCAGAGAGCAGGGCTCAGTGGAGAGCATGGGGAGTCTCTACGTTCAGGATATTGTACGCCTTCACGGTGTGCCATCATCTATCGTCTCCGATCTAGATGATCTCTTTACTTCCCGGCTTTGGAAGGGGTTACAGGAGGTGTTCGGGACGTGGCTACATCTGAGCACCACCTTTCACCCTCAGACGGATGGTCAGACGGAGAAGACCATTCAGACTCTCGAGGAAATGCCCCGCGCATGTGTCCTCGACTTTGGTCGCAGTTGGGAGGACCACCTACCCTTGGTGGAGTTCGCGTACAACAATAGCTACCACTCCACCATCGGGATGGCACCATATGGGGCGATGTATGGAAGACCTTGCAGAACTCCTTTGTGCTGGACAGACCCTAGGAAGTCAGCACTTGTGGGACCAGAGATGGTCGAGGCCACGACAGAGAAGGTCCAGGTCATCTAGGAGCGGATGAGGACAGCTCAGAGCCGGCAAAAGTCTTATGGTGACAGGAGGCGGAGGCCACTAGAGTTCGAGGATGGCGACCACATCTTTTTGTGTGTCTCAGCTTGACATGGATTACGGAGATTTGGCCGAGGCAGAAAGTTGTCTCCATGCATCATTGGACCATTCCAGGTCCTCAGCAGGATTGGCGAGGTGGCTTATCGCCTGGCTCTACCACTTCAGTTGCACCTTGTGCACGACGTCTTCCACGTATCTCAGCTGAGGAGATACGTGCATGTCCCGAAGCACATCATTGACCATGGGGAGCTAGACATTGATGATGGGGTATCTTTTGCGGAGGTCCCGGTGGAGATCGAGGATCGATAGGAGCGGGTCCTACATGGACGATCGATTCCTCTTGTGCGCATCAGATGGCAGCACGAGAACCTCCAGGAGGGCACTTGGGAGCGGGAGGCTCAGATGCGTGCTCAGTACCCACTTTTGTTTCCCTAGTTTGTGATGTATCTTTACGGGGACGTAAAGCCCTGAGGTGGGAGTGATTTAAAGACCCGAAAAATTGAAGGAAATTTTTTAATTAATTTTCTGTGGATTTTTACAAGAATGCAATTCTTGACGACACCTGATTCCGAGGCCCGGTGTGCCCGGAATCATTTTTCGAAGTTTGGCTCAGGTACGTTCAGTGAACGGACGAGCATGTTTTTCTAACTTTTGAACCGGTGCTCAGAATCGAATTCTGAGGGCACTGATGGAATCACAGCGCCGATATTTTCTTATAAACGCCTCTTCCGGAGTTGCGTTTTCTCGGGTGTGGTTTTTAATTTTTGGGCTTAAAGTTATGAAATAAAATAATTGGTATGACAAACTTTATTATATTTCACTTAAATCCACTTGAAAGACACTTTAAGATGATTTAGCTGAGTTGAAGCGGATAGGGTGCTATCCAAAAATATCCTACCCTCTTGGTAGGATATTTGTGAGGTGGGGCCAGCACGAGCCCCACCGTTTCTTTTCCGCTAAGTAACACCCACGCGAAAACCCGTCATTATGAAAGTCAACTAACGTGTTTTCTTATTTTCTTAATGCACCAATTAATTGGGAGGTTAACTTCATGAATTAATTCTATGAATTAATTTAATCGTTTCTTAACCTGTTTACAATCTGTTGGCGTAATAATAAAAGAAGACCAATGCACGACTTCTTGAGGATTGCTCATTGAGAGGGTTTTGACATAAATCTTGTGCCTTCATCCTCCTTCGCGAAGAACGCGAAGAACACGAAGAACGCGAAGATCGCGAAGAACGCCGTCACCCTCGGATACTGACGATGCTCCTTCCGAGACGTTCTTCCCCACAATGATCTCCGATCACCATCTTCTTGAGGTAGGAGCCTTCAGGTTTCTTTTTTTGATCTCTTTGTGGGTTATAACAACATCATGGATTTAATTAATATAATTAAATCTACATGTTCTTGAACCTCGGAGTTCATCGACGTGAGGCCCTTCCGCGACGACGCAATTCCCTTCCGCAACGCGACGATCGCCTCCTTCCGCGGCGATCAATTCCGCGAAGAACGCGCATGCGGCGACATGACGAGGTAGGGATTTTTATTTGAGAACAATATTTAATTCCCGTGATTGTTTCTCTTAAAAACAAATAACCCAGATCAAGTTCAATTTTAATTCTATTAAAATTGTGCCTTTCTTGTTATTAATGTGTTGAATACTTTATTCCCGATTGTTATCACCTAACACGGAGGGTGAGGGCCAAACAAACACAGTCTGACAACCCTTCACAGTTCTTCGTTGATGTGCGGATTGGCGGTCGACGACAGAACATGGTGCAGAGGTGATTCGTTGTTTCCGCAGTGAAGTACGGGACCCGGGAGGAGCTACGGCGTAGACAGAAATGAAGTCGGACCATCGGAGCAACTCCGGTGGCCCGCGGAACCCACCAGCGGCGCGGCGGCGACGGCGGCCGGAGGGGGCGGCGCCCCGGCGCGCTGCCAGACAGGGCCCCCGCGGCTGAAGCCGCGGTGGTGGCGGCCAGCGGACCTGCGGCCGCGTGGGTTCGGCACACACAGGACGTGGCTTTTCCACGTCCGCTTATCCAGTGCGGCCCAACGTGGGGCTGCGACACCTTCATCCCGCGGGGGCAGTGCCCCGCGGCTCCCTCGCTCGGCCGCTCGGCCGAGCCGAGCAGGGCCGACCCGACCAGCCGGCTCGCGCCCCGGCCGGGCCGCGCCGCGCCGAACCGGGTCAGACCCGGACCCGGGTTGGGTCGACCCGGTTCGGGCCTACCAAGGGGGGGTTGGGCCGGGTCGGTATGGGCCCAGACCCCCGTCTTCAGACCGTTTTCGGTCTTTTGCCCGTAACGTGAGCTACGTGCCTCCGAACGACGCGCCGTCAGCGGTGATGCGATCCTTGGATCGAGACGGTCGTTTCTGTATAACGCACTCTAGGTTTTGGGATACTTTGGGTTCGGCCGGGTTGGTTCATTCACGAAACTAACCGGGCCATCAGAGCGGAAATGCTCATATCTTGAGCTTCGGACGTCCGATCGATGTGCCGTCAACTTCATTGAATTCCACTAAGTTAGAAGGATATTTTGGCATACTCCGCCGGAGGTTTGGAAGCAGGTGGAGTACAGTCAGGTTGGTTTTTCCTTAAAAACCAACCGGGCCCCTGGGACGAAAAAGCCAATAACTCTCAGACCGGGTGTCTGATTGATGCGACGTCTGCGACATTGAGTTCCTGATGACGATACAGAACTTTTGGATACATAAAATCTGGACTATGTGTCAGTTGATGTGTCAGCCTCTCGGCTCATGGAGCGGACCCTCCCGAATGAGCTTGCTGTGTGCGGGAACCCTAGTGCTGGCTGCGACTGCTACTGTGACAATGACGACTGTGCAGAGATCCTCAGTGGATTCGACGACGACGACTACAGCACTCAGTGATTTTGTGTGGATCAGTGCTACCGATCCTATGTGGGTATTATCCTTTGTGGGTCAGCGCTCAGCGGTTCTGTGTGAGCCAGCGCCTACAGGTCCTGTGTGGGCCCGATCCTGTGTGGGTCTTTGCAGGGGTTAGTACCTATCGCTCCTTTGTGGGTCCGACGACTTAGATGGATCAGTGATCATCTCGATCATCATTTGAAGAAGAATACCTGTGTGAGCTAAAACTCTATTTTTCTTTCCTTTGTGGATTGTGTTGAGCTATCCTGTGTGGATTTACGTTTTACTTTCCTTTGTGGATTGTGTTGAGCTATCCTGTGTGGATTTTACGTTTTGCTTTCCTGTGTGGACTGGGTTGTACTTGAGCTCGGATGTTGGAGCCAAGTGGGAATTGATGATTTAGGTATATGTATGGGCATATACCTAAGCCGTGTCGGATGTTACTTCGTGATTTGTATATTTCCTTTGTGATTATCCTTTGTGGATTCTGGGAGACCTTCGGGGGTCTCGGGGTCCCTACTGAGTAGCTTATACTCACCCTACACGGGCTATGCCCGCACTACGTTGTGTTGGTTGCAGACGACGGACAACGCTGATCGTGGTGGGGGCTTGCGGAGCAGGACGGTACCTGGAGGTGGACCACTGGGCAGGACGTACTCGGAGCGGTCGGCTGGACCCGAGGAGCAGTGGAGGCTATCTGTACCCACCCTTCAGGTGGGACTTTCAGTGGACGGCTCAACATTGCATCTTTACTTTTCAGTTGATGTTTTCCCCATTCAGTTGTACTTTATAGTTGGGCTTGTATTTCCAGCCCCCTTTACTTTTCTGCACTTACTGATGTACCAGCTTTTACTTAGTGTTTACTTCTTCCGCTTTCTTACTCTGTGGTTCTTGTTTAATTTACAAAGGAAATGCCTTCCATTTTTACCGGGATATACGCCTTGGTGCTAGTCGCCAGCCCCTGGCCTATGGAAGGCGGGATTGGGGTAGTCACGGCACGGGCCCCGAGGTCGGGTCGTGACACTGAGGCTTGACTTGTGGTTCTATTTGAGATATTTTATTACCTTTTCCATTTTTGGTATAAATGCATGTGTGTAATATAGTATTTTTTTAATGGTCCATTAAATAACAATAATTTATTATATGGAGAAACTTTTGGAATGATATGTAATTATTTCCTCGATTATTTAAATCTGCAATTCTTGTTATCATTATTATAGATATGTTATTTTTTCATTCATTATCAAAAATTTGTTATACTATTATTATTTGGGAATAGTCTCCCACCATACCACCATGGACCCTCATTGATAGTATGCATCTTATGGCTTGTTGGGAGGAACTCTTAATCCCTTTTGTCCAATGGTGTTCAGTTGCATATTAGTGAACGAGGTACTGGATGTCACAAATGTCTATTAGAGACCATCATTTCATTTTTTTTTACTATTTAGGGGTTGTTAATAGGATATGAGGAATGTATTGGAATTTTTTAATTATCCTATTCTTATAAGTGGATAACTATCATATGAGAGAATACAAAAATTTCCTTGGATGTGAATTGATGACTTAGATTATTACTTTTACGGTTGTATTGGTTTCCTCGTAGGGTGATGCACATTGATTATTTATTTTATTAGTATTGTCGATTTTTTTACCCCTATCCAAATATGTAAAGTAAGTAGTCTCTCATGAATAATTATAGGAACATGGGTATTATATATCATGAATTATTCCATTTAATGTAGTCTTACTATTTGAATTGAATATTTTATGTTCATTATACCATTGTAATTATCATTGGTATTATTCTATCATTCATTATAGTATTAATATATTTGTAATTATTAATGTGTATTCATTATCATAAATGTGATTTTACCACATATCATTTTGATGAAACCTTTCTTCACCAAATATAACATGTTTGACATATGGTCCATTTTTCAAATGATCTGAAATGTTATCTTATTTTAATTACATGTATTCTATTTTTATTTTAAGGAGTATGTTCTCCAAAATAAATTTAGAATGACACTCAATCATATTGAATAATCACAAATGTCTGGTTATAGTTTCATGTAATATCATTTGATATTTTTATGTCCTAGATCATAATAAAATTGGAATGATAGATGCATATAACAACACTTTTACATATACACACATACAAACATACATATATACATACATACATACATACATACATACATACATACATACATACATACATACATACATACATACATACATACATACATACATACATACATACATACATACATACATACATACATACATACATACATACATACATACATACATACATACATACATACATACATACATACATACATACATACATACATACATACATACATACATACATACATACAAACATATATATACCTGATGAAATATTTAAGAATTGTGAGTCATGAATTTAAATTATAATGTTTGTCAGTAAATACTTACTTTCATTATAACATAAAAGTTGTTTTCCAAAACAACATGAAATTCACACACTGTATACATGAACCCTTATGTAAAAAAGGAAACTATACCAAGACTTGACCTAGTAGTGTGTATTATTTAGTATTTCTAATGAATCACTATGGTCTTATAGATCAACCAAAAATCTAATTTTGTGCTGTAAGAGGTTTGTGACTATTTTATAGAACGTATTTTACATGTCATATTCTTAAGAATCCAATTTATTTTATATTAAACTATTATTGGAGGTATGTACATGGAATTTGGAGAGGAATTCGATAGAAAGAGAAAACTTTTGAGATCCCTAGTGGTGGGGGATCAATGTTCTTGATGTGGGGGGGGGGGGAACTAGGAAACTAATATTGAAACCTACATAACATATAGTTATATCTCTGTTGGGAAATTATTCCCTATTTCAAGTGGTTTTACTCCATTTTAGTAATAAAATATATTGAAAATCTTGCCCGTCATAATTATGGAAGAGTTGATGGGAGTGATTTAAAAACTACATTCGTACACCTTTTCAGTGGATGGATGATAACAGGATGACGATACATGGATATAGGACATGTAATATATCCTTGATCCCCTTAATACACCTTCACATCGGTGGTTCTAACTCACTACTAATATTATTTTTGGATCATTCATGAATTAGTACAATATTATTTCCATAGAATCCCATCATTGGGACATATTATAATGATACTTTCATGCTTCCCTTCATTGGTGACTGCATCCTATAGATGCTAATAGGCAACAGATCTAGATAATTACATCAGCTAGAGAAATAATCCCTAGATGTTATGGATTATTCTTCTCCCTATACTAATCTTCTATATTATGTGCAATTAATTAATACTAATGTCAATTTTAGATAACACTTCATCAATGACAGGATTTGGTTTTCTATTTAGTTTTAGGATAATGTTTTCTATTTGTTACTTATTTTATGAAATGTGAACTAGGTCCATATCAATGAGTGAAAAATGAAAGAAGATGATATTCTAGGGCATAATATTATAGTGCTAAGGTAGGTTAGTGGTATGACTGGTGACACAAAAGTTCATTGGGGGGTTCAAAAATAATCCATAGTATCCATACTGTCTATAATAATGGTTCTATAATATTCTTTTAGGGTGGAAGATATGGTCATGTAATGGCTCAGTGTGATCTGGACCCAAATAAGTGTCAATATTATGGGACAATGGGGCATATTAATAGGTCTTTGAGAACGTATATATGAATTCATGATTTGAGAGGATCCAAAATATATCAACCATTCAAGAAAGGATCAATATATCCACATTATATTGGATGCTAGACTACTAGTGTCCATACATGTGGGTTAAGAGGATGTGTCGGAAGAGGCTAGACCTAGGATATATAGATCAAGATGAGTGGAACTACGTTGGATTTTCTGGTTACAAATCGTGGTGATAGGTTAAGATACACGTATGAAATTAATCTCTTACATGAGGATAAGGATTTGGGGTCATATAAAGTTAGAGGTACCATCTTCAAAGTAATAATAAATGGACATTCGCTTTTCGATACATGCACAATGAATTCATCTATCCCTATGACTATCACAAAATTCATTCAGCATAGTATTTTTTTACAATTTTTACACTTGATAAACCATTGGTAATTGGATTTTATCGTGTATACTAGTGTATTGAATGACCACTTAATGTTGGAACATATAGTTTCTTATGGTATTTTCACATCCATGAGGTGATGCGATTTAATTTCATTCATTGAATTGATTAGTGGGATCCCTATAATATTTATTTTGACTATTATAACTGTATGTTATTTTTAACATCACTAGAGGGTGATATCTTTATTCACAATGGTTAATGGGGTTTCTGGAAATATAGGGATCGAGTCGAGCATCATGGCCTTGGATGTCTGATAGACTAGATCTCAAGCATTATTATATATGATCATGGAACATTTCGAGCAAGATTACCTTCAGTTGTATAAATTATTGGATATGTATTTGAAGATAATTTTTCTAGACTACCTATTTAGAGAGAGTTGGAGTTTTTTAAATAGATAGTTCCAAGAGAAGCATCAATATCAATTCTTCTTTTACGAAGGCTAATACATTGTGTTACATGATTATGATGTGGCTACAAGATATGAATGAAAAGTGTTATGTATTGACATTTACATAACATTTGTGTTCACATATCCTTTAACCATGATGGTATATGGAAACATAAATATTTTTATGGATTGTCTTTTGTTAAACCAACTTATAATTAATTGATTTTATATACTACCTCATATAGATGACCTCTTTTTCTAGATCTAATGAGTTTTCGGGTCCTCTAAAAATTATTTTGGTTAGGTTATCACTAGATATGATCAAAGTCGTCTGAAATACCTCTAAAACATTTTTTAGTAGTTATGTTAATTATAAGTATCTTGTTTTTCCATTCATCTTTATTATTGTTCCATCAATTTATTGGGCTTTGATAAACCAATTATTTTTCTCTTAACTAGAATCAACTATGGAAGTCATCATGGAAAAATTGATAGTGTATTCTCACCATCAAAAGA
Source organism: Viscum album (assembly GCA_963277665.1). Taxonomy (NCBI): domain Eukaryota; kingdom Viridiplantae; phylum Streptophyta; class Magnoliopsida; order Santalales; family Viscaceae; genus Viscum; species Viscum album. The sequence goes on along the minus strand of OY728152.1, from coordinate 1,723,517,694 downwards.
CTATTCCAAATATAAAGAGATAATGAAAAAAACACTAATTTATTACCATATATTATATAGGGTTACCAAATTCAACTTCTTTATCATTTGGTTTCAGTTATAGGTTTATGTCAATTTATAGGACGATGTTTAAATCAACCTAAGTAAAGATATACTTATTGTTACACAAGAGCATCATTATAATGTTTTTACATACAGAGATCCCTAGGGATGGATGAATATTAATGTTTCATTATTCAGAACCTTTCATTCATAATAGCACATTTTATTTTCCTGAATATTATGGGAGTAAAATTTCTATGGTTTGATTCATATGAGAATTAATTTTAGAAGATTAACAGTACATTGAATTCAGTTACAATCATGATTATACTATATCAAGGAATAATAAATACATATTTTTGTGATGCATTGAGATTTAGGGTAGGAGTAGTTTTTTTGCAGAGATATCGATCCATGTAATTCAAATCTCATTATTTGGGGTGATATGATAGAATTAACATATGAATGATCTAAATTTAGTATATATAGAATTATTTAAATTTTTTTATTTTCATGTGCAGATTAATTTTTTGTAAACATATAACATTAAACTCCAAAAAATATTTACATAGTGTAGCATAAATATCAAATAGAGGAGGTTAGTGGAATGTGTAAAATCCATGACATTTAATCTTAACTATATTTCATGGTAAGATAATTTTGTAGTGGAAAATCCAATTTAGAGGTCATAGGCATAGGTAATTTAGGATGTCAAAAGTGAGTGGATTTTGGGGGATCTATTTTCTAACATTCACAATGTGGTGAAATTGTATAATATGTACCGTGGATATACAAATTTAGTTTTGAAATTTTCACATCATTAGAGGGTAAAGATGATATAGTTATCAGATCAAGAGGGGATAGTAATAAGGGTAATTTTTCAGGTATTCACCTACTACATGGATGGTTCATTAACAAGGACATGGTCATTCATATTTATGGATGATTCTTGGTAGATCGATAGATCCTAGAAAAAATGATATGATCTTATCATAATCATAATGGGAGGTATTCTTTGGGCTTCAAAAAATGTTCAATTATCTTCATCTTTAATACTTGTGTATTCGTATGAAAATGGAAAAGGTTTTATTTTTTACATGTTCTTCCATTGGGTAGATGGAAAAGACATGACACTGGTGGCTAGTGAGGCTTCAGTAGTCATTTCCCATATCTGTGAAGAAATTTGATCACGTCACTAATGAATTTACTTTTGGATTACTGAGTTCCCCTTAATGTAATGAGGCAATATGGATGTTCATAAATTGGTTATCAAAGGTCTCTCACTTATTACATAATAAGGAAACATCTTCACTGGATGATATTTGATGGATCTATATCTGAGAGGTTACATGACTTTATGGAGTCCCTATGATTACTGTACCCAAATGGATTCTTCATTCCATTACAGTTTGAATATATTGTTATAGAGGGAATTAAGTACTCATGTAATTTGGAGTAAAACTTACTACCCTTAGATTGATGAGAAGTCTATGTGAATGATAGAAGTATTAGTAGACATTCATAGAGAATTCAACATGTAATATGGATGTTCATGGGAGAATGATATACCTATAAAATAATTTTCAGAGAATTATTGATTTGTTGTCAAGGTAAAAAAATATTTTTTTGGGATTTATATGGTAGGCCATGCCGATCACTTTTTTTCTGGTTAGGGTTATGGGTAGAGACACTAAATGGACCACACCTATTTTACGAGACTTTATAAGAGGGTCAAATGATCAGAAATAGAATTGTTATATCTCTGTATGGAAGAATTATAATACTGATACCCATATAAAACCTTTATACATGGTGGTTGGGGATGTCACGAACTGAATTAGGTCCCCATCAATATGGCACCCGACATAGCCCATGGAATGTCTCAAAGGGAGTTCCTAATCCCCACAGGCTGCAACATGTTCCAGGGTATCATAGAATAATATTTTGGAATGATATACCCGAGATTATAAACATTAACCAACAAAATAAACCAATAAAACAAATCTAGATTTTTCAAACCAAATTATATTTTTTAATATTTTCGAATTGAGTTCCACAGTTTAAAATAATAATAAAAGTTTTAAAAATTGGAAAAAAACCAAAATGATATCCCAAGAACCTCCTAACGGAAAGAGGCATGACCCTCAAGTCATCGCCACGATACTACAACAAGAAGGACTAATAGAAACCCGAACAATTGGCACTAAAAGCATTACCCAAACATGAGAAAATATAACCTAGTCTACTTACATCCAATGGAGTATTTTTTTGTGATAAAAATCCCATTAGTATAACATCACATAGATATTCCTTGTGTTAAAAATTGTAAGTCAAAAAGTGTTTAACATTTGTAAATATGAAATGTTAGTATCATGTTATAAATGATGATACTCTAAATAAAAACATCTTTCAAGTGGGATACATTAAGAGAAAATAACACATTTAAATATAATGAGAAATTTACAGAATTTTTCCAGCCAAACATATATTAAGCCGATGGTAATCATATGATATGCAATGAGAACTTGGAATGGGAAACAACCCTAGGCACATGTTTTTTTTGGATTTTAGGTACCTCGTATCTCGGTGAAAGTGACCTTACAAATATCAATTATCATGCAGATGATCCACTGGTAGGAATCATATCCATAACCCTGTAGTCCCCCAAAACATAATCATCATAAATTAGTCAGTGTTTTCATCATCAAACATTCTATGTGAAGTAGGGGAAAAATCAAACGAGATCACTATCATTCTAGTACACGCCCACCCACCTAGATAACCAAGTTTACCCTCTTATTTTCAAACTAGTTAGACAAGATATGACATAAAATTTTCACATTAAAATAAAAATTCCATGTCACAAAAACACCAAACATCCCACACACATGTCACTTGATCCCCCATTTCATTCAAATTCATTATGGAAATCATACTCACACCAACACAGCCCACAACACATTTCACCACTCTTTCACATTCCAAAAAAACATGTAATTTTTTTTATAAAACCTTTATAGGATAGTACACATAACATAAAAAACCATTAACATTAATATAGACCATTTCATATTTACACTCATTCCAAAATAGTTTGGCAACATAGTTCCCCCCTTTCATAAATCAAGAAACCATTTAAAAACCACAGAAAAAATTATGAGGTGTGTAACCATGTGTTTCACATAAAATACATCTAAAATCTATCTTTGAAGGATAATATAAAACCAATATCACATCAAACCAATATTTTCAGCCACGAAATACTTTAATAAAAATATTTCATGAATCATTAAACAACACCAATGAACAAATCATGGAATATACAACAATAATAATAATTTTTTGCACACAAATGGCACATAAATACAATCCTCTTTAAAAATGTTACCAAATATTATTTTCACATGAAAAAAATGGATGATAATAATGATAAAAATATAAATCATGAAAATATAACTCATTAAATAATTCTTACACATGGAATCACCAACCATTTTGGCCGACACTCCATACCGTAGTGTGAAACTTCAATCACACCACCACTGCACCACAAGAACGTGAAATCAAGCCCTAATACAAATTATTTCACCTAAATGACACAAAATAAAACCCTAGGAATGGACCATAGAAGATGGAAATTTTATAACGTCAAGAAATGTGGAAGAAACACTAAATAAATCAGAGGATCAAGAGAGGAAAACCAAATAAATAAGATCTCTGGAATAAAACGCACCAAATATAGTAGTAGTTGAATTTTCGAACGAGCAAAAAATGAAACTATGGTTTGAATAAGTCTGAGGAGGTCATGTAGGAACTATAATGGGGTAAAATGTGTGAAAAATGAAATAGTTATTAAGGAAACAAATTATCTCTTCAAATCTAGATGATTTGAGAAAGATTTGGAAATTTCACCCTAATAAAAGATGGAAATGAGCTCCAAAGAGGGAGACAAAAATATGTGGGAGCGCCTAGGGATTTGGAATTAGAGGGGAGATGTATTCACTAAACGATTGTAAAAAATGAATAATATATTAAATTAACATTATTTTCAAAATAGAAAATGGGCTTCTGGGCTGACCTAATTCTTTAAATAAAAACCCAAATCCACCATGATTATAGATTAATAGAGGGTCTAAATTGATATTATGGTATTAATATGTTTGGGTAGGAAATTTTGGAAGTTTAATTGGGGAATAATTTGAAAAATTAAATAGATATAAAAGAAAAAATAGTTTTTAAATATGGAAATGGGCTCACGGTTTAGCACAAATCATGAAAAATCACCCTTTCCTCAAAAAATGTATGGGAAACCCCCAAAAAATAAGGAATATAAATTAGTTGAAATATACCATTAAAATATGTCATGGATGTGACAATTATCTCTATAATATAACTTTCCACCCTCAGAAAACTCCAACAGGACCAAAAGAAATAACCAAACCCAACTTAAAGGAAAAAATGGACTCTATTTCCTTGTTTTTCCCACCCCCAAAAGGCCAAAACACCTCCATTTGATCAATAAATTATGGAATACCCTCACCATACAAAACATTCACAACTTCCTGAAATGATTAAGAACATTTAAACTACATACCTAAACAAAACACCTTAAACACTATTCGAACAAGTCTCATGAAACTTACCTAGAACGAACCACAAAAGGGAATCAGGTCACCACAGTCTTACATCAACAAGGCTGTTGGGCATAATCGAATCCCATAATTTACCCAAGGAGAATGTTTTTGGTTAAATATATTTGAATGATATAACCTATTTTCAGACCAACACTTGGGAAAAACAAAGTTACTGATATAGGGAGAGAAAAACAGACTCCCCACCATAAGGGGCATCTCAATTTTTCCCGAGACAGAATCGAGACACTAACAGGGGGAGGCCAGAATGTACTCCCCTACATAAGGTGTATAAATTCATTAAACATTTCAAAATGAACTTAAATGAGAACCATAATGGGTCTCCCCACTATAAGAATAATCCATGTTAACAAACTATCACTGGTCAACACAAAAATTCCACAAAATTTAGATTGTTGTCATGATCGCATGATTAGTCTTCACAGTTTGGGAAACCCTGAGCTAACCATGAAGATCATTATATCATAAAGGGAATAATTACATTGTTACATGGGCCAAGGATCATGGACATGAAGATACAGTGTAGTAGCTACAATCTCTTATCACATTGTTTCCTAGGTTGGCGCATGGTATCTACTAACTGTGCTTAAATCGTGTGCTACCATCTGCCTTGGCCAATTTCCATACTTTTCTCTATTAACTAAAATGTAACCAAATTGGGAAATATTGAACTTTGGAGATAACATGGGAATGAGATACTCCCTCCAATTTCCAACGAATGGGAACAATTGGAGAAATAAAACAATACCATAGGTTTAAATTTTTCAATTCTTTCATACCGAGGACAAGAACTTGACCAATTTTTTTTAACGATTATGAGATTTCCATGACTACTTGCTTGCTTCTCTCTTAGATCTACAGCTGGATCATATAAGATCAAAGAATATTTGGCCCCGAAGTTATGTATTGGGAAACCCCTAAATGAATCTTTTTCTTTTGGTACCACAAACAACTACACTATGATGCCCGATGGGTTTAACAAGACAAAACACACTCCAAACTCACATTACCAAAACGTAACATTTTTTCAAAATAATAGCTATGAATATTCACAAACATTACCCCTTTTTTCTTCTAATGTATAATGTTATGAGGAAAGGACATATGAAAACAAATTCCCTTAATCAAGGAATGTAAAGGTTTTTTGAAGGGATGAACGATACCGATAAAAAAGAGGCCCTTTGAAGATTGGATGATCTTCCAATTCGATGTGAAATGAGCACATGAAATTATAAGGTGTCACCAAACATGACTCTTACTACTGATAGAATCAATATATGGATATGGAAATTATTTTGAGTCCCAAACAACACACTATTTCTTAAAATGGAAATATCAGCCTCTCTTTACCGTATTCCCTACACCGGTGGTTGAACATGAACCCTCCTTTCAGAGAGACTGATGAAAGACCCAGAGGCCCTCTTAGAAAATAGTTTACATTGATAAAACCAGAATAATTCTTCCTTTGGTGACATAATTAAATTAAAGATCTATGGTATCTGTCAACATTCCATGACCACTCTCCATCTATTTGAGTATCCACAAAACCAAGAAAGTAAACATTGTGGAATCAACCTCTATAGCTCGAGAAAAAGAATCCTTATGTAGATCAACTAAATGAAATTCCAATGGAGAAGAAATCAGGGTTTCACTTCAGTCATGCATTACAAATATAGAGAACCCAAGGACCCAACCATGATGGTCCATTGGTCAAAAAATATAACTAGTTAAAACTGAACACATGATGGGAGCCACCACAAGGGACTCCCAAAATTTTCTAAATAGAGACCTCTAACTAGCCCTTCATCCAAACATACTAACCCACACAAAAACAAAAAATCATTCAAAAAAGAGAGGTTGTTGAACTCAAATAATCCCAGAACAACCCCATTTCCAAAAACATATAAAACACACCACCAAAACTGGTCATATGGGCATCATGTTTTCCTTTTTAATGATGTAACTTCATTGAAATTAAATGGGTCGGTGGTTAGCATACCCACCAATGGTAACCTATAGGACACCCACATGGATGTTTCCATGCCACACCAGGAACCCTCCTCATATGCTTCCCATCACTCATCAATTCATGCCATTAACAATCCATAATACCAAATAAACCCATCCATGTTGGTGCTCACAGAAATACCAAAGTTAAAGAAAAAATTCCTTCCACTTTTCAAAACCAAAACATTCGACCAACATGTCAATTTTTCTCAGAACCTCTAACCAAAAAATAAAAACCAATTTTTTATCATTAAAAATATATTGAAATAACAAAATAATTCAACTTAAAAAATCACCTTCAAGCAATAAATTAGTTTCAAAACATCTTATCCCATTTCAAAATAGTCCATGTTTTATGAAAAAAACACCCTTTCATCACCACCCATCAATTTAAAAACCAATCTCTTCTTATTTAAACAAGATTCTATTGATTCATAAAATTTTTCATATGCATACTAGTTACCTATAAATATTTACATTAAAACCCCACACATAAATTCCATAAACAATTTATTCAACTCAAAACACTTTTCAATAATTCTGAAAATTCAACATGGAATAGATTTTCAAAACCCGCTATAAAAAATTTCATACATTTAAAAGAGGTGTACACACACTATTTAACATTTCAGAATAGTTCTGTAAATTCATTTCCACCATTCCAAAAATCATTCAACTTCCGCTTTTCTGAAAAATAATTTCATAAAATTTCACATTTAGTAAATCTAGTCTTATATAAAATTTTAAAACCAAGATTCTATAATTCCAAAAAAAGGACATAAGACAGTGCGAGAGGAAAATAATTTTGGTGGGTGAATTGGACATATGGTTTGAGGAAATTATCCAATCACTTCACCATCATGAAGACTATTCAAGGAAAATATCACTGGCTCTACATGGCTTTTTAGGACCTGTAAGCTCACTGAGACTATTAACCCAACTATCTTTTCATTTCTCAAATCATCGATAACCCCTAAAAAAAGGAATAAGGTAAAATATGTCATACATAGTGACTTTAATACCATCATGAGGTTTTCTGTCTAGGAACAATTATCATAATTGTAATTTCAATACCTGAAATCCTAAGCGTTGGACTATCCTGAATCTTTTATAAATGACATGACTGAAGAGAGAGAACCTACCCCTTTGTTACCATTTTGTCATGAAATGAATGTGGTTTCCATAAAAATGGCACCCGACCCAGCCTATGGAAAGGCCCAAAGGGTGTTCCTGATCCCAACAGTCTCAACAAGAGCCCTAGAATCATAAAATAAAATTTAGGAACAATTTACCCTTGTTTATAAACATAAAACAACAAACAAATCAAATAAAAAAACCATTAATTTTGTTAAAAATGTTTATCTTTTAAAAAATATCCGATTTGAGTTAGAAAATTTAAAATAATACTCAAAGACTAATAACAGGGAAGTAAAAAAATGGAAATCCGAAGAACCACCTCATGAAAGAGGTACCTCCCTTAATCCATCTCCATGACATTATACCAAGAAATACTGATAGAAACCCAAACTATTGTCACAAAAAACATTACCCAATCATGTGAAAAAATAAGCAAGTCTACTTACACCCAAATGTGTAAGAAAGGTGTGAGACAAAACCCAGTAGTATACCACCACTAAAAGATTCAACTTGATAATAATTATAAGAAAAAAATATTTCACGTTTTTTAAACAAGAAATGCTAGTAGAAATTTCTAAATGATTCACCATTATATAAAAAAAACTTTATTAAAGTGGGACACTTTAGAAAAAGTCAAAACTCTTAAATAGAATGAAAATGATACTGAATCATTCCAGCCATTCATACCATATGCTGACGGTAAGCATAAGATATCCAATGAGCACAAGAAACGGGATACAACCCTAGGCACTAGCTTGTACTGGGTCACAAGTACCTCGTATCTTAGTGAAAGTAACTATACAAGTATCCATTATCATTCACATGATCCACTAGTAGGTATAATAAGCATTACCTAGTGGACCCCTAACATCATCATCATTATATTTTTTCTAGTGTTTTCATCATCAAACATGCTACGTGAAATAGGGGCCAAACCCCATGGGATCACTAGCATACTAAAACACATCCACCCACCTAGATTCACGGGTTTTCTCTATTGGGAGGAGAAAAGATCCACCAGTCATGAAATAGAATTTTGATATGATAATAACCCTTAAATTTAACACATAGAAGAAATATCCTACACACATGTCACATGATCCTCTTTTTAATTCAAATTCATTTTGGAAATCAAAGTCACACCAAAACAGCCCACAATATGTTTCACATCTCATTAAAATTTCTACTAAAACTTTAAAAAAATTTATAAATCCTTTACAAGATATTACCAATCACATAACATCCCTTTCAAAATAAAATTGACTATTTCAAAATATCCCTCCTACCTAAATAGTTTGGCAACATAGTTTCACCTCTTACAAAAATCAAAAAACCATTTAAAACCTTCACAAAACAATTCTGAGGAGTGTTACCATGTTTTGCACATAACAACATTCTAAAAATACTATGTGAAGACCAAAAGAATTCCAATATCATATTAAACCAAAATTGGATTCCATATCATCATTTAATAAAAAAATTCCATGAATCATAAAACAACCCCAATGAACACAACATGGAATATACACAAAAAGTAATCATTTATTCATAAAAATGAAACTTAAAAACCAACTGCCTAACAAATGATACGAAATATAATTTTTTCAAAAATAAAAATGGAAGACAATCATGCTGAAAATAAAAATCAAGAAAAAATAACTCATCAAATAATTCTTTCTCATGTAATAACCCACCATTTGTTCAAAAAAAACACCAAACCACTGTGTAAAACATCAATCGCACCACCGCCACACCCCAAAGAAGTGAAATCAAGCCATAATCCATAATATATCAACAAAATGACACAAAATAAAACCCTTAGTATGAACCATATATGCTGGAAATTTTAGAACCTCAAGAGAAGTGGAAGAAACCCTAAGAAAATGGCAGGAACCAGAGAGGAAACCCACTTACTTTTATATCTTCAATAAAACACCACAAATACACTAGTATCTGAATTTACAAACATCCAAAAACAAAATTTAGGTTTCAATAAGGTTGAAGAGTTCATTTAGTAACCATAATGGTGGAAAATGAGTGAAATAAAAAGTGTTAGGAAGGAGACAAATACCTCTTCAAATCTGGACGATATAAGAATGCTTGAGATGTTTAACCAAAATCCACGATGGAAATGAGCTACAAAGAGCGATAAAAGATGATAATGGTGTGAATAGGGATTTTGGATTAGTGTGATGTGGAATCATGGAAAATGAATAAAATTGACTATGATATTAAATAATTTTTTTTAAACTGGATGTGGGATTATAGGCTAACCCAATTCCATAAGTAAAAACCCAAATATATCTTGATTATGGATTTTTATATGGTCCAAATTGATATGGTAGTATTAATTGGTAAGGGGAGGCCGTGTTGGAAGTGTAATGGGTGAAAAATGTTAAAAAATTAAAGAGTTATAAAAGAATCAAAATTGGTATTTAAATCTAGAAATGGACGCACAGTTTGACCCAAATCATGAAAACTCACCCTTTCATCCAAATATGTATGGGAAACACCCACAAAAAAGCACAAATGGAAATAAATTGAAAAATAATATTAAAAATAGTCATGTATTTGACAAGGAATATGGTATTCATGTGATTTTCATATAGATTAGGGAATCAATGGCTTCATTGAATATGTTTTTATCATCATGTAATGGGCCTTTCAATGTTCTAGAGATGGGTGGACCCGTTTTATTTTTTATAGGACTCCCTAATAGATATAGAGAAATAAAATACGTGTTTCAGGTCTCTGATCTACAACTATATTATTCAAAACCATCTGAGGTTTTCCAACCTCATGAGGTGAAGTTTGAGGTAGATTTTTCCTTTGAGGATAATTATGTTCATATCATGGTATGTAGGGTGAAGGAAATTTGGGGATGGTCAATTCCAATATTATGAATGATATAGAAGAATGACTATTTTAGGATATTACCAATGAGATAACATCTGATATAAATTCCTAGTAGCCTAATATTCTCTCATATGGTGTATTATTATCCTCAGAATGGATACTCATGGAAGACTTGAATAATGTGGGAGATGTTGTAGAACACCCTTTTTTATACGAAGTATGAAACATTCAAATTATAGTTTCCTAAAATAGTAATTTTATTATATTTTATTTCATGAGTTTAAAAATGAGTTTAGTAGTGTAAGTAGATTTTTTCAGATTATATATCTCATTATATTGGTGAATCTATATAAGCTGAATAATTAGATCACAATTAGTAGTAACCATGTAGCTCAACCATGTTGAAATAATACATTAGATAATGTTTTGACAAACATTACAGTGGTGGCTACATTGATATGAAAAAAACTACATACTTGTGGATGTTGACATCCTAAGAGGTTATTTACTATTTTGAAAACCACACACCTAGAATGGATCATTATTGCCACTTAGTTAATGGCCTCATATGGTGTGAGTAATATTTTTCCAAACCATTTGGGATAGACATGTAAGGGTTTTCCATTACAGTAACATTTTCATGGTTAGTGTAGGGTTTAGCCAACGGTGAGTAAAAACAGTGATAACTCTTAAACATGAGTGGAAAATTATATCTTCACCAGAACACTTATAACAAACCCCCTATTTTCTTCAAATCCTAAAAATGTGCATTTCCCCATACTCCCATTCAATGTCCTCTAGTTTTATAACCTTGGATTTAATGTTTCTCCTTCATCATCTATACGAATCAGGTCACTAATTTCACACTGTACTCCTCTTTGTAATAAATTAGATTAATTTCAATTTTATCATAGTTTACATTTCCTTCTATTATTAGATATTAAGGTGATTTAATTTTCCCTATGTAGAGGGATTCATTTTATTTACCTAGTATATCCCATTATACTATAAATCTGAGGTCGATATTAGAAATTTTATCCGCTACTTTTAAAATGTAGGTGTTCGGCGATTATAACCTTGCGTCTCATCGATTTATAATTGTAAGCATTGTTCCACACATCAGTTTCATCATCTCTTTGACCCCAAAAACAAATTTCCATAAATTAGTTGATTACTTACAATTAAATTTCACTATTATAAACACTTATTAAAATTGTATGTTAGTGTCCTCTATTTGAGACACCCCTTCTTCAGAACCATTCTTATGCATATGTGACACTTTATATTATAAAAGAAGAAACACCCATTGGTTTAATGGTTTTGAAATCCCCATGTGAATTGATGAATTTAAATAGATTAATTGATATTTAAAAAATGATAAATAATGCTTATCTTGGCCTATATAAAATTAAATCAAGTGATATATGATATGACACCATATTAATCCATTTTTCATTGATGAATGAAAAGAAAATGACATGGATCATATATTTAAAATGCATTGGAATAATTATCACATGAAATTGGTAATTAATTTAATTTTAAGGTTCCTACTACTACCATTAATTTTTTTTATTATCAGAGTTTTCATCCATTAGGAATCCATCAAATCCTGAGGGAATTACCTAAGCACTCAATGGATTCCATCCCAATTCATTGTAGAAATTCCCATAGGTAATACCCACCATAGAATATTATTCCATGTATTATTATAGTTGAATTCCTCAGAAAAGTACCAATGATTCCCTTCACTGATTTTAGGATATTTAGGATGCTTCAGATACAGTCCATGAATTTGGCTGATTTCATCATATAGGTGGTTCTATGTATAATTTCATTGGGCCCCAGTCATACTCAGCCTAGGAATTACTATGGGCACACTCCATGGAAATGGATGAATATTATTTCCTTTTGGAAGGCCTTGAGTATACCTCTAGGATTAAACATATACCCATTATAATGGTTTAATGGTTTATATTCTTTGATCTAGATAGACATTCTAATGTCAATAATTCTATGATTATGATAACTTCCTTTTTTACAATCAGTACTACACGGACACCTAGTTTAAATATCAGGTCCCTCATATTAAGTTTTTTATAAAAAGGTAATATAGTCCTACATGTTGGACACTGATCCTTTTTTGGTCACTGGTTCAAATATTACCTATATGGGCTGGAGTAGGTATGGTCATTTGGGAATCCTATGATGAGTCCAAGCCTAAAACAATTATTATTTCATGCATTTGATTCCAGTACCTATCATTATTTATTAACAATACTACTCTTACATCCATGGATTTTAATTGTAAAACTATCTTAGATGGTGACCTACATAGTATATATCAGACACTACTTGGGACACCATTTGGTACACAAATAGACTTTATAGTTGCATGTATAGAGAAGGGAGTGAATTGAATAATGGATGCTTGATTGACGTATAGTATCAAATATTCAGATCGTGTGAATGATCTCTATATCCTTATTCTATCAGAGATATGTTATTGTGTATTTTTTCCTTTTTTACAAGCATGAACCCATACCTCCACATTTAGTAGCACTATGAAATACTCAACATTTAATATATACTGCCACATTTTTCATAACATATTATTAATTTTAGGATTAATTTATACGTCTTCTATAATTTTAAATATTATTCCGTCTCTATTTATTATTTCATTATATCTCAATAGAAATATTGTGATACTTACTGTATAGTCTCCCAACCATACCACTGTTATCCCTCATCACCTTCAGCAATATCTTTCATACAATGAGGAGTTCATGAGGCCTTATGACCAACTACGTTTAGTTACATATGAGAAAACTGGGTCTCAAATTCTTAAGTACACATGAAAATAATGTTTTCAAATTGAGACCACATCATCACATTAATTTCAATGACATAGTGTCATCCATTCTAGATAACTCAAAATAGTATCCCACACACCCAAAAATACAATATGTTTTTTATTCCAAACATCACAACACTATGTGATGCCATTTGACTCCATTTTTTATATAGTTTCTTTGCACTCCCTCTATTTTGGAAAAATCCATATTCATTAATATTTTACCCCTATCAAAGGGACTAAATATGTTATATCGTAGAATTTAGTAATAATAAAAATATATAATAAATTTCAAGGTCATCGACTTAATCACAGAGTGGACTCTAGAAAATAATTAGTGAAACTTATCCTAGTATAATTTCTAGTATAAACCCCATTATACATACATACATTTCTATATAAACATATAATCTAATATATGTTTCATATAAATCTTATATAAAGTTATATAATATCATTTTCCATGATTTTGAATGGCCAAAAGACATGGAAAAATTAATATTATTTTAAGACATCTGCACTTTTCAGGACACTTTGAAAAATACAAACCATGTCGATGAATACATCACATGTCATTGATCTAATAGATTAATGAATCCCATTACTCACATCCAAGTTGATCATCACATCATTTCTGACTCAACTAATTTATTGAACCATCTTGTGTCAACCCAAAACATCATCTATGTTGGTACCCCACATGGATGGAAGAACATTCCATATGTGCTTGTGCTGGAGGAAACCATTATGGAATCAAAAATAATATTTTTAGAATATTTTAACACTTCAAAAACAAGAATGACCCATCCATGAATTCAATAAACACATATAATTAGTAAAAATTATCAATATATATAATGATACTATAGAGTAAACATACAATAACTAATTGTATATATCAATGAAATCACAACATTAAAATATATAATAAGATATAGAGTATACATTCTAATGATATCCAATGTAGTAACCTAAAAACTGAAAATATGTATCAGTAACTAAATGATCAATAAATAAAATCATAGCCATACGAAATTATAAAACATCTCTTCATGAGATAATCACCATTAGACTGAATATCATTTATTATAAACAACATCGTACGAAGTTAATAAAAATAAGTCACCATAATTCAAGGTTCCCATTCCTTTACATGAATCTTAACAATTTCTTTATGAATACATAAAAAGGAACATATAGGGTATGAGTTACAGAACCAGGTAGTATACCACTAGTATACCATAAAATTATTATAACCCTTGAAACTAATAAATCACTGTATAATATCATTTTAAAATCCATGCCCACTTTTTGAAAAAATCTCAAATGAATATAGTCCACATTAATAATTCTTACTATTTTTACCAAAATATTATGTGTTTTAATGAATGAGTATGAGAGTAAAACATTTTAGGATAAATAACCCTATATAATCATTCATAACACTCCCAAACAAGGAATAATCAAGGGAATAAGAATAATAAATGTCATATAAATGAGTATTTGGAAATAATAATAACATGTCATATTAAAATAAAACAGTACACTATGATAATGCAAGAAATGTTATAAATCAAAATGTCTTTATAATCATGCAAAATGGGCTCCAACGATAAGGGTCTAGTGAAACATAGTCTAAAAAGGTATTATAAAGGACTAAGAATGTAAAACAATTAGAATCTCTCTAGGTCTTCCACATGACCAAATATTTTAGAACTCACTTGATCTATTAATCATCATTTTGGAATCACACTCTATCATCCACCCAAAGAATAAACCTATCCATTGGAAAAAATACTCTTTCTATAATTCATGGACTAACACACACCTATGGATCCCCATGTTTCACTAAATGGTAAATATATCATTATTATAACGTACCAATTATAAATTCCATAATAAAAAATTAATTTGTTAATATCCCCATTTCAGGTAAATCATAAACACCATGAATGAACTATTTAAAAACCCATTAATACCCTATTATAAATAATAAAACCACATTAAGACATTATAATTTTCTCATGGAGTGCATTAAATACATAACATATTGAAAAGACACATTAAAATTGTTTTGGACTATAAAAACCATGTATCAAATCATAAATGGAATAAAAATATAAATTAAAAATAAATTTCTTTTCTTTTTTATAAATAAAACCAAATGTGATAATGAATTAGGGTATTTCAATATAAACCACATTAAATAGAGACACAAACCTTGAAATAAATTCCAAACATTGTGTCCGTTGAATAAAAGAAGTATATTCAAGAGGGAGAGGTCCATTTACAAAAATAATAACATAAATAACCATATCCCTCATTAGACACCCAGTATTTATTCATCGGAAATTATATTGTTTTAAACATTCAAGAATGTGAAATAAAAAAGAATAATATTAGAAAGGAAGGAGAAATACTGATGTAATATTCATACCATAGTCCTAAAAACAAATGAATAACGTGGAATCCTCCCAAAATAAAATAGGATGATCTCACAATCCAAAAGATATGTATTTTCAATATGGGAATGAGAAATGAGGGAGAGAGAACTTATATCACATATATGAAAAATTATCTTCTATAAAGCAATTAGTCACCTGAATTAATTTCATGGGGTTTCTACACATATAGGAAAACCACGAACCAAAAATTCATACTCTACTACTTCTACAAAACATAACCAATATTGTTTTTTATATTCTCACATGGTTATACAAATCATGTTGATTCTGTCAAAAATCATGTTTCCCCAAAACATCCCTCGTGCATAGTGATTTAAAATGTTATAAAAGCAATGTGATGACAATGTTCCATGTTCTACATTAAAAAAATTGTCATCCCCAAAATTCCTAGAAACCCCCATGTATATATATAATCATATAAAAAGAATCACAAAAAATTATAATAACCTAGACAATGTCATCATTCTCACACCATGTCACCTTCAACCTTCAGAAATTGTATAGGTATCCTCATATGAATATAGGTTGTGGCCATTACACCCTAACTAATAAATCACAATCCATTTTCTATTGGATATTACTACTATGGGACCAACACCCACAATCAAATTGGATCAATTTACCATGAGGAACCCATTTTGGTAATCCATTATATGAATAAACTAGTCCACAATGTTGACATGTAGATCCTCTTAAAAATCATCCAACTATTCCACACAACTAATGTTTTAATGATATTTTGAAAACATGGATACGTTAAAGACTTCATGTGTTTAGTTATACCATGTTTAAAAATACATTTTATTGGATACCTTGTTAATACGTTCCAAATAAAAAAAATGGCCATAGATAATGTGTTTCCATAATTCTAAAATGACGATGTCTGTAAATACTCCAACCCAAGAAGCCCATAATTGGTTTATAGATTATTAAAATGAAAATAGATGTAGGTAATCACATACCTATGTTCTAAATAATTTATTAATCTCAGTAAAAGAGATACAAATAGTAATCTAACATTACATTACATAATATAAAATAAAACACAATATTTTATGGGAGAATATAATTATTACCTATATTTTATCAATGCATATTAATTGTAACACACATCCAAAATTTTTAAGGAATACAAACAAAATAAATTGGAGATATAACATGATTAGAATGGGGTTTCATATAAAATAATCTCGTATAACGAAAATAAAACATGATTAATATGTATGAGTTATAAAATAATCAAATATTTCATATTAATAACTTCATAAAAATATATTTTATAGATCCATGGATAATAAAACATGAATAATAACATGAATAATATTTTTTTTCATAATGATGGAATTCATAGTGTCTTATATAAAAAACTATCCTCCAAGGCCTCACTCAAAATTAAAAATACTGGGTAAGGACTCGACCAAAAACCTATTCAGGATTCTCTCATGAGACCACCTGGGGATTTAAGGTGATAGAATTGGACATCGATATCTCAGACAATCTATAATTAACTCATAAAATGAAAGGGGTGAACCCGAAGAAACATTAACAATTGTAATGGAAAACAAGCATATAAAATGATATAATTTGTCAAATTAATATACATAAAAATTAAAAATATGCAGTGATATGGAAAATGGTATAAAAATAGTATATCCTCTATAAAATTTAATAATAATTAAATAATTTTTACATTGATTAATTTTCATTAAAAAACATTTGAAAATATCATGAGGGAAATTTATTTTCAATTTTGGAGTCACTTATTTAAATTATATAATACATACAAAATACTATGAAAAACAATTTCTTTGAAAATAACTATTAAATGTTTTAAAAAAATTCTTCAATATAATGAATTTTCATTTTGTACAACAATTCATTACATTACATGTAATTGAAGAAGAACACATTCAATTCACAGTATTGTAAATAGTTCAAAAAATACCTAATTTAAAAAATAATTATATGATTATACATTTAAAGAGTAAAACATTGTTACAAATGTATAAAAAATAATAGGTGATAATTAAAAATAAAAAATAATTTTTAGAATACATGGATATAGAATAAATTTTCTTATTCATTTATGTGAAAAATAAATTTGATTTCTCCAGAAAAGTATTAATTTAATATCATGATAACAAAAAAAATATGAAAAATAATGGAATTTTTTTAATTTTTATAAATAAAAATAGGTTAATAAAATATTTTGGTTTTATGAAATAAAAATCAAATAATTTCTCCAATGGATACTTAAAAATCTACAATATCCCCTAATAATAAGATGGTGAAATATACCATAATTGTATTTGTAACATCTAGATCATAACCAATATTAAATAAATTACTTCAAATGAAAATGAAATTTTAATTTTATGTATGATAGTTTTATGATATAAAATGAAATGGTATTATATACATTAAACAAAATAAAATAGTGGTGAATATCATATATGTCTCATGGAAGTAAAATTGAGATGAAAGACCCTTACCTCATAGCTAACTTCCATTGTATGTGTTCAAACATCCAGTATAATAAATAATGATTTATTAATAATTTTTCCATAAACATAATGATATATATCATATCATATATGCTTTAATTATATTCCATTATCAGTCGTTTATTAAAAATATATTGTTAAAGTCACTGTTCATCGTGCTAACAGTGTCATTTTTCATGTGTGACTTGGTTAGATAATTATGGTCTCTTTACATTTATCAAGGTAAAATAACATCACAAATTATATTTGTCATATAAATATATATTCATTATATTAAAAGTTATAGTCATAAATAGATGCCAATTTTACCAAATTAGTTAACATCATTCATGGAGACAGTATGCTATATGTATGACTGAATATATTTTTTCATTTTCAATGGATGAGAAATATAAATTTTAATAATAATACACCAATATGGAATCATTTTTATGTCATATATATCACATATTATAATATATTATATCATTATTTCTTTTTTATGTAACGAAAAATTATAAAATTATTCACCATGCTTCTTGAGGATGTATTCTTCTTTACAAATAATGGATGGTATAATATTCCCATGGAATAGAATGTAAGAAATTATATAAGTTATTATAATTCCAAATGTACGATTACACTTAAAATATAATGTATATACATTAAATAAATAATTATATCCATCAATGATAGGTGACGATAGGAAAAAATTATCAGTTCTTGAGGTGGTGGTCCACCATAAATACGATCAAAAGTTTTGTTTCTCATTTGATTGAATCAGTTATAGATATAGTTCAAGAAAAAACTAAAAAAATTAATTTTTATGTGATATATAGGTTTTATTATATAATAATATTTTAGGAACATTATAATACCAATGAAGAAGAAATTAAAAAAAATTAGTTAAAAATGATACATCTTATTCAGAAAACATCTTCCGGATTATATCAAATTATATCATAAAATAGTTTTATTGGAATATAATGGATAATAGGACATAGGTATGAATTTAAGGAATGTTTTTTGTATTTTATTTTGTTATTAAATATTCTTTTGAAGTGTAGATAGGAGATGATTGGGTTTTCATTTTTATAAGTGTGGGAGATGGCACTATTGGTATTCTGAAAAAGAATGATATATACCATTGTTTTAGAGACCAACTATGGCTCATAAATGAAACAATCAAAAAATATATTATTATATTGTGGCTAAATATGGAAATAATATATATATTAAACATGTATTCTGGCATTGTTGACTATTTTATTTTTATTTTTTTCCCGGGTAGCCCCATTATAACTATAACTAAGAAAATATATTTATACACATTATACTATTAATTATTCATAAATATTAATTTGAAATTATAGATTAATATTAATTATGATTATTCAAAATATGGTGTCCATTATTTAAATTCAAATCAAATAATGGAAAAAAACTAATTTGAAATTAATATCGTACTCGCAATATAAATGAGTTTCTAATGAAAAAGTATTATAACATATAATTTGTTTCTATATAATTATTTAGTAAATAATTGATTCCAATTATCTAAAATTTTTCCATTGTAATAACATTGGTCTTATTATACTTTTTAAACCATAAGAAAACAAATCTTACATGTTAAATGATTTAATAAGAAATATAATTCTTAATAATAATTAGTATTTTTACCACTTCATCGAGAGAAAAAACATTTCTCCAATGTTCATAAAAATTACTTAAAGTTAATTTTTACTTAATTATATAAAAAAATAAAATAATTGTTTTAAAATAAAATTTCTTTCATTTGTGAAAACTTATACAACCCCAAAATTGTAAATGAATAAAATTTTATTCAATAATGTAAGTGACATGAAACACCATGCATATAAGGTAATAAAAATCAATAAGAATTTATGATATAATAATTTTCAAATTAAATTAAATCTATTTAATACCTTTTATTACAACTAACACTAATTTTTTCTTAAAATACTTGAATGACTATATTTTACTGAACTACAATATAATTTCTATTTTATTATTTAATATATTAATTAGTACATAGCTATGGGAATGATATGTATGAATGTGAATAAATATAATTTTAATGTATATATACTTATATTACATAAATTTATTTTATATAAATTTATTATAAAAAATGTAGATGTATTTAAAATTAAAAAGAATGTTTTCTAAAAAATAATATATTTCTGAAAGACAGTTTAATCATTCTTGGCATAATGAATTTTAAATATATTTTTAAAAATTTTATAAATTTTAAATAACTATATAAATTGAATTTTTTTTATTTATAATACCAAAATAATATTAGGTTTATTTTTGGGAATTTTTCTATGAAATTTATAATTTTGATTCATATTGAAAAATACAGTATTTTATTTGAAAACTATCATTTGATCTAAATAATATATAATGTTAAATTATATTATAATTTTTTTAATGTCACTAATGTTTAATATTTCACATGTTAATCCATTTGGAGTCACTGAAATCATTATAATATTGAATATTGGAATAAAAATTATGTAATATTTTGAACTTTTTAACTTTAAAAGCCCTCTTTCTCATCTAGTATGTGGGATTAATACAAAATAATATTCTTCCACTTATATGTCTCTAATTTATAAAAATTAATTCTATTTTTAGAATGTTCGTAATTTATATTATCTATTATGGTTAATTTTATTTTAAAAAAAATGATTCGTGAAAACAGTTAAAATTAATTACAATGATTAAGGTAAACATTATTTTACCTAGTGGTTATACATAGAATATGAGGTGAAAAATGAAATACCAAATTTCTTAACCCCTATTGGATATAATTATTTCAAATATTACAAAATACATGTTAATTAATTATTTGTTATTGGTTTATAATTCTATGAAAGTGATTTATTTAATATTTTAAGTACATAAAAATAATTAAAATGAACTATAAATAACTTTAACATTTATAAGCCTTTGGGATAGGGAAAATATCTTATGTTCATTTCTACATATTATTTTGAAATGTTAATTAGTTTTTTTATGATAAATCATTTTATATTTTTAGAGATTAAATAAATACATTAACTGCTTATGGAACACAACAACTGAATTATTTGGTTAATAATTATTTAAAATAATTTAATGAAAAATATTAATATTTATTTATATTGAATGAATTATTTTCTTCTATTAATTTGTTTTAATAATATAACATTTTAGAAAGCTTTGAACTTAATATATTAAAATTAAACCATTTTCCAAAATTTATTAGATTCAAATTAAATAAATAGTTTCAAAATTTAAATTATTGTTACATTATAATAAATAAAATTTTATTACATTATTTAAAATTCTTAAAATTCCGATCATCATCCATGTAATATTATAATTCTAAAAAAATATAATCTATTGTACATTCATGGACCAATTGATCATTAATAATGATATACTGTCCCTAAATAGTAAAATCATTATTATAGTGGTTAGAGTTAATGAAATATTTATGTGCATTACATATTCTTCTCTAAAACATATTTTTCATTAATGACCTAAAAAAATTAGACCCGAGCTTAGATAAACTAAACCCCCAACAAATAACTGATTTTTAGATTACCAGTTCCGAGTAGGGATATCAAACAATTGGGATGAATTAGCCAAATGTATATGTACATACAGACATATCTCCATGCCCATGCAATGATGAATTTTAAAATAGCTGATACCAATGCATGTATACATTGATGATCCCATAATTAATGTATTCCCATAAAGTAATGAAAATGACAAGAGGGATAGAAACAAACCTAAATAAAACTACCAAGAGTCCAATATATTCTATGGGTGAGGAATAAATTCTAATATCACCACCTAGAAGACAAATTTGTATTTCATAATTATACATAGAACCAAAAATTATCTATCCTTAGTGGACACTGTCAAAAGGGCCATCATTTGCATATGATATGATATGTGTGGGAAGAGGCGACGAATGGGTGAGTGTAACAATGCCCTGTAGGACACCATTTATACAATAGAAATGAATTATCAGGAATAGTTCGATCATAACATTGATAGAAACATCAATACATAATGAAGAGAAGAACCAAAATATACTCAGGAAAGACATTTCACCACCATTCAGTTACCTCCAACTGACATCCACATTATTTTTCTTAAAGAAAATATCATTCCATTAAAATACACTCTAGGATACATACCATTATTGGGTACACTCATCAAATATTTCTAGATGAACTGGGCACTGACCAAGAGAGTGAACTAGTCTTATAAGACACTGATATTTTGATATGGTGTAATTCCCAAGACCACTAGGGGACACCATGAACCCAATAAGGATCAACATAATAAAAAAGAGTACCATGTATAATTGATATTGTGAAACCTGTCGTTGTGTCTGGAATGATGGAGGATCAAACCCTTTCTCATGGAGGTCAAACTGATTCCAAAATAAGTAGATAGGGTATAAAAATTATAGAGGATCACACTCTAGTCCCCGGAAGAGACACTGAAAACTCTCTATGAGCCTTATCCTATAGAGGGGATCAAAATTAAGAAATTTGGACAAGATGTCACATTATACCCTTTTTTAATGGAACATGGGAACTAAATCAACCGATATTGGTCTATAATGAAGATCCGAAGGTGTAAAATCACCCTTAAAGGTGTAACGTGACATGTACTGGGGGTACACATCATTTCCATCCAATACCTGGACTACTACTATTGTGAAACCCTACATAAAATATAAATATTCTAATTCACGGAATGTAGTAATAGAAAATGACATGTAGAGGTCCCCTCTCACCTTGCACATTTCATCTTATCATTCTCATGTACTACTTGGAGTTCCCATGTAAAAACCATTGTATAACTGGTTGTGCCTGTGTACACCTGGTTCTCTCTTGGTAATATCCCTTCGCATTCCATTGTTTTCCCTAAGATACAATTATATCCAACAATAATATTTCCCTTCAAATGTGACAGGGTCATCCGAGATGTGATATTTAACTGTCACAGGAAACCATTGTACCACAAACATGGTGTCCCACACAGTGTCCCACACAGTGTGTAACACTAGATTACATGTCGTGTAACCCTAGATTTTCCATATCTATTATGAACCCATAGACACCCTCCTTCTATTCACTAGATAAAATATTGTCTTTAGAATCCACAGATACAAGGTTGGTTAACCTCGTCTTCTTCTTCTCACTAGATTATGATCATCGATCTACTCAAAATATTACCAATATTCATTATCCATTACCTCCAATTTCCAATATTGTGTATCCTTCATGGGAACAGAGCTGTCAGTATAATACATTCCCATTCCACCTTGAATCATCCACTATCCTTATCAGTCATCAAATCAAAACCTCCTTTACAATCTGTTCATGCAATACTGATAAGTTTCACCAAGTAAATTTCACACATGTATCAATTACAATGTTATTTTAAAAAAAAAGGGAAAACAAAAATTCCCGAGGAGAACATTTGAGCAATAGGGTAAAAAAACATAAGCCACAAGGTTTGTGGAACAAACTTCAGCATTTATTCATTCAGGCATGATATGTTGTTATAGAATTAATGAACAAATAGGGATAAAAAAATGTCTAAAATTAAATAAATCCATCATTGAAAATCTATTATTGATTTAAAAATTAGTTACTCTTCATGGAATACATCCATGTTCGATGTAGATAAAATAACATGATATTATTCAAAAATAAAAATCCAACCGATATTCTGGATTGATTGGTGACAAAGAATGATTGAAAATCACTATCTTTGGTGATATAAACACATTATGTTGTGAATAATTTTATTATCTGTGATCCTATAATCATTCACCCTCATAAAATCATCTAATACACTCTTCTCATTTCCCAATATTTTGATGAAAAATTGGTTATAATAGTGTATTAATTAAGGAATGACATTGGTCAAAATGTCTACGAATAGACTAAATTTAGGCAATTATTTTGTTTATTAATTTTTTCATGTGATACATTTTTCTAAAACACATGATGCCGAAAAATTTTATGTTACATCTTCTGTAAAAATATCATTTTGAACTCAAATCTTACTCTATCTTTTTGATTCGGGCAACCAATTGATATTAATAATTTTTTTTGGGGAAATAAATGATCATGATAAAAATAAATTTACTATATTTCAATAATTAATTTTTGGAACAATGTTCCCTATAATCTTATGTCGTCCAAGTGCCTGGCTCTAAATATAATCCATAATGATATCAAAAAAACTATTAAATCAAGGACATTGAAATGTTCCCAGTATAGTTATTTTCATCTTAAAAATATAAAAAGATACTAAAAATATTTTTGTACTGGGAAGGAATCTGGGTATCTGAATCCCACATTATCTCTAGTGGGTTTCTTTTCTTCATCATGAAACACACTATGGGAATCAATCTCCAAAGAAGGTATCTCTTCTACAGATCTTGAATCTCTACTCATTACATAATAAGGGATATTACAGTCTCAATGTCGAAATATTCATAGCTGATAACATGTGGTGGGTCATGTACATTTAACATCAGTTGTGAAACATGGATTATATTGTGTACCCCATACAACTACAATGGTATAACTAAGAGGTAACGACCTTTCCAACTCTACATAGAATCTTGAGAAAGACAGTGAACCTCAATAATGACTTTCTCCTTAAAAAATCTCCAAATTCCACATCGAGGTGAGGAAAATAAAAATACATGGTTTCCTACCTCAAACTCCAAATGGGGTTTTCATTGGTCTTTATAGGAAATATGACGGATCTATGGGGTCCCCATTAACTCCTAGATAATATGCACCTTTTCTATAGTTGGTCTCACCAACTCTAGGACCCTCAGTGCCGACTCTCCTAGATTATCTCCACAACGTGGTGACCTAGGTGGTTTTTATACAAGGTCATGAATGATTACATACTAATGGTAATATGCTATATTTTTTTATGATAACTCTCCCAAGGTAAGATTATCTCACAAACCCTGACAAAATCCCAACATGCCAGACCAAAAATATTCTCCAAAACGTGAATGGTCTACTCTATCTGGCTGTATTTCTAGGGTTGGTACAGAGTTTTAAATCACACATTAGTCCCAATTTCCTTTGGAAATACCTTCCATAACAGATATATGAATTTTAAATCATGGTTATAAAACATTGTCAAAGTATCTCATTGGTTTCGGACTCTCTACTGCATGAAAAATCCTCCCAAGCTCTATACTATGATCTTTAATAGAATAGCTATGATTTGGGATGAAATTGTTAGTTATTCTATGATAAACTAGAAATAATCATGTACCCTTGATGTGCGTGGTATACCCGTCATGAGGATCATGGATATCACATAACACATCAACAATATCACTTCACGGGGTTTTGATAAACCTACTAGAATGGGGGGATCATCCTTTAATTGTTGACAAGTGAGGCATTGAGAGAAACTATGAAACACAAATCATCATACCAAGACACCAAAACTGAATTCAATGTTCCTAGTACATATATTCCATAACTAGATGTATTGAAAAATGGGACTTATGAATCTCCTGCATTACGTATTCCTACAACATAAATGGTACAATCATATGACCTTTTAAAAGGATAGTGTGCACCTTGCAACTTAATATCCATATGGAACACATCCAGTTGATAAATGAGTATTTTAGGTCACATAGATGGTATCACCATGTTGGGCATCCCACACCGCTATAAAATATATGAAAAAAACCATTGAAAAGGGAAGTGATGCATCATCCTTGTCCACTAAGAATTACGATAAGGAGGATAACTCCTCTTATTCTTTGGGTGAAAATAGAGAACATTATCTGTTGATAATATCATATTCCATGACATTATCCTTACCAGAAATATATACAATATCAATGTAATAGTCCTAAATGAACTATTTCTATCAAAAATAAATCTTGTTAAGAGACTTATTAGATATTATATAATGGAGATTATAATGGTTATAGTATAAGATAATCTAAATTCCCATTATGTAGTGTATCTATATCATCATTGTGAAGGTTTCCACTAATAATACAAGACCATGGATCATGTAGTTATACTCACATAGTATCAACTGATGGGACCAATATAACATAAATTCCTACCCCTGAATCAGAAAACAACCGTTGACAATACACGATACAACACAACACATAATGTAGTCAACACCCTAGTTTTTAAATCTCAATATGGAAGTGATCATCCAGCTCAACCCTTTCTCATAAAGTAACTGATGACAAGATTTCATCAACATGATTGGATTCCCCTTTTAGTTCCAAGCTGTGAATGGTGCTACCACTCTAGATCAATCTGGTACAAACCTATATGAGTACCTTTCCAACCAAATATAACTCATCATATTCATTAATATTTTGGATGGATCCTATGATAGATCTTCCAATACCTTTTCTGGGCTCACTATCAAATCCTCCACTAAGATGACTGTCTCAAATATTGGACTTCTCTTATCCAAAACTGACAATAAGGAAGATTCCCATAATACAGGCTCTTGCATAGTGTGTCCTAGATAATCCTCAGACGTATTGTGTGCTCCTCTATGGGTACCTAACAAACTAGGATATTATTGATGAATAACACCACAAACATTACAAAAATGGATGAAATATAACACCCCAAAAATTTAACATAGGAACATTGTATTTGATTGCGTATGACATGAAACACCATGCACATAAGGGAATATAAATCCCCAATTATTTATAATATATTTAGTAGATTATGTAAATTCAATATAATTTATAGATATATATGCACCAGACACTGATTTATCTTGCAAAATATGAAATAATGAGTTTCTTCAATGGCTTGCATTACACGAAAGTCCGAGTAGAAAAACAATATATTATTAAAAATTATTATTTAATATAGTAATATATAATAAATAATTTAAATTAGTAGTTATAAAATGTGTAAAATAACTTATGAAAATATATGGTTTATATAAATATATATGTATTTCATTGTATACAAATTATTTAGTAATGAATATAAAAATTGATTGAATATTAAAGAAACTATTTTTATATTTATGCTCACAATGTTGTTTTACAATTATAAATTAAACTAATTAAAACTATTGAGTGATAATAATGTGATATATATATATATTATAAAATCAAATAACATTTATATTAATCCAATATATTTTATAATCTTAAGATAAGAACAAATCCAATTTTAATCAATAAACACTCTTTTTTTGTACCACCTTTTAATTGAGAAACTATTTTAAAAACCAATTTTGAGAATTCTATTGATTTAATATGTCAAAATAAACTTATTTTTTGAAATATAAACATCAAAATCATGTGATAGTGAATTTTTGTTAATTTTATGTGAGGTTTCATTTTTTAGTGAATGGTTAAAAATAATAATTTTTTATTCAAAATTTCATTTTCGTCTAATTTATTTATAGGGTGTAATTACTTTTTGAATTTATATTAATGTAATATTATTTAAAATATATATTAATTAAACCAATATTTTCTATTTGGATCAATTTCCCTTTGAAATAGAATGTAATAACCTAATAATATTTTAGACAAATTTTCTTTAAAATCCCAAATCGTCATCTCTCCTACGTGCTGTATTTTGTATTTATCTCCACCAATTCTATGTTTAGAATATTGAAAATGTATTCCGTATTTTTAATCATAATAATTTATTATTCCTGATAATGCCAACTTTTTTGGCCAAAAATCAATGTGAAGGTGAATAAAATTAATTACAATGAGTAAGGATAACTTTTGTTTAATAAGGGAATAAACATTAACCTTAATGCCTAAAAAGTCCCATAAACATGTCCAACATTTATTGGATGTCCACATTTTGACCATGTACACTGTTATCACTAATTTGGTCCATTATTTGATTCACATGAAACATTATAAACCTGGGAAGAATTATATTTCCAAAACATTACAAGAGTGACACTCCTCGTCCATCATAAAAGTCCACTAATTCTCCCATTTCCTCACACCACTAATATAAAATAATAACAGAAAATATCTAACCTAATATCATCCCAAAATTTCTTCCCTTGACCAAGAATATTATATTTGAAATGAAACTGTCATGACCCCCTCCCACCAAAGATGCCCCTCCTGAGCTGGCAATGGTGAAAGGGAGATAATGACCCTCGAGTCCCTCCTCCAGTAGGCCCTGGGGTGGCGACTAGCACCTAGGATATGAGTTTTCACAAATATGGGAGGAATTACCCTTTTTATTATTTAGGATCGGGAAATAGGACAAGTCAACCACCAAAAAGGAAAAGAACAAGTGTATATAAATAAACCCAAACCAAATCCCACATGCATGTTTAAAAAAATATTATAACATGGTACAAGTACAAGAAAGATCAAAGTATGATACCAAAATAAAACCAGAGTACATCAACTGCAACAACTCCAACTGTCCGGCTAGTAGGGTCCCGCACGGCCCTGGTAGTCCTCCTAGAAACCTGAAAGTAAACGTAGGGTGAGAATACAAGTATACTCATTAGGGAAACCTAAGTCTATCGTGCACAAGTGGGGATACATCCTAATGTCCCGTGAGAACAACAGAAGAAACCTAGAAAGGAATTCTATCAACCCAACCTCACCAGCCACACTCACCAAAAACACAATCAAAACAGGTAGTAGTATATAAGAAAAAAAATTATTGGGTACCTCGCACCATTTCCCTTTAGTTAGCTGATCTTCCTAACGATGAACATCCTGACGCTACCACACTCTCCCCGCCCGCACACACCTGGGCCTCACAACCACGTATCCCGCACGCACACACCTGGGCCTCACAACCACGTATCCCGCCCGCACACACCTCGGCCTCACAACCACATATCCCACCCGCACACACCTGGGCCTCAGAACCACGTATCCCGCTAGAGCACACCTGGGCCCCACAACCACGTATCCCGCCCACACACACCTGGGCCTCACAACCACGTATCTCGCCCGCACACACATGGGCCTCATCTCGAATGTTCTTGGGAAATAGTAAAACTTTCCCGAAGAGTCTTAGGCTAAAACCACCCCAATCGAAACCAACCCGAAGAGACTTAGGTGTAAGGTCGCCTCAAGCCATCACAACTTAGGGGAGAACGAGTAGGAAGGATCTAGTAACTAAGGGAAAACACCCTCTCTCATGAGATGGGAGTGTTCGGTACTAAGTGCTCAACATAGGTGGGGTGCGATAAAACACAAAAGATAAAGATATATATATATATATATATATATATATATAGCAAACACTCAGAACAACCTATGGCTTCTAAACAGAGAAACTGAGCACGTGCCTTGGCACTGCTACCACGAAGAATGCATAAAACAAACAACCCTACCCCATTTAGGTTTTCATGTTTAAGCAGAATTAGTTTATTTAGTTCCT
This sequence comes from Viscum album, assembly GCA_963277665.1. NCBI lineage: Eukaryota > Viridiplantae > Streptophyta > Magnoliopsida > Santalales > Viscaceae > Viscum > Viscum album. The sequence goes on along the minus strand of OY728152.1, from coordinate 1,723,487,724 downwards.
TAACTACTAGGAAACTATCCATAACCAACGACATCGATCATTTGTAAAACATATCCCTACCATCCACAAAACAAGTTAGGAAAACACAAGAAACACAACCAAGTCCTTCTTATCAACCAACCAACCCATTGATTATTAATCTCGTTCCATTACCATGACCCATAATTCATTAACTCTTCCACTTTTATTTATTATTCAAAACACATAGTTCGTTCACATTAAAACCCAACCCTATAGCCCTACTTCCAACCACCATAACCACAACTCCACCGTACTTCATTATCCCCTTAATACCATTTATCTTAGCCCGGCTGCCCACCTGATCCACAACAACCCACAAAACAAGGTTCGTGCCACATCATCACCCCTTTAACATCATTTACCGCAGTCTTGCTGCCTGTTCTATTTGTAACAACCCAGGATTCACCCCTCCCTTTCAGACACCAGTAACCAATCCAAAACCCACATTTTAATTATTTCATTTTGTTTAACTGGGGTGATCACACAAGGGTTCCAGATTTTAAACAGCCAACTTTACGTGATTAACCAATTTCCACGTTCCACAAAGTTTCCATCCACAAAACGGTCTAGAAAGATAGGGAAACATTTAATTGCGCAAGAAAAGGCCCCCAACGACTGTGATTTTCAGTAGGCATAAGCCTACTCAATTCACAACATAATATCACAGGATAAATAAAGATAAACATAATAACTTCCCCATCCCTGTTTTTTAACAAGTTATTATCTTTATTTAAGGGTTCAAAAGTTTCTCATGAAAACAAGAGGATAACCACCCCACATGATGCATAAATTAGATAGACGAGGGTAATATCCCTACCCCAACAGGTTCTGTTCGCAACTCTCCCATGGATCAACCTTAGAAGACATCCGTCGACGTTCGTCACTTCTGTCGGGTCCTGGAAAAACCTCCTCGGGTGGAATTCGGAAGGGAAAGACCGAACGAGAGACAATATATCCAAGCTCAGAAGTTCCGCATCGTCGTTACATTCCCGTGGCCGCTGACTGATCATAAATCAGAGCTCGGACGAAGAAGTTATGAAAGAAAGAGCCTTCGAGTCTCTTGGGAGAACTCTGATCAGAGGAAAGGGAAGGAGAGGGGTGAGTTGAAAAGGAGGAGGGGACCCCTCCTTTTATAGGTGAGAAAAGAAAAAGCACACAGCGTGTACTTTATGGTACACGGCGTGTACTCGGTTATTTCCCACGGTCTCCACGTGGCTTTCAACATGGATCCGCGACCATTGAATGGTCAACACACGGTTTGAGGGTAACACATATGCGGGGAAGGACTACACGACGTGTAGTTTGGACGCACGACGTGTACTCATTTATTTCACACGGCTCCAACACGGCCCACAGTTGTTGACCGGTAAACACACGATAACACATACTCGGAGAGAGAGACTACACGATGTGTAGTATTGGACACAAGGCGTGTACCCATTTATTTCACATGTCAAGGACACGACCTTCAACACGGGGTATACCCGGAAAGGGGGTACACGACGAGTACTCAAACTACACGGCGTGTAGTTTCAAAATTCTGGAATGTGTGGGAAAAGTCCATTTTACCCTCCAGAACACTTCGTGGGCCTTTTTTTGACAAAGTAATGGGCCGGAGAGGTCCGGCCCATTACATCAGATAACTCTTAATACATTCTCATCCCCGAGAATTCAAAAACCAACCCATAGAAACCCAAAAAGATACCTCTTAGGGTTCTCCTTATAACAGGAACCCAACCAACAACCCTAATCATATGTGTTAGGAATTCCTTCTTCTACTTCGAGATATTATCCGATTTAGGCGGCACTGACTCGCCTCTTTGGGTTTAATCGCATACTCATTAATGCGTCTCAATTAAGGATTGGGTCTTCCCACTTTCATACATTAGGATTTTCCATCTTACACTTCCCCTAACACCGTACAACCCACACATTGCACAAACATGTGGTTTAGGGAAACTTCCTTCTTCTATGTCGAGATATTATCCGCCTTAGGCGTCACTGACTCGACCACATGGGTTCAATCACATCCTCATTAATGCATCTCGATTAAGATTCAGGTTTTTCTTCCATTTCCCGACACATCAGGACATGCTACACACTTCCAGAGAACAAGGAAACAAAAGGTATCACAACCGACATGCCGAGCATTCCATATATCAAAGTTAAAGAGTAAAACATCAACACAAAGCTCATAAGAACAAGGGAAAACACAGGTCAAAACAACTCTGGGTACTGAGTGTGCATCTGGGTATCCCACTCCCAAGTGCTCTCCTCGAGGCTGCCATGCCTCCACAACACACGAACCAACGGAATGGTTTGTCCACGAAGCACCTTCTTTTTACGATCCTCAATTCTGACTGGTCATTCCTCAAAGTTCACGTCATCTCCCATATCTAACTCTCCCCAGTTGATAACATGGGAGTCACCGTGTAAGTACTGGCGAAGCTGGGAGACGTGGAAGACGTCATGTACCTTCTCCAACTGAGGTGGCAGGGCCAACTTATATGCCACCTCGTCGACTCACCTCAGCACCTCAAAAGGTCCGATGAACCTAGGTGAGAGATTTATACCTTTCCCAAACCTCTGCTGCCCCTGTCAAGGGGAAACCTTCAAGAACACATGATCACCCACCTCGAACTCCCAGGGCCTCCTCCGACGATCAGCATAAGACTTCTGTCGGTCTTGAGCCTCTTTCATCCTCTCACGTACAATCTGGAATTTCACTATGGTGCTCTGAAATACCTCTGGCCCAAGAGCACCTGTCTCACCAACCTCTGCCCAGCAAATGGGTGAACGACATGGTCTTCCATAAAAAGCCTCAAATAGTGCCATGCCAATAATAGAGTGGAAGCTGTTGTTGTAGGAAAACTCTACTAAATGCAAGTGTCGTACCCATGATCCTCCGTAATCCAGAACGCATGCTCGCAGCATGTCCTCCAACATTTGGATAGTCCGCTCTGTCTTCCCATCGGTCTTGGGGTGGAAAGCAGTGCTAAGACATAGCTGGGTGCCAAAATCATGCTATAACCCCCTCTAGACTCGTGAGGTAAACCGAGTATCCCGATCTGAGACGATAGTCTTCGGGAATCCATGAAACTGCACAACCTTGTCTACATACCTCTGTGATAAGGTACTCACTAGGCCTGACGCCTTAATTGCTAAGAAGTGAGCTGATTTCATTAGTCGATCCACCACTACCCAAATAGCATCATAACCACCTTGAGCTCTGGGTATTCCTATAACAAAGTCCATTGAGATGTCATGCCACTTCTACTTGGGGACATCTAAAGGATGCAACAAACCACTAGGAACATGGTGTTCAACCTTCACTTGCTGACAGAGTAGGAATTCAGCCACAAACTCCACCACTTCCCGTTTCACCCTGGGCCACCAAAACTGTTCCCTCAGGCCTCGGTACATTTTTGAAACTCCTGGATGTACCGCCAAGGCCGAGATATGGTACTCACGGAGAAATCCCTAACACATTGTCTCCAGGAAAAACAACATTCCATGGAAAAGCATCCAATGTCGGCTGTTTTCTGACCATCCTTCTTGGTAATTCCCCTGATCGACACGATCCCACATCACTTCCGCCTCGGAGACCCCCCACTGAGACACTTCCACCTGCTACAAAAAGGAGGACTGCACCGTCATCTGAAACAAACAGCCCCTAACACCATCAACCCTTGCATCCAAGTGCAAGGAAGCTAACTATCCCATAACCTCCCAAGCATCAGCAGACTCCCGAACCACTTCCTGATGCGACTTCTTGCTCAGGGCATCAGCCACAATGTTTCCATTACCTTCAGTGTAAGAGATCTCAAAGTCATAGTCTTGGAGAAACTCGACCCATCTCCACTGCCGTAAGTTTAGGTCATGCTGGGAGAAGATATAACATAAGATCTTGTGATCTGAGAAGACTACAAAGCGCTCCCCAAAGAGGTAATGTCGCCACAACTTCAGTGCGAACACTACTGCTGCATGCTCAAGGTCATGGGTGGAATAGTTATGCTCGTGAGGGCGTAACTTCCTAGACCCATAACAGATCACTCCCTTCTTCTGCATTATCACGCACCCCAGACCAAGGCCAAAAGCATCACAAAACACCTCATACAACAACCCTTCCTCTGGAAACCTGAGTACGGGAGCACTGACCAACTTCTCCTTCAGGTTGTCGAAATCCTTCTGGATTTTCTGGCTCCATAGGAAGACCGGGTTCTTCCTAGTCAAAGCTGTCAATGGAGCAGCAACTCAAAAGAAGTCCGTAACGAACCTCCGATAGTAACCTGCAAACCCCAGGAAACTACGAACTTCTGCCACGCTCATGGGTATTGCCCTAGAAATAACTGACTCCACCTTCAACGTGTCCACTGACACTCCATTCTGAGACACGACGTGCCCAAGGAAGTGTACTTATTGCATCAAGAACTTACACTTCGACAATTTCCTGTAAAGCTGGTGGCGTCGAAGGACTTCCAAGACTGTCCTGAGATGCTCAATGTGCTCCTCCTCTGATCATGAGTAGATCAGGATGTCATAGATTAACACAATGATGAAACAGTTCAGAAACTCTCGGAAGACAATGTTCATAAGCCCCATGAACACAACTGGTGCATTCGTAACTCCAAACGGAATCACTACAAACTCGAAGTGCCCATACCTGCACCTGAAATCCGTCTTCGAGATGTCCCCATCCTTTACACTCAACTGATGATATCCAGATCGTAGATCAATCATAGAAAACCAACCCTCTCCCCTCAGTTGGTCTAAGAGATCATCTATCCTTGGAAGGGGGTAACAGTTCTTGACCGTTACCTGGTTCAACCTTCGGTAGTCTATGCATAGCCTGAGACTAGCATCTACCTTCTTCATGAACAAAACTGGAGCACCCCATGGAGATATGATGGGTCGAACAAAACCCTTCTCAATCAGATCATCAATCTGAATCCGCAACTCCCGCAACTCCGAAGGTGCCAACCGCTAAGGGGCCATCGAAATCAGACGGGCACCAGGCTGTAAGTCTATCCCGAACTAAACATCACATCATGGGGGGGGGGGGGGGGGTAGAGGTACAACATCCACATGAAAAACATCGAGGAACTCCCCAAAAACCTCCGAGACATCCATCATCTATGTATCAGCTAGAACCACTGATAACCCACCTAACAAGGATAGGGGAGGCTTCACATGCCGGCTTCCCACCTGATGTCTCCTCTCGCCAACAAAAGATATGCACTTCCCATCCACATAGGAGAACACAACTCTTCTCCGGAAGCAATCGATAACAAAAATAACAGAAAACAACCAGTCGATGCCTAGGATGACATCGAATGGCTGCATCTGTAATAGAAGAAGGTCCCCACTAGATTGATGTGGTCCCAACGTCAGCCCACATCTCCGGAAAACACAAGATACACTGGTCTGTCCTCCAACTGGTGTACTCAACACCAATGGTATGGAAAATCTCTCTACGTCTAGTCCCAAAGAATGGGCTAGATCAGGTCTAACAAAGGAGTGTGATGCTTCCAAATCAAAAAAATCATAAACAAGAGTTCTGAACAAACAAATAGTACCTCACACTACCTCTGGTCCTGGTGGAGTTGTCAACTCTACTACAAGAAACTATCCATGCCCAACTCCTCTGCCTCTCTGATGTCGTCCACCTTCCCGACCACACCCTGGTCGAGGTCCCTGAGGAGCACCCTTAGGTCGGCCTCCACCTGAAAAGTCTTCCATCAGAGGAGCATGGTCCTACTGCTGCTGGAAGGGACTCGCCGTAAACTTGTGCTGCTGAGGTGGGTGCTGAACCTGCCCACCTCCACCGTACTGAGCTCGGGTCGGGCACCGACTCTGAATGTGCCCGAAACCTCCACAAGAAAAAAACTTTGGTCCTGGGCTCGTGAAAAAGGAAAGAGGACCCAAAGATCTGAACTAGAACTGCTGGGGCCTTTTCTCCACTGGCCTGAACCTGGAAGGTCCCGTCGCAGGAGACCTGCTGCTGACTACCTTCCCTTTCGACAAGCCCAGATGGATCCCCTATCGGGGTGCACCTCCCAGCGAGTGAATCCTCTCTAAAACCTCTACCTTCTTCTGTACCGCCAAGTACATCGGAAGGGTGAAGGGGGTGACAACATACTAGAGAGAAGGATGAAGCACCTCCTCCAAACGTCTCGCTCGAGACTCCTCATCTGGAAAGAGATCCGGAGAAAATCATAGAAGATCCTTGAACTTGATCCCCAACTCTCGTACTGACATACTCCCCTACTGAAGGGAGGGTAACTCCTGCCGCTTCTCCGCCTTGATCATGGAATAAATGAATTCCTCTCGGAATTCCTTCTCAAAGTCAGCCCATGGAACCTCTACCTCTATCCTCTCTCCGAGGTAGAGCGTCCACCACTGTCGCGCCACACCTCTCAGCTGACTGACTACTAGGGGAACCCAGTACTCCCTCGGAGCACGAATCAAGGTAAAGGCGATCCCTAGTTCCTCAAGCCACCCCTCCATCACCGTATCCGAAGTACTACCATCGTACTTCTTGAGGGTCTGCCGCTGGAAAGAACAAAGAGTCTTCTACCACTAGCTATCTTCCTCCTCTCGGTCAATCCTCAACTGATCGACCGCCTGAATCTATTGGGCCTCGACTGTCTGAGCCACCCAGGGACGACGTCCAAGTGCCATAGCTATATGGTAAAAAAGGATCGCCTAATCCCAAGTAGTAAAGAAAAACTCGAGGTTTTATTTTATCATTTTATTTCAATTTCATTCCCAGAACACCCAAACCAAGTAAAAAAAATCATGATGATGCATGTACCTTCACTAGGGTATCTACCCTGCAATCAATGTAGCCTCACTTGGTCATTCGGTAGGCTCAGAGTCTTTGCATCGGATCACAGGGGTCCCTAAAATCTCGTGTCGTAGCCAGTCTTCCCTGGGCTATGTCACACACCAAGATTAACTAACATTTTCTCCCTACCATCTCATGGAATCCTCACTGTGCCTAACTCCATACTACATCCTATCATTCAACCATCACCTCTGATACCATTCTGTCACGACCCCCTCCCACCAAAGATGCCCCTCCTGAGCTGGAAATGGTGAAATGGAGATAATGACCCCCGAGTCCTGCCTCTAGTAGGCCTAGGGGTGGCGACTAGCACCAAGGGTATGCGTTTTCCCAAATATGGGAGGAATTACCCTTTTTATTATTTAGGATCGGGAAATAGGACAAGCCAACCACCAAAAAGGAAAAGAACAAGTGTATATAAATAAACCCAAACCAATCCAACATGCATGTTTAAACAAATTTTATAACAAGGTACAAGTAAAAGAAAGCTCAAAGTACAATACCAAAAGAAAACAAGAGTACAGAAACTGCAACAACTCCAACTGTCCGACTAGATGGGTCCCGCATGGCCCCAGTAGTCCACCTGGAAACCTGAAAGTAAATGTAGGGTGAGCATACAATTATACTCATTAGGGAAACCTAAATCTTTCGTGCACAAGTGGGGAGACATCCTAATGTCCCGTGAGAACAATATAATAAACCTAGAAAGGAATTCTATCCACCCAACCTCAACAGGCACACTCACCAAAAACAGAATCACAACAGGTAATAGTATATAAGAAAAAAGAGTATTGGGTAACCCGCACCATTTCCCATTAGTTAGCTGCTCTTCCTAACAACGAACGTCCTGACACTACCACACTCTCCCCACCCGCACACACCTGGGCCTCACAACCACGTATCCCGTCCCGCGCACACCTGGGCCTCACAACCATGTATCACGCCCGCACACACCTGGGCCTCATCCTGATGATTCTTGGGAAATAGTAAAACCTTCCCGAAGAGTCTTGGGCTAAAACCACCCCAATCGAAACATACACAAAGAGTCTTAGGTGTAAGGTCACCTCAATCCATCACAGCCTTGGGGAGAAGGAGTAGGAAGGATCTAGTAACTAAGGGAAAACACCCTATCCCATGAGATGGGAGTGTTCGACACTAAGTGCTCAACGTGGGTGGGGTGTGATAAAACACAAAAGATACAGATATATATATACCAAACACTCAACCCAACCTATGGCTTCTAAACAGAGAAACTATGCACATGCCTCGACACTACTAACACGAAGAATGCATACAAAAAACAACCCCAACCGCATTTAGGTTGTCACGTTTCAGCAGAATTAGTTTATTTCGTTCTTTAACTACTGGGAAACTATCCATTACCAACCACATCGATCGTTTGTAAAACATATCCCTGTCATCCACAGAACAAGTTAAGAAAACACAAGCAGCACAACCAAGTCCTTCTTATCAACCAACCAACCCATTGATTATTAATCTCGTTCCAATACCATGACCCACCATTCATTAACTCTTCCACTTTTATTTATTATTCACAACCCATAGTTCATTCACCTAAAAACCCAACCAGTTAGCCCCGCTTCCGACCACCATAACCACAACCACACCGTGCATCATTATCCCTTTAATACCATTTATCATGGCCCCACTTCCCACCCGATCCACAACAACCCACAAAAAAAGGTTCGTGCCACATCATCACCCCTTTAACATCATTTACCGCAGTCCTACAGCATGTTCTATTCGTAACAACCCAAGATTCACCCCTCCCTTTCACACACCAGTAACCAAGCCAAAACCCACATGTTCATTATTCCATTTTGTTTAACCGGGGTGATCATAGAAGGGTTCTAGATTTTAAACAGGCAACTTTACGTGATTATCAAATTTCCACATTCCACAAAGTTTCCATCCACATAACAGTCTATAAAGATAGGGAAACATTTAATTGCGCAAGAAAATGCCCCCAACGACTGTGATTTTCAGTAGGCATAATCCTATTCAATTCACAACATAATATCACATGATAAATGAAGATAAACATAACAACATCCCCATCCTCATTTTTAACCAGTTAATATATTTATTTAATGTTTCAAATGTTTCTCATGAAAACAAGAGGATACCCACCCCGCATGATGCATAAATTAGAGAGACTAAGGTAAGATCCCTACCTCAACAGGTTCCGATCACAACGCTCCCCCAGATCAAACTTAGAAGTTGTCCGTCGGCAACCGTCACTAGGAAATATTTATTATACATGTCCATTTTCCATAAAATAATTTTCAAAGGGATTATTTTTAAAGGAAACATTTACTAAAACATCATTTTTTTGTTTTAGAATATTTATTCTTCTAAACCATTATCATTAATGTCCATGTTTTTAAAATGGTTTTAAGGATTTATTTATATAGACATGACTGTTTTGAAATGATAATTCTTTTAGAAAGTATCAATATTTTATGGGACACTTTGATTAAAAAGTATATTTTAAATGTCCACCTTTATAAATTGTGATAATTTTAAACGATTTCATTAAGTAGTGGTATTTCTCTCAAAGCATTTTAGATATCATTTTCATCTATGTCAACATCCTTTAATGTATTTTAATCTTGTTTGAAGTTGATTTATTATCATACAAATCATCCATATTGTATTGAATGTTTTGTGGTATTTTTGACTATTGATGTGTTTTTTATACCATTCATGGTTTAGGGATAATGTATTGACATTTCATGTGATAGTTTTAATATGAATTTTTATGTTATATTTCATCATTTTCATATAATGAATGTATTGGACTAGTTTGTTCTGGGTTGGGGACTAGTAAATGTAATCCCTCCAGGTAGGGGTATGGTTATAGAAGACCCTTTGAGTTGGAGTCCGGTTAGAGAGGCTCTCCGGGTTTGAGTCCGATTATAGAGGCTCTCTGGGTTGGAGTCTGGTTACAAGGGCTCTCCAGGATGGAGTCTAGTTACAGAGACTCTCTGGGATTGGGTTCAATTATAGTTAGGCCATCGGTCCTAGAACATGGCTTTGACACTGAAATTAATGTCCAGAACTATACATTCCCTCATTATGAAATTTTTTATTACATGTGATTATTCGACTAGTAAAATATCAATGTTCATGTTAATATGGTAATGTTTGATTTATTATCTCTATATTAGGTTCATTTTTATGTTTAAAAGGATATTGTTTTATTACACATCTTGCCATAAATGTTTATAGCTTCTGCTAAAGTATTTACCCTTTCTGAGCATATGAGCTCACTGCTTTCATATTTTTTATTTTCCTAAGATATTAAGAAGTTAGTTATGAGTGACTAGTATGCATAATCTAGGAGGCTTGGATGTTTATAATGAAATAAATTAATGTTGTTTTTATTTTCAAGTTGTAATTTTGAACTTCATGTATGTAATATATCTTCGAAGACTGGTAAACTGACCAGTCCTTCAGGATTTGATTCCTTGTAATCATGCCAATGCTATGTAATAATGCACTCACTCTGGGTAACTAGGGTCGGGGAGTTACACCATATCTGCTTGATGGTCACGAGGAAAGTATTTTTCTATGAAAATCTCTTTAAACTCCATCTATTCCATAAATGATACTTCTTCATCCTCCTTTTTATGTTGAATTAATGACCACCACTGATCTACATCTCCCATGAGGCAATATACAGCCATGGTAACTTTTTCCCTTTCGTTACTCCCTAAAGCCTGAAATGTTTTCTCTATGGAATTTATCCATTGCCCAGCTACAAATGGATCTGTAGAACCATTGAATATTGGTGGTGGTTTCCTCATGATGTGGTCTATCATTTATCATCCACATTGTGGATCAGGGTGATCCATACGGGTATGGTTATTATTCATATCCTGAGTGAGTTGTCCCAGTATGGTGATAAGCTGATCTGCCCCAGTTGCATCACCAGCTCCACTATAATTATCTTGTTTTGGAGGGAAATCTCAACATGTATTAAGTTCATTGATATGGTTTCCATTTATTCAACTAGGTTCTATTTCTAAACAATGGAATACACTAGATTTGTTTATGAATCACAAGACATAATTACAAACTTATAACATACTTAAAAAAAATTGAACAGTTTTGGATATAATCCATAATCATAAAGAAAAATTCACTTTGGAAGTATATAATCATAAATCCATCATCATGGATTGTATAGAAAATGTGAATTGTCTTATGCTTATCCCCTATGAGTTTCGTAACCAATAGTGCATGAAGGCCCGTTATCGTGTTCCAGGATAACCCGGGTCAAACCCAAAACTCCTTGTTGGAGTTTTCACACCTAGGTACATCTGTTCTAGATCTACCTCTACCTTCTCATATCCAGTCAGGGATGTATTTCAAATAAATACAAAAAATATCTACATCATAAAAATTAATGGAATTACTTTTATACTAATCCTCAATTCCTATTTTAGGGTACTGGTCGCTAATCATAGTTTGTCTAAATCTAGTTTCCAATGTTTGTACTAAACATCTTATGATACCAAATGTAACACCCCAACCATAGTTACTGAGAGTTAGTGAATTATTATATAACATTGGAATGGTACAAGGAATCATGTCATAAATGACCGATCAGTTTAGTATTATTGGAAACTGGATACATACATAAGTTCAACATTACAACATGAAAATAAGTACAACAATTATTTATTCCATTAGAAACATCCATGAATCCTAGATTATGCATACAAGTCACTCATTAATAACTTATTCATATCCATGGAAAATGAAACATAAGAAAGGTGTGATCTCAAATACACAATAAGAGTATGAAATACTATGGAAGATAATATAAACATTGGGCATGGTAATCAATTGAAAACACATGCATTTACAAATATTAAACATGAAAATTTTATGGAAGGAATACGAGATGAGAAAATAATGACATAATAAAACATAGTCATGGTTATTCTATGAGATAAATGACCAAATGAACCTTCAATATTATTTTCATAATAAGGAAATGTATAATGTGGGATGTTCTGAAACATTTCTTCAAGACCTCGACCAAGATGTCTAAATATGATTAAAGCCTCGGCCAAAAACATATATCAAAATTGGGAAAAACCATTGAAAATTCCATGTCTAAATGTCTCATGAGACCTATCGGTGCATCAAGGAGATATGGAAGGCTCCACCTGTCACTTAATAAGAAAAATACATTCCTCATATGAAAAGGATGAAACATAAAATAAAGGTCCATATTAAAACTTTTATAGGAAATGTCAATACTTTAACCTTAAATAATGAATGTTTTAAAAATAACACATCCACATTAAAAGATATCACAAAACCGTAAATACAATATGGATTACTTGTATTATTCTATATCAACTTCTAATAAGTGTAAAATTTATAAATGGATGTTGACATAGATGAAATCAAAACTATTTGAGGGAAATAACTCTTTCTATATTGAAATCATTTAATAGTCGCATTTTTATAAAAGAAAACATTTATTTTTAATTTTTTTATATACTTGTAAGGGAAGCTTCAATAATGTTATATTGGTGGAAAATAGCCACACCTGCTGTATATGTTAAAAAAACAATCCTACCATAATTTTGTCGAAAAGGTCATAATGTACCTTGTTTGGAAAACGATGAAGATATTCATTTCAAAACATATAATATTAAGTAAGGGTATAAATGAATTTATCTCATATTCTATTACATAGTAAAAATGTTTTGAAATACATTTTTGAGAAAACACAGATGTGGATGATAAAGAGGTCCCAGGAGATACCTACATATCAACAACCTAAGATAAGTAAATAGATTGTAAAATTAACCATTACCTTGTACTTTGCTGATGGTATATTAACCTCGTGAAAAATAGATAGATCATTTTTATTAAATTATAAATGAACTATGTACATAAATATTATATCATATATGATCCTCTATGATTTCTTTGTTAATAATATTTCAGTAGTGTCATTGTTTCAGGTGTTTAACTGATTTGTTTTCCTTTATATGCTTAGATATGTAAGAAATGTTTGTTATGGATAGGAAGTATTTAATTTATATCCAAAATTTTATTAAGTTATTTAAACATTATTTCTAATCATCCAATGAAAATTATTCCTGAATGGTTATGAGGGAGAATGAATCTTATCCAGTTTGTGGAGATGGTAATCCTTACGTACGAACGAGTGACAATATCATTCAATTGATCCAGAAATCATATATAATTGGATGATATATCATATATAAACAACCATTAACATGTTATATTTATTATTTAAATCAATTGTACATCTTTATTATACCCATCCAAATAATAATGTATTGAATAACAACTACACCATGATGTGGAGACGATAAGCCGTATGTACGCACGTATGGTAACTTTATCATTCCTAAGATGGATAGAATAAGGAATATGGTTGTACCATTTTTATAATATCATCACAGTATGTAGAATATAATTAAATATAACTTTATAATGGAAACAACAAAGAAATATGAAGTGGAAAAAGAAAAGAACGTTAAAGATGTGATGAAATATTTACCTCTTCTTCGGGTTCTTCTTTTTGATTTTGTCCAAAGGGATCCTTAAATTGGAATTATGACCAATGAATGAACTCTAGGATTAAATGAGGATAGTAGAGAGGATATTTGGGTAGGGTTTGGCTGAGCCAAATGGATGTGGAGATGTTATTTTGAATGAAGAGAAATACCCTTTTATAAGAGAGGTGATGGTCACTTTGGGAAAGCATGAAATAATATTTTATTATACAATCATATTCAGTTTATAATAGCTTTAAAATAATTTGTTTCGAGGATAAGGTGGGTATGGGTCTCAAAACTCTCAAACGATAGGTTTTAGACTAGTTTAGGTCACCATTTAATCCTTATCTTTTAGATTTAACTCTTAGTTAAAAAGAGTGGCATTCATCATGTCTCCTTGTATTTTTATATTATATGGTTAATTAACTTACTATAAAAATTCAACACAACCACATGTGGTTCATTATTAATATATCTAATCTTATATAATTTCTTAGGCAAAACCTTATATTTTTATGAATATTATATAATTTAATAAAATATTATTTTTTTAAAAGATCATTTATGTCAATTTTGACACTTTTAGTATTTGATTTTATTCAATCTCATAAAAACATTATCACATTGAATAAAATTTATTTAATAAACCTAAACAGGTCATATTAACCTATAAAATTCTTGGAATTCATTAAAAGGCTTATGATTACATTTATTTTAATATTTATATTATCAATTATTTTAATCATTCATTTATATGGTAAATACTTCATCATCATTGTGACATAAATAAATTTAATTATTTAATGTCTAAGAATTATAAATAAAAATATTTGATGTAGAAAATCTTTGTAGATTTATAATGAATATTAATAGTCGATATTATCATATGTATAAACTTATATTAATAAAGGTTTAGTTATTAAACATTGAACCTAACACTTTTAACTCTTGTTGAAATAAAATAATAATAAGTGTCCTATTCCAATCCGAGTGGACCATAAGGATCATATTTTATTCCTAAGGTTTTTTTCGGAAGAATTACACTTATCCAATAGAATTTGGACATGTGTTGGGGTAATTATAATATCATTTTTAGCTTTAATTACCTTATTTTCTTTTAAACATGGTAAATAAATGTCAAAAGATACAATTCACCAAAAATTATTTTCATCTTATTGAACCACATTTTACTTACTGATTTCAACCATTTATCTTATATTTTTTTAAATTCAACTCACATAAGTGGTAAAATTATGTTTCATGCAAATTTGCAGATTCTCCTAGAAGGTGGGTAAAAGCCAATACAAAGTTCAATAAGATTTTATTGATTTAACCTCACTATAAAATGACTCCACTAAATTACATTGAACTAATATTGGTATTATTTATCTATTTTGACATAAAATTAAATTAAATAATGTACTAGTTATTTTAAAAAAAAGAAGGTTTTAAAAAGTAAAATAGTGTATTTCACTATTCAATAAAAATTGTATGTTTTTACAAATACTCAAAATAATTCAACCTAGGACTATTTTTATATTCTGAATCCGAACATGAAGTCCATTTTGAAAAATGAAAATTAATAAATTTAGAAAAGTGAGCATTACTATTCATAACGACTGGTTTGATAGGATGTGGTGTGTTAGAACTCTATATTGCGTAGAGAACAAGATATTTCATTATTCAAAGGGAAACATTCCATGGATTCTTGGGGTGTTACAGACATGCCTCCATGGCCTATTGTATGCTCATCCTTGACAACCATCTAACTAAACCTAGTGTGGACTACATGTGGGTGTTTATGGTAATACATCAAACTTATGATGACCACATGCTTCTCTACAATCCCCTGACCACGCAACTACTATATATATCATTTCCTCAGAATCCCACTGACCATCTCCCGTTCGATTATATGATGAGTCAGATAATCACATGATAGATTTAATCAATGGTCATAATAGAAAAATCTCTTATCCCTCCTCTGATTTGATCTATCATGAGATCCATGCACCACTAAAACTATGAAATGGGATTTCCTTATAAATATTTTGACATTCTTGGGCCCCTATGACAAAAATTTTCAACTCTCTACTGAGGTCAATGCATATAGCATACCAAAACAATCACCCATTTTCAACACATGCTCTTGTATGCATTTATCCTTGCCCATGGCCCTTTAAAAACAAAAACATTTGTTTGAATTCATAGAAACATCCCTAAATATCTTATATCCCAATATTATACATTAAAAAATTTCTATTCCCTAATGAAACAATTACACACAATATCAATGGTTCAATGTAATATATTAGAAAATCTCACTGAGTAATTTTCCACGTTCTTCTCTTATGAATCATTTATAAAAAATCATAGAAGCGTACTGATCACAACATGGATAGATAAATATTATTTTTGAATATATACTTGAATTATTACAAGAAGAGATATGTCTCATCATGTGAATATCACAAAATAATACACCATCACTCAGAAGTGACACGAATAAGACTCACTCTATGGATATACATTTATCTGTATGCATCCATTTACGGAAGAAAACTTAAGTATTTTCCTCTGGCCAATACCCATACATCTGTGTGTCTACATCACCTCATATAATGGAAGACACTGTATCTGGTACTCATGTATCACATTTATAGTGAATGCATCCTCCAATGACACTACTAGTGATAGATGCAACTCAATCAGGGGTGGAATATTTTGTAATTTAACTAGAGGTTTTGTTTTGATAAATTCCCCAATATTGAATCCTCTCCACTCGATGGATAATATTAACGATCATGCAATTGAATCATGTTTCGATTCCTTTATGAAAATAGTATTTAAGAAAAATGATATACCACAGAAATGTGTGTATCTCAGGATCATGAATAACATGTAAATGGAAACGAAATCCCTTTCTTATATGACATGTGTATAAAAGTTTTACCTAAATCCAATGTCTACGTATACTGAGTTGAATGGTCGGTGATCATATTCATGGTTTAAGGATATTTCTTTCTCCATAAAAACACTTATGTCTATGGAATAGATGCCAAACAAAAAACACTTAACCATATTTCCCAAAACCAGACTCATACACTCTGTTCCAATGGTTGAATCGGTTACCTGGAGACCACACTATCTTGACCCAACTAAATGGGGGCCGAATCATGAATACCTCATGCCTACCTAAAATATTCTAGGGGATGGTGGCAGGTTTCAAGTAGGCATATCTCACACATGTGAGGTATTATCCTAATATACCTACACACACTCACACATCTAAAATATCATACAATTATGAAATGTAAAAAAACTAATTGAAATGCATATAACATCTTGGTACACATTTTTAGAGTATGGAAGGAAATTATTGAATTTTATGAGAGGGAAAAAATCCCAAACATGTACTAGAAAAAGTTTAACCTACACAGTGAAAAGGGACTATGATAAAATTTAACAACCTTGAAAAAAAATCAGTCTATAAACCATAAGACAGTATCTTCTAACTCTCTATCCTCCCTGGACATCATCTAAAGGGATTTCATCTTTAGATGAAACAACTTGTGAAATCAGAACCCATTCAAGGGAGAGTATAACAATACCATGAAGGAAAACATGAATCCAATAAAAAAAATTACCTAGAAGAATCCACTAATAAATATTATATAAATATAAGTACATATGAACACGATGACCTCAGATATAGTTAAAAAGGACACAAAACCACCAGGCATTCATAACTAACTACCAGGCACATGATTCTTCTCAAAGAAATTATCATTCAGGGAGAATATACTCAAAAAGACATTCCATCATCAGAGACACTCATCAATGAGTTAATGCTCATATTTTCCCTACCGCTGATGACTCACTATTATTAGAATACCATTATACTATGAATGTGGTTCACACCCAAGATAGTTGGGGACACCGCGATCACAATCATTAATAACCAACTACTTAAGGGATCTAATGTCAATGATTCCACTAAACCTACTGATATGGATAAGTATATGGTGGATAAACACCATGCTCATAAAGGCCACACTGAATCAAAAAACCCACCAATGGAATAAAAATAATAGAGGATCAATCTTGAGTTTCATGGAATGACACCAAGATATATATATATATATATATATATATATATATTAGACTCATTGTCGAGAGGAAATAAAAATCCAAATATGTGTATGTACTTCAATAATGTACCCAACGGGAAATGATCAGGGAAACAAAAACAATCGATAGTAGTCCCTACATATGAAATTTAGGGATACACACAAGTTTAGAGTTGGTACACGACACAAATTAGGGGTACAAAGTATGTCCATCCAACTACAGTTGGATCATATGTCTCTACCAAACATGGTATGTAAATATCTTAATACACTAAATATTGTAATATTAAATGTTATGTAGAAATAACATGAAAGATTTATTATATCAAATTCCTATGCCTATGTACCGCTTATTGTGCTAGTGTACCAACCCCAGTACACTTGGCCATGCATGTATGCACCGGTCTATGTCCTTGTAGTTTACCTTCCCATGCCTGTGTATCCTCTAAGTGACACGTCAAGCCATTGAGAATGTTTTATATGGTGTTAAATATTTACCTATCAATGAAATCCCTATGACCAAATCAAGGAAGTCCCACATTGTGTGTAACTCTGGAGTACAATTCATGCTATTTGAAAACTTCTAGATCTACCGGGGTCCCTTCTCCGTCATCCTGTGCATTTCAGGATCGACTGATCTCACTAAAATCTATCTATCAAAGGTTTCATGAACACATCATCACATGTACACTAGATTCTAATTTGTGAAATTATCATAAAACAGTCTTTTAATACAATCTACCACCACCATGAGCTGCAACCATGTATCATAACAAGAACAAAACTCTCTGTCTGATTTGGCCTTGTTCCTCATAGAATCATGCATCATCATGGCCTATCCTCAAATATGAAACCATCATAAATTTTTTTACCCATGATATTGATATGTTTCACCCAATAAAGGTCATATAATCATCGAATATAGGGTACTTGTCGAACCATAGGACAATGGAAATACCTGTGATGAATGCATGCAGAAACAAGGAAAAAACATAAGCCACTTGATCTAGGGAATGATCCCCAACCATTTGTAATTAAGGATTTATATTTTTATATATAATTTATGAAAATTTAGGGATATATAGACAATGAAAAATAAAATTAATCCATCGATATAAATCAATCATTGATGTGAGAATCAGTTCTTGTTCATATAATTGATCCCGGTTCAGCCAGGATTGGAGAAAAGAATTGAACAAAAATCTACTTCCTACATGAGTATTGATATATCACTAATTATGAATCATCACAAATCAGTTTAATTGGTGAGATCCATTTGTTATTTTTCACACCAATTGAAGATTGACGACCTGTTCATTGTTCTCCCATTGAAGCTTCTCTAATTATCTCCTCTCAATTATTATATTATGTTGTTATCACTTTAATTGGTTTATAATATCTTCTATAAATAGGAATAATTTATGTATTAGCTTAAATAAAATAAATAAATAATTTTTTCTATTCATTTTGATAATTCGGGATCCCAAATAATTTTTTTTCGTAAATTCTCTAGGACAGAAATGATTATGTCATGCATAGGGTAAAACTCTCATTCTGAACTCAATGGTGAACTTAGATATATGATCTACCCCCTATTCATCAGTTATGACATTTTATCTTAAAATTTATTTTCACATGATTTTAGTATATTTAATATATTTATAAAATTAATAAGAGGCACACCAGCTCTAATAAAATCATGTTGTCTCAACAGCTAGCTCTGAAAACCATCAATTTAATATCAACAAACAAGACATGGAAAATAGAATTGTTAAAAAATTTCCAACAGAAATGGTTTTTTATACTAAAATTTTTATATAATTTTTATAATAGTTTTGTAAAAATTTTCATGTAATCCCCAATTTAGTTTATTCTTAATGGATAAATTTCATAGTTTTGAAAATTGGTTACTGCTTTGAAAATATAGAATCTCTAATTAATAAAACATAGATGTTAGTGAATAACATTATAAAAATGAATTTTTTTATGGGGATGAGGTGAATGATGAACACATATACCCTTATACTCATTATTATTCAATTTTATGACACTTGAGGAAAGGTATTTCTCAAAATATTGAATAATTTTGATTATTTACAAGAATACCAAACCTCCCAAACTATAAAATGGAACCCATTATCCCCCAACCATCATACATTAAAACCACATTGGATTGGATAATCACTACTCAAATAACATCCCAAAATTAATTCCCTCATTATGGAGGGAATATTTTGTGCAGAAGTCCATTCTATTAATTATTTTGTGCAATCCTCTAGAGGACACCATAATGATATGAAATGTTCTTCAATAGGAATCTTCATTTTATTTTCTTCTATAACTCCTTCAATATGTATTATTGAAGTATTATATAATAACCCTTATATCATCCATACAATTACATTTTTTCATGTTAATGGTATTACCAACAAACAT
The DNA here is from genome assembly GCA_963277665.1 of Viscum album. NCBI lineage: Eukaryota > Viridiplantae > Streptophyta > Magnoliopsida > Santalales > Viscaceae > Viscum > Viscum album. Next base: position 1,723,467,715 of record OY728152.1, on the reverse strand, counting down.
AAAAACTTCAATGAATTGGGTTATCAAATGTTTGTTTATGTGTACGATGGATTACATCATTACAAAATAGTATCGTTTTCTTTTCCATTAATATATATAATGGTTGGTAATAATGATGTATTTAAAGATTTTATAAGGTATATATATTATTTTTAAAATTTGTAAACATTTAATGCCATTATATCATATATTAACTCATTACCTTCCATTCCATATGAGATATGATAAATCACTAAGGCGTATGACAAACTACTACCTCAAAAAGATTTGTGATACTTCATTATATAACGATCCAAATGGAATATGATGAAGATTTATTTTTGTATTATTTTTATTTCTGCGAAATAATTTTGATATTAAGGAAATATTCAAAATTCATGAATTCTAATACATCAATATATTTTTTACATTTAAAGATGATATCACCCTTCATATACTTATGGACTACTGCCTTCTAGAAAGAGATGTGATTCTATTTTCATTCACACACAACATGAATGATATATATAAATATAATAAAAAATTTAATATCATATACTGGTATTATAATAATTAAATAAGGATAAAATATTACAAAAACATTTTCCATATTGATCATTGATAAATGTAAAATGATACTAATGTGTACATACAAACCATCATCTCCATGATCATATGTTACTTATTTTTTCCTAAAAATCATTAATGATGGGATTAAAAAGTTTAATAGATATAAAACTATGAAAATAATATACTTTTTACTATTCTAGAGACGATGTTACTATATAATATTTTCTATAAACTAATATTTTCTTACAAAAACAAATGTAAAAACAAGGAATATAATACACAAAAAGATGAAAATAATGATAGATTATTAATGAAGGTTTGATGTGTTTTAATAAAAGGATAATATATTATCTCATAAAATATTAATATGGTTCCTTTTTTTAAATAATATTCACAAATCAATAATAAAATATGTAAACTGATGTTCAACCAAATTGAAGTGTAACATAAGGTATTTCATCTCAATTTACATTCACATGATAATTCCATGTTTCTATTAAAAAAATCAATTTTATGAAGTTCATATAAATCTCCTTTTACAACAAATATCATGATTCACACATAATTAATGGTATTTTATTTTTCAAGAGAAATGACCCCATCTAAGAGGATTAAAATAGATAATTACCTATTGGTAGCTATTCATAAACAATCCCAGTTCCTTTGGTGATAGTAAACATTCATTTTAAATAATCACTTATTTGTAATCATTTTTCATTGGAAATAGTATTCGTAGTAAATTTATTTATTATTGTATGTTTTATATTATTATATTCTAAATAATATGAAATTATTTACATATGATCTTTACATTGAATGTTTTATGATTTATTTGGGAAAAATTGAAAAATTAGTATTATTCACTAAATATAAATTATTGATAAGTAAAATTTTTTATGAATTAAAGTAATATACGAGGAAATAATTACACATTAACTAAATGGTAATTGTATCAGTTAATATAAGCACATATATACAATGATAGACTCTTAAGATTAATTAGTTTGGAAAATCATATATGTTTCTACCCACATAAATTAGCAATATTGAGGATAGATCCTCTCAGTAACTATCATCAGGATATAACATAACAGTCCATATGGCCAACATTATAAAGGTAATCATTATTGATATTATAGGAGACTATTTTATTTTTATATAAAAAATTTCATGAATAATCTTCATATTTTCATTTATATGTAATTATTTGATAATTTTGTATTACTACCATATCTTGATCATGTTATTGATTAATTGACATGTGTTTCCATCAATTACATTTCCATGATGAAAATTATTTATTTATTCATGATATCACCTTCTACACATAAATTATACTACACATTTTATCTCACCCTTATTTAGTTTTCTTTTCCCTATCATATGAATAATATTTTTTAATGAGTTTCATGGATGTTGAGACTTTACTGTAGTTATGCATTATTTTTATTTTCTATTGTAAAATGGGTATCATGTATAAAATCTGATTTTCTAGAAGACATTAACTTGTTCTGTAATATATTTTTGAATAATATATATTTTCCATTTAATAAACTTTTACACTGCCAATAGGCTATTCCAGACAAGATCATTACAATTGGTATTGGGAAATGATTAGTAGAATCCTTGGGAACTAGATTTATGATATAATAGATTTCAAAATACAACATTATGATAAATATTTATGATATGTATTAAATATCATTATAATTCTTTTTGTGGATGATATTATGTTGGTATTAATTGAAATAAATATTTTTCTATATAATCAATTTGACTTGGTTATCCCACATAGGAACCTATGGGTAATAACTATGAAAAAAGAACATTGGGATTGATTCAATCATTACCTGGTACTTGATCACAGGTTTTTCTATGATCATGGTTTGACAGTACTGGGTATATGCATAGGATTATTCACATTTTCACTAAATATAAAGTTAATGAATTTTAATTTAATGTCACCCAAAATGAAACTGTGTTAATGATTTTGTTTTTAGCTATAATAATTTTTTGATTTTATGTTTATTATTAATAAATATTTAGTATTATTAAAATTTAATAATTTTATGTGCGTGTCTAGAATATTCCATTATTTAGAAATGGTACCTTGAATAAGGTATGTAAACGACATCAACTCATGTTATCCAAAGTGTATGAAATATTGTTTCCATGACGGGGTTAACAAAATGAATCAATTGGATGAAGTCTCCTAAATATTTTCATTACATGTGGATGTAGTGATATTTTATAATGTGTTATATAAATAATTATCTATGTATTATTTCATTAGATTGAGGAAAAATCACAAGAGTAATGATGGAAGAAATTAAAATCTAATAACAAAGAGAATAAATTATTTTCCAATTTGTTATAATTTTGGAATGAAACATCTATGTACATTCATAAAATGAATGATAGTTTTCCAAAATAGTAGAGATAAAGGACACCTTTTTTTGTAATTAATGTGAAATAAAAAATATTATAATGTATAATAATAAAAATTCAATGATATGGTACCCTAATATATCAATATCTCAAGAATCAAAGGAATTTTCCTTCAAAGAGTATAATGGTTCATTATCTGTCTAATGCTATTTACAATGTTGAAGATGAATGATTAATATGATTATTGGGTTAATGAAATATGTAATTAGATTATTTTATCTGTCACTAATTGTTTATTATAATTATGAAATTTATAAGTATTGAAATTTTCCACTTTTTCATCAAGGGTTTGAAAGTGTAAGATAAATTATTTCGCTGGTAGTGAAAAATTATTCAATGGAAAGATAGATATAGCAGAAAAAACATGATTTAGGAACATCAATATGTTCTTGATGTCGATGAAATAATTTTGGGAAAAATAAATGATTGATTTCGAAATAGTAAATTTTATATCACTAACAACTGTTGAACTAATTAATCATTTTTTGGAGAATGTGTATTATGATATCATTGATTGAGTTTACATTATTTTTGTATTTAATGAATATATAAAATAATATATCTTTAATTTATGTATTATGAAAGGGTGCATGTTTTTGATATATTTTTATATTAATTCTCAATATTTAGATGTTTTAAAATAATAAATGATGAAGGTATTCCCATGATGGTATGCGATGATTATGAAATACATCATGTGGTTTGTGGAATTGATCATAAGTTCATTTTTATAATTCAATGATCTTATTTCTAAATATTTGGTTCATAATCTACAGGAAGGTCATAATGATTAACATTTATGAAGGATTCTAATTTAATATTGTAATGTGATTTTAATTATCAACATATTACTTCACTATATGATGAATTATGCATATTGGAAAACCTGTGAAAACTGTTCTGTTTCAATGAAAAATGGATATCATAGTAATTACTTATCAATATTTTATGTATCTTGTAATATATTATAGAATTTGATAAAAAAATAATCTTCATTTCATAGAGTAATATTTAATGTAAGAATTTATAAAATCACAAAAAAAAGGATGATACATTTCAGTTACAAAGGAATAAAAACAAGTATTTATGTCCTCTGTTGAATGTTTATCACCATTTGGGAAAGGGATATCAAAATAAAATGTTATCTTATTATCATTATTTTATATTATATTAGTATCCTTTTTCTAGATATGGGATTATGGATTTATGTTCATTAAAATTCTCATAAAAAAGTTCAATATTTTTCTCCCTCTGTATTCGGTTGTTGTCTTTCTCTTCTATGTCCATATTTTGGTTTCTCACCTATGTTCTCCAAAATAGATACCAAGTTATGTTATTATTCATGATGAAATTTTTTACATACCAATATCTATTATTAATATGATATTTTATTAACCCTTTTATGATGTCAGTTTTTCTGAAATTATTTTTTGATATCAATCACTTGATTACAGAGATCAAATTTAAATTGTGAGGAAAACTGTTGTTAATGTTTTGGAGTATGTAACACCCTTAAATTCAAAATCATTAAAATATTATTCAATTGTGTATATGAAAGGAAACACTAAATTTTTAAGGGAATATATTATTATGATACATTATGATATAGTTTTTTTATAAATAAATTCAATCTCTTTAATATCATTCATTACACACAGCTGGGATATTAACATGTGTTACATGTATGACAACATTGTATTAAAAAACAATTTACGCTTAATAATATTATTTAATATAATAGTTATTACCTACAAATTTGATTGGAATGTATGAATATTATTAATTAAATTTAAAAAATTAATGTAATAATCATTTTCATTAATTATATATATATTAGAAGTAAAATAATTATCATTGAAAATAAAACAAATGTTATTAGAAAAGAGTCTTTTTCTGAAAGTTGGTATAATCATGAATGGAAAATGAAACTAATTTTTACCAAATATATAAAATTTATATGACAAAATAAATTTTATTTTTCAATTTGGTGTACCATAATTAACTTATGGTAATGTTTTGTGATTTTTCAGAGATATTACATTTTTTGAATAGTTAAAAATATACTTGATTTTAACTTAAAATTTTCATTCCATATAAATAATATGTAATGTCAAATTAAATATTGAATTTTTTTAACGTAATTATAGTTTAATTTTATAAACATTAGTCCAATTTAATTCATTATAATCATTCAAATATATAATTTTCGTATTAAAACATTGTATTCTTGTGAACATTTTCACTTCAGAACCCATATATCTCGTCAGTTCTGTGGTACAAATTCTAAATTATAGTTTGAACCATAAATAATTTTAATTTCTTAAAAATCATTAAAAAATTCTAAATAGAGTAATTTAAATTATCTATTTAGGTAGACATAATTTCGAATATTAATTGTTAGTTGAAATCGTTAATGTTATTTAACATGATTAAGGTAAAAACTAGTTTACCTTATGGCTGTACAAACGATTTAATGTCTAAAATGACCTACCAACTTTTCCAAACCCAATTTATAGAAATATTTAGACCCATAAGACCAAAGGCTCAATTTTTATTTTTTTTGGGATACTATTCCATTGAAGTGAACAAAAAAATATTCTATGTAAGGAAAAATGTAAAAAATAAATCTTAATTGCCTTTAATATGTAAATAAATATAGGATATGAAAAAAATCATTTTATTCATTTATAAATTTTTTTAATTGTTAAATGAGTTTTTTAAATGATAATTTCTTCCAATTTTATTCATATTAAATAGTTTCTTTGACATCTTATGAAACAACATCACATGAATTATTTAGTCAATATACTACAAATATTAATGATACAAAATAATTAAATGTAAACTATGAAAAGGACTATTCCAATAAATTAGTTTTTTAGATTAATATATCATATTTAAAAAAAATTAAATTACATTATTCATACAAAATAAATTTATTAATAGTTTTTAAAATTCAACTTAAATAATTAATATCAAAATTGTCATTAATTATTTTTAAAAAAATTGGTATTTTATTAATTAATATAAATTACTAAAAACATGTCATCTAGAAAGATAATTTTAAATGGTTAAAAATATAATATATTTTCAATAAATGGACGAGTTTATATTTTATACTGTACATATTGATCCATATATAGAAAAAACATTTTTATCTTTTTTAGGGTTAAATGAGAGTTTTTTTTCGCATTACACGTGTTTCTATTTAAATTAATTTCAAAAAAGGGGTTTCAATTTAATAAATTAAATAACATATATAGATTATGTTGGCATAAATGGTCTAATAATTTTTACTTTAATTTATTATTAATGGATATATTGACAAGGATTAAAAATTAGTTACAATTTTGAAACCCCAACATTGTATAATTGGGAAACATAGATTTAAGTATGAAAATTATAAAAATTTAATTGTTTTTTGTTTGAGGTGTTCCATGACCACATAATCCCTCAACTAAATTATTATTTACATTTTCGAGCCACATGATTTATGGGGGAGCTTACAATAGAGAATAATTTTGGGTATTTATAAGAATTCCTCTCCCTATCAACTATAAAAGGGAACTCACTCTCCCCCATTCATCACACATTAAAAACACATTGGTTCACCCAATACCTATCCATATCACTAATGAAATTACACCCCCAAATAATTGAGGCCTTTTTTTCATATATCTATATTTTTATGTATTTAGTGAAATCATCTAGTAGAAACACATTGGATAGTCAATGTTCTTCAATAAGAATATTAATTTCATAACATTATACACCTCCTTCAGTTAATATTATACCATTCTTACATAATAACCTCATTATAATCCTTATAATATTATTTTTAAATGTTGTGGTTAAAACATTCATCATTACACACTTCCAGAAAAATGTGTTACGATATCAAAATTTGCATGTATGGCGAACTAACTGCCTGCAAACCGATGCCTTTCATTCTTTCCATTACCACCATTTATGGTTGAGAATAGTGATTGATATTTAATTATATATGATAGATATGATATTTAAAATATAATAATACCTATTTATTCATTATATCATATATAACTTCAAATTATCATCTTCGTAAGAGATTTTATAATTTCTCATGTGTGTACGACATACTACAACAACACAAAGTGATGTGATGCATCATTCACTAAAAATTTATTGGGAATGTGATAATGATAATTCATGTTATTATATGTTATATAAATGAAATTATTATAATATACATTAAATATTCATTATTCATAAATTATAATATATAACATTATTTTTAAAACATAAATATTAGAACATTGTTCATGTGCGTGTGGTCAACAGTAACCACGAAGTGACATGAATCTCTTTTCCACACCCAAACACATGAATGATATATATAAGTATAATTAAGGTTATAATATGGTATATATAATATTATTAATGATCTAGAATTTTAATATAATACTTACACCATTTCCATAGTGATCATTGAAAAATGGAAAATATTACTCATGCGCACATACGACCTACCGCCTCCGTGGTAGAAACATACTATGTTTTTCATAACAATCATTCATGATGGGTTTAAAATTTCTAATTTAACAATAAAATTATAATAAAGAGATTATTATAATTAATAATATTATATAAATCTATAGTATTCCCATGAAATGGACCATTCATTTGGAAACATGAATTAAAATAAGTGAATTAACTCCTAAAACGATGAAAATAATGAATTGTTATTAACGAATGGATGATATGATGTTATAATAGCATTATATATTATATCATAAATATTTTTTATTGTATTTATATGATAATTATTTTAAACCATTATAAAAGATTTCAAATCTGGTTTAACATAAAAGAAACTTGAGGTAAGGGATTTCATCTCAATTTACATTTCATTGAGACTTATTTATTTTATGAAACATTTAAATTTTATATGGTTTTTATACTACATATTTTCCATATAGTTTCAGGATTCATTCATAAATCATGTTGTTTTACATTTCACATTGAATTATCTCATCCAATGTGATTTGAAGAAAAGATTTCCCAGTGGTAAAAGTTATCATACAATATCTCTTCATTTTCTTATCTTTTACTTTTTCTTGAGACTATCACATTCTTGTTAAAAAAATCATAATATATATATATATATCATGAAAATAAATATTATTTTATGATATATATGATTATTGGAAAAAACTTATACCATTTCTATATATCTTATATACTTTGAATGTTATATGATTTAATTAAGAAATGTTGATATCTTTGTATCCTTTAATGAATAAATTTATTTTAATGGAAAATTGTTTATGAATGTAATAAAATATATGATGAATAAACTATGCATATAATACATGGCTTTAGGATAGTTTAATTTAATATAATCAATTTATCTTGAGTCCGATGAGATGAATCAATTATCCGTATACGATGAGTTTCTAACTGGAGACAAAAACAAAAGTGAGGATATACTTTTGATGTAACTTTCTTGAAGATAGAAATTGAATTTAAAAATGTAAAACATTTTTAATTTCATTTATGTTGATATTCCATTTTATAATTCTATTATTTTTAATATCTATGGTGATATTTTAAAGTCATTTTTTTATTTATATGGGATTATATGATCATATTTTATTCATGAAATATTATACTATTGTTATTGGTTCATTGGTATGTTCTTTAGTCATTTAAAATTCCATAATTTGTATTTGTTATTAATTAATGATACATTCTACTATACATAACCCTTATTGATGATTTTAACATAAATTTAATTTAATTACTCTCCTTAGGATATGATGATAAATTCATAATGTGAGTTTAAAAAAAGATGAGTTTTTTAATTTTTCCATTCTTTATTTTCATTTCCCAATGTAAAATGTTTATCATGTATATAATCAGGTCATCGAAAATTTAAAACCTAGTTGGTCGGTTTGTATTTGAATCATGTAAATATTATTATATAAAAAATTATGGAATCTACTCTGGGAAACTAGGATCATGGTCATTAAAAAATGAACATCAATTTATGTGGACATAGTGCAACCAAACGATTTTATAGAAAAAATATAGTTTTTTTTGGATTAATATTTTACTTTCATTAAAATGATTTTAATTTATATTTCTAATAACTTATTATCCAATGAATTTATTTGTCCATTTTTAATCCTTATAGTATATATAATTATTTATTCCTATTTATAAACTCTAATGTAACTACATGTTTATTACTATCACATAATAATTATATTTTAATAGAGTATTTGTGTTCATCTAAACTTCCTGATTAATTTATTCAAATCTATCAAATAGAATAATTTATTAAAAAATATTTCATAATGTATCATGGTGTAAAATTCAAATCCCCTAGAAACAATTACAGGCTCAATACATTCAAAATTCCACCACATAAACTATAATGGTATGCTATTTATCAAAATCTATTTAGGTTCCCACATTCCATGTTATGTCTTATGATTTTTCCAAATTAGCTATTCTAACTGAGTAATATGATTCTTCAACACATGTTATCAAGTTTCTATGATCATGATATTCTATTAATAATAGTATAGACCATGATGCTAATTTTTATCTTCAGAGGTGAGAACATAAGTTTTATCCAACTTGTACTTCTTTATCAAAGTTATATGAAACACATCATTTACATTAGAGAATCATAGTGACATTGATTATCTCCAATCCAAGACTCCAATTCATTCTATAATTTTAAAAAAAAATTATATACCCAGTGATGGTTCTTCACTTATTGCACATCCTTATAAATCACTTCATAGAAATATATTCTAGAAAACATGATCTCTAAATTGAAATTTGAAATCATTCCACTAGTTATCGTCATATATTTTTTCCGGTATTGATTTAAAATAATATGATAATTCATAGTCTACATTATCAATTATATCTTCAATAGTGTTTTATCTAACATGATCACTCTAAGCATCTTTATCCAACCATGTTTTATTTTGACATCTCTTTCAAAATAATACCTCATATTGACCAATCTAAATACTTTAACGGAAGCTATTTTCGTAAGAGAATTATACAACCAGTAAATATTGACCCACATTACTTTAAATTCAAGAAGTAATGGCCTCAAAATTTCCTATAATATTGGGTTAGTCCTTTCATACATCCCATATATGTGAGGATGATAATATGTTATCAATCGAAGCTTGGTAACAAGATACTTTGTATGTTTTTAACAACATTTTTATATAAATTGTGGATCATTATCCAATAAATATGAAAGTGTCTCAAAATAATGTCTTGAAACATTATTAATAGATTTTGGTGTAGGTCGCTCAAGAGGGAAGTTATATTTATAGTGAAGAAATGTGCAGATTTGGTTTAAAGATCTGTAATTACCAATATTGAATCATTCATTCAAATATTAATGGGTAATACAATGAAATATAACATAGTAATATTATACTATTTCCCTATATAAATAGTATGAGGTTACAATAATCAACTATTGTGCTGGCTCTTGTCCTTCATTTATAGACAAAAAGACTTCATTGAACATAATTTTCAAATTCATGATTCATGGAATCCAAATAATAATGTACCATAAAATTTCTATAAGTTATAGTAGTACCATGGTGTATAGAGTAATTCTATCTATGGGAATCATCAAATAATTAACTTTTCATCTCCAGTATAGATGAAACAGATAGTCTATTTCGAAATATCTGAATTTTTTTTAAGAAAATATGTCTACCCATATTCCATCAATCATGAAATTAATTTTCTTTAGAAACATCTCATAATCAGGTTCATTAGATTTCATTTTTCCTAATAAATATGGATATCCAATCATTTCATAGTGTAATGGTGTCTCATCATCTATAATTATTCCAATATCCATATTTACTAGATCCTTGAATATGGGATACTTATCTATTATAATTTTGGCCACAACTCCATGATCTTTTCATCCCAATTCATCTAGTTCATTATTTTCATTACCTATGTCATAGTGTATTGATAAATCATAATATCTAGGTAGCTCAAGAACGAAAAATTCTTCATGATGAATTTTTTATATCAGAATATCTAATTTAAACTATTTTGATCTATGTATATATCACATATTTGAACATAGACATAATGTCACCATATCATCAAGGAAAAGATTATACTTATCAAATAAAGATCATGGGTTGGATTGTTTTGTTTTTAAATATATAACATCCTTAATGAACATGAAATAATAATATAATTATACATAATGAAACAAAAAAATAAAAAACCTCTATGCATCCATCTATATTATAAATATATATCATTTCCTAATGAAATTGTCAAATTCGAAGAACAAACAAATCTCCTCAATTATTCAAAAAAGGATTCACATTCATTGGTCTGTATAATTTTAATACAATTACATGTAATCATGGTTAATGTTCAATTAAATATATTTTTTTTGAAAAAATTAATTATAGTGACCTTCCAAACAAATGAAACAATATACATATATTAATTTCATTATTGTTGGCCATTCAGGGAATACTGTTGGCTTCAGAAGAAAATCTAAGATTCTACACAATCATATAACATAGCATTGAGAAGAAACAATATGAATCTAACACTCACTCCGAATTATTTTCCAATATAACAATTTTCATGTAAAAATATTTATTTGATCATATTATTATTATCATGGTCCTCATAGAACTTATAATACACTATGATATCATCAAAAAAACAAGAACAAAGTCATCATGAGATTAATAGAAAACACTATATTTAGATTATTAATGATAAAAGGTTTATTTGTCAATAAAAATTTAAAAACATTAAAATTGAAAAGTACATACATTATTCAGATTTTTTTTAGAATATCAACCATATTTACACATATTTTATGATTACAAGAATGAAGGAAAAACTTTTATAAATATTAAGCATCATGAAATTGATTGAATAAGTAATAAATATGAGGTTTATAAATCATTTTCTTTATTATAATAAAAATAATTTCCCTATAATCCATACAAAGCCTCACAGATCAATAATTATTCATAATTAAATTATTATAGCATTCTCTAGATAAAACACATTGGTATATAAATACATTTTCACTCAACACCTCCAGTTATTCTATTATCAATATTAATGCCTCAATGGTCATTGTATAGGGAGTGGAATATATTGTTATTTAATATTGGAATAAATCCATTGAATACTTAACTTCATACTCTTATGTGTGGCTATGCTATTCTTTGAGAAATACAATAATGTTTCCCAATATAATTGGAATATCAAAATTTTTATGGTTACCTATTCCTCATATAGGTTGTGGGTTTTCCTCTTCCCCATGGCACTGAATAAGATGACCTACAAGGGGTGGTTCAAAAAAAGAATCATATGATATAGCTTCCCTACTAAGTATAAGTAATTCCATATCATCATCAAGAATTATTATTTCAATATCTTAGAAATAAATTATTTTACCATATTTTGAAATCAATTTCATTAAATGAATTACATAAAAATCAAACATATTTTTAATAATAAGATCCAAAAATATGAAAAATTTATTTTTCATAATGGTAACTTACTAACACGCCTTTGATTCATTATACATCCAATAAGAATCTTGACTGATAACTCATTTTTTTCAGAATTAAGGAAGCATCAGATTTGAATGGAAAAAATTAAATATATAAAAGATAGAGATGATCCTAAAAAAATAAATTATTATCAAAATTTAATGATATGATTTTCTCACAAGCTACTATATCCTTAAGATAATCATTTGGGAAATTATTTAATTAATAAGGTCATCAATTCTCCCATATATTTTTATAGGAAAAAATCCTTTTACATATATTGTAATTGTTTTCTTACATCCCCATCACTTTACATTTGAATCATTAAAAATATGAATATTCTTTCTTCCCTCATCAATCGTGATCATGATGGACCTTTTCACCACTTGTTAATCATACTACCATTCAAAAAATTCATTCCCTCGCAATCCTCCTTTCCCTATTTATTAGGAGTTGGAAATTTCATTTTCCTCTTATTTACCTTTGAATTATTTTTATAGGGTAATTGTCTTCCCAAATCATTTATTACATTAATTAAATTTCATAAGACATGTAGAATTCATTCTTAATATTGATATCACACGAGACTTTATACTCATATGATATGAAGCATTAAGATAAAATTCCCCTTTTAAGGAATGGATAAATCCCATAATTGAAGTTGTTAATCATACTTTTTGAAATAGTTATGTAATAATAACCATAAAATTCAAAATTTTTAATTTTAGATACATACATTGAATCATTTTTATTTTCATTTTTCAAATGATTAGGAATTAATCACCCATATCCTCTCATTGTTATTAAGGAAAATAATTTTCCATGAAAATTATACTAAAATTATTTGATTTGATGTTATATATTTCCTCTTAAACCATAGTGTTTTGAAAGAATGAAAACCATTGATCTAATTCTCAAGAGAAATGAAAAATATCGATAACAACATTTTCCATTTTTATTCATCCCATGACAAGAAATATCTTCTCCATGGAACATATTCATTTCACATCTAAAAATGGAATTTTAATCCAATTTAATGATGGATGGAGATGATTAATGAAGAAGAATATAATTTCTACAATAAATTATTGATCAAAAAGGGTTTTCATATTGGAATACATATTTTTCATAAAATGAGTAAGGTGCCCCAATATAGTTTTAAATTTTTAATCCTTTTCTATTTAACTAACTCTAATTAATTATATTCCTAAAGAGATAAATCCATACAGATATTATGTTCAATGACATGGTTTCTATTCCTTAATAATGATCAGTTTATGAAAAATGTGATACACTAGTTCATCTTATCATACTATGATTCAAATTTTATAATTTCATAATTAGTGAAACTCTTAACATAAACTGAAAACTTTATGAGTAGATAATCTCAAAATCATAAAATTTTATTCTTTTGGAATTCTATAAAATCATATAAAAATTATTTTCCTTTATAATGATATTAAATTAAAATTTTATTTTCCCTATGAATATCCCTCTCGCGTGTCAAACTAGGAGTTCAACATGGCACATTTTTGTGCTGTTGGTGAGGAACATATCAAGGTAAATGTTCCCTTTTTAGAGTTTTTACCCTGATGTACAAAAATTTAATTTAAATGTCCTCTTCTAGTATCTAGGTAGTTGTTTATTTTTTAAATGACAACATAATCAAAACCATAATAATTTTTTTATATTATTTTATATATTAACTAATCCTCAATGTCAGTCATAGTGTTATATCCCTAAATCTATGTTATCCTAAATCAATTTTCTAAATATTCTACTAAACTTCCTATGATATAAACTATAAATACCACACACCCTAGTTGAAATGATAGGGTTCTTACATTATTAAATTTTCACTATATACATGGAATGGAATCCCAAAGGACAGAGTAGTTAAGACATCATTGCAGTCTAAATACTTACATTAATCTCACATTACATTATAAAATATAAAATAATGCAATGTATTTTATTAAATATCATCTTTGTACTTGTATAATATATATTAATATTGATAATTATAAACATCCAAGTATACTAAGTAATGAAATCATAATAAAGGGGTGAGATAAAATTCTCAGTATGGGTATGTCGTAAATGTAAGATAATACCTCTAAAATATAATTTTAATAATATTGGTGATATATACAATAATTAAATATTCCTAATAAATAATACCATAAAACATATAATTTTTTTCCACGTATAACATAACAATAAAAATAATCAAATTGATAATAACAAAATGTTTCATAAGGATTGAATACAAAATGAAGAACATCCAAAAATTACCAGCAGGGCCTCATACAAGAAAACATACATAAATGGGTAATACCACAACTAGAAACCGAAAATAATTTATCTCATCAATCCTACCAATACAACTTGGGGAATGTAACATTACTCCCATCACATACAAATAAAATTGAATTTATCATAAGAAGTGGTGAATCATAATCTACATAAAAAAACATATTGAAAAAATAATATACAAAATCTTAATTGTTGGAACAATAAATAAACATAATTGAAAAAATTTAGAGTAATATTGAATAGGTATCAAGATTTTACATCCCCATTATATAAAAATATTCACTAAATAATTTCAGAATATATGTATATGCTACAAAAACCCCCACCTAGGATTTTTTTAATGAAAGTATCTTTTTGATTTTTAAATATCTCACTTAATGTATGAAATATGTTAAAATAATAAGGAAAATAAATTAAGGAATAAAAAATATAAAAATGTAATGGAAGCTTCAATTTAACTAGTTTTATGATGTTGGGTAATTCCATACAGACCTTATTAGTAATATAAATGAAAATTATATTGACACCTTGTAAAAAGAGATATAAGCTCATTGTTTAGAAAATGACCAGAATATTCAATATATAAAAAGTAAAACATGGCTACATTTTTAAAATAATAAAATGAGAACATAAAAACCAAATTGGACTATATTTTAATAAAACATGGATATGGATGAAAAATCATTTTCCACAGAAGAGATAAATAAATTCTATTTATCATTACAAACATTTATTCAATACCTTGAGCAAATAATGAGTGTAAAATGAAATGAAAACATGAAATTTCTAGAAATACACACAGGTGAATACAAAAAATATTATTTTATATAGATACATAAAATAATTTTAGAAATGTATAATTAAATATAAACATTCTTATATAATAATGAGATTGCGAAATAAACCCTTACCACATTGGTATCTTTGGGATCAAAACCCCCATGAACAAATTCACATAGAACATTAAAACCCATGAGGATAAATTTATTCATGATATAAAATATCAAATAGAATTATATATTACACAAAAAAGAGATATATGGTGAAGATGACACTTATGTCACCAAAATAAATGTGAGGCGAGAAACTGTTACCTTTGGTTCGACTACCATCTTGCGTATTCAAAAAAACTACCATTTATATATATATAATCCATAATTATACTCATATTAATCAAAATATATGTGTTTTATTTATAATATTGAATCAAACATTTATTAATAATTCAGAATTAAAATCACCATTTCATTAGGTAATTACATCATTTTTCATAAATGTTTTGGTTTAGTAATTTTGGATCTTTTACATTTTTAAGGGTTACATAACCTATAGAATATAATTCAGGATATAAATTGTTAATATATATATATATATATAATTATATATATAGATATATATTAATATTCATCCATTTATGTGAAATGTAGAAAATATTTTACATCTTAAACATAGATGGTTGGTCATATATATACAGAAACATTATTTCCATATTTAACAGATGAAATGAACGTTAAGTAAATTATAATTAATAAATAAATAATTATTATTATTTCATACATATCACATATATTTATTAATTATATCCTTGTTATCTTCCATGTAATTCGTATATGAAAAACAATTCACATCACTTTGTGAGGTGCTAGTCTACCGTAAAATTGATCAATATTAACATTTTCCAATCGAATAAAAAGTCAGAATTTAAATGTGATGTTATAATTAAATAAGTATAATTATTCTTAAGATGTGATATATATAATTAAAATAAATCATTATATCCATCTACGATATTTTTTGATTGAAAAAAATTACATCCGTTCATGAGGCGGTAGTCCTCTACCCACACAATCATCGATTTTTTCCCTATTTGACAATAGAGGATGTGGATATACATCGTGAAATTGTTATAATAACATATAGATATATGGTAGAAAATTTTATTATTATTAAATCATGGTTCCATAAGATTTTAAATAATTACGAGTTGAAATTAATCAATAGATATATGAAAAGAGCGATTCCTTCCATCTCGAAAAATTATTTGGTTTATTAAGTAAATCCATCATATAATATTTTAATGACAAAAAGGTGACTCTGGGTTATATGGAGGGATGTTTGAAATTTATTATGTTATGGATTTTTTAATCACAAGTAATTTGAAATGATGTTATGATAAGAGATGTGGTGTTTATTTACAACACGAGGAGAGGACAAAGATAGAATATTTGAAATGAATAAAATATATTCACGTGTTGAAAACCAAAAATGAAACCAAAATGGATCATTACAAATACTTAGATGATATTTGGTCTAAAATTTCCATCCAATATAAATTTGTTATCTTTTAATTAGCTTTTTTTCTAATAACCTATTTTTTAGTCCCTCTGTAAAACTGTTTCCCCCTTAACATTAGTAACATATTTTAACTATTTTTAATATTAAATATGGGGAAGAAAAGTAATTTTACCTTCCAATATAAAATTAATTATTATTATAAAAAATATTTTAATACATTTTTAAAATTTAATTCATAGATGTGGCATAATTTATATTAAAATTAATCCTATAAATGTAACGAAGAAAATTATAAAAAGAAAACGTATTCATAAGTAATTTATATTTTTTTATAGAAATATAAAATAAATATAATTGTAATGTATTATATTTTACAATTTACAATTTAATAGAATTAATTCTAATTTTATGAAAAATTTAATAAAAATTATAATATTGTAAATTCTTCTAATGATAATAAATGTTTTGTAAAATTCTGTACTTCTAACTATTAATTAAAAAATTTATCTATTCCAAAAATTCCCAATTATTCACACATTTTTATAAATTTTCTTTTAAAAAATGATGTTAATATTTATATTAAATATTATAATAGCGTTTAAAATTCATATTAAAATAATTTTACAAAGTTGGATGAGACATTTTTTATAAGAAATACAGTTCTTCAAAAAATCAAATCAATTTCATTGAAATTATTTTTTATTTATAAAAAAATATGACAACCATTGATATTATAAATACATGTTTAAAACATAAATAATTCATATTTTAAATATTCCTTGTGATATAATCTAATTTAACAGTTATGTCCTTACAGTAAATGTTAAATAATAATATTATAATTGTGTATCAATGTTTCTCTAAACTCGCTATTTTGTGTATTGAAAGCTATCAATGTGAATTATTGAACTTGAAAATTATAAAAATGTTTTAGGGTGATTAAATTTCAATGTTTAATATATACCTGAAGAATAAAATAATAATAAACATCAAACTCTATTGGGAAATGATATAGGTCCTCTTTTGATTTCCTTCATATCTAAGATTGCACTAAATTTTTTTGACTGAACTGAAGATTCTCTATTCTCTCTAGCATGAGACTCAGTCCTAAAAAAGAGTTTTAAACAACCTCAATCCATCAAAATAAATAATAATATTAATTCCCACATAATTCCAGAAACAATCTTATCTGTATTGAGGCCTGATAACTATTCTTCTAAGAAAACATATCAAATGACATATTCTATTCCCACGAACACTATAAGTCAAGAACACACACCCGAATCATATCATCGAAGGTATGAAATATTATAATTGACCAGACATCAATCAATGGGTGATATTTTGGGCTCAAACCTCACTTAGATATAGTTTATTTATATAAACCCTTCAAATTCATTGATGTAAAGCTAGAATCTAGTTTAGAATCTATCAACAAGTGACGTCATGAATCCTAATAACATAGTTGACATAACAATGTCTAATCTGATATATATTCATTGAATCCATGATGGGAATAAAGAGGTATAACATGATCAAATGATCAATAATAACCAATGGGATATCATTCCCAAAAGTCATATGAGGTAAGTCAAACAAAAAATCCTTATTTATTTCATCCAACTTCAAGAATGACATGGTAAGAGGCTGAATAAACCTAGTTGGTTGTTGATGCTTAAAAATGTTAATATAGTTTCTAAAAAAATAGGGAAAAATAATAAATATATATCATTATCCTCTACAAATAATACATACTCAACAAATATTAAAACAACTTGTTAGAAAATGGTTGCATGACCTATCTATAATAAATCACCTCATGATTAACCTCTTGCCTTATTGTCAATGGAACCACAAAAAGTTTCTTAATGAGGGGAGAACAGTCGGGAGACTCTGACCATTCACCAAATTTACCTATATTATATTAAACTCAACTAATAATATAGTAGTTTGGGTTGGAATCCTACGAAACCATACCTAATCGTCGTGAGACGGTGTGAAATGAATCTTATCTATGACCACCCTCTCAAGATCTATCTACATTATCATAATCATTGTATCGAATAGGTTAATAAAACTCTTATCATTCCCAAACTATTAAATCAGCTATACATGATTCCATATTCTCAATTCATCTAGTACCATGTTCTCCTTTTTAGGGGTATATGAAATTTCAAAATCAATTATCTAATGATACTCCACCCATTATCTCCACCCAATGTTCAAGGCACTCTGGTGGAAGACATACATCAGGTTACAATGAAGCATATAGACTATATGACATTCTTATAAGTGGTACTGGTTCCATTAATTCATTGAATACATCAAAATATACAACTAATGGTCAAGGGTGGGATAATTCATATCATGTGGGAATTGGTTCCTTGAGCCATAAGATACCACGTTGTCTTACTACATTATGACATACTCAAAACCCACAAATATGGAATCATGATACACTACATAACCATTCAACCAATCTAGAAGTATAAAAACAAGATCTGATAAAAATTTGATTTCAAAAACATCAAAATAACTATTACAAACCTCACCCCACTAAAACTACTATCATATATGAGTCATGGACAACATGGGATAATATATCAAATAGTATTACAATATATAATGTCTATAATTACAAAATAATACCAATAAGATATAAATATTAAATGCATTCATGGGTTGTTCCAAGGACATAACTACCTAAATCATCCTAGGATCTACTAAAACTCCATTAACGGAAATCCCAATTCCCATGGAATAATCCTCATTAATACTAAACTAATATTTTTTAGCTTTTCATATAGTTTATTATATATTAATAATCTCAAAACAATATCCATGTGATGATATTATCTGACCAATGGTAACACTATTTTGTTATCAATGAAGTAAAAGAGGTAATATCCCTTGATTCCATTTGTTATTAGGCCTTGTGATGGATATATACTTTAGTGTGTAAAATTATTATATATAGATGTGATTACATGAAAATGATGGGTAGGAATAAGAGAATTTATATCAGCCACCAAGAAACTCCAAAAAATAATAAATGATGAAAACACACAATACCCTACAGTTCATGAAATTTCAAACAAATTCAAATTATATAAACTTCAATGTCCAATCCAAATTAATTTCTATACCTTATTAACCCAGGATACAAACACTGGTTCCTCGAGTCAGTCAGTCACATTACCATAAGAGAGCATGCCAATATGCTATAGATTTCTGACTAGAGGAAAGGTTATAATATCGATCATGGGGAGACCATACCCTAATTATCAATGTAGTTAAATGGAATATGAAAATAATCGAAAGCAAAATTATAATAACAAAAAAAATGTGAAATACCATTGTCACATGATGACAAAAATATGAATACAATATCCAAACAACAACAATACATATGCTATGCCAAATACATGTCAACATTCAATATTGGAAAACTTTCATAAATAATGAATCATTAATATCTCTAGAGGGGCACCTCAAAATGTTTAGTTCCCCCATGCATGATCCATCTTGACTCCACCATTGGACATATGCCCCTTTCCCATATCATTTATTGTAGACATAAAGAATATTCATGTACCAATCCGGTTGCCCAAGAAGGGTGTGAGTATAACTTAGTAGGCCACCAACAACAACATCTAAAACCATATACAGTCAATAAAAATGTATTTAGTTGTATAACTAATAAATGATATTAAGTGATGTACATAGTTTTCCAATTTTATTATTATTTATTTCACCACATAAACCCCCATGTACTTGAGGAGACCTGAACCCTAAATAACTACATCATCACATGCCGGATTATGAACTATATTACATATCTAATTAAAAATTCCTTATACAATATTGGTCTTCATATCAATTTCATTCCATTTCATATCATTATCCCCATTATCCACCATGAAAAGCTAATATCATGGAAGTAGATTATCATGACCAACACCCTATTCGTATTTGGATCGTTTTTCCCTATCCCACACCTCAATGTCACATTGTTGTTTAGATTTAGAGTCTATGTTTGAAATATTATATCACACATGGTTATTTGGAGCCTCAACCCCATTGCCAAACACCAATGTAAAATGGATTTTCGGAGCCTTAGTCCCTCTTCCACACTCCTTAACAGATATATGTATTTCAAGCCTCAGTCCCTATCTTGTACTCATTAAAAAAATATCCCAACTATTTCAAGATCACACAAATAATAATTTTACACACCTCATGGTTATGACTCATTGACCTTCTTATCATACATTCTCAACAAAATGACTCTTTATCAAATGGATATTATGAAATATTATTCTTTAAAACAATTTTAACCATTTATTAACATAAATGATTTCCCATTAAAATATAATCCAAACATCCCCTAATTCCCATTATTAATAAATTCAATATCATTTCATTTATCCAATTACACAGACCAATATAATTGACCAATACCACATTACTAATATCCCATAAATTCCATAATCACCTCATTCCATTAATTTATTAAACAATAAATTAATAAAATTAAATTAATTCCAATTTCCAAAAATTCTACCCATTCATTATCACATGAATAATTAATTAAATCAAAACACTATTTAAATAAATTTCCCAATATTGGGATTTCAAATTTCAATTTTACTTACATGTAATTTAATCAAGACTATAAGATTTGAAATTTAGACCAACTACTTCAAAATTGATGGAACATGCTCCCCAACAGAAATCTCGATGTTGAAGTGGAAGAATCAAGATCATAACAAACTATGGGATATAGATCCAAAACCTAGATGCACGATAAAATGTTGATAAATATATCATTTCCCAGATCTAATACCTTTAATAAAAAATAATACACACTTCATCACCTAGAAAGAGATGCATGAGGGAGGGTAAACCATATTTGATAGTAATCACTTACCAATGGAGGTGTAGATCTATAAAATGATCATCATTTATTCACGAAAAGTGGTTTTAAGGCTTGGAAATAAATGTGGTAATCTCAAAAATTGGAGAAAAATATTTAGGGAAGTGCTAGTGGTTAGGGAATATAAGATGACCATTTAGAGAAATTTTAATGATTTTTTCGGTGAATAAATTTCCATAGAATCCTTTTCCTATGCGAGGTGGACAGTTTTCCAAAACTATGTGCCTGACCATGTGCCTAATCATAGGGAGTCACATGGTTACTACAAGAAGGGAACATACTTTGAAAAAAATTTCACCATCCGTGTGAATCCCCACTATTGGGGTTCACATAGTTTTCTAGCTTGTGCTCACAGTTATGGTAAACCTTGTGCCCACAATTTACATCCCTTATTCATTCCATTATTATCCAATTTAACCTCCAAACCTCGAAGGTAATTAAAAAAATTATATACTCAAATCAAGGAAAAATTGTTCCTAAAAATGAGCTTGTGACATCCATATAAAAGGTCATGAGCTTGTAATCTCTCCACCTTATAACATATCATCCTCAGGCTATACTCATATGAATCCCTAAGATTCTGAAAATATTATAAAAAAACTATGCTTTCATGCCCACTTATCTCCCCAATGATTCATCTTGAAGGCCCCCATGTTGCAAAAAATACATAATGTACCAAGATTGTATTTCTCCAAAACACTATCTCACTACGATCCACCACACATATCAGATGCTCCTCAGTGGATTCATCCATCTCAAGATCATCATCATCCGCATCGATCATATGTGAATGGTCAGGGTGATACCATTGAATATGTGAAACAATAAATACCTAATGCGTAGAATTTTACCTCTATAGAAGATAAACTAATCATTCTACTATCCCAATTCTATCCACAACCTCAAACGATCTAAAAATATTGGGTGCCAACATTCACATCCTTTGAATCCTATGGTGACCCCATATTGAGGAGATGAAAAGAAACACACAACCACACACTCTAAAGTCATGATGTCAAAAAAATATTAAAATTTGAGAGTCATGTACTATAAGGTATAACCATATTTTTTTGAATCATGTGAACATGCTCTGGAATAACGTCCATGAGACTCGGTCTCAACAGCTCAGACTCACCTACATGTATCAAACATAGAGGGGATGTGAAGGACATACCAAAAAAATCTTTACATGGTTCCATATTCATAGTTTCCTAGTATCTATTTTTGTAGGTGAACAAAAAAGAACTATTTTCTTCTCTAAGCACACACTGACGTCTTGGAGACATTCTCGTAGCATATCCTCAAGCACGTGTATTGTTCACTTTGACATCCCATCTATCTATGGGTGGGAAGCTATACTTACTAAAACTAATGTAAAAAAGGACGATATGAAATCCATACCAAAAGTGTGATGAAATAGGCTAGTCATGGTGTAACACCCCAAGCTTCCACTTTATGTTTCCCTTTAATTAATGTAATATCTTGCATTGTACACAACTTCGAGATTCTAACACACCGCCACCAATCAAATTAGCCGTTATGAATAGTAATACCCACTTTTTGAAATTTTATAAAATTTATATTTCAAAATGGACTTCATTTTTGGATTCGAAATATCGAAATTAAATTAGGGTGAATTTTTGGTATTTTTTTGAAATCATTCAATTTTTGATAAATAGTGAAAAACATTGAGTTATAGTTTAAAAACGAATTTTTATTAAAATTGTTAATTATTTAATTTAAATTTATTTTAGATCAAAATGGATAAATAATACCTGTATATGTTCAATTTAATTCATTGGAGTCGTTTTGTAATAATAATAGTAATATAATATTTTATTGAACTTTTCACTGTCTTTTACCAACCTCGTAGGAGAATTTGCAAATTTAAATAAAACTTATTTTTATTGCTTATCTGAGTTGAATTTATAAAATACGAGAGAAAAGAATAATATAAAGGAGTAAAATGTGGTTCAATAGGATAAAAATAATTTTTGGTGAATAGTTACTTTTAACATTTATTTACCACGATTAAAAGTAAATAGGGTAATTAAAGGTAAAAATGATATTATTATTACCCTAACATATGTACTAACTCTAATGGGTAAGTATAATTCGACCCAAAAAACCCATAGGAATGAAACATGATCCTCTTTGGTCCGCTATGATTATATTAGGATATTTATTATTATTTAATTAAAAGCAGAGTTAAAAGAGTTAAAATCAATGATTAATAACTAAAAAATATTAAATATCGGGTTACACATAAGATAAATTAAAATATAAATTTTCTTTAGAAATATAAAAATATTTACTATATAATTGTATTTTATTTATATTTTTTAGAAATTATATAATTTAATTTATTTATGACATAATGATGAAGTAGTAATTACATAATTAATGAAATATTAAAATAATTGATGTAATAAATATCGAAATAAATGTACCTTGAGACTTTTTATGAATTAAAATTATTTTATAGGTTAATATGACATATTACCGTTGGTTAAATGAATTATTTTCGATGTAATAATGTTGTTATGAATTTAGAAAAAACAAAATACCAAGTAGTGTAAAAATTGTCCTAAAAGAGTTTTAAAAAAAATATTATTTTATTTATTGATATTATATTCCTAAAAATATAAGGTACATTTAAAAGACGTATATAATGATACGGGTATCATTAATGAACCACATGGGGTTCCATTGGAATTAAATAGTATGTTTATTAACCATATTATATAAAATTACATGGAGACATGGTAAATGTCAAACTTTTTAACTAAGAGTTAAATATAAAATATATGGTTAATATAGTGACCCAAACCTGTCTAAAACCTAATGGATGAGTGGTTTTAGATCCATAACCACCTCATACTTTAAATAATCCACATTGGAGCAATTAGAACCCGAAAATGATTTAATTTTAAAATATTATCTCTATCTTTTCCTGAGGTGACCCTCACCCATCTTATAAAAGGGCACCCCTTCCCTAAAATTCACACCTTCAAAGCCTTTTTAATTGGCCAAACGCTGCCCAAATACACTCTCCACTATCCTTACATCATCCTAGAGGCCTTCCATTAGTCATAAATTCAATCTATGGATCCCTTTTTATCCAATCAAAAGACTGAACATGAAGAATATGTAAATATTTCATCACCTCTTTCAATGTCCTTTCTTCTTCAACTTCATATTCCTTTTTTTGATTCAATTCTAAAATTAAAACTCCAGAATATTCTCTTCAATGTAATTTTATATTAATAATGGAACAACCATATTCATTATTCTATACATACTTGATTGACATATCACCACACGTGCATACGTTCGACTTACCGTCTCCACATCGTGATGTAATTGTAATTCAATACATTATTTTTTAGATGGGTATAATAATGATTTATAATTTATGTAAATAATAAATATAACAAGATAAGGATTCATTATATATGATATACTATGCAATTATATATTATTTTAAAATTAAAAGAATGATATTGTTGCTCGTGCGTACGTAAGGATTACCTTGTCCACGAACGTGATGAGATTCATTCCCCATCATAATACATTTAAGAATAATTTTCATTAGATGATAAAAAATAAAGTTTAAAGACTAAATATAATTCTGAATATGAATAATATAAATCCTATTCATAACAAACAGTACTTACGAAATGAAGCAAATGAACGAAAACGAATCAGTTAACACCTGAAACGACTATAATACTGAAATGTTTTTAACAAATAAATATTAAAATATCATATATGATATCATATTAATTTATATTATTCTTTTATAATTTAATAAAAATTATTTAACCACTATATAGGAGGTTAACCTACCATCTCCGAAGGAAAAGTACAAAGTAAGTGGATTCTTATCTCACTTTTAATTCCGTGAGATTTCCATTATTCACCACATATTTATTAAATGTGGTGTATTTTGTACTATCATTTGATATATATATTCATGTAATTATCTTATTTATTTTGTTGTTATTAAATATTGTCCATATGAATCGATTTATTACAACAATGTAAGGGTTTTCTTCTAACTTCTTATTTTCGTGAGATTCATGCCATAGTGCCACTATTTCCTTTTGTGTGGTGTATGAACTGCCCAATGATTGTATTCTTTGTTTAATGTAATTTAATTTATGAGTAATTACATCTTAATTTTATGATCCATCTATCAAGGATTGTATGTTTCTTATGTTACCAAATTGGTAAGGGAATTTCAAAATTCAATTTCCAATCATTCGGCTTTAGGCATACTTCATTGATTATTTTACTCCATGATTATGTGTGGAATCACTATTTATTATTTGTGTAGTAATTTTTACCCCCCCCCCCTTTCTGAGGATATAAATTTGATAAACATAATCACTCCTTTGATAAATTCTCGAGTCATCAATATGAACTTGATAAGAGTCATTTTAAATCAATCTCCATTTATTAAGTTAATCATCCAATTCATTGGTTTTGTTTTTACAAGAATATGTGTGAATGTCCTCAGATTGATTTACACAGAATATCCAATAATATTGAGTGTATATATATTTTTCATAGATAATTATGTCTTTTATTTATCCTTAACCAAGGATATGGACTTTATAAGAGATTTCATCTCAATTTACATTCCATTTAAACTTCTTTGTTATTATACACCAATTCAGTTCTATATGGTGTATATACTGTCATTTGACATTGTATATCATGAAATCATTTATTATATAGATTTTTTAATGTTGTTATTGCCTAAATTATTTTTATTCAAGCGTCTCTCAGTTGGTTAGACTCTCTAACTAAAATATCATTTTAAATGTTTTAAGAATTTATTCTTCTACATATTTCTCATTAATGTCCATGTTTTAAGAATGGGTTTAAGGATTTATTTATATTGACATTAATGCTTTAATATTAAAATTCATTTCAAGTGTTTTAAAGTGATATGTGGAACTTTGATTCAAAAATCTATTTTTAAATGACATCTTGAAAAATTATTTGACTTTTAAATGATTTCAAGTAAATGGGGAAATTTCTCTCAAATAGTTTTGTTGATTATTTTCATCTAAGTCAATATCCTTCATTATTCTCAATTAGGGTTAATCTTTTATAATAAAATCTTCCATATTGTATTGAATTAGTTATTTTTGACTGTGGATGTGCTATTTTTATACCATTTATGGTTTGTGGACAAAGTTTTGACATTTCATATGGTATTATTGAAATTTCATAATTGCCGAGGAAAAATGAAGTGTACTATGAAAGAAAATAAAAACAGTCCCAAGAATCCATTTATAGTAATTTTCCATAAATTTTGGGGACCTGGCCATTACCCGATTGAATTCCCTATTCTATAGGATATTTTCTTGGTAAAAGAAGAATCTAAGTGGAAATAAATGGTTGGAGAAATTTTTTAAAGTATTATTTTACCCTGTTTATGGGATTACTTTGGAATATTTTTCTCTTGTATTCGTAACCTAGTAGTTTGTCATGTGAAAATGGTATTTGAGAAAGAATTATCTTTTCTCTTGTGGATATATTTATAAATAACCGTTTTGTTTTATATGATCATCGGTTTTGAGGCAATTAGAAGTTATTATATTTTGGGATGAAAATGCAAGGTATGAGATAAAATTTGTGGTTAAATTATGTAATATTTGTTTAGATAAATTTATCTCATTTAGGAAATGTTATAAAATATTGTTTTTCAAAAAGGAAAACACGCAGACCATGTGACAGCAATCGCGTTGGACAATCTGTGGGAATCGAACCCACAACCAGAGTACGATTGGGATTTATTGCCTACCACTAGACTACGTGAAGTCCCTAGTTAGTGTGACTTATTATATTTAGATAAATTATTTTTTTGATCAATAATTAGTTGATTTGGGGTCTAATGTATTATCAAATGAATGCCTTTAGCATAGGAAAATTATTTGGTGATTACGTGAAAAATTGTATTTTGGAAGGCGTTCGTGTTGTTGGGAACACTATATGCCTAAGGAATATAGAATACTTTGGGATTTAATTTAAGGATTAATGTTGGATTTTTAACTATGTTTTTATTGTGTATTCATAGTGATTTGGGTTATTTATGGAAATTTTTAACCTATAATAGAGAATATGTGATTAGGTTAAAAACTTTTAAGTATGTGACTTTAAGAGTAGTCGATGTCATTTGGAGATACAATTTAACGTGGAAGACTAAATAACAAAATTATTCTATGTTTTGTTTCTAAATATTAGTTTGGATTATATTGAAGGATTTTAACGACATTTATTTATTTAATTGTATTTATTTAACTTTAGGGTATTGTTGGTTTAATTTTAGAAATTAAGATAAAATTTCTTTCTCTAAAGGAATAACCTTTTGGGGGATCATCTAATATTGTACTAACTGTTTGCGTTTTTGATTAATCTCTACAGACAAGTAAAATATATAGTTTATCCTTTGTGGATAATGTGACTCTCTAGAAGATGATTCTAGATCTTTTAGTTTGACTAAGTAATTTTGTATACTCATAGTTTGAAAAAAAATGAGTTAGTGGTATAAATTTAATAAATAATGAAACTATACTTAAATAATAATTATATCTCTTCCTGTTCATAGTCAATCTCATAAATAAATTCCTCATCTTTATGAAATGTAACGTAAAACAAAAAAAACATTGTTCATTTTCTTTTCCTACTAGGAAACTAATGACAGTTTGTCCCATCACAAGTTTGTGGTTTTCTTGTTGTTATCTTTCTCCTGATCAAGTTTTATATCCTACTCCTTCAGAACATGACACTTAGTTTATCTTCCATATCCATGTTTTCCTACATGGAATCCTAGTATGGTTTTTCTCAGGTGACCTTTATACTTCTCTTTCTTTCTTTTAAAGTGATAGTTTTATTGAATCTTTTTCCGATGTGGGGCTTCCATTTATGTTTCGAAGCCTAATTTTAAAAATTGCAAGGACACAATTTCTAGAAGGGGGGAGAATTTAACACCCCAAGATTCCACGGTACATTTACCATTGAATAATGTAATAGCTTGCACTATATGCAACTTAGAGATTCTATCATAGCACGACCAATCAAACTAGTCGTCATGAATAGTAATACCCACTTTTTTGAAATTTGATAAATTTTATCTTTCAAAATGGACTTCAATTTTGGATTCAGAATATTTAAATTATCTTGGGGGGAATTTTTGTTATTTTTCTTAATACATTCAATTTTTGTTGAATAGTGAAAAACACTGAGAAATAGTTTAAAACTATATTTTTATTTAAATAATTCAATATATTATTTAAATTCATTTAGGTAAAAATAGATACATAATAACTTTATATGTTCAATTTAATTTATTGGAGTAATTTTTTAACAATATAATATATATATATATATATATAATTTTATTGAACTTTCACCGTCTCTAACCCACCTCCTAGGAGCAATTGTAAATTTACATAAAAATTAATTTTACATCTTATGTGAGTTGAATTTTGAAAATTAGAGAGACAGAGTTAATGTCAAGGAGTAAAATTTGGTTCAATAAGATAAAAATAATTTTTGTTGAATAGTAAATTTTATCTTTTATTTACCACGATAAAAAATAAATTGGGTAATTAAAGGTAAAAATGATATTATTATTACCATAACACATGTCTTAATTATATTGGATAAATATAATTATACCCAAAACAACTTTAGGAATAAAATTTGATCCTCATTGATCCACTTCTATTAGATTATGACATTTATTATTATTTATTTCAGAAAATAGTAAAAAGAGTTAAAATCAATGTTTAATAACTAAAAAAATTTTAATATAGGGTTACACATAATAAAAATTCCACTATAAAAATTCATTATAAATCTAAAAATATTTACTACATAATCGTATTTTTTTTAAGACATTATATAATTTTATTTATTTATGACACAATGATGATGCAGTAATTACAAAATTAATAAAATATTAAAAAAATTGATATTATAAATATCCCAATAAATGTATCATGATACTTTTTATGAATTAAATTATTTATATAGGTTAATATTTCATATTATGGTTGGTTATATGAATTTTTTCTGATGTAATAATTTTGTTATAAATTTAGCAAAGACAAAATACCAAATAGTGTAAAAATTGACAAAAAAGAGTTTTTAAAACAAATATTATATTATTAATTGATAATATTTTACTAAAAATAAATGGTTCAGCCAAATGACTTATATAATGATATTCGTATAATTAATTAATCACATGGGGTTATATTGGATTAATATAGTATGTTTATTAACCATATAATATAATAAAACAAGGAGACATGGTAAATGTCAAACTATTTAACTAAAAGTTAAATCTAAAAGATAAGGGTAATATAGTGACTCAAACCTGTATAAAACCTATTGGTTGAGTGGTGTTTGACCCAAAACCACATTAGACTTTAAATAATCCACTTTTGAGCCATTAGAAACAGAAAATGATTTTATTATAAAATAATATTTATAGCTTTTCCTAAGATGCCACTCACCCCTCTTATATAAGGCCAGTCCCCCATCACTCCAATTCACACATTAAAATCCTTTATTCTAGGCCATAATCTTCCCAAATACCCTCCAAACTATCCTCACTTCATCCTAGAGGCCTTAATTTAGTTAGAAAGCCATCTTAAGGAGCCCTTTTGGTCAAATCTATAGGAAGATCCCGAAGAAGTGGTAAATAATTCATCACCTCTTTCAATGTCATTTCTTCTTCCACATCCTCTTTCTTTGTTATTTAAAATCTAAAATAATAACTCTAGTATATTCTATTCACTGTGATGTTATTATAATTATGGTACAACCATATTCATTATTCTATCCATCCTTGAATGACTTGTCACCATACGTGCGTACGTACGGCTTACAGTCTCCACATCATAGTGTAATTGTTATTAAATACATTATTATATGGATGGTTATAATAATGATATGTAATTTATGTAAAAAATAAATATAAAATGGTAATGATTCTGTATATATGATATACCATCCAATTATATATTATCTTAATATCAAAATAATGATATTGTCGGTCATGCGTATGTACGGATTACCATATCCAAGAACACGATGAAATTCATTCCCCCAACGTAATCCATTCAAGACTAACTCTAATTAGATGATTAAAAATAATTTTGAAAGACTTAATATCATTCTATATATAAATATGATACATCTTATTCATAAAAAGCAGTAGTTACGAAATAAAGCATATAAAGGAAAAAGAATTAGTTAACACCCGAAACGACGATAATACAAAAATATTATTAACAAAGAAATACTAAAAATCTTATCTGATATCATATTAATGTATATAATTATTTTATAATTTAATAAAAATTATTTCCCCATTATACGGGAGGTTAACCTACCATCGACCCAGGAAAAGTACAATGTAAGGGGTTTCTTATCTCACTTTTAATTCTGTGAGATTTCCATTGTTCGCCACATATTTATTAAACATGGTATATTTTGTACTATAATTAGGTATATATATTCATGATATTCGGTGATTCAATTGTTTGTTATTATCTTTATGCTATATGACTCGAATTATTACAACGAAGTAAGGGTTTTCATCTCACTTCCTATTTCCATGAGATTCATGCCATACTGCCACTATTTCCTTTTGTGTGGTGTATGTACTGCCCAATGATTGTATTATTTGTGTAATGTACTTTAATTTATGAGTAATTAAATATTCTTTTATGATCCATCTTTCAAGGGATGTATGTTTCGTAAAATACCAAATTGGTAAGGGAATTTCAACTTTCAATTTCCACTCATTCGGTTTTACGAATTATTCATTGATTATTTTACTCCATGATTATGTGTGGAATCAATATTTATTATTTGTGTAGTAAATTACACTCCCATTTCCATGGATATACTTTTGATACATATAATAAATACATTGATAAATTCTCAAGTCCCCGATATGAACTTGATAAGAGTAAATTTAACTCAATCTCCATTTATTGAGTTAAACATCCAATTCATTGGTGTTGTTTTTACAAGAATATGTTTGAATATCCTCTGATTTATTTACACTGAATATATAATAATATTTAGTGTATTTATAAGTTTCAAACATAATTTTGTCGTTTATTTATCCTTAACATAAGGATTCGATCTTTATAAGAGATTTCATCTAAATTTACATTCCATTGAGACTTCTTTGTTGCTATACGCCAATTAACATATATATGGTGTATATACTATCCTTTTGACATAGTATATCATGAAAACCTTTATTCTAAAGATATTAAAAAAAATTCACTTTAATTATTTGTATTCAAGAGTCTCTCATTTGGTTAGGAACTCTAACTAAAATATCATTTTAGTGGTTTAAAATTTTATTCTTCTAAATCATTCTCATTAATGTCCATGTTTTAAAATGGTTTTAAAAATATATTTATATGGATATAAATGTAATTAAATTAAAATTCCTTTTAAAAATTACAATGTGGTATGGGACAATTTGATTCAAAAATCTATTTTTAAACAGCTTCTTGAAAAATTGTGTTACTTTTAAATAATTTCAAGAAGAAAGGGGGACATTTCTGTCAAATAGCTTTGATGGTTATTTTCATCTATGTCAATATCATTCATTATTTTCAATTGGGGTTAATCTTTTAAAATAAAATATTCCATATTGTATTTAATGAGTAATGTTTGACTGTGGAAGTCCTATTTTTATACCATTCAAGGTTTGTGGATAATGTATTGACATTTTGTATGCTTGGTTTAGCACGATTTTTTATGTTATGTTTCAAAATTTTCATATGAATAATTCATTAGAATTAGTAAGTGATAGGTGGAGCCCAATATAGCTCCTCGATGCATCGTTAGGTCTAATGAGACAAACTAGTGTCTTGGAAAAATGCCTTGACAAAATCTTAATTGTAGTCTTGGCACAAGGCCTGACTATGTGGTTATGAAAGTCTGGCATTATGCATTCCATCATTATGAAAGTAGAAATTGATATTTCATGAGATTATTCATCAATAATAATATCCTTGCGAGTAAGTAAATGGCATTATCTCGATTTATATTTTCTATATTATGATGAAGTTCATGTTTAAAAGGCTCTTGTCTTAGTTCTATACATTGCCTTAAATGTTTATTCTTATTTATGAAAAGATTCCTCTATATTGTTATCCTTAATGAGAATCTAAAATCACCCCATTCTATGTGTTATTTTTCCTAAGATGTGAAGAAGTATATTTTGACTAACTTGTAGGGATAGACTATGGTATCATAGTGTTGTCTATGGAAACAATGTTATTGTAGTTTTTCATTTTATGATGTAATGTAAATCTTATGAATGTATCTAGTAATTCCAAGGCTACTAATGTAATCGGTATTTCGAGACATGATCTTCTGTGATCATGATAATGATACATAATAATGCACCAAATATGGGATTCTAGGGTCAGGGCATTACACATGGTTCA
Organism: Viscum album; assembly: GCA_963277665.1. Taxonomy (NCBI): domain Eukaryota; kingdom Viridiplantae; phylum Streptophyta; class Magnoliopsida; order Santalales; family Viscaceae; genus Viscum; species Viscum album. The sequence goes on along the minus strand of OY728152.1, from coordinate 1,723,434,092 downwards.
AAATAATGCATTATGGTACCCCTTATGGACAGACTGTCCACTATATGTACAAATATCCAAACTGATTGACCGAGAAAGTCTCTAGAAAAGGAAATAAATTATACTCCCCACCATATATTCCATTTATTGTCATCCCACAAACATTGTAGACTATTAAATGGTTTATGTGAAGCGTAATGTTGTTGATTCTTGGACTTCACCTTTTGATAAGAGCAACATTAATTCATGAACATGAAATATGCTATTTCATTCTTCAGAAAAAATACATTCGTCACTGGACATTGTAAATTCTATTCCCACCTAAATTCTTTTCCAACTTCAAGTAATGAAATTCAATATTTATCTCCCACCGCATTCACATAAGTACAATAAGAGGATTCATAAAATATATGATATCATTCACATCTATGATCCAATAAAAAGGTGAATCCCCAGCTTCACGGTGTTTCTTCAAGTCCTAACACACCAGATTAACATACATCCATTCCTGGATTCTTATCAAAATTGTCGACACTAATAAATCTGATATAATAGTCTTATAATCCTAGACCTCCTAAACCATAACATTTATATAAACTAGTATGGTCATGATATTTCACTCATCACTAGACTCTTGAACTTGTTGAGACTGATTTTTCCTACTCAAACCATCATCAACACTTTTCCCTTAATGGATGAATATACTAGATCAAAATCATATGACCGTATATAATAAACCCACCTCTACTAATGGATATTTAAATATCATTGTGAAAAGATATAATTTAAACTCTTTTGATCATTTTAGATAGTAAAATAATCTCTAAAATGATAATTTCTCCAACACTTCAAGATATAAACAATTGTAGCTAACTCAAGGTCATGTGTAGTGTAATTCCATTCACGTGTCTTTGACTATGGTGACACATATGCCACAAATATATTCCCCTAAATTATCACTTCCCCAAGACTAATTCTAGAGGAATCAAAAATCATCAAATATTCCACTCTTAGATTGGGGAGGATCCATATTGGTGCTTTTTTCAAGTACATCTTCAGACATGTAAATCATTATAATATTATCTAAAAAATTCATTATTAACTACCTTCATTGTAAACATTGAAAGAGAATATTCCAATTGGGAAATTTTATTGATGAAATTATGATAATATCCTTTAGATTCTAGAAAATTGTGGATATCAAATTTATTATTGTGATTCTCCTAAGAAACAACTTTATAAACCTCTCCAGGTCGACTGACAAACAATTCTATGGGATGATGTGCACTAGGAAATGTTCCAGATCAATAAAAAACTAACACATAGTTATATTGGGGTACACATGATGCTCTATTAGTGTACTCAAGATGATTTCAAGATGGTAGGAATGATCTTAATGAGTATTTGAGTACACCATGATTTCATCCACAAACTCCAACACAAACTAATATAGGTTTGGGTGGAAGATTCTATTGATGATGTCCAAAATAACAGTAGGAGAGTTCATCCAACCAAAAGACATCACAATAAACTAATAAAGTCAATACCTTCTTCTGAAAAACATAAATCTGTATATCATAAGGTTAAACAATAAACTCATAATATCATGGTCATAAAAAAATCTTCGAGAATACACAAGCTCCTGTCAACTAGTAAAATTGGTTATCTCTACACATAAGAGGATACCAGTAATTCAAATTTTTCTGGATCAACCTCCGGTAACCAATATATAATAACAACAGCCCATAATCCCTTTTTCGAAAAACTAAACTATAGATCCCCAAATAGATTCACTCAGATGGGTAAACCCCTAATCCGTAAACTAGTCTTGTTACAACCTTAACTCTTGAAGATATATTTTTTTCCATTCCAAATGGTGTAGTAGAAACTAGCTCAACCCTAGGAATTAACTCAATTGTAAAATCTACATCTCTCTCTGGTGGAATCAATGACATGTCCTCTGGAAAGACATCCTATAACCTAAACAACATGGGTAGAAAAAAAATCTTGCATTACACCTCCTTCATCCTGCAATAGATTAGAAACATAGAGGATGAGATTCCCAAATTGTGGTTAAACTACCCCACCATGGCATGCCTTGATATCTTATTCGAAACATTGAACATAATTTTTACCCCAAATATATGTGATGGTCACACTATTATGGTAAAAATAAAATTGGGTTTGGTTTTCTACTAATAAATACATACACATAATAAGGTCAAATCCTATTAATTCAATGATGTAAGGATCCCATAAAAAACATAACTCCCTATTCATTAGAGAAAATACAATTCCATAAATATATTTCCCTCAACCATAACCTAAATAATTTATCTATCATCACAACCCACACAAAAACACCACTGATAGACTCAACCCATTCACCAGTTGAGTAAGTATAACAGAATGAGAGGCACTAGTATTGAATAAGGAACTAGAAATTGTAGATATTATAATAACAATTCCTATAACAATCAATGATCCAATATAATTATACATAAGTGAAGGTTTTAATAAATAGAATTGACAATCCCAACTATCCAGTGATACTGTCTGAGTCCCTTGAGGCCCACCACTCTACTGATATGGGCTCTCTTTCTTTGAAATAATTCATCCAGTACCTCAATCACCAAGCCTAGTAAAACTCCAAGTACCCTGCTGATACGGTGTATATGATCTCCTTACAACACTTTGGTTCAACCTTGCTTCTCTATCACTACCTCTATATCATGGGTTCTTCAAGAACTTAGATAGATGTCCCAATCTTCTTCAAGATCTAAAATCAACATATTTTTGAGACAAAAGTATACGAATTTGTTCTAGCCTACCATATTAATGTCAAAGAACTCATGTAAGATCATGATTAACTGATCTTTCACCTATGTATCACTTATTTCCAAAGATATATTCATTATTACATGTGAAATAATTCCCACCATAAGAAGACGTTCCTCCTGATAATCTAATAGAAATAACATTTCCTCCACTAGAGACAAAATTTAGCTTCCCCTCATCAATGAGATCATAATCAACCACCTCAGAAACCATAATTATCATAAATATATTATCCTAGGATTTAATCATAAAAATATGTTTATCTTTAGTGAATCATGCCATTGAAATCTCATCACATTCCAGCACTATAAAAAAATGCTACTTCTCACTAAATTTATGATTACAGTCCATCAAAGACATACTCCCATGTGTAAACATCATCAACTCAGCTACTCTCTCATGTCTCAGTGTTGTAGGAACAAAGTGCTGTAGGAACATCTCTAAAAATTCGATTTGTATCATACCAAATTCTTACATAGTCTAATCCAGAACATCCCACAAATTTAGTTATGATCCCTGAAATCTATAAGAATCCAACATGACCATCTCCTCCACATTGGTCTCTAAATGGTCATGTATAGTCTTAATGGACATACTTGAAAACTCAAACACCTTAAGTCTACCCAAAAGTTAATTATAGGATGATGTTATAACTGAATATCTGATTTTGTATCAGGAATAATCTTCAAAACACTCTATGAGTATCTCTATATATACTATATAAATAAATAAATGTTCTCCCAATATTTTTTTGACTCCATCTCCAGGAACTATCAGTTCATTGGGTTCCACATTGGGTGGATCATATCCATCCATATCCTTTTTTCATCCTTTAAAAATGAATTTTTATGGTGGAATATCTCTATATTTTCAAACACACATATTTGGAAACAAAATACGACATTATCAAAAGATCAAAAAAGGGGTTTAAATAAGTCCATACCAAGTCACCCCCCCTTTTTCCCACCACACTATCAAAAATAAGGCACTACGACTTCCCTTAAACATCCTACATTGTATTCATAATTAAAAAAGGGTATACATGTTATCATTTTAATGTATCTCACAATACTCATAATTATTAAAAAATTTCATTATTTTACAATATCCAAATTCACATCATGGACCATTTTATATTCACTTACAAAATCACAGTAAAAAATTTCAATTTCAACAACTTACATAAAACATGTTATTTCTATGTGTTCCAAACATGATTCTTGTCTCATTATAATTCTGAGTTTTTAGAATGATGAATGTGTACTCATATATTATGTAATTCAGGGCCACATGTCAAATAATATAAAATTTTAGGAAATAAAAATCACTTCACCCAACATGTTCATCACTCATGGTGAAATAACATTCAAGTGTAATAACACATATTAAAAAAACACCCCTACCCTTGGTACATTGATTTTACCATCATGCATTAGTTATAAAATCTATGAACATGCTCTTCAATAAGACTTAACACATAATATTCTAATGTATAACAATACAATATATTATGACTATTGAATAGAAAATAAAAGTAGTCATCTCATTCAACCTTTTAACTTCCCAAACCATGTTACATACACTGGTTCCATGATTCGGTCAGTCACATTTTTCTATGGTATGCCTCCAGATACCCTATAGGAGATCGACTATCAGTAATTGTGTAATATCAATCATGGAGAGAATATAACCTCTTTATAAAATTAGAACCATAGTGAATATAAATAAACATTATCCAGAGTAAAATTACTAATAACTAAAAAAATAAAAGTATTATATGATGAACAAAACAATAATACAATATAAAATCCAAAATAGATTATATGTTATTCAGAATATGTGTCATGTGTCATTATGAAAAAAAACAAAATAAATAGTGATACTGAATAAAAACATGTGAATCTCGACACCAAGCTTTGTTCCCACATCAATGCTTGATCCTGGCCTAGTCATCTAATATAGGTCCTTCTCCCTTTTTATATCCTACAAACATAAAGACAATTTCAATGCGAATTTGGTAACCCATGTAGTTTGTTAGTACAACTCAGTAGGCAATCCACAATGGAATTTGGAACATTATTCTATAAATAGTTGTCTATGTGATATTATTAAGGGTAAAGTATAAAGAATAATGTTAACAATTATTAAATTTTATTATTCTTTAATTATCGATATAAACCCATGGGTTCCCGAGGATACCCAAACCATCAATACATTATTCATCCCATGATAGAGTCTAAAACATATCACATTGAATAATCACAATTCATTATAACACATGGTCTTTAATTACCCATTACATTCCATTTCACATCACAGTTATTCGAAATAATTCTACAATTAAAATATCATGGGCATATTACATTGTGTCTCACACCCAGTCAGTATTTGGGGCCTCTGTTCCTAAAAAACGCTTCATCATCACATTTTTATTTTGATCCTCATCTGTATCCCAGACTATAACCTCACATGGGAATTTGGAACCTCTATCACTATTCGACAAACAATAACATATATAAGTATTTGGAGCCTCGGTCCCTATCTGTTATTCATTAAAAACATATACCATATGCATCAATATATCCACAATACATGATTTTGTGATCTTCAATTTTATGAATCATAGACCTTTTTATCACACATTCTCATTAACATTTCTATTTTAATCTCATGAAAAATATGAAAAAATTATCATTAATGTAATTATCAACATTTTTTCATGTAACCTATTTTCCTTTCATGGTGAAACCAAAAATCCCATTATTCTCATTATCAATCAATTCCATATATAACATTTCCACAAATTACAACATATCATTTAATTTACCCTTTCCACTATCACAATTTCCCAAAAATTCCATAATCACGTAATTCTTTTAATTAATTATCAAATTAATTAATCCAAATAAACTAATTATAATTATCAAGAATGTGGGACTAGAAATTTAGAGCACTTAGCTGAAAATTGATCAGAAACAGTCAACAATTGAAATCACAAAATTCATGTGGGAAAAAATATCCTGACGATGAATGGGATCTAGATTAAAATTATTAATTCAAGATAAAATATATTTATATCTATTATAAAATTGATCTTATCCATATAAAATAGTGAAAAAAAACATTTCCTCACCCAGAAGGAGAAGAGGGATAGAGAGGAAACATCACTGGATTATAATATCTTATTAGGGGAGATGCATATCAATAAACTGATCTATGATTCATCATGAATTGAGTTTATAGGGATTTAGAGTCCATCGATCATCCTTCAAAATTGATTAAAAAAGGTTTAGGATATTCCTCTTATTTTGGGGATATTACACAGGGGTTCGGATAATTCTTAATGAATTTTCAGGGGGTGAAATTTTCATACACAAAGATTCAGATATTGGGTATATGGTTTTCCCTAACCATGCACCTAACGAGGAAAATAAACTTAGGAATTTTCATAGATACTGCAATAATGGGTTAAAGATTGAAAAACCATGAATCGAATGTGATAATCCCATCTGTATTGGATTGTAATGTTTGTTTTCCTAGGTACAAAATTTTCATAAACCAAACACTAACTGTGCACTACCCTATTCTATCCACAATTCTCAAATTTCAACAAAGAAACTCTCCACGTTAAAAGTGAAACAAGATATATTGAAATTAAGGGAAACATAGTACTTTAAATAACCGTTATACATCCTTAAATTGGTCTTGATTTATAAATCCTCTCTATCATTCATAAATGGAATATTCATCTACAGTGATTTAACCATAAAACACTAAAAATTGTGACAGGTTAAGAACATTTGAGTACAAAGTAGTATCAACACACAATATTGATCAAAATATATGTGAAATAAAGATTAAATGATAAGATGTTGAGAAAAAATATGAGGAAATAGTAAAAAATGATCATCAACAATAATAATTATGGTCCTAGAAATAACCCAAAATCCATATTATCAGAAATAAATTAGAGGAATCAACTAATACATATCATCTACTTTTTATCCCTTACTCCAAAACATCAACAACAAAAACTACCTTTAATAACCAAAACAACCACCAATACAATGTGATCAACACAAAACTCCATTGTCATTTCATAATTTAGAGATATATCCTCCAATCATTCCTCCATGGTTTCTTTTAATGAAACCACCAGCAATTCAATAGGATCATCCTCTCATAAGTGCACGGATGAAAGTATGATTGAAGAAAAACAACATATCTACAACCATGATGATATAAACCCACAAATAGATCACCATGTATCAATATATATACACCTAAAACAATATCATCATGATATAGAATATACAGAACTAATACATAATATCACAAGAAAGCTACAAAAAATCCATGCTATACCAATTTCAATGATATTATCTAACCACATAAATCACTAACCATATTAAAATTTATTCTATATATTTAGATATTAATATTAAATATCATAATCCCATTTAAAATTGTTTAATTTCCATCCACGAGCTATTATTTACAAATAGTTTTCAATAAATTAAATATCACTACTATTCATGAATTAAATAATTAATGTGAGACTATAAATACAACATAAACAATAAAAAATCATTTTATATAAAATAGGAATTATATTCCCAATGGTATGATACCATGATCATGTAGTGAAATAACAACATTCCCTTCCTGACCATTCAAGACCCCCACTATCAACCTCCTCATCCTCACATCAATAATAACCTATAGCGAACTATGATTACAAGACAACACATCCCATGCGTATTCACAATCGTTGATCGATTAATTTTAATGAGAATTTGTATCCTCAATCCTCTATTATGTCCCATATAATATTTTTAAGAATAATGATCCGTTATAGCCCATGATACATTACACCAAATCATTAATTCATACCCAAAACATATATAATATAAAAAATAACACAACACACACTCATCAATAATCACAAATACATATAAATTAATATAATAAATAATATAATCTATATCCATTAAATAGGAGGTCACACTGAAAATATGTTAAAGGTTCATTTCATTATAATTCCAAACTAATCACAAGATTCCATTCAAATTTTGAATCACTGTTTTATTTATCCATTTCAAAATGTTCATGATTCCATGACCAATTAATGTTCATCTATTAATTATACATCACATTTTTTGAAACCATAACCATTCATCACATTTATTTATCATTCACCCCCAACCAAATTTCCTTTTGGTATTGACATTCATAAATCCCATAGTAATTTAGCAACATAATTTTTACCAATTTTAGGGACGTTAAAATTGACATCAACACTAACACAACACATTTACATATTGATTAAAAAACATTAATAATGAGATATATAGAACCAATACTTTTTTAACACTATACATAATTTATTTCCAATAGTTTTACATTCATATATCCCTCGATATGTGAATTTCCATTCTGTGGGTTACATAGTCCATTAGCAATGTTGGTGAACAAATCATCCAAAATATTTTAATCATCATGGGAGTATGGAAATATTAATCTTATATCATTGGGGTTTAATAGTGGAAATAAAATTGAAAAAATTTGGCACACACAAAACTATTCATTTCCCTTATATGTTCTATTCTTAACTAAATCATTCTCAACATTAATTTAATAATTTAATTATGATATACCATGTTTCCCTTCCCTTTTGATAAAATGAAAACATCGAAGTCAATGAAAATAAAAAATTGGGAGTAAATCATAACTATAGTATTCAAGAATAATAATCATAGAATATATTATATAAGACTCAAGATCCCATACATAGAATTTAAGGAGTTTCCATGCTACCTAGAAAAGGATAGAGGAATGGGAGTGGAAACTAACAAACAAAATATCATCAATAACTAACCATTTGTGGATTATACGTGATGATAAATTCATTAAATACTCTTATAAATATTTATTATCATAAATGTATCATATATTATGTTGGATATTGAGATTGGGGAGTTATAACTTTTTAAAAAAAATAAATGTGTTTTGAAAATAAAGTAGGAAGGAATTTAGAATCCCAAAATTAATTTGGTATAAATAAAATAATTATTAATATCCAATTAAAAAACATTGAAAATTTTATAAATTTTTATAAGATTAAAATATTTAAAACTATTATTATAATCGGTAAAATCAAAGAATACAACTATTACGATGCTCCAAGAAAGAAAAATGTGATTTTAAGAGATTTTAGTAACACCTTAGAAACTATCAATTTTTTTGCAATCGTAATAGGGTTTTACCCTTATATATTAATAACATTACACATTATGTACATTGTATTTAAGGGATACATTATTTTACCCATACATAGCTAGTTAACCGTACATGGGGTTTGGGAAACCCGTATAAACATTATATGCATACCCATATTTGACATAGACTAAGGGATTTACCCATAAATGGGAATGAAATACCATTATGTGAGGTAGGAATCTCATTTATGATGTAATTTATAACACACAATTACTCTTAGGCATGGTTGGGACTACACTTATCTTACAGGTGTAAATCCAATATTATGTGACTTAGAAAACCCTTACTCAATGGACTGACTAACCTAAAGAAATATTCATTGTACATGATATATAATTTAATATGGAAATAAAATGTATTGGAACAATTAAATAGTAGATATGAACCCTTAGACATGTCTTAATATTATCATATACCTATATAACAAAATGGGATATTTCAAATATATAGAGATAAGATTTGATGATGACCTGTACACATCAAATTATTCCCCTTTAACAAAAATTATAAAATAAACTACCATTCTTTAGACTAATTTAAATATAGGAAATGTAGATGAAACCCATAGTTATCATCATATTTAAATACACATACCTTTCGCAAAAATAACCACATACAACTGTTATTTCATTCATAAGTGTAAAAAATTAATTGATAACAATGTGTTTTGAAAAAGACATGCTTTTGAATAGTTAGGAAAATAGTTTTATTATTACCTAAATTTTTGAAAAATACATCAGAAAAATTATAAAATTTTAAAAAATCCCTAAACACTTATAAAATATTTGAATCATTTTGAAAACTAATATATTTAATTACCCATTTATTATTTTAATTCATTGATATTATCTTTAAAATTATTCAAAACATTTAAGAATATGATTATAAATTAAATAATAAATTTTATAGAAATTTTAGAATTCGTGAAATTTCTCCGAAACCAATAAAATTTTTAGAATAATAAATAAAAGGTTCATCAACATACAAGACCATGAAGGAGTAAAATAAGAAATGGAAATTAAATTAATCATGTCCATAATGACCACATGAAAATTTTTCAGGTCAAATGTCATTACCAAATAATCAAAATTCCCATTAAATTCTAAAATAGTGGAAATAGAAGAATATTACCCCAGGAACCTCATATAGTGGTACCTAGATCACAAGTCCAAAATTAATACAAATAAATCCTATGAGATGATAACAATGGTAAATTGTTTTGTGAAAATATTAATTATTATTTATTGTCACATTACAATTCATATGAAAATCTATGATGTTGTAGATAATTCTACCCACCTACTCTATTAATAGAATATGTGATGTCCATAGTGACACACTCATATGAATAAATCCAATTATATATAAGACTATCAACTTAGATTTTGTCTCTATCAACTATGGTGGAACCATCCAATAATAAGGCCATGAAATGGGTATAATCTCATTGAGTCGATAAAAAGTGGAAATAGCCTATGAATGATAAAATAAACCTTAAAATTATCTATAAATACACTAGGGATAGAATTCATTAAAAATGGATGACAACCAATAAAACTATTATCTATGTAATAAATTAAAAAACTGGACATTTTACATGAGATCAGTACACACACTGAAATAAATCACCCTTCCCACAATGATAATAGATCCCACTCACCATAAAAGATATGATTTCCTTAATATATGGGTAAAAATAGCCTATTAAGGGGTATAAATCAAACCAATCTCTTAATATAATCAACCAATCTATAGATATGATGAGATCAAAAAAGTACATGAACAATTGGAGGAAAAAGCACATGACATCCACATTGATGACTAAAACATGAAAAATTGGGAATGAGAAATCATTCCCAATACTTTTACCAAGAGATGTTAATATATCATAATGGGTATCATCTTATATTAATTTCCCAACATTTTAGAAAACTATAAGGAAAGAAAATAATTGGGTGGATGAGTATAAAATAAAATATATTCCATGGGAGAATATGTAAACACCAAACCTTTAACAGTGGATAACCCATACATAGAATCCATGGGTTTATCTTCTATTGTATAAAGACGTCATAACTCAAGGACTACATTGTCATTCATCTCCTAATTATAATTCCTTTTAATTAATGGTGAGATATTTCACACATAGAAGAATTCGATTGCTTATGTAGACCATTATATTAAGAATATCCATGTATACTATATTTATGGGGAGTCTTAAAAAATTTATTTATATGACATAAAATTCAACACTGGTGGAACTTAATTGGGGCAACAGGGAAATCATTATTGGTATAGCCATCATTCCGACACCAGTGAATTATCTACTAAATTTCAACACAAAACGTCTCTTGAGACTTTGGTAGTTGTCATGATAAGTGGAGTTCCTAAAAAAGAGTTTTTTTGGATAATTTTTTTCTAAAACCTCAATAAAATATTACTCAAAAATCATAATATATTACAATTAATATCAATCATATCATAATATATTACTATATTAATGGAATACCCTGAATCAATATTCACTTTTATGATATAAAAAATGAAACAATCAATTGTGTGTGCATAGGAAGACCCCCTTGAGAACTGATGTAAATAATTTTACACCAATGTCTATAAATGATATTTATAATGTTTTTAAGATATATATGAAATTATTGAATGAATTTTCATTATTTAATTGTAATATATCATAAATTTTAATATCGTTTCTTTCACTGAATTTTGATAATGATTTTCATGTGTATATATGGATTGCATCCTCCAGGATGTGATGTGATTCACTTATTAATAAATCATCACATGGATGGTATATATATTTTTAATTAAATAATTATTATTATATTTATGAAATAGTTATCATTCTGGAATGATAATGTAACACTTCACTTTTTTCTGTCATGATTGTTTAAAAATTGAAATGTTACTCATGGGTACATTAAAACTTCCATCAGAATGACTATTTCATTGTTCAATTTTAATACAATTATTTTATGATTATTTTAAAATAATTTAATTGTTTTAAAATTATAATAATGAAATATTTATTATTTTTGATAATGTGAATTAATGACAACATTAAACCATTATCATCCAAAAGAATCCTTTTTTGTACTTATGAGATGAATATCCATAAAAACAACAAAATGAAATTAAAATATTAAATAATAGAATACAACAAAATAATAAATAATATAATATGGATAATGAAAATGAAATTTTTTCTTTGGATATATAAACTTATCATTATTTTATTATTCATGATGAATAGGATCACACATCATGAGTTGGACTCAAGGAATGAGATATTTCTAAAGTAATTTTTATTAAAAATATTCACACTATATAACATACATTATCTCAACATTTTAGTGTTATATATTGATTCTATATTATGTATAGAGGTCTCTCAGACATATACCTATCATATTATCCTAAAAAATGATGGGGTAAAACTTCCATATGAACATTTGTCAAATTTCATCAGTATAAAATTTACTTTAATTATATTATGAGATATTATTATGAGAAAAAATGTATTTACCTGGGTAATAGATATGTTTATTCCTTATGATTAATTTACATTTTGGGGAAAAAATAATCATGAACATGTTATGACGGGTGTACCCAATTTGCATTGAAATTCAGTAGATAATTCATTAGTCTCATGAGACATTTTGTGTTGGATTATTTAGTAATCCTAATCAACTATTGGATATTGTAAACAATGTGATATTATCATAGTAGTAATCCATTTAATATTTTTATGTAATTGTTTTATTTATACCACATTTATTATGTTTTTATGATTTTATTATACCATCCAATTAATGTTTTTATCCTATGTGGTTTCTTACAAGGATTATCGTTTATGATATCTTGTTATAACATCAACACATACGTTATGATTCATTATCATGTTAATTCCATTACTATGATTTTTTATCATCGTTTTCTATAATGTATTCCCTAGGTTATCCCATGAAGTTGTAGGATCTTCAAGGGATATAAAAGATCATTATAGAAAATAAGTTTAAAATTTATATTTTTTCCTTTTTATATATTACGAAACATGTCCTTCAAATACAGATGACCCAATGATCCTTATTTTATATTGTTTTATTTTTATGTTAATTTCATGTAATAGTGTGTGTAAAAAGTCTTATGTAAATATTTTTTCTATATAATTATGTTTTATTTATTTTTGGGGAATAGGAGGAGAATATATTAGTCATAAAACTATTCATAGGTCAATGTATTTGTATATGTAATGGAAAACATTCTATAATTTTTCTAAATAATAGAGATATTGGTTTCCAAGAAAGAATATCCCTATTTAGATACAACTTGTGGATGATGATATTGAATAGTTTTATTTAGGGTCAATAACCCAAAAATGGTTAATTGAGAATCGAATTCATCATCACCTAGTACATGAATAAAAATACTTATCTCACACATGCTTCTAAAATCTCATGGGATATCACATAGAAAATAAAAAAATCTTAATCAACCATTATGATACAGTTTGAAAAATTATCTTATTAGAATACCAAATAAGAAAAATTATAAAATAAAATAGAGACACATATGTTAGGATTTACATATCATGGTTATTTTATTTAACATAAAATTATAATATTCCATTTTCTATTTTCATTAGATAATTTATTAATATCAAATTTTTTTCTTCATTATCTAATTAAGGGATATACAAGATTCTGTGCCAATAAGAAACCAAATTGAAAATGTGATGATTTCCTTAATGGTATAACTAACCTCATGTGAGCATGATATGAGAACATTATGGAAATAGTTTCTCAAATTTCTGATGTTATGAATAATAACATCAATTAAGTAGATTTCTCTGATACACCTAAGGGGGAGAAAATTGTGGTTGAGAATTTTATTTTAAAAAGGTATCCTACATGTAGTGAATCTTCTTATTCACTCATCATGGGAAATTGATTAATTATATTAATAAAACATTAATAGTAATTGAATTATCTAAAAAGTTATATTTTTATATTCCCTCTTATTAATTGATGGGGGAGAAAATTGGTTGTGTATGATGATCAAGAATATAGAGTCAATAGTATACATTGATTCCATGGAATATGAGAACAGAATAATAATACATATTTTCACAAAATATCATATCACAAAATATTTTGGGACTTTTTAGGGGTGGAATGGTTATGATTCTATCGTGGTGTTTGAGTAAAACCGCACTAGGCTTGCATGATACATATTTGACATTTTCCTTAACACAGAATTGATTGTGTAGTACTTCATTACTGTGTTAAATTTGAGTCTATATAAATCATTACTTAATATAGACTTTTAAAACTATTAATAGATTCTATGATGAACCATTATTGTTGATATGGAAATCATAGAATCATAGTGGTCATGAGGGAATAGATATAAAAACCAAAAAATCGTGTTTGCTTTAAGAGAATCAATAGAAAAATATCATGGATGTAAGACATCCCAATATCCCTTCTATCAATTATGTGGGAAGATGCATCATGCAAATTATCTTAATGTAATTGGGAGATGTTTCAAATGTTGTGGATATGAGAATCATGTTAAAAAGTGAATAGGGGAAACTGTTAGTCCAACTAATTACAAAGAAGAAAATAATGGTCATGTCAAAACCCTTACAATGGTAAAATGATTTAAATACATGTAACATGGGAATCATGGATTTAAATTCCCTTAGGACAAGGGTTTCCATAGATTAGAAATGAAAACAACCTCTATTAAAGTACAGAGTTTATGTTCCATCACAACTATTGAGGTGGATCTCAATAAAAATTCCATGATTGATACATTGTATATTCCTTAAAGAATATTTAATGTACATTATTATTATTTTTATACTCATTTTATATATTCATGAATTTTTAGTAGTATTTTTTAAAAACCCCTCAGATAATGGGGGATGAGATATCTATGGGAACAAAATATAGAAATATTATTTCACCCCTAGTATATAATTGTTCACTAGTCAGTATTTGAGGAACTAACCTCCTATAATATCGTTTTTTCTTCATTTAAAGTATTTTCCCTATTTTTGGATTATATTGGCTATACATATGTAAGGCCTTCATGAAATATTGGGATAGGGGGGTTAGTCTTCAAATCTTGATTAATCCAATACTTTTTTAAGATTGTAAGGATGTGGTTGAATCTCCCTTTTAATCTTCTAATCATTTTTTCAGGACCCCTCCCTCTAAAGATACACCTCCTCAACTTGAAATGAATAAAGTGAGATAATGGACCCTCGATTCATCCCTCTATAGGCCCCCGATTTGAATCTAACACCGAGGGTGAACAATCTCACAATATGGGAGGCATTGGAATTTTTAAGAAACATGATCATGAGATTAAATGAATCATCCACAATAAAAATACAATACATAATATAAATGAAATCCAAATCTATCCCGTATGCTTGTATAAAATGTATTGATATAAAAAAAAGTCTCCAAAGTAAATACCAAAATAAAAGATAAATAATTAAATCAAAAACATTCAATATCTGAGATTTTATTGTCAAACATGATCATCAAAATCCACCTACAAATGTGAAATGAAGGTTTATATATCTAGGGTGAGCATAGAAGTGTACTCAGTTGGAAATAACAATGTCTCTCATGCACATGTGAGAGAAACATACTAATTCTCCCTGTAAGGGAACAACATAACCCACCATAACTTAAATAGGTATACTAAGCCACCCAACCTCACCAAGGAACACACACAAAATAACTCAAGTACTGTAATATAATATAAATCACATCAATGATTGGGTACCCCACACAACATTCCCACTGGTATACCACTGTTTCCTAACATAGAATGTCTGGGTGCTCCCATCCCTCTTGTATATTACTATCCATCCTACCCACACTCACCCAGGCCTCACAGTAAATCCCCAATGTATATACCTAGTTCTGAAAAAATATTCATCCCGTACACACTTTTTCCTCACAATACATCTCTCCCACACACACCTGGTACTCACAACAAATCACATCTAATCCCGAAGACACATGGGAATGAACAAACCATCTCATCCCAAAGACACCTGGTAAAGCATGAAACACCTCTCCCAAAAAATAAAAGGCCATAACATCATGCCCTATGTCACATGGTTCTTAAAAAAACCGTATTTAAAATAACAAAAATCTAATAATCACAACAATTTCCATGCCTACCTCGCTTGGAAGAGAGAGAAGAAAAGGGAAAATACCTAGTAATACATACTCCATACAAGATGTAGGTAATGGAACCCTCCCCCATGAATAAGATGATAATCAGAACATCATTCTCAACTAGGGTGGTGTAAATATATAATTAACAAGGAAAATACAAATATATACATATATGATACCATAAACTGTAGCCCAACATATGGGTTATCTGAAGAAACCCCCACTCACAACCCCATCCCCATTGATGCGGCCTCTAAATTCACAACACCAAATATTATGCCACAAAACCAATATCAAATTTCCAACCAATTACATTCTGTTAATCAACCCACCCCATTACATTTCAAAACATTATTAAAAATTTATTGGTTCATTCTATCACAACCCATTGTAATAACTAGCACTACACAGAACAAACAGACAATCATAGTCATTCCAGAAGGAGAAGACCACTGATAAATTAAGGAAACATCAAATTTAAGACACATTATACCACGACATATCTGTATGGAGTGAATAATTATACATGTTCCTCATGGAGAAACTATGGGTGATTTATCCTACTAATCACCCCTATTATTCTCCAAAGTCTTCTATCCTAAACCACCAACCAACTGAAACAAAACCCATATTGGAAACCACTACATGAAACACATGCCCAAATCAACATATCCAAAAAAACCATACACTAGGAAAAATCATTTCCACAACCACATCACCAAATGAAGAAAATAAAAACTAATTCAGATATTACAATGTATCCCTTATTTAATTCCAGTTGTTATTTCAGGTGTAATCATAAATACAATGTGATCCTAGTTTATCCATTCAATAGTTTAATATACATGGTTAACCGATTCTTATATAAGAGTTTAATAAAAAAACATGAATTCCAAACACCATACAATGCCCAAAAAAGGACCCCAATGGCCATGATTTTATATGGGTAGTTGGCCCTTAAAATTATAATATCAATAAAAACAATAACACATATAAAACATGCATCGAATTTCCCAACCCCCTATATATTGATTTTGAACTAGTTTAATTATGATTATTAATCCCAATTCAACTATATTCACAAGTAAAAACATCTATATACACATATCACATGACCCACATAAATAGAATTGAATGAAAAACCATCTTGGAAGAAGAAATGATCAGCATCCCTGGATGCACAAAAATATTCGAACATATGCAGCATGAAAAACTCCTTGAAAACATGAACCAAGAGATGCAGTTTGACTATATGAATCCTACAGGAAGAAGAGTTTGGGGTATCTCATACAAGAGAAAGAATTAAGGATGAACTAGAGCGAATAGTATCTTAGCTTTGGTAAACAGATTCATGAGTTTAGATACATTTTCAATTTTCCATTAAAGGAAGATATAACTAATAAAAATGGTTTTCCCCAATTAAAATACACTAGACTCTTAATAGTTTATGGATACTATTTTAGGCCACTAAATTGATCTCCAATAAATTAAAATGTGGAATTGAAATCATTTTATGTCAAGAAATACGTTAATAGGGAAAACTGGATGAAGCTGGAAACACTTTAAATAAGGCACAATTAGGTGAGGCACTGCTCTCGAGCCTCTGTTATGTGAGGAACCAGTCACGATCCACCATTAGGTGAGCCAACACTAATAGTGGAACCTCTAGATGAGTGAAAACTAGGATGGACTACCTTCCACCAACATTGAATCACCACTAGGTGAGACACCATCTAATGAGACACTACAAGATGATAGACTTCTAGAGAGCCACCGTTAGTGATCCACAACTAATGAGACACTGCCTATGAGTGACTACCCATGAGAAACTTCTAAAAAGATACTGGTAGTAAATCACCATCGTTGAGCAACTTCAAGAAATTTACAATCAGAAAGAGAGCATTAGCAAACCTCCACCTGTGAGCCACCGTTAGCATCTGAGCACCAGGGAGCGACAATAGGGGGAGCCACCTCCAAGGTCAGCCAATATTGGAAAACCATGAAAACTTGTAAATTTTCCGAAGTGATGAAATATATCACCTTGACATGCTATAACACCTAAAACACTAGATTACCACATAGTAAATGACTGAAGAGGTCTGATACATTACATTAGAAACACCTCATACTACTCTCACCCTTGAGAATACAATACCAAAAAGGAATTAAAGAGTCATATGGTATGAAAACCCATCCCTTATGATACCTCACAAGGATCTAATCACACATCAACCACTATTATCAACCATGTACAACAATTTTCATAGATAAATCACTATGGGTTTCTCAAAAGCTGGAGTGGACACCTATACATGCAAGAACACCTCTTTCGACATCTATTAATGAGAATTTTATTGCATATGAACACAAAATTCATTACGTATCCACAACAAAATGCACCATCCAAAACTTACTAGTCAATGAATCCCATCCTCCATGGCTTGATACTATCAAATATTAGAAGAAATTTCATTCCCACACGGGGTTAATCACATCACAACTAATATGTCTCTATTAGGAATCAAGTCCTCTCTTTATCACACATCTCAAATAATAGAAAAAATATCATCCCAAAATCATTAAGGTTCAAACATTACATCATAATGAAAAATAGTGCAAGGAAAACACAAAAAAACTCTAGGTAATAGGAATACATATGTGTCCATTTCTCTGATATACTTTCTTCCGAGCCACTATGCCTCCACAACAGACAAACCAAAGGAATGTTATAGTCATGAATCACCGTGTCTCAATGACTTGGAGATCCACTAGATTCTCCAAAATGTCTTGTCATCATAATTATCTATCCCTTTCCATTCAATGACATGTGATTCATCATGAAGATACCTAAGATTTTCAAAGATGTAGAAGATGTCATGGATCCTCTCCAATAATGGTGGCAATGCCAACCAGTATGCCATCTCTCTAACACTCCCAAAAACATAAAAGGAGACAACAAACCTAGGATAATGTTTACTACCTCTTCCAAACATCCACATCCCGTGTCCAACCTCAACCTCTTGGGCCCCCACCTAAGATTGGAATATGAATTCTATAGATCATGGGTTTCATTTATCCTTTCATGATCATGATGAACCTTTTCTATCATTCTCTTCCCCACATAGAGACCACAAATTGCTCTCTCCCAAACCACTATCCAACATAACAAATAATAAAACAGTCTTCCACACAAAGCCTAAAATAGACCCATCACAATAGAAGAGTGATAAATATATTTTTATAAAAACATTAACAAAGGTAGGTGTCATACCCATGATCTATCTAAGTCCGTGATGTTTTCCCATGACATAACCTCCAGCAATTGGAGAGTAGGAACTATTTTCAAATCTGTCTGTGCGTGGAAATTAGTGATGATGTGTAATTGGGTTCCAATATCATAATAAAATCTATTCTAGACTAGTGACGTAAACTACACAATCCAATCTAAAAAATGGACCAGATAACCACATGAAACTACACCACTTCAACCATATACTGCTTGGCCAAGGATTCCCCTATGCCGAACTTCTTTTTCACTAAAAAGTGGGGTGATTTTTTCAACCAATCCTCTATCACCAATGTATATTGATAACCAAATTTATATATGGGTAATCCAATGTCAAAATCCATCAATATACAATCACATTTACACTCAATAACATACAAGGTCCGCAAAAAAACAACAGAACATAATAGTAAACATTCACCTGGGGGAAAACAAAGAACATTTTCACAAACTCTACCACAATGAATTTCATCCTTGGAAACTTAAACTACATCTTAAATCCACTGAACATCATGGACACTCCTAGGGGTACCACCAAAGGCGTGTTATAAAGATCATAATTAAAACCCTTGTGAATTTCTGACAGAAAAAATAACTTTTCATAGAATAATATCTGGTTCATACCATCCTCTGACCATCCCTCCGGAGCATCACCATGGTAAACATGATCACACCTAACCTCTCCCCCTGAGTCACCCAATTGAGACTCTTATATCTATTGAATTAGTGAAGTGTACACCATCAAAATATAAACATCTTTTAACACCATACACACTTTAATTTAAGTGCATTTCTACCATCACATCCATCTCTATAAAAGAATATACAGATTCCCAAAAAACCTAATTTTATGACTTCTTTCTCAAAGCATCGACCACAACATTACCATTTCATGCGGTGTACGAGATCTCAAAATCATATTCTTGAATAAACTCAAACCAAACCCACTAATCTAAATACATATCACACTATTAAATGATATACCTCAAGATATTGTGCTCAATGTAGAACACAAAGTACTCCCAAATGAGGTTATGCTACCACAAATTCTGCACGAACACACCCATAGATAACTCTATATCATTTGTGTTATTGTTACAATTTTGGGTATACAACTTCTTAGACCCCTAAGAGATCACTTCCATCTAATGCATCATCACACATCCCAAGCCCAGATGGGATGAATCAAAAAACACGCAAAAAAATCCCCTCTTCCTCCGGATGCTGGACCACTAACCAACTACCCCTTCAGGTAAAACATTTCTTCATCGCACTGGTCACTCATTGAAAAAGCATTTTCAATCCTAGTAAAAATTATGAACGATGATTTAACTCATGAAAAATTGGTTAGAACCCACTAGTGATAGCATATGACACCAAAGAAATGACGGAAAACCGGTTAAGGAACTCATAGAAGTATGATTTCATAAGTACCATGAACAAAGATAGTTCTTTCATAACACCGAATGGAATGACTAAATCTTAGAGCGCCTATACCTAAATCAAAAGTAATTCCACGGGAAATGATTCTGGATCACTCTCAAATGGTGATATCCAGATCATATATCGATATTTGAAAACCAATTGTCCCCTCTTAGATGTTAAAAATTAAATTTATACATGGAAGGGGGTAGCATTTCTTGATCATCACCTGATTCAATATCCAACAGTCAATACACAGACTTAGACTACCATAATCCATCTTGGAAGATATCATTAGAGCATCCCATAGAGAAATATTGGTCCAATGAAATTCCTACTTCATAAGATCATCTATAAAAATTATCAAATCTCGTAACACAAAATGTCCCATCTGATATTGTTCCATCAAAATCACAGAAGCAGTAGGTTTCAAGTCAATCAAGAAGTTAACAACTGGTTGAGGGGGTACTGTTAAAATCTCTTCAATGAAAACCTCAAATAAATCCCTATTGAATCTAGTAACCTCCCCCATATATTAATCCATTGATTCTATGTACAACTCTACAAACAAGGAATGGGGGGGATCTTCATGCCTACTCCCCACCTAACAACCTCGCTCACCAACGAAAACCACACGTTGTCCATCCTAATCTGATAACATGACTCTCATTTAGAAGAAGTCGATAATAGAATGTATGGAATATGAACAACGGATATCAGGGATTAAATTTTGTGGTTGCATCTATAGTAAGAAGAGATCCCCATTGGGTCTAATGGGGTCCCTTCATCACTCTAAATCCTTGGAACACATCAAACAAGATGGTCTAGAATCTGAATGGTGTTCTCAACAATAGGGGAATGGTAATCCTATATATGTATATTCCAATAGCATGGGTTAGTTTGGTTCCAAAAAATTCTTTGATGCTCCTGAATCAAACAATGTAGAATCATGGAATCAAAATGAACCTATCATACAAATGATGATATCTGGCCCCTTTGGAAGTGATTCCTCTACTACATAAAATTGACGAAACCATTTTACATTTCCTATCAAGTGATAACCACCTTCACAACGATTAATTGGTCACAATTATTCAGTAATAAGAACATCCTGAGGTCAACCTCTTCCAACTCAATCTCCCCTTGGTAGAAAAAAATAACGACTCCCCTACTAATGAAATGATATCAATGGAAACCACTGTTATGGATGGTTGTGAACCTATCCAAATACACCAAAATGAGTTTGGGGATCCATTGGGAACTGACTCTATTGATGGCCATGAACCCCAACCCAATAAACATTGGCACAAACCTCCACGGAAGAAATGGAAGCCATTGATAATAGAAGGAAAAAAATAACATGCTGAGGTCGACTCACTATCATTAAAAACCTTTAAGGTCATAGAAAACGAGACCTACGACAAAAAAACCTTCCTCCTTAGGAACATTATTGGATCCCCTATCATGGTATATATTTTTGGGAGTGATTCTTCTTGAACACCTCCACCTACTTCTAATATCCAAATACATTCAAAATGTAAAGGGAGTAACAACATAGTGGATGGAAAGATGGAGTTTCTCCTCAAGACATAACTTATGAGACTTCTTATCTTGGAAAAGGTATAGGAAAATGTGTAGATGGACCTTGAACATGAATCTAATATATTTCAATGACATAATCCCTTTATAATGCGAGAGTTTCTCTTATCACTTATCTACCTTCACAGTCGATGAATGGAATTCTATTTTGAACTCCTTCTGAAAGTAAACCCACAAAATTTATACCTCATTCCACTCCCCCAGATATAGTGTCCACTACGGTCGCAAAAATCCTGATATCTAACTGACTGAAAAATGGATCAAGTACCATATCAATGGCTGGATCATAATAAAGACAATCTTCAACACCTCTAGCCATGTCAATGTCTTCACATTTTAAATGTTACCCCTATACGTTCATAAGGAATGCTGCAGGAAAGTACACAACGTCCACTACCACTGATCATCATCCTCAGCTTGTTCAACACTACAACAATCAGTCAGATCATCTTTCTAAACCTCCACATCCTATGACACATACATATGATGACCAGGAGACATAGATATATATAAACACATACTTCATAATCCTAAGAAGAATGTAATTTCATTAAGATCTATTTTAATTTATTTCATTTATTTTATCAATTTTAAACTTTTAAAACAACCTAATTCAATCGAGAATAAAATTCATTATGATTTATGTACCTTTCATACCTATATAACCTACGAGCATGTTAATATCACATGACCATTCAATAATATTAGAGTCCGATAAATAGATCACATGGGGCATAAAATCATGTGTCCTAGCCTGCCACCTAGGTATTGGTCAGACCCCAAGGTTGATTGAAACTATTTTAGCATAATCTCTTGAAATCCTCACTATGCCTAACACCAAACAAACATCATACCAATCAACCAACAACATTGAAACCACTTTGTAACTACCCCCTCCATCCAATGATTCCCATTCTATGATGGGAATAGAGAAAGGGAGATAGTGACCCTTTGAGTCCCACCTTTAGTATGGCCTGATTTGGTTCCTGTAACTAATGGTGATCAATCTCACAATCTTGGTGGCAATACCTATTTGTTGAAATAATATCTGGAGATAACATGAATCAAAAACAATAAAAACACAAGAAATTTTTCAAATAAAGCCAAAACCATCCAACATTAATGAACAAAAAGTATTGACACAAAAAAAATGTCTCCAAAGTAAATACAAAAAGAAAATCTACTACAATGAATCGTCAACATTCATGATCTATGCTAGTAAGGTCCATCAATGTCCGTGAAATCATCCTAGAATCCTGAAAATGATTATATATACATATATATATATAGGTTTATAGTATAAGTATATTTAGTTGTAAAAAAGTATCTTTTGTACACTAGAGGTATGTATAATACTTCCCCCATTCGAAAACAACAGACCCAACCAGTACCTGAACATGTTTACTAACCATCCCAGCCACACAATGACACACTCATACAATAATTCATTTAATGTAATATAAAATAAATCGGATCTATTATAGGGTTCTCTACAACACTTTCACATTGTTATGCCACACTTTCCCAATTTCAGACATCATGTTTCTCTAATCCATTATGTATATCACAACACATCCCACCCAAACACACATGGGCCGCAAGACACATCCTACATACACACCTAGGCCTCACAACACTTGCATTTTCACACACTAGGGCCTCACAACCCATCTCTCCAGCAGACACCGAGGCCTCACTACACTTCCTTTTTTCACACCCTAGCGCCTTAACACCTATCCCACTCGCACTCACCTAGGCCTCACAACACATCACAATTCATCCTAATGTCACCTGGAAAGTCACAACCAATCTCATCTCGAATACATGTGGGAAATATCAGAATCACCTCACCTGAAAACACCTAGGCCATCTCAAATCCCCCTACTACACCTGTGACATCGTAATAACAATCTTAGACAATAATAAACCTCTATTCATCACAACATGTTCAATACCTTCCTCACCTAGAATATAATGAAACATAGAGTGATTTCCTAGCCATACGTACTCAATATCGGATAATGGGAAACACACCCTCTCCATTGATAATTGGGGTGT
Organism: Viscum album; assembly: GCA_963277665.1. Classification (NCBI taxonomy): domain Eukaryota; kingdom Viridiplantae; phylum Streptophyta; class Magnoliopsida; order Santalales; family Viscaceae; genus Viscum; species Viscum album. The sequence goes on along the minus strand of OY728152.1, from coordinate 1,723,409,408 downwards.
TCGACACATAGTGCTCAACTATGGTGGGGTTTGTATTGAAATCACAAGGAAAATAAAATTTTATACGTATATGATATTAAACATCCAATCCCAGCCAATGGAATCTATGATAAACCACCCACTCACAACACCATCACATTTTCTGCTAAATTTAAATGCACAACATCACACATCATGATACAAAACCCATTTCAAATTCCCAACTAATTTTTTAACCATTTTACTTCAGATAATCAAACATACCCATACCATTTCCTCAATTTATTAAACGTGTATTGATTCATTCAATCAATAACCAATGAAATCAATATAAAAACAAAAAAAAACCTGCAACCTAGTCAAAGTCATTTATGAAGGTGAAGAGCCCTGATAAATTAATGAAACCTCACATTAATGACACAAAAAACCACAAGCTCATGGTATAGGCTGATGATTTCTTCATGTTACTAATGGGGAAACACTGGGTGGAAAAATCATAACAATCTCTAATGTTCTTCAATGTCATCCACATCTAACCACAAACCAAAAAGACAACCCCAAAACTCACAACCAAATTATCAAACTCATGACATGGTTAATATATCCATATAACCCCCTAGGGAAATCCATTTACAAAAAAAATACATCCCCCCATGAACCAAATAAAAAAATATTCACATTTTACAAGGAATTCATTATTTAATTTCACTTTTTAACTCAGCTAATATCATAAAAACTACACGATAATAGCGCATCCATTCGTTAGATTAACATATGTGTTTAACCGATAATTATATCAGTGTTTCAAAAAAGCCAAACAACCTGAAATAAATAAACCGTACTATGTTAAAACAAGGTCCCAAAATGGAAACTATTATAATTATGTACTTTTTCCATGAAAATAATAATATATATATATAAATAACACATCCAGAACATACATCACTTTTCGAAAACCCCTATATATTGATTTTGAATCAGTAAAACTATAGTTACTAATCTGAATTAAAATATATTCATAATGTAATATATTTATCTTCTAATCCCACATGATAAACATAGGGGGAAAAGAAGGATAAACCTACTTTGAAGAAGAAATGAGAGACACATCATGACTGCAACAAAATAGGGGAACACATGCAGCCGGAAAAACTCAAGGGAAACATGAACAAAATGGTATAGTCAAACCGCACGACTCCTATGAGAATAAGTGTTTGGGGCATCCCATATCATGGGTCAATATGAATGAAAAACAATGGGGGGATGGTATCTTAGCATTACTATGAAGAGTCATAGGTATAGATACATATTTTATTTTTTATTAATGGTTGATCTTGTAAATTCCATGCATTTTTACCAATTAAAATTCCTTAGAATCTTACGAATTTAAAAATATTATTTAAAATCACATAAATGGTCTCATATAATATCAAATAAATCATTAATATAATTTTAAATTAATGATTACATGAAAAAGAAAAAACTACATGAGGGTAGAATGACTGTACATGATGAACCACTCGACGAGGAACTTCTCGCGAACCAATATTTTGTGAGGAACCTATGGGTGAGGCACCTCTTGTGATCCTCCATAATTCAAGGAGCCAGTGGGAGAGGCACCACTAGATGAATTATCAGTGAGATGAACTTCTTTCCACTTTCAGTGAGTCACCTCTAGAAAAGATAGCACCAGGTGAGACACTACTGTACGAGCGACCTCCATCAATCCACTTCCTACCAGACAAAAAAATTTGGCCACATCTACTAAGAGATATCTAGGGATCTAGTTCCAATTAGTGACATCCAGTGAGCAACTTCCAGTGAGTGACCAAAATTGAGTCACTACCAGCGAGCGAACACTAGCGAGTCACCACCAGCGAGTGACAACAAGTGTGCCTCCGCTAGTGAGCTACCACTAGTGAGTTACCACAAGAGAGAGACAATAGGGGTGATCCACCACCAGTGTGATCCACCATTGGAAAATCTAAAAAACTCTTAAATTTTGAAATGTCTTTATATGATATTCCATTTCATCCCATAACACATCATACCTCAGATTCCAAAAAATGTAAAGGACCACAGAGGTCTAAGATATTACCATTTTGGTTAAAATTTTCACATTGGAAGGAATATCTAGATAATTTTTTTTATTCTGATGAGAGAATAATATTGGGAAATTATTCATTAGAAGGGATTATAATATTGTATTCTTTATAGACTTTTTTGGTATTTCTACTAACCGATAGGTTGATTTATCAATAGAATATATCTCAGGACCTCTAGCCAAATATAAAATTCCTTATCATATGTTCACTTCGGAAGTGGAGGAACTATAAGATAACTTATAGGAGAATCTGGATAAAGGATTAATATGGTCATGTTGTTCACCATGTGATGTTTTTGTCCACTTCTTCATGAATGATTGGTCAAAGTACCACTATATTGATTTTAATGACCACTTGAAATCATGATAATGAACATGTTCCCCATAAATATATGAAATACATGATGGATCAACTACATGGGCCCCAGTAATATTATATTAAGGACCATTAGTCATGACATTACTACTATAATTGAAGAAATAATATTTTAAAAAAACTACCTTATGAATATGGACGAGACACTATGAGTTTTTTGTAACCCCCTTTGGACTCATTAATACTCTACAAATCATTATAGAAATAATAAATAGACTCTACAGAGATTACCTAGATATATTTTTGGTAGACTTTAAAGATGATAGTCTAAAATAATCCAATAAAATTAGGATTATGAGAAGAATTTGAATATTGTACAAAATTAATTACGAAAATGGAATTGATATGAAAACTAATGAAAATTTGAGTTACAGATGATGTAAGCATCATTCATGGGGAATAAGATCACATTAAAAGGGATAGCATTACAATTTCCTATTTAAATGGGAATTGAGGAGAGTCCCATGCCATTATACGTAATAGTGATACATAGTTTCCTTAGACTAGATCGATATTATTGATGAATTGTGTGAAAAATATCATGATTTATAAAAAATATAAATAGGCTGAATAAAGAGGGGGAAATGTTTCTATAGACTAGGGAATGTAATGACAAAACTATGAAGTCAAGAAAATATATTCTCCCTCCACTAGTCCTCAGTCTTCCTCTATGTGGGGATCTTTTAATTGTATATAGTGATGTTTTTTAGAGGAATTTGGGCTCTTTACAAATCGAAAATAAAAATATAATAGCATAGCCTCATTGGTTTTTAATGATCATGAGAAGAACCATCCATACAATTAAATGGATATGGATGTAGAGATGATTTCAATGAAAACAGAGTGAAATTCTAGATACGGGGGGATGTCTGCAATATATATAGATCATAATATACTAAAATATTTATTCACAAATAAGGATATGAATATGCACAAGTGAATATAGATATTCAGGATAAATGTTTTTGACTTATGAATCCAATATCATTCAGGGAATGAAAATAATTTGGAATATGATCTATGTAAAAAATATCTAGAAAATTTATCAATGATGTGAATTGGGAAGGATCCAATATCCATATAAATTAATTGGATGGGTATGGGAATCATAAAAGAAGAAACTTCATCATTCCATTCTGAAATGTTTTTTCAACCACCACTTATGGTGCTATTAATGGATAATAAAAGATCTATTTTTGATGTTTTGATGATGTTGGAAGGTATAATAAGATGTATAGGTGTTGAAAATTGATTAAGATGGAGTAGTATGATTTGGTCATGTAAATGTGTACTATAAAACCCTGAGATATTTAAATTGTTATTTTATGATTCACAAATCTAAAATTCCTTTCACCAATTTGGAAGGAAGATGTATTGAGATCATGAAAAGCACAATTATTTGGAATATATGTATATGGTGATCATAACATATACATCATTGTGTCTGTTATGTATTTAAGTTAATCCTGAAAGGAAAAATTCAAAGGAGATGATTAAACCATTACCCATAACAAAATAAAATTTCTAAAAAACACTATAGAATTTGAAACTAGTATTACAAATACAAAATGGGGAAATATTTCAATATGTGTTTTAGTGGACCATCTTATAATAATGGGTCACATCATGATAATTCGATTGGACGTCTCACTCAATAAACATGATATTGTATTATTAACCATGTGGTGCACATGTTTTTTTAATTAAATGAATGGTTGTTCTATGAGGCTTTGTATTGATTTTTGATAACTCAATAACATTACTCTTAAAAAAATTACATTATTCATTTTATTAATTTGGGTTTTCTTTACTATTAGGGTGAATTTATTTTTTGATGATTAAAATTGGGTTCAAGTATCATCATCAAAAATTAAATTTTGAATACATTTTAAGGATGGTGTTTTAGACTTGGTAACACCATTATGATTTTGTGGGATATCCCTTCATGTTGAAGAATGCACCCACAATATTTATGTATCTTATGAAATGATTTTATTAATAATTTTTGACATAAATTTGAGTTAGTATTGATTGACTATATTATGGAATATTATAAAAGATAGATGTATCAATTAAAATTATAATGAGTGTTATCTAGACCATGAAAAGATAAGTTTTCTTATTTAAATTTTGTAATTTTTTATTTTGGATAATGTAATATTCATTCAGTGGATACATTGTAAATAAATATATCATCACAAATAATAATCATATAGCATAAGTTGTGGAATTATACCCAACACCAACTAATTTCACTGATATAAACAAATTTTATGTAATAATTATTTATTTTTAAAATTCATTGTCAAATTCTCTTGGTTAGAATACACTATAACTTTGTTAACTGGAATAGGAGTTAATATAATTTGAAAAATGGGATGTGATGACTATTTATTGGAATTTAAAAAATATACAACACAATTCTATAGTTTGGATCATACCATCAGGAAGTGGTAATTTTATTTTTTTATAGTTATTATTAACCAAGGGGATTTTATTTTGTTTGGATACAACCTGATTGGATAATTATAATATATAATCTAAATTGTAATACCATTAAAATAATTAAACAATTCCTGATCTTGAGAATAAATTTGTAGTTTCATTCATTAATTATTTGTAAGAAACTTCTCTATGGGATGAAATGTGACATTTATAGAGATATTAAATGTTTATAAAATATATTCTCTCAAATAATGTTGAGAATTTTTCAAAGAATATCGCTATAACAAATAAAGAAATATGATTTCATGATTCATAGTCATCCTACTAATGATAAATAACATTATGGTAGAAAATTACATGAGTTTTATGGATAATGAATCTTGAAACAATGCATTTTTGGAACAAGAATAAATAAATAATTAATTAATGTGTATAATTATATAGGTTATTTATCAAATAATCTTTTAAAATTTGGTTTAGGAATCAAATAATCATTCTTTTTCAAAAGAATTATTAATTTTTAGAAATAATATCCCGGTTTTACAGAAATAATATAATTTTTTTGAATAGAGTAATTTGATACGTTATTATTGAAAATGAGCATTTCATAATATTAATAAATTTTATATTTGTTCGAAGGTATTTTTTGTATAAAATTGTATTATTTATTGAAGATAACAATGCATTGTATTCTATTCAATTATGGTAGCACCATGATTAATAGATTCCAATATGAATGATATTTGTGGGATGGATTAAAGAATTACTATTTTTAAATTTTCAATGAAATATTGGAATTTTCAAAAAGATAAATCTAAATTGAATCTACTATAGTGGATGTTTTAACAATTTATAATAACTCAATTAAAAAGGGTGAATATATCCATTTATTTCATGGTGGTATTACCTACTGTAAATATTCCTTGAAATATGATATGTTGCTTTTTTGATAATTTGACTAAATATGTTCATTTTTATCCAAATTGAGATAATATGTCATTGAATCAACATTATATACTCAATCATTAATATATTGTCATGTTATATGGACTCCCACTCTCTATTGTTCCTTATTATGATATTTTGTTGAACTAAATTTATGAAAATGAATTTAGCTGTTGTTGTATACTATGTTATGTTTCAGTATGAATTTTCTCCATTAATTTAATGGATTGTCATAGTATTCAATTAAGATATGGTATGATATATTCCAAAAATCATTATTGGGTTATTATAGATTTTGATATGAACATCATTCATTAGTTGAATTCAATCATAAAATACATTTTCAATAATGTATATTGACTGAACCAAGTGAGGAATCATGTGGATATTTCAGATTGATGATATAATTTTTTGATGGAGTCAATAAGAACATGTTATCTAGAATAGAATTAATATATGAGATAGTTTTTATGAATAATATTATTCATCAATATATGATGTATGATCTGAGGAGTATGTAGAGTTTTGTAAATATTATGAGGAAATTTTTTTCATTTGATATAGGATACCATGTCTGTCCTAAAATATCTCAATGGAAATGTATGTTGTGTTTTGGAATAATAGGAAATTTAATAATATTATTTACAAGTCTTTAGGAAATTCATGATAAGGTGAGTTTTGTTTTCTGTCAGGTATTTTTAACATAAAATTTATCTTAGGTATATGATTTATTCCATTTTTCATTATTTTGGTAATATGTACTTGATGCATCTCATGTTTTGAGAAGAAAAATAGTACAGTTTTGAAATAATATTTATTATGTCAAAAATCCTGTATTGATACATGATCACAATGTATATGTATTTAGGAATTATGGGAGTCCTTTGGTAAATGTTTTCTAGAGTAACCATTTAATAGATGTGGCCACCTTGAAATTTTAAATGATAATGATAGAAAACTATCGATTCCATTTTATTAATTAATATAAATTACATTATTAATTTTATTTCAGTAGATATGTATGTTAAAATATAGGTAATGTGAATAATAACCAATTTCATTCTTTTATTATTGTATATAATTAGATTTTTTTTATTCACCCACAGTATAGTATTTTTTCAATCTGAAAAATAATAAATTTGTCTAACTTAATAGTTTTCCATGATATATTTGGATTCACGTAAAAGATAAATTTATAAATATTAGAATATAAAATTAATTAAATGTAATTAAATTTTGAAAACATCATGTCATAATTAGTTAATGTAATTTTTTTTGGTTTTAATTAAGTGTTTCATTTATGTGAATAATGGAATATATCACGATCTAAAATACAACAAAAGTTTCATTAATTATTTATTCACACGACAAACTTTGATTATAAATTAGTTTCATTGTCAATATATTCTATTTCTTTCTATAAAACCATAAAACTATAAGAATACATTCTATTTGTCCTTTTTTGTGTGAATTCACAATTATCATAACTACATTTTCTAGAAAAAAAATCACTTGGTTATGCATAATTATATAATATATATTTCTCCTCTGAAAATGATATATTGAAATATGGAAAAAATATTTGTGATTAGATTATTCAAATTTTATATTATGGTCCTTTTCATTTTAGAAAAATGTTGTGTTACCACAATTATAGTTAGTCATCATGGTATGAGTTAAATGGCTTAAAGAGGGAGTAAAATAGAAGGAGAAGGCAACAAATGTCTCTAAAAACTACCTTAATTTATTTTATTAGTGGATTTAGAAACTACAAAATACAATAATCACAATATTTCCAAATTTATTAAAATTATCCCAAAGAAATATATTTATTACATTTTTATGGAATGGTTATTTATAAACGAGTCACTCCTCTTACAAATTTGAGGACCATTAGTCAAAAATAATTTCCATGCACATCAAGCATACAAACATGAATAATACCGTCCCATATAACTCGAAACACTCTTATCCATGCACTAGAGCATTTTTTTCATTGGATAAGGAAAATTAAAAAATCATTTTTTTAATTTATAAATGTGATTATCCCATGAATAGGTATATGTTCTAATGCAGATCTATTAGGGTTATAACATTTTAGACTCTCTTAGAATCAAATAAATCCATACTAACATAAATAAAGCATCATAGTTAAAATAATTACATGTTTTTGTAATTATGTAATAATCATTCCCTACCTCGTTTACAACCATTTGAAAATTAAATTGAAACTTGTTCATACATGAAGACTAATTCCTCCATGATGTTATGTATTTTATTTTTAAGTACCAACAAACATGGGAAATTAGACATATATATGGATTTAATAAATTTATATGTGATTTATTAAATAATTATGAATATATAAATGTTATATAAAATGTAATTTTACCCCAATAATCTATTGTAAAATGGAAATGTCCCTTGTGTGTATGTGAAGATGACTATTTCCATGAATGAAATGATTTAATTTTTTAAAAGGAATTATGTGTTTGGTTCTGAAATGTGTATTTAATGACGAAAGTTGTTTTTAATGTTATTATTATGATTTTGGATAGATGGTGAAATAATTTATGGCACCTTTATACCCCATCCAAAACAGTGATTTTTTGATGAAATGACCTATATATCCCTATTAAAATAAAGCATGGTAATAATTGATTTAAAATTAATAATAACAAATAAATAAACATGAAAAATTAGATAATGTAAGTAAACAATTATTTTAATTATTAAGGATTGTTGAAGTGGTAAATAGCATGTCAGGTCCCACTGTCATAAATTTATCATTTATTCCTCAATTTAAATGTTTTAAATTCATTCCCATCACAATACATTTTAGTATACTTGTTTCACGAATGTTTTTAAAAAAACATTATTTATTTAGTTCATTTTTAATATAAATTTCTTTTGAATGAATTGTTTTAAAATTTTATATTTTTGTTTTATTTCATATAGTTTAATTTTAACATTCATAATAAATATTGGGAATTTTTTATTATTAATGGTTAAAATAATATCTCTATTTATAGCCAACATTTTCTCTATAAAATATAATGATTCCAATTCATCTTTTCATTTTATTATAGAGTAAATTTAGTTTTTATGGTAGTTAAAATTTTCATTTGAAATATGAGTCATAAGAAATCATATTTCTATTTATTAATAGGAAAACAAATTTACATAGGAATTTGAGTACAAATGAATGTGTATAAGAGTATTATGATGAAATTAAAATACACCACATGTTTGATCTATTTCATGGATTCTGTATGATATACATAAAAATGGATGTGTATGAAATTGCCATCAAATTATTTTCGTAACTATATGTTCTTTAGAAAAGATATGATGGAATTAATCTTACAGGTTATGCCATTATAATATTTCATATAAGTGTTCTTGTAAGGATGATTATATAGGTAATTTCCCATGATTCCTACTAAGATTTAAATGATTTATACGGTTATTACTAGTTGTCATTTTAGTTAATTAGTTAAGATTATTAACTCATTATTAATAGTTTTTTATTGTATTTTAATGGTGAAAGTTCGTTTTCATTGAAACGTTTTGATGAGTTTCAACTTTCTCATGTTACATTCATGGATATTATTTTGAAATTATTTTATTGTAGAATATTTGTGGGAAAACATATGGTAAATGAGATGATTCCATGGGTATGTAATTAATTATTTATCTAAATGTTTATTATGTACGAAATAAAAAATTCCTTATGGATTTTCTTATTTTTTACTGATCTAAAAAATTTCATTAATTTTATATATATTAAATTAAATTGTATGATGATACCGTATTCTCATATGTTCTTAAAATGGAAATATGAGATATATAAAGTTTTGGAAGGTTAATCCCTCTTTGTTGGTTGAACAAAATAGATAAAAAAAAGTTCAATGAATGAAGCCCGATGCTAAAAAATTGAACAAAATTATCTGGAAATTTTTTTTCACTATTGTTATGTGTAATGTTATTATATAATGTTTTTACAGATTATCTAAAACATTATATTTCATAAATTATAGAAATATATGAAATTAATAACCTTTTTATATGTCATGTAATTGTGTGTTGATTATTTAATGAAATTTTATTGCAACCATTAACTAGTGATATAATTTCAATGCAATGATATAAGTATGACTATCCAATAAATTCCATGTAACCGAATATCCAATAATTATTCCATAATTTCACCTTTTTTGCAACTCCCCAACCCATATATTTAACATTATTCAATTTAGTAATCAAATTACACGTGGAAAACATATCTTTGGAATATCACACTTCTATAAATATTTTCTTATTTAATATTTTCACCTTATACATATCTAATTTATATTTATTAAAATAGGTTGACAAAAAACAAAACACAACATATAATGAGTTCAATAATACCCGATATATATTTATTATTAATATTAATATAGAAAATATCTTTGAAATATGTTCATATTTTCTTATCCCACTTGGTGATGAATAATGAAAGGCCAATATATTCATTTATATCTTTTCATTTTCTTCTACCTACCCATTATTGAAAATAATTACAAAAACCATAAGACATAGGATGCTATAAATTATTTTAGAAAATTTGTTCTTAATTGATACTATAAATTTTAACCTAATCAATTATATGTGTATAAATCAGTAGGTTTTTAATTGACAAAAAAATTCCTTAAAATAAAAGAATGTTATACTGACACATAATTTCTTTTTTGGGATGGTTCATATGTTTAGAGGGAATGACTAAAAATTTAAAAATAAATTCTCATGATAATAATTTATAAAAATATTCTCATGATATATTTTCATAATGAATGTAATGTACCATCTTAGAAAAAGTAAAAATATTTAATAAAATTAGATGGACTGTCTTTTAAAATCAGCTTTGAATTAATTATACATTTATTGTTATAGAAAAGTTAAATTTCTCCCCTTGTATAAAACAAAATTCCTTATTTTATAACATGTGTGAGATAACACACTAAGATAATTTTTTGATAACAAAATTCATTATCCTTCCAGAAATCTAGATTTATTGGAGTTGAAAGAGATTATAATTTTGAAATATATAGAATGTTCCCCACCTCAAGGGATTATATCTATATTTACTCATATGTGATTAATATTTTCATCAAATAAGGTTTATCATAGAAATTTTTTATATTTCAATATGATAGAATATTAAAATATTCCATTCCCAAATTATATATCTCTCAAATTCAACAAGGATGATATTTTTTCTATAAACTGGTGTTAACATATATTTTTCTAGTTTATTCTGAAATGGTGTGTTTTCTTATTCCATTCAGTTTTGATAGAATACCGATTTTTTATCCCTCCATCGTTGTTTTTCAAATATATAACTGAAATATATATTCATGTGTTCTATTTTTATATTCAATTTTGTGTTCTCATTGTGAGTCATTTTCTTTTTAATATCCTAATAAACATCACCATATAATTTGTTCTCATCACTTAATCCTTGAAGGGATATTTGTGAACTAATGCTAGAGTATTATTCTATACGAAATATCTATGATATATAAAATTTAATAGATAATCATTATAATTATTCGAAACATCATGAAAATTTAACATAGATAATTTTATTTATTTATGTCATCATTTTTTAGATACTTTCATAAAATTTCATTTCATTATCACGTGGAATTTTATATTTCACTTATAAATTTTCATGCCCCGATTCTCTTTCTATATCTCATTCGTTTTATAATTTAGTTTGAAAAAAAAATTATTTATTATATGTATATTCTGGTGTATTAAAATTTCCACATAGAATCTAAAAAACACCTTCCACTATACTAATATAATTGTTGCATTCATGGATTGATTATTTCTTTTTGAGTTGCTTTCAACTACTAACACTAAAACACATGGGTTTCTTAAAATGGTCCATAATGTGTTCTATTATTCCATAAATGAATAATATCATTAGTTTATGTGTGTAATAAATCTTGTAAACATTAGAGTTACATCGAATAAAAGTCATGTTTTGATTATAAACCAAACGATAGTCATTAAACATCTTTCCATGAATTTTCATTGGATCATGTGTTATTATCTATTAATTTTTATTGAAACATGCTTTTTGGATTTATATGATCAGGCATCACTATCATGATTATTCATATTTTTCCACTATATTTGTTAATATAGTCTCATATGTTTGAGTCACAACAATTTTAGGCTTATCTTTTAACCTTTTATTTAGAACATCCAATTTCCCCTTTGAATTATCCTACCATTTTATTACATTATTTGGAATATTAAGATATAAATAAATATCCTTAAGTCCAAAAAATTATTTTTTTCATTTTTATAATCGTAGTCTATCTAGAAATAAAATCATACAATTTATTAATGTATCCCTCTTTAGCTAGTATTTATTTGTGTTATAGTTTGTCAGTCACTTGATCATATACACTATAGATGTAGTGATGGGTTAGTCAATAAATTTTGTCATATATTTTTTTAATATTTTTTTACTACATTCCTTACTCATGAAACAAAAATTATCATACCTGTAAACTATTAGAGTTGATGATACCTTTTTATTTTATCCCATAACATATTGATTTTCAGATAAATATGAATGTTGTTTTCATTAAAATAGAGTTATTATTTAGTATAAAATCCTCCTTGAATTTTTATTGGTTGTTTTTTTTTTCAAATAGAATTTTGTGAATAATTTTATTTGTCATTCTTAAGATTTGATAGTTTTACATAAAGATCAAGTATTTACATATTGTTGAATTTTTCATCACCCCTCATTGATTTAATTTATGTTCAAACATGATATTTTTTTATTTATATTTTTATAAAAATATTCATTTATTTTAGTCTACCCTTGAAATAGTTGTGAACATATTTTATTTTAATAACTTTGTTTCCATTTTTGAATCTTTGAATGCAATGTATGACCATTATTTCTTTCAATTCATTTATTTATTCATCAAAACCATTCATTATCCGTTTCCATTATTGAATTATATTGCCTCCTTCATCCTAAAATGTTTATAATCATTATACATGTTCAACATTAATTTTTGTCATAGATGTTTCTTATAATGAAAGAGTTATAAATTTCATATATTTTCTTCCCAATCCATTATCTTTACCAACTCATTCATCTTCATGTTGGGTGATCTCCTCATGTATACTCCCAAAATATACTAAAATATACCATTCTTTTTATTTGGTGAAATTATGTATCATAACTTTTATGCAACTAATTGAATCATTATGTGGGTCATCATAATTTTGATCTTCCCTCTTATGAATATTTTATATAATTGGAGGTTTTGATAGAAGACATATATTACCTCAACTCAATGTGAACGCCATGAATATTCTATAATAGAATATTATTATATTCATGTTAATGGATCAAACATGTAAATTTGGATTTATCTTGATAGATTTTTATACATCAATATTACAACATTTGGAAATTAATTTTTTACCTATTTGTATACCATTGATTAATTCTCATGACATCTTCCTCTAGGATATGGATTATTAATATATATAATATAATTAAATATAATTTTATATCCATAAATTAATAGAGTCATTGTTATATAATTTTATGAGTATGTTTTCAATTTATTTTTATCACATTTCTTACATTTCATCTGTTTCTTTGAAAAAATCTATCCCATTTTTGTTTTTAAAAGGAACTAAAAAGCTTACTGAAATCATCCCATTATAAATAGTTTTAAATGGAATTCTAAAGACATCCAAGAATAATAATATCTTCATAATTGTGCGATTTTGGTGAATTCAATCAGATGTGGATACTAATTTACTCATAGACCATGAAAATATTAGTTTGGGGATGGATATCATATATTGGGGTAAATTAATGTCCAAAACTTTTTTAAAAAGTAAATTATTTTCCATTAATTACATAATAAAATTTTAATGAATGTATTTTATTCCATTTTCTCTCACATATTCTGTATGCATGCCCATGAATAGAAAAAACAATAATTCTGAATCTAGGATATGTTTATGGATATCACCTACAAGATGGATGAAAATTTAATTCTTAGGTTTTTTATATTATCCCACATACACATTGCGATTAATTTATTACCATGATATTTATCTATGAATATAATGTACATGGATTTATAATCCTTGATTCAACTAGGTACAATGTAATAATAAACATGTAGTTTAGGATATGTGTACATCCGTAGTATTTTATAAAAAGTGTGCATCGTACCATACTTAACCTCATGAAGTGAGATCATTCATGATTATTCAATCACGAAAATGAAATTAAAAAAATATAATCATCTCCCCCAAAACAAAGTATTTTTAATTGGTTTTCACAAACATCTCCTGGCCATATGGTATAATAATATTTTTTTGGATCACATGTTACATCAACCAAAATAATGAGTTTTACTAGGATTGTCAAAACAACTATTCTTATTCAAATTATTAAATAAATTGTATAATAACCATTATGAATGATTATAAATAATTCCAATCATAAACAAAAAAGATAATCTATGTTTAGTATCATTTTTCACCATTTATGATAATATAATTCATATGAATTTTATATTGGGGTCTCTTCACCACTCGGTTTTACCTTCGATTCTCATTTATTTTATTTGATGATTAACATGAGCACATTTCCTTAAATTGATATTGAAATTATAACTTGAAAATGGAATTGATATATCCTACTCAATTATTGTCCAATATTAGACATTTTTTTAACATGATGTTTAATCACAAATAGAGAGTGGATTATTATTTTAAAAATTTTCTGTGAAAACAATACTGAATATTTTATCCACAATGAAAACCAACAATTTTCATTATTATATAAAATAATCATAATGTAGTCTTAACTGCAACACGTAACATTGGAATAAAAAAATATCATATCTAATCACTTCTTGATTATTTCTAATTGAATATTTATAATTCAATTATTTGGTAATATATTTCAATGATAGTCCACTTCCGCAATAATTATTTTAATTGTTTCCATTAAATATTAATTCATTTATATTATTATCTCCACATTTGTCTTCAATACAAGATAAAACACTACATGGAACATATCAATAAGATATATATAATCATCATAGTAATATATAATTTTTTATTTTCCACACACCTTGGAAGATGTTTATTTTTGCTAGTAGGCATGTATTATTAATAATGAATACTGATTGGGATACATAATTGTTTGAACATGTGAAATTTTTATTAAATGTTCTTGAATACATATCAAAATAATCCATATTATTCCTACACAATACATAAAAATAGTAATTTGTAGAAGTATTCATACATTATATGACCTATATATAACAAATTCTTATTAAAAAAATTCTTAAAACATTCAATTTGAACCATGGAAAAATAAAATCACTTTAAAAGGTAGAATATGATCATATAAACAAACAACACTATCATATTTCGAGAATCCTATAAACATGAATGTATGTGTTTCAAAAAAATTTAAATAATAATAATAATTAAATGATAAATATAATATATATTATATAAAATATAAATATATAATATATATCTAACATTATAGGTGGTAATGGATGATCAAACAACATCAGTTTGGGGTGGTGGTAGTCCCCCTAACACACAAACAATGATTTCATTTCCCATTAAAAATATTTTTGGTTAAAAAAATTAAAAAAACGTAATAGTATATTTATGATATTTTTTATTATATAATAGTTTCATAATTATAATTTAAGGGGTTTAAGTATGAAATATAAATATTTCTGTTGATGAACATTCCCAATTATTCATTATGTTCTTTTGTTTTCACAAATGCACTTACTTGGAATTATTTTATCTGAAGAAAGAGGATTCTAAGATAAATATATGGAACTTAGGAATATATTTTGAAAAGGATTGTCCTATCTAATGGGAACATCTAGTTTTAAGAGAGGAGAAGAGGGTTTGGCCATTGACAAGGCATGTGAGTGGAAAACATTACTGTTTTTTTAAAGAGATAATTCCACCTACTTTTTTTCAAAGGAAAATAGTTCCCAAAATGGATTAAAATATATCCCAAGACATGGAAAGGTATAAATATGACCATACAATGGCCTTTGACAACTATAGGTTCATTTTTACACTTCATGTTTTATGTTTCACTAATAAGTAATCTTATTTTACATTAATGTCTTTGATTAATTTTAATTATTTTCACTAATGAAATTGGTAAAAAATTCCATTTTCCATGTTATAGATTATAAAATATTATTATTAGAAATGGAGAAATCATTTTTCAAATTTCAATTTATAGGATACGAGTAAATTAATTTTAATTTAGTCCCACAAATTGGATGAGACAACATGTTTTTAAATTGAAAATGTTCAAAATATTGAGGTGTTTTCATATTCAATATAATGGTATAATTGATTAAAATGACATAAAATGGATTAATAGTGGTATAATTTTTTTAATTATACATTAAAAATTTGGAATATATAATTTATATATTTAAAGTAATTATGAGAAAATAATATTTTCAATTAAATTTAACTATTATTCACTATTAATCCAGAAATAAATTATTTCTAAAAAAATCCAAAAACATCACCCTAAGACATTTTTGACATTAATAATTCAATATGAATTTTTATTCCATAAAATGAAATATATAAAAGATTCAAAAGGAGATTTTGTTTTATTTTTCATATAAGGCCATAATATAAGTTTTTTGGATAGAATAGTATACTCAAAACATAAAGACATTACCAAAAATTATTATTTCATTAAAAATTTGTTTTATTTATATAAAAACATTATAAATAATATTTGAAACATATTTATTACAATTCATATTACTAATAATAATGATATGATTAGAACTTTATGGTTTGAATTATTGTAATATTAAAATATTGTTTTGTGGAAACTCGGTGTTGCTTGTAACGCATGTTAAACATAGTATTTCATGTAAAAAATTATTAACATGATGTATCATAGAATCGAATCCACAAATTGTAGTCAATTTATTTACTATGGTGATAAAAAAACTCATGGTGTTAAATTGTACAACCCCAAAATGAATTCCCCCTCAAATCTCCTCACTCTAATTCAAACAAATAAGGATCCTTTATCCTCATCGTATCCTCACATTTACTTGTATTATCATTTAACTGATTGTTTTTTCACAAAACATTAAATATGTCACTCATCTTGAATCATAGAAAATTAAATATAAAAACTAGAATATCAATTGGAAATTCATTATAAGAATGATCTTCCTCCATCTATATGAACTATGAGTATATAACAAGTTATGGTTTTGGAATTTACATTATTTAGAGATAAACAATTAAGAAATCATGTAATGGATAACATTTGGTTGAGGATCCAAAAAAATATGTAATAATCCCTACTCAATCGTTGATCTCAAAATGGCCAATTTACCTAGGGATTAATTTCCCTTTATTATCGAATATCAAAACATTATTCGATGAAAAAAGTCATTGAATTTATTTTTTACCAACCTAAAATTATAAATAATTTCGATGATTATCAACATAAATTTTATATCGACTATGATCTTCCCATATGTGTTGTTGAATTTCTCAAATATTCCATACAATTTCTTAATCCATCTCACTACCCAAAATATTTTTATCTCCAACATCGCTGTAATACATTGGAATTCTAAAATTTCATTCAAAATAGTTATTCATAAGGATCCACCTAAATGATTTAGTTATTGATATTATTGTAACAAAACTCAACCAGTGGAATGTGTTGATTCACACCACCAATAAAATAGTAAGAATAATATGTGAACATATTTTATAGGTATTAACTTATTCATTAACATTTACAATAGTTATGATATTGATATGTAGTGATTTAACAAAATTCTACCTCATGTTACTATAAAGACATTCACAAATCATTGATGTAAACCATAGATCACAATATGAAAAAATTGAATGTGATACCCTATGAATCCTCAAGACTTCCATAATATATATATTGTAAAGATGATCATTATATAAGTATTATTTAATAGAGATTATTTTTTCATATTTAGTAATGAATTTGACTTCCAACCTTATATAATTATATCATTATATGTTTTGGGTAGGCCACTGAAAAATATCCATATTAATGTTCTCCCACACCCATTCTTCTATGGGTAATGTTTGGAATGTCCCCATAGTGTTTTGTTTATCATCCATTACATCCTTCCCTAACAACAACCGAGATAGAAAATCCCTCATTTCCCACTTCATTCCACCTCACCTAATGTATTCATCAAAATAGATATAATTGTTTAAACTATTAGGATTAATAGAGAATTTACAACTATGAGATTCCATTGAAGAATCCTTCTTCAAGACTTGTATATATGGTATTTAAAATATTTCATGTACCATATTATTCTAATACGATCATGTTTAAACCCAATAAAATTTCTATCATTCTATTGATTCTCTAAATATTCCATTTATAACATTAATATTCACTTGTATAGAAGGTTGAAAATTACATTGAGACAAATATGATTTCCCTCTTCTCTAGGACGTCATGATCCATCCATTGAAAATAAAAAATAGTTCCATTGTCAGCCAAATCATGTATAAGCTAGCATGATCTGTTCGAATCAAAGAATCATCCCCCTTATTACTTTCCATGGATGGTAATGTTTTGAGAAATCATATTCCGCTATCATATCAAATAATATTCAATGGAACAAGTTAAACTATTCATATGTTAATAAATACTACAATCATTTATTATCAGTATATATATGGAAATTTACATCATAATGAAAATTCCACCTTATCATTTATTCCAAAATGATTGTTGATAACTTCTTATAATGAGTTTGATTATATTGTTCATGAATCATTAGTTTTCATAATTCATAAGTTAAAAATGAATCATTTGTATCCAATTTTCACATTTTGTTTTAAAATTTTCCTACAATGTATCCTTACTTGATGATAATATTAATATTCCAAAGTGGTATTAATTCTATACAAGTCACTTTGAGTATAATAGAATATATTTTATAAATACTACTAAAAATTGGTCACGGTAATCTAGAAAGCCTCAATCCATTTAATCGATTAATATGGATGGGATATTAGTAAGAATAAATGACATCAATATATTCGTAGTGTACATAAATGGTATTGAAGGATGTCCTGGGTATATCAACAATATGAGACCCACAAATAATGGAATAAAATTAAAAGGTTACTCATGGATAATTATTTTTCACTATACATTTCATCAAACTGACCATCCATGCCAGGAAGTGGATAATAGCTCTTAATAATGATCATATACAATTCATGATAATCAATATAACATCACATTAATCAATATTTCTTCTTAAAATACCTAACTAGTCCAACCTGTAACACCCTAACCCTACTTACATAGATTATGTGAATTATTACATAACATTTTCATGATCACAAGAGATCAAGTATTGAATGATCGATTAGTTTAGTAGTCCTGGATGTACTAGATAGATACATATGATTCACATTACATACTAAAAAAAAACAAAATTGTGTCCCCTTTGAACACACTAATATCCCTTGGCATATCACTATAAGTCAATCATAATATACATCTTGACATCATGGTAAAAGAAAACATAAGAATGGGGTGATCTCCGATGCTGAGTAAGGATAACAATTTAGACGAAACTATCATAAATAAGAATAAACATTTAAGGAAATGTATAAGACTAAAACACATGCCTTTTAAACATATAATTAATCATAATATGGGAACGATAAATTAAATAATACCATTTACTTATTCACTTAGATATTCTACTAGCTGAATAGTCACATGTAATATCAATAGAAAATTTCATAAAGATGGAATGCATAATGCCATCCAACATAACAACAATGTCAAGGCCGTGTTCCAAGACTACAAATAATATTTTTTTAAGGCCTTGTGCCAAGACACTAGTTTGTCTCATGAGACCTTCCGATGTATTGAGGGGCTATACATAGCCCTTATCATCAGTTATTAAGCCCAATGCATTCCTCATATGATATGGGTGAGACGTAATCTAAAAATTTGTATTAATAATAGCATTCAAAATTTCAATAATTTTACAACCAACCAGGAATGGTTTTAAAATAGCACATCCACAGTCAAACATAACTCATTCAATACAATATGAACTATTTTATTATAATAAACCAACCTCAATCAAGAAGAATGTACACTGAATGATATTTTACATAGAATAAAATAATAAGTAAAATTATTTAAGATAAATGTACCCTTTTTCATGAAAACATTTAAATGTCACAATATTTATAAAGAATCCATTTAAAATTGATTTTTGAATCAATGTCTCTCATACTACTTTAAAACATTTGAATGGAATTTAAATTTATATCAATCATTTCTATATAAATAAATCATTTCAACCATTTTTAAAAGATGAACACTAATGAGAATGATTTTGAATAATAAATCTTTAAAACATTTAAAATGATATATTATTTAGGTTTCCTAACCAAAAGAGAGATGCATGTATACAGAAAACTGAGGTAATCAAAACATTATAATATCATAATAATAATGTGATTCTAGATTTACTATGTCAAAGAACCATATATACACCATATGAATGTGAATTGGTCCATAACAACAAAGAAGTTTCAATGGAATGTAAATTGAGATGAAATACTGTACAAAGTCAACATCCTTAGATTAAGGATAAATCAATGAAATAATTATTCATGAAAAATATAAATACACTCAATATGATTGGATATTCAGTGTAAATTAATCAGAGTACATTCACCTATAATCTTCTAAAAACAACACCAATGACTTGGATGTTAGACACAATGAATAGAAATTAATTAAATATTACTCTTATCAAGTTCATATCAATGATTATATAATTTATAAATGGAGATGTTTTGTTTATCAAAAGGATATATACACAAAGAGGAGTGGAAATTACTTCATAAATAAATAAATAGTGATTTCAAATGTAATCTTGGAGTTAAATAATCAATTAAGTATGTGTAAACCCCAATGAGTGGAAATTGAAATTAGACATTAACTTAATAATTTGGTAACTTATGAAACATACACCCCATGAAATAAGAATCATATAATTATGATTTAAATACAAAAAAAATATTGTATATTACAAAATTAATACTATCATTGGTAGTACAAACACCACAAAAAAGAAAATAGTGGAAAATATAGCATGAATCTCATGTGAATAAAAAGACAAATGAAAAACACCATACAATGTACTTGTCCTTAGTCGAGGGTACATTAACATCATGTATTTTAGTGAAATTATTGTTATTAAATTATACAACAACCACATACATAAATATGATATCACATTTTATCTTCTAATATTGCGTTGTTAATAATATTTCAGTTGAATCATTGTTTGGGGTGTTAACTGATTCATTTTATTTTATATGTTCTGTAAGTAAGTCTTGTTTTTATGGATAGTATGCATTTGATTCATATCTAAAATTTTATTAATTTGATAAAATTATTTTTAATAATAAAATTAAAATTATTCTTGAATTGTTATGATGGGGAATGAACCTCATCACGTACATGGAGATAGTAATCCGTACGTACGCATGAGAAAAAATATCATTCTATTGATGGTGAAATATTATGTAATTGGATGGTATATCATATATACAGAATAATTAACATGTTATACTTATTATTTACATCATTTATACTCATTATTATACGTATCCAAATAATGAAGTGTTGAATAACAAACTACACCGTAATGTGGAGTTGGAAATCCATACTCACGCACGTACGATGACTCCGTCATTCATAGGATGGATATATTAATGAATATCGTTGAATGGTATTTATAATAACATCAATGTATGTAAATGTTACTGTAGTTATTATTTTGGTATGGAAACAACAAAAGAAGTGGATGTTGAAGAATAAATGAACTTAGAAAGATGTGATTATATTATTACATCTTCTTCGGGGGCTTCCTTTTGATTTGATCAAAAGGCTCCATAGAGTGGCTTTATGATCAGATTATGGACTCTAAATTGATGTGAGTATAGTTGTAGGATATTTGAGCAGGGGTTGGCTGAGTAAAATTTCCTTGGAGGTGCGAAATTAAGAGAATGGGAAATACCATTTTATATGAGGGGTGAGCGTAACTTTAGGAAAAGTTTGAAATAATATTTAATTATAAAATCATTTTAGGTTTCTAATAGCTCCAAATAAATTTATTTAGATGATAAGGTGAGTATGGGTCTAAATATATCCAAAAAATAGGTTTTAGAAATGTTTAGGACACCATATTTACCATATTCTTTAGATTTAAGTCATAGTTAAATAGTTTAACTTTTACCATGTTTTCTTGTTTTTATATATTACATGTTTAATAAAAATTCAATAAAATTCCTATAGAACCTAATGTGGTTATTTAATATCATATATATCATTATATGTGTACCTTTTTTGAGCCTTATATTTTTAGGAATATTATATAATTTAATAATATAGTATTCGTTTTAAAAACACTTTTTTTGTCAATTTTAAAATATTTAATATTTAGTTTTTGTGAATGTAAAAAAATGATTACATATAAAAATAATAAATCAACCCTATAATGTAATATTAACCTATAATGTTAGTGTAATGCATAAAAATTCTATATTTAAATTTATTTTTGATATTTATAATATCAATTATTTTAATCATTCATTAATAAGGCAATTAATGCATCATCATTGAGTCAAAATATAATTTAATTATTTAATGTATAAAAATTATAAATAAAATACAATAATGTAGGAAAAAAATTTATATATATAATTAATATTTATAGTAAAATTTATCTTATGTATAACCCTATATTAAAAATGGTTTAGTTATTGAACATTGAATTTTACACTTTTAACTCAAATTTCAAAATATATTAATAAATGTCATAATCTAATAAAAGTGGATCAAATTAAATCATAATTTATTCATAAGGATTATTTTTGTTGAAAATATCTTATCCAATAGAATTATGACATGTGTTAGGGTAATTATAATTTCATTTTTACCTTTAATAAGCCTATTTATTTTTAACCATTGTAAATAAAATTCAATTGTTACTAATAAAAAAAATTATTTTCATCCTATTGTACCATATTTTACATACTGATGTCTAACGTGTCTCTCAAATTCTTGAAATTCAATTCACAGATGCAGTAAAATTAATTTTTTATGCAAATTTTCAAATGTTCTTAGAAGGTGGGTAAAAGACGTTAAAAAGTTCAATAAAAGTTTATACATATAATCTATTTGTAAAATTACTCAAATTATATATATTAAACTAATATTGGTATTATTTATATATTCTTACTTTAAAATAAATTTTATTTAAAAATAATTAATCAAATAAATGTTTTTTTAAACAATAATATAGTGTTTTTCACTAATCATCAAAAATTGAATGTTTTCAGAAAAATACCAAGAATTAACCAAAAGATAATTTTGAAATTTTAAATTTAAAAATTATTTCTCTTTTAATAAATTCAAGACATTTAGGTTGGATTAATTAATTTACAATTAAATATAAA
Organism: Viscum album; assembly: GCA_963277665.1. Taxonomy (NCBI): domain Eukaryota; kingdom Viridiplantae; phylum Streptophyta; class Magnoliopsida; order Santalales; family Viscaceae; genus Viscum; species Viscum album. Next base: position 1,723,385,907 of record OY728152.1, on the reverse strand, counting down.
TTTGAAAACCAGAATGGGGGTTTTTGTGAAAAACAATCAAAAGATTGACATGTGTTTATATCCAATTTAAATGTGAAATTACTTAAAATGAAAAAAATTATATAAAATTACAAAAATATAATTTATATGTACTCTAAAACCAATTAATTGGTTAATTTGACAATATAAATAAATTCAGTGAAATGAAAGTTTTGAATTAAAATGCTGTATTTTTTACTATTCATGAAAAATGATACTTCTCATAAAATTAACAAAAATTCATCCTAATATAATATTGGTATTATAAATTAAAAAACTAAGTCAATTTCACCAAATTTTATTTATAATAGTGTCAAAAATTAATTTTATTATCGTTAACAAAAGTACATAAGATGTAGTTCCTTTATAAAAAACTATACATATATTTTAATGAAATGTAAACATTTCCATATAAATATGGTTTATTTATGTTATAAAATTATAAATGACATTTAAAATTAATTTGATTCTATTTTTATTACTATATTTAATTGTAATGTTATAAATATTTCTTTTGATAATTAATATGATGTTTTGTAGAAACTCAATAATTCAAATAATCTTTGCCAAGTCAGTGTTTTGTGTAATATAATATATTGAATTACATTCATGATACAACTTACTTTGAAATATTACGGTGTCACATTCTAAACTTCTTCAAATAAGTTCTTCCTCGAAATTTAAACTCGGAATCAAAAACTAGTGTTTTGACATTTGAAAACATCTTTGTTGAAATAGCACATTGGAAAAATAATTCAATAAAATTAACACTTTAAAAGAAATAAAGAGAATTAAAATGGTCACCCGAGATAAATTATACTAGGGTTATATATAGGAAAACTTGGATATATAAGAGAAAATAAACCATCATGTTCTGATAGAGAGTGATAGGAAACATGATCAGGATAAAGTTAACTACTAGAAAAATACAAACTTGTGATTGGTTAAACCGTCTTTGATTTCCCAGTTGGAAGAGTAAACATACAACATTTTTGTTTTATGTTCCTTTTAATTATGTTTTGAAATTAATTTATGAGATTGACTGAGAATATAATGAGATAAATTTACTTTTCAAGTAGAGTTTCATCATTTAATAAATTTCTACCAAAAAGACATTTTTGTCCAAATGATGAGTATTCAAGATGACTTTTTCACACTTGAAGTGTTATAGTCAACTTCTAGAGAATAAAATAATCCACAAAATATGAAGTATATATTTCCTATATATTTAGATGTTATCAAAAACCAAAATGGTTATTAGAAGATCAGGTGATCCCCAAAGAGGAGAATCCATTATAGAATGAAATTCTACTCTTAATCTCTAAAATTATACAAACAATACCCAAATATCAACAAAGACCATTCAAAAAAACAATTTTCCATAGAATTCTTCAAAATAATCCAAACTATGTTTGAAACCAAAAATTATGAAGGATTTGATAACAATGTCTTCCATGATAAATCTAAACTTGTATATCAAAAAAATGTATACTATTAAAGTCACATTATTAAATGTAATTAACCTAATCACATATTTTCTATGATAGGTTAATCATTTCCCTAAATTACCCAAATATTTATAAGTCCAAAATAAAAACATACATTATTACACAATAAAAATCCATTATTAGTATTCAAATGAAATCCCAAAGAAATCTATTTTCTTTAGGCATATTGTGTTCCAAAAACAGAGAATGACCTCCAAAATAAAATTTATCACCTAATAACCAAACCATTTTAATATACTAAGGATAGATCATATTTTTCCAAAATTTAAATATTATTTATCCAAAAAATCATTTAAATAAAAATAATTAGTCATACAGACCATGGACTTCACGTAGTCCAGTGGTAGGAAATAAATCCCATTGGCACTTCAGTTATGTGTTTGATTCCCGTATCCTTGTCCGACGCGATGTGTTTTCCCAAGGTCTGTGTTTTGTAATTTTTAAAAAACTATATAATTTTATATCATTCCAAAAAATGAGATAAATCCCTCAAAAATAACTATAACATATTTTAACCACAAATGTTATGTCATACTTTGAATTCTCTTAAAAAAAAGTAATAACCTGTAATTGACTAAAAGTTAAGGATCATATAAACCCAAATGGTTCTTTATAACTATATCTACAAAAGAAAAGATAATTCTTCATCAAATATCATTTTCACATAACAAACTACTGTGTTACACATATAAGAAAAAATTCTTCCAAATTAATCCCATCAACAATGAGTATTAATAATTCTAAACATTTGGCCATCCATTTATTTCCATATTGTTTCCTCCTTGACATAGAGTACATCCTATTGAATAGTACATTGACTTAGGTAATTCACAGGTCCGTAAATTTTTGAAAAATGATTGTAAATGGATTTTTAAGATCATTTTCAATGTCTTCTATATTACTCTTCATTTTTTTAACAATTCTTTAAATTATGTCCTTCTTTCACACACATAAATCATTTCATTGTTCCCTTGAGACACGTTCTTTGGTGTCTCCTTCCTCATTTCCAGCATGATAGAAACTGATCTTTATTTTCTCTATAGTCTCCACTAATCGAGATCTTATCGTTTCCTAAATTTCTCTTCTTTTTTGAGTTTCTGAGTTGGTTAATGTAAATGTTCATGATCATATATCTATAAAATTGATTCATCATGAACATGATATATTTTATTCCTATAAATAGTTAATTACATTGATAATTTCCACCACCATTCCCACCTTATACATAATGTTCAATGTTACTATGACTTCCTTGTAATATTTACATTAACTAAGTCAAAAAACATAATGTGAGTATCAATAGTCATAAAATCTTTTAGATAATATCATGAAACCTTATTTTCAATCTAAAATACATTAGGAGTAATGAAGGTTATATATTCTAATATTATATTAAAATCCATCAAATGAGTTTTTAAGGAAAACAATAATTTTTATATGCATATATCCCAGGGATGTCAATACCAAGAGTGCAAAAATCCTTATTATCATGTACCAGGATACCCTGGGTCAATCCCAAAACACTTTTTCATAGTTTTCAATACTAGGTACATCTATGTCCTAGCCACCTCTACCTATTTGTATCCCTAAAAGGCTGTCTTTTCATGGAAATCCCACATAATATTTAAAATACATTTTCTTGGATGTTCATCTATACTAATCCCCCACGTTTATCTTAGGGTAGTGTAATCTAATAACAGCTTATCTAAATCTTATTTCAATGGTTTTTTCTATACATCCTCTGATACCAATAACAAGACCCCAATTGTAGTTACCCTGAGTCGATGTATTATTGCATAACATAAGAATAATCACAAGAGATCAAGTTTTGAAAGACCAATTAGTTTAGTAGCCATGGAAGTACTAGATACATACAAAAGTTATACATTACATCATGATATAAAAAACAACAACATTGTTTCCCCTTTTAACAAATTCACATCCCTTTTCATATCCCTGTAGGTGAATCAAAATATACTTTTTCACATCATTGGAAAAAGAAAACATAATAATTGGGATAGATCAGAGGCTCAGTTAGGATTCCAATATAGAGGAAACTATCATAAATAAGAATAAAAATTTAAGGGATTGTTTATGACTAAAACAAATTCCTTTTAAACATAAACATCAACATAATATGAAATAGATAAATAAAATAATATCAATTACTTATTCACATGGATATTCTACTAGCCGAATAATCACATGTAACATCAACAGCTAATGTCATAATGATAGAATTCAAAATTCCGGACATCATAATCACATAGTCATGGACTCATTCCAAGACTAAAAATAATAATTTTTTCAAGGCCCTCTACATAGACACTAGTTTCTCTAGTGAGACAAACTAATGCATCGAGAGGGTATAACAGGCCCTTCCTGTCACTTAGTAAGTTTACCACATTCCTCATATGAAAATGGTGAAACATAATCAAAACATTTGTATTATAACTATCATACAAAATGGAAATACTTATACCCCACACCAATAATGGTATAAAAATAGCACATTTACAGACAAATATAACTCATTAAATACAATATGGATGATTTTTTTAATAAATCAACTTCAATCAAAATTAAAATAAACTAAAGGATATTGAAAAATAAAAAAAATAATCATTAAAACTATTTTAGGGAAATATCCCCTTTTTCTTGAAAACATTTAAAAGTTGCACTATTTATCAAGAAGTTGTTCAAAATAAATTTTTGAATAAATGTGTCCCATTCCACATGGATAAATTGGAATGGAATTTATTTTTAAAACGTTCATGTCAATAAAAATAGTTCATTAAAACCATTTTTAAAACATGGACATTAATGATAATGATATAGAAGAATAAATCTTTGAAACATTTAAATATATATTTTAGTTACAGTTTGTGACCAAAAGAAAGATGCTTGAATACAAATGATTTAGGTAATAAAAACGTTATAATGTCATCAGAATAACGGTATTCTAGATATACTATGTCAAAAAACAATATATACACCATATAAAAGTTAATTGGTTCATAACATCAAAGAAGTCTCAATTGAATGTAAATTGAGATGAAATCCCTTATAAAGACTGTATTTTTAGATTAAGGATAAATAAATAACATAATTATGTGTGAAAAATATAAATACACTCAATAAGATTAAATATTATGTGTAAATCAATCATATGACATTCATACATATTCTGGAAAAACCAACACCTGTGACTAGGATGTTTAACTCAATGAAAGGAAATTGAGTTAAGATAACTCTTATCATGTTCATAAAAATGACTTCAGAATTTATTAGTGGAATGATTATGTGTATCAAATGTATATACACACCAAGGGGAGTGTAAATTACTTCATAAATAAATAAATAGTGATTTCCCACATAATCATTGAGTAAAATAATCAATTAAATGTTTATAAAACCCAATGAGTGGAAATTGAAATTAGAAATTCCCTTACTGATTTGGTATCATACGAAATATAACCCGATGAAAGAAGTATAATAAAATTAATATTTAAATACCTATAAATTCATGTATATTACAAAAATAATACAATCATGGGTAGTACATACACCACACAAAAAGAAATAGTGGAAAATATAGCATGGATCACATTGGACTAAAAAGTGAGAAAGAAACTCCCTTACCTTGTATTTTTCCTTAGTAGAGAGTTCGTTAACATCCTTTATAGTTTTTAAATCATTTTTATTTAATTATTAAATAACCATATATATAAATATGAAATCATATGTCATATTATTATATAACTTTGTAAATAATACTTCACTAGTATCATTGTTTCTAGTGTTAAATAATTCATTTTCATTTAGATGTTTAGTTATGTAAGTCATTTTTTTTGTGGATAGGATGTATCTGATTCATATACCAAATGATATTTTGTTTTTAAAAATTATTTTTTACCATTAACTGAAATTTATTCTTGAATGGATACGATGAGGAATTAATCTCATTGCATTCGTGGAGACGGTAATACGTGCGTACGCACGAGCGACAATATCATTCTACTGATGGTGAAATCATATGTAATTGGATGGTATATAATATATAAAAAATAATCAACATGTTATGTATATTAATAAAATCAATTATACTCATTATTATACCCATCCAAATAATGATGTGTTGAATAAAAAATTACACCACGATGTGGTGACTCTAAGTCATACGTAGGCATGTATGGTGACTTTGTCATTCATATGATGGATAGAAAAATGAATATGGTTATAACATATTTACAACAACATCATAGTATGTAGATGGTAATGGATTTATAATTTTATTATGGAAATAACAAATAAAGAGGATGTTTAAGAAGAAAAGAACATTGAAATAGGTGATGAAATTATTACATCTTATTCAGGTTCATCCTTTTGATATGATCAAAATGGAACATTAATTTGGATTTCTGATGCATTTAAGGTCCCTAAGATGAATTGATGGTATTTGAGAGGATATTTGAGTAGGTTTTGGACAATACAAATGGATTTGGATGTGTGAAATTAGCAGATGGCGAAGTGCCCATTTATAAGAGAGGTAATGCCACTTTAAGAAATGCATGAAATATAATTTTATTGTAAAATAATTTTTGGTTTCTAATTGATCAAAATGGATTTATATCTAGGAAAATGTGAGTATGGGTCGAAATATTTAAAAAAAAATAGTTTTTAGAAAAGATAAGGTCACCATATTAACCTTATCTTTTATATTTAATTCTTAGTTTAATTGTTTAAATTTTACCATATCTTCTTTGTATTTTTATATTAAATGGTTAATAATGACACGGCCCATCCTCAATCCCACGTCGTGACTACCCCAAGCCCACCTTCCATAGGCCAGGGGCTGGCGACTAGCACCTAAAGCGTAAATCCTGTTAACTGGGAAGGCTTTGCCTTTATAAAACATAAAAACATCCAACCAGAGTACAAGCGGAGGTAATACACTAAGTAAAAAAGTGATGAAAAGTATATGGGCTAGAATACAAACCCAACTAAGAAGTAAAACTGCAACTAAATGAAAGTACAACATAAAAGACAAACAACTGGAAGATAGAAGCAACTACAAGATCATCCACCTTGAATCCTACCTGAAAGGTAGGTATAGATAGTGTAGCTCCCGGATCACCCACCTCAAATCCTATCTGAAGGGTAGGTACAGATATCCTCCTCAGCACCCTCATCCGTCAACCCCCTCCGAGTACCGACTCGTCGTGAAGTCCACCTCCGGGTACCGACGCGTCGTGAGGTCCACCTCTGGGTACCATCCAATCCTAATAGTCTCGATCACTATCGGTGATTTTTTTCATCTGAATCCAACACAACGATGTGTGGGATTAGCCCGTTCAGGGGTGGGTATAACAATACTCAGTAGGGACCCATATACCCTCATAGTCTCACTAAATCAACGAGGATATCCACAAAGAAGAATCTCAACAGATAACACATACTTATACCTATGTTATCAAGTAAACCATATCAATCATGAGGTATCACATAGATATGTATCAACGGATAACCACTACTTAATTATATGCCCATACATATACCTAAGTTATCAAGTAACCCATCTCAATCAGGAGGAAAACACAAAGGTCGTTGACTCATCTCAAACCATGATTTTCATTATTAAAACCACAATTGCTGGAGAACTCCTTCTCTGTCGAGTACAGTAGACATGTCACGACTCTGAGGCGCTATTCTCTAACCTTATACTACTGAAGTACTCCTCTTGTCGAGTTCCATGGATCTGCTGCCAAATACCGGGCGCTCTATCCACTGTAGGTCTGCCACCAAATACCGGGTGCTCCCCCTATTATCCTACAGAGTTACTACTCCTGTCAAGTATCTCGGGTCTGCTTCCAACTACCAGGCACTCCGTTCACCATGGGAATGTTGCCAAATATCGGGCAGTCCATCCACTGTGCTAACCGAATCACTACGAGTCGAATCGGTAAAGCAGTCATTAGGTATACAGCAACATGGTCTCTGCACTCTGTACGCTCGTCTCTGGGAGGGTACACTCCATGATATACTGGTAGTTACTTCCAAGTATCACAAAATCCCACAAAGAAGTATCACAATGGACTGCCTCATCATAGAGGTCTCAACGTAACAGACGGTGCGTCAATCAGACGCCCGGTCTGTGAGTTATTTGCTTTTTCGTTCCGGGGGCCCGGTTGGTTTCGCATACGAACCAACCCGACCGTATGTGATCTATACCTCGAACTCTCATAGGGTATACTCAAAGGAACCATTTCTCAATGAGTTTACCAACACCGCTGATGGTTCGTCAAACAGACGTCCGGACTGAGAGATATTGGCTTTTCCGTTCGTGGGGTCCGGTTGGATCTTGCGTACAATCCAACCCGGACATTCTACAACTGGGTCCAAAACTCAGGTAAAGGATACCGTAAGAACCTTCTCAACAAGAGATATCCAATAAAGTCTACGGCACTTCAATCGGACGTCCGGAGCTCTAGTTATACGCATTTCCGCTCTGAGGGCCCGGTTGGTTTCGTGTTCGAACCAATATGGCCATACCCAATGTTCGACAAAACCATGAGTGTAATATTCCAAAATGGCCATCTCGATCCAAGGATCCCTATGCAACGGACAGTGCATCGTTCGGAGGTCCATAGCCCAAGATATGGGCGTTTGAATGAATCTGGTCCGAAATAGGGGTCTGGGCCCGATCCGACCCGGCCCAATACCCCATGGGTCGGCCCGACCCGGGTCTGGCCCGATTGGATGCGGCCCGACCCGTCGCTGGCCGCCCGACCCGGCGGGGGCGTCCCGGCCCAGCATGGCCTGCAGTCCGGCTCGGAAGCTGACCGGGGCTAGGCTGTCAGCCGAGTGGGGGTGCGAAGGGGGCGCCACCCCACTTGTTTCTAAAATAGCGGACCCATGGGGTCCTCCCTAGGGATCTAGTCATGGAGTTACAACCCCCCGGGTTCTTCGAATGGCCGGTCTTTAAGGCCGGCCGGTTGTGGAACCGCAGGACCCTCTCGGGTCCCGCCACCAGCTGGCGCTGGCGGCCGGCATAGCCGGCCGCCCCTCGAAAGTCCACCGCGACCTTAAAACACGACTTTGGTTCGACCAGAACAGGGCGACGATGTTGCGCCCCACCGCTGCTGCCCGCCCCGTCCGCGGCCCCTTGATTGCTCCGGTGTGGCATGACGGCGTCGCGCCCCTCCGCCGTGGCCCGCTCCTGGACGCGGCCTCCTTCAGCCTCACCGGCGTGGCACGATGGCGACACCCACTACCGCTGCGGCCCGTTCCAGCCACGGTCCACTTCGTTCCTGCACAGTTCAATAGCACCGTTCCGCCTTCGCCACAATGATCAACAATGATCAACAAGAAAAGGGGAGAAGAAATCTGCAGTGTTTGTGTGGTCTGATCTCTCCCCATTACGTCGATAACATTTGGCCAAAGTAAACAAGATACTCAATGACAAAACAAAGAACAATTATAATTCATTAAAATTTTACATAACCCCTACCTCGAGTCGTTTGTCGTTCATTGACGATATCGCGAATGGGAGTGGACGTCGGTTCGTTGACGTCGTCGCAAGTTAAGAGGGGAAGGTGACGATGGTCGTTGGCATTCGTTGTTTCCTCAAAGGCCTTCCATCCAGCTCGAGCGTCGTTCGTTGGAGATCCGACGGATGGAGAACCATTCTTCGTGATAGAATGAAGTTCTTCAATGATGGAGATGAAGTGTTCTTCACAACTCAAAATCATTATCCCCAAAATCTCCCCACAACCCAAAATAAAATAAGGTTTCTCGCTTATTTTATTTTAATCATACGATCCATAAAAAGTTCACATTTCAATCATTTAATTGATTAAGAGTTTCAATAACTTAATTAAAGTGTGAGTTGGCATGAGTTATGAGGGAGAGAGGGAGAGAAGGAGATACCCAAATAAAGACAAGTTAACAAAAATAAAAAGGGAGTTAGGGAATTGAGAGGGAGGTGAGGAGTTATGGCCTTGTGTGGGACCCTCCTCAGTAAACCCTCCCAATTTGTAGGATAATGATTATCCTCCACAAATAAAAATATCAAACACATATTTTTATTTATTCCTTAAAAACAAACCAAAAATTTAACCTCTTCCCCCGTCAAAACGCAACTGCTGTAAAGGACCCCTTAAGCAATTACCAGTGTTTTGGTTTCATCGGTGCACTCAGATTTCAATTCCGAGCACCGATTTAAATGATATAAAAACCCGCTCATTCGTTCATTGAACGTACCCGATCTAGACATTAGAAATTGATTCCGGGCACACCGGGCCTCAGGATCATGTGCCGTCAGAAACTACGGACTCATAAAATTCCAAATAAATTAAAAACAATTCCTTTAAATTTTCTTGTCTTTAGATTACTCCCACCTTAGGGCTTTATGTCCCCATAAAGCTACAACACAAACTGGGGAATCTAAAGGAGGTACCGAGCATGCATCTGAGCCTCCCGCTCCCATGTGCTCTTCTCGATGTTCCCATGTAGCCAATGAAAGAAAACAAGAGGAATCGACCGTCCCTGTAAGACCCACTCATGTCGATACTCATCTTTTAATGGAACCCCATGGAAGTCACCCCATCATCGATGTCTAGCTCTCTGTGGTCAATGATGACGGATAGGTCGTGCACATATCTCCTCAGCTGAGATATGTGGATGTCATCATGCACCCAGTGCATCTGAGGTGATCAGGCTATGAGGTAAGCCACTTTTCCCACTCTGCTAGGGACCTGGAAGGTCCGTTGAACATCGGAGATTACTTTCCACCTCGGCCATATCTCCGTAGACCCCGTCGAGGTGATATCTGTCTGAAGATGTGGTCGTCACCCTCGAACTCCTGTGGTCTTGTCTCCTATCAGCAAAAGACTAATTTCTGCTCTGTGCAGTCTTCATCCACTCATGGATGATCTGTACCTTCTCTATCATAGCCTGAACCATCTCTTGTTCTACACGAGCTGACTCTATCACTATCCACAAAGGATATCTGAAACGCGTTCTGCTGCTGTCTCGCCACTCCTATCAGTTGAATTCTCGACTCCTACTAAGAGCATCTGCAACAACATTCCCCTCTCTAGGATTATAAAATACCTCGAAGTCATAGTCCTAGAAGAACTCAATCCACCGCCACTATCTCAGGTTCAGGTTATTCAATGAGAAAACACACATGATACTATTGAGTTGGAGAGAACCGTAAACCGTTCGCTAAAAAAACAATGGGTGAGAATATCCAATTATAAGACATATTCTCCACCCTTCATTGCCAACGTTCCTCCAATGAGCTGCTGGGATTTCCCCTCTGCTAAAAAGTGAAATCTGGTCTCATCCACTGGATGAATCACGTTCGTTGCCTAATACAGTCAATCCTGACATGAACGGTACTATTTCATGACATGGACGACGTCGTAAGGTCTCGACGCTACTATCAAGAGATCCAGCTGTTACTCTTGCCTCCAACGGTCGAGTCACACTATCGGCAGCAGTGTGTGGTCACTGGGTCTCCTTCAGTATGTATCTCAAAAGTGAGGATCAAGTCAACAGTTTTAAACCAGAACCTCTTAGTATCAACCATAAAAATTGGAAAGGTATGTAATCGTCCCAAATATATGTGTCTTTTGTTACTGTAACTCGTAGTACAAGACACAAAGAAAACCCAACAACGACAACATGGAAACTAGAAGCAAAAAGATCAAAGGCCTCCCTGCATGGATCTAGTCCCTCTCCTGTCCACCTACTTTCGGAGCTCCATAGTCGTAAGCTTCAGCCTCCAAAAGTTGTGCTTTCCCCTGTCCACGTGTCCCTATGGTTGGGGTGGACCTCCTGGTGGTGTGGTGGCAATACCTCGAAGCGCCACCAACTTCCATCTGCACGGCCAGCTCCTTGCGGTCTGTCACAATCGAACCTCTGCCTCTACCTGGGAGGTCCTTCATCTATCGGCTGATCGTTTGAGCAGTGGGTCGGACAGTAACGAGCCATGTGACCCTCTCTGCCGCATGCATAGAACTTCCTACTCCTTGTATGGATGGCTTTGTTTTTTTTCCTTGCACAACTGAACCTAAGTCGTCCGGTCGACCACCTCTAGGTATATCCCTTTTAGACCTCTTCATCATCCGTCTACTTCCTACAGATGACACAACTACTGACAAAAAACCCTATGGAAAAGGAAGCAGCTCCTGATCATGCTCAGAGTTTAGAGTCGTTGGTATAAACTTTACCCAAATGAAGGTCTCGAAGTCTCCCCAGTTGAAGGTCATCTCATCACAAAACTGGAGCATCAAGCTCCACCATCTACCTAATGCTGCCTGAAGGAGGCTGGAAACAAGGATCACCATGATGTACGCTGGTGTACCTTGTAGCCTAAAGATTCTCACCACATCCTCCATCCAATCCTCAGCCTCTTGTGGGTCCGTCTCTCCGAGGATCCTAGGTGTCCTCTGGCACTGGAACTCATGAAGCTCGCTGAAGCGGCGTGCATCACCTTCTGCTGGGGTTGGTGGGATCGGTGGTCCAACGAGTGGTAGTACCACTGGTGCCTCAACTGGATGAGGGACCCATATTGAGTCCTCATCACTCGGCGTCTTGTCAGTACATACTCGGGGCTCTAGCTGGCCGTCCGTAGGGAGGCATCCTGAAGGAACAAATGTGACACTATCAAAAGACTAAACCTCTTGAGCTGACCTGATTTGAGATGATTTAAAATAATCTTTTGAAAACACACACACAATCAGTGTTTTCGTCCACTAAGTTAGAAATTAGATGTCAGGGTCCTGGTGTATGGATATGTCGGCTGCCCACACCAACACTGGACTCCCTGAACTAAAAACCACACTTAGTACCCTTAACACTATTTCTTCACAAAAAGAAAATATCAGATTCCTATGTTTTGTGGTAGAACCGACTAATCTGATACCAATTTGTCATGACCCATCCTCGGGCCCGTTCTGTGACTACCCAAGCACGCCAACCATAGGCTAGGGTTTGGGGACTATCAGCTAAGGCGTAAATCCTGTTAACTCGGAAGGAATTGCCTTTATAAAACATAAAAACATCCAACTAGAGTACAATTGAAAGTAACAAACGAAGTAAAAAAAATAAAGGGATGAAATGTAAATGGGCCAGAATACAAACCCAACTGATAAGTACAACTACAACTGAACGAATGCACAACAGAAAAGGCAAACAGCTGGAAGATAGAAGCAGCTACCAGATTGTCCCCCTAGAATCCTACCTGAAGTGTAGGTACACATAGTGCAGCTCTCAGATCATCCCAATCGAATCCTACCTGAAGGGTATGTACAGATAGCCTCCTCAACGCCCTCGTCCGTCAACCCCCTCTGGGTACCGAATTGTTGTGAAGTCCACCTCCGGGTACCGACTCATCGTGAGGTCCAGCTCCGGGTACCGTTAAGTCCTAGAACTTTTGATCTCTGTCAGCGCTATCTGTCGTCTGCATCAAACACAATGAGGTGAGGGCATATCCCGTGCAGGGGTGATTATAACGATACTCAGTAGGGACCCCGAGACCCTAATGGTATCACTAAATCAAACAATGATATCCACAAATAAGAATATAAACAGATAACTAATACTTATACCTAAGTTATCACGTAACCCATCTCAATCATGAGGTATCACATAGATATGTAATCAACGAATAACCACTACTTAGGTATATTCCCATACATATACCAAAGTTATCAAGTAACCCATCTCATTCATGAGGAAAACACAAAAGTCATTGACTCATATCAAACCAAGATTTTCATTATTGAAACCACAACTGCTAGAGAACTCCTCCCCTGTTGAGTAAAGTAGCCATGTCCCGACTCTGAGGTGCTATTATCTAACCTTAAACTGCTGAAGTACTCCTCCTGTCAAGTACCACGGGTCTGCTGCAAAATACTAGGAACTCCGTCCGCTGTGGGTCTGCCGCCAAATACCGGGCGCACCCACTAATAGCCTATAGAAGTACTCCTCCTTTAGAGTACCGCGGGTCTGCTGCCAACTACCAGGCGCTCCGTCCGCCTTGGGTCTGCCTCCAAATACGGGGCGCTCCGTCCACTAGGCTAACTGAATCACTACGAGTCAAATCGGTCAAGCAGACGTCAGACCTACAACAACTCGGTCTCCACACTCCATACGCTCATCTCCGAGAGGGTCCTCTCCACGAGATATTGGTCGTTACAACCAAGAATCACAAATTCCCACAAATAAGTATCACAAAGGAATGCCTCGTCATAGGAGTCTCAACGAAACAGACGGCACGTCAATCAGACGTCCAGTCTGTGAGTTATTAGCCTTTTCGTCCAGGGGGGCCGGTTGGTTTTGCATACGAACCAACCCGATCATATCTCAATTGTACACCGAACTCTCATAGGGTATACTCAAATGGACTGTTTCTCAACGAGTTTACCAACGTAGCTGACGGTTCGTCGAACGGATGTCCGGACAGAGAGATATTGGATTTTATGTTCCTGGGGCCCGGTTGGAATTCGGGTACAATCCAACCCGGCCATTCTCCAAATGTGTCCAAAGCTCTGGTAAAGGATATTGTATGAACAATCTCAATAATAGATATCCTACAATTTCGACAACACATCAATCGGACATCCGGAGCTCATGTTATAGGCGTTTCCGCTCTGAGGGCCCGGTTGGTTTCAAGTTCGAACCAATCCAGCCGTATAAAAAGTTCGTCGAAACCTTGAGTTTAATATACTGAAACAACCATATCAATCCAACAATCTATACACGAATGATGGTTTGTCGTTTGGAGGTCCATAGCCCAAGATATGGGCGTTTGAACAAACCTGGTCCGAAAATAGGGGGTATGGGCCCGGTCCGACCCGGCCTAATATCCCCTGGGTCGGCCCGACCCTGGTCGACCAGACCCGAGTCTGGGTCCGGACCGATAGGGCGCGGCCCGGCCCGGCTAGCGCGGCCCGACCTGGCGTTGGCGGCCCGACCCGGCATAGGCGGTCCGACCCAGCTCGGACGGCCCGGCCCGACGCGGCTTGCGGCCCGGCTCGGAAGCCAGTAACAGCTTGGTTGTCGGCCGAGTGGGGGTGCGAAGGGGATTCCGCCCCCTTGTTTCCGAAATAGCGGACCCGTGGGGTCCGCCCTAGGGATCTAGTCGGGGGGTTACGACCCCCCGGGTTTTTCGAACGGCCAGCCTTTATGGCTGGCAGGCTGTGTAACCGCGGGACCATCTCAGGTCCTGCCTCCAGGTGGCGCCGGCGGCCGGCACCGCCGCCGCCCCTTGGAAGTCCGCCATGGCCTTAGGCGGCGACTCTATTTCGACCAGCACGGCGCGACGGCGTCTCACCCCACCGTCGTGGCCCGGCCTGGCCACGACCCCTTGATTGCTCTGGCGAGACGCGACCGCGCCCCACCACTCCACCGCGGCCCGCTCCTATCCGAGGTCCCCTTTGGCCTCACCGACGTGGTGCGATGACGCCGTGCACTACCATAGTGGCCCGCTCCAGTCATGGTATTCTTAGTTCCCACACGGTGAAACGACACTGCACCACCTTCGCCACAACGATCAACAAAGATCATCAAGAAAAGGGTAGGAGAAATTGGTTGTGTTTGGGCGGTCCGATCTCCTCTCGTTACGTCGATAACATTTGGCCAAAGTTAAAGAGACACTCAATGAAAAAACAAAGGACAATTTTAATTCAATAAAATTGAACATAACATCTACCTTAAGTCGGTCATCGTTCGTTGACGATATCATGAATTGTAGTGGACATCGGTTCGTTGATGTTGTCGCAAGGTAAGAGGTGAAGGTGACGATGGTCGTTGGGGTTCGTCGTTTCCTCAATGGCCTTCGATCCGACTCGATCATTTTTTTCGTTGCAGATCTGAAGGATGTAGAACCGTTCTTCATAGGAGAATGAAGTTCTTCAATGAAGGAGATGAAGTGTTCTTCACAACTCAAGAGCTATATCCCCAAAATCTCCACACATCCCAAAATAAAATAAGGTTTCTCCCTTATTTTAATTTAATTGTTCCATGCATAATAAGTTCAAATATCAAACACTTAATTGATTAAGAGTTTCAAGAACTTAATTAAAGTGTGAGTTGGCATGACTTATGAGGGAGAGAGGGAGAGAAGGAGTTACCCAAATAAAGATGAGTTAACAAAAATAAAGAGGGGGTTAGAGAGTTGAGAGGGAGGTGAGGAGTTAGGGTCTCGTGTGGGCGCCTCCTGACTAAACCCTCCCATTTTGTAGGATAATGATTATCCTCCAAAAATAAAAATATTAAATGCATATTTTTATTTATTCCTTAAAAACAAACCGAAAATTTAACCTCTTCTCCCATCAAAACAAAACTACAGTAAAGGTCCCCTTAATCAATTACAGGCGCTGCGGTTTTATCGGTGCCCTCATATTTCAATTCCGAGCACCGGTTTAAATGATATAAAACCCGCTCGTTCGTTCATTGAACGTACCCGATCTAAACTTAGGAAATTGATTCTGGGCACACCGGGCCTCAGAATTAGGTTCTATCCGAAACTGTGGACTCTTAAAATTCCAATGAAATTAAGAAAAACATTCCCTTGAAATTTTCGGGTCTTTACAAATGAACAGAATATAAAATTCCAAAACAACCTTAAGTTGTTCATTAATGAAATATATATCATTATTTAAGTCCTTTTGACTAGCCTTATAATTTTAGGTATATTATACCATTAAATAATATAGTTTTTTTTAAAACTTATTTATGTCAATTTTGAGAATATTTAGTATATGGTTTTTTTGGATCTCAAAAAAATTTATTACATCGAAAAAATATATATAATAAAAAATAAATTGTCATATTAACCTAGGAAATTATTTTAATTTATCAAAAGTATCAATTTAAATTTATTTAGATATTTATAATATCAATATATTTAATCATTCATTAATAAGTTAATTAATGTATTATCATTGTGTCATAAATAAAAATATTTTTTTAATGTCTAAAAATTATAAATAATATACCATGATATATGAATTATTTTTATATTAATAATTCATATTTAGAGTAAAATATATCTTATGACTAACTGTATATTAAAAATGGTTTATTTATTAAACTTTGAATTATACACTTTAACCATTATTTAAATAATATAGTAATAAATTTCCTAATAATATCCAAGTGGATAAAATAGGATTATAATTTTTTCCTTGAGTTGATTTTGGTCGAAAACACTTATCCAATAGAATTACAACATGCGTTAGGGTAATTATAATATCATTTTTCCTTTTATTAATATATTTACTTTTAACCGGGGTAAAATTAATTTAAAAGTTTCTATTCACCAAAAATTATTTTAATTATATTGAACAAAATTTTATTTAATGATGTCAACCAAGCCTCTTGGATTTTTGAAATTCAATCCATAGAATGAGTAAAATTTTGTTTAATGAAAATATTCAAATGTGCATAGAAGGAGGGTAAATGAGGTTAAAAAGTTCAATAAAATTTTATACATCTAATATTATTATAAAATCATTCCAATGAATTAAATTGAACTAATATTGGTAATATGTATCTATTTTTACTTTAAATAAATTTAACTAAAAATAATAATTACATAAAAAATAGATAGTTTTAAATAATAGCACATTGTTTCTCACCAATAAAAAAAAATTGATTGTTTTCAGAAAAATACCAAAACATAACCATAAGAAAATTTTTATATTTTAGATTTTTAAAAAGATATCTAGTCTACAAAATTATATAGATTTATGTTGCATTAAATAATTTAGAATTAATTCCCCTTGTGAAAACCAGAATGATTATTTTTAAAAAGTAAAAACTATCAAAAGATTTATATGTGTTTATATCGAATTTAAATGTGAAAATACATGCAATGACCAAAATTATATAAAATGATAAAAATATAATCTATATATACTGTAAGGAAAATTAATTTAATAATCTATCAATATAAATAAATTGATTGAAAATGCAGTTTTGAATACAAACGTAGTATTTTTCACTATTCATTAAAAAATGAAACCACTCATAAAAATTTCAAACATTCACTGTAATATAATATTGGTATTATAAATTAAATGATTATGTCAATTTCACCAAATTTAATTTATACTAGTGTCTAAAATTAATTAATTTATTTTTCAAAAAAGGACATTAGAAGTAGTTTCTTTATCAAAATAGTACTTATATTTTAATGAAATATATAAATTTCCTTATAAATATGGTTAATTTATGAGATTGATTTATAAATGAAAATGAAAATTTATTTGTTCATACTCTTATTACTATATTTAATTTTCATGTGATAAATGTGTCATTAGAATAATTAATGTGTCGTTTTCCAGAAACTCAATCTTCCTTATAATGTATGATAAGTTAGTGTTGCGTGAAGTATATGATATTGAATTAAATTAATGATATAACATACTATGAAATCGGGGGGTGTTACACAACCATATGTGAAATATATTTCCAAATGATTCAATATCCAGTATTATACTTATGTTTATCCTCCAATATATGTAACTCAATTTGTTCCCTTCTATTGGGAGTATCTAAAATTGATTTGGTACAAAGTATTATTATTATGGAGAACTAGAATTCACAATTTGTGGATGTCTAGGAAACTCTTCTAGAATGAAATCAGAAAAATCCCACACAATATTCATAGAAATGATATCATTTTTCCCCCAAAAATTTGAGATTAATACATCTTTTAATGGTAATTATGAACCACACACCATATATAATCTCCATAATATGTTCATACATATCGTCACATTAATAAAAAATCATAAGATGGTTTTTAATATAAAATATGACTTCCCTAAATAGAAATTTGATGTGGGATGTATATAATGAAATTCATTCCATTCCTATGATGACATCAAAATATACTAGAGGGTGAATTAAATGATTCATAGGAATCATTTTTCCACCAACATTAACTAGAAAGTTATCATCGATATTGGATGTGATCATCATACCATTAGAGGGTTTTATTTATAATTATAAATAATATCTATGTGGTGGTATCTTAAAACCCATAGAAAATTTATCATATATAAATAATTTGGTAGATAATGATTCAGTTAAGAATATATCATTTTAAGAGTGAAAGTTTAGTGTATATTTCACCTCATCGTTATAACATCCATCATCAGAAACAACGATCACATGGTATTTCCACATATACCTTGGATTAATATCGTACTAACATAGATCATAATAATTAATCCTCTATTTTGGGAAACAATAAGAATATTTCTCAATATCCATACAGTTTAAGAAGTAATGTGTCGTAGGTTCATTAATTATAGAATTCAATCTGTTTTTATTGCCAACTAACGTTTTTCAAAAAGAAATTTCAAACAATTCCCTAATGAACATCCATTCCAAATGAAAAAAAATTATTATATCCCTTAATAAAAATTCTTAAATTCTTCTTCCCCCATATTGAGAATAAAGTAATGGTTATCTTATTCTTTCCACACTTTTTATATTCTCCATTTAACTCTTTGATTCATTTTTTCCATAACCATGATATTGATACATAACCCCAAAATCCATTTCCACCTTCATAAAAATATTCACATTATCTTCATAGCTATTAATATATATTATGAATAACTTACTTTAGATAATTCTTAATAATCCATGGATTAATCTATCAACATTAATTTCATGTTGGATGATTTTTCCCAAAGAATTCATCGTATGTATTGTAAAATTAACCTTGTATGTTCTAATTGATTCATCATTCCTTTCCATTAAATAGATATTTGTATTATTCTTTCTCATAATAAGAACATAAGGAATGTACTTATATAATAATACGTTATTCCAAATGATAGATATTCAAAATTGATTTTTTACAGTAATGAAAATGGAGGTTGTAAATTATCATTTAGTGGAACTAATCCATTGCACATACCCCAATGGATTATAATTCCCAATGAAATAAGGTGATCATTTCCTCATGAATTACTCAATAGTATTTTGTTCCCTTCTTTTCAAATTTCAATATCCACCATAATTAAAAGCATCAAAACGATGAATATTCATGGGAGTAATATTTTTCATTTCAAAACCCATGATATTTGTTTGATTTGGAAGAAAATAATTTCATTTCCAATCACACATAACATTAATGTAGTTCAAATGGGTTTTTACCATTTAATAAACGCAAAAAGAATATTTTAGGAAACATTAATCATAGTAGGGAACCGCATTATTATGTAAATCACATTCATAATGTCTAATTATGAAATGTTATTAAATATATGAGTCCTTAGGATTATCATATGACATTAATAAACATATTCTATTTAAATAAGTCATTATGTTTATAAATATTTTGTGAATTCCCTAGGAATATCCACCAAAAGTGTTAATCTGGGTGTGTATCAAGGCCCATCGAACTGAACAAGTTTTCAACTGAGTGTATATCAATATAATGTCATCAAGTTTGTTATTCATATGTACATCAGATCCAGATTCTCATTGTAAAGACCCGAAAATTTCAACGAATTTGTTTTTTAATTTTCTTTGGAATTTTACAAGAGCGCGGTTTCTGACCGCACCTGATTCCGAGGCCCGGTGTGCCCGGAATCATTTTCCGAAGTTTGGCTCGGGTACGTTCAGTGAACAGACGAGCGGGTTTTTCTAACTTTTGAACCAGTGCCCGGAATCGAATTCTGAGGGCACCGATGAAATCACAGCACCCGTATTTTCTTAGAAACGCCTCTTCCGGAGTTGCGTTTTCTCAGGTGTGGTTTTTAATTATCGGGCTTAAAGTTAAGAAATAAAATAATTTCGCAACAACTTTATTTTATTTCATATAAGGCACTTGGAATCCACTTGAAGCCACTTAAAGACGGTTTAAACTGAGATGATCCGGATAGGATGCTATCTAGAAATATCCTACCCCCTTGGTTGGATATTTGTGAGGTGGGGCCCGCACGAGCCCCGCCGTTTCATTCCGCTAAGTAACGCACCTGCAAAAACCCATCATTATGAAAGTCAACTGACGTGTTTTCTTAAATTATTAACATACCATTTAATTCGGCGGTTTATTTCATAAATTAAATGAGTTGTTTCTTTCGTTGAATTAATTCAATGAATTGATGGGTTGTTACTTACCCGTTTTCGTTTGATGGCATAATAATAAAATAAGACCAACCTATCTTTTGGAGGATTACTCTTTGAAAGGAGTTCTTGAACCTTCAACCTCCTTCATGAAGAACGCGAAGAACGCAAAGAACGCGAAGAACGCCGAACCTGGGAATCAACGACGCGACGCCGTGATCCGCGACGTCGACGTTTCCTTCCTGCAACGTTCTTCTGTGACGTCTCTTCCTCCGCAACGGATCTTCGATCGGTTGCTTGAGGTAAGAGTCTCAGACTTTCTTTTTAATCTCCTTTGTGGTTCTTTACCAAAGCACGTATTTAATTAATTAAATTAAATCTGTTGTTCTGGGTCCATTGAGTTCGCCGACTCAACGCCGGATTCCGCGATGATACGACGCCTTTTCGCGACGACGCGACGATCCCCACCTTCTGCGACGAGCAATTCCGCGAAGAACGCTCACGCACGACGACTTCGAGGTAGGGATTTTATTTCGTGGAAATGCCCTTACTTCCATGTTGTTTCCGTTCAAATGAGGAACCCAATTTATGAAACAATTTTATTTCATTAAAAAATGTTTCGGATATGCATTCTTGTGTTGAACTTTATTCATCCCGTTATTTATCTCTAACGCGGAGGGTGCGGGCCAAACGAACACGGCCCGACGACCCTCCGCCGTTCTTCGTTTTGTGTGGATTTGACGGGAGACGATGGAACGTGCCGCAACGGATGTTTGACGATCCCGCAGGGAAGAATGGAACCCGGGAGGAGCAATGGCGCAGATGGGACGAAAATCGGGCCACCGGAGCGACTCCGGCGGCGGCGCTCGCGGGACACGGCTGAAGCCGCGTTCGGTGCCAGGGATACACCCTGCGGGTGTCCCGCGGGTGTCACGCGGGGGCGGTGGCTCCCCCCGCGTCACTCGGGACGCAGCTTCAGCCACGTCCGGTTGTCTGGCCAACACCCAGTGGGTGCCGCGGGGGTGTCACGCGGGGTGGTGGCTCCCCCTGCGTCGGCCACTCGGCCGCTCGGCCGAGCCGGGGTGGGCGGGCCGAGCCAGACCGGTCCGACCAGGTCGGACCGGGTCGGACCGGGTCGGGCCGGGTCGGTCCGGGTTCAGCCGACCCAGGGGGGGTCAGGCCAGGTCGCCCCAGGCCCGGACGCCCTGTCTTCGGACGATCTTTGTTCAAATGGCCGTATCTTGAGCTACAGGCCTCCAAACGACCCGCCATCAGCGGCAACACGATCCTTGGATCAAGATGGTCGTTTTGGTATATCACATTCAAGGTTTCAGAATACATTGTGTTCGGCCGGGTTGGTTCGCACACGAAACCAACCGGGCCCTTGGAGCGGAAACGCTCATATCTTGAGCTACGGACGTCCGATTGACGTGCCGTCAGCTTTGTTGAATTCCTCTTTGTGAGACGGATCATTTGGCTTACTCCGCCCGAGGTTTGGACGCAGGTGGAGTACAGTCGGGTTGGTTTTGCCTTAAAAACCAACCGGGCCCCTGGGACGAAAAAGCCAATAACTCTCAGACCGGGCGTCCGATTGACGCGCCGTCTGCGACGTTGAGTTCCTGTTGACGATACAGAACTTTTGGATACATCAACTTCGGAAATTGGGTCAGTTGATGTGTCAGCCTCTCGGCTCGTGGATCGGACCCTCCCGAACGAGCTTGCTGTGTGTGGGAACCCTAGTGCTGGCTACGACTGCTTCTTCGACAGCAACGACTGTGCAGAGATCCTCCATGGACTCCAACGACGACCGTGCAGAGTTCGTCAGTGGATTGCGGCAACGACTGTGCAGAGATCCTCAGTGGACTGCGACGACTACTGCACTCAGCGATCCTACGCGGATCAGTGCTACAGGTCCTGTGTGGGCCCGGTCCTGTGTGGGCCCGATCCTGTGTGGGTCCGATCCTGTGTGGGTCAGCGCTCAACGGTTCTGTGTGAGCCAGCGCCTACAGGTCATGTGTGGGCCCGATCCTGTGTGGGTCATTGTGGGGGTTAGTTACCTATCGATCCTTCGTGGGTTCGATGACTTAGATGGATCAGTGATCATATTTATCGTCATCCGAAAAAGTATACCTATGTGAGTTGAATCTTCTGTTACTCTCCTTTGTGGATTGTGTTGAGCTATCCTGTGTGGATTCACTGTTTACTCTCCTTTGGGGATTGTGTTGAGCTATCCTGTGTGGATTTACTATTTACTCTCCTTTGTGGATTGTGTTGAGCTATCCTGGGTGGGTTTATTTTTTACTCTCTTTTGTGGATTGTGTTGTGCTATCCTGTGTGGGTATACGTTTTTCTTTCCTGTTTGGACTGGGTTGTTCTTGGGCTCGGACGTTGGAGCCGAACGGGAATTGATGACTTAGGTATATGTATGGGAATATACCTAAGCTATGTCAGATGTTAATTCGTGATTGTATCTTTCCTTTGTGGATTATCCTTTGTGGATTTCGGGAGACATTTGGGGGTCTCGGGGTCCCTACTGAGTAGCTTATACTCACCCCTGCACGGGATATGCCCGCACTACGTTGTGTTGGTTGCAGACGACGGACAACGCTGATTGTGGTGGAGGCGTGCGGAGTAGGAGGGTACCTGGAGGTGGACCACTGGGCGGGACGTACTCGGAGCTCTAAGGTGGACCCGAGGTGCAGTGGAGTCTATCTGTACCCACCCTTCAGGTGGGACTTCCAGAGGACGGCTCAACGCTGAGGCTTTTCCTTTCAGTTGTTGTTTTCCAATTTCAGTTGTACTTTACAGTTGGGCTTGTATTTCTGGCCCCTTTTACTTTCAGCACAGCTTGTACAGTTTTTACTTAGTGTTTACTTTTCCGCTTGCTTACTCTGTGGTGCTTGTTTACTTTTCAAAGGCAATGCGTTCCCTTTTTTCGGGATTTTACGCCTTGGTGCTAGTCGCCAGCCCCTGGCCTATGGAAGGCGGGCTTGGGGTAGTCACGGCACGGGCCCCGAGGACGGGTCGTGACAAATTGGTATCAGAGGTGGTCAGTTCTACCGTAGACTCTGATCTTTCTTCGATGTGAAGCAATAGTGTTTAGCGTATTGAGTGTGGTTATCAGTCCAGGGAGTCCAGTGTTGGTGCGGAGTCCGACCTATCCGTACACCAGGGCCCTGACTTCTGATTTCTGACTTAATGCACGAAAACATTGATTGCATTTGTGTTTCAAGTTGTCCTTGTCATTACTTTTGTCAGCTCACCAGGTATATTGTTCTGACCGTGGCACACTTGTTTCCTTTTCAGGATGGCCCGACGATAGCTTCCAGCTAGTGTTCCGAGAGTAGAGCGCGACGACAGCCCACCGAGCGACGAGGGCTCGGTACAGGGCCCGTTGACCGCAGAGGCACCGGCGGTACCTTTACCCGCCGAGCCCCCGATGCTTCCAGTGCCGACCGCTGACGACGCACGATGCCTCGGAGCTTTGCACAAGTTCCAGTGCCAGCGACCACTCAGGTTCCATGGGGAGACGGACCCCCAGGAAGCCGAGGACTGGTTGGAGGCGGTCGTCCGAGTTTTCCGGCTAGTGAGGACACCAGCAGACCTCATGGTGATCCTCGCGGTGAGCCTACTGCACGCAGCAGCAGGACGATGGTGGAGCCTGATTCTCCAGGTATACGATGAGGCCTCCCTCATCTGGACGGACTTCGAGAGCCTCTTCCACTCAGAGTTCGTCCCGGCCACCCTCCGAGCGGTGCGCATTCAAGAGCTTCTTCAGCTGCGGCAGGGTAGCTTGACGTTCTCCCAATACGCGACGAGGTTCACCGATCTTTCTCTCTACTCGACAGACATGGTACGGGACCCCTTCCTCCGGGCCCGGACCTTCGAGCAGGGATTTAGACACGAGATCAGGGCATCCCTGATCTCCCTCAGCATCCCGACCCAGGTAGGAGTACAAGAGCGAGCCCTTCTGATTGAGAGATTCCTGGCTGAGCCCACAGCGAGACCTACCGCAGGGCGACAGGTAGCAGAGTCTTCGGCAGCTGGTAGCCGACGGATGAATCAGGGTTCTAGGAAGACCAGGCCTTCCGGAAGACGACCTTGGGACACAGGCTCAGCAGTGCGGGGCACACACCGCATAGCCAGCCTTCCGAGAGGCAGGCAGTGCTACGAGTGTGGCGGGCAGGGCCACATGGCTCGTGACTGCCTGACCCATCGTACCGAGGGGTAGAAGACGGCGGAGGGGCCACCCAGGCAGAGGCAGAGGGTCGACCATGGTGGTCCGCAGGGAGGAGGCATATGAGGCAGAGGAGCTGGCTGAGCAGCAGGTGGTGGGCAAAGCTTTGAGGCTCTGCCACCACCACCACCAGGAGGTCCGCCCCGACCACCGGGAGCTGGCGGGCAGAGAGAGGAACAGCTCCAGGCAGTGGAGGCCTATGACCACGGCGTGCCAGAGATGATTCGAGATACGATCTATGTCTATTTCACCCTTGCTGCAGTTCTTATAGACACAGGAGCGAGTCACTCTTTCATAGCCACTGCCCTTGTTCGGAGCTCAGAGATTCCGACAGAGCCGTTGGCTCGATCCTTACGGCTAGAGACTCCTACAGGAGCAGACTCGAGGATTACGCACTGGTGCCAGCAGTGTGAGCTTACTCTAGGAGGCGAGAGATTCGGCTGGGATATTCTTGTAGCAGCGTCGAGGCCTTACAATCTCATCTTGGGCATGGATTGGTTATCTACATTCCATGCTCAGATTTACTGTTTTAGGCGCAAGGTGCGATGTGTGTGCACCGAAGGGAGCAAGTTCACCTTCACCGGCGATAAGGGAGCCTTAGCAGCACAGGATGGACTCCCGCATAGGATGGGATAGCCCATCACTCATTAGTTGGCTAGCCTCATCCTGGGAGCAGTTGACTTGCAGAGTCCATGTTTTCCTACAGTGGTGGATCAGTATGTGGACGTCTTCCCCGACGACGTTCCAGGGATACCTCCTCGCAGAGAGGTAGACTTTTATATTGACATGTACCCCGGGACAGCCCCAATATCCACTCCAGCATATCGGATGGCCCCCGCTGAGCTTCGAGAGCTGCGGGTATAGTTGGAGGACTTGCAGGGCAAGGGGTTTATCCGAACTAGTGTTTCACCCTGGGCTTCCCCGATTTTATTCGCTAAGAAGGCGGGCGGGAGCCTGCGACTATGTGTCGATTATCGTCGCCTGAACCAGGTGATAGTGAGGAACAAGTATCTGCTACCGAGGGTTGATGACCTCTTCGATGAGCTCAAGGGAGGATGGTGGTTCTCAAAGATAGACCTCGGGTCAGGCTATCATCAGCTCAGAGTCCGAGACGAGGACGTGCAGAAGATGGCCTTCAGGTGTCGGTATGGCCACTATGAGTTCTTGGTTATTCCTTTCGGCGTAACCAACGATCCAGCAGTGTTCATGATCCTCATGAATAGGATCTTCCAGCCATACCTCGATCGATTTGTCGTGGTCTTCATCGACGACATTTTGGTGTACTCGACCATGTAGGAGGAGCACGCCTACCACTTGCGAGTTGTACTAGACACACTCCGAGAGCACCAGCTTTATGGCAAGCTCTCGAAGTGCCAGTTCTGGTTACGTGAGGTCCACTTCTTGGGGCACGTCATTTCTGAGGTGGGAGTTGCAGTGGATCCCGCGAAGATCGAGGCAGTGCTAGCTTGGGAGCCACCCAGGAGCGTGACGGAGGTGCGGAGTTTCTTGGGTCTAGCCGGATACTGTCGGTGATTCGTTCCGGACTTTTCCAGATTTGTGGCGCCACTATCTGCATTGAAGAAGAAGGGGAAACCCTTCGTGTGGTTAGACAGATGTCAGCAGAGCTTCCAGGAGCTGAGGCATAGATTGACCAGTGCACCTATCTTGAGGTTTCCTGAGGAGGGAGTTGGATACGTAGTCTACTGCGATGCATCAGGGACCGGACTCGGGTGTGTCCTGATGTAGGAGCGGGCCGTGATTGCCTACGAATCACGTCAGTTGAGGCCGCATGAGCAGAACTACGCTACCCATGACCTGGAGTTGGCAGTAGTGGTCTTCGCTCTGAAGACATGGCGATACTATCTGATGGGCGAGCGCTTTACAGTCTTTTCTGACCACCTGGGTCTCAGGTACATCTTCTCTCAGAAGGACCTGAACCTGAGACAGCGGCGATGGCTCGAGTTCCTCCAGGACTATGACTTTGAGATAGTCTATACTCTTGGGAAGGGGAACGTGGTAGCCGATGCCCTCAGCCGGAGAACGGGCATCCAGCTACTTGAAGAGGCGACAGAGCAACTAGCCGCTTTGTAGATATCCTTCGTGGATAATGACGGGGTATCCTTCCATCAGTCTCTCACCGTATCTCCCCCAATTCTACAGTAGGTCAGAGAGGCACAGCGTGGGGACGCTGACTGTGAGTCATGGCGTGCACAGATATCCTCGGGACATGCACCTGATGGTTTCTCCCTTGGAGCAGAGCACGATGTCCTTTTCAGAGGACGTACCTTGGTACCAGTCTCTTTACGAGAGGAGGTGCTGAGAGAGTTTCACACTTCTCCTTTGGCGGTACATCCTGGAGTGGCGAAGATGTACCAAGATCTCAGACGACAGAATTGGTGGTCGGGCATGAAGAAGGTTGTGGCAGAGTTCGTTTCATGGTGCCTCACCTGCCAGCAGGTGAAGGCAGAGCATCAGGTACCAGCAGGCTTGGTACAGCCCTTGGAGGTCCCAGATTGGAAGTGGGACGGCATATCTATGGACTTCGTGACTGGACTTCCACACACTTCTAGAGGTCACGACTCCATTTGGGTGATTGTTGACAGACTCACCAAGTCGGCACACTTCTTACCCATCCGAGAGCATGGCTCAGTGGAGAGCTTGGGGCGTCTCTACGTTCAGGAGATTGTATGGCTTCACGATGTGCCATCGACTATCATCTCCGATAGGGACGCTCGCTTTACTTCCCGGCTTTGGAAGGGGTTGCAGGAGGCGTTTGGGATGCGACTACGTCTGAGCACCGCCTTTCACCCTCAGACGGATGGTCAGATAGAGAGGACCATTCAGACTCTTGAGGACATGCTCCGCGCATGTGTCCTCGCTTTGGTCGCAGCTGGGAGGACCACCTACCCTTGGTGGAGTTCGCGTACAACAATAGCTACCACTCCACCATCGAGATGGCACCATACGAGGCATTGTATGGCAGGCCTTGCAGATCTCCTTTGTGCTGGACAGACCCTGGGGAGTCAGCACATATGGGACCAGAGATGGTCCGGACCATGACAGAGAAGGTCCAGGTCATCCAGGAGCGGATGAGGACAGCACAGAGCTGGCAGAAGTCATATGCTGATAGGAGGCGGAGGCCACTAGAGTTCGAGGATGGAGACCACGTCTTCTTGAGGGTGTCACCTTGACGTGGTTTGCGGAGATTTGGCCGAGGCGGAAAGTTGTCTCCACGCTTCATCGGGCCTTTCTAGGTCCTCAGCAGGATTGGCGAGGTGGCTTATCGCCTGGCTCTACCACCTCAGTTGCACCGGGTGCACGACGTCTTCCACGTATCCCAGCTGAGGAGATACGTGCATGACCCGACACACATCATTGACTATGGGGAGCTAGACGTGGATGATGGGGTGACTTTTGCGGAGGTCCCGGTGGATATAGAGGATCGACAGGAGCGGGTCCTACATGGGCGATCGATTCCTCTTGTGCGCATCAGATGGAAGCACGGGAACCTCCAGGAGAGCACATGGGAGCAGGAGGTTTAGATGTGTGCTCCATACCCACATTTGTTTCCCTAGTTTATGATGTATCTTTACGGGGACATAAATCCCTGAGGTGGGAGTAATGTAAAGACCCGTAAATTTCAAGGAAATTTTTTCTCTTAATTTTCTTTGAAATTTTACAAGAGCGTAGTTTCTGACGGAACTTGATTCCGAGGCCCGGTGTGCCTGGAATCATTTTCCGAAGTTTGGATCGGGTACGTTCAGTGAACGGATGAGCGGGTTTTTCTAAATTTTGAACCGGTGCCCGGAATCAAATTCTGAGGGCACCGATGAAATCTCAGCGCCGATATTTGCTTAGAAACGCCTCTTCCGGAGTTGCGTTTGCTCGGGTGTGGTTTTTAATTCTCGGGCTTAAAGTTAAGAAATAAAATAATTCTGCGACAACATTATTTTATTTCACTTAAGCCACTTGGAAGCAACTTGAAGCCACTTAAAGACGGTTTAAACTAAGATGATCCGGATAGGATGCTATCCAGAAATATCCTACCCCCTTGGTAGGATATTTGTGACGTGGGGCCCGCACGAGCCCCTCCGTTTCTTTCCGCTAAGTAATGCACCTGAGAAAACCCGTCATTATGAAAGTCAACTGACGCATTTTCTTAAATTCTTTACAGACCATTTAATTGGGAGGTTTATTTCGTAAATTAAATGAGTTGTTTCTTTCGTTGAATTAATTTAACGAATTGATGGGTCTTTACTTACCCATTTTCGTTTTTTGGCATAATAATAAAATAAGACCAACCTATCTTTTGGAGGATTACTTGTCGAGAGGAGTTCTTGAACCTTCAACCTCCTTCGCGAAGAACGCGAAGAACGTGAAGAACACGAAGAACACCGAACCCGGGAATCGACGACGCGACACCGTGATCCGCGACGCCGACGTTTCCTTCCTGCAACGTTCTTCTGCGACGTCTCTTCCTCCGCGACGGATATTCGATTGGCTGCTTCAGGTAAGTGTCTTGGACTTTCTTTTTAATCTCCTTTGTTGTTCTTTACCAAAACACAGATTTAATTAATTAAATTAAATCTGTTGTTCTTGGTCCGTTGAGTTCACCGACTCAGCGCCAGATTCCGCGACGACGTGATTCCTTTCCGCGACGACTCGACGATCCCCACCTTCTGCAACGAGCAATTCCGCGAAGAACGCTCACGCACGACGACTTCGAGGTAGGGATTTTATTACTTGGAAATGACCTTACTTCCATGTTGTTTCCGTTCAAATGAGGAACCCGATTTATGAAACAATTTTATTTCATTAAAAATTGTTTCAGATATGCGTTCATGTGTTGAACTTTATTCCTCCCGTTATTTATCTCTAACGCGGAGGGTGCGGGCCAAGAGAACACGGCCCGACGACCCTCCGCCATTCTTCGTTTTGTGCGGATTTGACGGGCGACGACAGAACACGCCGCAACGGATGTTTGACGATCCCGTAGTGAAGAACGGAACCCGGGAGGAGCAATGGCGTAGACAGGAAGAAAATCGGGCCACCGGAGCGACTCCGGCGGCGCGCGGAAGCCGGCGCGCCGCCGGACGAGACCACCGCGGCACCGGCCGCAGCGGTGGAGATGGCGGGACGCGGCTGAAGCCGCGTCCGGTGCCAGGGAGACACCCAGCGGGTGTCCCGTGGGTGTCACGCGGGGGAGGCAGATCCCCCCACGTCACTCGGGATGCGGCTTCAGCCGCGTCCGGTTGTCTGGACAACACCCCGCGGGTGCCGTGGGGGTGTCACGCGGGGCGGCGGCTCCCCCCGCGTCGGCCACTCGGCCGCGCGGCCGAGCCTGGCCGGGCCGGCCGAGCCAGACCGGTCCGACCGGGTCGGACCGGGGAGGACCGGGTTCGGCCGACCCAGGGGGGGTCGGGCCGGGTCGGCCTGGACCCGGACCCCCCGTCTTCGGACGATTTTCGTTCAAATGGCCGTATCTTGAGCTACGGGCCTCCAAACGACCCGCCGTCAGTGGAAACTCAATCCTTGGATTGAGACGGTCGTTTTTCTATATCACATTCAAGGTTTCAGAATACTTTGAATTCGGCCGGGTTGGTTCGTACACGAAACCAACCGGGCCCTCAGAGCGGAAACACTCATATCTTGAGCTACGGACATCCGATTGACATGCTGTCAGCTTTGTTGAATTCCTCTTTGTGAGATGGATCTTTTGGCATACTCCGCCCGAGGTTTGGACGCAGGTGGAGTATGGTCAGGTTGGTTTTGCCTTAAAAACCAACCGGGCCCCTGGGACGAAAAAGCCAATAACTCTCAGACCGGGCGTCCGATTGATGCGCAGTCTGCGACGTTGAGTTCCTGTTGACGATACAGAACTTTTGGATACATCAACTTCGGACTTTTGTTAGTTGATGTTCGGCCTCTCGGCTCGTGGAGCGGACCCTCCCGAACGAGCTTGCTGTGTGCGGGAACCCTAGTGCTGGCTGCGACTGCTTCTTCGACAGCAACGACTATGCAGAGATCCTCCGTGGACTCCAACGACGACCGTGCAGAGATCCTTAGTGGACTACGACGACGACTGTGCAGAGATCCTCATTGGACTGCGACGACTACTGCACTCAGCGATCCTACGTGGATCAGTGCTACAGGTCCTGTGTGGGCCCAGTCCTGTGTGGGCCCGATCCTGTGTGGGTCCGATCCTGTGTGGGTCAGCGCTCAGCGGTTCTGTGTGAGCCAGCGCCGACAGGTCCTGTGTGGGCCCGATCCTCTGCGGGTCATTGCGGGGGTTAGTTGCCTATCGATCCTTCGTGGGTCCGACGACTTAGATGGATCAGTGATCATCTTTATCTTCATCCGAAGAAGTATACCTGTGTGAGATGAATCTTTTGTTACTATCCTTTGTGGATTGTGTTGGGCTATCCTGTGTGGATTCACTGTTTACTCTCCTTTGGGGATTGTGTTGAGCTATCCTGTGTGGATTTACTGTTTACTTTCCTTTGTGGATTGTGTTGAGCTATCCTGTGTGGGTTTATTGTTTACTCTCCTTTGTGGATTGTGTTGTGCTATCCTGTGTGGGTATACGTTTTGCTTTCCTGTGTGGACTGGGTTGTGCTTGGGCTCGGACGTTGGAGCCGAACAGGAATTGATGACTTATGTATATGTATGGGCATATACCTAAGCCATGTCAGATGTTACTTCATGATTGTATCTTTCCTTTGTGGATTATCCTTTGTGGATTTCGGGAGACCTTCGGGGGTCTCGGGGTCCCTACTGAGTAGCTTATACTCACCCATGCACGGGCTATGCCCGCACTACGTTGTGTTGGTTGCAAACGACGGACAACGCTGATCGTGGTGGAGGTGTGCGGAGCAGGATGGTACCTGGAGGTGGACCACTGGGCGGGACGTACTCGGAGCGGTCAGGTGGACCCGAGGTGCAGTGGAGGCTATCTGTACCCACCCTTCAGGTGGGACTTCCAGAGGATGGCTCGACGCTGCGGCTTTTCCTTTCAGTTGTTGTTTTCCCCTGCCAGTTGTACTTTATAGTTGGGCTTGTACTTCCGGCCCCTTTTACTTTCAGCACAGCTTGTACAGTTTTTACTTAGTGTTTACTTTTCCGCTTGCTTACTCTGTGGTGCTTGTTTACTTTTCAAAGGAAATGCCTTCCCTTTTTCCGGGATTTTACGCCTTGGTGCTAGTCACCTGCCCCTGGCCTATGGAAGACGGGCTTGGGGTAGTCACGGCATGGGCCTCGAGGACGGGTCAAGACACACATCCCCTGTTAGCATCTATATAGAGATGTATTTATAGAAAAAAAAATTATTTATACTTTACCAAATATTCAATAAATATTTATACATATTAAGTCAATCATAGATGTATCCTTAAACACATCCTTCATGATCTCATAATAGATTTCTAATTATAGTATCGAAATGATAGCTAAACCATCACATCGATACCATATATTTTATCCCAAGCATTACATAAACAGTAATTAATTTATCTTCTCAAAATATTTAATAGATGACACAAACACAAACGCATATTCATGGATAGTTTACTGCATTTGAAAAAATTGAATCATAAGCATTAGTCAATAAGTGAGACATGTCAACATACACTTTTCATATCATAACTGTTACCAATGATGGACACATAATACCTAATAAATATATTCATTACATGTGAAAAAACATAATAAAGAGAGTTCTTAGATTCATAGTAAGTGTAAACATGGATGAAACATAAGCCTGGAAAGAATATCAGGTTATTATAATATAAGAATAACATTTGAATATCATACCCTATATAAAAATGATCATATACATGAGAAATGGAATAGATATTTTTAGTTCATATGACATGAATCATAAGAGAATTAAGAGGATATTCCCTATAATAATTATATAGGAATAATACATGGAATTGTATCGAACACAAAAACATATTAAATTCTTTCCTTAGTATTCAATTATCATTTCCACAACTATATTTGTATAATTGTATTACTCCTAAAACAATTGATTAAATAAAGGCTTACTCCAACAACCATCTCAGCAGACAATGTCCTTTAATAGAGTAGTTTCACTCCCAATTTGAGAAATGCCTATCTATTGTGATATAAATATTTACCCAATAAAATGGAAATATATATTGGTTCC
Organism: Viscum album; assembly: GCA_963277665.1. Taxonomy (NCBI): domain Eukaryota; kingdom Viridiplantae; phylum Streptophyta; class Magnoliopsida; order Santalales; family Viscaceae; genus Viscum; species Viscum album. Next base: position 1,723,352,873 of record OY728152.1, on the reverse strand, counting down.
ACCATTCACATAATTAAATCATACATATGTGCTCTACAGTATTGTTAACATTTATAATATAATAACCCTTGAAATGAAATTACAATCTTAAATAATCCATTTAATCATACTCAGTGGTAAATATATTGTACCATACCAGGTAAATAAAGAATAATTCATTTTCATAGTTATTAATATTTGGGAATTAAATATTAATTTTACATTAAAGGGGTTTCTATTTTCGATACCATGTCGGATACACAACAATGTGTTTCTTTGAAATCTTACGTTGCACACTAGTAATATAATAATATTATTTTAAATGGTAGTTAACAAATAGCCTTTGTATTGGAGGGAATGAATAGAAAAAACTAAAATATTATTATATATGTTATTTTAAATGTTTTTACTTTTATCCAATAAAAGATTAAGGCTTAAAATAAGAAAATAATTCAATTTTAGGCATAGATACTCTAATATTCACTAAAAGGTCGAACTATCATCTTTTGATGGAGAAACCTATTTGAATATAGTTTTGGTCACTCTTATACATTATATTGGACCAAATAAAATTCTTCTTTATAATCGGGACATCAAAATTTACTTTGTGTAAATTTTTGGTATTTTTCAGATAAATTTCATTTTTATTGAATAGTGAATAATGTTGTATTTTAATTCAAAACCTCCTTTTAATCTATTTTATATAGAGGCCTAGATCATATTTTGAATATGTTTTAAAGTGAAATTAGAATATATTTTTACCATTTAATCCAATTTTGGTCATTGGAATTAATTTCAATTTTAAATTGGACTTAAACTAGTGTCAATCTTTTGATGCATATTGTTTCATAAAAACATGATATTTGTTTTGACAACGGGAATTAATTATTAAATTAATTAACGCAACTTATATGTTTTGAATTTTGTAAAATTGACATCATATTTGAATTCGGAATATCAAATATAGCTTAGGGTGAATTTTTGATATTTTTCGGAAAAACATCAATTTTTTTGAATAGTGAAACCACTAAGTGGCAGTTAAAAAAACTTATTTTTCTTTTAAATGAAACATTACCACTTTTGTGATTTGATTTTCAAAATTTTGACATACATGGTTGTCATTAGGATGTAAAATGTGGTACAATGGGATTAAAATAAATTTTTTATGAATAGTAACTTTTAAGTTTATTAATCATGATTAGAGGCAATTAGTGTAATTTAATGTAAAAATAATGTTTTAATAATATGAAATAACCTAGACACATGTCCTACCCTTATTGGATGTGTCATGGCCGATGAAGACAATCCATGGGTCAACTTGGGGTCCCCATGTATCCACATTGGTAGGAAAATGACATTAACAACTTTTTATTTAAAGTTAAAATAAAAATGTCACAAACATGTATTGTTTTGCTAAAACAATTTTTACATGGGGTTATAGAGGTCATGTTTTTGACTATAAATATTCATTGGAAAGATAAAAAGATTTACTACATCATGATATTTGTTTTATAATTTTTAGGCATTAAATAAATTAAATTATTTATGACACCATGATGATGCAGTGATTACCTCATTATTTAATGATTTAAATAAACTTAAACGATAATATAAAATATAAAACCTAAACATGTCATAAACCTATTGGATGGGTGAATTTAGAACCCTTATCACCTTATCCTTGAAATATATCAATGTGGGACCTTCAAAATTTGAAACTCATTTTAATATAAAGTAAAATTTCTTGACTTTCCAAAAGTGCCCCCCTCTCCTCTTATAAAAGGCCCCCACCTCTACCTTCTTAACCAAACCTCTCAATCCTTCTTACTCATCCTAGAAGCCTTACCTTGGGCATAATTCTTTTCAAGGAACCCTTTTGGCTCAAACCAAGAAGATTTACCCGATTTTAAGGTAAAGTCTTCACTTGTGTTCTTTTGTTTTATTTTGCTTCTATGACCCTATAAACTCTTTTTATTCCTTTCTTTTGTAACAAAACCAGTATCTTCAATATGCTGGGATGTTTTTATGTGGAGGATTAGAGCTACACTTACACACACCTCCATCTAATGGTTAAAGAACATACTGTTTATGTGGTTGGCGAATTTCTGCCTCACGAAATGATGATTGTTAAATCTTCTTTTAACAACTTTAGTGGTGGCCATTAAGATGTCACTATATTTATATATGATATATATTATGTTTATGTTTTCCTTATTCTTTTTTATTTTTCATTTGTGGAATACCTTTATGGTTTCCATTATGGGTAAACACGATAATTTCATTTTAGGAAGTGCGGAGTACCGCCCCCTCAAAGTGATTTGATTCGTTAATGCCATACGTGGGACGTATAAAGGATGGAGTTAATCATATTATATATGATGTTATACTGGAATTATAATATACCTTGATATCGTTATGATTTAACTCCATTAAAGATGAAATATAAATGAAAGTAGCGTTCGTGCTTACGTAAGGCTTACCGTCTCTATGAACGATGCATTTCATTTATTACCTCTAAATGTTATCTACATTTAAAAATACATATATATTCTGGATATATATGATATATATGGTATAAAAATCATGAATATCATTCTGGATATAATTAAAATTTGACAACATGAACAACATGTAATTGTTAGAAGTCCACATTTGACATAAGAACCAAATATCGACAAAACAAACATTTTTAACTTAAATAATTACATAATGTTTATGACATGGAAATGAGTGATATAAATGGAATAATAAGCTTTAAAAAGTTTCTTAAGTAAGTTGAAATTATCTTTAGTTTATTATTCAGGAGATTAAAGAGCAATCGAGTCACGTCGGACACGAGGTATGGGACTTCATCTCAATCTCCTTTCATTGAGGCATATTTTGTTTTATACAGAACTTTATTTTATACGGAGTATAAACCCCTTTTAATTTTAATTTTATTCAAAAGTAATCTTTTTATATGAAGTGTTTTACTAAATGACAAAAGGGAATGTTTTTGTCATATATATTCTGCGACAACAACCTTTTCCGCCACCGTGAGTATTATTTGGTCTTTGGCTTCCTCAACAAGCCGTAATGTTTTTAAAATGAAATAAATACCATATACTCTTTTATGTATTTTGGTATTGAAAATGGTTTTTATAATGTATTTTTAATGTCAATATATATATGTGATATATTGTGATCGAAATGTCGAAATGTTTTCTTTCCATTTTATTTTTTTTATGTCTTATGATTTTATAATGGTAGTTGTACATTTGACGGGTGGTTATGTGATAAACCATATGACGGGTGGTGCCGTGAATACCAGGATGGGTGGTTACGTTATAACCTCCAATGTACTGGGTATGAAAGTCGGTCGTATGGCTATTCTATTAAGTGATATGTGTGGAAGTCGACCATATGGTTATTCCATTTAAGTATGTTTATGTCCCAAGTTACCTTTATATGATATGTGTTCTTTATATAGGTTTTATGGTAATATTTTGGTTACAAAAGGGTAAGAAATGATCTTTTATTCAGTGAAGAGTTTTTACTACTTCATAAAGGTGAAAAGTGTTATTTGATAAAGTATTAATGGTTTACATGAACTTTGAAAAAACTAACAGTTTTCCTTCTTTGTGTATCCCTTACTGAGATTTTTATACTCACCCCATGTTTTTTTGAAATGTTTTTCATAGAACATAATGTGGAATATGGTCAAGGATCAGATCAATGAAAATTCATGCTATCATAAACATGGAACTAGAAATGACTGTTTAGAGTCCATATTTTGGAAAAAATTGACATTGTAGAAGTGTCTATCATGTAATATTTTGACATGTAATAGTTATGATCTAATTCTCTAAAAATCTAAACCTGAAATGATCCTCAATGTGAATTATTCATTTAATTAAATATTAAGTAAGGTTTAAGGTCAGGTCCTTATAGTTGGTATCAGAGGTCAGTTTTGACAACTTTAGGAGTTAGAATATTGTTAAATTATATGGTAATATATGGTATGATATAAATGATATAGCATTTAAAGATTACCATGTTGCTTCACCTAATATTTTTCTGTGTTCAGAATGGGGTTCGACAGAGGAAACAAAGTAGCTTTGTTGGGACAAAATCAGGAGGAGGACAACCATCCAAATCAGCAACCTGAGATGGTCGGAATCAGAACTGAACAGTTTGTTACAGTGATCGAACAGTTGACTCAGGCTATAAATGGTGGTGGTATCCATGCACGAGATCAGCCAGATCATTCGTATAGGAACATGTTAGTGGTGGAACATTTCATGAGGCAACATCCCCCATCCTTCAGAGGATCATCTGACCCTGTGCTAGATGAAGGGTGGATTAATGCACTAGATAAGTTTTTTTGATGTCATGCGGTGTTCAAGACATCAAAAGGTTAGTCTTGCTGTTTACCGTTTTGAAGGTGAAGTTGATCAGTGGTGGTCGATGGTGAAAATATCAGGGGTAGTGATGAGATTTATGATCTTAACTGGGACTAATTCAAAGGTATGTTTCTTGAGAAATATTTTCCTAAGGTGGTTACTCTTAGGATGGAAAAACAATTCCTAGAATTGAGGCAGGGGGATGACTCAGTGGCTGCTTATGAAACCATGTTCACTCAACTGGCTAGGTATGCTCGAAATTTTATACGAGATCTTGATAGTAAAATCAACCATTTTTACTCAGGGATAAAGCCATGGTATCGAAGGGCTTTATCGTCTCGTTAGTTAAGAAGTTATGAAAAACATGTTCGATGTGCAGAGATGGTGGAAATGGAGTTTTCCGATGATCATGTGTTCTTTGAAAAACAACAGAATTAGAGGTTCATTTGGCAAGAAAAAGGGAGGAATTCATCAAAGAAAGAAGGAGGTAAGAAAACCAAATATGCATCCTGTGAGAAGTGTGGTAAAATGCATCCGGGAGAATGTCTATCCATGTCTAGAAAGTGCTTTTGGTCTGGTAAATCTGGTCATATTTCTCATAACTATAAGGAAGATGATCAAGTAGGAAATGAAAAGCCAGCGGTAAGATGTTTTAAGTGTAATTAAATGGGTCATTTTGAAAATGAGTTTCTAATGAAGAACTCAACTGAGGGAAAGCATCTAGACTACAAGAAGAAATGTGCTGTGAAATCCTTTTCAACTACTTTAGCAGATGTTGGGCCATCAAATGAAGTAGTATCAGGTACACAGTTTGTTTTTTCAGAATATTCCAATGTGTTGTTTGATTCGGGGTCTACACATTCTTTCATTTCTGAGAAGTTTTCTAGTAAATTGTAAATTCCATCTCAAGATATGAATCATGAAATTATTGTAAAAAAACCCAGAGGGGATGTTGAGACAAAAAGGAATTATAAGAACCTTCATGTCCTTGTCTGCGTAAAGAATCTACCAGTAAACCTTATTATTTTCCCTATAGTAGAGTTTGATGTTATTTTGGGCATGGATTGGCTTTTTGTTTATCATTCTAAGATTGACTATAGGGATAAAATGGTTTCTTTTCAGAAAGATTTTCAGTTTGTGTACAAGAATGAACCCTTGATTTTGATAACATATCAGGATGTTGAGAAATTAGTAAAAGATAGAAACGAATGTTACCTTGAACATGTTGTAGAAAATAAAGGAACTGTTCAGATTAATGATGTGACAGTTGTAAATGAGTATCTTGATGTTTTTTTGATGAGTTTCCTGGTATTATTCATGATCAAGAAGATGAATTTACTGTTTACATAGTTCCTGTGTCTAAGCCAATTTCAAAACCCTCTTATCGAATGGCTCAAGTTGAACTTTTGGAGTTAAACAAACTATTGTAGGAGTTATTAGATAAAGGTTTAATTCGACCTAGAACATCACCATGGGGTGATCCTATCTTGTTTGTTAAAAATAAAGATGGTTCAATGAGACTTTTCATTGATTATAGATCCCTGAATAACATTACAATTAAGAACAAGTATCCTTTTCCTCTTATCGATGATTTTTTTGATCAGCTTCAGGGAGCTCAGAATTTTTCCAAGATTGACTTGAGTTCGGGGTAACATTAGTTGAATGTAAAAGAAGAAGACGTCCTGAAGACTGCGTTTCATACTAGATATGGCCATTATAAATTTTTAGTTATGCCTTTTGGGTTATCCAATGCACCTGCTATATTCATGGACCTTATGAATAGAATTTTCCATGAGTTTTTGGATAAGATTGTGGTTGTTTTCTTTGATGATATTTTGGTGTTTTCTAAAAGTAAAGAGGAGTGTGAAAGTCATTTAAGGGTTATCTTTCATACCTTAAAAGAAAATAAACTATATATAATATTCAGAAAGTGTGAGTTTTGGTTACAACAAATTTCTTTCCTTGGTCACATGGTTTCAAAAAATGGCATAACTATAGATCCTGCTAAAACAAAAGTTGTTGAAGAACGGACAAGACCCACAAATGTAACCGATATCCCTAGTTTTCTTAGTTTGGAAGGTTACTACCGAAGTTTTGTTGAAAATTTTTCACGGTTATCTAGTCCAATGACTAAGCTAACTCATAAGGGTGTTAAGTTTATCTGGACAAAAGAATGTGATGATTGTTTTCAGGAGTTGAAAAGAAGATTGGTTAATGCTCCGGTTTTGGCAATTCCTTCCAGGAATGGTGAGTTTGTTATCTACAGTGATGCATCATTGAAATTAATTGGTTGCGTCCTAATTCAGAATGATCAGGTAATTTATTATGCTTCACGTTAGCTGAAAATTCCTGAGGTAAATTACCATATACATGATTAGGAATTAGCTGCTGTTGTTTTCACTTTAAAATTTTGGAGGCATCATTTGTATGGAGTAAATTGTGAAATATATACTAATCAAAAAAGTTTAAATAATGTATTCACTCATAAATAATTGAAAATGAGATAGAGGAGATGGATGGAATTAATCAAGGATTGTGATTGTACAATTCATTACCATCCGGGAAAGGCAAATAAAGTGGCAGATGCTTTGAGTCGAAAAATTAATGCTTCGTTAACCATGCTACGTTTTGAATGAGATCCTTTGGTTTTTGATTTGATGAACATTGGCATGGAATTTTTTTGTGCAGGAAGTTCTTCTATTCTGTTTCAGGTGTTAGTGAGATCATCTCTATTAGACGGAATTAAGAATGTGTAGAAGAAAGACAGTGGGTTGCAGAAAAAGGTAGATCTGGTTCAGAAGGGTAATTTGCCTGAATTTAACATCGATAATGATTGTGTTTTTAGTTTGGGAAGAGATTATGTGTGCCTTGTGATTCACAGTTAAAGGGTTAGTAGTTATGTAAAGCTCATAGTTCCCCATTTTCAGTTCATCCTGGCAGTACTAAGATGTACAAAGATCTGCGGGATTATTACTGGTGGGATGGAATGAAAAGAGATATTGTCGATTTTACTATGAAGTGTTTGACTTTCAGCAGGTTAATGCAGAGTGGCAGTTACCGAAAGGGATGCTGCAGTCATTACCAGTGCTAGAGTGGAAATTGGAAAATATATCCATGGACTTTTTTGTCGGATTACCGAGGACATATCGAGGTAATAATGCAATCTAGGTTATTTTTGATCGGTTGACTAAATCTTCTCATTTCCTTCCTATTCAAGATACATTATTTCTAGATCAACTTTCTCGATGGTATTTTAAAGAGATAGTTAGTTTTCATGGAGTTCCCCACTCCATTGTATCTGATCGTGATCCCATGTTTAATTCTAACTTTTGGAAAGGCCTTCAAAAGTTGTTGGGTACTGAATTAAATTTTAGTATATCTTTTCATCTGCAATTAGATGGGCAGTCATAATGAACAATTCATACCTTAGAGTATATGCTATGTGCTTTCTCAATGGATTATAAGGGAAGGTGGGACCAACATCTTTCTTTGGTTGAGTTTTCATATAATAACAGTTTTCATTCCAGTATACAGATGTCTCTGTTTGAAGCATTATATGGAAAAGGGTGTCGAACACCAGCTTTTTAGGATGAAGTAGGGGAAAGGAAGCAGATGGGACCAGAATTGATTGAAGAGATGCAGAAAAGGTTCAGTTTATTCAGAAACACATGATAACAGCTCAGAGCAGGCAAAAAGGTTATGCGGATAACCAGAGGAAAGATCTATCTTTCGAGGTAGGTGATCATGTTTTTCTCAATGTTTTGCCATGGAAAAGTGTGATGTGATTTGGTAAGAAAGGAAAGCTAAGTCCAAGGTTCATTGGACCATATGAAATTCTGGAGAGAGTTGGATCAGTTGATTACTGAGTGGATTTATGTCCGAGTTTATCTCAGGTACACAATGTTTTTCATATTTCGATGTTGAGAAATGTTGAGAAAGTATATGCCAGATCCATCTCATGTTTTGATCCCAGAGGTAGTTTAGTTGGAAGAGAATCTCTCTTATGAAGAACAACCAGTCCAGATTCTTGACCGTAGAGAGCAAGTGTTGTAGAATAAGGTAATTCACCAGGTAAATGTTTTGTGGAAAACCCATATGTTTGAAGAGGCAACATGGGAATCTGAAAATGATATGAGGGATAAATACCCCCCACTTATTTTGAAAAGTGAATAAAATTGCGAGGACGTAGTTCCCAAAAAGGGGGAAGGATGTAACATCCCAGGTAAATAAAGAATAAAGCATTTTCATATTTATTAATATTTGTGAATTAAATATTAATTTTACTTTAAAGGGGGTTCTATGTTCGATAGCATGCCCGATACGCAACAATGAGTTTCTTTGAAATCTTATGTTGCACACTAGTAATATAATAATATTATATTAAATGGTAGTTAACACGTAGCCGTTGTATTGGTGAGAATGAATAGAAATAACTAAAATATGATTATATATGTTTTTTAAATGTTTTTACTTTTATCCAATAAAAGATAAATGCTTAAAATAAGAAAAGAATTCAATTTTAGGCATAGATACTCTAATATTCACTAAAAGGTCGAACTATCACCTTTTGATGGAGAACCCTCTTTAAATATAGTTTTGTTCACTCTTATACATTCTATTGGATCAAATAAAATTCTTCTTTAAAATCGGGACATCAAAATTTATTTTGTGAAAATTTTTGGTATTCTTCCGATAAAGTTCATTTTTATTAAATATTGAGAAATGTTGTATTTTAATTCAAACCCTATTTTTAATCTCATTTATTTATATGCATAGATCATCTTTTTAATTGGTTTTAAAGTGCAATTAGAATATATTTTTACCATTTAATCCAATTGTGGTCATTGGAATTAATTTCACAATGAAATTGGACTTAAACTAGTGTCAATATTTTGATACAAATTGTTTCATAAAAACACGCAATTTGTTTTGACAGCGGGAATTAATTATTAAATTAATTAATGAAAATTATATGTTTTGAATTTTGTAAAATAGACATAATTTTTGAATTCAGAATATCAAATATATCTTAGGGTGAGTTTTTGGTATTTTTCTGAAAAACTTTAATTTTTAATGAATAGTGAATCCACTAAGTTGCAGTTAAAAAAACTAATTTTTCGTTTAAATGAAACATTACCACTTCTGTGATTTGATTTTAAAAATTTCTACATACATGGTTGTCATTAGGATGTAAAATTTGGTACAATGGGATTAAAATAAATTTTTTTTAATAGTAACTTTTAATTTTTTTAATCGCGATTAGAGGTAATTAGTGTAATTTAAGGTAAAAATATTTTTTTAATAATATGAAATGACCCAGATATATGTCTTAACCTTATTAGATGTGTCATGGCCGACCAATAAAATCCATGGGTCAACATGGGGACCCCATGGAGACTCTTTGGTAGGAAAATGACATTAATAACTTTTTATTTAAAGTTAAAATAAAAATGTCAAAAACATGTATTGTTTTGCTAAAACAATTTTTACATGGGGATATACAAGTCATTATTTTGACTATAAATATTCATTGGAAATATAAAAGTATTTCCTACATCATGATATTTTTTTATAATTTTTAGACATTAAATAAATTAAATTATTTATGACACCATGATGATGCATCGATTACCTCATTATTTAACGATTTAATTAAAATGAAACGATAATGTAAAATCTAAGACCTATACATGTCAAAAACCGATTTTATGGGTATATTTCTAACCCTTATCACCTTATCCTGGAAATATATCGATTTGGGACCATCAAAATCCGAAACACATTTTAATATAAAGTAACATTTCTTGACTTTCCAAGAGTGCCCCTCCTCTCCTCTTATAAAAGGCCCCCAACTCTACCTTCTTACCCACACCTCTCAAGCCTTTGGTTCGGACAATCTCTGCTAATTTTATCTCTCCACATTCCTTTCCTAATCCTAGAAGCCTTACCTTGGGCAGAAAGATCTTCAAGGAACCCTTTTGGCTCAAACCAAGAAGAGTTACCCAATTTTAAGGTAACGTCTTCACTTGTGTTCTTTTGTTTTATTTTTCTTCTCCAACCATCTAAAAACTTTTTATTACTTTCTTTTATAACAAAAACAGTATCATCAATATACTAGGATGTTTTTATGTGAAGGATTGGAGCTACACTTACACAGACCTCCGTCAAATTGTTAAAGAACGTACAGTTTCTGTGGTTGTCGAATTTCTGCCTCACGAAGTGATGATTGTTAAATATTATTTTAACACCTTTAATGTTGGCCATTAAGATGTCACTCTATTTATATATGATATATATTATGTTTATTTTTTCCTTATGCTTCCGTATTTTTCATTTGTGGCATACCTTTATGGTTTCCATTATGGGTAAACACAATAATTTCATTTTAGGAAGTGCAGACCACCGCCACCTCAAAGTGATTTTATTCGTTAATGCCATACGTGGGACGTATAAAGGATGTATATAATGATATTATATATTATATTATACTGTAATTATAATAAATTTTGATATCATTATGATTTAACTCCATTAAATACGAAATAGAAATGAAAGTAGCGTTCATGCGTACGTACGGCTTACCGTCTCCATGAACGGTGAATTTCATTTCTTACCTCTAAATGTTATATACTATTGTAAATACATGTATATGCTGGACATATATGATATATATGGTATACAAATCATGAATATCATTCTGGATAAAATTAACCTTTCACAACATGAACAACATGTAATTGTAAGAAGTCCACTTTCGACTAAAGAACCAAATATCAACAAAACAAACATTTTTAACTAAATGATTACATAATGTTTATAACATGACAATAAGTGATATAAAAGTAATAATAAGCTTGAAAAAGGGTCTTATGTAATTAGAAATTAACTTTAGTTTATTATTCAGGAGATTAAAGACCAATCGAGTCACGTCAGACATGAGGTATGGGACTTTGTCTCAATCTCCTTTCATTGAGACATATTTTGTTTTATACAAAACTTTATTTTATACGGTGTATAAAACCCTTTTAATTTGAATTTTATTCAAAAGGAATATTTTTATATGAAGCGTTTTACTAAACGAATAATGGGAATGTTTTTTTGTATGTATGCGGGGACAATGACCTTTTCCGCCACCGTGAATATTATTTGGTCTTGGCTTTTTCAACAAGCCGTAATGTTTTTAAAATAAAATAAATACCATATACTCATTTATGTATTTTGGTATTGAAAATGGTTTTTATAATGTATTTTTTATGTCAATATATTTAAGTGATATATTGTGATCGAAATGTGGAAATGTTTTCATTCCATTATAATTGTTTTATGTCTTATGATTTTATAATGGTACTTGGACATTTGATGAGTGGTTACGTGATAAACCATATAACGGGTGGTTCCGTGAATACCAGGACCGGTGGTTACGTTATAACCTCCAATTCATTGGGTATGGAAGTTGGCCGTATGGCTATTCCATTATGTGATATGTGTGGATGTTGACCATATGGTTATTACATTTAAGTATGTTTATGTCCCATGTTACCTTTATATGATATGTGTTATTTATATGGGTTTTATGATAATATTTTGGTTACAAAAGGGTAATCAATGATATTTTATTCTGTGAAGAGTTTTTACTTCTTTATAAATGTGAAATGTGTTACTTTGATAAAGTATTCATGGTTACTTGGTGTTTTGAAAAAATAACCGTTTTCCTTATTTGTGTATCCTTTACTGATATTTTTATGCTCACCCCAAGTTTTTTTGAATTTTTTTTCACAGTACATAATGTGGAATATGGTCAAGGGTGGGATCAAGGAAAATTCATGTTGTCTTAAACATGGGACTATACATGACTCTTTAGAGTCCATGTTTTGTAACAAAAAAGTGACTTTGTAGAAGTGTCTATTGTGTAATCTTTTGAGATGTAATAGTTATGATCTAATTATCTAAAACTCTAAACCTGAAAAGATCCTCAATGTGAATTATTCATTTAATTCAATATCAAGTAAGGTTTAAGGTCGGATCCTTATATATATATATATATATTACATAATCATATCATCATATCCTTAAGATTAAGGTATTTGGATTTCTTATATTTTTATTATGGTATAAGTCATGGATGAGAAATTGGAGTCATAAACATAATTCCATCAATCATAAAGCATTAAGATAATGAATATGGAAGGTATTCTTGGGTTATATCCCATGCATGTAATACATTACCCAATAGATTTAAACCAAAATGTAAAACAAGTTTGAAACATCATTTAAATATATTTATTTAAGAAAATATACAATTTTTTTAAAAAAAATATATTTAAAGCATAAAACATTTTGAAACTGCTTTTATTTTAAAATATCTTTGAAATCATATTACGTAATCATGGAAAACCATTTTATTTTTTAAAAAACCTAAAATTTTCAATAAATACTATTACATTAAATTTAGATTCATGTAAAATTTTGATAATATATTAAATAATATTTTTAAGACATTTCCATTGAATGAATCATATTTCTAAATGAACGGTGAAATGATGTCAAAATTGATTAATTTTTTTTCAGAAATATATTATGTTCCAAAGAGAGAAAATATAGAACCACTAAATGAGTATATAATTAAAGTAAAATAAAATTTATGCTTTTTTGGGATATTTATTATAATATCTCTTCAATTTACATACAGTCATGAACAATCTCGATTAACAATGTGATTTTAGAAATAAACTCTTACCATAATGATAACATTGAATCATAATCTTCTGGAAAGAATAAAATTACATAAAGAATACAATATAATAAAAATAAATATTTTTATGAGATATTATGTCAATGGGTAATTATATATAACTCATAATATAATATATGTTCATAAAATAACATGTTCTGAAAGAATCGTAATTGAAATATAATTCAATTACCATGTTGGGAATGTTTTATCCATAAACCCCATGAATGAGTGATCAGAAAATTTATATGAAAATAAAAATAAATACCAATAAAATAATAATAAAATAAATCCATGTTATGTATACACACCACCAATAATAAATAGGCAGTGAACATGACTTGTGTCTCACTAAAAATAAATTTTAGATGGAAATCACTTACCTTAAGTCTTGGATTCCATTATATTAATAAAGCCCACAATTATAATTAATATATGTTAATGATACCTCAATAACAGAACCATATTCATATAAATAATAACATATAGGTTTTAATTATGGTTTTATATTACACTGTGGTTAATATTTCCTTAGTAAAGTTATATTTCTATTAATAACAGTTTGGTTTTAAAACATGTTTTAATTTTTTATTCATTGTCCTCTTACTTAGATCATGATTTCAGAATCTAGATATTGATTAAAATTATATAAATATCATAAATATTTAGGATATAATTATTTATAATGACATATAAATTATATAAATATGAAATGAAATACATCGATCATGGAAATTTTAGGACATATGAATGGGTGATCTATGAGTCTATATACATGTCAGATTAAAAGAAGCCATGTAATATAATATATTATGATTAGATGATAATTTTAATTCTAATATATATATATATATATATATTTAACCCATGATTAATACATTCTATGTATTGTGTGAGTGAATAACATCTCTTCATAGGGGTAGTACCACGTACATTCAAACAACATTATTTTTTTCACACAAAATTGATAGTATGAATATATATATATATATATTTGTTATATTACATTTATATTATCATAAATAAATCATAAAAATAATATATAACATATATAAATTTATAAAAAAGCATTATTCTGATCCTTGAATGGTTTTAATGGTGGAACAAAATAAATAATCTTATGAGGTGTAAGTCCTCCATACACATGAATGATGATTGGGTAATCAATTTAATGCATGTGCCTAATGTTGAAGGATGTGTTCATAATGTAAAAAACATTAACAAAATTGATGATAATGAGCATATTATATATATTCGACATAAAATTAATTTAATGGATTTAAGTAATAAATAATACAAAATTGTGCATTAATGAATGATAACAATTCCTCGCATATGTCCTTTTGGATTTCCCAAATAGAATTAATTGATTTAATTTTTTCCCAAATAGTGGATTATAGGATTAGTTTATGGGTTTTGGGATGGCAAAAATATTGGTATTGGACAATCACAATGGCTTGAGATATGTGATGAGAGGGGGAGAGTGGGTTGCATTTTATATGGGTGTTAAGGGGAAGACATGTAAAAATTTGAGATATTGAATACCATCAACGTTTTTATAATGATAAAAGAGCCCAAAATTTCAAAAAATGTATGCTTGTAAATATGTCTCTTGAATGGTACTTTTTAATGGTTTAGGATCATTTTTACCATATTATTAAGATTAACCACTAAAAAATCGTTGGTTTTTCTTTAATAAATCTATTTAGTTTTTATTTCATTCAAAAATAACATTGTAAAAAATTTTCTTTAACATAATAAACATTATTAATTATAATTAATAAAAATATTTAATCCATTTATCAGCACTCAGTTTTTATATGTGGCATAAATCATTTTAAAATTAATCCCACAGATGGGACAAGACATTATGTTTTTGAAGTTAACACTTTGAAATGATTGAAACGTTTTTATATATAATTATATTGATAAATTGATAAAAATTCCCTAAATTGTATTAAAATATCTATATTTTAACTAATTAAAATTTAAAACAGTTTTAAAATTTAATTTATTTGTATAAATAAATTAGATCCAATCGATGTTTTCAATTAAAAGCCATTATTTTTTACTATACTTCCAAAAATGATATATTATTAAAAATTACCAAAAAGTCACTCTTATATATTTTTGAAATTCAGAATTCAAAATTTAATTTTATATTATCCAATTATATTTCTTAAAATGTAAAAAAAATTTATTACTTTTCATAGAAGGATATAAATATCATTTCTTTTCGAAAATTTTTATTTTTAAAAAATATAGAATTAAAAAAAAAATATTTTTCACATTATCATTATATATTATTTATATACTAAATTTATAAATCATATTAAAAAATAATTCATTAAGTATCATATTAATATGACTAACAACTAGTCGATATCATTCTTATTAAAATAATTATAAAAATGAAAACATTTTTCAAAGAAACTTAATGTTGCATGTCATGAAAATCTAACATGGTGTTTCACATAGATAAATATCAACATGGTGGTTCATATAAATCAATATATCCATGTAATTTTATTTCTTTAAAAATGTAAAAAAATGGGCAGTTAAATTATTAATTTTTTCATCTTCAACATTTGTTCTGGATAGAGGTCCGATAAATAAATGTGGATCAATTTTTGTGCACACATAACATTGCACAATGGATTGACACCATATATTTTGGATAGGATATACAATTGGATATAGATATAATTTTGATTACCTTGGATTGGGTTTTGATTTTAGTGTTACATATTATATTTTTTTATGCAGTTGTGGAATGAATCAATGAGGAAGGATTATTGGTGGATTTGGATGGACGGAAATGAGAAGTATTGTTATGACCCGCCAATTCTCATTGTCTTGAGAGTACAATGAGTCATTACTAGGCCTTAAGAGACATACCCAAGACTCCAAATGTAGGAAATAAATGCCTAAGTGTTTCAAATACAAGTGGGGATGATTTACCCTTTATGAAATAATCCAATAAACCAAATAACCAAAATTCAATATATGATGCATGAAAAAAGAAAGACAGCTAAACAACTTCATTTATGTAAAACCACATCAAAGTGCACAACAGTTGAAGAGAAAACCAAATATCCATCTACACATCTGATATACAACTCAATACTCTCAAATGACACCAAGACTCCTTGCTCAACAATCTCCAGGCTCCACAATCACCGAATAGCCCCAGTCATCACGAGGTAGTACTAAAAACATCAGAGACGTTACCTTTGCCCCTATCCAGGTAAATAAAATATACAAAAGAATTAAAGTGCCAAATCAGTTGTGAGTATAAAACTCATTAGGTTTCCCCCAATGACTTCCCTACTCATGCCACAAGGATAGAAAGGTTAGCTACAATTATATAAAACTGTTTATATATAAAAAATTCTCAAAAACAGTTTATAACTAAATATAATCAAGATGTGAAACCATTTATACCAAAATCATACAAGTGTAATTGAAACCAATTATTCCAAAAAGTTTTCATTCTAGAAAAATAACTACAAAAGCTTTGGAATCATTTAACAAACCCATTAAACCAACCATTCATGCTATGTTATGACTGTTCCATAATCAGGAGTGATTTCTCATCGATCTACCAAGTCGTCACTAGGTAATTGTTTCCCATGTCCTGTTACTCCATTGGCACCACTAACAAGGTCATATTTCAACCAAGCCTCATACATGCTACATGAACACACACCACATATTCCAAAAATTCATTCCAAGACAACCCTTTTAATAAAAATCTTTTTTATTGAAAACCATTTATGTCTAAACCATTTAAATTCCAAACCATTTCCATTCCAAACCACATCAATAAAACTCCATTATTTTATTGAAAACCAATTCCATCATTGTAATTTCAATAAGAAACCATTTCAATAAAACACCCATTTTATTGAAAACCTACTTTTCAACAAACCATTTAGAAGTTCCAGAAAGTCGGAAATTTAAAATCATCATTTTAAATTCAAGAAGCCAAATCACATTGCACAACAAATCTCCAAGATTTACCAATTTCATTAAAACTATAAATCATCACAAAAGAAGATTCATTACATGATTTTCAAAATAAATTCCTTTTAAATAAACCAATCTTAATATAATCCAATCAATTATAACAAGAGGAGTTGAGAGTGAAGCCTCCTACCTCAAAGGTTTTGATGAAAACCACAACGAGAAAAGAACGTTCATGAAAACCGGGGGGATTCTGCAAAAAACCTTCCTTAGATCTCTCCTCCTAGTAAGATTAAGACCATGTATCATTATATATGGAATACACACACATAGATCTACCCATAACAGCTATAGATCTACGAAACTGTGGGAAGAGGTGGACTATATCTAAGTATATCTATGAAACGAAAGAAGAGCAATGAAGAACATCTACATACCTCAAGAATCCGGCTTCTCTTCACCAAGAGAAGACTTTGGATCGACTCCAGAATGATGGGAGAACCCTCTTTGACCTTAAGAGAAGACAAATATCGAGTTATGGCCGAATAGGAGGAAAAACGAGGCACTTAGTACCAAAAACAAGTGAGATTCACTTTTTAAGGATCTCGTTTAAGTGCCCGCATGGTTTGGTCACACTATTAGAAAAACCGTTCACTAACTATGCATTAGAAACTGCTTGGGAAGGCCTCCCATGTATGGTTTGGATGCATGGTTAGACAAATTGTGTGCCGACTATGTGGAAGCTACTACCTCCAAGACCAACTATGCAGGGTTTTGCCGCATGGTTTAGACATACCGTGCGTCGTCCGTGCGACTTCCCCATTGCCTCAAAACATCATTCAAAGCTCTCCCGAATCTCCCATTCATCACCCTTAACCTATATAAACATTAAAATCATTAATTAAGGGTTACATACCAGAAACTGGTGGTACTAAAACTATGATGGAGATCGAGTTATGTTGACCTACATACATGGATTATAGAATGATTCTATAAGTAAATTTCTGTTATATCATTGGTGGAGAAATATGAATGAATAACAACTGATTTTGATAATATATACACTATAAGGCATGTAACGGAATAAAAAAAATTCATTTTAGGGACTTAAATCTCATGCAAGGTGTTATCATTATATTAAACATTAAACAGCGTTTAATGCATGTCACGCGATATGTGTCTATTAACTAGTGTCTTTAAATGTTTCATGGAGGAAAAATGGACCTAGAAACATCTAGGTACAAGACAAAGCTCGAGTACATAGAATTAGTTCAATAGACTGACAAGGACTGGTTTATGGACATGGCTATGTAAGTGGACATAGACTAGTGTACATTGGAACAATAGAATTTATAAGCCATAACAAATGGGTAAACATAGAGCCTAAGGAAAATTCCATGTTTATCATAAATGATTAATTGGTTACCCTCTTCCACTACTGGAAATACACTATTTCCCAATGGTTCACAACCGTTGGGAAAGCCCCTCAAACCGTTGGTATATGATATACCAACGGTTCTCCCAACCGTAGGGAAGTAAGCCGTGGGGAAAACCTTTCCCAACGGTTTACTGGAAACCGTTGGGAAAACCAAATATACCTTAACTATCCCAACGGTTCTTCAAAACCGTTGGGATAGTTTTCCATGGGTGAACTCTTTCCCAATGGTTCTAAACCGTTGGGAAAAGAGATATTTACCAACGGTTCATTGAACCGTTGGTAAAAACTTAATTAGGATTATATGCCAACGGTTAAAAACCATTGGCATACCCTATGCTGCAAATTGCAGAAGCCTGCAATTTGCACAGCCCCTCTCCCCTGTACATCAGGCACCTCTCATCTCATCAGGCCTCATTTTCACCTCATTTTCGATCCAACTATTGTACCTGTAATAAAATAAAACATACATATACAATTACGAACAAATTCATACACATTTAACATATAATGGATCCTGAAACTATACACATCCATGATTAAATTACAATTCATAAACAAACATAATTCATATATAATTCAATTTAAAATTTAGATGACATTTATATGTGGAATCCGATTGAGGCGGGGATGATTGGTACACGTCACATATGACCCATGGATCGTTCTCCTAAAGTTTCAATGGAAACTGAATGCGTTTGGTTGGTTTTGCGTATGCCAGTTCTTTTCACTTATAATCCTACCCATTTTAAACAAAACAGACACAGTTAGAGCGGTGTTGGCCACACCGTGCCTCGGATTGAAGCGGGAATGATTCGTACACCTTACATATGACCCATGGATCGTTCTCCTAAAGTTTCAACGGAAACCGAATGCGCTTGGTCGGTTTTCCGTATGTACTTAAAATGATGTCCATTTTAATCAAAAGAGATCCACTTAGACTGATCCCGGCCACACTGTGACTCGGATTGAGCCCGAGTGGGCTCGTACATGTCACATATGACTGATGGATCGTTGTGATAAATTATCAACAGATTCGGAATGCGTTTGGTCGGTTTTGTGTATGCCAGTTGTTCTTTTCACTTATAATCCTGTCCATTTTAAACAAAAGATACACAGTTAGAACAGTGTCGGCCACATCGCTCCCCGGATTGAGGCGGAAATGACTCGTACACGTCACATACGACCCATGGATCCTTGTGCTAAAGTATCGACACAGTCTGAATGCCTTTGGTCGGTTTTTCGTATGTCACATGATGATTTTCACTTAAAATGACGTCTTTTTGAAACAAAAGACCGACACTTTGAGTGGTGTTGGCCACACCGCGTCTCTGATTGTGGCGGGGTTGATTCGTACACGTCACATATGACCCATGGATCGTTCTTCTAAAGCTTCAACGGAAACCGTATCCGTTTGGTCGTTTTTCCGTATATACTTAAAATGGTGTTCATTTTAAAGAAAAGAGAGACACTTAGACTTATCCCGGCCACACCGCGACTCGGATTCATCCCGGGTTGGCTCGTACATGTCACATATGACCCATGGATTTTTGGGATAAATTATCAACAGATTCGGAATGCGTTTGGTCGGTTTTCCGTATGCCAGTTGATGCTTTTCACTTAAAATGACGCCCTTTTGAAACAAAAGACGGACACTTTGAGTGGTGTCGGCCACACCACATCTCCGGATTGAGATGAAACTACCGTGAAACATTCTATTTATTATTCGTGATGTGTACGTGCATACGGCACGTCAATCGGACGTGCGGTTTGAGCGGTACAGCTCAATATTCGTGTTTTAAGTGATGCGCGCGCTTCGTAAACGCGCGTGAGGTGGGTCCAAATGGGACGAACGAAGTCGGAATGACATGAAATCAGAAGAAAAATACGGGTGAGTGATTTCTGAAGTGGTCGAGCAGACGGCACGTCAATCGGACGTGCCGTGTGCCCGCGGTGACCGACAACGCAGTTCTGGTGTCATAAACGGCCAAAACGGGCGTCCAACGGTCAAATTCATAGCGGATGACCTCAGATTGAGCTGAAACCATCGAGAAACATTTTAATTATTATTCGTGATGTGTACACGCAGACGGAACGTCAATCGGACATGCAGTTTGCGCGGTACGGCTCAATATTCGTGTTTTAAGTGATGCGTGCGCTTCGTAAACGCGCGTGAGGGGGGTCCAAACGGGCCGAACGAAGTCAGAATGGCCTGGAATCAGACGAAAAATACGGGACAGTGATTTCTGAAGTGTTCGAGCAGACGGAACGTCAATCGGACGTGCCGTGTGCACGCGGTGACCGACAACGCAGTTCTGGTGTCATAAACGGCCAAAACGGGCGTCCAATGGTCAAATTCATAGCGTCCGACCTCGGATTGACCTGTAGCCACCGGGAAACATTCTAATTATTATTTGTGACGGGTACGCGCAGACGGAACGTCAATCGGACGTGCGGTTTGCACGGTACGGCTCAATATTCGTGTTTTTAGTGATGCGCGCGCTTCGTAAACGCGCGTGAGGGGGGTCCAAATGGGCCGAACGATTTCAGAATGGCCTGAAATCAGACGACAAATACGGTTGAGTGATTTATGAAGTGGTAGAGTAGACGAAACGTCAATCGGACGTGCCGTGTGCGCGCGGTGACCGACAACGCAGTTCGGGTGTCATAAACGGCCAAAACGGGCGTCAAATGGTCAAATTCATAGCGGACGACCTCAGATTGAAGCGGGGTTCACTCGTACACGTCTCAAATGACCCATGAATCGTTGTCTTAATGTATCAACACAATCCGAATGCGTTTGGCAGGTTTTCCGTATGCCAGTTGATGTTTTTCACTTAAAATGATGTCCTTTTGAAACAAAAGACATACACTTTGAGTTTTTTCGACCACACCGCGCCTCGGATTGAGGTGGGGATTATTGGTACACGTCACATATGACCCATGGATCGTTCTCCTAAAGTTTCAATGGAAACCGAATGCGTTTGGTCGGTTTTGCATATGCCAGTTCTTTTCACTTATAATCCTACCCATTTTAAACAAAATAGAAACAGTTAGAGCGGTGTTGGCCACACCGCGCCTCGGATTTAGGCGGAGATTATTCGTAAACCTCACATATGACCCATGGATCGTTCTCCTAATGTTTCAACGGAAACCGAATGCGTTTGGTCGGTTTTCCGTATGTACTTAAAATGATGTCCATTTTAATCAAAAGAGAGCCACTTAGACTGATCCCGGCCACACCGCGACTCGGATTGAGCCCGAGTGGGCTCGTACATGTCACATATGACTGATGGATCGTTGTGATAAATTATCAACAGATTCGGAATGCGTTTGGTCGGTTTTGCGTATGCCAGTTGTTCTTTTCACTTATAATCCTGTCCATTTTAAACAAAAGATACACAGTTAGAACGGTGTCGGCCACACCGCTCCCCGGATTGAGGCGGGATTGACTCGTACACGTCACATACGACCCATGGATCCTTGTGCTAAAGTATCGACACAGTCTGAATGCCTTTGGTCGGTTTTTCGTATGTCACTTGATGATTTTCACTTAAAATGACGTCTTTTTGAAACAAAAGACCGACACTTTGAGTGGTGTCGGCCACACCGCGTCTCCGATTGTGGCGGGGTTGATTAGTACACGTCACATATGACCCATGGATCGTTCTCCTAAAGTTTCAACGGATACCGAATCCGTTTGGTCGTTTTTCCGTATGTACTTAAAATGGTGTTCATTTTAAACAAAAGAGAGCCACTTAGACTTATCCCTGCCACACCGCGACTCGGATTCATCCCGGGTTGGCTCTTACACGTCACATATGACCCATGTATTGTTGGGATAAATTATCAACAGATTCGGAATGCGTTTGGTCGGTTTTCCGTATGCCAGTTGATGCTTTTCACTTAAAATGACGCCCTTTTGAAACAAAAGACGGACACTTTGAGTGGTGCCGGCCACACCGTGTCTCCGGATTGAGATGAAACCACCGTCCAACATTCTAATTATTATTCGTGATGTGTACGCGCATACGGAACGTCAATCGGACGTGCGGTTTGAGCGGTACGGCTCAATATTCGTGTTTTAAGTGATGCGCGCGCTTCGTAAACGCGCGTGAGGTGGGTCCAAACGGGACAAACGAAGTCGGAATGACATGAAATCAGACGAAATATACGGGTGAGTGATTTCTGAGGTGGTCTAGAAGACGGCACGTCAATCGGACGTGCCGTGTGCCCTCGGTGACCGACAACGCAGTTCTGCTGTCATAAACGGCCAAAACGGGCGTCCAATGGTCAAATTCATAGAGGACGAACTCGTATTGAGCTGAAACCACTGAGAAACATTCTAATTATTATTCTTGACGTGTACGCGCAGACGACACGTCAATCGGACGTGGGGTTTGCGCGGTACGGCTCAATATTCGTGTTTTAAGTGATGCGCGCGCTTCGTAAACGCGCGTGAGGGGGGTCCAAACGGGACGAACGAAGTCGGAATGGCCTGAAATCAGACGAAAAATACGGGACAGTGATTTCTGAAGTGTTCGAGCAGACGGCACGTCAATCGGATATGCCGTGTGCACGCGGTGACCGACAACGCAGTTCTGGTGTCATAAACGGCCAAAACGGGCGTCCAACGGTCAAATTCATAGCAGCCGACCTCGGATTGACCTGAAACCACCGGGAAACATTATAATTATTATTCGTGACGTGTACGCGTAGACGGAACGTCAATCGGACGTGCAGTTTGCGCGGTACGGCTCAATATTCGTGTTTTAAGTGATGCGCGCGCTTCGTAAACGCGCGTGAGGGGGGTCCAAAAAGTGATGAACGATTTCAGAATGTCCTGAAATCAGACGACAAATATGGGTGAGTGATTTATGAAGTGTTCGAGCAGACGGCACGTCAATCGGACATGCCGTGTGCGCGCGGTGACCGACAACGCAGTTCTGGTGTTATAAACGGCGAAAACGGGCGTCAAACGGTCAAATTCATAGAGGACGACCTCGGATTGAGGCGGGGTTGACTTGTACATGTCAAAAATTACCCATGAATCGTTGTCTTAAATTATCAACACAATCCGAATGCGTTTGGCCGGTTTTCCGTATGCTAGTTGATGTTTTTCACTTAAAATGATGTCCTTTTGAAACAAAAGACATACACTTTGAGTTGTTCCGACCACACCGCGCCTCGGATTGAGGAAGGGATGATTGGTACACGTCACATATGACCCATGGATCATTCTCCTAATGTTTCAATGGAAACCGAATGCGTTTGGTCGGTTTTTCATATGCCAGTTCTTTTCACTTATAATCCTACCCATTTTAAACAAAACAGACACAGTTAGAGCAGTGTTGGCCACACCGCGCCTCGGATTGAGGAGGGGATGATTCGTAAACCTCACATATGACCCATGGATCGTTCTCCTAAAGTTTCAATGGAAACCGAATGTGTTTGGTCAGTTTTCCGTATGTACTTAAAATGATGTCCATTTTAATCAAAAGAGAGCCACTTAGACTGATCTCGGCCACACCGCGACTCGGATTGAGCCCGAGTGGGCTCGTACATGTCACATATGACTGATGGATCGTTGTGATAAATTATCAACAGATTCGGAATGCGTTTGGTCGGTTTTGCGTATGCCAGTTGTTCTCTTCACTTATAATCATTCCATTTTAAACAAAAGATACACAGTTAGAACGGTGTTGGCCACACCGCTCCCCGGATTGAGGCGGGATTGACTCGTACACGTCACATACGACCCATGGATCCTTGTGCTAAAGTATCGACACAGTCTGAATGCCTTTGGTCGGTTTTTCGTATGTCACTTGATGATTTTCGCTTAAAATGACGTCTTTTTGAAACAAAAGACCGACACTTTGAGTGGTGTCGGCAACACTGCGTCTCCGATTGTGGTGGGGTTGATTCGTACACGTCACATATGACCCATGGATCGTTCTCTTAAAGTTTCAACAGAAACCAAATCTGTTTGGTCGTTTTTCAATATGTACTTAAAATGGTGTTCATTTTAAACAAAAGAGAGCCACTTAGACTTATCCCGGCCACACCGCGACTCGGATTCAACCCGGGTTGGCTCGTACACGTCACATATGACCCATGGATTGTTGGGATAAATTATCAATAGATTCGGAATGCGTTTGGTCGGTTTTCCGTATGCTAGTTGATGCTTTTCACTTAAAATGACGCCCTTTTGAAACAAAAGACGGACACTTTGAGTGGTGCCGGCCACACCGCGTCTCCGGATTGAGATGAAACCATCGTGCAACATTCTAATTATTATTCGTGACATGTACGCGCATACGGCACGTCAATCGGACGTGCGGTTTGAGCGGTACGGCTCAATATTCGTGTTTTAAGTGATGCGCGCGCTTCGTAAACGCGCGTGAGGTGGCTCCAAACGGGACGAACGAAGTCATAATGACATGAAATCAGAAAGAAAATATGGGTGAGTGATTTCTGAAGTGTTCGAGCAGACTACACGTCAATCGGACGTGCCGTGTGCCCGCGGTGACCGACAACGCAGTTCTGGTGTCATAAACGGCCAAAACGTGCGTCCAACGGTCAAATTCATAGAGGACGACCTCAGATTGAGCTGAAACCACCAAGAAACATTCTAATTATTATTCATGACGTGTACGCGCAGACGACACGTCAATCGGACGTGCGGTTTGCGCGGTACGGCTCAATATTTTTGTTTTAAGTGATGCGCGTGCTTCGTAAACGCGTGTGAGGGGGGTCCAAACGGGCCGAACGAAGTTGGAATGGCCTGAAATCAAACGACAAATACGGGACAGTGATTTCTGAAGTGTTCGAGCAGACGGCACGTCAATCGGACGTGCCGTGTGCACGCGGTGACCGACAACACAATTCTGGTGTCATAAACGGCCAAAACGTGCGTCCAACGGTCAAATTCATAGAGGTCGACCTCGGATTGACCTTAAACCACCGGGAAACATTCTAATTATTATTCGTGACGTGTACGCGCAGACGGCACGTCAATCGGACGTGCGGTTTGCGCAGTACGGCTCAATATTTGTGTTTTAAGTGATGCGCGAGCTTCGTAAACGCGCGTGAGGGGGGGTCCAAACGGGCCGGACGATTTCAGAATGGCCTGAAATCAGACGACAAATATGGGTGAGTGATTTATGAAGTGGTCGAGTAGACGACACGTCAATCGGATGTGTCGTGTGCGCGCGGTGACCGACAACGCAGTTCTGGTGTCATAAACGGTCAAAACGGGCGTCAAACGGTCAAATTCATAGCGGATGACCTCGGATTTAGGCGGGGATGACTCGTACACGTCTCAAATGCCCCATGAATCGTTGTCTTAAAGTATCAACACAATCTGAATGCGTTTGGCCGGTTTTCCGTATGCCAGTTGATGTTTTTCACTTAAAATGATGTCCTTTTGAAACAAAAGACATACACTTTGAGTTGTTCCGACCACACCGCGCCTCGGATTGAGGTGGGGATGATTGATACACGTCACATATGACCCATGGATCGTTCTCCTAATGTTTCAATGGAAACCGAATGCGTTTGGTCGGTTTTGCGTATGCCAGTTCTTTTCACTTATAATCCTACCCATTTTAAACAAAACAGACACAATTAGAGCGGTGTTGGCCACACCGCGCCTCGGATTGAGGCGGGGATGATTCGTACACCTCACATATGACCCATGGATCGTTCTCCTAAAGTTTCAACGGAAACCGAATGCGTTTGGTTGGTTTTCCGTATGTACTTGAAATGATGTCCATTTTAATTAAAAGAGAGCCACTTAGACTGATCCCGGCCACACCGCGACTCGGATTGAGCCCGAGTGGGCTCGTACATGTCACATATGACTGATGGATCGTTGTGATAAATTATCAACAGATTCAGAATGCGTTTGGTCAGTTTTGCGTATGCCAGTTGTTCTTTTCACTTATAATCCTGTCCATTTTAAACAAAAGATACACAGTTAGAACGGTGTCCGCCACACCGCTCCTCGGATTGAGGCGGGATTGACTCGTACACGTCACATACGACCCATGGATCCTTGTGCTAAAGTATCGACACAGTCTGAATGCCTTTGGTCGGTTTTTCGTATGTCACTTGATGATTTTCACTTAAAATGACGTCTTTTTGAAACAAAAGACCGACACTTTGAGTGGTGTCGGCCACACCGCTTCTCCGATTGTGGCGGGGTTGATTCGTACACGTCACATATGACCCATGGATCGTTCTTCTAAAGTTTCAATGGAAACTGAATCCGTTTGGTCATTTTTCCGTATGTACTTAAAATGGTGTTCATTTTAAACAAAAGAGAGCCACTTAGACATATCCCGGCCACACCGCGACTCGGATTCATCCTGGGTTGGCTCGTACACATCACATATGACCCATGGATTGTTGGGATAAATTATCAATAGATTCGGAATGCGTTTGGTCGGTTTTCCGTATGCCAGTTGATGCTTTTCACTTAAAATGACGCCCTTTTGAAACAAAAGATGGACACTTTGAGTGGTGCCGGCCACACCGCGTCTCCGGATTGAGATGAAACCACCGTGCAACATTCTAATTATTATTCGTGACGTGTACGCGCATACGGCACATCAATCGGACGTGCGGTTTGAGCAGTACAGCTCAATATTCGTGTTTTAAGTGATGCGCACGCTTCGTAAACGCGCGTGAGGTGGGTCCAAATGGGACGAACGAAGTCGGAATGACATGAAATCAGACGAAAAATACGGGTGAGTGATTTCTGAAGTGGTCGAGCAGACGGCACGTCAATCGGACGTGCCGTGTGCCCGCGGTGACCGACAACGCAGTTCTGGTGTCATAAACGGCCAAAACGGGCGTCCAACGGTCAAATTCATATAGGATGACCTCTGATTGAGCTGAAACCACCGAGAAACATTATAATTATTATTCGTGACGTGTACGCGCAGACGGCACGTCAATCGGACGTGCGGTTTGCGCGGTATGGCTCAATATTCGTGTTTTAAGTGATGCGCGCGCTTCGTAAACACGCTTGAGGGGGGTCCAAACGGGCCGAACGAAGTCAGAATGGCCTGAAATCAGACGAAAAATACGGGACAGTGATTTCTGAAGTGTTCGAGTAGACGGCACGTCAATCAGACATGCCGTGTGCACGCGGTGACCGACAACGCAGTTCTGGTGTCATAAACGGCCAAAAACGGGCGCCCAACGGTCAAATTCATAGCGGCCGACCTCAGATTGACCTGAAACCACCGGGAAACATTCTAATTATTATTCTTGACGTGTACGCGCAGACGGAACGTCAATCGGACCTGCGGTTTGCGCGGTACGGCTCAATATTCGTGTTTTAAGTGATGCGCGCGCTTCGTAAACGCGCGTGAGGGGGTCCAAACGGGCCGAACGATTTCAGAATGGCCTGAAATCAGACGACAAATACGGGTGAGTGATTTATGAAGTGGTCGAGCAGACGGCACGTCAATCGGACGTGCCGTGTGCGCGCGTTGACCGACAACGCAGTTCTGGTGTCATAAACGGCCAAAATGGGAGTCAAACGGTCAAATTCATAGAGGACGACCTCGGATTGAGGCGGGGTTGACTCGTACACATCTCAAATGACCAATGAATCGTTTTCTTAAAGTATCAACACAATCCAAATGCGTTTGGCCGGTTTTCCGTATGCCAGTTGATGTTTTTCACTTAAAATGATGTCCTTTTGAAACAAAAGACATACACTTTGAGTTGTTCCGACCACACCGCACCTTGGATTGAGGCGGGGATTATTGGTACACGTCACATATGAACCATGGATCGTTCTCCTAAAGTTTCAATGGAAACCGAATGCGTTTGTTCAGTTTTGCGTATGCCAGTTCTTTTCACTTATAATCCTACCCATTTTAAACAAAACAGACACAGTTAGAGCGGTGTTGGCCACACCGCGCCTCGGATTGAGGCAGGGATAATTTGTACACCTCACATATGACCCATGGATCGTTCTCCTAAAGTTTCAACGGAAACCGAATGCGTTTGGTCGGTTTTCCGTATGTACTTAAAATGATGTCCATTTTAATCAAAAGAGAGCCACTTAGACTGATCCCGGCCACACCGCGACTCGGATTGAGCCTGAGTGGGCTCGTACATGTCACATATGACTGATGGATCGTTTTGATGAATTATCAACAGATTGGGAATGCGTTTGGACGGTTTTGCGTATGCCAGTTGTTCTTTTCACTTTTAATCCTGTCCATTTTAAACAAAAGATACACAGTTAGAATGGTGTCGGCCACACCGCTCCCCGGATTGAGGCAGGATTGACTCGTACACGTCACATACGACCCATGGATCCTTGTTATAAAGTATCGACACAGTCCGAATGCCTTTGGTCAGTTTTTCGTATGCCACTTGATGATTTTCACCTAAAATGACGTCTTTTTGAAACAAAAGACCGACACTTTGAGTGGTGTCGGCCACACCGCATCTCTGATTGTGGCGGGGTTGATTCGTACACGTCACATATTACCCATGGATCGTTCTCCTAAAGTTTCAATGGAAACCGAATCCGTTTGGTCGTTTTTCCGTATGTACTTAAAATGGTGTTCATTTTAAACAAAAGAGAGCCACTTAGACTTATCCCGGCCACACCGCGACTCGGATTCATCCCGGGTTAGCTCGTACACGTCACATATGACCCATGGATTGTTGGGATAAATTATCAACAGATTCGGAATGCGTTTGGTCGGTTTTCCGTATGCCAGTTGATGCTTTTCACTTAAAATGACGCCCTTTTGAAACAAAAGACGGACACTTTGAGTGGTTCCGGCCACACCACGTCTCCGGATTGAGATGAAACCACTGTTCAACATTATAATTATTATTTGTGACATGTACACACATACGGCACGTCAATCAGACGTGCGGTTTGAGCGGTACGGCTCAATATTCGTGTTTTAAGTGATGCGCGCGCTTCGTAAATGCGCGTGAGGTGGGTCCAAATGGGACGAACGAAGTCGGAATGACATGAAATCAGACGAAAAATACAGGTGAGTGATTTCTGAAGTGGTCGAGCAGACGGCACGTCAATCGGACGTGCCGTGTGCCCGCGGTGACCGACAACGCAGTTCTGGTGTCATAAACGGCCAAAACGGGCGTCCAACGGTCAAATTCATAGAGGACGACCTCGGATTGAGCCGAAACCACCGAGAAACATTCTAATTATTATTTGTGACGTGTACGCGCAGACGGCATGTCAATCGGACATGCGGTTTGCGCGGTACGGCTCAATATTCGTGTTTTAAGTGATGCGCGCGCTTCGTAAACGCGCGTGGGGGGGTCCAAACGGGCCGAACGAAGTCGGAATGGCCTGAAATCAGACGAAAAATACGGGACAGTGATTTATGAAGTGTTTGAGCTGACGGTACGTCAATCGGACGTGCCGTGTGCACGCGGTGACCGTCAACGCAGTTCTGGTGTCATAAACGGCCAAAACGGGCGTCCAACGGTCAAATTCATAGCGGCCGACCTCGGATTGACCTAAAACCACCGAGAAACATTCTAATTATTATTCGTGACATGTACGCGCAGACAACACGTCAATAGGACGTGCGGTTTGCGCGGTACGGCTCAATATTCGTGTTTTAAGTGATGCGCGCGCTTCGTAAACGCGCGTGAGGGGGGTCCAAACGGGCCGAACAATTTCAGAATGGCCTGAAATCAGACGAAAAATACGGGTGAGTGATTTATGAAGTGGTCGGGCAGACGGCATGTCAATCGGATGTTCCGTGTGCGCGCGGTGACCGACAACGCAGTTCTGGTGTCATAAACGGCCAAAACGGGCGTCAAACGGTCAAATTCATAGCGGACGACCTCGGATTGAGGCGGGGTTGACTCGTACACGTCTGTCCGGTGGTTGTTTAGGGGGTTGTTTAGGGGTTGTTCAGGGGTTGTTCAGGGGTTGTTCAGGGGGTTGTCCGGGGTTGTTCAGGGGGTTGTCTGGGGGGTGTTTGGGGGGTTGTCAGGGGTCCAAGGGGGAGGGTGGGGGGTTGTCTGGGGGGCTGTCTGGGGGGCTATCCGGGGTCCAGGGTGGAGGGTTGGGGGCTGTACGGGGGGCTGTCCAGGGGGCTGTCCGCGGGGCAGTCCGGGGGGTGTTTGGGGGGTGTTCGGGGTCCAAGGGGGAGGGGGGGGGGGGTTGTCCAGGGTCCAAGAATGAGGGGGGTTGTCCAGGGAGTTCTCAAACACACAACCACTAAAAGACAACAACATCCGTAAAAACAGACAATATATAAAAATAACTCAACTCCAATACTATACTACGAGTCTAGATAAAACCAACAACTAGAATAGATTAAACATCAAATCTCAGTAATATAAGTCAAAAATGTAACGGATCAATATGTCCCACATCAGCATCACCATCACCATCATCGTCATCATCATCATCACCCTCGTCATCGTCCTCCTCATCGTCCTCACCCTCCACAGCACCTTCCTCCTCGCCCTCCTCATCTCCCACCTCTTACGCATCAGACTCCTCGCCATCATCATCTTCAAGCTGGACATCGGCCTGACCACTTCTGGAATTTCCACCTGGTGCACCATATATAGAATGTATCGATGACATGTATTCATCAATCACTGGGCTGGCCTCTGCTGGAAGTGATGGAAAACTGGGTTCAATTTTCTCATATTGTTCTTCTTCATTTCTCATTGTTCTGTTCATTCTTGTAGTAAGATCAGACAAATACATTGAACAGAAATCCATACATTCTTGAGCTAAGTAACCGTTCACGATAGAACCTTCGGGATGATTCTTGTTTCGAACATAAGACTTTAATGTGAACATATTTTTTTCAGTTGGATACATCCAACGAAAAGAAACAGGTCCTCCGAGAAGTATTTCAGTTGGAATATGGACAGTCAGATGCAGCATGCATGTGAAAAATGATGGGGGAAATATTTTCTCCAACTCACACAAAATTAATGGGGCATCTGTCAACATTTTTTGCAAGAAAGACTTGGACAACTTCTTAGAACAAAGATCTCTAAACAAATGGCACAACTGAATAACACCCACCCTTACATTATTGGACAAAAGATGACGGATTGCTATTGGAAGCAACTCATGCAGTAGAACGTGATAATCATGAGTCTTCAAAGATTTTAGCTTCAACTCTCTTCTATTGACCGGTTTAGATATGTTTCTTGAATAGCCATCAGGAACTCTAATAGTCTCTAATACTTCCAAAAATTGTTTTTTTTCAGTAGGTGTCATCACATAAGAAGCACATGGAAGTTGCCAATTATTTTCACTGATACGCACAGGATGCAATTCTGGTCTGATGCCCCAATCCACCAAGTCACGTCGAGATCGTAAATCATCTTTTGTCTTCCCCTTGACATTTAGAAGAACTGAAAGAAACATTTCACATATATTCTTTTCAATATGCATTACGTCTAAGCAATGACGTAGCAAATTGGTTGACCAATAAGGCAAACCAAAAAAGATACTCCTCTTCCTCCAATTGTAACAGGTTTCTATGGAAACATTCTTTCTCTTTCCAGATTTCATTTGACCCTTCCCGAACGAAAAACTGAAATCTTTAAATTCATTAAGCACATCAGTTCTAGACATACGCTGAGGTGGATCATCGGTCTCTATAGTATTATCAAATCTTCGACGATTCATTCTATATGGATGATCCTTTGGAAAAAATCGTCGATGTCCCATAAAACTGAAACTACAATGATGTTTCAGTCTTCTGGATCGTGTATTCTTCATACATACTGGACATGACAGTTTTCCCTTCATGCTCCATCCAGACATCATTGCATAAGCCGGAAAATCATTGATTGTCCACATAAGCGCATCGCACATCTGAAATATGTCTTTCAAACATGCATCGTATGTGCGCACACCCACATCCCAAAGAAGTTTCAACTCTTTTATTAAAGGTTACATGTATACATCAATATCAATGCTGGGATCAGAAGGACCAGATATGAGTATACTCATGAAAGTGAAAGATTTTTTCATACACAACCATGGAGGAAGATTATAAATGTGTATAAAAACTGGCCATGTGCTGTGCGAAGTAAGCATCTGCCCAAACGGATTAAAACCATCGCATGAAAGACCCAACCTCACATTACGCACATCAGCTGCAAAATCAAGATGTCGAGCATCAAATCTCTTCCATGCAAATCCATCTGCAGGATGAACCAACTCATCATCAGTCTTCTTTCTCTCGGTATCATGCCATCTCATTTTTATTGATATGTCATCAGACATAAAAAGATTCTGGAGTCTGGGGATCAATGGAAAGTGCCACATTACTTTCTGTGGAATGAGAGATGGTGTTCCATCAGATTTTGACTTCCAGCGGGATGTGCCACATTTTATACATTCATTTCGTTCAACGGTTTCCTCCTAGAATAAACTGCAATCTTTCGGGCAAGCATGAATTTTGTTTCTTGAACATCCAAGTTCCTCAACTAACTTCCATGCCATATAGTGGTTTGAGGGAATATCTGCATCATCTGGAAGTAAATCCTTCAAGAGGGTAAGAATGTAATCGATTGTTGTATTAGAAATCACATACATAGTTTTCCCATGAAATAATCGGATTAAAAATTCCAGCTTTTTCATTTTATCGCATTGTCGATATACTGGAGTCGTGGCAGCATCATTCAATTTTTTCACCCTATCAATATCATCTTTTTCACTAGATGCATCAGCTGTCCTTATATCGAAGTCTTCTTGAGTCGAAATCCTTTCTTTTTCATGATGACGAATAAACGGAAACCAATCATCTAACAAATTCTCCATTCCAGTCTTTTCATTTCGATCATCACCAATTCGAGATTTCGTTTTCTCCCCATTGTGATACCACATAAAGTAGTTTTCTTGAATCCCATTTTTGGTTATGTGGTAGCTGACTTCTTCACGGCTCAACCAAGGTATACCAACACAATTGGAACATGGGCAGTGTATGCGACCACTATCTGAAGCATTGTGAAATGAAAAATCTATAAATCTCTCCAAATTGTTTTGAAAATCGTCTGAGATCCGATCGGTTTCATACATCCAACTTCTGTCCATTCTGTAAAAAGAATTTATATAAGTAATTTTGTCATAAACAATTCAATAGGCATTAACTATAATAGAAAATACATTTAAGTAAACGATAAAGGAAGAAAATAATCAAGGTATCAACTACACATGTCAAAAAAACATACAAATGTGTTATTGAAAAAATGTAAAACCAACAAGAACTTAATGTGTTATATCACATAACAGCATGACTCATCCCATAACAATATTAGTAGGGTATCATGAACATGAATAACATCAACCTTGTGCCATCCTCCTACCCTACATGACCCCAACCACATGCCACATCTTATTATATCCTTATCACATCACACCTCACCGAAAAACACTAGGGAAATCATAGTACATCTCACCTGAAGACACATGGACAATCACATCGCATCTTGCCTAAAAAAACATGGTCAATCACTTTTGAAGGAAGAGTAGGGAAGACATGGTAGCTATCCAAACATATAACCACCATCCTAGATATTAGAAAAAATACTCATAACTCAAAACCTCTGATCGTTGGTAAGTTTATCTAACTCTGGTTGGGAATGTGTAGAAATAACATAAAAATACATGATATATAGATAGCACAAAATACTCAACCTATGGGTTCACATTAACTACATAATCAAACACTTCACTACTACCATAAAACACATAAACCACACCACCACCACACAAGACACATAACATTGGAAAATAATTCTACATTCAATAAGTCTATCTATGGAATTATCATAAGAATCCATGTATCAATTGGAATATAATTCTACATTCAATAAGTCTATCTATGTAATCCCTCCCTTGGATCCATGTATCACCCATGGCTTAATCAATATTCAAAGAAATGAGTCTATCCGTGGAATTCCACTTTGAATCCATTTATCACATAAAGCGTATAAGTTAATAGAAACAAGATTATATTCCTGGCATCCTAATAGAATCCATGTATCACTATTTACTATTAATCATTTAATGAATTCCATTTCATTTAAACAATTCATTAAACATACCATGTTCAAAAACAAAGGTATTTAATACAACTCACCTCAAAATGGCGACTCAATCAAATAATAACCTAAAAAGAATGAAGCTTCATTTACTCATGTTGTAATGAAAAGATAATGAGATTCCCTTGCTTAATCAATCAATTCCATATCATGGTCTCAACATAACTCATAATGGTTAGCAATTCAATGAAAATTCAAGCACTCACATGGGAATTTTTAATAGAACACTCCTAACAAGACCATAAAGATATCACATGCATTAGTTATAATATATCTAACATGGTAACATAAAATATAAGATAAATTCAATCCAATTTCATAGATTCATAGCATAGTCTCTACTTTACTCACATTAGCAAGGCAATACAATTAAAACATGTGTTAAAAATTAATTGGCATTCATGTGTTAAAAGGGGAATGCAAACCATAAAATACCCTTAATTAATTTAATTTACAATTCAATTCAGAAATCGAACAATCAATTCGATTTATATAACCTTTCACAAATGACATCCCATGTTCAAGGGGTAAAATCCAGAAAGAAATTTTCAAGAAAACTCACCCTTAGGCTGGTCCGGCCGGCAGTAGCTCCAAAATCGCCTAAACTGATGGGAAAAATGATAATAAGTTTAAATACTATCCAAACATTTGAATACGTTTTCAGATAAAGAAGAAGAATAACCTGAAGAAGAGCTGGAAGATTCAAGGTCCGGCTGTCAGTACCTCCAAAATCGCCTAAATCGGCTGCTGCTCCCGTTTTAGGGTTGTGTATCGCGAATGGGGGAGAGAACAGGTGGCTGGGAATTTGGGGAGAACCTTTTCCATCGGTTTTTAAAAACCGTTGGCATATGCATATCTATCCCAATGGTTCTCTAGAACCGTTGGAAAAAACCTCCCCAAAACATACCTCTATCCCAACGGTTCTCATGAACCGTTGGGAAAAGATATCTATCCCAACGGTTCTGATGAACTGTTGGCAAAAACCACACACCTATCCACACCTATCCCAACGGTTCTCATGAACCATTGGTAAAATCCATCTATCCCAACGGTTCTCATGAACCGTTGGGAAAAAACCTCCCAGGGAACATCTATGCCAACGGTTCTAATGAACCGTTGGAAAAAACCTCCTTTACCAACGGTTCTATGAAACCGTTGGTATGTAACTGTGGGGAAAAACCCACATTCCAATAGTGTTCCCCAGAGAGTGGAATAGTTTCCATAATGTTTTGATTCCTAGATCCATACATTTGAGTGTATAGTAAGAAATTATATCCTATATTAAGTATTGAGATCCTCCCATAGCAATTAATTTCAGACAGTGTGATCAAAATCTCTAATAGAAGTGGGGTGAGATCATATGTCATCCTCTTCATTAAGTTTCATTTCATGAGTATTTGTGAACCACTATACAGATTTCCTGATCCCTCACATAGAGTGTTAATCAAGACTGGGTTTGTATGCATTACACTATATCCCTGGTATTAATCCCCATTTTTTAGGTGATCACTTCAGATATAAAGATTTTACATTATTATGGAGAAACCCAAAGGAACTTCGGTGTAACACCCCACCCCTACCACATTGTCTTGAGGAGTAGGTTAGGGATACTTGGCCTTAAGCGACGTTCCGAAGGTGCCAAAGGTTGGAAATAAATGCTGAGGGCTTTGAGAACAATTTTGTGGAATGATTTTTCCTTTAGACAAAACCAACCAAACCATCTACTATCAATCACTATTATATGCATGTCAACCAAATCATTCAAGCATGTATTCCCATAGGAAAACCTAGTTGTTCCAAAATACAACCCAAGACCATTAAAACTAGACATGTCCAACCAAAATCAGAGTACAATGAAGAAACGAAAAAACAAAACACCACAAGCCATGACACCACCACAACTACACACTAAGCTTCATGCTCCAAGCTCCACCATGACATCACAATGCTCCACTAAAGGAGGGAGATAACTTAACTTTTCCCACGTCACGGTACACGACATCTGCAATGACACCACAGTGACAAAGAATGGGGTGAGTGTAAGGGTTGGTGTGATAAGAATCAACCATTTTTGACCATGATTACATGAATGTACTCTTATTATATATTGTTCATTGTTCTGCATGACTATAATATAATAATGTCCTGGAATATTTTTTTCATTAATAAGGTCATGGAAGATCCACGCTATGATGAGAACCTTGATATGGTATGAAAATATTCTTAAATAATTTTCTACAGTTGAATGACATAGTATGATAGGACACATAGTATACATACCATCATGTGCGAGTACTCGTAAGACGACAAGACTCTCTCTCATTGAGTTCTCACTTGGTAATCCCCAAGATGAGAGATTATGATAATAGAACTGCCAGTAGTAATTCCACATGTCTTGGTGTGATCAGATATTGCTATCTGCGAGTGTGTGTAACGGTCCTTTGAATGAAAGATTATCATTAAATCATGTCATGACCCACAAACTTAGATTCACTAATGAAAACCATCACGTAGACAATTGGCGGGATGTATGGTACGTTGGGTGCATCACGAATTACATGTTGTTAATGTATAATTTGAGGAAGGATTTTTGCCTTCCATATTTATGGAAGTAGATATCTAAAGCCCTTTGATTGAAACAGAACTGTCGAACAAATTCCATGGCCATGGTGACATGACGAGTTTATTTTGGGAAGTCAAAGAATGACAGATCAAGAATATAGTTTTATGACACTACCCTGAATCCTTTTTTATGATATATTGATACAAAGGGATTAAATAACACAGTAAGCTTTCATATGATGTGACACGTCAATGCTTCATCAAATTAATTCTATTGGGTTCCTTGACACGTTGCTGGACAGTAATCTTTGACTTTAGGCAAGTCCGCCTAATGCCAACGAGAAAGAGGCCTAGAGGGTCACAAACTATGTGTATCCATGTATCTCATGTAGAATAATTATTATTCACGTACATGATTTAATAATTATTAAAGGATTCCTAATTATTTTTAATGATGAATGAATAAGGAAATTAAAAACAAGATATACATGCCATGTATTAATGATTACACGCCATGTAGTTTTCATGTTAGAAAGGAGAAGAAAAAAATTACATGCCATGTCTTAATGATTACACGCTATATAGTTTTATGTAAAACAAGTACATGCCGTGTATTAATGATAACACATTGTTTAGTTTTCCAGTAGGGATTTTCAAGATATAATATTGTTTTATTAAATGATATTTCTTATCATCAGCATGGGCGCATATCAAGGAATTAATTATTCAACATGGGGGTTTTCAATAAGAGTCAATGAAATAAATAAAATGCATAACACATTTATTTATTTTCATAACTCTACCACCTCAAACCCGATTATAAATATCCTCACAACCCCAAATCCTTTCTTATAGACAAGAGAATCATTGTGAACAACAATTATGGAGAATTATTTCAGGACCGAAAGAACCTCTTCCTCCAAGAATGCTCTCAAGACCGAGAGGGATCCTCTTCCATCGGATCAAGACGATCTAAGGTGGACAACACAAGAAAAGGTTTCTCCACGCTAGCACCCAGAGACTCATTTTGCGACATCCAGATATTTGAGGTGCATGTGTGGATCACCGCTAGTGGATATCTACCCTTGCCTTTGGCGACGCAACGACGAATCACAACAGAACGTGATCAAGAATGTCAAAGAAGAAATAACACAAAAAGGTACTTCTTTTCAATTGATTAAATTAATTATAATCAACCAATAATGATCCTAAATTGTGGTTCTGAGAAATTCATTTACTTTGTTTTTTTCTATGATTCGATCTGTGGAGACCGGCATTTATCGTCGTATTGATCCCAGATTGATCATTGTTACAGACAAAAAGCCAAGTGGACACATCCACCCACGTGCTCCTGATGCACTCGAAACCTTCAAATGGTATCAGAGTGAGGTTACAATGTTGATTATAGTTATTTAATGTTCATTGATAATTTAAAAATTTATATTTGATTCAATTTGAAATAAATAGTTCTATAAATCTGAATAAACGAGATCAATTCTTCCTCCTTCTTTTCACGATTCATATCACAGAAACAAACTTTTAATTTTAATTTTGATTAAAATAAAAACGAGGAACTCATCCGAAGGACCCGCTCTTTCTGTCTGTACAACACGGGAATACACAGCGTTTAATGAAAACTAGATGCAGTGTACTTAGGTTCCACGAACCGACAATGGTCTGCCAAACCATGACGTGTGAATTGAGTATGACTAAGTATTTATTACGTCATGTTGAACAGAATTAAACGGCACATGAGAACCAGAATACAGGGTGTGTTTGTTGGAGAAACACGCCGTGTAGTCCGATCCAACCCAAGTGAAACCATGTACCAAGGAGAATCCTCATACCACGCACACAGGATTGCCAAGCCGGTTACCAGGTAACAAGGAAGTACACACCATGTATGATTTATCTACATGCAGTGGACTCCAAAATTTCCAACATATAGAAAGCATGCCAAAGCCCATTGCATGTACTTTGGATAAAAGTTTAATGACATACACGTCGTGTAAATATAAACTATGTGTTCTGTACTTTCCAGAAATGGAATTTCACCATGTGTCCTCCAAATTTACAAAGACACTGTAAAATGAATATGGATGAGACGAATATCAATGAAATTCCGAAAGGAAATTAAGATAAATAGTTTATTAATTATAAGATCATAATTAATTGAATTCAAGCGTGAATTATCTTGAATAATACAATGATTAAAAGAATCTAAATTCTAATTGTGCTTAAATGTCGTTGTATTCTATGGATGATCATGAGTAAGACCAAAGACCCTTTGTATGTGTATTGTTTCATTTAAATGTATTTGAATTTATTGGCATGTTAGCCTTCTTCTAATAAAATATATGGCCTACGTGCTCATGGTTTATTTAATATAAACCCATGTAATGGAGGATCTCCCAAACCAGAGGAGATGGTTCAAAATACGAAGCTGAGGTGAAGCCAACACAAGAAGATACAAAGGTGGACATGTGGGTGCTTCAAAACAAGAACCCTCGGGTTTAAGGTGTTTTTACCTAGGTCAGGGTTAGCTTATCAAACCGCTAGATAAACTAACAAATAGAAGATCATGATCATGCCATAATATTTTATTTATGTCTGATTTCATGGTTTATTTATTATGTATGTGTTGTAGCGATCACAAAGTTAATAAATTGAACAATAATGAAAAGATGGAATAAAATAAAAACCGGACTATGAGTAAACATTATCGGAACATGGTTAATCACCTAATCAAGCATAAATTAATATTAACAAGCATGCGATAATGCGAAACTACATATAAAGGATTAAAATCTCTCAATACCATATTAAGTTAGACCAAGTCTTCCATTACAAGATTAAGGGAAAGACTCAATAAAAATTTGTGATTGACCAACCCTTTTTGGGACACTAACTTTTATAAAGGAGGCACGTATGAAAGGTTTCCGATTGACATGACCATATCACATCGAGAGGAGTAGACCTTTCTAGACATGATGTAATATCAGAGGCATGAGTTGAGGAAATCCATGTCAGGATTTCAGGAATTGGGATTCCACTCAATAGATCAAGGAATTGTAAGCTCACGATTGGCAAAGACATGCTGACCTAAATACCTTCAAATAGCTTGACCAACCCTTATTGGGGTTATGCGAAGGGGAATATGGATCCTTTCCACTAGAATGTCAATGCAACTTGACATTCTGAGTTCAATGGTGAGGGCCATTGGGACTTGATAAAATAGTGGGAGAATTAA
Source organism: Viscum album (assembly GCA_963277665.1). Classification (NCBI taxonomy): domain Eukaryota; kingdom Viridiplantae; phylum Streptophyta; class Magnoliopsida; order Santalales; family Viscaceae; genus Viscum; species Viscum album. The sequence goes on along the minus strand of OY728152.1, from coordinate 1,723,312,467 downwards.
AAAATTCATTTATTATTTTTCATAAAATGTAATCAAAAGGTACTGATAAATCTTATCTTTTAATTTGGAGAATCGAAATGACAAACTCGTCAACCACATTTTCTCTGTGGTCAATTCTGGATAAAGAAAAATTCTTCACTGGTAGTAACTTTCAATAATGGTTTAGCTGCCTTCAGTTTATCCAATGCCATGAACAAAAGTTTTACGTGCTGGAGTGCTCACTTCCCGATCCGCCGGTCCAAGGGGCGAGTGATGAATATTTCTTGGTCTATGATGAACAATTTAGTTATTCACTCGACGTTCAATGTTTGATTCTATCATCAATGTATAGTGATCTCATGATGTCTCATAAAGACATGGATGCCTACAACATGCTAAATCACCATAGAGATCTATAACAGGAGAGAGAAAGACATGAAATGTTTGAGATCTCCAATGATCTATTTCAGAGAAATCTTGGAGAGGGTAACCTAGCCGGGCCTCATATAGTCATTTTCATGGAATACATTGGTCTATTGGAGGTTCTAGGGTTTAAACACCCTAAGAAACTGGGTACCAATCCCATTCTTGCATCACTCCCCCAGAGCTTCTCAAAATTTGTTGTGAACGTGAAACTAAAAAACATTGAGAAGTATCGGTCTGAACATCTTATCCTCATTCGCCAAGTGGACAATGACATGAAGTGTGAAAAGACTTCATTCATCATGTTGAATAAAATTAAAGGGAAGGAAAAAATAATTAATCCCAATTCTTCTTCAAGGCTTTCCATGAAAAGGTAGATCCAAGGGGAGGCAATAGAACCTAAGGTTGTTTGTTTTGCATGTGGGAAGATGGGCCACTGGATGAAAAACTACACCCAGCCAAGGAAGCAAGGGGAAGCTTCAGGTGCATTGGATATCGAATGCAATCTATCTGTTTCTACCAATTGGGTATTATATGCTACTTGTGGTTCTCACATCTATATCCAAAATATAGGAACCAAGTAGATTCAATAATGATTGATCTAGGTGAGGTAGATCTACGAGCAACCAACGAAGCTAGAATTACTATTGTATCTGTCGGGGACTACCACCTCACATTTCCAACTGGAATGATCGTGGTGTTAAAGGGTTGTTATTATGTTCCTTCTATTACTAAAAACATTATTTCAGTATATAGATTAGATACTGATGGATTCAGGTTCATGTTTCGAAATGAATGTTGCTACTTTTATAAAGATAGCATTTGTTTTGGTAGGGAGCATTTATATAACGGCCTTTATGTGTTATACTACACAAACCAAGTAATGGAAATCGATGACAAAGTCAATTCACATGACTCATACCACACCCAACTTTGTCATCACTGGCTAAGTCATGTCAATGAGAAATGTATGACAAAATTACATCAAGATAGGTATTTAGATTCTTTCGAACAAAAACCACTTGTTTTATTTCATGTGTTTCTACAAGGAAAAGTGACCAAATCCCTATTTAATGGGAAAGGTGAAAGTGCAAAAGAGATTTTGGAATTAGTTCACCTAGATGTGTGTGTACCATTACCAATTTAATCAATGGGTCAGTTCTCATACTTCTTTAATTTTAATAATGATTTTAGGAGATATGGATATATTTACTTAATTAGGTATAAGTCCGATTCATTTGATCGGTTCAATGAATACAAGAATGAAGTTGAGAACCAGCTTGGTAAGAAGATTAAGAAACTTTGCTCAGATAGAGGAGTAGAATATCTTAATTAGGACTTCATTGATTTTTTACGGGAGTTTGGGATTCTATCTCAACTCACTCCTCCGTACACACCTTAGTGGAATGGTGTATGTGAAAGGAGGATCCACACCATATTGGACATGGTGAGATCAATGATGAGTCATGCGAGTATTCCATTTTTCTTTTGGGGATATGCATTACAAATAGAAGCACACATACTAAACCATGTACCAACTAAATCAATAAATGGTAATCCATACGAATAATGAAGCGGATACAAAGCCATGTTATCGAATTTACATGTGTGGGGTAGTGAATCATTTTTAAAGGCCCCTTCAAGTAACAAACATGCACCCCAAGGCACAAAGTGTATCATTATAGGATATCCCATGGAAACAATGGGATATTACCTATACAAATCCTCAAACAAAATTGTTACTATGGAAAGACACACCATTTTCCTTAAGAGAGTGCACATTTCCAAAAGAGATAGTGGGACTGAGATAGACTTCGATGAAGTCGAGGATCGAGATACACAAGAGTTGGTACAAGAATAGATTCCACAAAGCCTCATGGAAGAACAATCTCTTATAGAGACACAAGAACTGCATTGGAGCACGATATAGTTTAGGGAACTAGAACGATATGGTTTTCTTGTCACTGAGGATGGTGATTCATTATTAGTTGACAGTGACGATCCATTAAACTAAAAGGAAGTAGGTGAAGGGACAGAAATTGCCAAGTGCCATGAAGCCATGAATTCAGAAATGGATTACATGTACGAAAACCAAGTCTGGATTTTGGTAGATCCTCTAGTTGATGTAAAGCCTATTGGTAATAAATGTGTATTCAAGAAAAAAATGGACATGGGGGTGAAAGAAAGCACATATAAGGCATGAATGGTTGAAAAAGGTTTTAGACAGTGTTAAGGAATTGACTATGATGAAACATTTTCAGTGTTTTCGATGCTGAAATCCATCAGAATCCTACTGGCCATTGTTTCTTACCATGACTCTGAAATTTGGAAAATGTATGTCAAAGCAGAATTCCTTAATGGGAACCTCTAGGAAAGTGTCTACATGAAACAAGCTAAAGGTTTTGTGACTCCAAAGGATTCCAACAAGGTATGAAAGTTGCTGAAATCCGTTTATGGATTAAAGCAAGCATCAATGTCATTGACATTGATTTTGATGAAGCTGTAATGGAATTTGTCTTCATTAAGAAAGAATTAAAACCTTGTGTCTACAAAAGGTTTAGGGGAAGTGCCATTGTTTTCCTACTTGTATATGTTGATGACATATTACTAACTGGAAATGAAGTACCTGTCATACAGTCTGCTAATGAATGGTTAGATAAATGATCTTCCATGAAAGACTTGGGCGAGGAAACATATATTCTTGGGCTCAAGATCCATCATGATAGATCCAATAGAATGATGAGCCTAAGTCAAAGTACATACATTGACAAGATACTGAAGAGATTCAGTAAGGAACAGTCCAAGAGGAGATTGTTGCTAGTGTCACATGGCATTCATCTTTCCAAGAAAATGTGTCCTCTGACACATGAAGAAAGAAAGAAAATTTTAAGGATCCCTTACACATCTGCGATTGGGTCTGTCATGTATGCAATGCAATGCACAAGCCTGTATGTTTCTTACGCATTAAGTGTGGTAGGAAGATATCAAGATTATCTAGGAGACCACCATTGGATGACAATCAAGACTATCCTTAAGTATTTGAGGAGTAATAAGGATATATTCTGGTTTATGAAGGAGATGAGGAACTTGTCATTAGAGGAAATGTAGATGCCAGTTTACAGACTGATCAAGATCACATGAAGTCGCAAACTGGATACATCTTCAGTTTGAATGGAGGTGCAGCGAGCTAGAAGAACTCAAAGCAAAGTGTGGTGAAAAATTCCATAGCGGATTCCGACTATATCACATCTTTTGAAGTAGCTAAAGAAGCAGTATGGATGCGATGCTTCATCCAAGAGCTAGATGTAGTACATAGCAGTAATGATCCTATCACACTCTATTGTGATAAAACTGCAGCGGTGGAACATGAAAAAGATCCAAGGTCACATCAGCAGACAAATCACATACTTAGGAAGTATAATCTCTTGAGGGATTTTTCTCAGAGAGTTTAAGTTTCAATGAGTAGTATTTCCACAAAATACAACATGGCAGACCCCATTACTAAATCCTTACCTTAGAAGAAACATGATCATCAATGTGAGGTATATCAGACTAAAAGTCGTAGGTAGTTGTCTTTAGCCTAGGTCGGAGTTTGTAAGGGTTGGTGTCCTGAGAACCAACTATTTTGTACCTTGATTACATGAATGTACTCTTATTATATATTGTTCATTGTTCTGCATGACTGTAATATAATAATGTATTGGAATATTTGTTTCATTAATAAGGTCATGGAAGATCCTTGATATGATGAGAACCATGAAATGCGATAACAATATTCTTATATAAAGTTCTACGGTTGTATGACATACTATGATATGACACATAGTATATAGACCATCATGTGTGAGTACTCGTAAGAATATGAGACTCTCTCTCTCATGGAGTTCGCACGTGGTAATCTACGAGATGAGAGATTATTAGAAGAGACCCGCCAGTAGTAATTCCAGATGTATTGGTGTCATCGAATATTTCTATATACGAGCGTGTGTAATAATCCATAGCCTGGAATATTATCAAAAACTCATGTCATGACTCACACACATAGATTTTCGGAAGAAAACCGTCACATAGACCATTGGTGGGAAGTAGGGTACATTGTGTACGTCACGAATGACATGTTTTTAATTGATATGTCGAGGAATGATTTTTCACATCCTTATTTATGTTATTAGATATATCGGGACCTTTTATAGAAATAGAACATTCGAAAAAATTCAATGTCCATGGTGACACGACGAGTTTATTTCTAGAAGTCAAAGAAAGACAGATCAAGAATACAGTTTTATGACACTGCCATGAAACCTGAATGATGAGATATCCAGACAAAAGTATTAAATTACACAGTAAGCGTTCGTATGAGGCGACACGTCAATGCAGCATAAAATTCTATCTCTTGGGTGCCTTGACCCGTTGCTAGAAAGTAATCTTGGACTTTAGGAAAGCCCACCTAATGCCTACGAGAAAGAGGCCTAGAGGGTCACACACAAAGTGTATCCAAGTATCTCATGTAGACTAAAGATTATTCCCATACGTGATTTAATAATTATTCAAGGATGCCTAATTCAATTAATGATGGAGGGAGAAAGAAATGAAAAACAAGATATACATGTTGTGTATTAATGATTACATGCTGTATAGTTTTCATTATGGAATGGAGATGAAGAACAAGTACACGCCGTGTATTAGTGATTACACGCCGTGTAGTTTTATGGAAAACAAGTACAAACACCATGTATTAATGATTACACGCCGTGTAGTTTTCCAGTCGGGATTTTGAGGATATAATATTGTTTTGTTAAATGATATTTATTATAATCAGTGTGGGCGCATGCCGATGATTTAATTATTTGACATGGGGGTTTTCAATAAGGGTCAATGAAATAAATAAAACAGGTAACACGTTTATTTATTGTCATAACTCTACAACCTCTAACCCAATTACAAATATCCTCAAAACCCCACCTCTTTTTTCATAGATAAGAGAATCGTTGTGCCCAACAATTCTTGAGAATTATTTCAAGGCCGAAAGAACCTCTTCCTACAAGAATGCTCTCAAGACTGAGAGAGATCCTCTTCCATTGGATCAAAATGATCTAAGGCAGACAACACATGAAAAGTTTTCTACACGCTAGCACCTGGAGACTCCTTTGGCGACATCTAGCGATATGAGGTTCACATGTGGATCACCGCTAGAGGAAGTATACACTTGGCTTCTACGACAAAACTTTGAATCACATCGAAACATGACCAACGATATCCAAGAAGAAAGAAAACTAAAAGGTACTTATTTTCAATTGATTAAATTAATTATTATCAACCTATAACGATCCTACTTTGTGGTTCCGGGACATTCCTTTCTTTTTCTTTTTCTATGATTCGATCTGTGGCGACTGGTATTTATCATCATATTAATCCTGAATTGATCATGGTTAATGAAAATAATCCAAGTGGGAACATCCACCCATGCACTTCCACTGTTCCCGAAACCTTCAGTGTGTACTAAAACTCAGTAGGTTTCCCCCAAATTACTTCTCTACACATGACACTAGGATAAAACTGATATCACATTTATATAAAACAATTTATATAAAAATAGTAACAAGTGAAAAAAATTCCATAATCCAAACATGCCCTTACCAATCCATCACACCCAAACCAAGAAACAAAGGGAAATCCAAACAAACATACCACAAGTCATTTCATCATCTAACATTAGCACCACAATTTCCATATTGTAACGCAATGCACAACAAAACATCAAAACAACCAAACTGTGGAGCTTCTATCCAACCCATTCACCCATTCACACTAAGTGGCACTTCCCATCCACTTATCCTTGATTGTGGTCCTCCCATCCACTATCTATCCCCTAGTTATAGTGGTACTTCTCGCCACTACCACACAACATTCAAACAAACTAATTCCAAGAATATAACCCACCAAGGTCACAACCACATGCAATCACCCAATTCCATTGCATATCAATCAACTTAAATAAATTACCCATTTATTGAAATCCATTTTCCATGCCAAACAAAATTTCAATAAAATAAAACGTTTATTGAAATCCATTTCTGTCAATCATTTTCACAAAGCAACCATAACATCCCATTTTAAAATCTACATTTTAAAATCCACAATAATAGCATTTCACCACAAAATAAGTTTTTCCCAAAAATCCCCAAAACATCACCCAAGGAATTTCTAACCAATTTTTCCCAACAAACACAATTAATTTCAATAAAAAAAATTATAACCAGAACCATTATTTCTAACCAATTTGAGTTGAGAGAGAAGCCATATACCTTTATGGTTCCCAAGAAATCGACCCACAAGCTACCACACCTAAAATCCGGTGAACGCACCACCAAAACCTCTGTAGATCCATTTCCCTAACATCCACAAGCCTTAATATTAACACCCAGGGACACCACAACCATATATCTACACACAACAAGTGTATATTGAGAAAACCAAGAAAGAGAGGGATGCAGATCAAGAGGAAAACATAAGAGAAACACGAGGAGAGACTTACGCTAGAGAAACCACCTTCAAACTGCCATGAAACGTCTTCAAAATTCTTCCAAATTGAGTGGGAATACTCTTTAACCCGTAAAAACTAATGAAACTGGGTGAGCCATGAGTTTGAGGTATTTTAGTGTGTTTTATGTTATGACTGAGGGAGACTGGAACTTATAACCCTATTTTTCTGTGGCCGCATGGTTATCCTGCACGGTTTGGAAAACCGTGCGCTAACTGTGCGAATGCTACTACCTTGAGAGCAAGGGTCTGCACAGTTTCCACGCATGGTTTGGAAAACCGTGCGCAACCTATGTGAACCCTACTATCTCCCTTGCACAGTTTCATAGAGAATCCGCACGGTTTCCACTAACCGTGCTCAAACCGTGCACCCCTTTAAATGCCTCCAAACTCATCCAAATCAATTACAAACTCTCCCAACCTCTTCACAACTCATCCCATGCACGTTAAACACATAAAAATGCATAAAAAATGCCACATAACTCAAACCGAGGGTACTACATTCCATATCAGTTGTACACTACCTGTTCTATTAGACACAAAAAGTTATTTCTACTGCATGAGTTTGGTTATGGACTATCAACAATAATATTTTGTCCGAAATGTATTTGTGACCATACCATGAGAGACAGTTTCAACTATGTGTATGTATAGATTTTTTATTTTATGTCTCATATTATGATTGACATATGATGTGATGATACTACTACAGTTAATTCATTATTCTTAATGATAATAGGGTTTTATACTATATATATATATACTCACCCCTATATGGGATTTATACACACATGTTATGTATTATATAGATGATCGACTATTAAGCAGGGTTACTGGTGGACCGAGACAAAATGAATCTTATATTTGGCATGTAATGATCATGGATTTTATGAAAGAGTATTATTTTATTATTTTCCCCTCTTACTAAAATGTTGGAAAAAGGTAGAGTTTATGGAGGTTTTTTATATTCCCTTATTGCATTCGAGATTTTTTTTAAATTTTCATTATGCGATTTAGTTATATGGATTGATCTATTTTATTTTACATTAAAAAATTTAATGGTCTTAGATATTTTTGTATGAATAATGGAATCATATTATAAGACCCCACATCAGATTATTATTTATAAGTGTCACAGGTCACCAGCCTCTAACTTAATGGAGGCGAACATGGGGTATTCACATTCATATTATTACATGTGATGCATGCCCTAGTTTTTTAGGTCATGATAGTTTGTTTATATATAAATACAGGAAAATACTAGGTTCTCAAAAACCATAAATTAATATTTTATAAAATATCCAAAAAATACAATAAAATTATGAATTAGTTTGAATGTCACGAAAATATATCATTTTAGGTAGAAACTAATAAAAATTATGAATATAAAATATATATATGATTTATGGATGTAAATAATTTATAATAATCAAATTAATTTTTTCTAAAATAGTTTTTCCTTTGTATTGAAAATAAATATTTTAAAATTCCATTTTATTACCTTATGAAATTCTATTTTTAAAATTGGATTAGATATATGGGATCATAATATAGAAATTATATAATGAGACTTATTTCAATTTTAGTCATAAATTATGTTACTATAGTAAATGTTATTCAATATGGTGGGGGTTTTAATGGATATAGTTTGGGGTTCATGTAAAACATAAGGAATCAAATATGATTGAACCTTCTAAATAAATGAAAATGTATGTGGATTTATACCCTAGGTTATCCTATCATCGAAACTATGGAAAATTTAAACTACATTACCGTGAGAGATACATATATGAAATGTTATAGTTATGATTGTTTACAATGGTGTCACACCTCTTACTTATAGAACACACTCTCCTATCCAAAATACCCCATGCACATTTATCACCCTATCATGATCAAAATTTAAAATATACCTCCCAAGAACACTTATTTATTCCCTAGGGATTCAGGTATTCGCAAAATACAAATATATAAATACTTAATTTTATTCAAAAAGGATATTATCAATGGAATTAGTATATGATCTAACCATGATAACTCAGGTTTCATTCTTCTCAAACACTATCGAAATATTATGTAACAATATTATCGTAATGAAATAAGTTTAAATAATATTATGAGATGTTTTTATGTTAATTTGACAGACATTATCTATTTTTTATATAGATTGGGATATGTATCATTTTCTCATTTGTATGGTAGAACTACAGCATATATGAAGGGAAAATTTTCATTTATCATTAACACCTACCATAGATGGTAATATAGATGGATTTAATAAATATATATTATTTTCATTATATAAATATTATATTTTATTAAAAAATTAATATATAATTTTCTTCGTTGGAATATTAAAATGTCACATGTGTGTTTGTATAAAGTGTCACCTTCAAGCATGGTGTGCTTCAATTTCCATCCCTAACTTATTGGGATGTTTTCAAATGTTTATTTAATAAATATGTATGTTTTTTTTTCATTTTATTAATATTCTATAATGATTATAGATATATTTTATGAACCCTTTTTACCTCATTCAATATACTAACATAGTTTTAGACTAGATGACCGAAAAATTACCAATTTGAATAGAACTATAGAATATATTGTAAAAAATTAAATCAATAATAATAAAGGTGGAAATATTTTTAATCATGTAAATAAATAATATTATTTTAATATTTTATATTTAATAATTGTATGTTGAAGGTTGATACTTGAGGAAGGTGATTTATATTTAAAACATTGTTTTAAATGTTTTATTCTCTTTCTATTCCAAATCCACATTAATTAATATAGTTCATTAATTATAATCATTATAATAAAAAAATTATTCATATAAATTTAATTAAACTATATTTAGAATTGATGTTTTAAAAAGGTATATTTTTAACATATTATAATCTAGTGATCATTCTCATTGATAATAAATGTGTGAAAATAAATATATTAATTATTACCACATTATAACCATTTTATATTGTGATAAAAATTTCTAATTACTATGATTAATTTTCCTGTTTTCATGGTTAGATTAGTATATTAAATTCCAATTATACAGTGATATTTTTATTTTAGTGAGTTTTCAATGAAATTGATATTTCATTTCATTTTTATGGGACAAAATTAAATTATTATTCCATTGGGTTGAAATAAAATTTTCAAATGGGTTTATAATGAATGTGAAATACCCTATGTATTTTTTATATAATTTTTTTATAAATTGTAATATGTGATGATTTTGCATGATTTATCCTTATAATTCAATGGGAATATATAATTTATCCATTTTATATATACAGTTATTAACAGATAAGGATATTACATTTAAAACATTCATACAAGGGTTATGATATGGTTTCTTCTAATGATAATGTACTATGAATGATTCATGTTTATATAGTTCCTTCTTGGAGTATAAATGTACATATTTTTATTTCATGTGGTAAGAAGTTGAACACCAGATTTATGGAATGTTATATGATCTTTTAAATATGAGATGATTGGTTTTCAATGAAATATGTTGTTGATTTTTTATGTTTCCTATATGTTATTAATGTTTTGTAATTTCCATTAATTTTTTGGAAATTTGATTAAAGAACATTGGGAAATAGATTTCATAATCAAATCAATGAATATTAACTAAAAAAATGTAGAAATGTAATATTACATATACCATATTCAAATCACTCATTGAATTAATGGATTTCCTTCATTTTTATATCAAGTACAATTATTATTAAATGATACCAAATTTTGGAATGCTTTTCATAGTTCATAAGTATGTGTAACAACTACATAGAGGTCAATCCATCAATATTTGTAGAACATACACATGGATGACATAGTGTCATGAATAAAATATGTGTCTAAACCTTAGAACCAATTTGTGGAAAAAAGGTACACCCCCTATAAGGGTCCGCTTTTTTATGTAGTTCATTTAAATAATTCTAAATAACAATAAAAATATAATGGAAATATATGATATCGACCCCTTATTATATGGTTGGTTATTATGGGTAGATTGTGTTATGGATTATTAGAGTAAGTAACAAATTATAATGTTTAGATAAATTTATCAGATTGGATGTTTGTATTAAGATACACATTATGTATTCTAATCTACAATTATATTAATATAATATATTATATTTTGGATTCCATGTTCCATCATCTATATAATTTTATTGTTATTTATTTTATATGAGACATTTCTAATGAGTTCATAAGGATTATATAGGATAATATAATTTCTATCCAACACCATAGAAGAGTTATAGATGGTTATGATTTTTTTTGTTTTTTCAATTAAATAGGGTAATATATGGGGGTACCCAGGAAAGTTATATTCCAATTTATTCATTAAAAAAGATATATATAGTAGATTATTTCAGGAAACATCACTACATGACCATTATAAAAACCCCTGAACTCTTGGTAGATAATGTATGGATTAAATATTTGGAGATGATATTATATAGTAATGATTTTCAAAACATTAAATGGTAAATCATTCTATTTATTAATTTCAATGTAAATTTTAATATTGGTGGTCTATATTCAGGAATACATTTGAATATGATGCGAACAATACCATGGAATGGATGAAGTATTTAGATCATTTAAATGAAAAATGTCTTTCTATTATTCATGGATTATGATGGAAGAATATTTGGAAGAATTTAAGAAGAAATATTAGGATAATGTTTCCTAGTATGATGATTAAGTTACCATATTTTATAGGTATTCCCTAAATATTATTCTGGTCTATTATTTATAATTTGATAAATTTTACAAAGGATTAAAACAATTACAGTTGGTTTTGGTTATATGTGAATTGGTAAATTATGATAATATTGATTCATATGATGAGAAAGTCACGATTGGTTTTTATTTTTTAATAATAATAAAGATAAGAAGAGTTTCAAGGGGTAGGAAATAGGGAGATTTTATTCAATGAAATCAAAATGTATTACGATTAGATTACAATTTTTGGATAATTGTGGTAAGAATAATTCTAGGGAATGTCATATGATATATTTAAAGTTTTACATGGGTTTTATGTTTGTACATTTTTCATATGACTAGGGGAAAATGGAAACAGTAATGGTCATACCAAAGTTAGAAATTTTGTAGTGAAAATATTAATTTTAATGTAACGGTTCATTAAGAAATATTGTTTCTAAATAAAATTATGAAAGAAGTGGTTCATTATAACCGCATTATGAAGGCTCTATAAAATCAAAATATTCTAAAATTTTTTTTCCATCAAAATAAGTGGGGACTAGTATATTAATTTTTACACTATGTATGTCATTATCTTGTTTGATTCAGTATATGGGAATTCTTCTATATCTCAGAAATATGGAAGTAAAATGGAATTGTAATATAAATAAGTAAATATAATTTTTTCGGGTAAAAAGATAATTTATGATGTATTAATGAAGCATAGATTTATAGTAACAGTTATATAACCAACCATTGAATTATTTTACCAAAAAACCATATTGTCCTAACTAGGGGGATCTTGATGATATTCTATATATGTATTAGCTTCCTATTTTATGTTTATCTTATATATAATAGAGTATTATATATTTAATTTTTATAGTGTGTTTAAATTTTTTTAAAACAAGGGGTTAATTTTTTTAATAACATAACAATAATATGAGAAATTGATTATATATATGGGTGAATGATGTAATTCAATTGTAATATATATATATGATCTATCTAGAATAGTTCTTTTCTACGGTAAATGAGTTGTTGTTTTTGTTTCATAATAATCATCATGGTGTTATTCTTGAATGGATGGTTGAATTCACAATTTACACAGTCCCCGATGAAAATACTGTATCAAATTCTCTATATTGAATAGATCTTGTAGATAATTTGGAAATAAAAACTAAGATACCTGAATTAAATGATAATATTTTCATATGGATTATCACTTCACCTTCTGGTCCACATAATTTTTTTGTTTAAATGAATGATAATTATATGTGGCTATGTTTTAATTTTTAAAAACTCAATAACATACTAATAAAAGTAATTATATTATTACTTTAATTTATGGGTTATTTTATTATTACAAGGGAGAATAGGTCTTTTGAATATTAATATTGGGTTATAGTATAATTAACTAAAATTATCCAATGAATAAATTATAATAATGGTGATTCAGACATGGTAAGGCTGTTTTGAATTTTTCATTTTTCCCTTTAGTTTGAAGAATGCACCAACAATATTTATGGATCTTAGGAATAAATTATTTTCATATTTTATAATATTAATTTTAGGTAGTGTTGATTGTTTATGTTCTAGAATATGAAAAATGTTATGTGGATTATTTTAATATTCTATGGTGTGTTCTAAAGAGGTTGAAATAATAGATTTCAAATTGAAAATTTGTAATTGTTAATATTTGTTAATGTATTTTTACTTTATTGGATTCATTATAATGGAAGTGGTCATTAAAAATGATCCTTATATATCTTATGTTGTTGAATAATACCAATGACCTTATTATTACACTAATACTAATAATTTTCATGTTATAGTCACTTATTTTGATATTTTTTTGATAAATTTCCTCAGTTTTCTAACATGCTAACTACGTTATCTAGAATGGAAGATAAAATAATTTGAAAACAGAATTCTATAGACTGTTTAATGGAATTTAAAAATATATTATAAATTTCCATTGTTTTTCACCTACCATCATAAAATATTTATTTTATTTATTTATGCTTATTCTTAGTTGAAGTGATTTGATTGTCTTTTGATACACTATGATTAGATAATTCAAATACATAATTTTAATTGAAATCCCATGAGAGTAATTATCCAACTTATGACATTGGGAATATAGTGGATGTTTTCATCAAAAAATATTTTTTTGCATCTTTTATAAGGGTTGAAATGTGACATTTATAGAGATATAAAATTCATAAAAAATGTATTCTCTCAAGAATCGTTGAACATTTTTCACATAATAACACTTTAACCAATAAATTATTATAATTTTATGATTCACATTTTCATTGGTAATAATATTATGGTAGAAAGTTACCTATGTAGAATAGATACCGAATCACGAAACCAGAAATTTTTGGAAGAAGAATTAATAACAAATCCATCAATAAACCTAGTTATAGAGGTTAGATATCCGAAAACCATTTCACTTTTGGAATTAGAATCAGTTAATCATCACTTTCCAAAAAAATGATGAATTCTCAAAAATAAGATCATTGTTTCGTAGAATTAATATAATGTGTTATTTATATAATGATTCCTAACATTATTAATGATAATGAATGTTTTATAATATTTCAAAATATAATTTTCCTAGGAATCGATTTTTAGATTAAAAATGTATTATTTAATGAAGCTCAAAACTCATTGTATTCTATTCTATTATGGTAGTGCTAGAAATAATTGAATCTTATTGGAGTAATATTTTTTGGATGGATTTAATAATTACTATTTCTAATTTTACATGAAATAATGGAGTTTTAAAAAATATAAATCAAAATTAAAACTACTAATGGAGGCGGTTATATAGATTCAAATACCTAAATTGATATGGGTGAAAATATACATTTATTTTTATGTGGGATTACCCAATACAAATTTTCCTTGAAATATAATATTTTTTTCTGTTGATAATTTTACTAAATATGTTCATTTTAGTCAAATATAACATAATATGACTTTGAATAAAAATTATATACTCTATAATAAATTGATTGTAAAGTTATATGGAATCCCACTCTCAACTATATCAGATTATGATAAATGGTAGACCTAAATTTTTTAAAATGACTTTAGATGTTGTTAAGTACAATATTATGTTTCAGTATGACTATTCAACTTCTATATGATGGATAGTTAGAGTATTAAATTGGTAAATTCTATGATATATACCGGTAATAATCATTGAATTATCAGGAATTTTGGTATAAATGTGTTTCATTAGTGGTATTTTCTAATAATTTTCATTTTCATTTGAGTATATTGATAGAACCAATTAATGAATCCTATAGAAATTATTTCTAGATTATATAATTTTAGTATAGAGTCAATTAGAACATGTTATCAAGACTATAATTAGTTGATGATATAATTTATGTGTAAAATATGATTCATTAATATATGATGTATGATCTGAAGATGATGTATAGTTTTCTATGTAACATGAGGAAAAATATTCAATTTGATATAGGATACCATGTTTTTCATAAAATATCTCAATGTAAATGTTTCTTGTGTTTTCGAGTAATAGGAAATTCAAATTTATTATATATACTTATATAATAAATTATAGATAATATGAGATTATTTTTCTCTTGAACCATTTTATGTTGAATTTATCTCAGGTATTAGATGTATTTAATTTCTCATTGTTATGGAAATATGTACCAGATGCATATATTGTTTTGAGAAGAAAAATAGTTTAATTTTAGAATGATTATTTTTTATTTTTGGGAAAATCCATTTCAGATTTGTGATCAGAATGATATGGATTTTAAAAATAAGGGGAATATCATGGTAAATGTTTTTTGGATTAAAAATTTTATGGAAGAAGCCAGATAGAAATATGAATGGATATTGATTGGAAACTACTAATGATAGTGTATTATTAAATAAAATTGAAATTTTTAAATTTATTTAATTAGATTTGTATGTGAAAAACTAGGAAATGATAATAATAATATATTTCATTAATTGAATATTGTATATAATGTTATTTAATGGATTCAAACTCATTATAAGATTTTTTAATCAAAAAAATAATTTATTATAACTTCATTTAGTAAAAAAATTATATGGTTTCATTTTAAAGATAAATTTATTGAAATTATAATATTAAATTAAAAAAATGGAAATCAATTATGAAAAATATCACATTAGTAATAGTTAATTTTAAAATTTATTATATTTCTCTGTAGGGATTATTTTTTAGGTGGATAATAGAACATATCGAGTTCTCGTATATAATAAACCATTCATTTAATTATTTATTGAAACTATTAATTTTTATTATAAATTAGCACTAAGGTCACAAAACTCTATTTTTTAGTTGTAAACCAACCAAAATATTGGTGTTAAATCTATAGTTTTTTTGTGTAAATTCACATTTATCATTAAAAAATATTTCTCGAACATAATTGATAGGGTTACACATACATATATAAATGATAATATTTTCATCTCAAATTAAATGTAGTAATATGGATTTGTTATTTGGGATCATAATATTAATAATTTTTTTTATGTTACTTTTCAATTTTATTAAAAAAATATGTATCTACAATAATAGTTTGTCATTATGGTATGGGTTAAAAGGCATAAAATGAGATTTAAAAAAAAGGAGAAGGCATCAAGTATCTCTAAAAATTGTCTTATTTGTTTTGAATGAGTGGATTTAGAACCTCACATATCCAATAATAGAAATATGGCCCAATTTACTACACTATTATTGGTGAAATCTATTTATAATACTTTAATGGTATGTTTGTTTTCAATGGAGTCCCTCCTCTCACAAATACGCGGACATTTAGTCTCCGAAATTTTCCATGCATGTGACACATTCAAACATGACTAATACCATATCATATAACTCCCTAACAATCTAATACATGAACCATGTCATTTTATCTTTTCACAAGGCCAATCCAAAAATCAATTTACTAATTAATAAAAGTGATTATCACAGGAAGAGATATATGTTATTACAAAGATCTATTAGGGTTTTTAAATTTTAAAATCTCCTAGAATACTATATAACCATACTAACATTAATAAATCAAAGCAATTAAAAAAATTACATGTTATTATACTTGTGTAAAAACCATTTACTTGCTCGCCTACAACCAATTTAAAATGAAATTGTTTCTCATGCATACATGTGGGCTTATTGCTCTATGAAGTTATGTATTTTATTTTTTAGTACTGACTCACATTGAGAATGAAATAAATATATATATATATATATATGTGTGTGTGTGTGAATTTAATGAATTTATATGATATTTATTAAATAATAATTATTTCATTAATATTATATACAATTTAATTTCACCCCACTCATCTATTGGAAAATGTATATGTTACTAGTGTGTATGTAAAAACCATTGTATCCATGAATGACATGTTTAATTTTTGAAAAAATAATAATTTGTATGGTTTAATATAGTTTATTCAATGAATAAATATTTTTTTCTAATGAGATTATTATCCATTTTAATAGATGGTGAAAGAATTAATATCCCCCTTAGACCCCAATCAACACACTCAAATTGATCATGATTTAATTACCTATATAACCCATTCCAAAGAATGCATTGTAATAAATGAAATAAAAGTAATAATAATAAAATTCTATACATGAGAAAATTTATAAAGTAAAATAATAATTATCTTAATTATTTTGTAATATTAATGTGGTAAATGGAATTTCATGGCCCATTGTATGAAATTTTCAATTATGTCCTCAATTTGAAAGTTTTAAATTCTCTCACATATATTTCCATATTATACTAAATGTTTCATGATAAATGTTTTTACAATATTTTTATTATTAAGATCATTTATATCTATAAATTGAATTCAAAAAAATGGAATAATTTTTTTATTGTTTTATATTGTTTAATTTTAACTTTCATAATAAATTTGGGAAATTATTTATTTTGAATGTTTAACACATGTTCTTTATTTATAGATATCATGGTCTCTCATAACAATAATTATTAAAGTTCTTGTTTTCATATTATTATTGTGTTAATTATGTTTTAATGATATTATTATTTTTCATTAAAAACTAGTATCATGAAAAATTAGATTTCCATTTTTTTAATAGGATGCCAAATTTACATAGGTTTATGAGTTAAAATTGATATTTCTAGTTGTTTTAATGATGAATTTATAGACCAATATGTGTTTAATCAATTTCTTGGTTTTTTAAAATTATAAATTACAATTAATGTGTCTGAAATTTCCTTCAAATTAATTTGATAACTATATGTTGTTTATAAAAGATATGATGGAATTAACTTAATAGGTTGTTAAACTATAACATTTCATATAGGGGTACTTGTAAGGGTGATGGTTTAAATAATGTCCCTAGATTACAACATGGGTTTCAATTATTGATAGGTGTATTAATAGGAATAATTATATTTAATGAGGTATGAAGATGAACACATTACTAAAGGAGTGTTTTATGGTCATTTAAATGTGAATGTTATTTTTCAGGGAAAATGTTTCATGAGATATAATTTATTCCCAAGTTTCAATCATGGATATTATTTATATATTTTTTATATACAATATTTTTTGAAAACAATTTATCAAGCGAGTTGATTTCATGGCTATGTAAATGATTATTGATCAAAATTTTTTGTAATAAATAAAAAATTCCTCAAAGATTTTTATATTTTTAATTAACTAATATATTTCATTAATTTTATATCTATTACAATATATTCTATGATGATCCCATGTTTTCATACGTTTTTCATAGGGAAAAGTGAATTATATATTATATTGGAAGGTTAATCCTTCCATATTGATGGAACATCTTGGATTAATTAAAAGTTACATGAATGAAACTTGAGGCTAAAAATTAAAAAAAAAATCGTGAAAAAATTCTCACTCTGGAAATGTCTCTGAATTATTATATAATAATTTCCTAAATTCTCTAATACATTTTATAACATATATCCTATAAATATTTTAAATTTAAACACTTATTATATTTCATGTAATTTTAGGTGGATTATTTCATGATATGTTATAGTCAACCTTTAACAAATGATAAAATTTCAATGAAATCATGTATGCATGTTTATCCAAAAAAATGTCTATGTGATAGAATCTATAAAAACTCTTCCGTTATAGAACATTAGTTACAACTCTCCATCCTTGAAATATAACATTATTCAATTTAGTAAACATTGTACTTGTACAAAACATAGAGGGGGGAGATCATGCTTCTACAAAGATGTTGTTATTTAATACATTTGAGTTATACATATCTAAATTATGACCGTTGACATATATTGAAATAAAATAAAACACAAAATATAATTACTTCAATATTACACCCTTTATATTTTTTAATACAGCAAGTATAGAATTTTTTTTAATATGTTATTATTTTTTTCTCGACCTTGGTTATGATTAGATCGAAGGTCCTTATAATAATTTACATCTTTTCATTTTCATATACATAAACCTTATTGAAAATATATAAAATAAACCTAATACCTAGGATGATTTAAATTTTTTAATACATTTGTTCTCAATTATTCTGATATTTTATTACTTTATCAGTTATCAGTGTAGAAATAAATAAGTTTTAATGTAGGAAAATTAAATTAAATTAACTAATATAATGTGATACTAACACATAATACATTTATTAAGGATTGTTCATATGTTTTTTGGTAATTATTTTAAATTGAAAATTGAGTTCCCGTAATAATAAATGGTGAAATAATTATAATGATATATTTTCTTCAAGAAATTGTTGTACTTATCTTATCTTTTTTAATAATATTAAAAATTACTTGAAGGACTATGTTTTAAAATATAATTTGAATTTATTTTACATTTATTTTTGTTGAGAAGCTTTATACCAACACTTAAAAAACAAAATTTACTATTTGAGAACTCACATGAGATAACACACTTACATACCTTTATTGGAAAATATTCAACATTCTTCCCAAAATCAATATCTAAATGATTTCCAATAGATTTTTATTTTAAAATCTATATAATTTTCTCCACCTGGATGGACTAGCTATATCTTAACTCATATGGGAGTAATATTTCACCAAATAAGATCTATAATACATGTTTTTTATATTTCACAATGACAGAAAATTATAACATTCTATTCAGACATTGAATATCTCTAATATAAAACAAGTATGATTCTTTTCAATAATTAGGCATTAACTTAAATTTTTTTAGTTCATTATGAAATGATGAGTTCTGATCTTCCATTAAATTTTGATATAATACCATTTTGTTTATCCTACTATCATTGTTTTTCAACTATATAATTGAAATATAATTTCATCCATGATCTTTTTATTTTCAATTTCCTATTCTACTTTTTAATCATGGTCTTTTTAATATTCTCATCATGTTCATCATATAAATTTTTTTCTTCACTTAATCCATCAAGGCATATTTGTCTCCTGATTATAGAATAATATTCTCCAATAATTATTCATGATCAATAAAATTGAACAAAGAATCATTATAATTATTTCCATCATTCTTGAACATTTCACATAGATATTTTAATAGTTTTATGTCATAATTTTTTGATATCCTTTCATGAATATTTATTTGTTATTTAGTTAGAACTATATATTTCCCTAAGAAATTATCATACCCCTATTCTCTCTGTGTATCTCATTTATTTTATAATTTAAATGGTAAAAAAAAATTCAGTTACTATATCTATAATATTTTCTCATGAAATTTCCATATCGAATCTTAGAAATACATTCCACCAAACTAGTCTTATTTTTTTATTGATGGATTGATTATTTATTTTTCATTAGATTTCCTCCATCAACAACAACACACATGGGTTGTTTACAAAGGACCATAGTGTGTCCACTTACTCCATCGTAGAATAAGAACATTAATTTACGTGTGGAAGCATTCATGTACTCATTAGGGTTCCTTAATATAGAATTCATCTTTTGATTATAATCCATGGGGGAATCATCAGTCTTTATTCCATGAATTTTTATTGGATTCTGTGATATTATCTATTAGTTTTTTGAAACATTAATTATGTATTTATATGATCATACATAATTATCATGATTTTTCGTATATTTTTGATTATATTTATTAATATAATCTCATATGATTTTGAAACATTGATTTTATCCTTATTTTTTGATCTTTTATTTATAACATCCTATATCCCTTTGAAGTAAGCTTCCATTTTTATACTTTATTTTTGAATATTAATATAGAAATAAATATCCTTATATTCATACAATTTTTTTATATTCATGACTATATTTTATCTTGAAATAAAATATTAAAATTGTTTAAATTACCCCTCTTTAGTTGGTATTAATTTTGGAAATAGTTTCATACTAAATTGATCATATACACTGTAGATTTCATGATAGATTCATCATCAATTTTCATCACATATTTATTTAATGATTTTTTTCTGAATTGCTTTTTCATAAAACCAGAAATTTATTTCTCATAAATTAATATTATTGATTATAAATTTTTATTGGATCCTATTTTTTTAATAGGATGGTGTCTTGGCCAAAATTAGTAGGGAAAAAATATAATAAATGTAAGTGGTTACATGATTCTAAATGATGGAATCATATTATAATAATTATCATAAAAAGGTATTAAATCAATAGGGAGATCATTGAGCCATGTAATTTCGTGGTTTAATACCATGTTAGCAAGGCCATCAACAACCATTCTTTCTTCATGATAAATAAGAGTGATGATGTAGTTGATGTCGAGAAGAGAGCGGGTGCAATCCATCCATTGGGTATTATTCTATCATGAAAGATGTGTGACACAATTCTTAATCGATGGTACAATAGTAGTCAATTAAAATTCAACCCATAGATTGTTCCAACCAAAGTGATTTTCAAATGATTGGACATGTATCATACTCATAATTTCAGCCTCCAAAGAGGAGGAAATTCCACAGATACCAAAAAAGCATATGAGGATTTGACCAAGGTGATTCTGGAAGATTGAGTCACAACTGGTTGGACATGGAATGCCTTCTAAGGAACCATTCATGTTTACATTAACCCAACCTGGAAATGGTGCTAGACACAACACTTCAAAAGTGTTTCTTGGTTGGAAAATAATTCCCTCAACCTGAAGGCATCGCAGAATTCCAAAGTCAGTCCCATTGTTGTTTCAATGGGCCTTTTTCATCGATGTAGGTTCACAAATAGAAATAAGTATCTTCATCAGACCCGAATTATGTTTTATTGAAAAATTATTAATAATAATAACATTTACATCATACCAGATCACTTGAGGATGTTAAAAACAAGAATAACGGAATAGTTTGTTAATTTGAAGTGCAATTTCCATTTGTATACTTCTATTTGGTTGAAAGATTACAGAGACAAATAATATCCATCTATACTGAAAAATTTCTAAAATATAGTACCAAAGTAAAGAAGGAGTGGAAAAAGGACGAAATAAATGATTATTATCTTCTATGTATTGATTATAGAGTCTAAATTTAGATTAGAGTTGAATTCCCGATGATTGAAGGAACCAATACGTGGGTACCACGTTGTGGGGAAGGTGTCAAATAAGAGTGAATATTGAAGGCATTTTCTATGGTCTTACAAAAAAAAATATCCAACCAAACTCAATTCCAGAATTACAAAAAAATTATAATAATTTTTTTGAATAAATAATACCATTGTGAGGAGGATCCCATATTAAAAATTCATCTATTTTTACAAGGTTCAGTAGTCACTGGAATTAAAAATGGAATTAGGGAGAGGATCATTTTGAGAATTTAACATATCACTATTTGAATAGTTTTTACTCTCAGGTGTTTTATCAGGAGAAATCACATATATTATAGGTGTTCCAGTTTAGTTATCCAACCAGAAATTTATGGATGACTCTCTAGAAACCATCCATCTAGGATTTTTCATGATCCTATAAAAATATTTCTTAATGTATGGTTAGATAAAATAGTTGAGGAAATTCATATTTTCTTTGATAATTTTGTCGAGAAATCGATTTTTTAGAAAATATGTAGAATCATATTTATTTTATAGAAAGTTCCAAGGTATTCGGTGTTGAAGGTCCTCATTATGTACTTTATATTTTTGATGCCAATCTGACCTATATCAATTAGGTTGCAACATGTCGAGTAGGGGACGGTCACATGTTTCCTTTATAGAGTGATACATATCCAAATAAATTTTTTGATTTAGTTAATCATATTTTTTATTAGAATAGAAATCCATTTATAAACCATCATAAAATAAACAATTTTGAAACAATAGTACATTTGACAAGTTTGATTCTTTCTGCCATATAGATACATATAACATTCCAAGAAGATAAATGATTAATAACAAGGACAAATATTGTAGAAAAATAATAGGACATGAGTCTACTACAAAAAATTGGATCCCAAGATATGTAAATGAAAAATAACCTTCTTTTATGACTAAGTCACTAAAAATATTACTTTTGTACTTGGAGGAATGTTTCTCCCAGATAAGATAAAATATTTTTTGCAACTAATGACTTGACCAAAATCATCCTTAGATTGAGAGTGGAAACTTCTGGGGTTATGAATATTTCATTTATCACCATGTAGGAAAAGGATGATAAAATCATAATATTACACATGTATATTAGAATTCACATTCCTAGAAACATGAATGGTCTTGTGTTTGGTCTGGTCTACAAGACGAGTGAGTAAGAAACTAAGATAGTCTTCTGCAATAGAGAAAGGATATAAAAGAGGGTCTCAGCCTACATAACGACTATGGTCGATTTAAAATAGACCATGGGAGAGAAATTAACTCAAATAAAAATTGGGGATAAATTGATCAGAGTTCCAATTGTAATTTTAAATGAATCACTAAAACCAAAACATTGAACCACCATGAAGATAAAGCTCTAGTCCGTGGAATCAAATTATATTTAAATTTCATGTATAATAGTAACATTACCTCTTATATTTTGTTTGTTTAATGTTTTGATGCACTCAAAGGAATGAAAAATGAATTATTTTATGTATATTCCCTTTATAAACCCAAATTCTTTCTAAGAGACTATTTTTTCTATGATAGTTAAATATTTATTTGCAGTGAGATTATTGATGATTTTATAAATGTTGTTAATGATAGAAATGTTCCTAAACAATGTAATCCTAGAGGCATTGTCCACATTTAGAATTAATTAACAAAATTGAGAATTTTGAGAATTAGGAAGGACAATATTGGATAAGAAAGGTTTGACATGCATGGAAATATCAATTTGAATAATGTACCAATAATTTTTAAAGAATCCATTATTGATGCTATATGGACCTGAAGCAGTATATGAATTCAAACTAAATATAGTTTCATTATTTTCATGATCAAGAGGAATGTTATATGAAAAGTGTTATCCTCACCATCGACCACCATCATAATGAAATCTAGTAATAGGTCTTTTTTAAAGTTAGGGCCATTGAAGATAGATTCAATGTATGATACAATGTGATTAGAAATATCGTCATAATTGTCTAGAAGGTTTTCCCTGTATTTTAAAAGGGTTAGTGGTATGCATGATTTCTTGACCCTTTTAAGATATTAATAGAACTTAGTACTCTTGTCAACATCTAATATTCATTTCACATAATAAGCATCATTCATCATGTTATATTTAACGATGATAAAAGAGTTGATCTTTATTGAAATGTTGATTTCTTGATTTGGATAAATGTTGAAATTAGATATAGCATTATTATTTTAATGTTTATTAAGATCATCTTTATTAGGAAGGTTGTAATTTATAATTTTTATGAAATTATAATTGCACCAATATTTGAGAATTTGTGTAAGGTATTTTAACTTAATAGTGCAAGAAAGGGCATCATTGTAGTGTGTCATAGCAGAATAGTAATTTTTTATTATACTAGTGCATTTTGGGTTAGAAAAATACAAATTATACAACTTGAAAGGTGGCGTTGGATTCATATTTTTGGTTGATACATTGACTAGAATAAGATGCTGGTCAAAGTGCATCTTGTGAAGGGTGGAGATGGAGATGAAATCCCTTTTATCTAAAGCAGGTACATTTTTGAAGGATCTATCCAAATTTATAGAGGATACCCTTTTGTAATAACTTTTATAACAAGAATATTTCATACCATTATGATTAATTTCAACAAGGTTATTGTCTTCAAGAGATGTTTTATTTTCTCTCGTGGAAATATTAGCATGATACAAACCCATTTTCTCTCTTGAGTTAATAATACCATTATGTTCATCAATGAGAAACCAAGGGGTATTAATATTTGTAACTAAATTGGTATGGTCATTTCAAAAAAGCATTTTATCTTGGTATTTATTCATAGGACAAAGAAAAGAGAATAATAAAAGTGTTCCATAAATAATAAATTCATATGTAAACACTTTCTCATAAATATTAAACTCATTAAAATTCTTTAATGAAGATTGCGTGATGATTAAGATGGAAGAAACATAAGTGGATTTGTTGGTTGCACCTATAACAGAATAATCATGATGGACGAAATGAGAATATATAGAAGAAAAATTAATTTATGACTCAGTAATAGAAAACAAAATTTTATGATGAGGGTTAATAATTATTATTAAAAAAAATGTGTTATACTTGGAAATACCCTGACAATTCCAAAAAATAATATAAATTTAATCATAAATTTAGATTTAGAAAACATTTTTTCCCTGATCCCTTTTTCCTAGAAGATATTCTAATCTTCTTAGCAGTGTTTGGGCTTGTATTATGCTCCTTACTTTTTTAAGTAGTAGGGGGCTATTTGAGATACTTATCATTGAATTTTCTTTTGAAGGGTCAGGTTAATAGGAATTCACATGTGTTTCCATATAATTCTCATTAATAATGTCCTTATGATTATGATTTTGAGTAATAATCAGAATCTCAAATGTATAATAAATGATATTATTATCATTATCTTGCGAATGACTAAAAAAATGGCTGAAAAAATTCATGGAAGGTGTACCAGAGTCATTTATAGATCGTGAGTCATGTTGTAAGATATTGCTCAAACCCGAAGGACCTTGTCCAATTGTCTTTTCAGAAGAATCTATGATTGGCCTCGGTATGTATTACAATCCCAGTTGATCTTGAGTAGTTGTAATATGATTTCAATTATTCTTAATATCTCTGATTACTGAAGGTGTGTGGGCATTTTCATCTTCCATACCTGGTGTAATTGGATCATTTATACTAGTTATTTTTTTCTTTGGGACATTTCCCATCACTAAAGGAATGAAGTCATTCTCCCCTCTGATTTTTCTTATGCAGATCACATGGCTTTCAGCCTGGCAACCTATTTCAATGTATTTGTTGATAATAGGACATGACAATTGATCATATGGTTTCATAGTATTCTAGCAGGTACCAGCTTACATAGCATGAAAGTCTTGATGATATATTTTAATAGTATACATGCCTAAATTTTTTATTTCATTTATGTGGCACTGTTCTTTAGTGAAAATATTTTCCTCTTCACCTAAATATGCCTAGTATTTACCCAAAGTTTCTTCTATGGGGGTCAAGATATTTATTTTTCAAACTCATATTTTAGTATTATTATTAGTGGTTTTAGCATGTATATAATTGGGGCCTTATATTTCTTTTTTATCACATTTCATTCCATTCATTCCAAATTGGTTGATTTAATTGTTTTCTAACGACCCTACAATTTGATATTGAGTGCCAATAATCTTAAAAATCTCATAGTGGGGGGGGGGGGGGGGCTGTTGTCTCTCATACTCAATTGAGATTTCAATTTTATAATAATTATCATTGTAGCAGATTGTATTAGGATATTTGAATCTTAATTAACATCAACCATAACTCTTGCATTTAGACCCAATTCAACATTTAATGTATGTCAGTCATTTTTTATAGGATATAAAATGCAATAATCTATGTCATTCTAGATTTTGGGATTCCAAACATACCAATTAAGACCACACAATTTAACACATATTTGTGCCATGTTGTTCCAATGCATATATTGGATAATTGTATAGTCCCAACCAGATAATCTATGGAAACATAGCTTTAAATTTATATTTACAGTCTTCCACACCATATCATGGTGATCCAGTGATTTTAACAATATATGAAAATAGCCTCTTTCTATTGCTGTCATTTTCTAATCCGAAAAACCACCATGGTGTGAAATACTAGGTTTTAATTCATGAAAAGGCCAAGGATGGTCAAATTTTAGATATAAGATACTACCCATGATATAGAATTTACACATTTGTGTGTGTTGTTGTAGGGTGTCAGGATCAGCATCAATCAGGAATAATCCATCATCATGTTTCACGATGAGGTGGGGCCTTAATGTTGTTGATTTCTATAGATCCGTATCTTTAAGATCATGAAGGAATGAAATCCCACTATATTTTTCTTAAAGAAAACTATATACATTATCCTACAAGATAATTTCATATCCATGAAATTTTGTTTATTCAGTTGTGATGTATCTTGTCCATTCCAGGTCAAATTGTTCCATTATCACAGAGTGATATTCAAGGGAAATCAAAGATAAAAAAATCAATGTTAAAGGTTCTTATAATGCTCGTTCAGTACTTCGCCTGAAGAGTCTCTCTCCCACATATTTTTTATGATTTGTTATTATTTGATCCCATAATATATTGATCATTAGATATGAATATTGTTTTATTTAATTATGAGTTATTATCTTATGAAAAATCATAATTGAATTGTGATTCGATATATATTCCCAAATATATTTTGGTGAAGACACATTTTGACCATTATTATGATTGGATAGTTCTACATAAAGCACATGGAATTTCATATTGATGATTTTTTCCTAATCCCTCAATGATTTAATATACTATAAAACATTTAATTGATCTTATTTTATTTTTTCTCATTATATTCATTGATTTTAGGCTTCCCTTTTAATAGTTGAGATTATATTTTATTTTTATACCTTTGTTTCCACTTGTGGATCCTTTACTTAAATATAGGAATAAGTTTTCTTCAAATTCAAGTATATTTTCATAAATAACATTCACTGTCTATATCCATTTTTAACTATATTGAGTTATTCATCCTCAAGTATTGAGAATCGATAAACATGTTCAACATTAAATTCCTTCATGGATCTTTCTTTTATTGAGAAGTTGTAAATTTATGAAAATTTCAACCCAATTCATTATCTTTACGATCACAGTCATATTAATATTAGGTGATATCAAATTTTATAATTATACAAGAGACTAAAATATAATTTTTTTATTGGGGAAATTACATATAATAACTTTCTTGAAACTGATTGAATCATTATATGGATCATCATAATTTTGATCTTCACACTTATACATTTTTCATATAAAGGTAATATTTTATTGAAGAATTATGTTAGCTAAAATCCATGTGAATTATGTGATTTTTATATGATAGTTCATTTTTTAAATTCTTATTATAGGATTTAACAAGTAAAATATGTTTTTTCATTCAAGATTTTCCTTCATCAACATTTCAACATTGGGAATAATTTTTTTTACCGATTTTCATAATATAGATTTCTTCTCATCAAATTCCCCCCAAGATGATGATTATTAATAGATATAATGATATTAAATATACTTTTTATTTTCATAAATTAATAGAGAGTCATTATTGTATTAATTATTTGATAAGATATTCTATGTATATTTTCATCATGTTTCTTACTTTTCTTCTATGTATTGAATGAAATCACTCAAATTACTTATTTAAAAAAGAAACAAGAAATCATACTCAAATAATAGAATTTTAATGTGCATGAAATTGGAATATAAAAACATTCAAGAGAAATCATATATTTAAATTTTTGTGATCTTGTAAATTCAATAAGACGTGGAACCAAATTTTGTAATATATCATGAAAATATTAGTTGCGGAATGGCTATCACATATGCTTGGTAAATTATTGTTTGAGACCAAGTAAAAAATTAATTTATTTTCCCATCATCATATATATAATTTTTCAATGAATAGATTTTATTCTACGTTCGATCACATGGACTATATGCATGCACATGAATAGAAAACCCCAATAATTACAAAATTGGGTATAGTTAATGAAGATAACCTCTAATATGGATGAAACGTTCACCCATAGGTTGTGGTTATTATCCCATGTACACATCTATAATATGTTATTATCATTATATTTCTCTATAATGAAAATGTACATGGACATACAATCCTGAAAACAACTAGGTAAAATGTATGAAATGACATGTTTTTTAAGATTTCTCTCTACCTATGGAATTATATACAATGTTAAAATATTAACACCCTTTACACCATAAGGTAATATCGTTGATGATTATTCATTCTCCCCAATAAATATCAATATATATAATATTTTCCCTAAAACTTAAGTATTTGGAATGGATTTATGAAACTTCTCTTGGGTATATAATAAAATAATAATTTTCTGTTTGGATCACTCATTACATTGAAAAAATAATGATCTGTACTAGGAATGATGGAACCACAATTCTTCTTCTAATTAGTCAATACATTGGCATGGAAATAATTAATGTATCTTATAATTAAATCATGTCTAAATCATAAATGATATTCTACGTTTTAGTGTCATTGATTAACTTTTAACGATAATATAATTCATATGAATGTCATATTGGGGTCTCTCCACCACTCGAATATACATTCTCTTCTCACTTATATTATTTCCTGAGTAAAATGAACACACTTTGATAGATTAATTTTGACATTATAACAGCAAAATGGAAGTGATTTAACTAACTCAATTATTGTCCAATATTATTCAAAGTTTTTATTTATTTTGAAGTTTAATCTCAAATAGACAAGGGATTATTATGTTTCAAATTATTTATGAAAACAATATTGAATATTTTATCCATAATGACATGAATGTTTTTTCACACAAAACCTCCCGATGAAACCTCTTTCATTATGGCACAAGTTATACCTCAAATTCAATATAATTAAATTAGTAAATCAGTGTCACATTACTTATATCTTAATAGTCTGTGGAATTCTAGAACCATATTCAGCAAGTATTTCTCATCAAATATCCTCCTGGAATAGAATTCATCATCTTGGTGAAAAAAAATTATTAAAATATTTATAATTCGTTTGATTATAATTTATTATATTGATTCATTAATATAATTTAACCATAATTTATGTGACTATATTAGCATTGTATCATTCCATTTAATCTTAATCGTAATTCTTCATTCAAGTAATCATTCTCATTGATAAATCAAATTATAGATATATAATATCATACTTAGAAAAGTGTATTGCATATATATATATTATATGAGAGTATTTAGGGTATTATAATTCATTTATGCCATCTATACATATTTTAAATATGTTTTTCATGTAGTAATCCCATCGATTTGTAGAATTTTCCAAAAATTTGTTTGTAAGATGTTGTACTTCATTCATCTCAAATGTATGATGTTTTATATTGCATGATTTTATGAAACATATTATGAATTAATTGAATGTACTTATGTATTATTCTTAATATTTAATCCATTATTAATTTCCAATAAACACATCAATATACATCTTATATATACACTAGAATTTTCTTACGTATCAAAAATATATTAATTTTTATTTACTATGTCATTTTTTGAACAAACTATAATTTCCATAATAATATAAAATAATAATAATGTAGTCTTAACCACAAAAAGTAACATTAGAATAAAAAATATCATTTTCAATCCCTTTTATACTAATTCTAATGGAAAATATATCATGTAAAGAGCTTGTAAAATATTTCAATGATATCCCATGACCTAAAAAATATATTAATTGCTTCCAATAAATAATAGTCCATTAATATTATCATATCCACATTTTTCTTTGACACATGATAAAACACTAAAGGGAACATATAAATTAGATTTCAATAAACATCATAGTAATATAGAATTTATCATGCTCCAACCTCCATGGAAGATGTTGAAGTTTGGTTTTAGGCATTTATTACCAATAATTAATTTTTATTGGTATATATAATTGTTTGAAAATGTGATATTTTATTACATGTGGTTGAATCCATAAATGAAGAATCCATATTAATCATATTTAATAAATAAACTATTTAATTTTTGTAAGTATTCATGAATTTGATAGACTATATATAAAATATACATATTAAACCCTTCCTTAATAAATTCCATTTAAATTGCGAATGAATAACATTGCTTCGTAGGGTAGTAGACAGTCGTATAAACAAACAACAATAAAATATATATATATATAATGGAAATCATGAATGTATGTGTTTTATAAAATGTAATGGATAATAATAAAATGGTAATAAAAATATATGTCATATAAAATCTATAAATCCATCATATCTCTAAACCATTATAGGCTGTAATGGAATGTTGATCAACATTTGTTCTGGAGGCGGTTGTCCCGCATACACATAAATGAAGGTTGCATATCCCAATAAATTGATTTTTTTATGTTTTGTGTTAAAAAGTTAAAATGTAAACAAAAAATTATATATACAATACAAAGGTTATTAAATAAATATGTAATAATTATAATTAAAGGTGTTTATAAATGAAATAAAAATTATTATTGATCAACATTGCCTATTCTTTAGGCATCTTGTTTTTATTTTATCCAAAGGACATACTTGGGAGGATTTATGTGAAAAATATTATTCTCAGATAAATATAGTGAATTTGGGAAGAGATATTGAAAAGGATTGTTTAAAATAATGGTTGTGATCGGTTTGAAGATAGGAGGGGAGGGTTTGGCCGTTTATAAGGTATGGGAGTGGGAAACATGTATTTTTTCATAATGATATAATTCCACCAACATTTTTGATATAGAAATAGTTTCTAAAATGGTTCAAATAAGATCCCAAAAAATGATATGGTAGAAATATGGCCATAAAGTGGATTTTATTCAACTATAGGGTCATTAATATTCATCATGTTTTATGTTTAATCAATAGGTAATCATCTTTTTACCTTAATTGATATAATTAATTTTAATTTTTTTCACTAATAACATTTGTAAAAAAGTTTGTTGGTAGTGTTATACATTATAAATCCACTATATTTACTAAACCTGGGTATAACCAGGCTTAAGTGCCCCTCAACCAGAATTCCACGTCACCCATTTTCCATATCCATTTACCATTCTACCATCAACCTTCTGGGATATATCCTCTCGTATCATATACGATAGTGTGATACCCCTCGCATTTCCCACTGAATTGGTTTCCACCACCTAATTGTTTGCTCACACGGGTCTTCGATTAGGGTTTCGGTCTCCCTACTTCTTCCGCTCGTAGCTCCCCGATTACAGTTTCCAGATCTGAGGTTCTTCATCCCAAAGCGTGCCTACAACCGTTCTCCCAGATACTTCCTCATGCGGCTCCCTGATTAAGGTTTCCATCTCCGAGATTCTTCCTCCCGCGGCTCCCCGATTACAGTTTCAATCCCCGAGCTTCTTCATCCCGCAGCAAGCCTCCGACGATGACCTTACCAACACTTGAATTCCAATATGCAGCTACCATCTTCCGATGACTACCACAGAGAGACTGCATCTACTTCCCTTACAACCAATGCATCATCTTCGACTTCCTCCAGCCCTATTATCATTCTACATCTATTTATTCTGATACTAACGTCATATTTGAAGTCATTGTATCATCCAATTGTATGTATACTACGACTACCAGATCCCGAGTTCAACGACTCTTCGATATATAAGGGATTCCATATTTCAACTATTGTGCCTCCATATACTACATCAAACTGCTACACCTTCTACTACCAGAACCGACAACCCTATTCCACTGCTTCTCCTGGGGGAGGACCAACGGATGTTGGGAAGAATGGACTTTACAGAAATACTCTGGTGAGGTAACAATATTCTTACTTTCAAAATAAATATGAAACCTACAACATTCAATTGACTATAAATTTTGTGATACCCAGAAACCGCACGAGGTTTTGCTCTTGAAAACGATTCTTCTTCTTATTTTCATATCTGCTGTTGCTGATATTCACATTGTGAGTATACCATAAACATAATGAAAGCGTCAAACTGCTTTACGTAATACATTTTTATTGAACTAGAAACAAATTTGTCACATTACTAATTCCATTTACCACAGTCTAAAGTATATAAGACAACAGTTGTTAGCATACGGGCCTCGTATTCCTATCAAATTGGGTTTAATTACCAATAAATGTAACCTGCACCTTCCACTAAATCATATATGCATATTTTGTTTGTAACAATTTGACAGACACATAAATATACACACATATATCTTTAGAAAATTTAATGTCTGCATTCAAAATTTACACTATAATTTATTTAATGCTCTCTTTTCATATAAATAGTCCAATGCACACCTTGAAATTAATACATAAAGATATAGAACCTAAAAATGAATTCCTCGACAACCTCTACAGATGCAGTATCGCAGAGAAGAGTGCTACCAAATGAACAACACAATTGTGAGTTTACTGTCGACTTAGTATTATCCATATTTCTGTCATAAGTTTATTCCATCATCTGAATAAGCTACTACTATCACACTTGCAGAGTCAAAATCGACTAAAAATCCCTCAATGACATCTACAAATCTCTCTCCTACTCTAACAAGTGAACCGTATTCTAAAAATGGTGTTGCAGATGGAGTCACACGGACACCCCTAACACCATTGTCTATCAATGGTATGTTCTAATTAAATTATATTATCTAAATACTTACTTTCTTTAATACTCTACACAATAAGTGAATAGATGTACTCTACAAATGGTGGTGCAGATGGGGTCACACGGACTCCACTAATAGCACCGTCTATAATGGGTATGTTCTATTTACATTTCAATATCTCAATCCTTAAATTTTTTAATACATTGCTTATTAATTGATGATATCCCACTCTAACCACATTGTTAGCAGTTCAACAACAATCTGATATAGGGAGACCATTTATCGCAAATGCAAACAAGCAGAAGCAAACATCAGATGCCTTCAAACAGTCCCATATTCCTTTCTATATGTATGATGATAATTATCTGCAAAGACCATACTATATGCCACAGAAACAACCAACTCATCGTCTAACTATTTCCTTCACACTTCTGGTAGCGATCATAACTAACTAAATCATCCATTTCCCATAAACCTCTAGAGATGCAAGGTTTCAACGAAGATTGCTGATGAAGGAATGACAGAATTGTGAGTTTACTAATACATTCACCTGATACTTCTTTATGTTACATAATAATACCATTATTTTAATAACCAATTCATGACACACTGCCAATGTCAGCATCTACCGAAAATCCCTCAATGACATCTACACATGTCGTTGCAAATGGAGTCAAACGCACACCATTACGACCACTGTCTATCAATGGTCTGCTCTGTTTACATTTTAGTTTCTATGTACATAAAATCCACTATATTTACTAAACTCCGGTCCTTGTAGGCTGACATTTCACCTCCACATTGTTCCACGTCACCAACTTCGCTTAGACTATCCCAAAAATACGCCCAAGAGCATCACTCACTTCCTCCTATTTCTATTCTCCCTGCTCGTACCCTTTCTATCAGCTACGCTTCTAACCGATGTTCTCCAGCTGCGACTAGGGTTTCATCCCTTTTCGAATCATTTCACTGGTGGTCGATTCTGCTTATCTTCTCCAGCAAATGTTCCCTAGAATCAACGCGCTTACCATCCTTGGCCTGGAAAGCCTCCTTAGGCTCACCATCATTGACATCCGAGGCCTCAATACCCATTTCATCGTAGATATCGCGCAGTCATGGACGATCACTTTTTCTTCTGTATATACCATACAAGAAATCATTAGGTTAGTCTCTGAGTTTGGAAGCGGTGGATAAAAATTAATCTGATGGGTGAAGGAGGCCCTTTGGAGCGCTCCATTGTTCTATGCGGTTCACAGATTTCTTTCCGTTTCCTTGCTTCTCAAAAACCTACAACGTCTTTGTTTCAGTAAAAGACTGCTTCTTGTACATGACATAGTTTTCAATATTCATCATGAAGCTACTATTGGAATCTACATAGGATTATCTGACAATAATTGGTGTCGATGTCTCTCAATTAGAATGGGTGGTGCTCTGCATCAGCTAACGGCTCGGCTTGGTAACCAATTTCTCAGCTCCCTCTATGTCCTTAAATACACATTTTCATTGGGTTTCATCTTGATTCCAGGTTTTGGTTTGGACATCATCGTTAAAAATCATGTTTTATATCATCTTTACTTCTCCTTTTTTTAAAATCAAATCCATCAAGAGATAAGTCATGGCTATTGATTTATGTTTATCTCTATCCCAATCAACATCACATATCTACATGTATTGAGTCATATTTTTCATTTCCTACTTCGTGCTGCTAAAATGTTCTTTTAGGATTGTTATAATGCAATGCGAAACAAAACCAAATCGCTGAATTTGATCAAGTTATGCCAAACTAAGCTTTTCATCTCGAACAAGTTCAATTCCATACCTCTACAGCAGTTTCTCATCCTTTTAATTGGTTCTATTTGGGTAATTTTTCATGATTTAGTTAATTTTACCTCCTTGATATCATGGATATGTTTCCACTTCCTGATTTTATGAAACAAATATCCTATTTGTTGCATGGAAGGGTATACAGAAACTCAATTGATTATATGTAGAGATGGATTATGTTTCAAGTGAAAATTATGAAGATATACCAAAACTACTACCATGGCGGATTGATGAAGTTAGCTGTCGTTGTGGAGGTGAAGTTTTTTTCTTTTGATATCCATTCTATTTAATGCACCATCCAATGCCCCTTTGTATTATAAAAGGTAATATTTTTTTATGTGGATTATCACTATAAAAAACTAAATCATTTCTGAATATGTGTTTTTCGTTAGACAAATTTTTTTGGGTTTTTATTAACTTATCTATGAATTTTCATTATACAATTGGGAGGTAGTGCTCATCCCATGGATTATGTGACAATTACATATTCTTTTCCTCTCAATGGTGGACCATTTTTATAATAATTTCATTCATTTATTATGTGCAGGGATAAATCTGACATGCCCTTTTTAAACTGATAGTTTACAATCCCATGTTTATGATCCAAACAAGGCAAGTGGCCCGAATTATTCAATTTGAATTGATCGTTCATTCTTATTTGAATTTTTTGAACATCTGATTGTAGATAAAGATCAATATCATGGATAATGGATGGTGCAATGGTAGAAAAATTCATGGTGGTATATGAAAATCCATTTGGTCTGAACATTTTATGCTACACATGTATTTTAGTGGAATAATGATGCAAATTTTTGTTTCTTCTCAAACCGTCAACTGATCTCATTGTAGATTATGTTATTCCTGAAGAGAAGTGTTTTAAGGATAAAAATAACTTCCCTATTGTGCTCATGAAATGTTCCAATTTAAAAATTTGTTTTTCTTCATCTTTGACATGAATACGGAAAAAACAGAGTATTCACTATCTACTTAAAATTGGATTCCATCGGGTCATGTCCATGGTATACGGTACCTCTGGTCCCATTATTTATATTCCAGTGAAATTGATTTCGATGAGAAATGAGTTTCACGTTGATATGTCACCCTTTGTATTTTCTTTAATGTTATTGCATATTAACACCTTTAATGGTGTTTGTACTATGATAACGTTTCCCCAAAAAAGGATACAACCCTCTGCTCTGGACTAGAACCAGGACTGGCTAGTACGTTATTAATCTTACAGGTTCTTGATCCACCTCCACCTCCGGATCGATCTCCTATGGTGATGGATCCTCCTTATTTAAGTTCTACACCTCCTAATTCATATGTTGTATCTCCCAACATTGGATCATGCTCCCACTATCTACACTAAAAAACCACCTTGGGCTAGCGATTTCAATTTCCTCTAGCTATAGTAATCCCTACATATGTACTATTGTTACCCCTACCCCAACAACCAGTATAGGAATTTCTTTACCCACAACCTACTATGAAATCTACATTTTTTGTCTATTTAATTCACTTTTTTTCTTTTATGAGAAATATAGAAAAAATGACGTTTTTATCTTTTCTGATACATGTACATTGAGGTTTTTTTTCAGGACCTTCCAAACTAATCCTTGATAACTAGAAAGAATTAAATCACAAAAAGTGTCAATTGATTGGATATAGTTTCCTACCTATAGTCTGATATAATATTGGTTCACTATGTGATATTATTTTGACTGATTTGGTGTTCTTTAAGTGCTCAGATGTTTGAAATAGAGGTGCTGAATCATGTGACATTATATGTAGCTAGAACATATGAAGGTAGGCATTGAATGAGATCCTCGCGATATTCCTCTAACATTCGCTACCTTAAATTATTAACGAACTTAAATTAATTTTATTCCTCTCAAATTTTGACCACTTGATTTCATACTGCTGAAAATGCATGTCAACATGTAAACATTTATGAATGGAAGAAGCTTCATGAAGAGGAACCCAGTGTTGTACAAGGGAATGCATAGGCACATCATTCGCTGACTGCTTCATTTATAATGATGAAAAATCATCAAGCTATGTGTTTCAGTTTTTTAATGTAAGTGAAAACTAAGAAAATTTATTTTTTAAATTATGAGTCAGTATTAAATGAAGCATTCAGTGAATATGTTTTAAATGAAGTTGTCAATGAATATGTGTCAACCATATGTTTTAGTTGTTTTATGGTATGAGTCTACTTTTTGGATTAAAAGCAATAACAATTGTTTTTTGTTGCACATAGTATGAAACAATAGAGTATACCATTATTTAATTCAAACTGTTTTGTTTGTTAGTTTTTTTGTTTTGAATATGTACTTTATATGACATGTACACATTCCAGTTTATTGAGCATTTATTAGTTTATATGTACATGCAGCATAAAAAATTATGTAGTGTATAAGTTAAGATACATGAATCACTTTTTAGAGGATGTATAAGTTAAGATACATGAACCACTTCATAATGCATCAAACATATTCCGGCATATAGGGAGATTTAGAATTCCAATTTTGTATTAATTATTTTTAAATTCATACAACTTCTTTTCTGATGCACGTACATTGAGGTTTTTTTACAAGACCTTCCAAAATAATCCTTGCTAACTGGAAAGAATTAAAGAAATAAAAATTTCTATTGATTGGATATAGTTTCCTACCTATAGTCTAATATAAAATTGGTTCACTATGTGATATTATTTTGATTGATTTGGTGTTCTTTCAGTGCTCATATGTTTGTAATAGAGCTGCTGAAGCATGTGAATTTATACAGAGCAGGAACATATGAAGGTAGGCATATAATGAGATCCCCGTGATATTCCCCTAACTTTCACTACCTTAAATTATTAAAAAAACATCAATTAATTTTATTCTTCTCAATTTTTGACCTCTTGATTTCATACTACTGGAAATGCATGTCAACATTGAATCATTTTCGAATGGAAGAAGCTGGATGAAGAGGAATCCGGTGTTGTGCAGGGGGCTGTATAGGTGCGTCATTCCCCGACTGCATCACTTATAATGATGAAAAATCATCAGGTTATGTGTTTATGTTTTTTTTAATGTAAGTGAAAACTCGGAAAATTGTTTTTTTAATTATGAGTCAGTATTAAATAAAGCATTCACTGAATATGTTTTAATTGAAGTAGTCAGTGAATATGTGTCAACCAGATGTTTCAGTAGTTTTAATGTATGGGTCTATTTTTTGGAATAAAAGAAATAACGATTGTTTTTACACATAGTGAGAAACAGTAGAGTATACCATTATTTTATTCAAACTATTTTGTTTGTTAGTTTTTTAGTTTGGAATATGTATTTTATATGAACTATACACATTCCAGTTTATTGAGCATTTATTTAAAAAGTTTATATGTACATGCAACATAAAATACTATGCAGTGTATAAGTTATGATACATGAATCACCACTCTCTATAGATCCAATCCCTACCCCTCCCATTATAGAGATCCACATCCTTCTCCTGCGGTTTGTTGTTACTATCATCTACCACTGCTCAATGTTCCTTCCTCTAGACCAAGGTTTCGCACCGTCATCATCATCCCCCTCTACCTCCAAAATAATCGTCAGTCAGCAGTCGATGTTTAGGCTGACGAACCCAAAGATCATGCCGC
The DNA here is from genome assembly GCA_963277665.1 of Viscum album. Classification (NCBI taxonomy): domain Eukaryota; kingdom Viridiplantae; phylum Streptophyta; class Magnoliopsida; order Santalales; family Viscaceae; genus Viscum; species Viscum album. The sequence continues at coordinate 1,723,273,534 of OY728152.1, read as the reverse complement.
GTCCAGGAAACAGTTCTAATTTGACGAATATGATTGATATCCAAAAAAGGTACCATCATTGATGATGCTTTTCCATTGATGGTAACCGAGATCACGCTCTGATCGACGAAAGATGGGACCAGTTGTCATTGTAATTGAAAATCTAAAGGGACGTTGCCACCCATACCTGATGAACAGTGATTTGTAGCCAGGAGACAAAGCAAACCAATATCTGACTTTATCCAAGAGGGTTGAACTAGAACCAGAATCACCAGAGGATGTGATTCCAAGCTCACCCATGCTGAAAAGTTTTGATATCATTCTATATCAAATTTCAATCGATTTTTGTTGTGTTCTATATTGATGTTGTTTGTTGGAGGGTCATGTGAGGATTATGATGAGGATTCGAAATGCCCCACAGACATCATCCAGAGTGGGGAAAAACTGGAAGGTGTTACAGCGATCTCGAAGAATTGTTTTTGAGCATGCAGATTAAAATTGAAGGACGATCACTTTCCATAGACATTATTGGTTTAGTATTCTTGTAGTCATACCTTGCGTATTCTACCAATGAATTTATTCTGAGCTATCTCTTCTCTACCAAACTTTGATTCTTCCCGAGAATTGTAAATTTTGAAAAAAAATTACTCTAATGTGAACTTCGTATTTTTTCATCCACCATTTTATGATAAAACATATTCATAACTAATGGATTTTTTTAGATGACATTTTCCATTTTTGTTGTTTTTGGAAGCAGTCCATTATTTTTATCATTGTTTTCAAATCTATTAATTGATTATGTTCTTTGAGTTAGAATATAACAAATGGTGATATTGATCACTGACTATGTTTTACTACTCTATTTCATAAAATTTTCCTCTAGTTACTTAGTCTTGATATAACTTGTATTCCGTCATTATGTCTTTGATAAAGATTGTTGCTGAATATGTTACTATTGATCATGAAAAAATATGTAACAAATATACCAATATTCAAGTGTGAACTGTTTTTTCCAGGTACGTGTCCACAAAAACTCCATTTTACAACTATTTTATTCATTTTACAAATGTGTTATATCAACATTATAGCATCCCATGTTTATTAGTGAAGCCTACCTAACCAAGGTATTCACTGTGATTTATATTTTTGAGCTAATTATTCTAATCATGATTGTTGTTTCTTATAGTTCATTTATTCAGAAATTCACTGTTTCCTATACTTATATTATTCATGTTTTGGAGTTACTGGATTATTCATTTTGATGTACATCTCTTATTCATTACAGCACTAGATGTATAGCTATCCAAAATAATAATGATTCATTTTATGCGTTGTATTTTTTAAGGTAGTTATTTTATTCATGACAATATATCATGTTATTTCAAAGAAACTATGATATTGTGAATATATATTCTCCCCCTACAGATTATATATTCAGGCAATTAGATATGAAATGCATATATTGGATGAAAATAAAGATATTGACCAAGGTATTCTCTAAATTCAACCATGATCCTTACAAATGAATACCATGATATAATGATTCTTAAATCATGTAATCTTTATGATTGCAGTAGTTTATTATTAATAATACAGATGGTTTTTTATTTTCAGAAAAATGTTTCAAATCATTAATTTATTATAAAAGGAAAGGAAAACATTAATTAAAAGAAGCCACACTATATTCCAATGTCAAACTTTGGTATGTTTGTTGATTTATATTATTCAATATTTTTTCTCTTCCTTCATTATTTTGGCAGATAAGGGATTAACACACTAACTTGATTATAAATGATTTCTTTTGGTCACTCATGAACTGGGTCTTCCATCAGTTCCTAATTGAATAAGGTATTCTCTAAATTCTATCGTGATCCTTACAATCAGAAGTGATTCATTTTATGTTGTCTATTGTGTTGCAAAATACAGGAAGATGGTAAACAGTTTTCAAAAACCTAGTACAACATAGATGGAAACTGGAAGTTGGTGACCATGTATGGATACCAATTTAAATTAGTATGATATAGTTCTATGCATGTCTATATGAAATGATTTATAGATTCTAATTCACTCTTATGAACTCAATTTAAGATTTCACTTTACATTTTATCATTTTTTATTTGATATGTCAAATACATTATGTTTTATAATAACTCTATGGTGAAAATGAGGGTTCTATTATCATATATACATAATGATAAGTCATGTTTTGCTGTATCAGTTCAAATAATGTTATTTTCTTTTTGATTCCTTTTCATTTATATTTTCAAATACATGTTTTTTTTCAATTATTTTCATTTATTTTCAATTATTTCATTCACTAAGGCTGTAAACGTAACATATTTTTACCTATTTCGCATTATTAAATACTCAAACTATTAACATATTTTTATAAAATAGGTTAGAATTATAGCCCCGTGCATATACACGGGCGAGGTATTAGTTATTCATTTTCAAAACATAGAACCCATTTTTCCAATGTCAATTTATAGAATAGGTGAAAATTAATTTCCATTTAATTCCACTAGTTCGACTAGACAAAAGGTTTTCAAAACGAAATTTTCAAAATATTAATATGTTCTTAGGTCATATATCATAGAAAAATTGATTAATATGACATAAATTTGATTAATAGTTGTATATTTTTTATAATTATAAATTAAAATATATATATATATTAATTAAATATAAAAATTATTTATATTAAAAGGATGTTATCAATTAGAATTTAGTATTATTCATTACTAAAAAAATCTAATATTTCTAGAAAATCCCATAAATTCACCCTAATTTAATTTTAACATTATGAAATAAATATTTATATTTATTTCATCAAGTCAAATTTATAAATGTTTTTAAATGTTAATTTTTTTTATTTTTCATATAAGAACATAATAGTAGTTTTTTTAGGAAAATATTATATTCTAAACATAAAAAAATTATAAAAAATTATTTATTTATTCAGTGATATTTATTTATATATAACCATCATAAATAATATTTGTAAATACTTCATTAAATTAATAGTACTAGGTATAAAATCAAGGTTATAATTTCCTTGTTTAAATTATTTTAATAATAAAATGTTATTTCATTGAAACTCCGTATTTAATTTAATGAATGATAAAATGAGTATTGCATATAACATAATTATCACATTGTGTAACATAGAATTAAATCCAAAAAATATATTCAATTTATTCAATATTTTGATAAAAATTCAGGGTGTTCCATTCTACACTTGGAAAAGGATTTTACCCCTTAAAACTACCACAATGAAACAAAAAAATTAATATAATTCTAACTTATCATACAATCAATTTCCCATGTAGCATCTTAAATCTGATGGTTTTTTACAAAACCATAACCAGTTTACTAGTCATAAATCAAAAAAAAGTCTACATAGAAGATATAATATCAACAAACTATTCATTATAAGGATGATCATTATCTTGCAATATGAAATATAAGTATAGAACATGTTAATGCTTAAGAATGTACTTCCAGAATATTGATTCATTTAATAGATGAAAGACTTAATATATATTTAGTTGAGGTTCCACACAATATTTAATAATCCTACTCAATCATTGATATTGGAAGTTCCAATTTAAATAGAGATTAATTCCCCTTTAATCATGAATGTAAAAAAATATTACAGGGAAAAAATCACAGAATTTACATGTCATCAACATAAAATTATAGATCATTCTGATGATTATCAACATAACTTTTCTGTTGTCTGGAAGCCACCCATATATGCTGGTGAATGGTTCTATCCTTCTATATAATTTCATAAGCCATCTACTGACCAAAAAATATTCCACTCACCATCATCGATGCACCACATTAAAACATTAAAATTTCATCCAATAGATTTCTTCATAAGTATCCATCCAAATAATTTAGTGAGTAATATTTTTGTATGAAATATCTACTAGAAGAACTTTTTGATTCAATCCACCACTGAAATAATTAGAATAAGATCTGAACATATTTTATAGTTATTGATTTATTCTTTGACATAGACTATCCTTTTGGGGATGATATTCAGCGATGAAACACAATTATACCTCATGTTCTTGTAAAGACATTCAAAGAACATTGAGGTTAACCATAGATCCTGATCAGACACAATTGAATACAATATTCTATGTTTCCTTATAACTTCCATAATATATATCATGTAATGCTGATATTTATAGAAGTATTATCTAATAGAGATGAATTTATCTTACACAGTATGAAATTCAACTTTCATCCATATAAAATTATATCCATTATTTATTTTGGGGAGGCTAATGAAAAATATGCATATTGATGTTCTCCCATATAAATTCTACTTTGGGTAGTGGATGCCATATCCCCATAATTTTTTTTTTCATTCATCATTTACATCATGACAAAACAACCTCCCTAAAAAAACATTATGATATCCCTCTTCATTCCATCCTAGAAAAATTATTCATCCAAATCTATATAACTTTTCACACATCCTCAATTAATATAGAATTTATAACTATGATATTCCTATAATAAATTCTTATTAAATATATTTATTTATTGTATTTATAAATAGATAATGTACTATATCATTTCAATATGATCATGTTTAAACTAAAGTGCATTTTCAACCTTCTTTTTATGCTCTATATATTCCATTTTCCCCATTAATTTTCACTTGGATAGAGGATTGAACATTAAATTGAGAAATATTTGATTTTCCCCTTTATCTCATACCTCTTGATCCATCCTTTGAAAATTAAATACAGGATCCTTTATTATCCACATCTTGGATAATCAAAAATGATATGTCCAACTCAATGCTTAAAATAATTTTTTTCCATTCAAAGGATGGTAATGTATTTACCAATCATAATCAACTATCATATGTAACTATATTCACTGGAACATTTTCAACTACTTCAATGTGAATACATACTCTTAAAATTTATTATCACTATATATATGAAAATTTTTTATATAAAGATAATTCATCTTTATCATTTATTAAAAAATTACCTTGCAAACTCTATATCATGAGTTTGGTTGTTTTGTTCATGGATCATCAGTTTTCATGATTCATAATCTAAAATCATGTTATTCTATGTATGGAAAAATTGAAAAACCATCTTGGATGAATCATAAAATATTATAAACCCTTCTCCAATATAGGGTTATGTCAAATCAAGTTCACCAACTAACGTTTTCTTTTGTTCCTTGAAATTTCGTTAAAATTCATATATCTAGAGGAACATGGATCCGTTTAGAGTTAACATTTTCAAATTATTTGTTAGTCATGAGAAATTATCTATAAACTTACTATAATATCTAGAAAACCAAAATTTTTATATATGTTTGTCAACATGTTTTGTTTGTGAAAACATTCAATTGCATCTTTCATTGGGGGACTTCTGTTATACAATATACTAGTATTATATGATCAAAAAATGCATCCACTTGTATCCAAATTTTACTTTTTTTTAAAATTTTATGGCATTGTATCAATCCCATATTACATTGGTAAAATTATAATGTGGTATTCATGGTATCCCATTCTCATTGATTAGAAAAGAATATAGTTTAAAAGACTACTAAAAATGGTCAGGGTAATTTCTTAAGACACAATTACTAAAATGTATAATGTTTGAAGGGGTATTAGAAAGACCAAATGACATCACTACATAATCATAGAGTCTATACATTGCGTGGATGACTCTCTTGGTTATATCCTCATTCTTATCCCCCCAATTAATGAAATAAATAGAATGTAACTCATTGATAAATATTGTTCTCTACACAGTTCATCTAACAAGGCATCAATGTTGGGAAAAGTAAACAAGCTATTGACCCTAATCATATATAATTCATTATAATCAATACATAAACCCATTGATCTATATTTATTCTAAAAATACATAACGATTCCACCCATATGTGACAATCTTTTCCAAATGATTCCCCTATCAATATTCTCCTTCTGTTTCTCAGTCAATTTATGAAACACAATATGTTCCATTCGATCAGGACAATCTGAATTTTTTTAGTACCATCTATAATTATTATTGAGAACTAAAATTAACATATAGTGGAAGGCGAGGAAACACTTTTTGAATGAAATACAAAAAATCCCACTTAATAGGCATGTCATTAATATCACTTTTATCCTAAACTATTTGAGATTAAAACCCAATTTAAATGGCAATTAAGAACCATACAACATATATATTCTATAATATATGTTCATACATATCATCACATTTATAAAAAAATTATAAAACGGTTTTAAATATCAACTATAACTTCCATACGTAGACAATTTATGTGGGATTTATATAGATAAATTCATTCAATTCCTAAGAAGACGTCAAAATCAACTGGAAGAAGAATTAGAAGATAAATACGATTCAAATTTCCCCCAAGGATAACTGGATAATAATCATAGACTCAATATGTGATCATCATACCATTATAAATTTTTTCTAACTGTTCAAAAATATAATCCATGTGGTGGAGTCTTGAAAAACAATGAATATTTATAATATATAAATATTTCGGTAGATCTAGAGTCAATTAATACCGTAACAGTTTTCGAGTGTATGGTTAATTTAACTTTCACCAAATAATTATCAGACAGATCCTCAAAACATCAATCACAAGGGACGTTCACTAGTACATTAGATTAAGAGAATACTAAAATTGATCATAACCATTAGACCTCAATTTTGGAAAATAGTAATAAAATTTCACATTCTCTTTATACTTGAAGCACTAATGTGTTGTAGGTTTATTCTATAAATAAATCTCCCAATTTGTATTGTTAGTTGACTTTTTTCTCTCACATTTTAAATCAATTTTCCTAATGAACATGATTTCCAAATGTAAAAAAATTATTAATCGCTAAATAAAATTTCCACCATGCTTCTTCCCACAAATTGAGAATAAGAGAAATATCATCTTATTATCTCCATGGTTTATAGATTTTATGATGAACCCTATCATTCATTATTTTCAAAATCATGATATTGATACATAAATCAAACATACATTTACACCTTCATATCTCTACTGACATTATCATCATAGCTACTTATGTTTTTTAGGACTATCTCTATTCATATACTTCTTTATAAGAAACTGATTATTCCAACAGCCTTAATTTTATATTGAATGATTATAATTTAAGAGTTCCTAATAATTCTTGTAAAATTACCCTAATATGTTCCACATGATTCATCATTCCTTTAGTTTACTATAGATACATATTATTTTCATTCATATGCATAACCTGAGGAAAGTACTTATTAAATAATTGTTATTTATGTCATTTAGATCCATGGATTGAACTTATTATTGTTTTCTTATATTCATGATATGATTAGACCATTGATCTGATTCCCCATCCAAACTATATTTATCAAAAATGTATTTTCTACTGTATATAAATGGGGGATGTAAATAATCATATTAGTGGTACACATTCATTCTTCATCACCGGATAGATTAGAATACCCATAGAAAGAAGGTGATAATTTCATCAGGATTTACCCAATAGTATGTTGTTCCCAACATTTCATATTTGGATGTCTATCAATATTAATTTTATCAAAATGATGAGTGAGAATATGCATAATATTTTTCATTTCAACTCCAATGAAATTTGTTTGACTAGGAAGAAAATGATTTCATTATTTATCTCACTTAGCATTAAGATATTTCCTTTGGGATTTATCAATTTTAAAAACCCACAAGGCATAGTGTAGAAAACATTAATCATTTTACAGAACCACATAAGTAGCCAAATCACTATAATTTTTAATTATGACATGTTATTATGTATAGGAAACATTACTGTTATCATTTTTCATTCATTTAAATTTTCTATTTAAATACATAACTATGGTTCGTAAAGAGTTTGTGAATTCCCCAATAATATCGCCCAAAATTGTCTAACTAGGTGTGTAGAAAGGACCATTGAGGTGAACCAATTCTTGACTGAGGATAACTTAATATTCTTTAATCGAGGTTATTTTCCCTAGGTACATCAGATCAATATCTACATCCACTATTTATATCTCGATAAGGATGTATTTCTACAAAATAATTTCTCTATCTTTTACTAAATATTAAATTAATCCTTCTATACATTAAATCGTTCTTTACCATATGGTTAGAAATGTAAATGGGGATATCTCTATGGTCATATAATCATAGTTTATTAATTATTAATAAAACATAACTCTTATAAAAAATATGTAATCTCGAGAATTACATAAGTTTCCATTAATTTATTTTCTCAAAATTTATAATACATTACAGAAATAACATAAATATAGAATTAGTTTTTGAATTTCTAAAAAATTGAATCATAAGAATTGGGCCATAAGAGAGTCACATCAACATCCACTATGTACTTCATAACTAGAAGCATTCATAAAGACTTAATACTTAATAAATATATTCATTACATATGGGGAAAACATAATAAAGGGTGTTTTCAGATGCTTTGTTGGGGGTATACAAGGGTGATAATTAAGAATAAAATGTTCATAGGGTTTTGGTAATATAAGAATAAAATTTGATGATCATAACCTACATATAAAATATCATACACCTATGTCATGGAATAATTATTTGTAGTTCATATGACATGAATCATATGTGCATTTGGAGGATAGTCCCTGGAAGCAAAACATATGAATAATATGTGGAATTGTATCAAACACAAAAACATATAAAATGATTTCCATAGTATTCAAAATTTACACCCAAGACTATCATTGAGTAATGGGTTCACTCTTTAAAAAGTTATAAAATTTAATGTTTAATCCAACAACCATCTTAGTAGACAACTTCCTTTAATGGACTTGATTCACCCCCAATTCTAGTAATGGATATCTAATGTGATGTAAATATTTACCTAATTAATTAATGATATATATTAGTTATGCTGGTAATATTATTAAATAATATGTATGTGCTCAGAAATATCATTAATATTTGTAATATCATAACCCATGAAATGAAATTTCTATCATAAATAGGTCATCATATCATAATCTATGGAAAATATAGAGAATTCCTAACCATATATTCATATCCTAACATAATAAATTAAGTGATTTTATATGTTTTTGGTTATGGAATAAGGATTTGTAGTGAAATAGAAGTCATAAACATCATTCCATTATACATAACCCTTCAGATAATGAATAATAATTGTGTTCTTGGGTCGTATCCCTAATATGGAATAGGTAAATCAGTGGATTAAATATTAAAATTTTAAAAAAATTGAAACACATTTTAAATATATAAATTTCAGAAAATTTAATTTCTTATTTAAAATGGATATGTAAATCCCAATAATTACTCATAAAATGATCATAAAATATGGCCATGTTATGTATACACCCCACATACAAGAAATAGGTGGTGATATTGGCTTCTCTCTCAGAGAAAAAAAACATATATGGATATCCTTTACCATATCTCTAGACTTCCACTTCACTAATTGAAACCTCATTTATAATAAATATAAGGTAATGGAACTTATATAACAGAACCATATTTATATAAATTTTACCATAGAGTATTTAATTATGACATTATATTACTCATTTGTTAATAATTTCATTTTAATGTTACATTTCATGTAAATATTGTATTATTTTGAAAAATGTTTTGACTTGATATTCATGGTCCTTTATATAAATCATGATTTTATATTCACATGATTGATATTGATTATATAAATATCATAAATATATAGATACAAGTATACATGATAACATATCAATTATATAAATAGGAAATTAAATACATTGATTAGGGAGATGGTAGGCCATATGTATGGATGATCAATGTTTCCATTTTCTTGTCAGAATGAAATACATAATGGTATATGATATATTATTATTCGATGAAATTTTTATTCCATTAATATAATTTTTTTTAATTTACCCATGCTTAATAAATTCTATGTATTGTGTGAATGAGTCACATCTCTTCACTGGGGGTATCTTTCATACAAACGAACTACATTATTTTATTAAAAAAACAGGTAGCATGTATATTTATGTTATATTACATTTAAATAATCATAATAACAGCATAAATTTTTTTTTAAAAATATATTAATTTCAAAAAATAATTATTCACATCCACGAAGGTGTTTAATGAATGAACGAACACAATCATTTTATGAGGAAGTAGTCCTCCCAACACATGAATAATGTTTGCGTAGGCCATTTGCTGGAAGTGTGTGATGTTTTAGGTTGTGAAAATAACTTTATAAAAATTTCATTTTATTTATGATAATTATGTCATAATATAAGGGATATGTAAAAATAATTCAATGGATTTATGGAATTAATATATAAATAATGTTCCTAGATGAAATATAACTCTTCTTAGGGTATCTCCTTTTTCGATTTCACCAATGGAGTCCATTGGTTTAATTTTTTCCCAAATGGGGGACCATAAGATGAAATTATCGGTTTTGGAAATATATTTAGATAGTTATTGGCCAATCCAAAGTGCTTGAAATGTGTGATAACCGGGAGATAGTGGGTGTCCTTTTATATGGGAGCTGTGTGGAAAATGTGTAATGTTATGAAATATAGAATCCATCACACGTTTTTAATGTGAAGAAGTGTCCAAAATTTATAATAATTCATCCTTATAATTGATAAAATAGTTATATGGATATCCAATGGGTTTTGGAAATGTTTTGGATCATTTTTTAAAACTTGTTTTTTAAGATTACCAGTTCAATAATCTTGATTTTACCTTAATCTCTATAATTACTTCTAACACCATTCAAAAATATCCACGTAAAAAATATGTTTAACATAATAGAAATTATAAGTTATTACAATTCCAAATATTTAATCCAGTTATCATCATTAAATTTATATATTTGGTAGAAATAAATTTAAAATTAATCCCATAGATGGGGCAAGGGAAAATATTTTAAAACAGAATAGTTTCAAAATATAGAAATGTTTTTATACAAAAATTCAATGTGAAAATGACTAAAATGACATAAATTATATTAAAAGATATATAATTTATTTAATTATAATTTAAAAGCATTTTAAAATATAATTTATTAATATATATAAATTTTATTTGACTACATTTTTCATTTAGAAGTCATTAGTTTTTAACATTCATTCAAGAATCCGATATCATTAAAAGTAAAACAAAATCACCCATAACTTAATTTGGTATTAAAAATTCAAAAAATAATTTTAGTTTATCAAATAATATTTATAAAATTTGTAAAATTTAATTTTTTTTATTTATCGTAAGATATAAAAAATAGATCATTGGGAGAATAATATTTTCAAAAAATATTGAATTTAAATAAAATATATTATTTCATTATCAATATGTATTTTTATATAAAAAATTAGAAAATCATATTTATAATGTAGTCATTTATTATCATATTTAGATGATAAAAAACATTTTTATGTATTATTTGTTTATATTCTAATAATAATAAAATCTTGTTTCGTAGAAACTCAGTGTTTCATGTATTATAATTTTAACATGGTGTTACATATAGAAAAACCTGAACATAGTGGATCATATTGCATGGGATATTAAATGAATTTTATTTTTATTAAAATTTCAAAAGAAACATGGGGTGTAAAATTATTAACTTTTTAATCTTAACAAATTGTTTTGGTTAATGGTTCAATAAAGATGTAATGATCAATTATTATGCACTGATAACATGATGCAATGGATTGAAACTATATATTCATTTTTTCATTAACGTTTGGATACATTTATATTTGTGATTACATGGGATTGGTTTTAATTTTATTATCACAAATTATATAATTTTCATGTAGTGGTTGAATGAATCAATGATGAAAGATTGTCAATGGATTCAGAAGGATGGAAATCATAACTCTAATGGTGATAAATTATAGTGGACCTACAAACATGGATTGTACAATGATTCTATAAGGAAGTCGGGGTGAGAGAATTAGAGGAGGAATATGAATGAATATCTAAGGATTTTGAAAATATCCAAAATACAAGGCATTTAATGGGATAAAAAAACCATGTGTAGGGACCTCAATGTAGTTCTAGGGGTTTACATAAAATGAGATTTGATTCCTCTCAAACACCATGATTCCATTAACTAGTTTCTAATTGGAATATTTGAGGATACATGGACATGGAAAATACCAAGTACATGATATAGGTATAGTACATATAATTAGTCCATTACACTAATAAGGCCTCATTCATGGATATTATGTGGTAATTAGATATAGGAAAGTATATCTGACCATAAGCACGTATACAATCCATGACACATGGGTATACATATTTCCAAAGAGAAAATCCATATAAAATAAAAATCATTAATTAGTGAACTTTTCCCATTTTAATAGATAAGTTTCTTTAAGAATGTGTTCCCTAGATCAATCACTGCGAGTGCATAGTATGGAATTATGTCCTAAACAAAGCATTTTGATCCTCCCAAGGTGATTAATTTCAGATAGTGTAATATGAATATATCACAATGGCAGGATATGATCTTATGCCATAATTTTCATTAAGTTGCATTCTTATAATCATTGTGAACTATTTTACACATGTGTTGATCTCCTGTATTGAGGATTATTCAAGAAGGGGTTAGTTAGTATTACATAATGGCCCTTGTTTCTGTCCCCATTTTTTGAATGATCTCTTCAGACATCTAGAGTGAAATTTCTCATAGATAGACCCAAATATAATTACATATCTTATGTGCATAAACTATTCTATTAGAATCACATAGTATTATATCTTAGTTGAGTGTGGTTATGGACTATCAAGTATAATATTTTATCCAGTAATGTATTTGTGCCCATACCTTGAGGCATATTTAAGACTATTATAATGTTTTGATTTTTATTTTATTTATCATATTATGATTGAAATATTATTTGATGATATAACTACACTTGATTGTTAATGATTAGTGATATTATGGATTTATACTATGTATCGTTACACTCAAAACTATATTGGATCTGTCCACACGTGTCATGTCTTATGTAGATGATTGACCATTCAACCAGTTTATCAGTGGATTAGAAGATTATTAAGCTTATATTTGGCATATAAAGATCATGGATTTAATAAAAGAATATTATTTGATTATTTTACCCTCTTACTATCATGTTGAATTTATGTACAATTGAGGTGGGAATTTTATATGTACTTATTTCTTTCATGAGTTTTTTTTATTCTCATTATGTGATTTAGTTGTATGTTTGGATCTATTTTATTTTATTTTAAAGACATTTATGGGCATGTTGATTTATTGGTTCATAGTGGAACCACATTATAAGACCTTGAGTTTTATTATTATTCATACATGGCACTGGTCACCAACTGTTGACTTAAAGGATGTGATCATGTGGTATTCACATTTGGATTATCAGTAGTGAGGTGGGCCCCTACTGGTTGGGTTATGAGTGTTTGTTTTTTGGTAAATACTGGAAAATAATATTTTCTCAAAAACCGTAAATTAATATTTTACAATGTATCGATAATATACCATCAAATATTGAATTATTTTTACAGTTGCACATATATATCTATTTAGTTATAGAAAAATAATAATTAGAAGGATTAAATATATAGATGATTTATGGTTATAAATATTTTTTAATCATGAATTTTGTTTTATAAAAATAATTTTCCTCTGAATTGATAATAAATATATTAAAAGACCATTTTACCTCCTCATGAATGTCACTTTTTTGAAATCAGAGTAAATATGTGGAATCATAACATTGAAATTACATATTGTGATTTATATCAAGTTTAGTCATAAAATTATGTATCCATTTTAAATGTGAGTCGGTATGGTTGGGGTTATAAAGGATATAGGTTTTGGTTAGGGTGAGATATATGGTTTCATATTTCTATTATCATTTTAAAATTTTGGATGGGTTAGTGGAATTACACCCTTGATTATCCAAGCATCAATAGAATGGACACTTCCAACATCTTTACCATGAGAGAGCCATCTATAATATGTTATAGTTATTATTATTTTCCATAGTGTCACTCCTCTTACATGTATAACGAACTATCCACTACTAGATACTTCATTCACATTAATGAAACTAACATGACCAAACCTTACTATATACCTACCAATAAAACGTTTCAATTCCCTAGAGATCTGGGTATTCACAAAATTCCATTCAATGAATCGATATTGTTCTTCCAAAATATTATTATCTAGGGAATCAATATATGATCTCATCATGATCACTCAAATTTATTTAAACCCAAATAATATAAAAATATTCTATAACAATATATCGATTATGAAATAAGTCTAATTAATATTATGTGATTTATTTATGTTTGTTTAACAACCATTATTTATCTTATTTCCATCCAATGAAAATTGATTCATTTTCTTATGAGTATGTGTAAAGTTAACACTACATGAAGAGGCATATTTCATTTTTCATTAACATATAACAAGGATATTTATTAAAATGTATTTAATTAAAATATATTATTCCTCTGATATATTATTTATAATTTTAAATAAAATATTTATTAATTTTCTTGTTTGGAAAATTGAAATGTCACTTGTGCGTACGTATGAACAATCGCCCCCATGCATGGATGAAATAATTTTACATACCTACATTATTTGGGTGGTTTGAAAAGATTATTTAATGGGTAAATATGTTTTAAGGATATTATCAATATTATATAATGAATATAGAACTATTTTATGAACCATTTTTAGCCTTGTCAACTTATTAAAATAGTTTTAGACTAAAAAAAACACAAAATGAAATACATGAACATAATTGAAGAATTCATGGTAATAAAAAAATTAAAATAAACAATAATAAAAAATAAAAAATTAATTTTAATCATGTGAAAAAATAAAATAAATTTAATATTTAATAATGATTAATATGTATCTGGAAGGTTGATACATGTGGGAGGGGATATTTGTAGAGACCCAAAACTTGACGTATATGGACATTACATTACTTTTGCCGAATACTTAATACATAACAAAAACAGACACACAAGGACCGTAATCGTTTAGTGTCTTTGGAAACTTGGAATGTAATCTTCTAACAGTGGTGAAAGATCTTCAACATCTCCCATAAAGATCTTCCCCTTTTGTTTAATTACCTAAAACCGTTATTTATATCCTGGGGAAAAGAAAACATATAAAGGGTGAGCTCAAATGGTCATTAATGGTATGCATGGATAAAGTAAAAAAATCATATACATTTGAACTTAAAAACATGAACATAATTTTTAAACATAAAAAACATGATCAATGACATAAAACATGGAAATACGTAAGGAATAGATCATAAGGAAACATTATGCATGATAAAATAGCATGGGAGTAAAACATGTAATTGTTGCAACCATTCAGCACTTGTTATGATTTCCATAGTAGCCAAGGCATTGCTGCCAAGACCATCTTAGTGGAAAAAGTCCCATTATGAATCGAGTTCACTCCTCGTTATAGTCCTGTATTACTGAACCGGTTTAGCTTTCCGTTCCATCCATGTCTATCTGATGATATATAAATCTTTACCCAATGCATTGGAGGGAGATATAGGTCCCACCCATCTCATAATGAAATCATTCTTTCGTGTGCCACAAAATCATAAATAATACATCATAGCATAACCCATGTAATAAAATGGGATTCTTAAACATCATTACAACATAACATAACCCATAAACAATTGATATCATTTCACCATAAGAAAATTGAAACCATTTAAATCATAGAGACATTTTACTTGAAACATACACATACGAAATAATGTCATCTTAGATGGAAATAAGTTTTGGCAGAACACTTGAAATGAATTCTTGAGGAAAATAACCCTTCTTGATTAAAATCATTTTCTTTTCACAAAATTACATGCAATTTTAAAAGATAAGGGTTTTGTTGAAAATAATCATGCAATCTTGTAGAGGAAGATTCTTGAAAATGAGGCGTTATGAAAGTGTAAAAATCCGTTCACACTGTATAAGTTAAAAAAACATTCTTCTCGTACTTTTGCTAGAAAAGTCAAAAAAGTACCTCGTAACGTAAAAAAAAGAAGTATTCCTTACATACCATGTAGTAAAAGTCAAAAATGTGTAAAAATGACTTTAAACATACATGAAAACATGGACATGGATGATATAAATAACCCTAGTTAATACGTACGAATAAGCAATCTCGGATAAAAATGAGATTTGCAAAATTATCCCTTACCTTAGGTCTGATATGCTTCGTACGTATCTGAACCTCCTATATAATGATTTAAATAATGTTATTGACTTATTACAGAATCATATTAATTGTTATGATATCATATATGGTTCAATTATGACTTTATATTACCCATTCTTTTGTAAATTCCATGTTAAAGAGTGTTTTGGGTAAAATCGTTTCATTTGTCGTCCGTGTTTTCAATTGCAATTATTCATATGATTACTTAGATCATGATTACTTACATCCAGAATGTACAACATGATTTTTATATAATATATATTCAGAATATACATATATATAATAGATCGATAAATGGAAAGAAATACACTGTTCATGGAGACGGTAGGCCGTACGTACGCATGAACGTTGTTTTCGTTTCCTCATTGAATTGAACAGAATTAATTGGATGACATACATATATATATATATATACATAAATCCAGTATCATTATTATGTCATATATTTCATGATTACTTATTATATATACTTTATAATCATTTATGAATGGTTTATCATTCAGAATGAATCTCATCGCGTCGTGGAGACTGTATTCCGTACGTACGCACGAGCAATGATATCATTCCCATGATCGTGGAATTTTATTGGAGTGTATGTATACTATTACAGAATCAATATCACTTTACAATAATCATATATAGTTATTATTTACACCATTATACCCATCCAAGTAAGGTGGTGGTGGAAAATAGATTACACCATGGCGTGGAGACGGTATTCCGTATGTACGCACGCGCGGTGATTTATTTTCTCGTAGGATGGATAGATGGTGAAATAGGGTTGTTTCATACATATAATAACATATCAGAATATTAGTGATACTGATGTTATTACTTCACAATAAAACAACCCAAGAAGAAGAAGTGGAAGAAGAAATAAAGTTTAAAGAATCGGTAACAGACATTACCTCTTCTTTGAAGTGCCTCTTTGAGACCTCCTCTTAGGGCACTAAAATTTGTTTTTGAAGAAGAACAGGACCTCCAGGATGTTTCTAGGGAAGTGGAGAGGAGAATTGCGTAGGGTTTGGCCGATAATGAAGGCTCAAAGTGGTGTGAGGAAGAGAGGGAGCAGGTTCCCTTTTATAAGGGAGTAGAGGGGCTCCTTTGGAAAACTAAAAATATTATTTTATTATAAAGTCATATTCTGTTTTTAATAGCTCCAAATTGATTTATTTAGAAGATAAGGTGGGGATGGGTCGAAATAATCTCATCCAATAGAATTTAGGCAAGTTTAGGTTCCTATTTTAACCTTATCATTTATATTTAACTTTAAGTTAGATAATTTTACTTTTACTGTGTCTTTTTGTGTTCTTACACTATAAGGTTAATAAACATACTATAACAAGCCAAACGAACCCCAAGTTGTTTATTATGAATATATGTTACCATATCTAAGTCATTGTGACGAACCTTATATTTTTAGGAATAAAATAACAATTAATAATATAATATTTGGTTTAAAAACTATTTTATGACAATTTTGACACTATTTAGTAATTGATTTTTGTCAAAATCATAACAGAATGATTAGTTCGAAAAAAGTGCATTAAATCAAAAATAACATGTCATATTAACCTAGATAAGTAGTTTAATTCATAAAAAGTCTCAAATTACATTTATTTGTGTATTTATAACATCAAGTATGTCAATATTTCATTAATAGGATAATTACTGCATCATCATTGTATCATAAATAAATTAAATTATATTAAGTATAAAAATTACAAATAAAATACCATTATGTTGGAAATATTTTTAGCTTTATAATGAATATTTATAGTCGAATTTATCTTATGTATAACCCTATATTAAAAATGATTTAGTTATTAAACATTGATTTTTACTATTTTGACCCTTCTTTAAATAAATTGATAATAAATGTCCTAATCTAATCCAAGGGGGCCTAAATTGTCATATTTTATTACTAAGGTTGTTTTTGGTCGAATTAAACTTATCCAATAGAATTCGGACATGTGTTAGGGTAATAATAATATCATTTTTACCCTTAATTACCCTATTTACTTTTAATCGTGGTAAAAAAAGTAAAAAGTTACTATTCCCCAAAAATTATTTTCATCTCATTAAACCACATTTTACTTACAGACATCAACCGTGTCTCTCTGATTTTTGAAATTCCATTCACAGAAGCGGTAAAATTATGTTTTATGGAAAATTCATTTTTTTAAACTACCACTTAGTGGTTTCACTATTCATCAAAAAATGGAAGTTTCCAGAAAAATACAAAAAATTACGCCTAAGATATATTTGATATTATGAATTCAAAACTGATGTTTATTTTACCAAATTCAAAACATATTAGTTATATTAACTAATTTAAAAATTAATTCCCGTCATCAAAACAAATAGCGTGTTTTTAAGAGATAAAAACTATCAAAAGATTGACACTTGTTTATATCTGGTTTAAATTTGAAATTACATCCAATGACCAACATTGTATTAAATTGTAAAAATATATTCTAAATATACTTTAAAACCACTAAAATTAATAATTTATCACTATTAATTATTTCGATTAAAAAAGTTGTTTTTAATTAAAATTTAGTAATTTTCACTATTCATCAGAATATGAAAGTTATTCGAAAAGTACCAAAATTTCACCCTAAGCTATTTTCGATATTCCAAATCAAAAAATGAAGTCCATTTTGAAAAATAAAATTTTCAAAATTTCAAAAAGTGGTTATTACTATTCATAAGGGCTAGTTTTAATAATATTTTAATAGCATATCGTTGTTTAGTGAAACTCGGTATTGCGTACTACACACGCTATCGAGGAAGGTCGCGATTGCGTGTAATGCAAGGCAAGTCAAGGATGCGTTTTGTGAAAGCTCCTTTTGGTGTAGCATACAACACAAGACATTAATGAAATTAAAAAGAATATTTTTCATAAAATCTCGGGGTGTTACATTCTACCCCCCATAAAATGAATTTCTCCCTCGAAATTCGTCAGGGTTATAAATGGTTTACTAGTCGAAAGTTTCATTAATAGAAACGCACATATTAAAAAGGAATACCAAAACCAATCTTTATAAAAAAAGTATGAAACGTAACAGATACCCAGATAAACTAATCACTGGGTTTCCGCAGAGGTGAAAATATGGATATGGAAGAGAAATCTAATCATCATGTTCTGATGGAAAGTGGTAGAGAACATGGGTATGGAAAAGCCAGCAATCACAAAGCCATAAATTTGTGACGATCTAAGGTACCATCTGATTTATCAGATATAAGAGCACTAGGACAAAATTTGTGGTTTTCATGATCATTTCCCTAAAGTTGATGAAATTGGAATTAGAAGAAATACTTACATTATTTTGGTACAATCTCACTGTTGTTCATGCCTTGAAAAATTTCCAATTCATCTCTTAAAGAAATGAAGTTTAATTTGTTATTCGTGAAGTGTTAGCAGATCATGTGATAGAATGACGGTTCATTCCATCTGTCTCAAACAAAAGGTTAGAAAAAGTTATCAAATATACATAAGTCCATCAATGGTGAGGCTAATCGTATACGATTCCAAAAATGAACTTATACTTCATATATCATAACGCGTAATAAAATAAAACTAGTTTCTACTAACCATGGACTTCCTATAGGCCATTGGTAGGCGATAAAGGCCAGTCGCACTTCGGTTGTGGGTTCAATTCCCACAGCCTTGTCCCACGCGATGGGCTGTCGCCCGTCCAGCAGGTTGTCCATTTTCTAAAACTACATTACTATAACATCCCATCAATAATATCGAAAAATGTTCTATCCTTAAACAATACTAACTTATGTCCAACATAATCCATTCTAATCTTTAGGCTTATCTAAAATACTTTGGTCCAAGCTCATAGTATAGAGAAAATGATTACTTGAAATGTCACTTAACAATCACGTGAATGCCATCATTTATCCCCAATATATCATAAGATATATCTTGAAGGTCAAATTACAATCATGTGAATACCTTAATCATGTATTCTCTTGAAGAATGAATACCCATTAATTGAACCATAGTGAAAACATGAATGCAGTTAAAAGTTAACACTTTCCACATAACAAAATCCTCAAAATTATATATACTCAAACCATGATATCACTTAGTCCATATATCAATAAATAGCTCATGAATAATGTCAAACATTTCATTTTCTCCTTATCCATTCATTATGCGGATATCATCTGCTTTCCAAAATATTTAAATCAATTTTAATGGTTACCGATACCTTAAAATTATTGAAAACCACAATAATACAAAAATATTCTAATACACAATAAAAGTAACTCAACAAAATTATTCTTGAATACCAATACATAAACTCTTCAATCCATCCTCTTCAATTATTGTTCTGGAATAAGTCCTTCCTTGATTTAGAAGTAACTTTTTAGGTCAGGGCATTGAGTTGGGTAATGCCCATGTTCTCCATAAATAATACATTGAACTCCATAACAGTCTGTCACTCTATGACCCTTTTCTCCACATAGATAACACCGGTCCCTCCATTTGAGGCATTCTTCAAGGTTCTTATTCCCTTCTTTAAAAATCTCAATCTTCCTTTCTTTATGGTCCTCATCATTCGAACATGCATAATAGTATATCTTCCTCTTCTTTGATGAATTAGGTATACCACTAAATTTCACCTTGTTAATCATATATCACGATGGATGATTCGGCATAATCACAATATCTTTCTCTCTAGGCATTACATAATTTTGTTTCTCATAGTCACCAATTTTTCCATTGGATTCAATGTTAACAAAATTCCTTATGGTTCCCTCTATTAACTAAAACACAAAAATAATTCTATTAGAGGCAAAAATCATGCTAGAGAAAACAACATAGTAAAGGGGGAGTACCCTCAATATCTAACATCTTTGGTTAAATTCTAAGATCGTTAGCACAATTCTCGGAGTATAACCTATACATATACTTAACCTTAGAGACATCCCTAGACATACCTTAGAAATATCTCTAGGGATCTCACTAATGTTCTCGCATCCTAGTTTCCAAAGGTTGACTACACCTTTCCTCTGATACCAACTGTAGAGACCCGGAGCTTGACATACATGGACATTACATTACTTTTGCAGAATACTTAATACATAACAAAAATAGACACACAAGGACCGTAATAGTTTAGTGTCTTTGGAAACATGCAACGTAATATTCTAATCGTGGTGAAAGATCTTCAACATCTCCCATAAGGATCTTCCCCTTTTGTTTTATTACCTAAAACCTTTCTTTATATCTTGGGGAAAAGAAAAACATATAAAGGGTGAGCTCAAATGCTTAGTAAGGGTATGCATGGATAAAATAAAACAAATCATATACATTTGAACTAAAAAACATGAACATAATGTTTAAAAATCAAAAACATGAGCAATGATATAAAACATGGAAGTACGTAAGGCATAGATCATAAAGAAACATTAAACATGATAAAATAGAATGGGAGTAAAACATGTAATTGTGGCAACCATTCAGCACTTGTTATGATTTCCATAGTATCCAAGGCACTGCTTCCAAGACCATCTTAGTAAACAAAGTCCCATTCTGAATCGAGTCCACTCCTCATTCCAGTCATGTATTACTAAACCGGTTTAACTTGTCGTTCCATCCATGTCTATCTCATGAGATATAAATCTTTACCCAATGCATTGGAGGGAGATATAGGTCCCACCCATCTCATAATGAAATCATTCTTTCGTGTGCCACAAAATCATAAATAATACATCATAGCATAACCCATGTAATAAAATGGGATTCTTAAACATCATGACATCATAACGTAATCCATAAACAATTGATATCATTTCACCATAAGAAAACTGAAACCATTTAAATCATAGAGACATTTTTCTTGAAACATATACATATGAAATAATGTCATCTTAAATGGAAAATAGTTCTGACAAAACACTTGAAATGAATTCTTGAGGAAAATATCCTTTCGTCATTAAAATCATTTTATTTTCACAAAATTCCATTCAATTTTAAAAGATAAGGGTTTTGTTGAAAATAATCATGCAATCTTATAGAGGACTCTTCTTGAAAATGAGGCGTTATGAAACTGTAAAAATCCGTTCACGCCGTATAAGTTTTAAAAAAAACATTCTTCTCGTACATTTGCCAGAAAAGTCAAAAAAGTACCTCGTAACATAAAAAAAAGAAATATTCCTTACATACCATGTAGTAAAAGTCAAAATGGGAAAAAATGACTTTAAATATACATGAAAACATGGACATGGATGATAGAAATAACCCCAGTAAATATGTACGAAAAGGCAATCTCGGATAAAAATGAGATTTGCAAAATTGTCCCTTACCATAGGTCTGATATGCTTCGTACGTATCAGAACCTCCTGTATAATAATTTCAATAATGTTATTGACTTATTACAGAATCATATTAATTGTTACGATATCATATATGGTTCACTTATGACTTTATATTACCCGCTCTTTTGTAAATTTCATGTTAAAGAGCGTTTTGGGTAAAATCGTTTCATTTGTCATCTGTGTTTTGACTTGTAATTATTCATATGATTACTTAGATCATGATTGCATAAATCCAGAATGTAAAACATGATTTATATATAATATATATTCTGAATATTCGTATATATAATACATCGATAAATGGATAGAAATACACCGTTCATGGAGACGGTAGGTCGTACGTACGCATGAACGTTGTTTTCGTTTTCTCATTGAATTGAATGGAATTAATTGGATGACATACATAAATATATATACATAAATAAAGTATCATTATTATTTCATATATTTCATGATTACTAATTATATATTCTTTATAATCATTTATGAATGGTTAATCATTGAGAATGAATCTCATCGCGTCGTGGAGACGGTATTCCGTACGTACGCACGAGCGATGATATCGTTCCCATGATCGTGGAATTTTATTGGCGTGTATGTATACTATTACAGAATAAATATAACTTTACAATAATTATATATAGTTATTATTTACACCATTATACCAATCCAAGTAAGGTTGTGGTGGAAAATAGATTACACCACGACGTGGGGACGGTATTCCGTACGTACGCACGCGCGGTGATTTCTTTTTCCGTAGGATGGATAGATGGTGAAATAGGGTTGTTTTATACATATAATAGAATATCACTATATGAGTGATACTGATGTTATTACTTCATAATGAAACAACCTAAGAAGAAGAAGTGGAAGAAGAAATAAAGTTGAAAGAATCGGTAACAGACATTACTTCTTCTTTGAAGAGCCTCTTTGAGTCCTCCTCTTAGGGCACTATAATTGGTCTTTGAAGAAGACCAAGACCTCTAGGATATTTCTAGGGAAGTGGAGAGGAGAATTGGTCAGGTTCTGGCCGAGCTTTAAGGATCAATGTGGTGCGAGGAAGAGAGGGAGGAGGATCCCTTTTATAAGGGAGGAGAGGGGCTCCTTTGGAAAACTAAAATTATTATTTTATTATAAAGTCATATTCGGTTTTAAATAGCGCCTAATTGATATATTTCTAAAATAAGGTGGGGATGGGTCTAAATAATCTCATACAATATAATTTAGACAAGTTTAGGTTCCTATTTTAACCTTATCATTTATATTTAACTTTAAGTTAGATAATTTTACTTTTACCGTGTCTTTTTGTGTTCTTACACTATAAGGTTAATAAACATACTATAACAAGACAAAAGAAACCCATGTTGTTTTGTATTAATATATATAACCTTATCTAAGTCATTTGGCTGAACCTTAGATTTTTAGGAATAAAATAACAATTAGTAATATAATTTTTTTTAAAAAACTATTTTTTGTCAATTTTGACACTATTTAGTAATTTATTTTTGTCAAAATTATAATAGAATTATTAGTTCGAAAAAAGTTAACTAAATCAATAATAACATGACATATTAACCTAGAAAATTAGTTTAATTAATAAAAAGTCTCAAATTACATTTATTTGGGTATTTATAACATCAATTATGTCAATATTTCATTAATAGGATAATTACTGCATCAACATTGTATCATAAATAAATTAAATTATATTAAGTCTACAAATTATAAATAAAATACCATTATGTGGGATATATTTTTATATTTCTAATGAATATTTATAGTCGAATTTATCTTATGTATAACCCTATATTAAAAATGATTTAGTTATTGAACTTTGATTTTAACTATTTTCACCCTTCTTTAAATAAATTGATAATAAATGTCCAAATCTAATCCAAGTGGGCCTAAATTGTCATATTTTATTCTAAGGTTGTTTTTGGTCGAATTACACTTATCCAATAGAATTAGGACATGTGTTAGGGTAATAATAATATCATTTTTACCCTTAATTACCCTATTTACTTTTAACCGTGGTAAAAAAGTAAAAAGTTACTATTCACCAAAAATTATTTTCATCTCATTGAACCACATTTTACTTACTAACATCAACCGTGTCTCTCGGATTTTTTAAATTCCACTCACAGAAGCGTTAAAATTACGTTTTTTGAAAAATTCATTTTTTTAAACTACCACTTAGTGGTTTCACTATTTATCAAAAAATTGAAGTTTCCAGAAAAATACAAAACATTAGGCCTAAGATATATTTGATATTATGAATTCAAAAATGGTGTTTATTTTACCAAATTCAAAACATATCAGTTATATTAACTAATTTAAAAATTAATTCCCATCGTCAAAACAAATAGCGTGTTTTTAAAAGATAATAACTATCAAAAGATTGAGACTTGTATATATCTGGTTTAAATGTGAAATTACATCCAATGACCATAATTGTTATAAATTGTAAAAATATATTCTAAATATACTTTAAAACCACTCAAATTAATAATTTATCACTATTAATCATTTTGATTAAAATAGTTGTTTTTAATTAAATTTTAGTAATTTTCACTATTTATCAGAATATGAAAGTTATTCGAAAAGTACGAAAATTTCACCCAAACCTAATTTCGATATTCTGAATCCAAAAATGAAGTCCATTTTGAAAAATAAAATTTACAAAATTTCAAAAAGTGGTTATTACTATTCATAACGGCTAGTTTTAATAATATTTTAATAGCATATCGTTGTTTAGTTAAACTCGGTATTGCGTACTACACACGCTATCGAGGAAGGTCGCGATTTCATGTAATGAAAGGCAAGTCAAGGATGCGTTTTGTGCAAGCTCATTTTGGTGTAGCGTACAACACAAGATATTAATGAAATTAAAAATAATATTTTTCATAAAATCTCGGGGTGTTACAATATTTATTTAAAACCATGTTTTAAATGTTTTATTCAAAATTTCTTCCAAATTCACATTCATTAAAACAGTCCATGATTTATCATCATTATAATAAAAGATATTATTCATATGAATTTAAACAATATGAGTTTTTTTCAGAGGTTTTAAAAAGGAATCTTGTTATCATTTTCTATTATAGCGATCTTTCAAATTCATAATAAATGTGTCCAATGATATTTTTAATAAATATTACATGGAATTAATTACATATTGTGATATAAATTTTTAATTATGATTCTTATTCTAAATATTTTCATGGTTCGATTAGTATATTCAATTCCAATTTTATGTTGAAATTTTCATTTTAATTTGTTTTCCAAGAAATGGTTATTTCAAATCATATTTATGGGGAAAATATAGGATATTGTTCCAATGTGTATGAATAATTTTTTTTAATGGGATTATGATTAATGTGAAATCCCCTATCTATTTTTATATTATATTTTACATATATTATAAACTATGATGATTATGCATGATATATATCTTTAATCAAATGGGTATATATTTTTTATCCATTTAATAGATGATGTAATTTACTGAGTAGGTTATTACACTACTTATGATCATATAAGGGTTTTTTATGGTGATTTTAATTATAATGATCCATGAATTATGCATTTTTATTTAGTAATTTAGTTATTTTTATATTCATTATTATTATTTCGTTCGACAATAAGATGGAAAAATGATTAATGAAATATTATTTGATATTAAAAATATGAGATGATTGTTTCCCATTGAAATTTTTTGATGACTTTTCTTTTTTCCCATCTAACATTAATGTTTAAGATTTTCCATTAATTTTTTGGTCTTTTTTTAAAAAAATAATTTTGATATGGATTTCATAATCAAATAAATGAATATTAATCTGAAAATTTATTTTGAAAAATTGTAATATTGAAAATAACTTTTCCATATTATTCATTAAATTTAGGGGATACCTTCATATCAATGTATTGTAATACTATTTTTAACTGATACAACATTTTTTAATGCAATTCATATATCATAAGTATGTGTGAAAACTATATAAAGGCTTAAGCATCAAAATTTGTAAAACATATTTAAGGAAGAAATACGGTCATGAATCTAATATGAGTCTAAACATAAGATCCATTTTTAAAAAAAATTATACTCGTTTAAAGGGTGCAATTTTTTATGAAATTACTTTAAATTATTCTAAATACAAAAAAATATATAAGCAGTGTGATATATTGAAACTGTTTTTATAAGTCAAGTTATTATGTGTCAATTCAGTCATACATTATCAGAGTTGGTATCAAAGAAAAGGGTTAGATAAATGTATAGCCTTTAATGTTTTTAGGAGGAGACACTTTATATAAGTCAATGTTTTATTATATTACCATGATATAGTATTTTGTGGATTCAATTTTCCATCATCTATGTTTTTTTATTTTTGTATTATTTGTTATATATGATACATTTTTAATGAGATCAGAAGGATTTTGGAGGATAATTTCATTTTGAAACAATGACCAAGAAGAGTTTGAGTTGTATTTTATTAGTTTTTTGAATGATCCAAATCAATTAATGTGGATTATTAATTTTGTTACCCATGAATGAGAGTTATAGATTCATCATTGAGACAGATTTATACAGTGAAGCATTTCATGGAACATCAATATTGGACCATTATTGAAACCACAAAACTATTGTTAGATTAATGAATGATTAATTCGTTGGAGATGATACTCCATGTTTATGATGTTCGACACAATAAAGGGTAACTAATTTTATTTATTATGTTAATTTTGAATTTTAATACTGGTGGTCTACAATCATTAATACTATTTAATAGGATGCAATAGAGACCTTGGAATATATGAAATATTTGGATATGTTCATAGAAATATATTTTCCTAATGATTCCAGATTTATGACGGATTAATATTTTCTAGCATTAATGAAAAAACAGGATCATAATTTTTCATAGTATGAAGAATTTTTTTCCATATTTTGTAGGTATGCACTAAATATTATATTGGACTGTTATTGAAAACATGATCTATTTTACTTATGATTTAAACAGATTTTATAATGGGATTTTGTTACATTTGAGTTTTAAAATTATGATAATATTCTTTCATATGATGAGAAGGTAAGGATATGGTTTTATACATTTATAATAATAATTATAAGAAGTGATTTCAGGGGTAGGAAATAGAGAGATATTAATGAATGAGATCTAATGGTATAAAAAATTTACCTTATTTAGATGAGTGTGGAATGAATCATTATGGGGAATATCATATGTTATATTGAATGTGTTATCTTTGTTTTATGATTGTATATTTCTCCTATGACAGAGGGAAAATTGAAAATGAAACAATCACACCATTAATAAAAATATTGTTATGTATTAATTATTTGTAATGTGGCATGTCATTATGAAATTATTTTTCCAATTCAATTTATGAAATACATTGAGAATCATAATTGAATAAATAAGGCTGTCTAAAATCTAGTGATACTTAAATTTTTGGTCCATCCGTAGAAGTGGTGATGGGTACATAACATTTTAACTCTATATATGTCAATTTATTGTTTGATTCAGTATCTGGTAA
Source organism: Viscum album (assembly GCA_963277665.1). Lineage (NCBI taxonomy): Eukaryota > Viridiplantae > Streptophyta > Magnoliopsida > Santalales > Viscaceae > Viscum > Viscum album. Next base: position 1,723,245,366 of record OY728152.1, on the reverse strand, counting down.
GTCTTTTATATGTATTAAATATGACTATAAATTGTAATTATAATATAATTAAAAAGATATATTTTTTGGTAAAAAACTAATTTTTGAAATATTAAAGAATCATAGATTTATAGTAACCCTTATATTATAAAATTTTGACTAATTTTACCACATAATCATATTTTCATACCTAGAGTGGTGTTTCTTTCTATTATATATATGTATTTTCTTCCTATTTTAGTATTCTATGATACACTGTAGAGGAATACATATTTAATTTTTAGAGTGAGTGAAAATTCATTTAAAACAATGGGTTCATAGCTTTAATAATATATCAATCGTACGACAAATTTATTACATATAGGGGTGAAATCTATAATTCACATGTAATTGAAAAATATGAACAATTTAAATTTGTGTTTTACTTATGGTAAATGTATTATTGTTTTAATATTTTAGAAATAATCATGGTGTGATTGTTGATTTGATGGTTGAATTCGCCATTTACATAGTTCCGGATGATAAGACTTTTTGTAACCCATTATATTGAATGCCTATAGTAGAGATTTTTAAATTGAAAAAGAGGATAGAAGAATTAAATGATTATATTTTCATATGACTTATCAGTACACCTTGTGGTGCACATATAGATTGGATTAAATGATAGATAGTTATATGAGTCTCTATGTTTGTTTTAGTGAAATCAATAACATTATTGTTAAAATCAATTATATTATTTTTATTATTGATGAATTGTTTCATTATTACTAGGGTGCATAGTTTTTTTGAAAATTAATAGTGGGTTCTTGTGTCATAAATTGATATTAATGAACGAATTCATTTTAATGATGTTGTTTATAACATGGTACAACCATTATGAGTTTTTGGTTTATCCCTCCCGGTTTATGAATGAAACCACAATATTTATGGATATTATGAATTGGTTTTTTCATGTGTTTTGAGTTACATTTTTAGGTAGTGTTGATTTATTATATTGTGGTAAATTTTAAAAGTTATGTGGATCATGGTAATATGTTATGGGATGTTCTACAAACCATTAAAGAATAAATTTCTCATTGAAATTTTGTAATTGTTAATTTTGGTAAATGTATTTTTCATTCATTAGATGCAATGTAACTAAATATGTCCTTACAGATCATTGTAATATAACCTAATTTTTAAAATTATACCAAATACCTATTGATGTCAATTATATGCATAATATTCTTGTTATAGCCAGTTATATTTAAATGTGTTGAAAAATATTCATAGATAGGTATTCCACTAACAATGTTAACTAAATTGGGAGTTAAAATAATAGTAAAAAGGGATTTTTTTTATTTTTAACATGAATTTAAATATAGATTATGTGATTTTATTATTTGGTGCATACCATCATGAAATTGTAATTTTATTTGTTTATTTTTTTTCTTAATTATAGTGATGTAATTATGTTTTGATACCACATGATGGGATAATTCTAAAAATACATAAAGTGGAATCTCATGGGAGTAATTATCCAAATTAAGACTGTGTTAATAATGTGGTAGTTTTTTATGTTAAATATTTGGAAACACGTTTTATATTGGTTTAATTTCAAAATTTATAAAGATTAAAATGTTTAGAAAATATATTCTCTCAAAAAATATTGAAAATTTTGAGAAGATGATATTTATAAATAAGAAATAGATTTTGATTTCATGATTCACAATCATATTGGTAAAGCTAGTATGGTATATAATTCCATGATTTTAATGGATCATGAATCATGAAATATGAAATGTTTGGAATAAGACTAAATAATTAATCCATTTATGAAACTTATTATAGAGGTTATGTATATGAAAATGATTTCACTTTTGGATCAGGAATCAGTTAAACATCCCATTCCAATATAATTATGACTCCTCAAAAAGAATATAAAATCTTAATAAGTAGAATATAATTGCATCTATATATAATGATTCAAAAAAATATTATTGAGAATGTTGGTTTCATAATATTTAAAAATTTCATTTTTGTAAGAAAGTATATTTAGAAAAAAAATGTATTATTGAATGAAGATCACAACACCTTGTATTCTATTCAATTGATACATTTTATTATAGATATATGTATTAATCATTGGATTATCTGGGATTTTGATATCGAAATATTTCATTAGTGGAATTAAGTCCTAATTTTAATTTTCAATCGAGTACATTTATAGTACCAATTATAGCATCGAATGAAATAAGTTATTAGATTGTATCATGTTGGGATTAAGACAACAAGAATAAGTTATCATGATAATAAATATTTTATGAGGGAGTTTATAAGGGAACGAAGACTCGTCAATATTTGAGAAATGATCCGAGGAGGATGTAGAGCTTTGTAAGTAACTTGAGGAAAAATATATTATTTGACATAGGATACTATTTTTTCCCTAAAGTAACTCAATGGAAATGTCTATTGCTTTTTAGAGGAATAGGGAATTTACATCTATTGCTTATAAATCTATAATTTATTTTTGATAATGTGATATTAGTATTATATCGGGTAGTCTATGTGTGGAATTTTTCTTACGTATATGATGTATTTAATTTTTATTTGATAAGGAAACATAATCTTGAAGCATCTATTGTTTTGAGAAGAAAAATAGTCCAACGTTAGGATTATTTTTTATGGAAGAAATCCAGTATATATTCAAAAATTGAAAGAATAATATTTTAGGAATATAGGGACTCTCTTCTTAATATGTATTGAGAGTAACCATTTAATGGATGAAGCCATATGGATATCTGAATATATTATTATAGAAAATATACGACTTCAGTTTATTATTTAAAATGAATAATTTTTTTATAAATATTTACGTCGATATATATGTGAAAATCATGGTAATGTGAATAATAATCATTTTTATTCTATTAATATTTTATATAATTGGATTTTATGGATTGACTCTCAGTTGGGTATTTTTCGGTTGAAAAATTAAGACATTATTATAATTTTATTGTTTTATAGGAATTATATGGATCCATATAGAGGAAAAATTTATAAATGTTAGAATATATAATTAAAAACGTGGAATTTAATTTTAAAAACATCATTACATAATTTTTTAATGTTATAATTTTTTTTTTATTTTTTCTAAAGTGATGAATTTTTGGTGAATAATGGAATATATCCAGTTCTAAAATACTATAATTATTCAATAAATAATTTGTTCACAATATTAATTATGATTATAAATTAGTTCTAATGTCACAAAACACGATTTTTGTTGTTGTAAACCAATAAAAAACTATGGGATCAATTCTATGTCTTTTTTTTTGTAAATTCACTTCTATGAATAAAAAAAAGCTTTTTTCAGAAAAATAATTTGGTTACACATACTTATATAAAAGATAATTTCTTCCTATAAAATTAAATATTTTAATAATGATTAAATTTTTGGGATCATAATATTTAAATTTTTAATATGGTCCTTTTAATTTTTATTAAAATATTTTATTACCCCAATAATAGTTAGTCATCATGGTATTGTTTAAAAGATTTAAGGAGAGTGATATTCTACATGATAATTCGTCAAATATCTCAAAAATATTGTCTAATTTTTTTGGGATTAGTTGATTTAGAAAGTATGATATACGACAATCAATAAATGGAACAATTTAGTCCACTTTTCCCTAAGAAATTTATTTATAATATTTTAATGGTATGATTATTTATAAGGGAGTCAATCCTATAACACATTTAATGAGCATTAGTCTGCTATCATTTTGACACACATCATGCATTAAACATAACTAATAGAATACCATATAACTTTCTAATACTCTTATACATAATTTTTATCATTTTATCAATAGAAAAGGACAATCTAATAATCCATTTGGTTACAAATAAAAGCCATTATCCAAATAAGAGGTATATGTTCTAACCATAATCTATTAGAGTTATAACATTTAAGAATCACTTATAATCATATATAGGCATACTAACATAAATAAATCAGCACAATTACAATAATTACATGTTATTATAAATATTTAGAAACCACTTACTGCCTAATATTTAAATATTTTAAAATGAAATTATTTCTTTCTCATAGATACATGAAGACTAATGCCTCCATAATGTTATGTATTTTAATTTTTAGTACCAACCTACATAGGCAAATATATATTTATATATATATGTGGATATAGTGAAATTATATGAAATTTATTTACTAATAATGAATATACAAATATTATCTATAATATAATTTCACTACACTCATCCATTAGAAAATAAAAATGTCACTTGTGTGTATGTACAGACCACTGATACATTAATTACATGTTTAATTTTTCAAAAATTAATTATTTTATTTTTTTTAAATGAGTATTAAATGAATTAATATGTTTTAATTATATTATTATGCGTTTGGATTGATTGTGAAAGTTTTTATGGTCCATTTGTACCATGGTGAACACACTAAAATTTGTTTTGAAGAAGCGACATGTGTAACCTAATATAAACAAATCATGGTAATAAAATTAACAAAAGGAAGAATAAAAAATAATTAATGTTAACAAATTTATATTTTAAATTAATAATTATTCCAATTATTTAGTAATTTTTAAGAGATAAATGGCATGTCACGATATGTTATTGGAGATTTTTCATTATTTCATCAATTGGAATATTTTAAAATCATTCTCATCCATATCACTATTTTTTATAATTATTTCAAGAATGATTTATTTAAAAATAATTATAATTATTAAGATAATTTTTAACTATAATTTTCTATCAAACAATATATTTAAAATTTTATATTTTTGTTTTATTTCATATGGTTTAATTTACAATTTCATAATAATGATTTTAAATTATTTATTTTTCATGTTTAACACATGATCTCCATTTGAAGACATAATGTTCTCTCATAACTATAATTATAACACTACATGATTTCATAATATTTTAGTGTAAATATTTTTAATTAATTTTGAATTTTTCATTAAAAATTTGTATCATAAAACATAACATTTTCTTTTTTAAAATTGGATAAAAATATACATACGAATCTGTGTACAAATGAATGTTTCTAGGAGTTTTATGGTTAATGTATAAGCCATTATGTGTTTAATATATTTCATGGTTGTTGTAAATTTAAAATTATAATCAATTTGAATGAAATTTGACTCTAATTATGTGGGTAACCATATGGCCTTTAGAGGAGATATGATGGAATTCACCTGATAGGTTATTTGATTATAATATTCCATTAAAGGGTCCTTGAAAGAGTGATTGTACAAGTAATGTCCTATGATTCCAACATGGAAATCAATGATTGATAAGAGTGTTACTAGAACTCTTTAGATTTAATGAGCTATGAAAATAAACACTTAATTAAAGTAGAGTTGTATGATCTACTAACGGTGAATGTTATTTTTCATGGATTTTTTTTCAAGAGTTATAATTTTATCCCATGTTACATTTCTGAATATTATTTTTACATTATTTATATATAGATTTTTTAAAAAATTATTTGGTAAATGATTTTATTTAATGGGTAAGAAAATAAATACTGATCTAAATGATTACTATGTAAGAAATATAAAATTACTTATGGATTTTAATATTTTTAATGAAATAAAAGATTTAATTATTTTTATATATATTAAATTAAATTCATTTATGATCCCATGGTTTCATGAGTTTTTTATTGGTAAAAAAGAAATATATGATGTATTGGAAATTTAATCCTTCCATGTTGGTGGCCCATAATGGATTAAACAAATGTTTCATGAATAAAACCTGAAGAGAAAAATAATAACAATAAAATAGAAGACAAAGGATGTTATAAATTTTTTTAAAAAGTGTTTTATAAATTTTTCCACACTATCTATTCTTCATCAATGATCATTGTATAAATCAATAGGTTTTAAACTAGAAAAAAATTCCATTAACTAATAGAACATGATACGAAACTGGAATTTTGTTTTCAGGTATTCATCGTTTGTTTTTTAAGGATTGATTCCAAATTGATAAATGAATTCTTATGAAAATAATTGATAAAATTATTGTGAAGATATATTTTCATCATGAAATTTTAATACACATAATAATACACAATTTAATAAAATACAATATAATTGGAAGTGATATCTTTCAATATCAACTTTGAATTTTTTTTACATTTCATGTTATTGATGTGTTCAATTTATCATTTTTTTAAAATAATTATTATCTGAGAACATGTATAAGAATACACAGTTACAAAACTTATTGTTGAATGAATTCCATATCCTTACATAAATATAGATTTATATTATTTCTATGAGAATATTAGTTTGATATCTACGTAAATATATCCTCTTTATGGGATTAGCTCTATCTGAACTCCATGGGGGGTAATATTTTCATCAAATATGATATGTAATAAATGTTTTTTAAATTTAAATGACATAAAAAATTACAATATGATATTAAATCATGATATATATCTACGTCTTAATAAGGAATATCATTTTTCAATGAATAGGCATCAACATATAAATTGTTAGTTCATTCTGAAATGTCGAGTTCTCTTTATCTATTTAATTTTGATAGAATACCAATTTTTTATCCCTCCATAATTGTTTTTCAACCATATAATTGGAATACATATATATATATATATATATATATATATTCTGGTAATCATTTTTTATTTTCAATGTAGTGTTCTCTATATTAATAATGGTATTTTTAATATTCTCATCAACTTCATCATTTGGATTTTTTTCATCACATAAACCTTCACAGTATATTTGACTCCTGATGCAAGAATAATGTTATCTAGAAATTATTCATGATCTATAAAATTCAACAAGGAATAATTATAATTACATCCAACCTTCTTTAAAATTCCACATAGTTATTTTAATTATTTGATGTAATAATTTTTTGAGATCCTTTCATGAATTTCCTTTTTTTCAGGTTGAATTGTATATTTCAATTAAATATTTTCATTCCCCATTTCACTTTCGGTGTCTCATTCATTTTAGAATTTAGTTTAAAATAAAAAATTCATTTATTATATGTATCGTTTGGTTTCTGGAAATTACCACGTATAATGTCAAAAATAACTTCTATAAAACTAATATACTTGTTCCATTAATGGAATGATTATTTATTCTATATTTGCATTACTACATCAACACAAACACACATAGTTTGTTTAGAAAGGTCTATAGTGTTTCCTGTTCTTCCACTGTATAATAAGATCATTTATTTATGTGTGGATTCTTTTATGAACTCATTAGGGATCCATTGAATAGAAGTTATTGTTTGATAATAAATCATGTTAGAATCATTATTCATCATTGCATGCATTTTCATTGGAGAATGTGATATTATCTATTAATATTTTCGGAAACATGTTTTATGGATTTATAGGATCATGCCTCATTATCGGAATTATTCATATTTTTGTCCAATATATTTATTAATATATTCTTATATGTTTGAGACACATCAATTTTATACTTATTTTTTAATCTTTTTTAGATCATCCAATACAACCTTGATATATCTATCATTTTTATACATTATTTAGAATATTAAGCTAGAAAAAAACATGTTTATGTCCAAACTGATATTTTATTATTTTTATTAATATCATTTATCAAAAAATAAAATATTTCAATTTTTTAATGTACCACACTTTATTTGGTATTAATTTATGAAATATTTTATTTTGCATTTTATCACATGAATTGTAGATGTAGTGATGGGTTTATCAACAAATTTTATCATTTTTTGATGATTTCATACGACATTCCTTATACATGAAACTAGAATTAATATACTCATAAATTATTAGAGTTGATGATACGTTTTAATTTGATACCATAATAATTTGATCATTAGGAATATACGAATGAAAGTTTCCATAAAATAGAGTAATTATTTAATAAAAAAAATTCTATTTCAATTTTGATTGTATGTTTTTGTTCACATTTAATTTGGTGAAGACTTGTCTCGATCATTTTTTTTGGTTTGATAGTTTTTCATAATCTTAAAGGAATTTTATATTTATGATTTTCACTCATCCTTCATAGATTTTATATATCTCCAAACATGATATTTATCATAATTGAATTTTTTAGTATTATTTTTATTATAGGCATCCCTTAATATAGTTGTGAATATATTTTAATTTCATACCTATTTTTCTATTTAGGAGTCATTGAATTCAATTTGTTATTTTTTTCATCCAATTCATGTATCTTTTCATCAATCCCATTCATTATATATTTAGATTTTTGAATTATATTGAGTCACTTATCCTCCAATATTGGCAATCAGTAAACATTATCAAAAATAATTTCACATATGTATCGTTCAAATATTAAATGAGATATAAATTTTAAAAAAATCCCACCCATTCCCCTCTATTTACCATCAAATTAATCTTAAATTTGGGTGATATTTTCTTATATACATTTTAAGAGAGACTAAAATACAACATATTTTTAATTAGTGAAATTATGTATATTAATTGTCAAGCAAATAATTGATTCATTATATGGATCATCATAATGTTGATATTCCAAATTGATCATTTTTATATAATGGGATTTTATGATAGCAGTCTTATATTAGCACATCACCATGTGAATTCCTTGAATTTTCTAGGATATAATGTTTTTTCATATTCATGTTAAAGGATTATACAAGTAATTTATGTTTTTTCATTTTATATTTTCTTTCACTATCGTTACAATAATAGGAATAAAAATCTTCACCACTCTGAATAATATGGATTCCTACTCATCATATTTTCCAAAAAGATATGGATTATTAAAAGATATAACAGAATTAAATCGATTTTGATTTCAATCAATTAGTAGAGGGTCATTGTTTTACTATTTCTTTGATGATGATATTCAAAATTTATTGTCAACATTTTTCATACTTTTCTTCCATGTTTTGGATGAACTATCTCTAATTATTGTTTCAAACATTAACTCATAGGCTTCCTCAAATCATCAAATTATATAGAGTGTCAAATGTAAATCTAAATATATTCATGAATCATCATATATTATTATTTTTTGATATTTTGGTGAACTTAATCAGATGTAGATCCTAATTTACAGGTAGATAATGAAAATATTTGTTAGGGAATGTCCATCACATATAAGGGAAAATTAATGTTCAAAACATTGTAAAATATTAAATGATTTTTCCTTCATAACATATACACATTTTCAATGATTGGATTTTATTCTATTTTATATCACTTGGTCATTATGAAAGCAAATGAATTGGAAAACACAGTAATTATAAAACTGGGATTTGATAATGAAGATCTACTCGAAGATGGATAAAACTATCCAACTTGGGTTTTTGTTATTATACGATGTACACATAGATATTATTTTATTATCATTATATTCCACTATAAAGATAATGTAGATTGATTTATAATCTTGGAAACAACCAGTTACAATGTATGAAATAACATATAGAATTATATTTCTCAATATCCAGGGAATTATATAGAAAGTGTACATATTACCATCTTTCACCTCGTGAAGTAATATTATTGAATATTATCCATTCCCTATTATAAAAACCAATAGATATAATCATCTCCCTCAAATCTAAGTATTTGGAATGGTTGTATTGATCATCTCTAGGCCATGTGATATTTTAATATTTTTTTATTTGGATCAATATTTACATCGACACATATAATGGTCAGAACTAGGAATGTTAGAACTAGTATAACTATTCTAATTCTTCAATACATTGGAATTATAACCATTAATGTATCTTATAATTAATTCATGTCTTAAAGATGAAATATATTTTAGGTTTTAGTTTCATTGTTTCACATTTTATGGTAATATAAATCATAGGAATTTCATATTGGTGTGTGTCCACCACTCTAAATTACCATATCTTGTCGCTTATTTTATTTCTAGTGTAAGAGGAGCACATTTCATTAATTTAATACTGAAATACTATCATGAAAATGGATGTTTTAAACCCATCTCAATTTTTTTCCAATATTATTCACATTTTTTATTTATCCCATTGTTTAATATAAGTTAGAAAAAGGATTATTAATTTTCAAAATCAATACAGAAAAAATACTGAATATTTTATCCATAATGACATTTATGTTTTTTTTTTCAAACCACTCAATTAAACCAATAATATTTTTGCACATGTGATTCCTCAAATTAATTCCAATAAGATTAGAAACCAAGTGTCACATTCATTATGGACCCCTAGTCTCTAGAATTCCTAAACCATCTTTAGATATCAATTATCCTCAAATATAATTGTCACGTAGAATTCCTCTTCATGTTAAAAAAATAATTATTATTATATTCATTATTCATAACCAAATATTTGATATTATAGAGTCACGATTATATTAATTAACCATGATTTTATGTCAATAATTATTATCACATTAACATCCCATTTAATCTTATTCATAATTCTTCATTAAAGAGATCATTCGAATTGATAAATAATATTATAGATATATGATCACATAATAAAACTAGTATAGTTCATAGCTATATTTTATCTGAAATGTATATACGGTCTTATAATTAATTTCAATCATATATATGGAATACATATTTATTATTCATTATAGTGACTCCATGGATTTATATAATTTTCAAATTGTTTTTATGTAAGATGTTATAGATCATTCATATCTAATGTATGATGTTTTATATTACAGAATTTTTAGAAAGCATAATATGAATTCCTTGAATCTAATTATTTATTATTGATAATATTTAATAAATTACCAATTTTAATCAAACACATAAATATACATATTATATATGCAATTTAATCTTCATGAGTGTCAGAAATATATTATTTGTCATTTCCAATGTTAGTTTATGAAAAATCTATAACTTCCAAAATAATATAATTTCATCAAAATGTAGTCTTAAGAATATCATGTAACATTAGAATAAATAAATATCTTCATCAATCAATTCTATATTAATTCTAACGGATAATTTATCACGTAATTATTTTGGAAATATTTCCAATGATATTCCACTTCCAAAAAATACTTTTCTATTGCTTCCATTAAATATTCGTCCATTTATTTTATCATATCGATATCAGCCTTGAAAACAATATAATGCACTGAATGGAAAATAACAATTGGAATTATAGAAATATCATAATATAGAATTTATCATTCCCCAAACTCCTTGGAATATGCACATGTTTGGTAGTAGGAATGTATTGCCCATAATGAATTATCAGTGGGATAAATGATTGTTTGAAAATGTGAAATCATTATTATATGTTCTTGAATCTAAAATAAAGAATCCATATTATTCATTTTCAATACATAATTTGTTTAATTTTTGCAAGTATTCATCCATTAGATAACATATATAATAATCCCATAATATAATATGATATAGAATTTCTATTCCTAATAAAAAAATTAATATTTCGTATGAATTGATATTAATAAAATTCATATCTAGGCCTTTTACAAAAACTAAGCATAAATTATGATTTCTATAATTTAATGATTTTGTAATATTTTCCAAATTTTCACTCCCAGTATAATGTAGAAGTGTTATTTTTGGTGATTATCATGGTTTATATTATCTAATACCCCTTGTGCCATTTAATATTTTCACACTCTATTTTGACAACCCACCATATGACACAAATTTATGATTTCGAGTGAATGAGGAAGATTGAACTATTCTACAGTATCCTTTCGTTTGTCTCCATTCTATAATATACCATGGGAGATATGGGAAAGGATGTAGTGTGATATAATTCTATTTCTCTTTTCTTATTTGTCTTCTTCCTCTATTAAATTTCTCCCCCTAGTTTGAAAATTTGTATGTATAATTTATGGATATTTTTAGGGTTTTACTGAATAATAGAATCCTGCACAAATATGAGAGGAATATTGTAGAATGATGCTAATGGAGAAAATCATACTCATTTTACAAGTCATTAAATGTGGAAAACCCAACTGTAATAGCCCAAAATTTGTGGAAACATTAACCAGTAGAAATATAAATTTATTAATCACACCATGAAGGATCGAATAGTTTTTTGTCATTGGTGAATATGATAATGAATCAATTTAACATTAAAATTGGAAAAATATAATAAAATATTTGTTTTCTTAGGTAATTACATTTCCACATTAGGATATCCTTGTAAAAAAGTTAGAAAACAATTCATAGTATCATGGGGAAAATATAATATATAAACATTGTGAGGTCAGATTATCAGAATGGAATATAATATAATGGATGAAATCATGATTAATTATCTAAAATAAATATGGAATGGTTAATAACATAAAAAAATTACACATAAACAATACCATGATCATAATATCATAAAAATAAATAATGATCAAATAAATCCATATAAATAAACACATGGGTGTGAAAATATGCTTAGAATATTTAAAATGATCGAATAATCAAATAACCAATAATATATACTCTCATTATGAGTGAATTCATATTAATAGACTTATGAAACATCTTTCCCTGAATTTTCACCTGAAAATTTAAATATGTTGTTAGTAACCCATATAATATTACCATCTTCTTTTTTTAATAAATCATTTCAATGAAATAAGAAAATATCCATAATTAGTCCAACCCATCAAATACTACTTCCCATGAATTCATCAAATGGATTTTTTGAAATATATTTGAAATAATTTTTCATATTTAAAAACTAAAATATGAAATTGTTATGCATTTCTCAAAAAAAATAAACATAATAATTATTTATACTATGTAATATTATGAATGCTAATAAAATTCTATATCCTTAGTCAAAATGATAATAAACCATCCAATTAATGAATAATGATTATATTAATATAGAATATTGCTAGTGGATCTTATGTGAAATATTTTATTAATGACTTTACCAGATAGAAATACCATAACATTGTCATTAAATATATTTTTTGGGAAAAAAACCATTCATACTATTTTTTTAAAAAAATAATTTTAAAAAACAATTTAAATTTTTTTTCATTAACAATAAACATTGGATACAATTACAATAATATATAATACATTTAGTGGTAATGTATGTGGAAAATTCCATTATTGATTTTCTCATTAAAAATAGATTATTATCCACAATTTTGATAAAATACATAAATGATTTATTTAGAAAACAACATGAAGATTCTATTAATGTAAATGTTTAAAAATTCAATCCTAGTGAAAAATGAATTTATTATTATTTTTAAATGTTAAAAAAAATTATTTCATTTTTATAAAACATGATTTTGGATGAAAAAATAGTTATGGTCGAAGGGATATATGTAATAATATTTACCTGAAAATATTTTCTCTATATTTTTAAAAACCAATGGGGGGAGGTAATATTACATTATTTTTTTTAAAAAAATATATTATATTAAAATATATTATATTTATTATTGAAAATAAAATGATTCCCTCCATGTGAGACTTAATATAAAACCATCAAAAATAATGATGTGATTATGAAATAATCACCTACCAAATTACAAAAACATGGATAATAAACACCATGAATGAGATAACATAAACTGAAACAATAAAACCAATGAAAATACATGGAATAATGATAAAAAAATTAGTATATATATAAAAATAGGGTAATGTGTTCGTATATAATATGTCCCAAATTAGTAATATTTAGGCGATAAATTATATACATCAGGTTTGACAAATTTTATTTGCAAATGATCCTCTTATAAAATAAATATAGGTTTATTTTACATATATGTTATAACTAAAATAATATGTTTCATTCAATATATTATCACCATATAATATGTTACACCATGATTGTTAGTAATATTAAAATATTTTCGTTTTTTTAGTGTTAATATTCATGTTTTATCATGCTTGTTTTTACCTTAATGAACTATTTCATCTACATAGGATATAGTTCCATCCTAACTATATGGTTATTAATGATAAGTAAATTATAATTATTCATCATGTACTTCCTTGTAATCATTCTTTGAAATATGACATGGGGAATATATTTCACCTCTTTGTGGAGATTAAAGGTCATACGTTGTCATGATCCGTCCTCGGGGCCCATGTCGTGACTACCCCAAGCCCGCCTTCCATAGGCCAGGGGCAGGCGACTAGCACCAAATGCGTAAATACCGATAAAAGGGAAGGCATTGTCTGTATAAAGTAAAGAAACACCACCGAGTGAGGAAAGAGGAGTAAACACTAAGTAAATTGTAAATCAAACATGTTGAAAGTACAAGGGGCTAGAAATAGAAGCCCAAAAGAAAGGTATAGCTACAACGGAAAGTAAAGTACAACCCAAGAACAATAGCTGAATGGTGACAAGCCCCTCCTAGATTGTCCTTCGACTTCCTACCTGAAGGGTAGGTACAGATCCCCTCCTCAGCACTCTGCGTCCGTCCGTCTCCTCTGGGTACCTACTCGTCGTGAAATCCATCTTCGGGCACTAACTTGACACGAGATTCTCCTTCAGGTACCATCCAGCTCTACAAGCCTCAACCACGATTAGTGATGTCTGTCGTCTGCAACAAAAACAATGTAGTTAGGGAGAAGCCCGTGCAGGGGTGAGTATATGCTACTCAGTAGGGACCCCCCCGAGACCCTCGAAGGTCTCCCTGAATACACATAGGATAAACCACAAAGTAAATATACAATCACGATGTATCATCCAACTCTACATAGGTATATACCCATACATATACCTAAGTCATCAAATCTAGTTCAACTCTAACCCACGAGCTCAAGTACAACCCAGTCCACACAGGAAAGTACAACCCAGTCCACACAGGAAGGTACAACCCAGTCCACACAGGAAGGTACAACCCAGTCCACACAGGAAAGTAAGTCAGTCACATCAATGATAAAGATTTAAAATCAAGACTCAGCTCACATATGTATACATAATTTTTAAGGAAAAAGGAGATGATCAGATGTAGTTACCGATTCATCTAGCTGGGACCCACGTATGATACTAGAACAACTATGTTGTCGGACCCACATAGGATACTAGTCTAGCTACTCTGTCAGACCCACATAGGATACTACAAAAGAGGTCAATATAGTAGGACCCAGGTAGGATACATGTACAGTAGTCGTCACCGCCAAAACCACTGAGGATTCCAGTACGGTTGTCGTCTTCGTCGAACCCATAGAGGATTCCAGTAAAAATGTCTTCACCGTCGAACCCATGGAGGATTCCAGTACGGTTGTCATCATCGTCGAACCCACAGAGGATTCCAGTACAAAAGTCTTCACCGTCGAACCCACGGAGGATTCTAGTATGGTTTTCATCATCGTCGAACCCATGGAGGATTCCAGTAAGAAAGTCATCACCATCAAACCCACATAGGATTCCAGTACGGTTGTCATTATCGTCGAACCCATGGAAAATTCTAGTACGATTGTCGTCGCAGTCGCAGCCAGGTCTAGGGTTCCCGCACACAGCATGCTCGTTTCCAGGAGGTTCCGCTCCACAACCCAAGGGGTCGATACATCAACTGACACATAGTCCAGATTTGATGTATCCCAAAGTTCCGTCTTGTTGATAGGAACTCATCACGACAGACGACGCGTCAATCGGATGCCCAGTCTGAGAGTTATTGGCTTTCTCGTACCAAGGGATCGGTTGGTTTTTAAGTGAAAACCAACCCGACCTTACTCCAACTATGTCCAAACCTTGATCAGAGTAATAAAAAAGTTTTGTCTCAACAAGAGGAATCTAACAAAACTGACGTCACGTCAATGGGACGTCTGGAGCTCAAGTTATAGTAGTTTCTCCTCCGATGGCCCGGTTGGTTTCGTGTTCGAACCAACTCGGTCGTACCCAAGGTTCACTGAAACCTTGATTGTAATATACCAAAATGAACGTCTCGATCCATGGATCGCGTCTCAACTTATGGTGCGCCAATCGGAGGTCCATATCCAATGTTACAGGCATTTGAATGAATCTGCCCGCTTTTATGGGGGTGTTGGGCTCGGACCGACCCGGCCCAAGACCCCCTGGGTCGGCCCGAACTGGGTCCGTCCCATTAGGGCGCGGCCCGGCCCAGCTGGTGTGACCCCGACTAGTGTAGTCGGTCTGTGTGGTGTGGCGCCCGCGTGCGGAGCGCACACGGAAGGGGGGGGGTTACAACCCCCTGTTGAACAAAACCGGTGCGGCTTAATGTCGCGCCTCCCAATCCAGAACAGATTCTGCCATTCCGATTCTTCCTCCTCTGCTGCGGCTATGCCGCGGCGGTTTGCTCCAGTAGCGCGCCGCCGCCGCCCTCTGCGGACCACCCGACATGCTCCGGTGGTCTGTTTTTCCTGTTGTCTTCGCCAGTGGTCCTCCCAGGACCCGATCATCATTGTGATGGATTTTAAACGTTGTTGTGGTCCCGCCTCACCATTGTCATCAATCCGCAAACCAACAACAAATTGTGGAGGGTTGTCGGGAAATGTTGGTTCGTCTCGCGCCCTCCGTGTTAGGTGTTATCAAATGGAAATATTTAAATAGGATTTTTAAATGAACGAACATTCAATTTTACTTAAATAAAATTGAATCAAAATTATACCACGACCTCTTAAATGAGTTGTAGCAGACTAATGTTCCCATCCCTCAATTAAAAAGAAACATTCATAGATCAACTCAATGTTGAGTTGTTCTGTGTTCTTTGTTTAGATGAAACAACCATGGGAAAGAATATCATTATCAAAATAATCCCCTCCCTTGAAGAAGTCGTCGAAGAAGGATCGTCATGGGAACAAGATGTCGCGGAAGATGGCGTCGCGGAACGAGGCTCCATAAGCTCTGTTGGTGTTTTCTTGATGAAGGATGTGGTGCGTCGTCTCTCTCCAAATAAGTCGTCTCTCACCGGCTGCGGAGAGGAGAGGAGATGGTACGACGATCTCCTCTTGCGGTGACAGAGTTCTTCATCATAGACTCAGCATTCTTCATGAAGAAGATGATGTTCTTAAAGGATCGTGTATTTTCTCCCCAATCCTTCTCGCACAACAATTTAACAATAATAAAATAAGGCTTCCCTTATTTTATTACTCATGCCAACTTTTTCAAAAGTCCAAAATTTATTCACCAAATTAATTAACGTGTGTTGTCAAATTAATGAGGCGTTTTATTGGCATGAAAATTAATGTGGATGAGATAGAAAATAATCACTAGAGGGGAAATAAATGGGGTGTTTAATGGGGTGTTAGGAATTTTAAGGAGGTGGGGGCTCATGTGGGCCCCACCCCAACTTCCTCACATATTCCCTCCCATAACACATAAACCACAGTAAAGAAATAAAAATAAAATGTAAAACAATTTTTATTTTAGTTCCTCACATTTTTAACATGTCCTCCCGAGGAAACTCAGCCCAGAAAAAGGTGTTCTTAAGAAAAAACCGGCACTACGGATTCATCGGTGCCCTCAGATTTCGATTCCGAGTACCAGTTCAAAAGATAGAAAAAACCTGCTCATTCGTTCACTGAACGTACTCGAGGTAAACTTCGGAGATTGCTTCTCGGCACACCCGGCCTTGAAATCAGATGCCATCAGAAACTGCGCACAAGTAAAATCCCAAATCAATAAAAACAATTCATTGAAATTTTCGGGTCTTTACATACATCTACACAAGTGATGAGATAATCTGTATAGAGGGTGAAAGGGAATGTAATTTTTGGATATAATAAATTCAAATAAAATATATAATGATATATATATATCATATATGTTCATCAATGTTTTCATAATTACTTCTCTTGTAAGGAATTACTGAATGAGTAATTGCATTATTTTTTGTGGTTGCAGTCCACCATAAGCACCTGTTATTTTATCATATATTAAACAGAATGGAATGTTATATGGTATATTTTTTATAACATGATGGATTTAGTTATTTAATACATATAATATATATATATATATATATAAATTAGATGAATTTCAATTTCCATCGATGAGAAGTGTTGATTGTAAAAGTGTTATATTAGTTCGTAAGGTAATAGTGTGTTGTACACACCACTGAATATTTTTATCAAATTTGAATAAAACTAAATGAAAAAATAATATTCCATAAACATAATAAAACCATAGTATATGAAATAAACTGGTTTTAATATTGTACATGTTAATGTATAAGTTATCATTCTAAAATAGAATAGAAAAGGATGGGATTATCGAATAATTTTACCTTATCATAGAGAAAACTCCTTTGGATAACTTCATAACGAAACTAGGGTCTTTATTTTGGGAATGAATAAATATATAGATTGTGAATTATAATTATTTTGATCAATATCTTCTAGTATTTTTTGATAGAAAAGGATCGATAAGTGTGATGATGTAAGGGGAGTGAGTTCCCATTCATAATTATAGATGAGCGGCATTGTTGGAAATACCCAAACCAACTCAATAATTACATGTCATTATCACCACATGTGGATCCATAATTTAAGAATGATGATATTAATTGATAATATGGTATACTCATCCCCCCATAAAATAAAAAACATGTTTTATTCAGGTATTAACATAATATATATTTTTATCTCATTTATTATTTCAATTTATCACTTGGGTAAGTATAATAGATAACATATTTAATTTATCCATTTAAAATAATAATAAAATTTAACATTTAGACAATTTAGTCCCAATGATTCTGGATATTTAATATAATATATCAATAAAAGATAATGTGAAGATAAATTTTTTTTTATCATAAGAGCATGTAACATGAAAAAACCATGTTTTACCATTAACCATGGTAATAATGTTTTTATAATTTTGGATTCAATGTATTACCTTTATTATAAAATTTGGTACATTAACAGAATATATACGATATTCAAAATAATGTACAAGTCATTTTGAAAAATATCATTTGGATAAGAAAATTATTTCATTTGATGAAATGAAATTTATTATAAAATATCTATAATTTAAATTCATATATTATTAATTTAATTTTAATTCGAAAAGTATCAAGAAAATGATGGAATTATAATATATAATGTTCAAAAAATTTAAAAATGATATATTTTTTTTAAAAAATTAACATGACATAACAAATAATTTAATATATTTTACGTTTAATATTTTTAGAATCATTTATTTTATTTATCTATTAATTAAATAGTTACTATTATAGAATATTATTATAATTTAATATAATTATATGATTACCAATATTTGAAAATAAAATTTTCATATGAAATTTTTTTCATTGTTCTAAAAATGAAAATATGTTTTCATTCACTCTTATATTTTCACACTATATGAACATATAATACAAATATAAATCCAATAGGTATCATGTTTTGTTTCATTATATATATTATTATACATTGTGAATTCAAGAAAGACTATCCGAAAAAACATTAAAATAGGGAATAGTGTGATATGTGTCTAAATATGGCCATCAAATATGTATTGGGAGTGTTTTTAGATAATTCTAACACAAATAATTTTTGGCTAACCACATAGTAAACTATTTTTTCCTCGACATAGGTAATAAAATTTTATGTTTTTTAATATAAATTTAGAGTAAAAAACATTTAAACATGTTTTATAATAATAATTATTAATAATAATAAATACAAACCATTTTAAGAAATAAATTTTACATATTTGGAAATTTTTAATTTAAAATTAAACCTGCATATGAAGAAGAAAATATGTTTTCCAAATATTAAATTCTTATATCTATAGAATGATTTAATATCAAATATTCAATAATAAATATTTTGCACCTACCTAAATTAGATTTATAATAAAATAAATGATTTAATTTTTCATTTAAATAAATTTTAAAAAATAATGTATTTTTCAATTGATTTAAAAGTTAATTCATCTTTAACTATAAAAAATATTTTTCACTATTAATCAAATAAATAAAAATTTTCAATAAATCCAAAAATTAACAATAAGATAAATGATGTAGTTTAATATCCTAATGGTAGATAAATTTTTCAAATATAAATTTAAAAAAATATATGAAAATAATTTTAGAAATATTATGCAAGGCTTGAAGAAATATACATTTAGAAAAATACAGTTCTCCAAAAACATTATGTTTCCATTCAAAGGACATTTTTATTTTATACATATCCACAGAATATATTTCATTCCTTTTTATATCATTTAATTATAATTATTTCATCAATCATATTCATACCATACAATTTAATTTCTATTTTATAAGGGTCAGGTTCATATAATAATATTCAAATTTAATATTGTGTTTAGCTTAATCCTATTGTTTCATGCGACATATACAATTGAATATATTTATTTTTTAAAATAATAACTATATCATAATTTATCTTAGTGATAAATTTTATTTTATTCATTATATTTTGAGTAATAATCCCTACGAAATATGATGATCCCCTTTAATAATTCAAGTGTGTAAAATTCTAGCACCTTAATTAAATTGTATCATAACAATTTAATCACGATCATAATATTAAAGGGTTTGTCATTTGAAAATACCATGATCATATTCCCTAAACATAAAAAAGAATGTAAAAATTTCTACTCATTATACGAGGTATAGGAATGTGTCGTAGTCTTCTAGAATAAATTTGTAATAGGTTTCAGTGGTGGAATACATTGGTGGGAAGAAAACATATTGACATATATGAAACGTGTAAATATTTTATAGAAAATGATAAAGATAAATGATCACATGAATGTGAATGATCCTAAAAATACAATGACCACAAATATATAAATATGTGGTAAGTGAAATAACCATTATTTCCTAAAAAATTATTTTACATGAAAAAAAATTTAGTTCCATTTCCTATAGTTGAGCAATTATTTTATAATATAGAGTTATACCAATGTTAATTATATATACGATATACTTATTCTAACATGAATAATTCAATTACCTTTATATTATATTATTTTTCACTATAAAATGAGTAATAAAGTGGAAATTATCATCCATTTATAAATAAAATATCCATTTAATAGGCCATAAGACCCATAAAGCACGACACGTCCTTCCTCTAATATTTTCCAATTCAAAAATGATTATCATGTGTAATAATAAAATAAATTTCAATATAATAAATTAAATAAATAATTAATATTTTTATTTATCCAATGTAGGTATTACAAAATTCATTGTACATAAATTTAAAAGGGATGGCCCAAAATATAAAAAATCAGTATAAAATTATATTTCCCAAATAGCACAACGTTTCTCATAATTTCTCATAAAAAATATAACATAAACATGATCAAACTTAAATTATAATAAAACATGAAATTTAAAAAAAAATCAGGGTGAATAAAAAATTTCATAATTCAAAAAATTAGTAATCTCCAACAAAGATAACAACTATCACTATCCAATTTGAAGTTTTCTGGTACTATCACTATGTCATGTTTTTACTATTATTATATAAACTTCAGAAACATATTAAATAGTATCTTAACCAATTATTGTGCTTTATAGAAAAAATACACTTTACAATGTATCACTTTTCAAGCCGTTGGTACCATTCTACATACATCGTCATATATTTATATAAGGTATAAATGGATGGAATGACTTATATTATTATTTATTTTTAATAATCCTGCTTTTAAGGGATGAGAGGGAACCATTATAAGGTTATTATACTATGTGACACGTTACATGACCCAAAGGTATTTGAGGAATTTTCACCATACTACGAATACATGTAAATGCACATCCCTATTGTTTGTATAGTGATATCTTCTCTCCATCCTCACATTGATGATTAGATTACTATCCTGTGAATAGAGGAATATGTTGGTACTAATGGAAAATTTCATACCCTCTCATTCATTAAACATGGTTAGCTCTAATTTCGTGAATATGTATACTTTTTATCCTCACCTAGAGCATTTTCCATGTAGAGTATGTCAGTTTTATTCTTCATCTCATTTGTCTTAGAGGACTTGAGGATGTATGAAGGACTTGTGGTTCCCTAGAGGCCATGAGGTGACTCAAAATCCATAATACCCCAAAGTACTTAGGAGTCCTGAAGGCCTTGAAGGACTCAATGACCAATAATGTGGCCCAAAGGCTAAAACGGATGAACAATTATTAGCCTAAAGGACATATGGAATTAATTTTCTAAGTTCCCAATCTCTTTACAATTGAAACACTAATCATAAATGGTTTATTTCTTAGCCTTTAAATCTCAAGAATAGTGGAACTTGTCACAAAATGAATCTTGTCACCATCAAAACCAACACCCCACCCAGCCCACGACAAGGCCCGATCGGGTATCATTAAAAGAAGTTTGGGAATGATTTACCCGATTTTATAAACATTCAACATAAATGAACCCAATAAAACATATCTGGATTTCTCAACTAAAACTGTCATTTGAAAAATTTTAGAACTGAATTAAATAAGCTAAAACACTTCTTAAAGACCATTAATAAGGTATGAAACAAAATAATGACAACCTAAGAACCTCCCCATGGTGAGAGGCACCACCCTTAAGCCATCTCCAAAACACATCATCACGAACGACCGACAAAAACCAGAAATTTGGTACAAAAGATGAAGCCAAAACAACAACAACAAAATATCCAAGTGTACTTACACCCAATGGTGTATGTATGGTGTGAGACAAAGCCTATTAGGATACCACCACAATGAGATTCTATGTGATATACATTTAAATAAGAAAAGCATGCATGTTTTCAAAAACATGTAATTTATTGTTACAATTTCTAAAAGATGGAACTTGAAAAAAAAATCAGTTTTCAAGTGGGATAATTTAAAGAATCAACAATATTAAAATAAATGCAATAGATACTAAATTTTTCATCCAAATATATCGTATGTTGATGATATGTATAAAAGATATTGTAACACCCAAAGTAAATAAAGAATATTACATTTTAATTTTTATCCATATTTGTGAATAAAATATTAATATTACTTTAAAGGGGACGCTATGATCGATTGTGTACCCAATACGCAACAACGAGTTTCTCGGGAATCTTACGTTGCACTCTTATAACAAAATAATATTATTTTAAATGATAATTAATTCCTAGCCGTTGTAATGGCGGGAATGAACAGAACTAACTACAAAATTATTATATATGTTTGTCAAATATTTTTACATTTTGCAATAAATGTTAGAGGATTAAAAATGCGAATGAATCCAATGTTAAGCATAAACATTCTAATATTCTTTAAAAGGTCGATTAACCGCCTTTTGATGGAAAACCTATTTTAAATCCACTTTTTGACAATTTTATGTGTTATATTTGACAAAATAAAATTCTTCATTAGAATCGGGACAACAAAAGTTACTTTGTTTAAATTTTTTGTATTTTTCCGATAAAGTTCATTTTTTAAAGAATAGTGATAAATGTTGTATTTTAATTCAAAATCTCTTTTTAATCTAATTTATTTATATGAATATATTATATTTTGAATTGTTTTTAAAGTGAAATTATAATATATTTTTACCATTTAATCCAATAGTGGTCATTGGAATTAATTTCACATTGAAATTGGACTTAAACTAGTGTCAATCTTTTAATAGATATTATTTCTTTAGAACACGCTATTTGTTTTGACAGTGGGAATTAATTATTAAATTAATAAATTTAACTTATAGGTTTTGAATTTTGTAAAATAGACATAATTTTGAATTCGGAATATCAAATATATCTTAGGGTGATGTTTTGGTATTTTTTGGAAAAACTTCTATTTTTGATGAATAGTGAAACCACTAAGTGGTACTTAAAAAAATTGATTTTTCGTTTAAATAAAATTTTACCACCTCTGTGTTTGGAATTTAAAAAATCCGACATACATGGATGTCATTAAGAAGTAAAATTTGGTTCAATGGGATTAAAATCATTTTTTGGTGAATAGTAACTTTTATGTTTTTAATTGCGATTAGAGGTAATTAGTGTAATATAAGGTAAAAATAATGTTTTGTTAATATTAAATGACCTAGAAACATGTCCTAACCTCATTGGATGTGTAATGGACGACCAAATAAATCATTGGGTCAACTTGGGGACCCCATGGAGCCACTTTGGATGGAAAATGACATAATTAACTTTTTATTTAAAGTTAAAATAAAAATGTCACAAGCATGAGTTGTTTTACTAAAACAATTTTTAAATGGGGTTATACAAGTCATATTTTTTACTATAAATACTAATTAGAAATCTAAAATGATTTCCTACACCATGATATATTTTTTATAATTTTTAGAAATTAAATAATGTAAATTATTTTTGACATCATGATGACGCAGCGATTACCTCATTAATAATGGATTTAAATAAAATGCAACAATAATGTTAAAACTATAACATAAACTTGTAAAAAACCTATTTTATGAGTATATTTAGAACCCTTACCACCTTTTCCTCTAAATACATCAATTTTGGACTTTTAAAATCCGAAACTCATTTGAAAATAATGTGACATTTTGTAACTTTCCAAGAGTTCCCCTCCTCTTCTCTTAGAAAAGGCCCCCACCTCTACCACCTTACCCACACTTACAAAGCCTTTGGCTCAGAAACACCCTACCCATTTTGTCTCTCCACATCACTATCTAACTCTTAGAAGCCTCACTTTGGGTAGAAGTCTTCCCAAGGAATACTTTGAGCTCAAATCAAAAAGATTTACCCGATTTAAAGGTAGTGTCTTCTCTTGTGTTCTTATGTTTTATTTTGATTCTCCAACCCCCTAAACTCTTTTTATTCATTTCTTTTGTGAAAAATACATTATCATAAATATACTAGGATGTTTTTATAAGAAGTATTCGAGCTACACTTACACACACCTACATCTAATGGTTAACGAACATATTGTTTCTGTGGATGGTGAATTTCGGCCTCACGAAATGATGATTGTTCAATACTCTTTTAACACCCTCAAAGGTGGCCATTAAGATGCCAATATATTTATATATGATATATAATATATTTATTTTTTACTTAATCTTATCTATTTTTCATTTATGTCATACCTTTATGGTTTCCATTATTGTTAAAAGTGATATCTTCATTTTAGGAAGTGCAGACTACCACCCCCTCATAGTGATTTGATTCGTTAATACCATATGTGGTACGTATAAAGGATATATTTAATGATATTTATATGATACCATACAGTAATTATAATACAATTATGTATAATTATGTTTTAATTACATTAAATAATAAATAGAAATGGATGTAGCCTTCATGCGTACGTACGACTTACCGTCTCCATGAACGGTGCATTTAATTTCTTACCTCTAAATGTTATGTAACATTATAAATGGATTATATAATGGATATATATGATATATATGATATATAAATAATGAATATAATTCTGTATATAATATATATTTTACCACATGAACAACTTGTAATTATAAAGAGTTTATTTTTTTGACTCAAGTAGCAATGATCTACAAAATGACCATTATTAACATAAATAATTACATAGTGTTCATAGAATGGTAGTAAGTGATTTAAAAGGAATAATGAACTTTAAAAAGGTTATTAAGCAAGTAGAAATTAACTCGAGTTTATTATTCTGGAGGTTAAGGAACGATCGAGTCATTTCGGACCCGAGGTAAGGGATCCTACCTCTCTCTTCCTTTTTAAGTACTCTCTTTAATGTCATTTCATTTAAGATCATCTTTCTTATGTTTGGGGATGTTATTTTATATTCCAAATTATGTACTTTTAATGTTAATATTATGAGAGACCCTATTTTATCTCATAAATCTATTTTTGGAAGTTCTAATTGGCACCGTTAAGCTGCCGAAATTTCGTAAGGGGTTTTTTATCTCACTTTGTGTTTTCGTGAGATTCATGCTACATTTTCCAATATTTCCTTTCGAGTGGTGTATGTACTGTCCATTATTATACACTTTCTGTAACATAATTTCATTTATGAGTATTTGCGTCAATGTTGTATAGTCCTTCTTTCATGGGGTGTACGTTTCGAAAGTTACCAAAATCGGTAAGGGGACCTTTCACCCTCCTCTTCTTAAAAGACTTCTTTTGTTATGTCTTTTAATTTTCATCTTATTATGTGAGGATATGTTCTCATATATATCCTTATTGCAGTAAATTTTGTTTCCAAGTGATGAGATACCCTTTATCTCTCTCATCAACTCTTTTTCTAAAATTTGATGTGACGTCTTTAGGCTGTCAAGGAAACTTCTTAACCCAATTTCGATCTCTTTGGGTTCAACATGTAGTTATTTAATTTGTCATCCTTTGAATATGTGTGAATGACCTTTGATTATTTTACACTTAATATCCACGTATATTGGGTGTATTTATAATTTTCACACATAATTATGAGATTCATTTGTCTTTAATTTTAGGATACCTTCTTTATAATGGATTCCATCTCATTTTACAATTCTATTGAGACTTTATTGCTGTTATGCACCAGTTCACTATTATATGGTGTATATACTTTCCTTTGGAATATTATATCATGAATACATTTATTATCATGATATTATAATGTTTTGATTAAATTTTATCCTTCAATTATTGTATTCAAGTGTCTCTCATTTTGTTAAAAACCCTTTAACTAAAATATCGTTTTAAATGTTTTAATGATTTATTCTTATAAATATTTCTCATTAATATCCATGTTTTCAAAATGGTTTTAAGGATTTATTTATATGGATATTAATGGTTTAAAATGTAAAAGCTTCAATGTGGTATGGGACACTTTGATTTCAAAATATCTTTATTAAATGTTTTAAATGGTTTTGAAAATGGTTTTTAGAATGGATTCATTATTTCAATATCTAAAAATGTTATATTGTTATTGCAATGTGGGAATGTTATCTTTCCTTTATTCTTAAGTTATGTTCTATGATTATGTTATGGTTCTTGGGAATTGTTATGAAGACGAGTGGTTCTGTGATAAACTAAGGGTGGGTGAGCCCGATATAGCTCTCCGATGCATTGGGAAACGCGATGGAGTTAAACGTAAAGGTTTCTCCGAAGATATTTAGGGAATATACTGTGATGGGTATTCCAAATGTAACCAAGAGGGTTACTACCTATGTAAGGATGTTATGAATTCCTCAAGTTACCTTTATGTATTATGATTTCTATGATTTATTCATGATTTTAGGAGGTATGTTAAAGTGCTTATATTTTATGGGTAAAGTATGATTTCATTCTTATGTATATATGTACTCATGTTTCCTTTCCATACTTTTTATAACCCTTACTGAGCTTTTTATGCTAATCCCAAGTTTTTGAAATGTTTTCCCAGGTCAAGGGATTGTACATGATATGATGATAGTGTCAAGGAAGTGTCAAGAAGGAATCTATTTTTTATTTTAAATGTGTTTCCGTTGATGGGAAAATGAATACTATCTTTTATGTAACCACTTTGTTTAAAAATGGAATGTAATGCATGATTTATGATCTAATTCTATAAAACTCTAAACCGGAAAAGATCCTCAATGTTTAATCTTTTTATAACTCAATATTAAGTAAGTTTTAATCCTGATGCCTTATAGATATAATGAGCACAAGCAATAAGAAATAACCCCTAGGCACTAGCTCGTTGTGGGTCCTTGGTACCTCATATCTTAGTGAGAGTAACCATCAAAAATATATGTTCTCAAGAAAGATCCACTAGTAGGAAACATACCCACAAGCTATAGGTCCCCAATCATGATCATCATAGTTTAGTTATATTTTTAAGCGTCAATAATGTTAAGTGAAACTGAGGCCAAACCCCACGGATTCACTTGCATACTAGTACATGTCCACCCACCTAGATACCCGGGTTTTTCCTTTATGATAAAAAAGTTCAACAAGTCAATAAATATAATTTTCACATGAAAATATCTTTTCCTAATAAAAAATTCACCAAACATCCCACATGTATAGAACATAAGTCACAAAATTCCACTTTTTATTCAAATTGATTGGAAATCCGACTCACACCAAAATTGCCCAAAACACTTTTCACATTTGATTAACACTTCCACAAACCCATTAAAAAATTTTATAAAACCAGTCCAATATATTAAAACTCACATAAAAACTGACTGACATGTTACATGATACCCTTTTTCGTAACCAATTTCCATTTTTCACATCACACTCACAAAAAACATATCATATCACTTTTATATCTCTTACACACTTAATTAAATACATCAAACATTTTTGTAAAACATTTCCAATATGGAAAAATTCACAAAACAACCCTTATCAAATTCCAAATATAACATTCTAGAATATACACATTCCAAAACATTTTTCCATTATGGCGTCACCACTTACATAAATCATTAAATCATTCAAATCGTTCATAACACAATTCCATTAAGTATACTCAATCATTGCTCATAAAACCCATTTCAATACCATATTTCAATGAAGAAACCACACCAAAACACTACCAAATTATAATTTTCATCCCTAGAGACATATATATAACCACGTTAAAGTGTTATAAAATCACCTTGTATAATACCACGAATGATACAAATGAAAACACCCATTTTCATAAAAATCAATCAAGTAGTGTAACAAAGATTTACACAGCAAACCTATTACAAAAACCAGCTTCCAAGGATCACATGACACTATGGCGTTAAAAAAATAGATTTCTCAGCACCATTCAAAAACTAATAAATCAATTTTATATTTTATAAAACTACCACAAAAGATAAGACGTGTGTTACATTTGAAAAGTTCACAACTTCACCAATATTGTAATAATAAAATTAAATGCTTCACAAAATCCCAAGAAAATGGTTTTAGCACCACACAAAGCATATGGAGAACATGAAAAATTATTAAAACAAGAAAACTAACTCATCGAGGAATGGTTAACCATCGAATCACCTACAAAAAGTGTCAAATCCCTCAAAACATGGAGAAAAACTTCAACCACACAACAGCCGCACCACATCGAAGATAAATCCTGATCTATACTACCATATTTGACAAAAAGACCCCAAATCAAACCCTTGGATTGAACCCTAACTTCTGGACATTTTAGAACATAATTAAAGAAGGAGGAAACCCTAAGGGAAAATGAAGAAACCAAGAAAGAATCACTTACCTTGTAAAATAGTGAATACATAACCCAAAATACACCAGTATCTGAATCTGAAAATAGCCAACCATTCAAGGGAGATTCAAACATAGTTTAAGAGATAATTTTGGAACTTTAATGGTGAAAAATAGTGATAAATGAAGGAGTTATGAAATAATCAATTTACCACTTCAAATCTAGGAGATTCGAGAAAATCAGAGACTTTTCATCCAACTTCGTGATGCAACGGAGAAACAAAGTGGGGTAGAAGGGCATGGGGGAGTGCCTTGGGTATGTGGGCTCGGGGGAGAGTTGGAAACACCGAACAAATTTAAATATTGAATATGATATGAAATAATTAAAAAATACGTTTAACGCAGGAAATGAGCTATCATATAGGCCATATCCCTTAAATAAAAACCCATATCCACCCCGATTATGGATTCCTAAATGGTCTATATTAACATTTTCGTGTAAATATGTCAGGGGATGAAAAGTAGGAACTATAATGGATGAAAATTTTTGAAAAATGAAGGAATTATAAAGGAATCGGAATTTATATTTAAAACTAGAATTGGGCTCATGGTTTGACCCAATTCATGAAAACTCACTCATTCTTCCATAAAAGCTTGGGAAACCCAAAAAATAAAGCATGAATAGAAATTAAATAAAATTTAGTTTCAAAATAAGTCATTTTTATGACAATTATAACCACCATGAAACCGTTTCGTCCCTGAAAATCCACAGCAAGTCCAAATACAAAAACCAAATCCAACAGATAAACAAAGAAGTACTTCATTGCCAAGCTTTTCCCCCAAGATGGAAAACACCTCCAGTGATCAATTATGGATGGATTAATCACACTTCTAAAACATACAACACATTCCTGAAATGATCAATCACATTCATACATTATCCCAAAAAAAAATCCTCAAACACTATCCGAACAAGACTCAATAAAATCACCAAAACGAACAACAAATTCGAACAAGGTTACACTTACAGTACATTAACTAAACCATTGGGTGCTCTCCAATCCCAAAATTTACTAATGGAAGATATTTTTAGTTATATAGTTATGAATGAGACTACCTTCCATCATGCCCAAACCACAAATAAATCTGAGTTATTGATATGGGGGGACACAAATAGGGTCCCCGCCAAAAGAGACAAGCTATATTATTCCGAGACAGAATCTGGAAACTAATAGGGGAAGACTGAATGGACTCCCTAGTACAAAGGGTATAATTCCATTCAATGTTTATTAAGGAACATACAAGAAAATAATAGTAGGTCTCCCCATGATAAGAACCAAAAATCATAACTAACCAGCATGGGCCAACAAAGAAAGACCAAAAAAAATTAATACTTTGGAAGGGCGCAGGGTTAGTAATCACGGTTTGGGAAACCGTGAACTAAATGTGTTAATCATTCATTCTGCATGGATTCCTTGTTCATAGTCACTACTAATATTGCACAAACTATTTCCTCAGCACGTCAATCCAAATTTCCAACCATTCTCTAATGACTAAATGGAAACCAAAGGGGGAGGGAATGAGATTAGGCGATGTCATGTGTACACGGCCCTCCACCTATTTCCACCGAATGGGAACAATATGAGAAAGATGATGACACCAGAGGATTAAAATATTCCTATCATTAATGATGAGTTTTGGATATTGTACAAGTGTTTAAAAGACCGTGTGATTTCCCCTGACTATGTGCCAGCTTCTCTCCAATACCAATGGCTAGAGCTCAAATGATTGAAGCATCATCAGCCTCATAGTTAGGATTTGAAAACCCCATGAATGACAATTCTTCTTTTTGTGCCACCAACAACAACACTGCAATCCATGATAAAATTTTCGAGATGTAAAACATTCCAAACTCACATAAAACTGACCTGATATTTCACTGAAACAATGGCATGGAAGATTCACACACATCACATCATGTTTCTTAAGGTGAGAAACAATAGAAGATAAGAACACATATACTCACCTTCCTTTAAATTGATGATTTTGACGTTTTTCCAAGGGAGAAATTCTCCCAACATCACAAAGACTCTCAGAGGATTGCACGACTGTCAGCATTACAGCCAATCAAACACATGAAATCACAAGGTGTCACCGAACATTACCATTTTGACTGATATAAACAATGCACGGAGAGAGACCTTATATAACATCCCAAAACAAGACACAATTCTAGAAAGTGGCCCCAATATCCTCTCATGACCATATTTCCCACAATGGAATCTTAACATGAACTCCTTCTTCTATGATGCTACAAAGTACTGAGAGGATGTCTTAGACTCCATCCAGATACTCATCCATGTTATCAACCTCAGACCACTTCCACCTTCAGAATATCAGGAAACATTAGAAGCTAAGGTCTCTTTCAACCATCCATGATCATTATCCGACTACAATATGGTTCACCAAAATAATAAAGGATAGTGTGTATTCTCAATATAATAATCTCATGAAAAATATTCCTTATATTGATCAATTGGAGGGTCTTCAAATGGTGAAACTATCCAAGATGTAGTTCAGTTTTGTACTAACCCATAATGGGGAGTAAATTATCCAACGATTGAACCCAAGGACCCAACCAAGATGCTCCATTGGTCAAGATATACCACAATCCAGATCTAAACACATTAAGGTAATCACCGTAAAGGTGACCCAAAACATTTCTTAGAAGAGACCACTAACCGGCCCTTCAACATATCATACTGATCAAACCCAAACAAAAAACACGGTTCAAACAGGAGGGATTATTGGACTCAAAACATCCCACAACATCAAAATTTTCAAAAACACATACTACACACCACCCTAAACTAGTCACCAAGACATCGTGTTTTTCCTTTGAAATCATATTTTTTAAAATAACTCGTTCAACAGTTAGCGTATCCACCAATGGTATACCCTGGGCCTCACACATGCATGTTTCAGTGCCACACCAGGAACTCTCCTCATATCCATCTTGAAAATCAACCAGACATTCCATTAGGAATCCATAATCCCATATTACCCCATGAATGTGGTCTCTCATGAAAATACCAAAGTTTAATAAAAAAATTCATTCAACATTTCAAAAACAAAACAATCAACCAATACTTCCTTTCTCTCAAAACCACTAACCGTGAAATCAAAACCAAATTATATCTTACCAGGATTTTCCAAAAGGAATAATCATTTAAATTAAAACTCCCTTTCATGTAATTAAAATTAATTTCATAACATTTCATCCCATTAAAACACCTCTCAACAGTGTAGAAAACTCAACTAGAAACATTTTTTTTTCAAACCTACATTAACAAAATTTTCTTCTTTTAAAAGAGGTGTAAACATATTATTATATATTTCAAAAATATTCTGAAAAAGCAGTTCCACCATTTTATAATACAATAAATTCTATATTTATTAGAAAATCATTTAAAAAAACTTACGTTTCTTAAAACTATGTCATTTTTGTATTAAAACCTAACTTCTTGGATTTCAAAAATAAGTTTCACAAGACAGTGCAAGGAGAAATTAACATTGGTGGGTGACATAGATATATGGTTTGGGGAATACTCCAATCATTTAACCATGACAATGAGTGTTCACAGGAAATATCTCGGGCTCCACCTAGCTTGCAATAACATGCAAGCTCACTGAGACCATTAACCCAACTCTCTTTTCATTTCCACTATTCATCATCATATAATGAAACCTAAAGGACTCAAAATAAGTCTAAACATCCCCTAGCGACATGAATCTCGTCATGAGGTGTGGTGATTAGCCACACTAATCCTAAAAAGATTGCAATGTCACAACAATCCTATCTCCAAATTATCCCGACTGTTCCCCTAATAATATGACCCAAAGAGGGCGATCCACCTATGATAACATTTTTTCACGAACCAAATCAAGTCTCCTTCAAAACCGGAACCCGACCCTACCTGTGACATGGCCCGAAGGTCATTCCCAATTTCCAATGGCTGGTACAAGTGACTTTGTATCATGAAAATATGTTTGGGAATGATTTATCCATGTTTATAAACATTAAAAAACAATCAAACATAATAAAACAAATATCTATTTTCCACTAAAATTGTCATTTGTAAATTTTAAGAACTGAATTACATAAGTTAAAACCTTTTTTATGACCATTAAAATGGTATAAATCCAAATAAGGACATCTCAAAAACCTCCACATGGTGATAGGTATGGCCCTCAAGAAATCTCCACAACATCGCTTCATGAATGAACAGTAAAAACCCAAAATATTGGAAGAAAAGTTGTACACAAACCTTCTATAAAAAAATAACCATGTCTACTTACACCCAATGGTGTATGTAGTGTGTGAGAAAATTTCTAGTCAGATACTAGAACTAAGAGATTTTATGCAATAAACATTCAAAGATGAAAATCCATCAAGTTTTCAAAAACATGTAATTTCTAGTAATAATTTCTAAAAGATGCAACTTGAAAAAAAAAATCAATTTTCAAGTGGGATAATTTAAAGAATCAACACTTTTAAAATAATTTCCAAGGATACTAAATTTTTAATCCAAATATACTGTATGCTGATGGTATGTATTAAGGATGTAATGATAACAATCAATAGGAAATAACCCCTGGTTACTAGCTCATTGTGGGTCACAGGTGCCATGTATCTCGGTGTGAGTAACCATCACAAATATATGTTCTCTTGCACGAACCACTATTACGGAACATACACATAACCTAGAGGTCCCCAATCATCATAATCATAGTTTAGTTGGAGTTTTATAAATCAATCATGATATGTGAAACTGAGAACAACCCATATGGATTCACTAGTATACTAGTACACGTCCACCCACTTAGATACACAAGTTTTCCCTTTGTGCTCAAACAAGTTAAACAAATAATGAAATATAATTTCCACTTGAAAATACCTTTTTCCTCATAAAAAAGGACCAAAAATCCCACATGTATACAAAACATGTCACAAAAGTCAACTTTTCATTCAAATTGATTTGAAATCTGACTCATACCAAAATAACCCACAACACTTTTCAAATTTCCTTTACACTACCATAAACCCATTAAAAAATATTATAAAATCATTCCAATATATTAAAAATCACCTAAAAACCCACTCACATGTTTCATAATACCCCTTTTCTTAACCAAAATCCTTTTTTCACATCACACTCACACAAAACATCGCACATCACTTTCACATCTCTTACACACTTTAGTAAATTATTAAAACATGTTTTTTAAAACATTTCCTAGATGGAACAAATCAAAAAATAGCCTCTATCATATTTAAAATTTTCCATTTCAGAATATAACCAATCCAAAATATTTTTCCAATATGGTTTAACCACTTACATAAATCCTTAAATCATTCAAATCTTTTATAAAACAATTCCAAAGAGTATACACAATCTTTGCTCATAAAACCCATTTCAAAACCACATTTCAAGGAGAAAACCACACCAAAACACTACCAAATTATAATTGGAAGCCCAAGTGACATTTATAAGAAAACTTTTAAGTGTTATAAATTCACCTTGTATAATACAATGAAAGTTACAAATGAAAACACCCATTTTCATAAATTTATTTCAAGAAGTATTAAAAAGTTTTACACAACAAACCTATTCCTACAAACCCATTACAAGGCCTACATGAAAATAAGGTACTAAAGAGATTAATTTTTAACCCATTTCAAAAACTAATAAATGAATTTTACATTTTATAAAACAGTGACAAAAGATAGCACATGTGTTACATTAGAAATGTTTACAACTTCAACAAAAATGCAATTATAAAATTAAATGCTTAACCAAATCCATAGAAAATGGTTTTCCCACCACACAAAGCTTATGAGGAACATGAAAAACCAATAAAACAAGAAAAATAACTCATCAAGTATTGGTTAACCATGTAATAATCTACCGAAAGTGTCTAATCCCTCTAAATTTGGAGCAAAACATCATCCACACCTCCCCCACACCACAAGGGAGGATAAAAGTTCCCTATACCACAATATTTTTCCAAAAAGAGACCAAATAAAACCATAGGTTTGGACCCTATATTTTGGAAATTTTAGAACATAATGAAAGATAGAGGGAATTCTAAGGGAAAAGGAAAAAACCAAGAATGAATCACTTACATTGAAAAATATTGAATAAATAAGCCCAAATACACCAGTATCTGAATTTTTAAATTGCCAACCATTCTAGGGAGATTTTAACCAGGTTGAATAGATCATTTAAGAACTGGAATTTTGGAAAAAGGGGGAGAAATTAAGGATTTATGAAATTATCAATTTACCTCTCTAAATATAAGAGATTTGAGATATTTAGAGAAGTATCATCAATCATTGGGATGAAACCGAGCTCCAAAGAGGGATCTATGAACATGGGGGTCGCGACTAGGGTATGTGGGCTCAGGGGGGGAGTTTTAATCCCCAAAAAATTAAATATTAAATGATATATTAAATAATTAAAAAATATTTTTAATGATGGAAATGAGGATTCAGGTAGGATCAATCCCTTAAATAAAACCCATATCTACCCGGATTATTGTTTTTTAAATGGTACAAATTAATATGATGGTGTTAATAGGTTAGGGAATGCCAAGTAGAAATTGGAATGGATGAAAAATGTTGAATAATGAAGGGGTTATAAATGAATAAAAATTTATTTTTAAATCTGGTTTTAGGCTCACAGTTTGGCCCAATTCATGAAAACTCACTCATTCCTCCATAAAATCTCGGGAAACACCAAACCAAATAATGAATTAAAATTAAATTAAATTTACCTTTAAAATAAGTCATGTATGTGACAGAACGTCTCTTAAAAATTACAGTAATATCCCATTCCCATCAAGCATGAACAAGTTTTTTTCTTTCAACTAGTGTCACGTGGCTGAATATCAATCATTCCCTTCTACCCATTATCCATGTTCATCACTTATATTAATAGGACATGGATAATTCAATAATTATCTTCATTTCGCAAGATATTATTTCTTTATATGATGATAATATTTGTTAGACTAGTACCGCTTAGTGGCTTGGATTACATCCACCAAAAGAAACAATAATTGTTACTATTTGGATTATGTGCAATGATATAGTTATCATTCCTTCATATGAGTGATTTTATTAATAATATAATATACAATACTAAATCATAAAAATAATAAATATAATTTATAAACCCTTGTCTACTAACACACATATAATAAATTGAAATATTTTTTGGTGACGAATCTAAAAAACATAAATGTGGTTTCATTAGAAATGTTTGGTATCCATAAAAATATTTTCAAATAATTTATAATGTTTTGTAATGAACTTCTTAATTATACAAATCAAATACACAATGATTTTATAACTAAGTGTGTCATCATTACCATTTTCATGTATCATGTGACGCTCTAGTCAATCCTGAGGTGCCAACTTTAGTGTTTCTACCCTAGGTATATATTTTTCAAGATCACATCCACTTGTAATATACGAAGAGGGATATATTTATAAAACAACTAAAAACTCCATTATATAAATAATATAATGATGTTATCCATTATATAGACATCTGTTATAAGTATGTCAGAGGGTATTATTCCCAATGATTAGATTTCCTAAATCCAGTTACCAATGCTAATACTGAATATCATTTTATAGTAATTATAAGGACACACCTATAGAATCTCAAAGCCAATGGATATATTTTTACACTGTAATGAGATATAAGGAGTCACATATCAATGAATAAAATAGTATATTATTATTGGTAGACAAAAAACATAAATAATATTCACTTTTCAATTGAAAACATAAGATACTCAATGTGATTTCTTTGAGAATGTAATATTTTCCCATATTATATACCTATATATCAATTAAAAAATGAATCCTAGTATATTGGGTAAAATAAAACATATGAAAGGGGTGATATTAGAATATATTTAAGGGTAATCAAAATTTAGTAGATACTATTAATAAATATTAATAATCACTATGACAAGGTGAATAAAAGAAACAAATTCTATGTAAAAAATAACATGATCATAATATGTGAATAATAAATTATGATAAAGTAAATACATATAATTTATCCTATGATCAAGAATCTTA
The DNA here is from genome assembly GCA_963277665.1 of Viscum album. Taxonomy (NCBI): domain Eukaryota; kingdom Viridiplantae; phylum Streptophyta; class Magnoliopsida; order Santalales; family Viscaceae; genus Viscum; species Viscum album. The sequence continues at coordinate 1,723,208,168 of OY728152.1, read as the reverse complement.
TACATGGAAATGAAAACATATTGGATTGTAAGATGTACATAAATAAGTCATCTCATAATAATGTAATTTACAATTATTTACACATAAAGCACACATTCACGACCTTTCATATCAAAATTTTAATATGTGGGTATGAACATGTATAATTATCCCAACTTATTTTACTCTTGAGTTATTTTGATGCATCAAGGGGATATCTATTACAAAACCCCACATATGACATACTATTTCCAATTAATTCATCCTATAAATGGGTTATGACATAGTTAGAATGATTATTCATAATTAAAAAAACATACAAAAATTTAATACATACTTGAATCAAATAATCATAATCACAAACCAACCATAGAAATTTGTTGAATGCTAATAAAAATACTGAACATTAGTAAGACTGATCAAAACCCAACTAAATATTTATTAATTATTATATAAATACAACATATCCCTAGTGGATAATTTTTAAAAAAAATGTGATGAAGACATTTATAAATAAAAATACCATTAAAATGATATTTTATACATTTCAGAAGAAAATAACTCTTTCAATTAGAATATATTTTTTAGAAAAATTTCAAATAAAATATTTTAAATTCATTTCTTTGAAAATTACATTGTCAAACTAGTAGAAAAATTAATTAATACACTGCATTGTCATGAAAATAGAAAATTGTGTCTATGTTGTTCATAATAAAAAATATTCCATCCACATTTTTGGTAGAATACAACCAAGCATTGTTTGGAAGACAAAATCAATGGGCAATTTTTAAAAAAAAAATTAAAAATGAATAAAAAATGTAACACCCCAAGCTTCCACGGTATGTTTATCTTTTAAAAATACAATAGTGTGTGTTGTATGCAACTTCGAGTTCTAACACACCACAACCACTCAAACTAGCCGTCATGAACAGTAATACCCACTTTTTGAAATTTTATAAATTTTAACATTCACAATCGACTTCATTTCTGGATTCGGAATATCGAAATTAGAATATGGTGAATTTTTGGTATTTTTCTGAAAACATTAAATTTTTTATGATTGGTGAAAACAACTATGTTATAGATTAAAACCTAAATTTTATTTATTAATTATTTTTTTATTTAAATTTATTTTAGATCAAAATAGATACATAATGCCTATATATGGTCAATATAATTCATTGGAGTCGATTTATAATAATTTTACATATATAATAATTTTATTGAACTTTTCACTGTATTTTACACACCTCCTAGGACAATTGGAAAATTCACATAAAACAAAATATTAATGCTTATGTGAGGGTAATTTCAAAAATACAAGAGGCACAGTTGATATCAATATGAAAAATGTGGTTCAATAAGAAGAAAATACTTTTTGGTGAATAGTAACTTTTTACTTTTATTTACAACAGTTGAAAGTAAATTGGGTATTTAAGGGTAAAAATGATATTATTATTACCCTAACACATCTCCTAATTCTTTAGTATGCATATAATTAGACCAATAACAACCATGTGATTAAAATATGAACCTCTATGGTCCACTTGGATTGGATTAGGACACTTATTATAATTTTATTTAAAGAAGAGTTAAAAGAGTTAAAATCAATTTTTGATAACTAAAACATTTTTAATATTGGGTTCTACATAAGATAAATTATATTATAAATATTCATTAGAAAGATAAAAATATTTCCTACATAATGGTATTTTATTTATATATAAATGTATTAAATAATTATGTTTATTTATGACACAATGATGATTTAGTAATTACCTAATTAATGTAATATTGAAATAAATGATATTATAAATAACTAAATAAATGTTATTTGACACCTTTTATTAATTAAAATAATTTCATAGGTTAATATGACATGTTATGGTTGGTTGGATGAAACGTTTTCTAATTAAAAATGATGTTATGAATTTAGCAAAAACAAAATACCAAATAGTGCAAAAATTGACATAAAAGTGTATTTAAAACCAATATTATATTATTAATTGATATTCTATTCCCAAAAATCTATGGTTCAGCCAAAGGACTTATATAATGATATAGGTAACATCAATGAGCCTCCTGTGGCTAGCTTGGAGGTATATAGTATGTTTATTAACTATATAATAAAAAATACAAAGAGACATGGTAAATGTCAAACTATTTAACTAAGAGAAATATCTAAAAGATAATGTTCATATAGTTACTCAAACTAGTATAAAACCTATTGTTTGAGTGGTTTTTGATTCATCCCACCATATAATTAATATAATCTATTTTCGAGCAATTAAAAACCGGAAAATATTTTATTTTAAAATAATATGTCTAGGTTTTCTTAAGGTGCCCCTCACCCCTCATATAAAAGGGCACTCTCCCTTGTCTCTAATTCACACCTTCAATGACATTTGGCTCTCCCTAACCCTGACCAAATACCTTCTCAACTTCTTTCCCCTTATCCTATTGGCCTTAAATTATTCATAAAGCCATCCTATGGAGCCAATTTGATCAAATCAAAAGGAAGAACCTGAAGAAGAGGTAAATATATCACCACATCTTTCAAGTTCCTTTATTGTTCCACTTACTTTTTCATTGTTTTTTCCATTGTAAAATAATATCTCTAGTATATTCTATATACTGTTATATTATAATAAATATGGTACAACCAAAATCATTATTCTATCCATCCTTTGAATGATATGTCAGCATACTTGTGTATGTACGGCTTACCGTCTTCACGTCGTGGTGTAATTGTTATTCAATTCATTATTATTTGGATGGGTATAATAATTATTTGTAATTGATTTAAATAATAAATAAGATATTATAATTACTCATTATATATTATATACCATCCAATTATATATTATTTTAATATCAAAAGAATGATATTGTAGCTCGTGTGTACGTACAGATTACAGTCTCCACAAACGAAATTAGATTCAATCCCCGTAATATCCATTCAAGACTAACATTCATTAGATGATTAAAAATAATGTTTATATACTTGATATCATTATGTATATTAATACGATACATCCCATCCCTAACAAATATGACTCACGTAACCCAGAATATATTGGAAACCAAATCTGTTAACACCCGAAAGCAATGTTAAAAGTTCATATATGATATCATATTAATTTATATGATTCTTTTACAATTTAATAACAATTATTTCACCATTATACCAGTGTTTAACCTACCCTTGACCAAGGAATAGTACAAGGTAAGGGTTAATTCTACAATCTTATCATTATCTGAGGTTGTTTATTCGTAATTATCTACGAGGACCTCTTTATCATCCACATCCATGTCTCATAAAATGTTTTCAAAACATTTTTACTATTTACTAGAAAATGTAATAATGTAATTTATACCCTTATTTTACCTTATATGTTTTTAAAAGGAATATTTTCGTTGTTTTCCAAATAAGGTACTTTTTTATGTTTTCGATCAATTTAAGGTAAGAATGTTTTTTTAACATATACCGAATGTGCTACTATATTATGCCGTTATAACATCGTCGAAGCTTCCCTTTCAATACTATAAGAATATTTTCAAAATAAATGTTTTCTTTCATAATTTTATGACTTTTAAATGATTTCAAATTAGACAGATATATTTCTCAAAAAATGTTTTGATTTCATCTATGTCAACGTCCTTTGATGGATTGTAAGCTTATTTGAAGATGATTTATTATGATAATGAAGTTCTATATTGTACTAAAGGTTTTGTGATATGTTTGACTGTGGATGTGCTATTTTTATACCATTCACGGTTTATGGATACAGTATTGACATTTCGTATTCTATTTTTAATACAATTTTTTTTGTTTTGTTTAAATGTTTTTCAATGAGGAATGTATTGAACATAGTAAGTGATAGGTAGAGCCCAATATAGGTCCTCAATGCATCGGTATGTCTAATGAGACAAACTATTGTTTTGGCATAATGCCTTGAAAAAAATCTTATTTTTAGTCTTGGAACAAGACCTTGACGTTGTTGTTATGAAACTCTATCATTATGCATCCCATCAATATAAAAGTGGCTGTTGATATTTCATGTGATTATTCAACTAGAAGAATATCCATTTGTGTAAGTAAATGACATTATTTGATTTTATATTTTCCATATTATGTTGAAGTTCAGGTTTAAAATCATTTTTTTTAGTCTTATATGTTTCCTTAAATGTTTATTCTTATTTATGTTAGTTTCGGCTATATTGTTATCCTTACTGAGAATCTGAGCTCACCCATTTCTATGTTTTATTTTTCCTAGGATGCGAAGAAGTATTTTATGAATGAATTTTAGAGATATTATGAGGGGATAGGAGTGTGGTCTATCGAAACAATTTTGTATTAGTTTTTCATTTTATGATGTTATGTAATCCTTTTGAATATATCTAGTACATCCAAGGCTACTAAACTAATCAATCATTTGAGACATGATCTTTTGTGATCATGAAAATGTTATGTAGTAATGAACCGACTCTGGTTAACTAGCGTTGGGGTGTTATATTTGGTACTCGAGGAATTTTAGTACAAACCTTGGAAACTAGATTTTGATAAATATTGATTAGAGCACATAGCCCTAAGATAGACATTGAGGATTATTATAGAAGAACAACCTAGATTTTTGGTATTGTAAAAATTTTGTGAGTTTTCCAAGAAATATATCCATGTCGGAATATGATTAGGTAGTGGTGGCTCTGGCATAGATGTACCTAGGGGTAAAACCCAAAAAAACCGCATTGAGCAAGATTCGAAAGGGAACTAGTGCACGACAACGTGCCTTGCTCCACTCTAGGTTACGACACTCCCGAGGGATATTATTAGGATAATTCTAATTTTCATTACAATAAATTATGAAGGGTTTATTAGTATATACTTCCTCAAATAAATCATTTTTTATGATTATGGATTATATCCATAAACTATTAAATTTACGTTAAGTATGCTACATGTTTGGAATTATGTATTTCAATTCATAAACTAATCTAGTTTATGTCATTGTTTAGAAATTTAACATAGTGGAAGGAATGGAAACTGTATCAATTCACCCACGCCATGTAGGGATTACCCTCCAACTCAAGATAATTATAGTGGATTTGGTGATGCAACTGGTGCTGATCAACTAATCATTGTACTAGGACAACTCACTATGGTTATTAATAATAACCTTACCCATATAGAAAACCCTGATCCACAACGTGGAGGATCAATGTTAGATTGGTTAATGAGGGAACAACCAACAACATTCAATGGGGGTAGAAATCCATTAGTAGCTGAGCAATGGATAATTTCCTTAGAGAAAATATTCCATGCCATGGGGAGTAGTGAAAGGGAAAAAGTTGTCATGGTAGTTTACTACCTCACATGAGATACTGATCAACGGTGGTCATTGATTCAAAACACAAAGGAATATGATGAATATCAAATATATAATGGAGGGATTTTAAAGATATTTTCATAGAAAAATACTTTCTTCGTGATCATCAAGAAGATATGGAAAGACAATTTTTGAGTCTGAGGCAAGAGGAGGATGAAAATGTCGCAATGTATGAGGCTAAATTTAAGAGGTTAGTGAGGCATGCTACAGATTATATATGTAACATAAAAAGTAAGATTGATCATTTCTTTGATGGGTTAAAACCATTTATCTGTCGCGCTTTTTTCTCAGAATCCTTCTTGTCAAATGAAGATATTGTCTCAAGTGCTATCAAGACAGAAAAATAATTCTCTACGTCATACAACTTTAAAGAAAAGAAAGAGAAGAAGTGATCTGTTGACCACTATGGAAATTGAAATAAGGGGAAGAACGGAAAAGTTGAATGTCCATCCTGCAGTAAATGTTTGAAGAAACACCCTGGTACTTGCCTAAAGGGAAGGGTAGTCCGTTACAAATGTGGTGAAAAAGGGCCCCAAGCTCATGATTTTAAGGCGAAGAAAGAGGCTGTCGATGTGGAATGCTACAATTGTAGAAAAAGGGGGCATTAAGTGAATGAATTTCCTAAGAGTCAGGGGAACTTACAATAGAAAAGGCCAAGGGATCAAGGCCATGATTATGTTATCACTACTACTGAGGTAGAAGCTCCGAAAGATGTGGTGGCCGGTAATTTAATAGTTTTCACAAGTTTAGAAAATGTTTAATTTGATTCAGGATCATCGCATTGTATCATATTTTCCAAGTTTCTTAGAAAATTATTTACTTCAAATTTGATTGAACAAGGGAGTTTTCAATCAAAACACCTAAGGGAAGTATCATCGCAACAATGTTTTGTGAATAAGTTCTCATTAGGGCATATAAATGCTCTTTATCTGCTGATCTCAATGTCATAACCACGATTTAATTTTATATTATTCTCATTTTGGATTCGATTTTTGACCATGATGAAAAAATTAATTGTAAGAAGAATGAGGTTACTATTTTTGATGACGATGATAATGAACACCTTATATTTAGAGAATAATCGTCACCACCTAATTCTTATCTAGATCCATCCACATTAGCTCAACTAAATTCAATTATTAGGGTGGAAGATAATGAAATAACTATGGGTGAGGAAATGAATGTTCGAATAGAGGATCTACCTATTGTGAAAGAACAGGTTGATGTGTTTCTAGAGTATTTACCTGGATATCCTCCAGAATGAGAAATTTTGTTTTCCATTGATTTAATTCCTAGTTCAAGGCTCATATCAAATACCCCTTATTGAATGTCCACTTTGTAATTAGTGGAACTAAAGAATCAACTAGAGGAATTGAGTACAAGGGATTTATTCACCCTAGTTTTTATCAATGGGAATCCCTTGAAATTTTCATTAAGAATAATGAAGGATCTATGAGGTTGTGCATTGACTACAAGGAGATTAATGCTATAAAAAAAGGAACAAGTATCTCCTATCTCATATTGATGATTTATTTGACAAAACCGTGCATAGTAGGTCTTGGAGACAGTGGCTTCTGCATGGGCGACACATGGTTTGTCAGACTGTGTAGCCAAACCGTGCGAGAAGGGTGACCGAGGAAGTAGCTAATGCTGGGTTAGCGCACCGTTTGTCAAACTGTGCGAACTAACCATGAAGGTAATTAAATGAGATCCCCAAATTGTGGATCTGATGCGTTTTAGCCTCTAAATGCCTTATTTAAGCTCCTAAGAAGCCCTAACTCGGGATTTTGGTTCTCCTAAGGTCCTAGAGGGTTCTCCAATTGTTACTGAGGCAATATGAAAGCTTCTCTTTGCGAATCAAAGTAGGATTCTTGAGGAGAAGAGATCTAATGAGGATCCTTGGTGAATTGGCCCGATATTCTTGAGAGTTCTTCGACTATTGTGGTTTTAATCCAAACCATTGAGGTAGGAGGCTTCACACTCGACTCCTATTGCTAGAATTGATTGGCTTAATTCAAATTGGTTCATTTGAATGGACTTGATTGTGAACATCCGAGGATAAATATTCATTAGTCATGATTTATGGGTTTGATGAGATTGTGAAATCATGTTGAATTTTTGTGTAATGTGATTTGGATTGATGAATTTAAATTATTGATTTTAAATTATGGATTTTCTAAAATTGTAGACGGTTTTATGAAAAGTGGATTTTCAATAATAATTTTTTTTAATTGAAATGGTTTGACATTGAAATGACTTTTATGGAATTGGTTTTCAATAAAAAGGGTGTTTTCTTGAAATGGTTTGGAGTTGAAATGGTTTGGCATTGAAATGGTTTTGGTGGAAATGGTTTTCAATAATAACTTGTTTTTATAGAAAGGGTTTTTTGGCATGATTGATGGGAATATGTGATGTGTGTTCATATTTCATGAACTTGGCATGGTTGAAATAAGACCTTGTGCTCGATGGAAACTGTTTAACGACACATGGTAACTATATGTACGTGGCTTGGTTGAAATTTGACCTTGTGATTGGTGCTAAAGGAGTAATGGAAAAAGGGAAAGAATTACCTTGTGACGACTTGGTAGATTGACGAGAAACCACTCATGAGCATGGAACTGTCATAACGTAGCATGCATGGTTGATTTCAAGGGTTGTGGAATTATGGGGTATGCCAAAAAGGGATATTGTGAAATGGGTTTGAAGCATTTTTGGTCACTTTTCTTGAAAAATAACTTTCTGTAAAATTGGTTTCAATTTCTATTGGAATTCCTTTGATTATGAATGGTTTTGGAAACATGTTTATATTTAGTTATAAACTACTTTTGAGAAAATTCTTTATATAAATATTTTTATATAAATGTGGATAACACTTTTATCCTAGTGGCATGAGTCGGGAATTCATTGGGGAAAACCTACTGAGTTGTAGACTCACCCCTGCTTTGGAACATTGGTGCTTTTGCAGATATCGTATTCCAAGACACCGGTAAAGGTAATGCATCTTACTACTAGAGGCATGTGGGGATGCTTGGGAAATGTTGTGGAGATTGGAGCTAGTGGAGCGTGGAGTTGGGGTGCCTTTTGAGAGTCTTGAGATGTTCATCCACAGTGTACTTTGATGCTTAGTTTGGTCATCTTCTATTGTGTACATTGATGTAGTTTGGTATAAATGAAGTGTTTATTGGTCATTAGTTTTTTCATGCATCATATAATGAATGTTTGGTTATGCTTGGTTGGTTAATGGGTTATTTTCCTGAATGGTAAATCATCACCCAACTTGTATTTGAAACCCTTTGGCATTTATTTCCAGCCTTTGGTGTCTTGGGGATGTCACTTAAGGCCTAGTAATGACTCGTTGAGCTCTTAAGTCAATGAGAATTGGTGGGTCATTACAAATGGTATCATCTTGGTCTGTCCTTGCCTACCAAGTATTCATCAGTGTTCTTGGTCATGGAGTTGAAATTCAATCTTGTCTATTCCTTGAGTCGAAATCATAGACATGAGTAGGATTGGTAGAACATAAAATGTATATCATAAAAGGATGTAGCTATCCCATTTATGTTGAACATTATGTTACCAAGGTGTTGGGTACATAAGTGTTTTGAGTACACTTCTAGAATGTTGGAAATCTCATTGTCATGGGTTTATCCAATGAGAGGAGTATGACATGCATTGTAGAGGAATGTCTCCTCACTAGGATTGAACATCTCATTATAAAAAATGAGTAACGATTTTGTGCTAGGTGATAATTTCTGAAAAATGATGAAATTGTTTTCAAGTGAAAGATTTTGAAAATAGTGTATTTCGTTTATTTTGAAAATGGGTTTATTTTCAAAAAGTATGTTGAATGTTTTCAAAAATGGTTGAACATGGAATAAGGTTGCTTGAAAAACAATGTTTTGGTAGTTGATGTGATAGAATTTGAAATTATAAGCCAACAGTTGCTAGAGAGTGAGATTTATAGAGTTCGTTTTCTGTTTAAAAAATGGAAAATGTGGAAAGGTGGAAAAAATCATTGTGATAGTGTTGTCTAATGCGATTTGTAATGAGGATTCTTGATATCTATGAAAGTGAGACTCAAGGTTGGTTTTTATGTTTATAGATATCTGGTAGGTGTCATTGAGACCAACTAGAAGTGGCCGATGGAAACATGGTTGGAACGGGCCCTAGGTGAACCACCAGTTAGTCCAGATCATATTGTCGGCTTTCCAAGCTGTGGGAAGTGTGAATAGAGGGGAAGAGCCAAAGAATGTTTATTATATGGCTTAGTTACAAAAGCAGGATCCACCCATCATTATGGGTGAATCAGAACCGGAAAGGGCATAGACGTGGCTGCCCAGAATAAAAAAAAATTTATGAATTCTTGGGGACACCGATAGAGTTGAAAGTAAAGCTATCAACGTATAAGATAGAGTATCATTCTATTCAATGGTGGGAGTTTGTAGTCCAAGCTGGAATGGACCATGGTATGATGTGGGAAGGCGTTGAGGAATTTTTTAATAAACAATTACACCCACATACATTCAGAATTCAGCGCCAACCAATTTCTTTAGTCTGAAGCAAGAGCATATGTCTGTGAGGGATTATGCATCCATGTTTATGAGCTTTGTGTGGTTTGAACCTGAGGTTATGTGTAGAACATCGTTGAAGGAAAGCATCTTAGAATCGGTGTTAAGGAAAGAGATCCGCCCCAAAAAAGTAGTGTTTTGTATCAGTGATCACAAAGAGATAGTGAATCGAGCATCGGTGGCTTATCGAGATCTATTGGGAGCTTCAGGCAGAGGAATTACGATGGTACCCATGGGGTATAATGGGAGATTCAGGTTTGAAACTGCAAACTCCTCTTAGTGAAAGATAATGTCAATCTTTAGTGTGTAGAGCATTTTCAATAACTATTTGTGGAGTTGAGTTGAAATGGGACTTCTCCTGGTTAGATATGGATTTATATGATGTAATACCGGGTATGGATTGGTTGACTATGTTTAAGGCTCACATTGACTGTTATAATAGAACAATTAGTTTCAAGACTGAGGAAGACATCGACCATATCTTCAGAGGAGAGAGGATGGTAAGGAATGATGAAAAGATCTTGTTAGAAGCAATGGTGGAAACAATCTCTTACTAACTGGCAGTGTTGACTTTGGCATCAACGGAAGAGATTGAGGAAAATAGTTTTCTAGCTGTTGTGGATCAATTTCCATATCATTCTCCCAATAACTTATCAGGGGTACCACCTCTATGGAAAGTGGAGTTTATGATTGATATCCATCTGGAATCTAGTCCTATTTCCATTCGGTCTTATTGGATGGAACAAACAGAGTTACGAGAATTGAAATTTCAGTTAGAGGAGCTGGAAGGAAAGGGTTTCATTTAACCAAGAACTTCTCCATGGGCATCACCGGTGTTGTTTGTGAAGAAGGTATATGGAACTCTTCGGTTGTGTGTTGATTATTGTAAGCTTAACCAAGTTAAAATAAAGAATAGATATCCTCATCCACGCATTGAAGATAAGTTCGATCAAATAAGGGGAGATCAGTGGTTCTTCAAGATTGACTTGTGATCAGGATATCACCAATTACATATTCGGAAGGAGGATATTCCAAAGAACACTTTCAGAAGTAGATATGGCCAATACGGATATGTAGTCATGCCTTTCAGTCTAACGAATTCACCAGCGGTCTTTATGGTATTGATGAATCAGATATTTCAAAGATATCTACATTCTTTTGTTGTGGTGTTTTTCGATGATACCTTGTTGTATTCAATGACAAGGGAAGATCCTGAGGTGAACCTGGAAACAATGTTAAAAATCTTGAGAGTCATCATTTGTATGAAAAATTATCGAAGTTTGATTTTTGGAAAGAGGAAGTACGTTTCCTTGTCCATGACATTTCTGAGAATGGAGTTTCAGTCGATCCTGAAAAGATAAAAGTTGTTTTCTCTTGGAAACAACGAAAGAATGTGTTCGAGATACATAGTTTTCTTGGTATTGCTGGTTACTACTGACTCTTTGTGCACGATTTCTCACGACTAACATCACCAATGATGGAATGAATAATTCCAGACTATCAATAACCACTTTCATAATGATGGAATGCATAATGCCAGACTATCATAACCACATAGCCAAGGCCTCGTTCCAAGACTACAAATAAGATTTTGTCAAGGCCTTGTTCCAGGACACTATTTTGTCTCATGAGACCTACCGATGCATCGAGGAGCTATAGCGGGCTCCACCCGTCACTTATTAAGTCCAATGCAATCCTGATATGAACAGGTTTAAACATAACATAAACATTCATATTAAAACTAACATACGAAATGGAAATTCTTTCTCCATAAACCATGAATGGTATAAAAATAACACATCCACAGTCAAACAAATCAGAAAATCTTCAATACAATATGGATGTTTTGTATCATAATAAATCAACTTCAAATAAGCTTAAAATCCATCAAAGGATGTTGACATAGATGAAATCAGAACTATTTGAAAGAAATATCCCGTTTTTTGAAATCATTTCAATGTCACATAATTATAAAAAAACATTTTATTTTGAAAATTTTCTTATAAGCATGTAAGGGAAGCTTCAAAGATTTTATAACGGCGGAAAATAGCCGCACCCACTGTATAAGTTAAAAAAACATTCTTAGCATAATTTTGTCGAAAAGGATAAAAAGGACCTTGTTTTGAAAAAGACGAAAAGATTCCTTTATAAACCAATTATAAAAGTAAACAAGTGTATAAAGGACTTTAACCCATATTCTAGTAAATAGTAAAAATGTTTTGAAATACATTTTTAAGAAAAATGGATGTGGATGTTAAAGAAGTCCCAGTAGATTATTACCTATAAACAACTTCAGAAATGAAGATATTTAAAAATAAACCCTTAACTTGTACATTTCCTTGGTTGAGGGTAGTTTAACCTCCTATATAATGGTGAAATAATTGTTAATAAATTATACAATAATAATATACATTAATATTATATCATATATGATCTTTTAACATTGATTTGTAAATAATATCTTAATATTATCATTGTTTCGGGTGTTAACTTACTCATTTTATTTTATATGTTTTGTTACATAAGTTGTGTTTGTAATGGATAGGTTGTATCTTAATCATATCCAGAATGATATAAAGTCTTTATATACTACTATTAATCATCAAATAAGAATTAGACTTGAATGGATACGATGGAGAATGAATCTCATCGCGTTCGTGGAGACGGTAGTCCGTACGTACGCACGAGCGACAATATCACTCTTTTGATATTAAAATAGTCTATAATTGGATATTATATCATATATAAATAATCATTATCATGTTATATTTATTATTTACATGAATTAAACATCATTATTATACCCATCCAAATAATAATTTATTGAATAACAATTACACCACGATGTGGAGACGGTAACCCGTATGTACGCATGTATGGTGACATGTTATTCAAAGGATGGATATATTACTGAATATGATTGTACAATATTTATAATAACATCAGAGTATATATAAGATACTGGATTTATTATTTTATAATGGTAATAACAAAGAAATAAGAAGTGGAAGAAGAAAGGATCTTGAAAAATGGTGGTGAAATCATTACCTCTTCTTCGGGTTCTTCCTTTTTATTTGATCAAAAGGGCTCCATAGGACGGATTTTTGACTAAAGGAAGGCCACTAGGATAAAATGAGGGAAGTTGATAGAGTATTTGGGAAGAGTTTGGCCGATCCAAATGGCTTTGATGGTGTGAATTAATGTGAAGGTGGAGTTCCCTTTTATAAGATGGGTGAGGGGCACCTTTGGAAAAGCTAGAAATATTATTTTATAATAAATTCATATTCGATTTTTAATGGCTCCAATGTGGATTATTTAAATGTTAAGGTGGGGATAGGTCTCAAACCACTCAATCAATAAGATTTAGACAGGTTTGGGTTACAATATTATCTGTATCTTTATGTATTAACTCTTAGTTAATTAGTTTCACTTTCACAATGTCTCTTTGTATTTTTAGATTATATGGTTAATAAACATACTATATACATCCAAGAGTCCCTAAAGTGGTCCTTCAATGATACACCTATCATTATATAAGTCTCTTGGACGAACCTAAGTTTTTTAGAAATTAAATATCAATTAATAATTTAATATTTGTTTTAAAAACACGTTTATGTCAATTTTGACACTATTCAATAATTGAATTTTGTAAAACTTATAACAGAATTATTACTTCAAAAAAATTTAATTTAATCAATCATAACATGTCATATTATCCTATAAAATTATTTTCATTCATTAAAAGTCTCAAATTATATTTATTTGGGTATTTATAATATCAAATATTTTAATTTTTCACTATTATGGTAATTACTACATCATCATTGTGTCATAACTAAATTAAGTTATTTAATGTCTAAAAATTATAAATAAAATACCATTATGTAGGAAATAGTTTTATATTTCTAATGAAAATTTACAATAGAATTTATCTTATGTATAATCATATATTAAATATGATTTAGTAAATAAACTTTGATTTTAACTCTTTTAACTCTTCTTTGAATTAAATAATAATAAATGTCCTAATCTAATGCAAGTGGACCTAAATGATAATATTTTATTTCTAAGGTTTTTTTGGTACAATTATGCTTATCAAATAGAATTAAGACACGTGTTAGGGTAATATTAATATCATTTTTACCCTTAATTACCGTATTTACTTTTAACCATGGTAAATAAAAGTAAAAAGTCACTATTCACCAAATATTATTTTCATCTCATTGAACCACATTTTAGTCGTTGATATTAACCGTGTCTCTCAGATTTTCGAAATTCCACTCTCAAAAGCGGAAAAATTATGTTTTATGAAAAATTCAGTTTTTTAACTACCACTTAGTGGTTTCACTATTCATCAAAAAATGATGTTTTTCACAAAAATACCAAAAATTGACCCTATGCTAATTTCGATATTCCGAATCCAAAAATGATGTCCATTTTGAAAAATAAAATTTATAAATTTTAAAAAAGTGGGTATTACAATTCATAACGGCTAGTTTGATTGGTTGTGGTGTGTTAGAACTCGATGTTGCGTACAACACACGCTATTTCATTATTCAAAGAGAAGCGTACCACTGAAGCTTGGGGTGTTACATTATCTGCTCCTTAAAATAATTTTGTCCTCGAAATTTCAAGAATACTAACACATGAAAAGACTCGGGTGGTTTTTCATCATAAGTTCCTCGGGTTCCCACGTTGCCTCTTCCATCTTATGGTTTCTCCACAAGAATTTTACCAGACGAGTCGTCCGGTTTCTCAGTACTTGTTCTCTTGTATCAATAATCATGACGAGATCTTCGCAATAAGACATATCGGGTTACAGTTCTAATTCCTCATAGGTGAGTACATGCGTTGGGTTAGACATGTATTTCCTCAATAGAGATACGTGGAACACATCGTGAACTTTGGAGAGACTTTGAGGCATTACCAATCGGTAAGCTACAACCCCAATTCGTTCTAGAATTTCGGAATGCCCGATGTACCTAGGACTCAATTTACCTTTCTTTACAAAAAGTATGACTCCCTTCAATGGATATACCTTCAGGAAAACATGATCAATGAATTGAAATTCCAAATCCTTCCTTCGATTATCAACATAGCTCTTCTGCCTACTTTGAGCAGCTTTGATATGGTTTTGCATTACCTTCACCTTTTCCATCGTTTCCTCCACCAGTTCTGGGCCTACATGTTTTCTTTCACCAACGTCATCCCAACATGTTGGTGTGTGACATCTCTTTCCGTATAACACTTCACATGGTGCAATATGAATACTCGAATGGAAGCTATTGTTATTGGAAAATTCTACCAGAGGTAAATATCGATCCCACATACTCTGAAAGACAAGTGAGCAAGTTCTCAAAATGTCTTCTAAGGTTTGAACCGTTCGTTCTGATTGTCCATCTGTTTGAGGGTGGTAGGAAGTGCTTAAATGAATTTCAGTATCCAAGGCATTTTGAAGACTTTTCCAGAATCATGAAGTACAATGGGGATCACGATCAGAAACAATCGATATTGGAACTCCATGAAGTCTCACAACTTAATTAATATATAATCTTGCTAGCCGTTCCAATGGTAGATATTCTCTTATAGCAAGAAAATGTTCTAACTTGGTAAGATGATCAACAATAACCGATTTTTCATCGTTCCTTCTAGGTGTCTTTGGTAGTCCCATGACAATGTCCATCGTGATATTATCCCATTTCCACTCCGGTATGGGAAGTGGTTGCATGACTCCTCCATGCTGTTCCCTTCCAGCTTTCACTTGTTGAGAAACCATACATCCTAACACAAAATCAGCAATCCACCTCTTCATGTTGTCCCAACCAATATGTTCCATGATGTCTCTATACATTTTGGTGCTCCCGGGGTATATAGATAAATTGGAACTATGAGCATCATCCAACAATTCCCTTTTTAGATCAGGTATATCGGGAACACAAAGTCTCTTCCCAAATTTCAAAATTCTATCTTCATACAAAAAGTCTCTCAATCCCCCATCATTCTCATCATTAATCTTTTTTTGAAATTCTTCATCATCGGACTGAGAACTCTTAATCCTTCCTAGTAAAGATGGTTTGGAAACTATTTGAAAAAGTATTGATGTTTCACCTTCCCTGGTTATTCCCATGTCCATTTTCACTAGATCCATGAAAATTGGATCCCTTTCAATTCTCATATTGTTCAAAACTCCATGATCTTTTGTGCTCAAAGCATCTTCCACCTTGTTTTCTTTCCCCGGGCGGTAGTTTATCGTACAATCATAATCCTTGAGTAATTCAAGCAATCTCCTTTGCCTCATGTTGAGTTATTTTTTTGAGAAAATATACTTCAAACTCTTGTTATCAGTACAAATCTCACATTTTTCACCATAGAGGTAGTGCCTCTATATCTTCAAAGCAAAGATCACAGCTTCTAACTCGAGATCATGTGTAGGATTGTTTTGTTCATGAATTTTGAACTGTCATGATGCATTGGCAATAACCCTATCATTATGCATAAGAACACAACCAAGCCCTTTCTTCGATGCATCACTATAAATAACTAACCCATCATTCCCCGATGGTAGAGTCAATATAGGAGCATTGACTTATCTTCTCTTCAGTTCTTCGAATCATTCTTCACACTCTTTTTTACAAACAAATTTAACCCCTTTACGTGTGAGCTTTGTTAATGGGTTAGAAAACTGGGCAAAATTCTGGACGAAACGTCGATAATAACCTGCCAAACCAATAAAACTACGTACCTCAGTTATAATCGTCGGTGCAGGCCATTCTTGGATTGCCTTGGTCTTAGAGGGATCAACAGAGATTCCATATTTATATACAATATGGCCAAGAAAAGAAATATTTGGAATCCAGAATTCACACTTGCTAAACTTCCCATATAATTCATGTCTTCTCAGAGTCTTCGGGATAATGCGCAAGTGATTTTCATGATCTTCATAGCTTTTGGAGTATACCAAGGTATCATCAATAAATACCACCACAAATTCATCGAGATATTCCTTGAAAACTCTTTTCATCATATTCCTAAATACAGAGGGTGCATTAGTCAATCCAAAAGGCATTACTTTAAACTCGTAATGCCCGTAACTGGTTCAAAATGTTGTATTTGGAATGTCTTCCTTCTTCACACACAACTGATGGAATCCCGATCGAAGGTCAATCATTGGAAAGTATTGAGATCCATGCAGTTGGTCAAATAAATCATCAATGTGAAGTAGGTGATACTTGTTCTTTATTGTTATAGCATTGATCTCCCTGTAGTAGATACATAACCTCATAGATCCATCATTCTTTTTAACAAAAAGAACAGGGGCTCCCCATGGAGAAAAACAAGGGCAAATAAATCTCTTATTACTCAATTCCTCTAGTTGTTTCTTTATTTCAACAAATTCTACAGTGGCCATTCTATAAGGGGTCTTCGATATATGCCTTGATCCAGGATTTAAATCAATTGAAAACTCAACTTCTCGTTCTGGAGGATGTCTAGGTAAATCTTCCGGAAACAAATCTATATATTCTTTCACAACAGTTACATCCTCTATTTTAACATTCCTTTCCTCACCCACAGTAATTTCATCATCTTACTCAAGAATAATTGAATTTAGTTGAGCTAATGGGGTGGATCTAGATAAGAATTAGGTGGTGATGATTCTGATCTAAAGATAAGGTGTTCCTTATCATCATCATCAAAAATCGTAGCCTCCTTCTTGTTACAATAAATATTTGTGTCATGGTCCGAAAGACAATCCATACCAAGTTTTATATCAGATTCAATCATAGGAATTATGATGAGATCAGCAGATAAAGAAAATTTATGTGCTCTAATGGGGACTGATTCACAAAACATAGTTGCAATGATACTTCCCATAGGAGTTTTAACTAACAACTACCTTGTTAAATAAAATTGGAAATATCTAATTTTCATAGAAAACTGGGAAGATATGAAACAATGCGATGACCCAGAATCAAATAATGCATTTTCTAAACATGAGGAAACCATTAAATTACCTGCCACCACGTCTTTCAGAGCTTCTACCTTAACAGTAGTGATAGCATAAGCCTGGCGTTGATCCCTTGGCCTTTTTTGAGATAATTTCCACTGACACTTAGGACATTCATTTGCATAATGTCCTATATCCCTGAAATTGTAGCACTAAACATCGGTAGCTTCTTTCTTCCACTTTCAATCACGAGCGTGATGGCCTTTTTCACCACACTTGTAACAGACTCCCATTCCTTTTAAACAATTACCGGGGTTTTTCATCCCACATTTACTGCAGGATGGATATTCAACTTTTCCCTTCTTCCCTTTTATTTCCATTCCCAGATTGATCAGCAGATCTCTTCTTCTCTTGCTTTGCTTTAAAGTCATCAGACTTAGAGAATTAATTTTCTGTCTTGATAGCACATGAGACAATGTCTTCGTACGATGAAAAGGATTGTGAGACTAATTATCGACGAAGAAATGGTTTTAAACCATCAAAGAAATGATAAATATTACTTCTTGGGTTACGTATATAATCTCCAGCATACCTTGCTAACCTTGTAAAGGTAGCCTCATCCTTTGAAACATTCTCATCCTCCTTTTGTCTTAGACTTAGAAATTGCCTTTCCATATCTGCAAGATGTTCACGAGGAAAGTATTTTTCTAAAAACAGATCATTGAACTCCCTCCATTACATATTTGATACTTCATTATCTTCATTCGTTTTTTGAATCAATGACCACCATTGATCAGCATCTCCAGTGAGGCGGTAAACTGCCATGATAACTTTTTCCCTTTCACTACTCCCCGAAGCCTGATATATTTTCTCTAGGGAATTTATCCATTGCTCAGCTACTAAGGGATTTTTACTCCCATTGAACATTGGTGGTTGTTACCTCATAAAGCGATCTAACATTGACCCTTCACACTGCGAAACAGGGGGCTCCATACGGGTATGGTTAATATTCATAACCTGAGTGAGTTTTCCCAGTATGGTGATTAGCTGATCGGCACCATTTGCTTCACCAGCTCCACTATAATTATCTTGATCAGGAGGGAAATCTCTGCATGGAGTGCGTGCATTGATACAGTTTCAATTTCTTCCACTAGGCACCATTTCTAAATAATGGCATAAACTAGATCAGTTTATGAATCAAAATACATAATTCCATACTTATAAAACACTTAACATAAATTGAACTACTTATGGATATAATCAATAATCATAAAAATGTTTTCTTTGAGGAAGTATATACTCATAAACCCTTCATAATGATTTGTAAAGAAAATGGGAGTTATCCTAAGCATATCCCCTAGGAGTGTCGTATCCAAGAGTGCAGCAAGGCCCGTTGTCATGAACCAGTTCACGTTCGAGTCTAGATCAAAGTGGTTTTTTCAGGTTTTACACCGAGGTACCTCTGTGCCTGAGCCACCTCTACCTGCTCGTATCCAGACAGAGATGTATTTCTTGGAAAACTCACAAAATCTCTACAATACCAAAATTCTAGGAAGTTCTTCTATACTAATCCTCAAACTCCATCTTAAATCTATGAGCTCTAATCAGAGTTTATCTAAATCTAGCTTCCAAGGTTTCTACTAAACTTTCTCTGATACCAAATGTAACGCCTCGTCCCCAGTTACCCAGAGTCAGTGCATTATTACATAACATTGGCATGATCACAATAAATATCAAATATCGAAAGACCGATTAGTTTAGTAGACTTGGAAACACTAGATATATTCGTAAAGTTTTACAATACATCATAAAAATGAAAACTACAAAAAACCAGTATCCTTATTCTACACTCTTATCCCATCATACTATCCCTGTAGGTCATTCATAATTTACTTTTTCACATCCTGGGAAAAATAAAACATAGAAAAGGGGTGAGATCAAATGCCCAATAAGGATAAAAATATATCAGAAACTTTCATAAATATTAATAAACATTTAAGGCAATGTATAACTAAAACAAAATCCTTTTAAACATGAACTTCAACATAGTATGGAAAAAATAAAATGAAATAATACCATTTACTTAGTCGCATGGATATTCTACTAATCAAATAATCACATGCAATATCAATAATCACTTTCATAATCATGGAATGCATAATTCCAGACTATCATAACCACATATCCAAGGCCTCGTGCGAAAACTACAAATAAGATTTTGTCAAGGCATTATTCTGAGACACTAGTTTGTCTCATGAGACCTACCGATGAATCGAGGATCTATAGTGGGCTCCACCCATCACTTATTAAGTCCAATGCATTTCTCATATGAACATGCTTAAACATAACATAAACATTTTTATTAAAACTAGCATATTAAATGTCAATAATTTCTCCATAAACCATGAATAGTATGAAAATAACACATCCATAGTCAAAAAAATCATAAAATCTTCAATACAATATGTAAGTTTTGTATCATTTTAAATCAACATCAAATAATCTTAAAATCAATCAAACGATGCTGACATAGATGATATCAAAACTATTTGAGAGAAATATACCTTTTTGAAGTCATTTAAAACCCACATAATTATAAAACAATATTTACTTTGAAAATTTTCTTATAAGCTTGTAAGGGAAGCTTCGAAGATTTTATTATAGCGGAAAATAGTCGCACCCGCCGTATAAGTTAAAAAAAACATTCTTACCATAATTCTGTCGAAAAGGTTAAAAAGGAACTTGTTTGGAAAATGATGAAAAGATTCCTTTATAAACCACTTATAAAAGTCATAAATGGTATAAATGAATTTAAATCATATTTTAGTAAATAGTAAAAATGTTTTGAAATACATTTTTATGAAACATGGATATGGATGATAAAGAAGTCCCTGTAGATTATTACATATAAACAACCTCGGATAATGAATAGATTGCAAAATAAACCCTTTCCTTGTACTTTTCCTTGGTTGAGGATATGTTAACCTCCTATATAATGGTGAAATAATTGTTATTAAATTATACAAGAATCATATACATTAATATGATATCATATATGATCTTTTAACATTGATTTGGAAATAATATCTTAGTATTATCATTGTTTCGGGTGATAACATACTCATTTTCTTTTATATGTTTTGTTACTCAAGCCGTGTTTTTCATGGATAGGTTGTATCTTAATCATATCCAGAATGATATCAAGTCCTTAGAT
Source organism: Viscum album (assembly GCA_963277665.1). Lineage (NCBI taxonomy): Eukaryota > Viridiplantae > Streptophyta > Magnoliopsida > Santalales > Viscaceae > Viscum > Viscum album. The sequence goes on along the minus strand of OY728152.1, from coordinate 1,723,187,075 downwards.
ACTATTATTAATCATCAAATCAGAATTAGACTTGAATTGATATGATGGAGAATGAATCTCATCACGTTCGTGGAGATGGTTGTCCGTACGTACGCACGAGCGACAATATCATTTTTTTGATATTAAAATAGTATATAATTGGATGGTATATCATATATACAAAATCATTATCATGTTATATTTATTATTTACATTAATTACACATCATTATTATACCCATCCAAATAATAATTTATTGAATAACAATTACACCACTACATGGAGACGGTAATCCATACGTACGCATGTATGGTGACATGTTATTCAAAGGATGGATAGAAGAAGTGGAAGAAGAAAGGAACATGAAAAAGGGTGGTGAAATCATTACCTCTTCTTCAGGTTCTTCCTTTTGATTTGATCAAAAGGGATCCTTAGGTTGGATTTTTGACTAATGGAAGGCCCCTAGGATGAATTGAGGGATGTTGAGAGAGTATTTGGGCAGATTTTGGCTGAGTCAAATTTCTTTGATGTTGTGAATTAATGAGAAGGGGGAGTTCCCTTTTATAATAGGGGTGAGGGGAACCTTTGGAAAAGCTAGCAATATTATTTTATAATAAACTCATATTCAGTTTATAATGTGTCCAATGTGGATTATTTAAATGTTAAGGTGGGTATAGTTCGAAAACCACTCAACCAATGGGATTTATACAGGTTTGGGTTACAATATTAACTTTATCATTAAGTATTAACTCTTTGTTAATTAGTTTCACTTTTACATTGTCTCTTTGTATTTTTATATTATATGGTTAATAAACATACTATATACATCCAAGAGACCCCCAAGTGGTCCATTAATGATACAACTATCATTATATAAGTCTCTTGGCCGAACCTTATATTTTTAGAAAATGAATATCAATTAATAATATAATATTTGTTTTAAAAACTCTTTTATGTCAATTTTGACACTATTCAATCATTGATTTTTGTAAAAATCATTACAGAATAATTACTTCGAACAAAGTTAATTAAATCAATCCTAACATGTCATATTATCATAGAAAATTAATGTAATTCATAAAATGTTTAAAATTATATTTATTTGGGTATTTATAATATCATTTATTTTAATTTTTCACTATTATGGTAATTACTCCATCATCATTGTGTCATAAATAAATTAAATTATTTAATTTCTAAAATTTATAAATAAAATACCATTATGTAGGAAATTTTTTTATATTTCTAATTAATATTTACAATCGAATTTATATTTTGCATAACCCTATATTAAAAATGATTTAGTAAATAAACATTGATTTTAACTCTTCTAACTCTTCTTTGAATTAAATAATAATAAATGTCCTAATCTAATAGAAGTGGACCTATATAATAATATTTTATTCCTAAGGATGTTATTTGGTAGAATTAAGCTTATCCAATAGAATTAGGACATGTGTTAGGGTAATATTAATATCATTTTTACCCTTAATTAACCTATTTACTTTTAACCGCGGTAAATACAAGTAAAAAGTTACTATTCACCAAAAATTGTGTCATCACAATGAACCATATTTTAGTCCTTGATATTAATAGTGTCTCCCAGATTTTTGAAATTCCACTCAAAGAAGCAGTAAAATTAATTTTTCTGAATAGTTCAGTTTTTTAACTACCACTTAGTGGTTTCACTATTCATAAAAAAATGAAGTTTTTCAGAAAAATACCAAAACTGCACCCTAGGAGAATTTTGATATTCCGAATCCAAAAATGAAGTCCATTTTGAAAAATAAAATTTATAATTTTCAAAAAGTGTGTATTACTATTCATTATGGATAGTTTGATTTGTTGTGGTGTGTTAGAACTCGACGTTGCGTACAACTCACGCTATTGAATTATTCAAAGAGAAGCGTACCGTAGAAGCTGGGGGTGTTTCATTTGGTCTTTGCCTTCCTGAACAAGCTGTAATGTTTTTAAAATGAAATAAATACCATATACACTTTTATTTATTTTGGTATTGAAAATGGTTTTTATAATGTATTTTTTATGTCAATATATTTAAGTGATATATTGTGATCGAAATGTGGAAATGTTTTCTTTCCATTATATTTGTTTTATGTCTTATGATTATATAATGGTACTTGGAAATTTGACGGGTGGTTACGTGATAAACCATTTGATGGGTGGTTCCGTGAATACAAGGACGGGTGGTTACGTTATAACCTCCAATGCATTGGGAATGGAAGTCGGCTGTATCGCTATTCCATTAAGTGATATGTGTGGAAGTCGATCGTATGGTTATTCCATTTAAGTATGTTTATGTCCCAAGTGACCTTTATATGATATGTGTTATTTGTATGGGTTTTATGGTAATATTTTGGTTATAAAATGGCAATCAAGTATCTTTTATTCAGTCAATAGTTTTTACTACTTCATAAAGGTGAAAAGTGTTACATTGATACAGTATTCATGGTTTACTTGATGTTTTGAAAAAGTAACAGTTTTTCTTCTTTGTGTATCCCTTACTGAGATTTTTATGCTCAGCCCAAGTTTTTTTGAATTTTTTTTCACAGGAAAAAATTTGGAATATGGTCAAGGATGGGATCAAGGAAAATTCATGCTATCTTAAACATGGAACTAGACATGTCTCTTTAGAGTCCATGTTTTGTAAAAAAAGTGACTTTGTAGAAGTGTCTACGGTGTAATATTTTGATATGTAATAGTTATGATCTAATTCCCTAAAACTATAAACCTGAAAATATCCACAATGTGAATTATTCATTTAATTCAATATTACGTAAGGTTTAAGGTTGGGTCCTTATAGAATCGGCCTGGTTATCTTGAGTGTTCTTCGACCGTTGTGGATTTCTTCAAAACCATTGAGGTATGAGGCTTCAGTCTCGACTCCTCTAGAAATAATTGATTTTCTTTGATTAAAATTTGTTCATTTGAATGTATTTTATTGTGAAAAGCATAGGATAAATCATTTTTATTGATGATTTATGGTTCTAATGAGATTTTGAAATCATGGTGAAATGTTGTGTAATGTGATTTGGCTTGTTGAATTTAAAATGTCGATTTTAAATTATGTATTTTCTGAAATAGTTGATGGTTTAATGAGAAGTGGGTTTTCAATAAAAATGGTGTTTTATTGAAATGGTTGAGATTTAAATGACTTTTATGGAATTGGTTTTCAATAAAAAGGGAGTTTTTTTTGAAATAGTTTGGCATTGAAATGGTTTTGGTGGAAATGGTTTTGAATAAAAAAAAATTTATTGAAAGGGTTTTTTGGAATGATTGATGGTTATATGTGGTGTGTGTTCATATTTCATGTATGGGGATTGATTGAAATAAGACTTTGTGCTTAGTTCCAATTATTTAATGGCACAATGTAACAATATGTACGAGGCTTGTTTTAAATATAACCTTGTGCTCAGTACAAAAGTTGTAATGTAACATGGGAAACAATTACCTTGTGTCAGCTTAGTAAATCTACAAGAAACCACTCATGTGTATGGAACTGTCATAACATATCATGAATGGTTGGTTGCATGTGTTGTGGAATAATAGGGTATTCCAAAAAAGAATATTCTGAAAATGTTCTAAAACATCTATGGTTATTTTTCTAGAAATATAACTTACTGGAAAATTGGTTTCAATTACTCTTGTAATTCCTTTGATTATGAATGGTTTTGGAAAGTTTATTATATTTAGTTATATACTACTTTTGATAAAATGTTTTATATAAACCATTTTTATATAAATGTGGATAACTCTTTTATACTAGTGGCATGAGTAGAGAAGTCATTGGGGACAACCTACTAAGTTGTAGACTCACCCCTACTTTCCACGTTGGTGATTTTGCATATTTTTTATTCCGAGACACAGGTAAATGTAATGCATCTTACTGTTAGAGGCTTGTGGGGATTCTTGGGAGATATTGTGGAGCTTGGAGCTGGTGGAGCGTGGAGTTGTGGTGTCTTTTGAGAGTAATGATATGTTCATACATTGTGTACTTTGACGCTTAGTTTGGCCTTCCACTGTTGGGTACATTGTTGTAGTTGGTATAAATGATGTGTTTATTGGTATTTCATTTGTTCATGCAGCATATAGTGAATTTTTGGTTATGCTTTGTTTGTTTATGGGGTATTTTCTTAAAGGGTAAATCATCCCCCAACTGGTATTTGAAACCCTTCGGCATTTATTTCCAGCCTTTGGCATCTTGGGGAGGTCGTTTAAGTCCTAGTAATGACTCGTTGAGCTCTCAAACCATTGATAATTGGTGGGTCATTACATAGCCTCCCTTTTATAATTCATCTAGGAGAGAATATATGGTCATAATTACATGGAATCAATGTTAATCCATGATCTGATAAAAAACCATTCCCAAAAACTTCAATTCTCCAATACAGAACAAAAAGCTCAGTGAAATATTGAATTGAATCCTATTGGAGCTTTTCTAGATTATATATTGGGATATCAACTTTGATTGTTGGATTTATTGATTTACCATCAATAGCCATGATGCATAAAAAAATATAACAATGTATGTTCCATTCATTTTAAATTTCCAAATCATTTGAATTACATGAGATCCACATGTTGAAAACATGCTACTTTCATGTCACATTTTATGTTACAATGTCTGTCCAATATAAATATTAAAATTACATACTTCTAGGATTTTTGGTTCCGCATTTAAAAGATAATATAAAATTTTTATCACTTGATAAGATATAATCACCATTATTTTCATTCTCATTAGTCAAATCATCCACATTTACATAGGATTTGAAAGGTTTTCCAACAATTCATTCATCATATTCATTAACATCACATGTGTTAATAGTAATTAACACCCCTAAAATGTGTATTAAAACACATTAAAATATACAGCAACACCGACTATGTATTATTATTTTTTAAGTAAGTTGTATTCCATTCTGTTTTGTGGATATCCACTAAAAACATCATTGATATCCCATTAATGAAACATTAAAATATAAAAACAGTTAAACGTTATGACACAAGGTCTACCAATAAAACTGAAATATTTTAGAATTTTTATCTTCTTGTTATCCATAACATAAGAATACATATTCTAGAATGTTAAATATTAACAATTTATTTTTTATGTGAAATGATTTTTCTCGAAAATAATGACGAATTCCATGTTCAAAAAATGTACTTCAAACAATATCAATTAATAATATATATTATTTCACCAATAATAATCAACATTTAAGGAAATGTATAAGAGTAAAACAAAATCCTTTTAAATATAGACTGTATCATACTATGGAAATGATTAATCATATAATGAAATTTAAAAATTCACATGGATATTTTACTTGTCGAATAATCACATGTTACATCAATAGCTAATTTAATAATAATGGAATGAAAAATTCTGGACATCATAACCACATAGTCAAGGCCTCACGCTAAGACTGCAAATAAGATTTTGTCAAGGCCTAATGCCAGGACACTAGTTTTTCTAATGTGGCCTACCAATGCATCGAGGAGATGTAGTGGGATCCACCCTTCACTTAAAAAGTCCAATGAATTCCTCATACTAATTGTGAGAAACATAATCTATACATTCGTATTCACGCTATCATATGAAATTTCAATTATTTTACCACATTCGATGAATGGAATAAAAATATTACATCCAAAGTCAAACATAACACATTCATTACAATATGGAATATTGTATTATTATAAATCAATCTCAACCAAGAATAAATTACACTAAATAATATTAAAAAAATATGAAAATATTCGGTAAAACTATTTGAGATAAATATCCACTTTTTTTGAAAACAATTAAATGTTGAACTATTTATCAAGAAGTCGTTTAAAATAGATCAATGAATCAAAGTGTCCCTTAAAAATTTGAAAAATTTCAATGTAATTTCAAAACATTCATGTCCATATAAATAAATCCTTAAACCGATTTTTTAAAACATGGACATTAAGGAGAATGATTTTGAAGAATAAATCATAAAAACATATAAAATATAATTATAGTTTAAGTGTTCCTATCCAAATGAAAGATGATATAATAAAAATAATTTCGAAATAACATTAATGGAAACATATAATATCCTGGAAATAAAGGGATTCATGATATAATATTTCAAAAGGACAATATATACACCATATAAAATTGAATTGGTGCATGACGACAAAGAAGTATCAATTAAATGTAAACTGAGAAGAAATACATTAAAAGATTGTATACTTATATTAAGGATGAATAAATGAAATAATTATGTGTGAAAAATATAAACACAGACAATTTGATGGGATATTCTGTGTAAATCAATCATAGGACATTCACAGATATTCTTTTAAAAACAAAACCAATGACTTGGATGTTTAACTCAATGAATGGAAAGTGAGTTATGATTACCCTTATCGAGTTCATATCAATGACTTGATAAATTATAAATGGAGTGATTATGTGTATCAAAAGTATAACCACCAAAAGGGGAGTGAAAATTACTACATAAATAATTAAACAGAGATTTCATTCATAATCATGGAGTAAAATAATCAATGAAGTGTGCGTAAAACCAAATGAGTGGAAATTGAAATTAGAAACTCACTTACCTATTTGGTAACTTATGAGACATGCACCCCATGAAATAAGGATCATATAAATAAGATTTAAATACCCATAAATTAATTTATATTACACAAATAATACAATCATGGGTAGTACCTATAGCACACAAAAGGAAATAGTGTAAATATTGCATGAATCTCACGAGAATAAAAAGTGAGATTCAAACCCTTTACCTTATACATTAACATAGTAAAGGGTATGTTAACCTCCTGAATAATTGTGAAATAATTGTTATTAAATTATTAAGGAACCCAATACATAAATATGATATCATATATGTTCTTCTAATATTTCATTGTTAATGTTATTTCAGTAGTATCATTATTTTAGTTGATAACTAATTTTTTCCATTATATGTTTTGTTACGATAGTCTTGTTTTTTATGTATAGGGTGTATTTAAATCATATACAGAATGATATTATGTTAAAATACATTAATTTTAATCATAAAATTAAAATTATGCTCGAATGGATATGTTTGGGAATGGAATCTCATCGCGTCGTGGAGAGGGTTATCGGTTTGTATGCCCGAATGAAAAAATCATTCTATTGATGAACAAATAGTATGTAATTGGATGGTATATTATATAAAAATTATCATTAAAATGTTATATTTATTATTTACATCAATTATACTCATAATTGTTCCTGTATAAATAATTATGTGTTGAATAACAAACTACACCCTGACATGGAGACGGTAAGTCGTACATACGCACGTACGGTGATGTTGTCATTCATAGGATGGATAGAAAAATGAATATGGTTGTAACATATTAATAATAACAACTCAACTTGTATAAGTTACTGGAGTTATTATTTTTTTATGGAAACAACAATGAATGTGTAAGTGGAAGAAGAACAGAACTTTGAAAGGATTGATGAAATAATTATCTCTTTTCGGGTGCTTCATTTTTATGTTATCAAAAGGGGAACTTAGATTGGATTTCTCATCAAATTATGGAATATATTTTTTTGTGATGGATTTTTGGAAGATATTTGAGTTGTGTTTGGGTGATCAAAATGGCTTTGGAGGTGTGAATTTGAGATAAGGGGATGTGACCATTTATAATAGAGGTGATGGTCACTTTAAAAAAAGATTAAAAAATTTTTTAATTATAATATAATCATAGAGTTCTAATGGCTCCAAATGGATTTATTTATTGTCCAAGGGGGTTATTGGGCCAAATCAACCACAACCAATATGTTTTAGACATTTTTAGGTCCCCATATTAACCTTATCTTTTATATTTAACTCTTAGTTAAATATGTTAACTTTTAGCATGTCTTTTTGTTTTTTATATTATATGGTTAATGAACATACTATAAATTTACAAGAGAACATAAAGTGTTTCATTAATGAAAAATCTAAACTTTTATAGGTCCTTTTGAAGAATATTATTTTTTTAGAATTATTTTATCATTCAATAAAATTATATTTGTTATAAAAACACGTTTATGTCAATATTGACACAAAATAGTATATGGTTTTTTGAAAGTAATAACAATATTATTACCTCGAAAAAAATTCATTGAATTAACCCTAAAATTTCATATTAACCTATTAAAATCGCGGAATTCATATAATTATTTATTTTACTTTTATTTTGTTATTTATAACATCAATTATTTTAATCTCTCATTACAATGGTAATTACTGCATCATCATTGTGTCATTAATAAATTTAATTATTTAATTTCTAAAATTTTAAAATAAAATACTCTGATGTAGGTTATATTTTTATCTTTCTTATTATTACTTATAGTATAATTTATCTTATATATAACTCAATATTAAAAATGATTTAGTTTTGAAAATTCAAATTTAACACTTTTAACTCTTCTTTAAATAAAATAATAATAAATGTCTTAATCATACCCATGTGGATAAAAATTGATAATATTTTAATCCTATCTATTATTTTGGTCGAAATAAACTAATCCACCATAATTAAGACAATTATTGGGTAATTATGATTTTATATTTTCCTTTAATTACATTATTTAATTTTAACTATGGTATATAAAATTTAAAAAATACTATTCACCAAAAATTATTTTAATCTTGTTTAACCACATTTTATATATTGATGTCAACCATATATATTATATTTTTGAAATTAAATTCATAGAAGTGGTAAATTTATTTTTATGAAAATTTTTAAATTGCCTAGACAGTAGGTAAAAATACGTCAAAAAGATCAATAAAATTTTATATATCTAAACGTATTATAAAATGAATCAATGAATTTCATTGGAATAATACACATATTATGTATCTATTTGGACATTAAAAAAAATATAAATTAAAAATAATTATTAAAAAAGAAATTTTGTTTTTCAAAATAACGTTGTGTTTATTCACTATTCTTCAAAAATTGAATGTTTTCAGAAAAACATAAAAAACTCACAGTAAGTTGATTTTGTTATTCCAAATTTAAAAATGAATTATATTTTAAGAAATTAAAGACATAGAAGTTTCATTAATTAATTTAAAATTAATTCCTATAATCAAATCCAGAAAGTGGTTTTTTAAAAAGTAAAAAGAATCAAAAGATTGATATGTGATTATGTGCAATTTAATTGTGAAATTACATACAATGACCTAAATTATATTAAATGATATAAATATAATATAATTATACTTTATAAATAAACAAATGAATAATTTAACACTATAAATTATTTCAACTAAAATATTTGATTTCAATTAAAATTTAGTATTTCTTACTATTCATAAAAATATCAATGTTATCAGAAATGTTCCAAAAATCATCCAAATTTTTTTTGTATTTATTATAAATAATAATTATATTTCACTAAATTGAATATATAAAAGTGTCAAATATTATATTTAAAGATGGTTCTCCATTAAAAGAAGAAAAATAAGCATATATTTGGAAAACACATCACTTATCTGAAAAATGAAATTTTCATTATTTTATGTCTTAGAAACTCAAAAGTTGAGTGTTAAAATTATATAAGATATATATATTATTCAAAATGAGGATAATAATATTCATAACCACTTATTGAACAGCTAATTTGGTAAGTCGCGGTGCGCTTGAACTCAATGATGCATGTAACACAAGCAATTGAAATATTTTAATGAGATGACATACTATAAAATATTGGGATGTTACATCTATGATTTAGTAATTCTCATTTAGATATTACATTTTTGATTTTCATGTTGTAAAAATACAATAATATCATTTGACGAAGTGCCAACTACCGCCCCCTCAAAGTGATATGACTCGTTAATTCCATATATGTAATGTATAAAGGATGGAATTAATGAATTTATGTAACATATATAAAATATGTTATTATAAAAAAAATTAATATAGCTATTTATCATTATTTTTTCATTCGATTAAATTTTAAATAGAAATGAAAGTAACGTTCATGTGTACGTCAGAATTACCATTTCTATGTACAATGAATTTCAATTCTTATCTCCAAATGTTATGGAATATTATAAATACATGTATACTTGATATATATTATGTGTATATGAGTAATATTATATATTTAATGGAATTTTGATATCATGGACAAATTGTAATTATTACGAGATCATTTTTGACAAAAGTACCCAATATCGATAAAATGACTGATATTAAATTAAAAATTTATTTAATAATTATAAAATGGTAATAAGTGATATAAAAGGATTAATAAACATGAAAAAGGATCTGAAGAATGTTGAAATTAACTTATGTTTATTATTATGGATATTAATGAATGAAAGAGTCAAGTCATACCTAATGTAAGGGAAATTATCTCAATCTCCTTTCATTGTGGAATGTTTTTATAAATACACCTCCCACATTTACCCAGTTTATAATAATCATCTTTGACATTTACATTTGTAGCTACCCAACTCTTTGGAAAAGGTATAGATCATTATTTTTTTCTTTAAAATCATTCCTTTATGATTTTTTAGTGTGTTTAATGTCCTAAGGAAGGTCTGAGGAGTGTCCGGCTTTGGATCAAAGCCCGGGAGTTTGAGAAATGGACTTGTAGACAGTGGCGCATGTCCTGCGCACAGCTTGCAAACAGTTTCAAAAAAACCATGCGGCCATTGGTATGGAGGCAGGGAGCTGCGCACAGTTTGAGCACGGTTTGGGAAAGCTGTGCGCCTAAACCGTGCAACCCTTCTTTTTGGGCCAATGAGGTGTGCACAGTTTGGTAAACCGTGCACCTAAACCGTGCGACCCTATTTTGGGTGGAAATTACCATTTTTTCACATCATTTTATTTAACCCTAAATTCATTCATCTTTCATTCCAGCGGACAGAACTCAAGGGAGAACTCCACTTTCATTTCCAAAACATATCCTCTCTCATTCTCTTATGGATTCTTCAACCGGTGACTATTCTTTGATACATAGAAGTCATTGGATCACCCTTGGTAAGGCTTACCTCACACACCCCTCTTTCCTCACTAAATATTTCCTTTTGTCTTATTATTTTGATGTAGGATCATATGCCCTATTTCTAGGGCATTGGACTGGTACTCAGATCTCTTCCTACCTACTGCGAATCTGAGGTCAATATCAAGCGAGCCTATGCCTACAGATCCATGGTAGGTGGTCACATGTTCTCCATTTTGGTTTTTCTCCTTTTTGAGTTGTTATCGTCGTGATGTGGTTTGTCTTTCACCAACCCCCATATTTATAATGACTGCTTCATATCTAAATGACTAGTGTGGTATGAGATTAATGAATATAACCTGGATAGGGTGTATAGATGTGGTATGGAGTGGGTAAGGTAATCCATAGGTTTTATACCTTGAGAATTTCCCCTTATTTACCATTGGTTCATAATGATATTTTTTGAAAGGGAATTTTCCATGTTAGGAAAATGAGATGACTTGGATAGAGGGTGGCTAAGATGAGATAGCCTGAACCCGTTGAATTAATTGAAATGTATGTTTTCCTTGAGATGTGATTATGTGATATTATAAGATGGATATTCTATGCTTTGTTAATGTGATATGATATATGATGGATTGCATTATATTTTGTAATGTGAATAGGTTATGCCATACTGTGTTGACATGCCTCTGGTAACCCGTGGGTGGGGGGGGGAAGCATTCATACCCCATGCCAGCTGAATCTTCGTGTGTGGCATGGAGGAATTCTTACCCAGTGCCAGCTGAATCCTTGTGTAATGGGACGGGAAGCATTTATACCTCGTGCCTATATCTCCTTTATTGGTGGGAAGCATTCTTTCCCCACACCAGCTATAATGCTTGTGGACGAGAGTCATTCATTCTTTGGGCCAGTGACGATTATATGTATGTGAGTAGCATGGACGAGAGGCATGGTTAACTCATGCCAATGATAACGTATATCTATGTACATCTACCTCTGGTGATTGTTCAGAATACCAGCCATGAGATGGAGCAGGTAGACCCGCCATGTGACCTTCCGGAACCTGAGCGGGAGGGTTGTTTTTTCATTGCTTTACTTACTTGCAGATTACTACACACTGTTTATTTTGTGAACACTTATTTGGAATACACGTAGACATCGTTGGTGGTGGCCTACTGAGACTTGTATCACAACCTACCTGAGCGGCCTCCTGGGCACCCATGTAGACTTTACTACTAAAGGTACTAGTTGGGACAAGGGCCTAAACTCATGTTTTTGATACATGTATATTCTAGTTGGAGATCAAGAGCAGAGGATCGATCTTGGCTAGAGATGTTATGGACTACTTTTGTTCTTTGTTCTGTTTTTCTATTAATGTATCAGCATGCCATGCATCCATTTTTTATTAGACACTGCCTATGTGGATTTTGTATATTTATTAGGGTTTTCCTTTTTTATGTTGGTTGGTTTGGATGTTTCAATTTTTCTCATTTTTATCCATTTTTTGTGCATCCACTATTTCTATTAATTTGCTACTAGACCACTATGTACTCTAACATGGGGGTACAGTCTCCCCACTAATTTAACATTACACCCCCGCTGCTTGTCGGCAGCCCCTGGCCTATGGGGAGATGAGCCAGGGGTCATGTGGCCAATCGGGCTCAGGCCTCGGGTTTAGGGGAAGCCAAGTCTGGGAAGTCACAAATTGGTATCAAAGGTTTCATTCATTATTTCTTTCTCAACTATTTGGTGACGATATTCTTGTAGACTGGGAATGCCTAGGGACTTATCCATGAGCCGTGCTTGGGAATCACGAACCCATGTATGGGGAATGGGCCATGTTTCCTATTTCATGTTGTTATTGATTCTACTATTTACTATTGGTACCGTTTCACCATTGGGTGCATCACAGGTTTTGTAATGTTACTGAGATTTTCAAAGTTGGAAATTGGATTTCAGCGTTCCACCAGATGGAATGAGGGTTATGAATTACAACATGCATCGTGATAGGAACAATATGATTAGGCCATGCATATTTCCATGCCACGTCTAAATTTTCGGTGATCATTCCTTGTTGGTTATTTCCATGCCATGTTAGTATGTGTGAAACTGTGAAAACCCTCCTTGCTGGTTGTGAATTGAGGAATGAGGTGGTTTTGTTGGGTGTCACTCTTTGGTTCATAAGGTGTATGGGCCCATATGGATTGGAAAATGACATTTCAAACAATCCAATCATTTGGTTAAAAGGAAAATCTAATACTTTATTAGAATAAGTAAATGAGAAATGACATACAAGTGTGTGTTATATTTCAGATCATGAGGTGTATGGGATCTTATGGGCTGGGAAATTCCATGTCACTAGTTGAAGTTAAATTTGAATAGTTGATGGTTTTATTAAGAATTCATATTGGTGTGTATAGGGGATCTTAGCTGTAGGAAGGCTTTGTACATGTTCTATCTTCTAGAGTTCTACCTTTAATTTTTCTGGTTTCTTATTTTGAGATGTTCGTTTTGCATTGTAGCACTATGCTTCTGAGACGTCCTCGAGTCGCGCATGCTGAAGGTGGAAACGATCACTTTCCTAAGGTTGCAGGCCCTAAGCTTCCAGTTGATCTTCTCATCGAGCCACCAGTTCCTCCTCTTTCTATTCCTAAGATGGGCGTCGATTCCCAATTCCGTGAGAGATTCTTGTGTATGATGCAAAGTATGCAAGGTGGAGTGCGACCTTCCCCGAGTATAGAAGAGTTGTCCCGTGAGTTTCAGTCGCAGCATCCTCCTACTATTACAGGAGATGGAGGACCACTTCCTATGGAGTCCTGGTTGGAAGCTATTTTGACCATCTTCGAGAACCTTGGAATGCTTCCAGAGCAGAGGGTCAAGCTCAAATCTTTTATGAAACATGGTTCATCCAGGAGGTGGTGGGATGTCATCTCCTAATCGGGACAGTATAGAGATATTATCTGGACTGATTTCCAGACCATCCTCTACGATTACTTCTTTCCATAGACTTTGAGGGCTAATAGATCTAGGGAGTTTATGAATCTATAACAAGGGACCATGAGAGTCATGGAATATTCATCATGTTTCACTAAGTTACAACATTTTTCTCCAACACTAGCTATCGATGATATCACGGATGCTAGAAATTTTTAGGATGGCATGTGTTACACCATCTGGCCACAGGTTATCATGTTCAGGTTGGCAACCGTTTAAGAGATCGTCAATCTGAATTTGATCACAAAGAGGAATTTGAGAGAAGCAGACAGTGTGAACTAGGGCAGTTTGAAACCTAAGGGTTCCAGTGGATCTGCTTCTGGGAAGAAGCGGTATTTCAAGGACTGTCGTGGTGTTAGTGGTGGTCGGACACTTTTCTCTGGTGGTACTCCTATTTGTCACCAATGTGGGTTGCCAGGACATATGAGGAGGCAGTGTACCTGAAGTCCAATGGAGTGCATAGGTTGTGGTAGGTTGGGTCATCTCCACCGTTTCTGCAGTACTTTTCCCCCAGGGCCTAGTGATAATGGATCTGTACCTACTTCACGATCTGGTGCTGGATCCACAGGATCATGTCAGTCAAGTGGATAGAATACCGCTGCCAGATCCGGCCATGGCGGCTGTCGAGGAAGAGGTAATCAGGTGAATGAATCTCAGCACCAGCAGGTTGGGTCTACTCAAGGTAGCCATGTTGTGACTTAAGGACAAGGTGTCGACCATTTGTATGTAGTCGAGCCTACCCCGTAGGAGCAGTATTACAGACCATCTACTATATGAGGTACGATTCAAGTTGCCTCTACGTTAGTATCTGATTTGTTGGATACATGTGATTCTCACTCTATTATAACGTAGGTGATTATCGGATGTTTGGGCCTTGACATTGAGTCGTATAATGGCATGATCACGTTTGATACTCCATTAGGTATCCATTTAGATGACATTCATCATAGTCATAATTTTCCCCTCGAGGTGGGTGGATACCTTTTCGTGTGGAACCTGTATGTTCTGTATGTGATAGGTTTTGATGTAATAGTCGGGATGGAATGGTTAGTTCACTATAGATCCCGAATTTACTGATATCATCGGAGGGTGGCGTTTGCATCACCAGAGGGCGACACACATATACATCAGGGAGAATGAGATCTCAGTGCAACACGAGAAGGACCGGAACACCAGAGTTTAGGTGGTGTCCGACCCAACTTTCCAGTCTTTATGCTGATGACCAAGGGTTATAACACTCTATCTATCGTCCGAGGGTGGATCACTTCAATGATGTCTTTCCTGATGATTTATATGGTATACCTCTAGTACGAATGGGGGATTTTACTATTGAGCATATACCTGGAGCCGCACCAGTGACCATTCCTCCTTATAGGATGACACATAAGGAACTCCTGGAGCTCAAGAGTCACCTAGAGGACCTGGAATCAAAAGGCTTTATACATCCCAGTACATCTCCTTGGGAATCATCAGTTCTCTTCGCCAAGATGGAAGATGGTACCCTTTGTCTTTGCATGGATTATCGTATGTTAAATCAGATGACTATTAAGAATCGGTATCCTTTACCTCGGATTGACAGCCACTTCGATCAACTATGAGGAGCAAAGCTGTTTTGAAATGTTGATTTGAGGTCGGGCTATCACCAGGTGCATGTTAGGACTTCGCACATACCTCGCACGACGTTCAGGAGCAGGTATGGTATCTATGAGTACCTAGTCATGCCATGTGGGCTTACGAATGCACCTGCAGTGTTTATGGCTATTACAAATCAGATTTTTCACCCTTACCTTGATTATTTTGTGGTTGTATTTTTGGTTGATATCTTAGTCTATTCATGCCCAAGACACAACCATGCAACCCATCTTGAGATCGTGCTGAATACACTAGTAGAGCATCATCATTATTCTAAGCTCATCAATTTCACTTTTGGATAAATAAGGTTCACTACCTAGGTCACATTATTTCTGAGTTTGGAGTTTCAATTGACCCTGAGAAGGTGAGTGCTGTAGTTTCATGGGAGTTGCCCAAGATCATCTTTGAAATCAGAAATTTCATGGGGCTTGTTAGATATTATTGTTTTTTCATTCAGGACGTTTCATGCCTAGCAGCATTGCTAAAAACTTTAACAAAAAAGGTGGTGATATTCTACTAGTCAGAACCATATGAAGTATCTTTTCAGGAACTGAAGGGAAGAATACGTTCAGCACTGATACTAATCATTCTGAAGCTAGGAAGAGATTATACGATCTTTTGTGACACAATAAGTATTGTTCATGGACATGTATTGATGAAGGAATAGTGAGTCATTGCGTATGGTTCTAATAAGCTAAAGGCTTATGATCTAAATTATCTGACACACGACCTCAAGCTCGTAGCGGTTGTATATGCCTTAGGCTGTTGGAGAAACTATTTGTTGGGAGGAAATTTTGTGGTATACATTGACCACAAAAGCATAAAATATATCTTCACTCAGTGGGATCTAAATCTCAGGCAACGTAGGTGGGTCGAGTACCTGCAATCCTTCGATTTCGAATTAGCCTACACTCCTGGGAAAGGAAATTCAGTAGCAGATGCGCTGAGTCGGAAAACTCAGTCACTAGTGGTTCGGGAATCTAATGAAGAGTGGCAGCTAATGGAACTATTTTTGGAGATGCATGCTGAGGTTCAGGATGGTCATGGTCGGACTATTCTATCAGCCTTAGTGGAGACATCTACTCTTTTGGAACGGGTCAGGGCAAGAAAATTAGCAGATCTGGAAGGCCTTGTTCTACGAGAAAGTGTCGCTGATGATACCTCTACAGATTGGACCGTGGATGAAGGTGATAATTTATTTTTCCGTGGGCATGTATGGGTCTCAACAGACAACAGAGAGGAGCTGATGAGGGATTTCCACACCTCATTATGGGCAGTTCAACTAGGCATCACCAAAATGTACCATGATTTGCGATGACAGTACTGGTGGCCTAGCATGATTCGAGATATAGCCAGTTTTATCACGCATTGTTCCACATTTCAGAAAGTGAATACGGAAAATCAGCATCCAGAATGGATTTTACAGCCGTTGTCCATTCCAATGTGGAAAAGGGATGATATTACTATGGACTTTTGAACTAGTTTACCCAGGTCACCTCGTGGCAATGATGCATTATGGTTTATCATCGACCGTCTAATGAAGGTCACACATTTCATACCTATGCGGGAGACATTCACGGTTGATTACTTGGGAAGAATGTATGTTATGAAAAAAGTGCGCCTTCATGGTGCACCTCGTTCTGTTGTCAATGACTGAGATCCTCGTTTAACATCTCGGTTCTTGCAGGGTTTGCAGAAGGCCATGGATACGCAGGTAATTTCGAGTACGACCTATCACCCGCTGACTGAAGGACATACCAAGTGCACTATACAGGTTCTAGAGGATATGTTATGTTCCCGTTTTCTCGATTTTAGAGGTTCATGGTAGAAACACATTCCTCTTGTCGAGTTCAGTTATAACAATAGCTTCCAGGCTACCATTGAGATGGCTCCCTATGAAGCATTATATGATAGGCCTTGTCGCTCACCTTTGTATTAGCTTGAAGCAGGGGATGCATCTTTTCTAGGACCACATCTTGTTAAGGAGACTACGGATTAGATACAGGTTATTTTGAAGCGTATGCAGACAAGTCAGTCTAGATGGCAGTCATATGCTAAAAACCACCGACGACTTCTTGAGTTCGAGGTTGGGAACCGGGTTTTCTTGAAGGTCTCACCCAGACTAGGGAAAATACCCATACGGAAACAGGGTAAGCATTCACCAAGGTTCACATGACCCATTAAGGCAATGAAGCGGATTATACCAGTAGATTACCAGCTTTCACTTCCACAGAGATACCAAGCCATGCATGATGTTTTTCATGTATCTCAGCTACGCCGGTACTTTTCAGATCCGACTCTTGTTTTTCAGCCTGATGAGGTAGAAATGTATATGGATGCTTCCTTCATGGAGTATTCGATGCGAATTGTTGACCGGATTGTGAAGACACTCTATGGCAGGTCTTTTCCTCTTGTACCGTTCTATGGTAGTATGAGTGGGTACAAGGCGAAACCTTGGAGTGAGAGGCTAATATACGTTCACAATGACAAGTGATTTTTGTTTATGTTACCTGAGTACCCTCGGAAGGCCATCTCGGGGATGAGTTTCTTTAATGAGGGGAGTATGTAATGACCTGATGATTTAGAAAAGGTACGGATCATTAGTTTTTCTTTAAAAACATTCCTTAAATCTTGTTTAGTGTGTTTAATCTCCTAAAAAAGGTTCAGGGAGTGTCCGACGTTGGTTCAGAGCCAGGGAGTTTGAGAAATGGACTTGTAGACAGTGGTGCGCGACTTGCACATGGTTTCATCAGAAAAACGGTGCTACCTTTGGTTTGGGGGCAGGGAGGTGTGCATGGTTTTCAGACGGTGTGGGTAAATCGTGCACCTAAACCATGCGACCCGTGTTCTTGGGGCAGTGAGGTGCGCATGGTTTGGTAAACCCTGCTCCTAAACTGTGCGACCCTATTCTAGGTGTAAATTAATATTTTTCCCTTCATTCTATTTAATCCTAAATCCCATCCTCTTTCATTCCAGCAGACAGAACTCATTGGAGAACTCTTCGTTGAGTTCCAAAACCTCTCCTCTTTCTTTCTCTTGTGGATTCTTCATCCGATGACTGTTCTTCGATCTGTCAAAGGCGTTAGATCACCCTCGGTAAGGCTTACCTCACGCACGCCTCTTTCCTCAGTAAATATTTCCTTCTGTCTTGTAATTTTGATGCATGCTCATATGGACTATTTCCAGAGCAGTGGACTGGAACTAAGATCTCTTCCAACCTACTACAAATCTGAGGTTGATATCAAGCGAACATGTGGCTATATCTCTAAGGTCGGTGGTCATGTGGTTTCCATTTTGGGTTTTCGCCTTTTTGAGTTGTTATCATTGTTCCCTGGTTTGTCTTTCACCAAACCCCGTATTTATAATGACTGCTTCATTTCTAAATGACCTTTGTGGTATGAGATTGATGAATCTAACCTGGATAGGGTGTTTAGATGAGGTATAGACTGGGTAAGGTCAACCATAGGTGTTATGCCTTGAGAATTGTCCCTTTTTCACCATTGGTCCTTAACGATATGCCTTGAAAGGGAATATTCCATGTTAGACAAATGAGATGACTAGGTTAGAGGGTGTCTGGGATGAGATAGCCTGAACCCCTTGAATGAATTGAAATGTATGATTTCCAAGAGATGTGATTATGTGATATTATAAGATGTATATTCCATTCTCTATTAATGTGATATGAGATATGATGTTTTGCCTAATATTATTTTTTGTGAATGGTTATTGTAACGACCCGAATTTTTAAATAAATATTGTTTCCTAATTTTATGTGTTATTTTTTTTTTTTTTTATACTCAACAAAAATGTTTCATTTGATAACATGAGTATAATTAAAATGAGACTGTTGGGTTTTGACTGTTATTTGACCATTGGTCAATATGACCGCTGGAAACTAAACATTTTGACTATTGTCTCTAAATACAAGAAATCTTGGTTAATTAATATAAAAAGAAGATTCGATGGCCTCACCCAGTAGTCTTGGACCGATTGAAGCCCATCTAACAGAACTTGGGAAGGAGGTAGCACCACTGGGCTTTGTTCTGGACCAAACCCAAGCTGAAATTCATCGTATAAAGCAAGAACGGGATCACCTTCGCGAGAAGTTCAAACTGATAGAAATTACTACTCGTGCGATGTTGGCTGAGCCTCCCTCAGATTCTATCACCATAGCACACCTTACACTTAGGTCCTATGATGGTGTGATAAAGGGCTATGTAAGGAGACCGTAACTGTATTGTGTAATCCTTTGTTTTAAATAAAAATTTCGATTTCTTTTATGAATTTTCATATGACCAAATAAATATAGTATGCATATTTTTGATGAATTTTAGAAAAATGATATTTTAAATATGTTTATGTAAACCCTAAATAATTAAAAATGTGTAATGATTTTCAAAAAATTGTCTTCTACAATTATATTCAGTACGAAATTTAGAGTCTAATAAGATCAACTTGATTTTTGATGAATAGTAAATTATGAATAGTGATTTTATGATTAGGATTAATAATGTGTCCAAATGGATTAGTAGTCTCACTTAAAGAAACTATTAAAATAATCTAGGCACTTTTATTAATTAATGTGATTCAATAAAATGGTTAAATAACGGTTTCATAAATTATTATTCAAGTATTAGTTTTTTCGGATGAATAGTGTTTTTTAATTAACATTTTAATTAAAAATATTTAAAAAATTATTTTTATAAAATGGACTTCATTTTTGAGCTCAGAGCATCGATATTATGTTAAGGTAATTTTTGGGGATTTTTCTGAAAAAAATAAATTTTTGATGAATAGTGTTTTTAATTAAAACTTTAATTAAAAATATTTAGAAAATTATTTTTATAAAATGGATTTCATTTTTGAAATCAGAGCGTTGATATTTGGTTAAGGTGAAATTTTGGGACTATTCTGAGAAAGTTGAATTTTCAATGAATAGTGAAAATACAGTTTTTAAGTTACGGGTGTTTAATGACATCATTAAATGATGTATTAAGTATGTAATCAATATGGTCGACTTATGAATTGTAAGATAAGGTATGAGGTGTCCCAAGTGGCCAATACCAAGGGCAAATACCATGGGCAAGCCCATGGTTTTTCCAAAACCACTAATGAGGTGTCCCTTGGCCATTAATGCCTTGTCCCCTCACTTTCCCTATAAATATCAAGCCATCCTCTCATCCATTCGACTCCCCACTCTCCCCCAACGAAGTTATGGTCTCCTTACCTCCCAAAGAGTCCTCCCCCTTCAAGGTCCAAACCTTTGAGTTTTAAGAGTTACGTTTTAAGGTAAGGGATCCGACCTCTCTCTTTAATTTCAAGTAATATCTTTTATGTCATTCCTTTTATGATCCTTGTTCATATGTTGGAGGATGTTCTTTTATACTCCTCTTAGTGCCCTTTTCATGTTCATATAATGATAGATCCCCTCTTACTCTCATCATTTCGTTTTATGAATGTTTAAGTGACGCCGTTAGGCTGCCGAATTTTTAAGGGATTCTTTCACCCTTCTTATTTTTCAAGTTCGATTTTCATGTCAAGTCTTTCAAGTTCATTTTTTATGATGGGGAATGATCTATATATCTATCATACTGATATCTTATGATCATATGATGAGGGACCCTATTTTATCTTGTCAAATCATTTTTTTTTGAAGTTAAGTGACGCTGTTAGGCTGCCGAATTTTCATAAGAGAAATCTTGTTTTGTCTCACTTCCATGTTTTTCATTTCATATGGTATATCTTTCAAATTTCATTACCATGTTCTTAAATCCCTTATATTCTTTCCCCCTACTGTTTTATGGATCATTTATGAGTGGGTGACCCATGTCCCCTCTCTTTTCAATGTTTTCTAAAACCTTGTAACATAGCCGTTATGCTGCAGAATGTTCGTCTCAAAATGCCTCTCTCTTTTCTCAAAATTATTTTATGTTATAAAGTGAATAATCAAAGATCTTATTTATACAAGGTTATTCACATATATATCAAAATGTTCTATTTTATATTCTGGGATTTACATACATGAGACCCACTTTCCCTTTCTGTGGGTTAAAGTGACGTAAAGATCATATCTTTAAAGAAGTTTTTAAAATGTTATTATTATGAAATAAAACCCATTTATTTTAATATATATGGGTTATTTATGAAATTATTGATGATGATATATGTGGATAACATGATTATAAAGGCAAATTTAAGGGTGCACCCTGATAGCGCTACAATGCATTGGGTAATGACTTAACCACTAGAGATTACAATTTTCACGATACCTTGGTGAATAACCTTGGTAATTTTCAAATGACACCTTGGGGATGGACCTTGGTGATATGTTCATTATTGTCTATGTTAAATAATGTAGCCACATCTTCATGTTATGAAAAAGTTTTATTTTTATTATGATATGCCTCATGATTTCATTTTCATGCCTTAATGTTCTTTTCATGACTTTATTGATGTATCTCAAGTTCATATGTTAAATGTTTCACTTGTTTCCCTTGCTGGGCCTTATGCTCACCCGTTCTTTCGATGTATGTCCCCAGGTTATGAGATGCAGTAATGAGCCTAGGCTGAACATGAGGATAAGCCTTTCAAGTGTTTAAGAAGAATGTTTTTTTTGTTCCATGTTTTATGTTCCTTGTTTCCAAGACACTAAACCTTAAAGATCCTCAGTTCTGTGTAATTGAATGAAATTTATGTTATAAAAAGGCGGGATGCTATAGTTGGTATCAAAGGATGGTTTAGTTATTTGTGGAAATTAGGATATAAAAACTCTAGGAAGAACCCTATAGAAAAGTTTAAATATAGGAAATCTTCCTGGTATTTTGGTGAGTATTGAGTAAGGGGTTGCCAAGCAAATACATCCCTGTCTGGATAGGAGCAGGTAGAGGTGGCTCTGGCACAGATGTACATTGGGGTAAAACCCGAAAACACCGCTTTGAGCTAGACTGGAACGGGAACTGGTACACGACAACGGGCCTTGCTGCACTCTTGGTTACGACACTCCCGGGGGATATGCTTTGGTAAATTCATAAGCTTGGTATGAACCATTGTTAAAGGAACAAAGATAAAATAAAATAAAGATTCACATAAGAATATATGATCATGGATAACCTAGATGGGAACCTAGGGGATCACAAGTTAGGGTATACTTTTCTTCTACAAGTTATCCTTATATGCTTTAAGTTCCTTTTCATGATTATTGGTTAAGTATTTAAGCCTCTAATTATACGTTCTATTCTTAGTTAATGGTGGGAAATGGAATAATGTGTCCCAACAACCAATGTGATAGGAAATGCGACAATTTTCGTTTTAATATGACAGATATGATTAGGGGATTAAAAGATGATTATTATTTTGGAAGACGTTCACTATTTTGGGGACCCTATATGACCGAGGTAAATATATTACTACGGTATTTTCATTGAGGAGTAAGGTTGACTTATATTTTGAAGAATCGATGAATTTAAGGTGGACTTATAGTAATTTAGGTTACTTATGGGAATGATTAACCTATCATGGGTAAAATATGTTTAGGTTAGCTACTTTTGTTAGGAGTGGTTGATGTTGTTTGGAGATGAACAATGATGTTTATTTTGGAAGACTATCTTATCAAATCCTTCTTGTATTTGGGTTTCAATCTTAGTTTGGTTAATTTTGAGGAATCGTAAGGACCTTTATTTATGGAATGATCTATGATGAACATTGGGTAGTACCATGGATCTTTGGAGATTTAAAAGTAGTTTCTATTCCTATGGGACTCTTTCTTTTTGAAGAGTTGTTTTACCTTAACCTTTCTGTTTTTGGGATATTGTTTAAAGATAGAAGAAATAGATAGTTAATATTTTGTAGATTATGTGATTCTCTAGAAGATGATTCTTGTGATTTTATGAGACCAAGTGCTTTTTAAGTCTCATCATTTGGAGAAAATATTAGTGTTGGTAGGGACTTATTAAAGGATGAAACTCTACTTGAAGGTAGGTATATTTTCTTATGTTTTTGTTCTATGTAGTAAATGAATTCCTCAAAATTATGAAAAGAAACATAAAACAAAAATGTTGTTGGATTACGTTTCCTACTAGGTAATCAAAGACCTTTTACACACATCATATGTTTGGAATTTTCTTATGGTTAACTTTCTCCTAATCATGTTCTCTATCACTCTCCCTTAGAACTTGACCCTTGGTTGTCTCCTCCATGTCCATGTTTTCCTACATGGAATCCAACTGTGGGTTAACTCGGGTGACTTTTGTACTTCCCTTTCTTTCTTTTAAAGTAATTGTTTTACTGACTCCTTTTCCGATGTGGGACTTTCAATGAAATTTCAAAACCCGATTTTAAAAAATTGCGAGGACGCAATTTCTTAAGGGGGGAAGATTGTAACGTCCCGAAAATTTAAATAAATATTGTTTCCTAATTATATGTGTTATTTTATTTTATTTTTATACTCAACAAAAATGTTTCATTTGATAACATGAGTATAATTAAAATAAGACTGTTGGGTTTTGACTGTTATTTGACCATTGGTCAATATGACCGCTGGAAACTAAACGTTTTGACTATTGTCTCTAAATACAAGAAATCTTGGTTAATTAATATAGAAAAAAGATTCTATGGCCACACCCAGTAGTCTTGGACCGATCGAAGCCCATCTAACAGAACTTGGGAAGGAGGTAGCACCACTGGGCTTTGCTCTGGACCAAACCCAAGCTGAACTTCATCGTATAAACCTAGAACGGGATCGCCTTCGCGAGAAGTTCAAACTGATAGAAATTACTACTCGTGCGATGTTGGCCGAGCCTCCCTCGGATTCTCTCACCTTAGCACACATTACACTTAGGTCCTATGCTAGTGTGATAAGGGGATATGTAAGGAGACCGTAACTGTATTGTGTAATCCTTTGTTTTAAATAAAAATTTCGATTTATTTTATGAATTTTCAAATGATTGAATAAATATAGTATGCATATTTTTGATGAATTTTAGAAAAATGATATTTTAAATATGTTTATGTAAACCCTAAATAATTAAAAATGTGTAATGATTTTCAAAAAATTGTCTTCTACAATTATGTTCAGTACGAAATTTAGAGTCTAATAAGATCAACTTGATTTTTGATGAATAGTAAATTATGAATAGTGATTTTATGATTAGGATTAATAATGTGTCCAAATGGATTAGTAATCTAGGCACATTGATTAAGTAATGTGATTCAACAAAATGGTTAAATAACGGTTTCATAAATTATTATTCATGTATTAGTTTTTTCGGATGAATAGTGTTTTTTAATTAAAATTTTAATTAAAAATATTTAGAAAATTATTTTTATAAAATGGACTTCATTTTTGAACTCAGAGCATCGATATTATGTTAAGGTAATTTTTGGGGATTTTTCTAAAAAAAATAAATTTTGGATTAATAGTGTTTTTAATTAAAAATTTAATTAAAAATATTTAGAAATTTTTTTTTATAAAATGGATATCATTTTTGAAATCAAAGCATTGATATTTGGTTAAGGTGAAATTTTGGGACTATTTTGAGAAAGTTGAATTTTCAATGAATAGTGAAAATACAGTTTTTAAGTTACGGGTGTTTAATGACATCATTAAATGATGTATTAAGTATGTAATCAATATGGTCGACTTATGAATAGTAAGATAAGGTATGAGGTGTCCCAAGTGGCCAATACCATGTGCAAATACCATGGGCAAGCCCATGGTTTTGCCAAAACCACTAATGAGGTGTCCCTTGGCCATTAATGCCTTGTCCCCTCACTTTCCCTATAAATACCAAGCCATCCTCTCATCCATTCGACTCCCCACTCTCCCCCAACGAAGTTCTGGTCTCCTTACCTCCCAAGGAGTCCTCCCAAGGTGCCCCCATGCCCTCAAGGTCCAAACCATTGAGTTTTAAGAGTTACGTTTTAAGGTAAGGGATCCGATCTCACTCTTTAATTTCAAGTAATCTCTTTTATGTCATTCCTTTTATGATCCATGTTCATATGTTGGATGATGTTCTTTTATACTCCTCTTACTGAACTTTTCATGTTCATATAATGAGGGATCCCCTCTTACTCTCATCATTTCGTTTTATGAATGTTTAAGTGACGCCGTTAGGCTGCCGAATTTTTAAGGGAATCTTTCACCCTTCTTATTTTTGAAGTTCGATTTTAATGTCAAGTCTTTCAAGTTCCTTTTTTATGATGGAGTATGATCTTTATATCTATCATACTGATATCTTATGATCATATGATGAGGGACCCTATTTGATCTTGTAAAATCAATTTTTTTTTTAAGTTAAGTGACGCTGTTAGGCTGCCGAATTTTCATAAGAGAAATCTTGTTTTGTCTCACTTCCATGTTTTTCATTTCATATGGTATATCTTTAAAATTTCATTACCATGTTCTTAAATCCCTTATATTTTTCCCCCTACTGTTTTATGGATCATTTATGAGTGGGTGACCCGTGTCCCCTCTCTTTTCAATGTTTTCTAAAACATTTTAACATAGCCGTTATGCTGCAGAATTTTCGTCTCAAAATGCCTCTCTCTTTTCTCAAAATTATTATATGTTATAAAGTGAATACTCAACGCTATTATTTCTACAAGGGTATTCACATATATATCAAAATTTTCTATTTTAAATTCAGGGATTTACAAACATGAGACCCGCTTTCCCTTTCTGTGGATTTAAAGTGACGTAAAGATCATATCTTTAAAGCAGTTTTTAAAACGTTATGATTATGAAATGAAACCCATTTATTTTATGCTATATGGGTTATTTATGAAATTTATGATGATGATATATGTGGATCACATGATAATAAAGGCAAATTTGAGGGTGCTCCCTGATAGCGCTCCAATGCATTGGGTAATGATGTAACAACTAGAGATTACAATTTTCACGATACCTTGGTGAATAACCTTGGTAATTTTCAAATGACACCTTGGGGATGGACCTTGGTGATATGTTCATGATTGTCTATGTTAAATAATGTAGCCAAATCTTCAAGTAATGAAAAAGTTTTATTTTTATTATGATATGCCTCAAGATTTCATTTTCATGCCTTAATGTTCTTTTCATGACTTTATTGATGTATCTCAAGTTCATATGTAAAATGTTTCACTTGTTTCCCTTGCTGGGCCTTCTGATCACCCTTTCTTTTGATGTATGTCCCCAGGTTATGAGATGCTGTAATGAGCCTAGGGTGAACATGAGGATAAGAATTTCAGGTGTTTAAGAAGAATGTTTTTTTGTTTCATGTTTTATGTTCCTTGTTTCCAAGATACTAAACCTTAAAGATCCTCAGTTCTGTGTAATGGAATGAAAGTTATGTTATTAAAATGCGGGATTCTATAGTTATGACATACTGTGTTGACATGCTTGTGATAACCCATGTGTGGGCAGGAAGCATTCTTACCCCGTGCCAGATGAATCTCTGTGTGTGGGTGGGAGGCATTCATACCCCATGCCAGCTGAATCCTTGTGTAATGGGATTGGGTGCCTTTATACCTTGTGCCTCGATCTCCTTTAGGAGTGGGAAGCATTAATTCACCACTCCATCTATATATCTTGTGTATGAGAGGCATTCATTCCTTTGAACTGTGATGAGTATACGTTTGTTAGAAGCATGGAAAAGAGGAATGCTTACCTCATGCCAGTGAAAACATATAACTATGTACTTATACCTCTTGTGATTTTTTAGAATACCAGCCCTAAGCTAGAGTAGGTAGACCTGCCATGTGTCCTTCTGAAACCTGAGTAGGAGGTTTGATTATTTCCTTGCTTTACTTACATTCAGTATACTACACACTGTCTAGAGCATAGGAACGAGCTTGGATAGAGATTCTTGTTGACTAATTTTGTTCTTTGTTCTCGTTTTGTATTATTATATCAGCATTCCATGCATCCATTTTTTATCAGACATTGCATATGTGGATTTTGTATATATATCAGGGTTTTCCTTTTTGTTGTTGGTTGGTTTGTATGTCTCCCTTTTCTCCTATTTATCCATTGGTTGTGCTTCCTCTATTTCTATTACCTTTCTACTATACCTATGTTTACTCTGGGATGGTGGTACAATCTCCCCACTGATTTACCATTACACCCCCACTACTAGTCAGTAGCCCCTGGCCTATGGGGAGACGATCCAGGGGTCATGCGGCCAACCGGGCTCGAGGCTCTGGTTGAGGGGCAGCCGGGTCTGGGACGTCACAAAATTCAATTAAAGGCAATAAATTTTATGAATTGTTTTAATAAATGTCAAAATTATTAATTTTAACATATATGGTGATAATGACCTCTCTTCCACCGTAATCATTATTTGGATTCCTCTATATGCCCTAATGTTTTTAAAATGTAAAGAGAAACCCCTTATTCCAGTCATGAGTGTTTTTGTTTTGAAATTTTTTTTGAAATAGATTTAGTAATTCAATTTCTTGAAATGATTTCTTGTGATTGAAAAATAAATGTTCATAGTGAAATGTTGATATTTGAAATATTTTTTGTGTTATGATTATATAATGGTACTTGGACATTTGACGGGTGGTTACATGACACACCAAATGAGGGGTGGTTCCTTGATAATGTACGGACGGGTGGATAAATAATAACCTCCAATGCATTGGGTATGGAAGTCAGTCATATAGCAATTCCATTTAGTTAGATGTGTGGAAGTTGACGTTATTGTTATACCATTTATATATGTTTATATCCCAAGATACCTTTATATGGTATGTTTTACTTTCTATGGTTTGATGGTAATATTTTTGTTACAAAATAAGTGTTTGAAATGAGATTATATTCAATGAGGTGTTATTGATAATTCATAAAGGAGAATAATATTACTTTAGGGTAAAGTATTCATGGTTTACATGTTGTTTTGAAAAAACTAACTGTTTTCATTCTTTATGTCTGACTTATTGAGATTTTGTGCTCATACCAAGCTTCAAAATGTTTTACATAGGACGCAGAGAAGAATAGGGTAAATGATGGGTTTAATAAAAAGTACCACTATCTAAAACATGGAACAATACATGTTTTTTTAAGTGTTTTTGATTAATGAAAAGATGGATGATGAGAAAAAGTTTATACATGTAATATTCAGGATGTTTTGTATCTGGTATCACCTCATTCCATAAATCTCTAAACATTAAAAGGTCCTCAAATATAATTATTAAATAATTCATGATTATGTAATGTTTATGGATAGGGCCTTATAGTTGGCATCAAAAGTCGTTTTAGATAACATTAGATGTTAGGGTGTTATTTAAGAATAATTATCATAACAATAATGGATAGCATATTAGAAAGAGTCATAGTTATTTTAGATAACATTAATGTGTTTAAGATAACAAGAGTAAGTATATCTTAGTGTTTACCCAACTCATTAGATATTATATGATTATTTTACTGATATACTCACACTGAGCGTTTTGGTTTTAGTAAATGTATGGATCTAGTAGGAACCAAAGTAACAATGGGTGTGAAGAAAACTATGACGGCCTTCAGAATAATAAATCGAATTAAATGTGATCTACGATGAGAAATCTTGTGGTAATTCTTAACAAATAATTTGGAGTCATTATTGACCATCTGATCCTTGATGATTTTTATAAGGCATCTTTTATGTGAGTAACAAATATCTATGGAATTTAAGGTAATAATCATAAAGGTATGTATATTAAGAAACCTAATTGTCAAATATGTGGAAAGAAACACCTAGGATAATGATTCAATGTTATGGGAAGATGTTGTAGATTTTTTAATGAAGGAAAAAAAACCTTCCATGAAAAAACAAGGCATCTAGTTTACTCTATGAAAGGGAATTAAGTTATTTCTGATGGATAAACATAATGTTTTAAATGTTGAGTGCTTGGTTATTATAAAAATAGATGTTTTATGAAAATTTTTTGGGAATTGGATTAGTTGGACAATAAAAATATATGTTTAGCAATAACTAATGTGTTTCCAATTGAGGATGAGGTAACTGAAAATGACCTATGAGTTGTATGAATTATTTCTTTGTTCATGATTTGAAATTACTTAAATCTTAAGAGATTAGGAATTATTTTGTTTTTAGGAAATAATTATAAATTAATAAGATGGAAAAACTTGGATAAATGGTCATGAAAAATGTTTGACAATTAAGATGTATAGGATTTGAAGAGTTATGTCGGGTTTATGGTTGATGATATGTTTAAATTTATCAATTATAAGGTTACTTTGGATTTATTTTTGTCGAATCAATAATCCTAAAGTATGATATGTGAAAATTTTATTCAAGGAAGGATTATCTTTGCTTTTGTGGACATAATGGATAACCTTAGGGCATCACGTGAATTGTTTTGAGGAAATTATTGGTTATTAGTTATTAGGATGAAAAATATGATGTATGAAATAAAATTTTAGGTTAAAACATGTTATGGATATTTTTAATGATTTTATCTCATTTTTTAAATTTTATTAAATTTATACAGTTATTGAAAAGGGGAAACACGTAGACCGTGTGACAGCCTGTCATGTCAGACAAAGCTATATGAATCGAACCCACAACCAAAGTGCGACTATGATTTATAACATACCACTTCACTACGTGAAATCCTTGGTTAGTATGACTAATACTATTTAGATAAATGATTTTATGGATCAAGAATATGATTATTTTTGGATCTTATGTTTTGTCAAATAGATATCTTTAGAATAGGAAAATTAATTGGTGATTAATTGATAAAGGTTATATTGGAAAAAATTCAATATTTTGGGAACAATATATTCATTAGGAAAAAATGAATACTATTGGATTTCATTTGTGGATTAATGTTTAGAATTTTATTTTGGAAAAATCTATGTTATTATTGTGGACATATAAGAATTTGGGTTTAATATGGAAATGATTAACATACCATAGAGAATATGTAATTAGGTAAATTACATTTCACTATGAGACTTTAAGAGTAGTCGATTTTATTTAGAGATAAATATTAATATTTACATTGGAATACTAGGTGATTAAATTCTTTTATTTTTTGGGTATTAATCATAGTTTAGATTATATTGAAGAACTTTTAAGGAAAATTATTTATTGAATAGACTTTGTTGAACTTTCTGTACTGTTTTTTGAATTTTTTAGATTAAGAGTTGTATTTTATTTTATAAATGATTATCCTTTTGGGATCGTCTGATCTTGTAATAAACATTATGGTTTTGTTTAATGTAGAATTACTTGTGAAATATATAGTTCATATTTTTTAGATTATTTTATTATCAAGAAGCTGATTTTTCCTCTTTTTATGATACCAAGTCATCTTGAATACTCATCATTTGGAGAAAAGAAGAGTTTTGGTATAAATTTTGTAAAGGATGAATGACTACATGAATAGTAAGTATGTTTCATTATGTTCTTAGTAATGCTCATAAATAAATTCATCAAAATTATGAAAATTAATTTAAAATAGAATTTTTGATTGTTTACTCTTCTACTGTTTAATAAAATTCCTTTTAACCCATCAAAAATTTATGGCTTTTTGGTAGTTAACATTCTTCAGATCATGTTTTCTATCACTCTCTATCAAAACCTGATTGTTTGTTTACTTTCCCATATCCATGTTTTTAATCATGAAACACTAGTATGGGTTATCTTGGGTTACCATTTTACTTTTATTTCATTCAATAAATGTGATATTTTTACTAACTCTTTTTTATGAAGGAATTTCAATGATGTTTCGTAGCCCAATTTTAAAATTGTGAGGATGCAATTTCCAAAAGGGGGGAAGGATGTAATGACCCAGTTAATTATATAATAATAATTTTTATTTATATTAATACTTATGAATAAGATAATAATTTTAATTTAAAGGTTTATATTTTTCTGATAGCGTTATTGACACACAACAATGAGCTTCTCCAAAATCGTAAATTACACACAACATTGAGTTATACTACAAAGTAATAAAATATTTTTATTATTATTTTAAATGATAGTTAATGCCTACCCGTTAGAATGGCAGATTTGAGTTGTATCAAATAAATTTTTAAATATTCTTTACACATGTTTAAATGATGATCCATTGGGTACAAACTTTTTTAGAAATCGAAATAAAACCCAATTGAGTAAAATATATTTGATTTTATGAAAACATATTTAAAAGATAATAATTTTGTTTTCATTCACCCGTTATGGATTTTTATTTAATGTAAAATATTTTATATATATTAAATTTAATGTTTTGAATTCATTTTATATGCACTCTAGATATGGTTTACAAACAAAATAATTTTTTTTTCAGTTAAAAAAAGTATTTATCTAAAAATGTAGTTTTACTGGCTTTTGATGGAGAACCATTTTAAATCTATTTTTGGACACCTTAATATATATTATTTTAAAAAACAAACTTCTTATTTATTTTCATGACATAAAAAATTTTATTTCGATGAAATTTTGTAATTTTTATGCAAAAGTTAATTTTTTAATGAGTATTGAATAATAATGAATTCTAATTAAAAACTCCCTTTTAATCTAATATATTTATATATTAAGATGTATTTTTAATTTGTTTTAAAGATAAATTTGATAATTTTTTTTTATTTAGTGAAATTTTGATAATTCGAAAAAATTTCACTTTGAAATTAGACATTAAACATTGTTACTTTTTTGGTAGTTTTTTCTTTTTAAAAACACGCTTTTAGGTTTTCAGAACAAGAATTTATTTTAAATTAATTTTTAAAACATCTATGTTTTGAAAATGAAAAATGGATTCCATATTTGGAATCAGGTGTTTCAAAATTTTTAAATAGGTACCTTTTATTTTTAGACATTGTGAATAGTAAGTTTTGTAAGTATTTTATTTATTATGGGTAAAGGGTAAATCTAGTAAATAAGGGTAAAAAATAAAATTATAATATAATTAAATTTACCTTAAATATGTATTAACCATATTGGATGAGATATTTACAACCATTCTCATATTTGGGTCGATTTTAGGATCCCATGAAGCCACCTATGTGGCAACATGACATTTATTTACTTTTAATTTAATGTTAGGTAAAATATAACCTAAACTTATATATGTTAGTAAAAAAATTTATATGGGGTTAGATAAGACATATTTTTTACTATAACAAGTTATTATAAATATTGAAATATTTCCTACGACATTGCCTTTTATTTATAATTTTTAGAGATTAAATAAATAAATTTATTTATGACACAATGGTGATATAGCGATTACCATATTAATGAGTGATTTAAATAAATGAGATTATAAATATTAATATAAATTAATATTGAAACTTTTTATTCCATAGAAGCATTTTATGGATGATTATGACATGTTATCATTTAATTAGTGAAGGTATATCGAAATAATCAAGTGGATATGGATTTTTTAAATGTCGTGATATGAATAGTATATAAATTGACATAAATGTGTTTTTAAATCAAATATTATTTTATTAAATGAAATAATAATCCTAAAAATTTATTATTCATAAAAATTAATTATATAAGGGTTAAGATGTCATTGATGAACCACTTAGTGTTCTATTGGCATTTTACGGTTACTATATTTACCATATATTATGAATATACAAAAAGACATTGTAAGAGTCAAATTTGTTAACAAAGGGTTAAAGATAAACAATATAGTTAAATATGATCCCAAAAATTGTCTAAAACCTATTGGTTGAAAGTAATTCGAACAATTTCCATATTATATTCTAATTTAATGTTTTATGGACATTTTTAAACAAAAAATAATATTGTAACAAAATAATACATTCTAACATTCCTAAAGGGCCCATCCCCCCTTATGAAAATCCATCAACACTAACCCAAGGTCACACCTATAAATCCAATTTTATCTCCCAAACTCTTCTAAAATAATCTCCCAACATCCCTCTATTCCTCATATAAAAATTTCCTTAGGCCGAAGGAAATTCAATTAATCCATTTTTCTCAAATCAAAAGAAGTTACCCAATTTGAGATAATGTCTTCTCTCAAGATTCATTCCAATATTTTTCCTTATCCACTGCCTATACTCTTATTATTATTTATTTACATAACTAAAACTGTATCATTAATATAATAGGGTGTTTTTATGAGATGTATTATAACTACACATGTACACACCTATATCGAATTAAAGTAGCTTTCATGTGTACGTAGAACTTACCATCTACATAAATGGTGAATTATATTTCGTATCCCCAAATGTTACATAATATTATAAATAAATATATACAGGATATATATTGATTATATTTAAATAATATTTTAGAGATAATGGAATTTTAACAACATGGACACATTGTAATTATAACAATATCATTTTTGACTCAAGTACCCAATAATGAAAAAATGCCTGATATAAACATAAATAATTATGTAATTTTTATAACATGGTAATAAGTGATATAAAATGAATAATATACATGAAAATTGTTTTGATTCTAGTAGAAATTAACAAAAGTTTATTATTCTGGAAATTAAAGAACGAACGAGTCATGTCAGACACGAGGTAAGGGATATCATCTCAATCTCCTTTCACTGAGGCTTGATATGATAAGTTCACCTCCTTCTTTTACAATGTGTATAATAAATCTCATTGATAATTTATTTAAATTACTATAAATTTTATTTGTACAATGAACTTTAGAAAACATCAAAATGAATTATTTTAATGTATGTAGGGTTCATGTGCACGTACAACTTACCTTCTTCATGAAAGGTGAATTTTATTTCTTATCTCCAAATGGTACATAATATTATAAAGAAATATATACAGGATATATATGGTTTATATATGAATAATATTCTAGAGATAATGAAATTTTAACAACATGAAAGCATTGTAATTATAACAAGATCATTTTTGACTCAAGTACACAATAATGAAAAAATGCCACATATTAACCTAAATAATTATCGAATTTTAATAACATGCTAATAAGTGATATAAAAATAATATTATACATGAAAATGGTTTTGATGAAATTATAAATTAACAAAAGTTTATTATTCATGAAATTAATGAATGAATGAGTCCTATCAGACACGATGTAAGGGACATCATCTCAATCTCCTTTCTCTCAGGCCTGTTTTGATAAATACACCTCCTTCTTTTAAAAAGTTTATAATAAACCTCTTTTACCATTAATTTCATTTAATGGAAAATTGTTTGTTACAATGAATTTTAAAAAACATAAATTGAATTATTTTAATGTGTGGAGCAATAATGACCACTATGGAATCGTAAAAGTTATTTGGATTCCTCTATAAAAAATAATGTTTTTTAAAGGGAAAAAGAAACCCCTTATTACATTTTTTAGTGTTTTGTTATTAAATATTGTTTTTGAAATGGATTGTGTATTTCTATATATTGAAATCATTTCATGTGATTTCAAATCTACTGTTATTACTGAAATTTTTATATCTTCAACATTTTATGTGTTATGACTATATAATTGTACAAGGATATTTTACAAGTGGTTACATGATAAACCAAATGACGGGTGGTTTTGTGATACAACAAGGATGAGGGGTTACTTTATAACATCTGATTAATTGGGTATGGATGCTAGACATATTTCTATTCCATTTATTTATATGTGTGGAAGTCGATCATATGTTCATTCCATTTAATTATGTTTAGGTCCCACATCACCCTTATATGATATATGTAGCTTTCTAAGGGTTTTATATAAATATTTGGGTTACATAACATGGGTATGAAATGAGATTAGAATTAGTGAAGGGTTTTTGTTACTTATTTATTTTGAAAGTATTACTTTATGATAAATTATTCATGGTTTACATGTTTTTTTGAAAAACTAACAATTTTCCTTCTTTATGTATCCCTTACTGAGATTTTTGTTATCATCCCATGATTGGAAATGTTTTTCACAGAACGTTAATATGAATAAGGTCAAGGATGGGTTCATGGAAAATACATGTTGTCCAGAACATGGAACGAGCTTGTTTGTTTATTAAGAGGTTTTGTTTTATGAAAAAACAGGTAGAGAGTAAAAGTGATTATATTTAATATTCAAGTTGTTATTTATAAGTTATGAACTAATTATCTAATACCCTAAACATGAAAAGACCTCAATGTAAACTATTAACTTAATTCATGATTCTGTAATGTTTAAGGCTATGAATTTACAATTGGTATGAGAGGTCGGTTTAGATAACAATATAGGTTAGGGTGTTATTTTAGAATAAGTGACATTACTATAATGGTTAGAATATAAGGAAGAGTCGTAGTTATTTTAGATAAATTGAATGAGTTTAAGATAAAATGAATAAGTATATCATTGTGTTTACCCTCCTAATAAGATATTATATGAGGATTTTACTAATATACTCACACTGAACATTTTGGTTTTAGTAAATGGCTGGATCTAGTAGGCACCAAAGTAATAGTGGATGTGAAGAAAACTGCAATGGTCTTTGGAATAAACAACAAAATGAAATGGGAGCTCCAATGAGAACTATTGAGGCTTTTATCTACCAACTATCTGGAGTCATGACTGAGAACCTGAACCATGCTGATTTTTATATGGTATCATATATGTGAGAATCAAATCACAACATATGTTCATGCAATAATCATAAAAGTATGTATATTCAAAAACAATTGTGTCATGAATGTGGAATGAAACACCTAGGAAAATGCATCAAAGGGACAGTGAGATGCTATAGATGTGGTAATGGAGTTTATAAAGCAAGTAACTTCCATGGAAAAAAGTAGAGTCCAGTTGACACTCAGAAAGGGAAAGAAGATCTTTCTGAGGGATCTCTTGAATGTTATAAATTTGGTGGGAATGGTCATTATACAAACATATTTTCTATTAATAGGGTTAGGGGAATATCAGTAGGACTATACAAATAAATGTTTACCAATATCTAATGACAATCCAATTAAAAATGAAAAATCTGAATATGGGCTATGAAAAGTATGGATTACTTTTTAGTTCATGATTTGACATTATTGAAATCATAGAAGATTATTCATGATATTATTTTTAGGATATATGTATAAAATAATTTTATAAAAACATGGATATAGGATCATGAAGAATGTCTGATTATTAAGATGTTTAGGAATTGGTGTGTTTTTTAGATATATAGATTATGATATGTTTAAATGTATTAATGATAGGATTACATTGGAAGAATTTGTCTAGTATGTGTAAAACAACAGTTTGATATGTTAATATTTTATTAAAGGAAGAATTATCTTTTATTTTGTGGACATAATGGATAACCTTAATGGTTAATGTGATCTTTTGTTTTTGTGGAAATTATGGGTTACTAGTATTTGGGATGCAAAATGATAGGTATAAAATAACCTTTGATGTTAAAACATGTTATGGATATTTTTACGGATTATATATAGTTTTTTTAATGTTATTAGAATAATATAGTTTTTAAAAAGTAAACATGAAGAACGTGTGTCAAACCGTCACGTCGGACCAAGCTGTAGTAATCGAACCCACAACCAATGTATGAAAATGATTTATCACCTTCCAATGGACTACTTGACGTCCATAGTTATTATGACTAATCCTTTTTAGTTAAATGATTTTATGGATCGAGAAAAAGTTTATTTCAGCAAAATATGTTTTATCCAATGGATATCCTCATTATAGGAAATTATTTGGTGATTTAGTGATAAAGGGTTTTTTTGGAATACGTTCTCGATTTTGGAAACACTATATGCCTAAGGACAATAGAATACTATTGTATTTCATTTGTAGTGTAAAGGTTGAAATTTTATTTTGGAAAAATTTATGTTTTTATTATGGACATATTGCGATTTGGGTTATTTATGGAAATGATTAACCTATTATAGAGAATATGTGATTAGGTTAAATGCACTTCAGTATGATTCATTAATAGTAGTATATGTTATTTGGAGATAATTGTTATGATTTACTATGGAAGACTACGTGATTAAATTATTATGAGTTTTTGGTTTGAATCTTACTTTAGATTATATTGATGAATTTTATGGACAATTGTGTATTGAATGGTGTCTGTTGAAGTATGGGTAATATTTTTGGAATGTTAGAGATTAAGAGTAATATTTATTTTTATAATGGATTGTCTTTTCTGGTATTATTTTATCTTGTAATTACAATTTTTTTCATAATGTCTAATGATAAGGGGAATATATGTTTTAACTTTTTTTGATTATGTGATTCTCTATAATTTGGTTCTAGGTCTTTGGATGTGACAATGTCATCTTAAAGACTCATTTTTTGGAGAAAAGATGATTTTTTGGTATTAATTTAGTACAGGGAAAATGATTAAATGACTAGTATGTATGTTTCCCTATGTTCTTATTCAAGATCATAAATAAAGTCATCAACATTAAAAAATAATATAAAAAAATGTTTTATGTTTACTCTTCCTACTGGTTAATCAGAGACCATTTAACCAATCACAAATTTATGGTTTTATGGTAGTTAATGTTCTCCTTATCATGTTTTATATCACTCACCATAAGATATATATGATTAGTTTCTATACCATATCCATGATTTACTACATGGAACCTCTTTATGGGTTATCACAGGTGACCTTTTTAATTTAATTTCTTTCTATTAAAGTGATAGTTTTATTGACTCTTTTTTCCAACGTGGGACTTTCAATATTGTTTCTATGTTGAATTTTAAAATTCTGAGGGTGCAATTTCCCAAAGGGGGGAAGGATGTAACAACCCAAGTATTTATAGAATAATAATTTTTTATTTCTATTAATACTTTTGTATAACATATTAATTTTAAGTTAAAGTGGACTCTTTTTCAGATAGTTTACTCGAGACGCAAGATCATTCTTCTCCGAAATCTTACATTGCAAACAACATTGAGTTATACTATAAAATAATACAATAATAATAATATAATTTAAATTGGATATTAATTACACATCGTTAGAATAGATGGAATGATAAGTTTTGACTATATTTTAAAATACAGTTTACACATGTTTAACTGAGGATCCATTAGTTACCAACATTATTTGAAATGGAAATAAAAGCCAATTGAATATAATTGATGTGTTTTTATGAAGACCGTAAAAAAAGTATAATAATTTTATTTTTATATCACTATTTATTGATTTTTTTAATGAAAAATATATCTTATATATTCAATGTAAATTTTCAAATTCATCTTATAGGTTTTCTAGATATGAGATATGAATAAATTCTTATTTCAGATAAATGAAGTATTTTTTTAAAAATGATGTTTTACTGCGTTTTGATGTAGAAACTAGTTTAAATTTAGTTGTTGAAACCATTATATGTTTTATTTGATAAAATAATAATTATATTTAGAATATGAAGATCAAATTTTGTTTGGATGACATATTATTATTTTTCTGCTAAAGATCATTTTTAACAAAAACTGAAAAATATTGCGTTTAAATTCAAAACATACATTTAATATAATTTATTTAAATATTTAAATTGTACTTTTAATTGGTCTTAATATTTAATTTTATTATATTTTTATCATTTAATCCATTTTTGGTCATTGTAATTAATTTCACATTATAATTTGATATTAACCCTTATCAATCTTTTGAATGTCTTATTTCATAAAACCTCACATTTTGGTTTTGACAATAAGAAATAATTTTAAATTAATTTCTTCAACATACATGACATGAATTTCGAAAAATTGATTCCATATTTAGAATCAGGATGTCTAAATTGTGTAAATAGGTACGTTTTATATTTAGACATTATGAATAGTAACATTAGTTAATATTTTATTTACCATGGTTAAGTGATAAATCTGGTAAATAAGGGCACACAATAATATTTTAATATATTAAATAACACTGGAAGTGTTCTAACCCTATTGGATGATATATTTCCAACCATGTTCATCCTTGGGTCGATTTAAGACACCATGGAGACACTAGTGTGGGAAAATGAAATTTATTTACTTTTATTTTAATGTTATGGAAAATATAACATAAAAATATATCATTAACTAAAACAATTTATATATTGCGTTATATAAGATAAAATTTCTACTATAAAAAGTAATTATAAATCAACAATAATTTCCTACATCTTAATTTTTTATTTATAATTTTTAGATATTATATTGCTAATATTAATTATGACAAAATGGTCATGCAGTGATTACATTATTAATGAATGATTTAAATAAATGATATTATAAATCAAAAATAAATTTATTTTGAAAATTTTTATCCGATCCAATGTTTTTAGGGATTCATATGACTTTTCATTTTTGAGTCAGTTATGTTTTTTTGAAATTATAATGTTTTTATTGATTTTTTGAAAGTCACTATATGAATAGTTTATAAATTCATATTAATGTGTTTTTAAACAAATATTATTTTATTAAAAGATAGAATAATATGAAAAATTCAAATATTCGGCCAAAAGACATAGATAATGTTTAAAATTTCATTAATGAACAACTTATGGTTTTATTGGAATTTTATTTCAAATATATGAACCATATATGGTAAATATACATGAAGACATGGTAAGTGTAAAATTAGTTAACTAAGGGTTGATGTTAAATGATAAGGTTAAATATGAAACCGAAACATGACTAAATCCTATTTATTAATAATATTTATAAAAATATTCATATTATACTTTAATTTAATGTGTTGTGGAATTTTTGAAAATGAAAATAATTTTATAATAAAATATTTTTTTCAAACATTCCTAAAGAGCCCCCCTATAAAAGGGCTTCACCTATAACACTTACTAACACAACTAAAGCCCCATTTATTGTCCAAAATATACTAAAATAATATGAAAACATACCTATCTTTTACCTAGAATCCTTTACATAAGAAGAACGAATTTCAAAAAAGCTGTTTGGGTCAAATCAAAAGAAGTTACCCGATTTTAGGTAATATCTTCTCTCAAGATCCATTCCATTATTTTTCCTTCTCCACATCCAATGAACATATTATTATTTTTTTACATAAAAACACCATTATAATAAATATAATAGGTTGTTTTTAGGATAATTATATTAACTAACCATACAGACTCCTCCATCTAATGGGTATAACACATATTGTTTCTCTAGGATTAGAACTACTGCCTCACGAAATGGATATTCTTAAATTTTCTCCTACCACCACTTATTGAGGACATGATGATGGAACTGTAATTATATAAGGTATATATGATATTTAATTTATCTATGTAATTATTTAATTCCCATTTAGACAACACCTTTAATCTTTTCATTATGAATAAATACAATAATTTAATTGGAGGAAG
Source organism: Viscum album (assembly GCA_963277665.1). Classification (NCBI taxonomy): domain Eukaryota; kingdom Viridiplantae; phylum Streptophyta; class Magnoliopsida; order Santalales; family Viscaceae; genus Viscum; species Viscum album. Next base: position 1,723,146,174 of record OY728152.1, on the reverse strand, counting down.
TGCGGACCACAACCCCCTCACCGTGATATGACTCGTTCATGCCATACATGGAATGTAATAAGGTTGGTGTTAATGAAATTATGAAACTTATATAAAATATGATATATATTCTAGAATTAAAATATAATAATGTATCATTATGTTTTTAATCAATTAAATTAAAAATAGAAATGAACGTTTCGTTCATGTGTACGTACGAATTACCATCCCCATGAACGATGAATTTCATTTCTTATCTCCCTATGTTATAGAATATTATAAATACTAACATAATCAGTATATATGACTAATATATGAATAATATTATTTAGAAAATTTACCTTTTACCACATGGAAAAATTATAATTATAACAAAATCATTTTCAAATCAAGAACCCAATATCAACAAAATGATGGATATTAACTTAAATAATTATTTAATTTTTACAAAAAATAAATATGAGATATAAAATGAAAAATAAACATAAAAAGGATCTAAATAAAGTAAAAATTAATGTATGTTTATTATTCAGGATATTAATGAACAAATGAGTCAAGATGGACACGATGTTAGGGACATCATCTCAATCTCTTTTCAATAAGATTTGTTTTGATAAATACACCTCATTCTTTTACACGGTGTATAATAGACCCCTTTGACCTTTACTATCATTCAAAGGAATTTTTTTTCTTATATGTGTTTTACTAAATGAAAAAAGGAATGATTTTAACATATATAGGGATAATGGCCTCTCCTTTGTCGTAATCATTATTTATATTCCGTTATAAGCGCTAATATTTTTAAAATGAAAAAAGATACCCTTATTCGGTTGTTGAGTGTTTTTGTATTGAAAATGGTTTTTTAAATAGATAGAGTATTTAATTAACCTAAAATGATTTCTTGTGATTTCAATTGAAATATTGTTATCAAAATGTTGATATTTCCAATATTTTTTGTGTTATGATTATATAATGGAACATTGAAATATGATAGGTGGTTACATGATAAACCGTATGAAAGGTGTTTCTGTAATAAACCAAGGACGAGTGGTTACATTATATATATAAATTATTGGGTATGGAAGTTGGCTATATGGATTTTACATTTAGTGATAAGTGTGGAAATAAAATGTATGGTTATTCTATTTATGAATTTTGATGTCTGAAGTTACCTATATATGCTATATGATTCATTCTATGGGTTTTATAGTAATCATTTTGTTACAAAAGAAGTTTACGAAATGAGATTATATTTAGTGAAGTTTTTTTGTTACTTCATTATGATTTAAACTATTACATTATGATAATGTATTCCTGGTTAACATTTTGTTTTGAAAAACTAACAGTTTTCTTTCTTTATGTATCATTTAATGAGATTTTTGTGCTCATCCCAAGTATTGAAATGTTTTTCACAGGACATAAAGATGTATAGGGACAATGATGAGATCATGGAAAAGTCATGCTTTCTAAAACATGGAAGTAGTCATGTTTCTTTTTTAAGTGTTTTTGTTTTATGATAAAATAGATAGTGAGTTAAAGTCTTATATTTATATATTCAATTTTTTATGTATAAGTTATTTCCGTATTTTCTAAACCTCTAAACCTGAATACATCCTAAATGTGATTAATTAAAATAATTAAAAATTATGTAATGTTTAAATATGGGTCCTTATAGTGGGTATCAGAGGTCAGTTTAGATAAACTTAGAGGTTAGGGTGTTATTTAAGCATAACTAACATAACCATAATGGTTAGCATATTAGAAGGTCTTGAAGTTATTTTAGATAAATTTAATGATTTTATGATAAAATGAATAAGTATATCTATGTTTTTAATATCCTCATAAGATATTATATGATTACTTTACTGATATATTAACACTTTCTTTTTGGTTTTTGTAAATGGATAGATCTAGTAGTCACCAAAGTAACAATTCATGTGAAGAAAATTGTCTTGGTTTTCTGAATAAGAAGCCAAATGAAATAAGAGTTGTAGTGAGAATTGTTATGGTTATTCTCAACAAACTATCGAGATTCATGATTGACCACATGAACAATGATGATTTTTATAAGGCATCGTATATATAATAAACACATTGGTATTGAATATTAGGTAATAATCATAAAGGTAACAATATTTTAAAACCAATTTTTTAACAATGTTGAATGAAACACCTAAGAAAATAATTCAATGGGATGGGAAAATGATATTCATGTGGTAATGAAGGTCATAAAGCAATAACCTACCATGGAAAAAGGATGTTTCCAGTTGAATCTTGGAAAGGGAAAGAAGATCTTTACGACGGATAAATTTAACTTTTTAAATGTGGTGTGCATGGTCATTATACAAATAGATTTCCTATAACAATTTTTCAGGAATGGTATCAGTAGAACCATACAAATATTTTCTTTTCAATACCTAATTCCATTCTAATTGAGGATGAGGAAATTGAAAATGACATATGAAAGGAATGTATTGTTTCATAGTTCATAATTTGATATTACTGAAATCATAGGATATTATTCATGATTTTGTTTTTTTGGAAAAATGTATAAAATAATCTGATGAAAAAATGGATAAATGATCATGATGAATTTTCTATGACAAGGAAGACTAGGAATTGATAATATATATTGTATCTATGGATGATGATAGATTTAAATGTATTAATGGTAGGATTACATTGGAATTATTTTTTTAGTATGTGTAATCCTAAAGATTAATATGTGAAACTTTTATCCAATAATGAATTAACAATTCATTTGTGGACATAATAGATAACCATATGGGTTCATGTGCTCTTCTGTTTTTGAGTCAATTATGGGTTATCTGTTTTTAGGATTCAAAATATGAGGCACGAAATAAAAATTGAGGTTAACACATGTTATGTATATTTTAATGATTTATCTAATTTTTTTATGTTGTTAGAATTATACATTTTTTGAAAAAGGGTAACATACAGACTGTGTGGAAACCCATTGCATCAGATAAAGCGGTAGGAATCAAACCCACAACCAAAGTGGGACAAGGATTTATCACCTACCACATGACTACATGAAGGTTCTGGTTAGTATGACTAATTTGGTTAAGTTAAATGATTTTATTGATAAAGATTAAGTTCAATTTGGAAAGCTGTGTTTATCAAATGGATATCCTTATTATGAGAAATTGATTTGGTGATTATGTGATAATGGTTATTTTGGAAGATGTTCTGTCTTTCGCGAACACTATATGACTAACATGAATAAAATAGTATGGCATTTCATTTTTGGAGTAATGGTTGAAATTTTATTTTAGAAGAATATATGTTTTTATTGTGGATATAATAAGATTTGGGTTATTTAGGGAAATAGTTAACCTACCATAGAGAATATGTGATTAGGTTAATTAAACGATAGTATCAGAATTTTAGAGTAGTCAATGTTATTTAGAGATAACTGTTAATATTTATTGTGGAAGAATACGTGATTGAATTCTTCAATGTTTTTTGTTTCAATATTAGTTTGGATTATATTGCATAATTTTAAGGACAATTGTGTATTGAATGGTCTTTGTTGAACTTTGGGTATTATTTTTTGAATTTTGGAGATTAAGAGTAGTATTTATTTTTATAATGGATTATCCTATTGAGGATTATCTGATATTGTAATAACCATTTTGGTTTTGGTTAATGTATAATGATATAGGAAATATATAGTATATATTTTGTTGATTTTTTGATTCTCTAGATGTTAATTCTTGCACTTTTAATGTTACGAAGTAATCTTGATTACTCAACATATCGAGAAAATATGATTTTTTTATAAATTTATTAAATAATGAATGTCTACCTGACAAGTGAGTATGATTCCTTATATTAATATCAAAATCATAAATAAATTTAACAACATTATGAAATGGAATTTAAAACAAAAAAATAGCTTTACTCTTCCTAATGGGTAATCAAAGACAATTTAACCTATCACAAGTCTGTGGTTTTTTGTTGTTATCTTTTCCCTAATCATGTTTTTTATTACTCTCCATAAAAAATTGATGGTTTTTTTCTCCTCTATATCCTTGTTTTAATACATGGAACCCTAGTATGGGTTATCTCGGGTGACCTTTGTACTTATATTTATTTCTTTTTATGTAATATTTTTATTGACTATTTTTCTAATGCGGGACATTAAAAGATGTTCCCAAGCCCAATTTTAAAATTACAAGGACACAATTTGCAAAAGGAGGGAAGGATGTAGCGACCCAGGTATTTATCGAATAATAATTTTTAATTTCTATTCATACTTATGAATAAGATATTTATTTTATGTTAAATGGGATTCTTTTTCTGATATCATACTCGACATGAAACAACGGGCTTCCCTGAAATCTTTCATTGCACACAACAATAAGTTATACTGAAATGTAATAAAATAATATTATAATTATTATAAACAGTAATTATCATCAAGCCATTATAATGGTCTTAATGATCAGTATAAAATAAATTTTGAAATATGTTTTACACATGTTTAAATTATGATCCATTTGTTACAAACTTTATTAGAAATGGAATTAAAAATCAATTGAATATAATGGATGTGTTTTTATATAAATATTTTTAAAAGTGAATAATTTTTTTCATATCACACTTTATGGATTTTTATTTCATTAAAAATATATGATTTATATTCAATTTAATTTTTTAGATTCATCTTATATGTTTTCTAGATATCATAAAAGAATATATTCAATTTTTTCAGATAAAATTAATATTATTCTAAAAATGCAATTTGATCACCTTTTGATGGGGAAACCTTTTTAAATAAATTTCTGGACACCTTTATATTTATTATTTAAAAAATATTATATTATTATTTAGAATTGAAACATCTGAATTTACTTTGGATGAAGCTGTGGTGTTTTTCTGCTAATGTTCATTTTATAATGACTGGTGAAAAATACTGCATTTTAATTCAAAGCTTCATTTTTATCTAATATATTTATATAGATATATTTTACTTTTAACAGATTTTAAAGTGTAAATATATTATATTATTATCATTTAATCTAATTTTGGACAGTGTATGTGGTTTTACACTGAAATTTGACATTAGCACATGTCAATCTTTTGATAGTTTTTACATATTAAAAACATGTTTTTCTGGTTTTGAAAATGGGAATTAATTTTTAATTAATTTATACAACATACGTGTTTTGAATTTGGAAACATTGATTCCATATTTGGAATCAGGAATTCCAAATTGTGTACATCGATCATTTTATTTTTAGAATTGTGAATAGTTACGTTAGTTAATATTTTATTTACAATGGTTAAATGGTAAACTTGGTAAATAAGGGTCAAATATATTATTATAATAATATTAAATAACCTTAACACATTTCTAGACCATATTTGATGAGATATTCCTCCCCATAGGCACCCTTCTATCTATTTTATTACCCCATGGAGCCACTTGTGTCAGAAATCAATATTTTTTTAATTTTAATTTAATGTTAAGGAAAATATATCCTAAACATATATATTTTAGTAAAAAAAAATTATATGGGTTTATATAAGTTTATATTAAACTATAAATAGTAATTATAAGAATAAATATAGTTAATAAATCATGGTATTTTATTTATAATTCATAGGGATTATATAATTATATTTATTTATTACACAAGGGTGATGTAGTGATTACCTTATTAGTGAATGATTTAAACAAATGATATTTTAAATAAAAAATTAAAATATTTTTACACTTTTCATGTCATCCACAAAATTTAGGGATGTGTATCATGAGTTATATTTGAATTAGTAAATTTTTTCAGAAATAATCATGTTTTTAGGTATTTTTTAAATTCCTACATATGAATAGTATATAAAGTGACATAAATGATTTTTAAAAAAAATATTATTTTATTAAATGATATAATAAAACAAAAAATATAAGATTCAGCTGAATGACTTAGATAAAGTTGAAAATTTCATTGATGAACCATTGGTGATTCGATTGGGATTTTATGGTAACTATATAAACCATATAGTATGAATATACTTGAAGACGTGATTGGAGTTAAATTTTTTAACTAAGGGTTAAAGAAAAAAGAAAATATAGTTAAATATGAAACCAAAACTGGAATAAAACCTATTGGTTGAGGGGATTTTGATCATTAGTATTCTTATATTAGAATTTAATTAGTTATGTATCTTTTGAAACTGAATTTCAATTTTTAGTAAAACAATACATTCAAACTATCTTAAAGATCTCCTCCCCCCTTATAAATGTCAATCACCTTTAACACTTAAAGACACCTCTAAATCCCTTTGCATCATTAGAAATATTCTTAATAAAGCTCCCAAATTCCCCATATTCCTACTATTAGCCTTTATATAGGCATAAGGAAAATCAAGAAATCCCTTTGTCTCAAATCAAAATCTGTTACCCAATTTGAGCTAATGTATTCTCCCAAGTTCCCTTACATTATTTTTCCTTTTCCACTACCTATGTTCTTATTATTCCTTGTTTACCCAAAAACACCAGTATCCTCAGTATACAAGGGTGTTTTTATTAGATGTATTTGAACTAAACATACACACACCTCTATTTAATTGTTATAGAACATAATGTGTCTGTGGACGGTGAACTACTACGACACGAAACTATGATTGTTCAATCTTCTCCTACCACCTATTAAGGTGGCCAATTTGATTGAATTGTAATTATATATGCTATATATTATATTTAATTTTTCTATATGATTATTTAATTCTATTTTATAACATTCCTTTATTGTTTTCCCATTGTATAAATATGATAATTTCTTTTGAGGAAGTGCGGATTATCGCCCCCACAAAGTGATATGACTAGTTCATGCCATACATGGAATCTATAAAGGATGAAATTAATGAATATATGTATCATATATAAAATATGATATTATACTAGAATTATAATATACCAATGTATCATTATTTCTTCACTCCATTAAAATTGAAATAGAAATGATAGCAGCGTTTATGCATACATACAACTTACCATCTCTATGAATGATGCATTTCATTTATATTATCCAAATGTTATGGAATATTATAAATCTATATATATTGGATATATATGATTTATATAATAATAATATTATGTATATAATGTAATTTTTACCACATAGAAAAACTGTTATTATAACAAGATCATTTTTGACTCAAGTACCCTATATTGACAAAATCATCGATATTAACATAAATAATTATGTAGTTTTTATAATGTGACAATAAGTGATATAAAAGAAATAATAAACATGAAAATTTTTTGAAATAAAATTTTAATTAACTTAAGTTAATTATTTAGGAAATTAATGAACAGACGATTCAAGTTGGACATGAGGTAAGGGACTTCGTCTCAATCACCTTTAATTGAGGCGTGTTTTGATAAAAACACATCATTTCTTTTACACGGTGTATAATAAAAACCTTTTAACTTTACATTTATTTAAAGGAAATATTTTTTCTATAATGATTTTTTTTATTGAAAAACTGAATTATTTTAATATATTCATCGATAATGACCTCTCAGCCACTAAAATCACTATTTGTATTTGTCTATAAGCTCTAATGTTTTTAAAATGAATTAAAGAAACCCCTTTTCTATTTATCTGTTTTTTGGTATTGAAAATGGTTTTTAAAATGGTTTGATTATTTTAATATCTTGAAAATATTTATTTGGATTTCAAATTAACTGATATTAGTGAAATGTTGATTTTTGAAATATATTCTATGTTATGATTTTATAATCGTACATTAAGATTTGATGGGTCGTTATGTGTTAAATCAAATGATTGGAGGTTCCATGATAAACCAAGGATGGGTGGTCACATTCTAACTACCAATGAATGTGTTATTTAAGTTGTCCATATGGATATTCCATTTAGTTATATGTCTATATGTTGACCGTATGGTTATTCCATTTATGTATGTTTATGTCCTAACCTACATTTATTTGATATATTTTTCTTTAAATGGGTTTTATGTTAATCTTTTAGTTTCAAAAGAAGGCTAACCAAAAAGCTTATATTTAGTTATGTGTTTTTACAACTTCTTTAATGTGAATAGTATTACTTTATGATAATGTATTCATGGTTTTCATATAGTTTTGTAAAACTAATAGTTTTCCTTCTTTATGTTTCCCTTACATATCTTTTAATACTCACCCCATGTTATGAATGTTTTTGATAGGTCATAAAGATGAATAGAGTAAAGGATTGAATCAATGAAAAGTCGTGTGGTCTAAAACATGGAACTAGACATGTCTCCTTTTTAAGAGTATTTGTTTTATGAAAAAATGGATTGTTAGTATAAGTGTCTACTTGTAATATTAATGTTGTTATGTATAATTTATGACATAATTCTATAATGAAATAAAACTGAAAATGTCCTCAATATGAATTTTTTAACATAATTCATTATTATGTAATTTTTAAGGGAATGTCCTTATAGTTAGTATTAGAGGTCAGTTTAGATTACCTTAGAGGTTAGGATTTATTTAAGAATAAGTGACATGAGAATAATGGTTCGAATATTATAAATGTCATAGTTATTTTAGATATATTGAATTATTTTATGATAACAAGAATAAGTATATCTTAGTGTTTACCCTCTTCATAAGATATTTAATGATGATTTCTCTGATATAGTCACATTGAAATTTTTCGTTTTTGTAAATGGATATATCTTGTAGGCACCAATGTAACACTGGATGTGAAGAAAACTGTGTCAGACTTCTGAATAAGAAACCGAATGAAATGGGTGCTGAAATGAAAACTCCTGTGGTTATTCTCAACTAACTATCAGGATTCATGATTGACCACATGAACCTTGATGATTTTTATAAGGCATCTTATATGTGATAATAAAATCCCTATAGATGTTCATGTATTAATCATAATTGTATGTTTGTTAAAAAACCAATGTGTCAATAATTTGGAACGAAACACCTAGGAAAAGGAATCAAAGGGAGGGGAAGATGCTCTAGATGTTGTAATTAAGGTCACAAGGAAAGAACCTTCCATGGAAAAATGATGCACCCAGTAGACTCTAGGAATGGGATTGAAGATATTAAAGTGGTACCAATTTTATGTTTTAAATAAAGAGTGCATAGTAATTATACAAATAGATGACATACGAAGAAGTTTCAGGAATGGGATCAACATGGCCGTACAAATATATGTTTACAAATACCTAATTCCAGTCCATGTGAGGACGAGGAAACTAAAAATGACATATGAAAGGTATGGATTATTTCTTATTTTATGATTTTACATTACTAAAATCATATGATATTATTCATGATTTTGTTTTTAAGAAATAATTATAAATGAAAAATATGAAAAACAATGATAAATGATGATGAAGAGTGTACAATGATTAAGATGTCTAGGAATTTAAGAGTTATGATGGATATATGGATGATGATAGGTTTAAATGTATTAATTAAAAGATTACATTGGATGAAAATTTCTAGTATGTGAAACCGTAATGATTGATATGTGAAAATGTTACTCTAGGAAGAATTATTTTTTCTTATGTGGACATAATGGATAACCCTAGGGTTTCATGTTCTCTTATTTTTTTGAGGCAATTATGGGTTAATAGTTTTTTGGATGAAAATGTGAGGTATGAAATAACATTTGAGGTTAAATGATGTTATCGATATTTTTAATTATTTAATATAATTTGGTTAATGTTATTATAATTATACAGTTTTTGAAAATGGGTAACATATAGACCGTGTGACAACCCATCATTTCATTCAAAGCTGTGATAATCGAACACACAACCAAAGTGCAACATGGATTTTTCACCTACCACTAGACTATGTGATGTCCATGGTTATTAGGGCTAATAATTTTTAGTTGTATGATTTTACGGATCAAGAAAAAGTTGTTTTTTTGAAGTTGTGTTTATCATATAGATATAATTATTATATGAAAAGGATTTGTTGATTAAGTGGTAAAGGTTATTTGGGAAGATGTTGCCTCTTTTATGTATTTAATGGTATTTTTAGAACTTTGGGCACTATTTGTAGAATTTTGGAGATTAAGAGTAGTACATTTTTTTATAAAGGATTATCCTTTAGAGGATAGTCTGAATTTATTCTAACCATTTCAATTTTGGTTAATGTCTAATAATAGGGGAAATTTATATTTCATATTTTGTTATTGTTTTATTCTCTAGAATTTTAGTCTAGAACTTTTCATATTACAATGTAATCTTGAATACCCATCATTTGGAGAAAAGAAGAGTTTTGGTAGAAATCTAGTAAAGGATGAATTTCTATATCACAAGTAAGTATGTTTTCTAATGATCATAGTAATGATAATAAATAAATTAATCATCATTATAAAATACAACATAAAACAAAAATTTTAATTGTTTACTCTTCCTACCAGGTAATAAAATAATGATTAACCCATTACAAGTTTATTGTTTTTTGGTAATTAACTTTCTCATGATCATGCTTTATATCAATCTTCATAAGAACTTGATGTTCTTTTCTCATTTATATCATTTTTTCCTACATGGAACCCTATTATGGGTTACCTCAGGTGACCTTTGTACTTATATTTATTTCTTTAAATGTGATAGTTTTATTGACTATTTCATCGATGTGGGGCTATCAATGACATTTCCAAGCCAATTTTTAAAATTGTGAGGACATAATTTCCAAAAGGGGGAAGATGTAATGACATAGGTATTTATATTATCAAAAAATTTTATTTCTATTTAAACTTATGAATAAAATATTAATTTATTGTTAAAGGGGAAAATTTTTCTGATAGCATACTCGATACACAACAACGGGCTTCTCTGAAATTATACACTTCACACAATAGTGTGTTATACTAAAAAGTAATACAATATTATTATTACTATTTTAAAAAGAAGGTAACTCTAATCATTTATTATATATTGAATAAGTATTATAAACTAAATTCTGAAATATGGATTACACATGTTTAAATGTTGATCCATTTGTTACGAAATTTATCAAAAAATGAAATAAAAACCAATTAAATATAATGGATGTGTTTATATGAAAACCTATTTACAAGAGAATATTTTTCTTTTCTTATAAACCATTATGGATTTTTATTTAACGAAAATTATATGATATTAATTCAATGTAATGTTTAATATTGATTTTATATGTTTTCAAGATATCATATAAGAATCAATTGATTTTTTTCGGATAAAAGAAGTATTTTCCTAAAAATGATGTATTACTACCTTTTGATAGAGAAAAATTTATAAATATAGTATAATACACCTTTATATGTTTTATTTGAAAACAAAACTTCTTCATTAGAAGTGTAACATCAGAATTTTACATTTTATGAATGTTTGGTATTTTTTTGACAAAGTTAATTTTTTAATGAATAGTGAACAATACTGCATTTTATTTCAAAACAATTTTTAATCTAATTTATTTATATAGATAGATTGTGAATTTAATTTAATTTACAGTTTAGTTGGATTATATTTTTATCATTTAATCCAATTTAAGTCATTGGATGTAATTTCACTTTGAAATTGGACATTAACGCATGTCAATCTTCAGATAGTTTTTACTTCATAAAAACATTCTTCTTTGTTTTAACAATTAAACATAAATTTTAATTAGTTTCTACAACTTTTGTGTTTGTAATTTGGATAAATTGATTCCATATTTTGAATTAGGATGTTCAAATTCTGTAAATATATACCTTTTATTTTTGTACATTATGAATTGTAACATCGGTAATTATATTATTTAACCTTGTTAAAGGGTAAATCTCGTAAATATGGGTTCAAAAAAATATTATAATAATATTAAATTACACTAAAACAAGTACTAAACCAATTTTTTGATATATTTCCGGCCATGGTAACCCATGGGTGTATTTTAGTACCCTGTGGAGACACTTGTGTTTGAAAATGACATTTATTTACTTGCAATTTAAGTGTAAGGAAAATAAAACTTAAGCATATATCATTTAGTAAAAAAATTATATGGGGTTCTATAAGTTATATTTTAGTTATTAAATTGTAATTATAATTCTAATAATATTTCCTAAATCATGGTATTTTATTTATAATTTTTATTGATTATATAAATAAATTTATTTATGACACAATGGTGATGTGGTGATTACCTTATTAATGAATTATTAAAATAAATGAGATTATAAATTTTTAAATAAATTTATTTTGAGACTTTTTATGCCATAACAAAATTTTTGGGATGAGAATCACATGTTATCTTTGAATTATAGAAGGTTTATCGAAATAATCATTTATTTTTTGATTTTTTAAATTTCACGATATGAATAGTATATAAAGATAGATAAATTAGTTTTTAAAACCAAAATTATTATATTAAATGATATAATAATCCTAAAAATATAAAATTTGCAAAAAAGACTTATATAAGGTTGAAAATTTCATTAATGATCCACTTTTTGATTTATTTGCATTTTATGATAAATGTATTTACCATAGAGTATGAATATACAAGAGAATGTGGTAAGAGTTAAATTAGTTAACTGAGGGATAAAAATAAAGTATAAGATTAAATATGAAACCATAAACTATGTAAAACATATTTTCTGAGAGTATTTCCAACATTAGTAATCTTATCTTATAATTAAATTACTTATGGACCTTTTGAATCTGAAAATTATTTTTTAAATGAAATAAAACATTCAATCTTTATAAAATAGCCCCTCCCCCCATTATAAAAGGAAACCATCTCTAAACATTACACACACCTCTTAATCCATTTGAATCATTCAATATATATTCAAATAAGCTCCCAACATCCATATATTTATCCTAGAAGCCTTTAAATAGGATGATGTAAATTAAAGAAAGCCCTTTGGCTCAAATCAAAATAAGTTACCCGATTAGAAGTAATGTCTTCTCTCAAGTTCATTTCCATTATTTTTCCATGTCTACTCCATATTCTTTTCTTATTCTTCATTTACATAATAAAACCAGTATCCTAATTATACTATGATGCTATTATGATATGGATTTGAAATAAAATTATTCACACCACCATCTAATTGATATAGAACATTCTTTTTCTATGGAAGGTGAAGTATTGCGTCACGAAACAATGATTGTTCTATCTTAACCTACAACTGCTTATGGTGGCCATTATGATGGAACATAAATTATATATGATATCTATGATATTTTTGTTTTCATTTTGTAAAAATATGATAATTTCATTTGAAGAAGTGCAGACTACAACCCTCTCAAAATGATAAGACTTTTTCATGCCAAACATGGTACATATAAAGTATAGAGTTATTAAAATTATGTAATATATATAAAATATGATATTATATTTGAATTAAAAAATACTTAGGTATCATTTTGTTTTCATTCAATTAATTTCTAAATATAAATGAAACTAGCATTCATACATACGTACGACTTGTCGTCTACATGAATGGTGCATTTTAGATATTATCTCGAAATGTTATTGAAAATTATAAATTCATATATAATGGATATATATGATGTATATACAAATATTATTCAGATAATGTAATTTTGACCACATGAAAAAATTTTAATTATTGAAAAATCATTTACGAATCAACTACCCAATATCAACCGAACAACATATATTAACATAAATAATTATGTAATTTTTTTACAAGGTAATAAATGATATATAAATAATTATAAACATGAAAATAGTTCCCAATTAAGTAAAAATTAACTTAAGTTTATTATTGATGAAATTAATGAACTAACGACTTATATCATTCACGAGGTAAGGGACTTCATCTCCATCTCCTGTTATTGAGGAATGTTTTGATAAATACACTTCCTTCTTTTACATGGTATATAATAAACCCCCTTCACCATTGCATTAATTCAAATGAAATATTTTTACTACAAATTATTTTACTAAATGAAAAAATGAATAATTTTAAAATTTGTAGTGATAATGAGGTCTCTACCACCATAATCATTATTTGAATTTTTCTATAAGATCTATCGTTTTAAAAGGAAAAAAGATACACCTTTTTTTTGTGTTCTGGTATTAAAAATGGGTTTTGAAATGTTTTTAGTATTTCAATATCTTGAATTGGTTTCTTTTTTTTTGAAATTGAAATGTTATTAGTAAAATTTTCATATTTGAAATATATTTTATGTTATGATTATATAATGGTACTTGGACATTTGATGGGTGGTTATGTGATAAATCAAATGACATGTAGTTATGTGATAAACCATATAGTGGAGGTTACATTACAGTCTCTGATGCATTCGGTATGGATGTTAACCATATGGATATTATATTTAGAGATATGTGTGGAAGTTGATGGTATGATTATTCCATTTAAGTATGATTATGTCTTAAGTTTCCTTTATATACTTTGTTTTTCATTCTATGGCTTTTATGGTAATCATTTTTTTCAAACGAAGGGTAAGTATTGAGCTCATATTCAATAAAGTGTTTTTACTAATTCTTTGATATTAATAGTATACATTAATGATAAAGTATTCATGTATTGCATGTTTTTTTGAACTAATATTTTTTTTCATCATAATGTATCCCATACTGAGCCTTTTATGATCTCCTAGGTTTTGAAATGTTTTTCACAGGACATATAGATTAATAGAGTCAAGGATGGGATCACGGAAAATTCGTGTTGTCTAAAACATGGATGTAGACATGTTTCATTTTTTAGATTTTTTGTTTTCTGATAAAATGGATACTGAGTAAATGTGTATAATTGTAATGTTAGGTTGTTATATACAAGTTATGACATAATTATATTATGCACTAAACCTAAAAATATCCTCCATGTGAATTATTAACATAATTCAAGATTATGTAAGATTTACGGTGGGGGCCTTACAATGATGATATATTACCTTACACCACATTCCCACTAAATAGCCAATCTCAAACCCCAAAAAAATATCCTAAAACTACAACATCATCCAAGTACACCACATCGCATCCCACCCACACCCACTTCTGCCCCATAAAACATCCCACTTATAGACACCTAGGCCTCACAACACATCTTGTCCCCATAATCATGGTCCTTACAACCCATCACATCACATACCAATAAAACCTAATAAATCACAACATAACACATCCTAAAGAAACATGGGAAGGCACATAACAACTAATCCAAAAGACATTGTGGAAGAAAACCCCCTAACACACTAACACTTGGGATACCACATCTCACCACATCATTCACATTGAATCTTGGGATGTCATCTCCTAGAAGAAGGATTATGAATGAGAGGGTGGTCAACCATAGATCCCCCCTCTATGATATTGGGAAAGAAACCATACCATGTGAAAGTGGGGGTGTTCATCACATAGTTCTCAAATATTGTGTGGGCTCATAGAAATTAGTAGGAAAATAAAATTCTATCATGATATAGTATCAATCACCCAATCAAAACCTAGGGGTTCTCAATTAACAGATAATCTCATCAAACCATCACTTTTTTTACTGTAAATTGAAAACACCTCACATCAGAAAAAAAACCCATATTGTATTTTCAACCAATTTCATTTATCCATTTCAATTAAATTTACCAACCATCTCAAGCCATTACTTGTTTTATTACTCAAATATTTATTCATCCAATCAATACATGGGAAACTACTAAGCATAAAATAACATGGAACATAAAAAACCACTTCAGAAAGTAAAGATCCCTGATAAATGAATGTTACATCACTTTAAAGTCACATAGTACCATGGCCTCTCGGTATGAGCTGATGGATTCAGCATATTACTCAGGGAGAAACACTATAAGAATACCAATTACAATGAAAGCAAACCACCAACTCGCAAACAAATCCATAAACACAACACATCACAACCTTTTTTGTAACCTTACTGTGTAATAATACCATGACCATTATAACCCCACAATACAACCACATGCCCATATTATCCCCCATTTGTAAAAACCATATAACACCACATATCACATCACATAAAATCATTTCAATGGTTCACATGAACAATTACCTGAATCTAATACTATTCATTTGGGCATTATTACAAAGGCCATTTCCTCGGCTAACCAATTCATTATTTGGTATATGTGGTTAAGAAATTTTTAGTGATATGGTGAATCCAAAAAAAATTCAAATAAGGAAAAACCCACATTACAAGTATCAAGTTTAAAAAAGGAAAAAATGGGCACAATTTATATTTTTGCATCAAGACCAAAAAATCACAAGGTCGCACGAAATATTATGGTGGTAAAATCATTAGAACATACCACATTTTCCCCTCAATTTCATTTAATAGATTATTTATTTTCAATTATGTTGGAAAAATAATAATCCACATATTAACATAACCAAAACCTCTCCATTTTGATGCATAATAAAGAAAAAAATGAACTTTTTCTTCAAGGAAGGTTCCTAATTACTGCACAACATGGGGAAAGGAATACCACTGATGAACCACAATCACATAATGACCAGTGATGATAAACCGATACCACAACAAGGATCTGTCAAAATTTATTCCAATGCACCACCAATAGAATGAAGCACTATCATAGTGGATCCTCGAGACAAGAAAAAAATATAAAATATGAGGAGTAGAGAAATCATGAAAAATCAACCATGTATTTCCAACAAATGTCCACTGGGATTAATAAATAATAGATGGAGAATATGGGCTTGAGAACACCTCGGAGTGCCTAGGTTTTACCAAAATCATGATGGAAAAGGAATATGTGTTTGAATAAATGAATGTTCGTCCCTAAATTAATTTTAAAACTTCACATGATCAGGACATTTCATGGATTCCAATCCTCTTCCACATCATGTAATACACATGGTTCAATTTTCAATAGAAAAAATTTCACCACATCATTTTATTTCATTTTTATATCCCAAAAATATTACTCATTTTAAAAACTCCTAGAATAACTGTGAAATAGAATTACACATCATGTAATCTAGATACACAATTTATAATCCCACTTTTTCCATCCATTAACAATAGAACATCTATAAACTCCATCTAAGCCTCCTCCGAACACATCCAATGAGATAAACCAATAATATATTTGACTTGTAATGGATGAATAATTACTTGTAATACAATCTACCATTAGTCTATTGTCCCCGATTGAAATTCACCTAGTATAATATCATAATTATGAGATAAATTACATCCCATAATGATGATTTTTATTATGGAATGGTCATAATTTGTTTGGATTATCTAGAGAGTGTTTTGGGGATTCTACAGATGTAAATAAAGAAAAAGTGTCCAAATTTGGATTGGGGCATGGTTGAAGCATGTTTAATAGTAACCAAGTGTCACCAATTACATTAAATTTATTGAATTACATCACATGAAATTGAATAATAATTTGTTTTATCAACAAATAAAACCCCATAATCTCTAATAACTACCTCCTCATCACTTTTGAACAATATTATATGTTATACCACTTATAGAATCCAAAAAACCATCATAAGAACATCATCCAAAAAAAGAACACCCACTCGAATGGTCCATATAAAAAATGACTATCCTAGTGGATTTTATGTCACATCTCCCATAGGAATGTCATTCACCCTAATATGTCAGGACCAAACTACAACCATAAAAAACCCATTACAAACATGGGAGATGAAACAACCAACCATGGTGATCATAAGTAGGATCGAATTATATCCAACTAATATAAAACTCTAGATAAAAATGGAATAATGCACCTTAGGTCTTCATAAACCACCATAGATTAAAGGAGAAATGATAAGGATCTATCTATGACAATGTAATTCCCAAAATTTCGATGAGAGGGTAGTTTTGTTTCCTCTAATGATATAGAGAGGTCTTATAACTATAGGTATTTGAATAAGACGAGGAGATAAAAACACATAAAACTTCACATTAGTGGGGATTAAATTCCATACAATTATGTTTCACATCATATAATCCTCTGGTTAATATTGACACTGAAAAAAATGACACCTTATTTTTAACGCATGATTTATAAAATAATGTGATCTATTAAGAACATACTATTAATCCCACATTCACGTCATGTAAAATGTTACACTGCATAAAATCTCAATGCTTATATATTTTAATAGTCGATCCCATACATTCTTTTTCCAAGCCTCATCTAGGCACCACAATCATTCGAAATGTGAAAAGGGTAATTCCATATGGATCTGATCCCTTACAATTCTGCATTGAGATAGATGTTTAAGGATTCTATATTAAGGCACAGATAGATGAATATCAAAAACATATGGATTTATCTAATTTGGATCATAACATATTGATAAGAGAGGATGTATATTATGTTTAACAAATGAATATTCATCCATAAATTCTTGTAATGATATAAGAGGACATTTGGAATATGTGAAATAAAAAATATAGTCATAAATGTATTTGATATCAGCCTTGAATTCTATATAATGATAATATTATATATATATAGATATGTTACATAAATAATATACATGATTTTATAGAAATTGGATTATTCTAATATTTCATCATTCTCTATTGATTATGAATGAATAATGATATATTTAGAGATGAATGATTATTTTCATAGGGGTGAAAAGAATAGGGAACTCATAATGTATGTACCATACATATTGGTACGTCATCATGTTTAGGATGAGGGGAATATGTTTAATATTATCTCATAAATAATACCCATACTGGAATAGAAATGGGAAATCAACACCATGTATCCTCTCATTAGAAACCATAAAAATATCATGTTTGTAATTTAGTATATGTTAGATTCAATGTCCATATGAATTCAGCATTCTTATAGAAGATGTAATTTTGTTTGGAGTATAATATTATATTATATCTCATGAGGTTCCAAGAATCATGTTGTTGTTCTATTTATGTATAGAGAAGGAATTGTAAATGAAGTTGTGTTTCTGTATTTATTGTCCTCCTTAGATAGTTTATTTTTTGAAGGAATCTATTTAATATCTATGGGTTATGTTGAGACATTTTATAAGTATTTTAAATGAGTTCTTGATTAACTTCTTCCTCTATTCAACTTTTCCAATTGTAACAGTTCTCACAAGATCATTTATATCAATACTTATGAATCCATCATTTAATATATGTGTATAAAATCAATATTCTAGGATGAAGTTAGCGAAATAAATATATTGGGGTTGAATCTAACTGAGGAAATGATATATATTTTCCTATACATTCAAAAAAATAGAAATACATCTTAGAGTGGAATAGTTGTGTTAACAATCATTGATGATATCTAGAGTAAAATGTTGGTGAGAATGTAATTATATTAATATATCCATGGACGAAGGTCATGGTATTAAAAAATAATGGAATGGTATAACCTAGATATATTGACCCCTTAGATATTATTGATCATGTATATATTATAGATCATCGCATGTAACTTCTGCCAAACCACTCACAATTTCACTATTTGTTCCCTCTATCTCTTTTAAAAAATTACTTACTGAATCCCTTATGATGAAACTAAATTTTTAAATGAAATTTCATTCATTATAAATTTCATGATATATTATATGATGCACATAAAAAATATAGAGGATGAAAAAATACATTAACTCGTTATTAATGATCATTACATTAGTAATCTATAAAACTATTTTAAATTCTAGACATTGGAACTATTATAAAAGATAACATATAAAAACATAAATAGGAAAATATTGATCACCCTAATACATTAGAAATAACACCCCCACATCAAACACTACTGAAATGAAACAAATATTTGGTAAACCAATAAAGACTATTGAAAATAAAATTATATAACATTTGTAAGAATAGTAGTAATCATTGAATGAAATAATAATGTGGTATTTATTTTGTATAAATAGAAATTTGACTTCGGAAATTTGATTTATATGTCACCATTTCACAAATATAATCATTGATTATTATACCCATTGGTCAATTTGAAAAATGAGAAATATAACCATTGGTGATAATTTTATGATTATAATTACTGTATATTTGTAGTTTTGACTAACCATTATTTATTCATAATTTTAAAACAATGGCCTCAACCCATAGTTTATTTTCATTTCAATCCGATGTTTTGGATTTTGGATAAGATGAAACATAACTAGTATTTTCCATTGACCAAGTCCAAATCACTATTCAACCATGGAATCTTAAAATCAATGGGTAATGAGTGAAGTTCAAATTAGCGGACATTCCCGCACAAGAAATAGTATCCATAACACACCAAGAAACCACCACCATCACACATATAACACATAGGGATTACATGACTATTATAATGGGTTACATGTATATGATATAGTTACATAATGTGTAATTCCAGTGTACAAATAAAAATATTATTCAATTGATTAAATTTTCAGATTAGTTTTTTCTTAATAAAATAAATTCATAATTGAGATAAATTGGATTAATGGTCTTTTGGAAACAAATAAAACATCATTATATTTTTCTAGAGAATATATTAATTTAGATAATAATCAAGGGTATATTAAATTTTATTTATAATTAATTTTAATTTTAAAATATTCTTAATTAAGTATAAATGATACCATACATTTAGAATGTCAACGAAATTTCTATATGAGTTAAAGAATTATACTAGGACTAAGAAACTGTTATTATTGAACAAAGAAATGATTTATATATTTTAAAGTTAAAATTTTAATATAAATAAATTTATTATGATTAAGTAAACATTATACTTTAAAAGAACAAAACCAAACTAGGTTAAGGTGAATTTATGATAATTTTCAACAATTCTATATTTATCCCCAAATTGTAAAAATATGATTTTGGGGTTTCGATATGAATTATGCATTTTTTATTAATTATTTAATATTTTCTACCACAATACCTAATATAAAATAATTTATTTTATTTGTTTTATGTTTTTTAATAAAATTTAATGAATTTGTAAACATACAAAGGACATTCCAAATGTAAAAAATAGAAAATTTGATTTTAGAAATAATACTATATCGAAATTATAATATTACATCTTCAAAGATACATTAAATTTTATTATTCATTTATAATAGATAAAAATATAATAAAATTTTACCCAAATGTCCAAACCCATTTGAATAAACCATGGTTAACCGAATGATTTTTAATTATCCCCATCATTGATTTTGAGGACCCATATTTGGAAATTATTAAACAAATCCACAAATTAAAAAAACACACCATTTCTGAATTACACATAACTCCAAATACATATTCCAATTATTTATCATGATTTTGGCCATTGTGTACTCCACCAAGGTTTCCATAATTCCCAAGGATCCAATACAAATGATTTAGGGACAACACTACAATGTAAGGGAAATAGCCACATCCCTCTTCCATTCAAGTACTCATTATGTGATATTTCATCTATTTATCAAACTAATTCATTTCATTCCACACTATACCAACATATTCTAATATTAATATTCTATTATCAATCGGATAACTATTCCCCTCACATTTTTCTTTTCCTTAATACGTTTTTATACCCATCATGCAAATTAATTTATATCACTCATTTACATGAGAAATTATTATTTATATTTCTTCTATGAATACTAAGACCTATACATTTTCCATGGTTATTCACATCGATGTAAAATTATTTACTAATTTCTTGATATACATATTATTATTACAAATTCCCTATTTTGGTTTTGGAATGATGTAATGAACATGCCTTAGGGATCTTTTTTATGCCTTGATTTTGATAAGAAAGTCATTCCCTATTTTCCCCAGGTTAATATTGAAATTATTTTTTATAAATTATGTAAATAATATGAAATTAATACATATAATGGGTGTTACCCAATAGTAAACCAATTAACAAGGTAATGAATTTGACCACTATAGTTGACATGTTCTAAGATACATTGGTGAATATCCATTATAATTTTTTGATTATGAATCCATTCAGATAAACAAAGCTTATACAAATATGAGTGTCTCCTTTAAATGTTGTAACAATATTTCCCTATCATGATTCATGTTATAATTTTTATTATATACATTACTTTATCTTGATAATGTTATATTGTAATTCTTGATGTTCTTAGTCATAGTTCCCATGATTTCATGCTAAATGTCTCCCTTTCTTATTCCATTTTTGGGAACATGCTAACATTACCCCATTAATGTATTTCTATAAGATGTGAGATGTAGTAAATGTAACATAGGTTAGACCAATGTAGAATAATTTCATGTGTAATGGAGAAATTTTTTTGGAATAATGTTTTCTATTCCTATTTTATTGGAGAATATACATTAAAAGATCAATAATTATGTTCCATTAAAGGAATACATTCTATAATAAAATATAGGGAATCCAATATTGGTATCAGAGCACAATTTTTTAGTTTGTGGATATTATGACATTAAACATTTAGAAATAACACAACAACATATGATCATGATCTCATTCGTTTATTATTGTCTTATTTATTTATAAGATCAATTATTTATATCACCCATTTTTACCCTTATTATGCATATAATCACATAATTTCATATGTTTCCATTCCGTAGGATATAAATAAAGGAAAAAAGTAGGGTATTTCACAAAGAGTAAAATGTTATAATAACATTATGATAGATGATGAAGAATATATATAATTATGTTTTGTATGTATCTTGTCACTAAATACACAATTCTCTTATTTTTCAAGAATGAAATGTAATATTTTTTTCTCAAATATTAATGTAAAATGATATATTATCTATGTCAAATATATATGGTTTTATATAAGACTAGAATGGCTATGGGATGTACAATTATTATTAATTCATATAATCGATGTGAGTTTTGACAATGGTACATCCCTCTATAATTATATTACACATTTTTTTGGACAATTTATGTTGAATTATCCATTGAATCACCTGATATATATTTGATTGATTTTCATATATTATAATATGGTATTTGACATGAGTGTCTATAACATTATTGAGAGATATAGTGGCTTTTTTTAGACACATTTTTTGTTTCATCTAAATATTCAAATTTAATTACGTAAAATTTTACTTTGGGTTTTTATGAAATGATGGGTTATTTTTCAAGAATGAAATTTTATGTTTTATAAGGACCATCTATGAATGGTTGGTTAAGGTTCTTACTAGGTAGTGCTCTCTAGTAATACATTCATATATTTTTCCATTACCCTTAAATTTGAGTTCTTATAACCATTAATTAATTTATAATTTATTTATAATTGATTATATGGAATTTATGGGCTTCAAAATAACATTATAAATAGTATTGGGGGCCTAATGGACTTGTATTATCTCATATTATGGTTTTATGCTATTATATTCTTAGTGTTGACTTGGTTGAGATTGGTGAAACCATGTACTATACCATTTTGTAATATTTATCTTTATTGGTATGAGGTATGAGGCCTATCACTTTGGATGCATGTGAATAAATTATAAATGTGTTATGAATTATAGATAATGAATAATTATTTATTTATGTCAATGTATAAATTAATTTCTGGCATAGGAATATTGTAATTGGAAAATGTACGAAGGGAAAAAATGGACCCATAGGAACGAGATTTTTTTTCTGGTGTTGATGTCGATGGATTACAATCTAACAAGTTGCAAAATCAACAAAGACACCTAGGGATGTATATGTGTGTATCACATGAAACCACATTTAATGATTATTACAATTGGGTTTCTTATATAACATTATATAAAATTTTTTATCTAGGTCATCTGTGCAGTTTATATGAATCATAATGATATGACATGTTTTTTATACGTGTTCACTCTTATTTATCTTTATATAGTTCCATTATTGTTATTGCATATTGACTATTCATGATAGTGATTTCATGTGGGCGTATGCATACCCCATGAAACCCCCACAATGATTATTTTTCATTATGGTACTTTTATTTTTTTTAATATTTGATGATTATTAAATTTTATTTATATTTCTAGAAAATTATTATGATGATTTTATTGTTTGATTAATTACCCTATACTATGTAATGATTGTGACCTTATGGATTTATGTTTTCATTCATATTCATGACAATTGAAAATCATAAAATAATTATCCATTAAAGGGGATGTATGCCCCATGTGTGATGAGGAAAATATTAGACCTCTAAATTTGGTATAAGAATGATAGATTTATCACCCCTATCATTACTCATTGACTTAAAAATATTGTACATACATTTTTGTAATATATTCATTTTGAACATCGAGTACATCTTCATTATTAAACCATCTTACCTAACAGGATATTCGATGCCTGGAGGATAACAAGTAGCAAAAAATAATCCATAGTGAATGTTCCAAATTAATTTATACATCTTTGATTGTACATAAGACATTGAGATGAAAGAGGTACTTATGAGGTTCATGGAGGCTTGGTAAGTTTCATATTACCACTTTGGTACTGTAAAATATTAATGGTGTCCTACTATGTTATTCTTACACCATCCTAAGGTGGCAATGAAAACGGGGTTCTTGAGTTTTCCTCACTTGTTTCAGGTCTATATAAGGTGGACAGCTAGGATGATCAACTAATGTTATTTTTCAACATGATTCAATAGATTTAGAAAAGTTGAGGCTTGCATTTGAAGACTGTATGGTAAAAAAGTAAATTGCAATGAGTTATTTACGACGAGATTATTCCAACCACAAATAGGATTTCCCATGAGTCTATTTGTGAAGGGATTCATTTCCCATTGTATATATTCCTAGATAAATTATTTATTGAAAGGAAAAACATACCTATCACAATTACTATTTTTGATATTTCTCTCCAACATGTTAGAAACTATATTTTTTATGGGTATTTACTCCCACCTCGAATACATTTTTTCATTCATGTTATTTGTGATTGGAATTTATTACCATTAAAAATAATGTGTTATAGGAAAAAAAATTCAATGAAACCAATAACATATAACTTTTTACCCTTTGACATGAGTATTTATGGTTCAGACTAATGTTGAATGGAATCCCTTATCCAATATTCTCTTCTCTAAAAATCTATCCAACATATACTTCAAAAAGATTTTCCCAATTCAATATCAATTTAAATTATGATGTTCTCCACTGTTCTCACCACTTCTACAATTTATCCCTTTAAAAGTGTATATTTTTTATGAGTGAAAAGATTATGAATTTCATCATATAAAATCATAAATTTAATGGTATTCATTTTATGTTTTTAGTTTTTAATTCATGTTATTTATTTTATATAACCAGGTAGTGTTTTTAATTTTTTGAAATCAGATTACATTGAAATTAATTTGAGGTAAATAATATTAATTAACAATTAATTTTTTTTTATAAAAATTTAATTTTACTTGAAAAGTATTATTTTTAATGAAATTTAATTTTATTAATTTTTCATTATTAATTTAAATTATCATTACGTAGTTGTGTTTAATAGTAATGGCATATTATTGATAAATAATAATTATTAATTAATAGAATTAGGAAATAATGTATAGATCTTAATAATAGGTAATGATGATTTATTAAATTTTATATTAACATACACCAATTACTGCTAACTAACACTCATTTTAATAAACTAATGAAAAATATGAAATTTATAAAAACAATTGTTGAAAATTATCGGTAATTAATAGATATTATCAGTAAACAGAAAATATGGTGGTAATTCATAAAATATATCAGCAATTATTTTAAATTAATTGTTTTTATTAGTATATATTGGTAATTATTTTAAAATATCGATAATTAGTAAACAATATCTTCAATGATAATTAATTATAAAAAAATAACAATAATTATACTTAATTAGAAAAAAAATACCTGCTATGTGTGGTATTTAGAGACAAATATAAAAATATGTGTAAATTAGTAAAAAAAACTGGTAACGAGTGATATTCTGTATAAAATACCAGAAATGATCAATAATTAGTAAAAAATAACTTTAATGAGCATTAATTTTTAAAATATTACGGTAATAATTTTTAGTTAGTAAAAAATATCAGCAAGGAGAAATATTTAGTAAAAATTATTATCAAAGAGAGTTATTTACTAAATATTGTGGGTAATTAGTAAAAAATACTAGTAATGAGTTGAATTTAATAAAAATGGCAATGAGTGATAATTATTAAAAAATCCCGACAATGATCATTATTTGGTAAAATATCATATCAATAAACATTATTTTGAAAAAATACCATTAATGAGTGTTATTTAGTAAAAATTATCATCAATGAGTGGTATCTAATAATAAATATTACTATGACCTAGAATTTGAAAAACAAATATACATAATATGAATTAATTAGAAATATATTACATCAATGAGACATATTTAGTGAAAAATACAAGCAATGAGTTATATTTTCTATCAAATACCAATAATAATAATTTATTATTAAAAAATGTAAGAAATGATATTTAATAATTAAAAAATACAGCCAATGAGAATTTTTTCTTAATTTTTTTTGAAATGGGTGTTATTTATGAAATAATACAAGCAATGAGAATTACATTGTTAAATGAGATGTAAATGAGTTATATATAGTAATAAATAATAGCAATGAGTGGTATTTCTTAAATATTTCAATAATGGGAAATAATTAGGTAGAAATACTTGTAAAGGGGTTATATATTAATAAAATAACTATCTTGAGTGTTAGTTAGTATATAATAATGACAATGACCAATAATTATTGAAAAATACAATCAATGAGAAATATTTAGTAAAAATACAAGAAATGAGCTTTAATTTATAAAAAATACATTCAATAACCTGTATTTAGAAATATTTAATGACAATTAGAAATAAAATTCTAAAAAATACTAGTAAAGACTAATTAATATAAATTAGTACTCCTAATGAGAGGTATTTAGATTAATATTACTGATGTGAGTCGTATTTAGAAAAAATACTTGTAATAAGAAATATTTAGTAATAAATAACTCAAATTATTTGTTTTTAGAAAACAAAAATACAGGTAATGAGCATTACGTTGGAATATATATTTGTAATTGGTCGAATTTTATAAAAAATAATGGCTTTGAGCAGTATT
This sequence comes from Viscum album, assembly GCA_963277665.1. Classification (NCBI taxonomy): domain Eukaryota; kingdom Viridiplantae; phylum Streptophyta; class Magnoliopsida; order Santalales; family Viscaceae; genus Viscum; species Viscum album. Next base: position 1,723,119,092 of record OY728152.1, on the reverse strand, counting down.
TAGAGAAAAATACCAGCAATGCATGTTATTTATAAAAAATTATGGAAAATTGAATTAATTGGATACAAGTCATAGTAATGAATATGAATTAGTAAAATATAATTTCAATGATGATTATTTTTTAAAAATAATATTAGAGAGCATATATTAGTAAAAAACATCAATGGTTATTTATTAGTAAAATATACATGCAATGATGATTAATAAGTAAAATGTACTGACAATGAGTGTTGTTAGTAAAAAATGATGGCAATGAGAATAATTTAGAAAAAATACAGATAATGAGAGGTAATTAGTAAAAAACACTTGTAATGAGCGATATTTACTAAAAAATAATGTTAATGAACATTAATTAGTAAAAAATAATATCAATGAGTTGTATTGAAATACAATTATCGGTAATGGGTTGTATTTAGTAAAACAACAAGAAATGAGAGGTATTTTATAAAAAAATAAGGGAAATGAGGACTAATTAGAAAAAAAATATCTGAAAGGAGAGTTAGTTAACATGAAATACATGTAATTAACTTTATTTAGTAAAAAACTATTTTTGACATTTATTTAATAAAAAAACCTTCAATAGTTGTTAATTAGTAAAAAATTCTTTCAAGTAGAAGTATATAGTAAAAAATACCATCAATTATTTTTAATAAGATAAAAACTACCAAAAAATGTTTATTAGAAAAGCTTACCTGATATAATATGTATTTAGAAGAAATACCTTTAGTGGGATGTATATATTAAAAAATATCAAAAATAATATTTATTTAGTAAATAATAATAATAATAATAACAAAAAATTATCAAAAATTAACCATAGTTAACAAAATTTAACCACAAATAGGTATATAAGGTTGACCAGGGAGTATGAGAGAAGCATGGAGTAGATGAGATAAAGCTAATGGTAGATGAAAAAAATTTCGGTGCTAAAATTCTTTCTCTATAGTAACCTCCACCCCTTCCACACCGTGCATCCCTTGAGGGACACATGGAATAGAGGAAACAAATGTGATGATAGAGTGGATGTATTTGAGTTGCCCTATGTTCATGTAAGTTTGGAGGATAAAAATTTATGGGTGAACTTGTAGGTTTTCCCATGAACAGCTCTCCTGCAAAATAGTGTGAATATTGTGGCAGTAAAATTAAACGATTCATTATCTACTATCATTCACTATATTCCATGATTACCTAAAACCACTACGGTATCCATATATTTCCTCAAAATATAACTAATGATAAATTTAAAAAGTGGTTTTTAAAAAATAATCATTTGTTGTATCAAGAATATTTTACAGTAAATTGCTATAATTGATAATATTATCGATTAATTTGTTATTTTTTGTATCTTTTATCTTTGTTAATATTCTATTCCAAATATTAGAGTAATTATAAGGAATATTTATTTTTCTGTATTCTATATAATTATGGTATAATGATGTAGAATATAGATATTTTTATATGATCTGGATTAGATAAATAATCAGAAGAGTCCAAAAGGTTCCGGTACAAATGGTTTTAATATTCAAGGACTTTAATTTTTTTTTATCATTTTCATTATCAAAAAAATAATTTGTTTCAAAAGGGGTAATTAATGTTCAATGTAAGATTTATGATCTGAGTTTCGTCAAATTTTTCAATTTTTGTATTCATATATTAAATTTTATTTTTTTTAACAAATATGATGTTTTATATAAATATTGTTAATGTAGTTAGGGAGGATATATAAATAATTTTTTCCAAATCAATCAAAGATACATAATATGTTCTTTATGTTTTTGGTATTTATAGTTGAAAAACTAAAACTCATGATAAATTTAATTTCAATCATCAGTTACAACCATCTCAATTTTTTTTGTGTTTCTAAAGTCTTTTGAAATGTCCATATATCCTAGTTGCAGTAAAATTTGACTTTTATGTTTTTTCAAAAGATATGGAAAATAAAAAAATGGAATTTTAAATATTTTATGTCATCATATATTATATTTTCTGAAATCAGTATTACCTAATGGAAATGTGTTTCATAAAAATTATAATGAAATAAATAGACTGGTTAGTGATTTCTGTATTGGTAATCAAAAGATTCATTCATATTGAAATGATTTAATATTACATTATTTTGAAAGTGAGTCTTAATATATTTTTCTTACACGTTAACATTCGGGGTACAAGGAGGCTCAAAAAGAATATATGGAATGGTTCCTACTAAACAATTGATGTATTTCCCATATACACCTAAAGTGCAACATTTTTTTATGTTTCAAAACGAAAACATTATTTATATCCTTATAATTATTAAATATTTTAACTGGTAAAATAGTAGATCATCCTTCAATGTGTGATTCACGAAATAATTTTGACCACGGACATCCTTTTTTTTCTTTAGATTCTCATAACTTGTTATCAGGTATTTCAATTAATGGTTTCTATCCATTTGGTTCATATGGAGTTCAATATTCTTATTGTAAAGTACATATATCTTCAAAAAGGTTTCCTACTTGGATGTTGATGAATGAACGATTTTTTTTATAATTATTATTTCTAGGACATCCAAAAATTATTATATATATATATATTTGATTATATTTTTTGGAGTTAAATTTATAATAGGGTAATAGTGTCAGTACATATGATATTGTTGATAAATAGAATTTCCTAATGAAATATAAATTAATGAAGACAATTATGTAATTAACAGAATATATAATGACATTTGGCTAGAGTTCACCTGGTCCAAAATCTTGTCTTTATATTATCGGTGAGAGAAATGAATTTATGATCATCAATTGGAGGAAAATTTATTATTTCACATGTGATAATTAATTTCTTCCTATGTATCATCTTTTAAAAGGGAATATAAATCATTTCAGAAAATATAAAATTGAAGGATATGGACTTCAAACAATAATTTTAATTATTGATTTAAAATATTTTGTCTCTTCATTATGACTAATTAATTTTGGACTTACTATAAATAAACCAAAATTAGATAACTTTTTGAAATATTTTTATTTGATTAATAATTGTATTCTTTGTGTTCTCCCAAATTTCAATATTTTTTTATATTACCTGTTTGATGTCAATTATATCGAGATTTGATTTTTCAAAAATTTTCTACACTCCAAGTATGTTCAACGATTATGTAAATTCATGATTTGATCATTCCCAAATTTGAGGGTGACAAGAACATGATTTGTTTAAAAATAAAACATTAATGAATTAAATGAATCTAAAAGTGGATTATATAGTTTTATAATAGAAAAATATATTATTTTGTTAGTGGATCACATATTTAAGGTTATTTGATGGTTATGTTTACTATTTTGGGATATGTGTTAGAAATATTTATATTACCTGATTGAAAATTCATGATTGTAATTTTATATTATAAATAGTTAAATAAACATTATTTATAAGTTTCTAGAATTATTTTAGTTATTATATGATACTATAATTAACATATTTTTTCTAAGACATTTGTGTGGTAACAACAGAGCAGTTCTATTCATTGACTATAAGGATATGTTTCCCCAAATATATGTAAACTATAAATAATAATTTCATCAAAATTATTGGATTCAATGTCAAATATTATTTTACATTTTACCATGAAGAAAAATGTGGTGGGCCAATAGTTTTTTTTGGATTTGTCCATATGGGTGATATATCAAAAAATTATATAAAAAAGTATGTAGAAATGCAACAAATGAAGGGTTAATTTATAGAGAATATTTGTAGGATAAATTATATTTTATCTACTCCCTTTATTTCAATCTTGAATATCCATGAAGACATAACCAAATAGTCCATAAAGAGAGAATTAATTATGTTGATATAATCATTCAATTATCAGTTTTTAATCATCTTCAACATGATTTAGTAGGATTTCATGAATGATGGAATTCGGATAATGAATATCATAGAGCTCATACTCATGTTCTCCTCAACTATGAAAAAACCACATGATTTGTAAATTGAGTGATGCTTCCACATATTCCATAATATATATATATATATGTAATTTTATTTGTAAATTATAAGATGATCATATAAAGAAACTATTTCTAATTATTAGAAAATATTCTTATGAAGAGTGTTGGAAACTTAATATTTCCATCTATTTTTAAAGTAATGCAATGAAAATTGTTTATGGTATATAATATGAAATATAATTTTTGTATATTTATATTAGTTTTTATATATTTAATGTATCCAAAAACGCCATTAATATTGATTTTTTATTATGAATAATGATTAATCCACAATCCATAATAGTAAAATCTAATAATTCATATGTAGTGAATTAGTTTATATTTCATACACATTCTATAGTGACCTGACCCCAGATAGCATTGATTCACTGTCTAATACTTATTAAATAATCATGATTATACAGAATTAATCCACATAGTATTGTTGAGTTTAGTAGTCTTGGAAAAATAAATACATACATGAGTATTGTATTAAAAATTAATACTGAAATTATGACATAATTTTTATCTAGTTTCTAAATATATATCAGCATCGATATTGAATTAAATGGTAACTTTATTCAATTTATTATATCTTTGCATGTCTTTTATACAATGATTCATGGATTTCATGGGAAATTATTAATTAATAAAGATGAGATAAAATTCGATGTAAGGAAAATATATATGTTATGAAATAATGATTCATTGTGAATAATAATTAAGACATGGTAAATAACTAAACTCACATGAAACTTAATTAATAAATTTAGAAGGAGGTGCATAGACAATATAGAAAAGTATTAATTAGAAATGAATTCCATTCAAATAACTAGATAAGGAAAAATAGTAATTGGAAGGTATCAAAATGAAAAATATTTCATTTAATCAATGAACCAAAAATGAAATATATCTATAGATACATCGAAAAAAATCTCATGGATAAATAATAACTGAAAATAAATAATGAAAATTATTAATTATGGGACAAGAAGTTTCATAGGTACATGGAACCATTGCCATCAAGACCATTTAGAAGATATTTTATCATATCAGGTAAATCCCATCTAAATTTGCAATACAACATACTCATCCCACGAGATTGACGATTAATCAAGGGGTTGTCTTTAAATGATCCCTACCTATGTCGTATATGTCAAAAACATTCCACATATTGAATAATCAAGATAAAAAAAATTCATCTCTAATAGGAGTATTGAATAAAGAATGTATTATTCTCAATTTTTCCACATATAATCATATAACTATCAAAGTACACATCATATTTAAAATGGAATAGGCTTTAGAAAACTAAAATATAAATGATAAATGATACTAAAAATTTAGATAAATTAAATGATCATTGGAGATTGAATATTTCAATTGGACTTCCAAAATGAATCAAAGTTGTCAATATATATACTATCCCAAAAAAATGAAACAAAACAATTCTAGTAGAGGTATTAATATGGTATCAATAAAATATAACCCATGTGGAGTAAAATAATGGTTTTTTTGTCATTAAATAATGGACATATATATAAATTATCTTTTCGAAAAATTCTTGATGATTTCATTTTTGTTTTGAAAAACCATTTGAAAATACTATTCATTGAAAATAATATTGGATTACATTTACATTCAAAATAAATCTTTTAAACATGAAAAACAAGATTTAATGAAATGATAGTGGAAATATTCATACAATCCTTATGAGGTAAAATAAAATTATAATTGCATGGTATAAGGTTTGAAAAATTACTTGTTAACATAGAGATAAAATGATTTCATTGAAAAAACTCATAAAATAATGAAATTGTAAAATTACATTTTTGAAAACCATTTTAAAATATTTTTTGAAATATAATTAATAAAAAGTGTTCTTAGAAAAAAATGGTTCTCTATATAAAGAGTTAAATAAATTAGGTGTTCAGAAAAACAATTTCTAAAACATTATTAGTAGAAAAGAGTGGGAAAATGGTACAAATACATAAAAAGGTACAATAATATCTAAATGAGAGAAAACTGAATAGTTTTGTTGAATATTGTTAGAATAATTTACTTGAATTAAAATATAAGGCCCCAACCTTAAACATTAGATAATCTTGAGTTAGTACAATATTACACATTGAGGATCTTTTCGGGTTTAGAGTTTTAGAGAATTTGATCATAAAACATGCATTACATTCCACATATAAACAATGTGGTTACAAAAAAAATAGTATCATTCTTTCCCATGAATGGAAACATATTTAAAATAAAAACATGGATTCTTTCTTGACACTTCCTTGACACTATCATCATATCATGTACCTTTCCCTTAACCTGTGAAAAACATTTCAGAAAAAACTTGGGATGAGCATAAAAAGCTCAGTATGGGTTTTAAAAGTATGGAAAGGAAACATAAGTTCATATGTACATAAGAATGAAATCATAATTTACCCATAAAACATAAGCACTTTAACATACCTTATCAAATCATGAATAAATCATAGAAATCATAATACATAAAGGTAACTTGAGGCATTCATAACATTCTTACATAGGGAGTAACCCTCTTGGTTGCGTTTGGAATACCCATCACAGTATATTCCCTAAATCTCTTCGGAGAAACCTTAATGTTTCACTCCTTTGCATTACCCAATGCATTGGAGAGCTATATCGGGCTCACCCGCCCTTAGTCTATCACGGAACCACCCGTCTTCATAATAATGGCACAAAACCTCAACATAATCGTATTACATAAAACATGCATAAAGGAAACATAACATTTCCACCTTTAAATCACAAGATATCAATACAACACATTGATATAAAAACATTATGAAAACAATTTTCAATACCAAAATAAAAGAAATGTAAAACATGGTATTTATTTTTCTTTTAAAAAAAGGTATGGCTTGTAGAGGAAGCCAAAACTCAAATAATGGTCACGGCGGCAGAGAAGTCGTTGTCGCCGCATACGTATAACAAAAACATTACATTTTTTCGTTTAGTAAACGCTTCGTATAAAAAAGATTCCTTTTGAATGAATGTAAAAGTCAATGGGGATTATACACCATATAAAAGAAGGTTGTGTATAAAACAAAATATGCCTCAATGAAAGGAGATTGAGACAAAGTCCCATACCTCGGGTCCGACTTGACTCGGTCGTTCTTTAATCTCATGAATAATAAACTTGAGTTAATTTATACTTGTTTAAGAACCTTTTTCAAGTTCATTATTCCTTTTATATCAAATATTTCCATGTCATGAACACTATGTAATTATTTAAGTTAATAACGGTCATTTTAATGATCATTGGTACTTGAGTAAAAAATAAGACATTTATAATTACAAGTTGTTCATGTACCCATTATATCCAGAATGGTATACATGATGTAGATATCATATATTTCATATATATCCAGTACATGCATGGATTTATAATATTACATAATCATTTAGAGGTAAGAAATGAAATTCACCGTTCATGGAGACGGTAAGTCGTACGTATGCATGAACACTACTTTCATTTCTATTTCGAATTTTATATAATGGAATCATAATGATATAAAGGTATATTATAATTCCAGTATAATATCATATATAATATCATAGTTCCATCCTTTATACATCCCACATATGGTATTTAACGAATCAAATCACTTTGAGGGGGCGGTAGTCCGTACTTCCTTAAATAAAGATATCACATTTACCCATAATGGAAACCATAAAGGTATGCCCAAAATGAAAAATACAGAAGCTTAAGGAAAACCTAAACTTATTATATATCATATATAAATATAGTGACATCTTAATGGCCACCTTTGAAGGTGTTAAAAGAATGTTGAACAATCATCGTTTCGGGAGGCATAAATTCACCATCCACGGAAACAGTATGTTCGTTAACCATTAGATGTAGGTGTGTGTAAGTGTAGCTCGAATACATCCTATAAAAACATCCTAGTATATTGAAGATACTGGATTTTTTACAAAAAAAATGAATAAAAAGAGTTTATGGGGTTGGAGAAGCAAAATAAAACAAAAGGACTCAAGTGAAGACATTACCTTAAAATCGAGTAACTCCCTTTGGTTTGAGATCAAAGGCTTCATTGGGAAGACTTATGTCCAAATTTATGCTCCAAGTAGTAATAGAGGAATGTGGAGAGCCAAAATGGGCAGGGGTTGGCCAAGCCAAATGCTTTGGGAGTGTGGGTAAGGAGGTAGAGTTGGGGGCCTTTTATAAGAAGAGAGGAGGGGCACTCTTGGAATGTAAAGAAACGTTACTTTATTTTAAAATGAGTATCGGATTCAAAAGGTCCCACATTGATAAAATTCGTGTGTAAGGTGATAAGGGTTCGAAATCAAACCATAACATATGTTTTTGACATGAGTAGTTCATAGATTATACATTATCATTTCATTTTATTTAAATCCTTTATTAATGAGGTAATCGTTGCATCATCATGATGTCATAAATAACATACTTTATATAACGTCTATAAATTATAAAAAAATACTATGATGTAATAAATCTTTTTATCTTTCCAATGACTATTTATAATCAAAAATATGACTTGTATAACCCCATGTAAAAATTGTTTTAGTAAAATATTTCATGTTTGTGTCATTTTTACTTTAACATTAAATAAAAAGTTATTTATGTCATTTCCCAACCAAAGTCGCTCCATGGGGTCCCCAAGTTGACCCATGGATTGTCTTGGTAGGCCATGACACATCCAATGAGGGTAGGAAATTTTTAAAGCTCATCTCATATTATTAAAACATTATTTTTACCTTAAACTACACTAATTACCACTAATCGCGATTAAGAACTTAAAAGTTACTATTCACCAAAAAATTATTTTAATCTCATTGAACCACATTTTACATCATAATGACAACAATGTATGTCGGATTTTTGAAAATCAAATCACAGAAGTGGCAAAGTTTCATTTAAATGAAAAATTAGTTTCATTAACTACCACTTAGTGGTTTCAGTATTCATCAAAAATTAATGTTTTTCAGAAAGATACCAAAACATCACCCTAAGCTATATATGATATTCCGAATTCAAAAATGATGTCTATTTTACAAAATTAAAAACATGTAAGATGCATTAATTAATTTAATAACTAATTCCCACTGTCATGACAACTTGCGTGTTTTTGTGAAACAATAAGTATCAAAAGATTGACACTAGTTTAGGTCCAATTTCAAAGTGAAATTGATTCCAATGACCACCATTGGATAAAATGGTAAAAATATATTCTAATTTCACTTAAAATACAATTCAAAAGATAATCCAATCATATAAATAAATTATATTAAAAAGAGGTTTTGAATTAAAATACACCATTTTCCACTATTCATTAAAAAAATGAACTTTATCGGAAAAATGCCAAAAATTGACACAAAGTAAATTTTGATGTCCCAATCATAAATAATAAGTTTATTTTGACAGACATAGCTTATAAAATTGTCAATAAGTAGATTTAAAAAGCGTTTTCCATCAAAAGGGAGTAAAATAATCTTTTAAGAATATTAGTGTATTCCATGCATAAGATTGTATTTATTTTCCTTTTAAGCCTCTAAAACACTATCTTAATCATTAATAGACATAGATAAAAATATATATTATTCACTACTTACTTGGGATGTTACATCCTTCCCCCCTTTAGAAAATTGCATCCCCGCAATTTATTTACTTATCGAATAAGTGGGGGTATTTATCCCTCATTGCATTTTCAGATTCCCATGTTCCCTCTTCCATCATGTGGTTTTTTCCACAAAACCTTTAACTAATTAATAACCTTATTCCAAACACTTTCTCCCTATGGTCATGAATCTGGACCAGTTGTTCCTCATAAGATAGGTTCTCTTCCAGCTGAACTACCTCTGGACTCAAAACATGAGATGGATCTGGAATATACTTTCTCAGCATCGAAACATGAAAAACATTTTGTACCTGAGATAAACTCATAGGTAAAGCCACTCGGTAAGAAATAGATCCAACTCTCTACAGAATTTCATATGGTCCAATGAACCTTGGACTCATCTTTCCTTTCTTACCAAATCGCATCACACTTTTCCATGGTGAGACTTTGAGAAAACAGGATCACCTACCTCCAAAGATAGATCCTTCCTCCTGTTGTCTGCATAACTCTTCTACCTACTCTGAGCTATTCCCATGTGTTTCTGAATCAGCTGAACTTTTTTTGCCATCCCTTCTACCAATTTTGGTCCCATAAACTTCCTTTCACCCACTTCATCCAAAAAAGTTGGAGTTCGACACCGCTTCCCATATAACGCCTCAAATGGTTCCATTTGTACACTAGATTGAAAACTGTTATTATATGAAAATTCAACCAAAGAAAGATGTTGGTCCCAAATTCCCTGATAATCCATCGAACAAGCTCGTAGCATATTTTCCAAGGTCTGAATTGTTCGTTCTGACTGCCCATCTGATTGAGGATGAAAGGATGTACTAAAATTTAGTTCAGTACCCAATGACTTCTGAAGGCCTTTCCAAAAGTTAGAAGTGAACCTGGGATCACGGTCAGATACAATGAAGAGAGGAACTCTATGTAACCTGACTATCTCATTAAGATACAAACAGGAAAGTTGATCTAGGGAAAAAGTATCTCGTATAGCCAGGAAATGAGCAGATCTAGTCAAGCGATCAACAATAACCCAGATTGCATTATTACCTCGAGATGTCTTCGGTAATCCCACAACAAAGTCCAGGGATATATTCTCCAATTTCCACTCTGGCACTGGTAAAGGCTGAATCATCCCTTTAGGTAACTGCCGCTCTGCTTTAACCTATTGACATGTCAAACACTTCACAGTAAAATTAGCAATATCTCTTTTCTATCAATCCCACCAGTAATACTCCCGCAGATCTCTATACATCTTTGTACTGCCAGGATGAACTGAAAACGGAGAACTATGAGCTTCACATAACAACTCTCTCTCTTCAACTGTGAATCACAAGGCACACAAAATGTCTTCCCAAATCTCAAAACACAATCATTATCAATGTTGAATTCAGGAAACTTACCTTTCTCAACCAGCTCTACCTTTTTCTGCAACTCACTGTCTTGCTTCTCTGCTTGCTTGATTCTATCTAATAGAGATTATTTCACTGATACCTGAAACAAAACAAAAGAACATCCTCCGCCAAAAACTTCTATGTAAAAGTTCATCAAATCCTTAACCAAAGGGTCACGTTCCAAACGCAACATTGTTAATGAAGCATTACTTTTTCGACTCAAAGCATTATCCACTTTATTTGCTATTCCCGGATGGTAATGAATTGTACAATCATAATCCTTGATTAATTCCAGCCATCTCCTCTGTCTCATCTTTAACTCATTCTGAGTGAATATATACATTAAACTTTTGTGATCAGTATATATTTCACACTCTACTCCATACAAATGATGCCTCCAAAATTTTAAAGCAAAAACAACAGAAGCTAATTCCAAATCATGTGTAGGGTAATTTACCTCATGAGTATTCAACTGTCGTGAAGCATAAGAAATTACCTGATCATTCTGCATTAGGACGCAACCATGTCCTTTCAATGAAGCATCACTGTAGATAACAAACTCACCATTCCTGGAAGGAGGTGCCAAAACTGGAGCATTCACCAATCTTCTTTTAAATTCCTGAAAACAATCATCACATTCTTTTGCCCAGATAAACATAACACCCTTCCGAGTTAGATTAGTCATTGGACTAGATAACAATTAAAAATTTCTAACAAACCTTCGGTAATAGCTTTCCAAACCAAGGAAACTATGAATCTCTGTTACATTTGTGGGTCTTGGCCATTCTTCAACAACTTTTGTTTTTGCAGGATCAACAGTTATCCCATCTTTAGAAACAATGTGACCAAGGAAAGAAATTTGTTGCAACCAAAACTAACACTTTCTGAATTTCCCATACAATTTATTTTCATTTAAGGTTTGCAAGATAACCCTTAAATGTCTTTCATGCTCCTCTTTACTTTTAGAAAACACCAAAATATCATCAATGAAAACCACCACAAACTTATCCAAGAACTCATGGAAAATTCTATTCATTAAGTCCATGAATACAGCAGGTGCATTGGATTGCCCAAAAGGCATTACTACAAATTCATAATGGCCATATCTTGTACGAAACGTAGTCTTCGGAACGTCTGCTTCCTTTACCTTCAGCTGATGGTACCCCGATCTCAAGTAAATCGTTGAAAAATACTGGTCTCCCTGGAGCTGATACAAGTTCATTTGATGGCCCGACATCTGCTGAAGTAGTTGCAAAGGATTTCACCACCCCTTTCTTCTTGTAGTCTAACTGCTTCCCATCACCCAAGCTCTTTGTCGGACACTCGTTTGCATAGTGACCAATCTCATTGCACTTAAAACATTTCACTAACTGTAAATCAAATTTGGTCTTACCTTCTACTTGATCCTTTTCAGCGCAATCAGGAGCCTTATGTCCCATCTTACCACATCGGTAGCACTTTCCAGATTTTAGAAGATATTCCCCAGCATGCCTTTTTCCACATTTATCACAAACTGGAAACTTAGTTTTCTTACTGTCGTACCTTTTGGAAGAATTCTTACCTTTCTCCTGCCACCTCGGTCTCTTCTTCTATTGGTTGTTATAGAACACTTGATCATCGGCAAACTCCATTTCCACCTTCTCATCACATCGAACAAGATTTCTATAACATTTAAACTCACAAGAAGCTAATGACCTTTGATATATTGGCTTTAATCCTGAGTAAAAACGATTGATTTTACTATCAAGGTCTCAGATAAAATTTGGAGCATACCTTGCCAATCAAGTGAACCATTCTTCATAGGTAGCCATTGACTCTTCCTCTTGCCTCAATTCCAAGAATTGCTTTTCCATCCTAAGTCGAACAACCTTAGGAAAATACTTATCAAGAAACATACCTTTGAATTCATCCCGGTCAAGAGCATCAATCTCATCGGCGTCCCTGATATTTTTAACCATATATCACCACTGATCTGCCTCAACCTCCAAATGGTAAATAACAAGACTATCCTTTTGATTGTATGAACACCCCATGACATCGAAAATCTTCTCCACTGCTTTAATCCAACCATCAGCTAACACAGGGTCAGATGATCCTCTGAATGATGGGGGATGTTGCCTCATGAAATGTTCCACCACTGACATGTTCCTCTGCGGTTGATCTGGCTGATCTCGTGCATGGATACCACGACCATTTATCGCTTGAGTCAACTACGCCATTACTGCAAAAAACTGTTCAGTTCCAATTCCGACCATCTCAGGATGCTGATTCGGAAGGTTATTTCCTTCTGTATGCCTTCCTAGCACTGCTTCCCTGTTTCCTCTGCGGAAAACCATTCTGAACAAACATGTCTTAGATGAAGCAACATGGTAATCTTCAAATACTATATCACTTAAATTTTACAATAAATAAATATTTTAGGATAATCATTTAATAGAATTCTAACTCCTAAATTTATCAAAACCGGCCTCTGATTCCCACTAAAAGTCCCCAGCCTTAAACCTTACTTAATCTTGAGTTATTACAAGATTACACATTGATGATCTTTTTGGGTTTAGAGTTTTAGAGAATTAGATCATGAAACTTGCATTACATTCCACATATAATCAAAGGGGTTACATAAAGATAGTATTCTTCTTTCCCATCAATGGAAACATATTTAAAATAAAAACATGGATTCTTTCTTGACACTTCCTTGACACTATCATCATATCATTTACCTTTCCCTTAACCTGTGAAAAACATTTCAAAAAAAAACCTGGGATGAGCATAAAATTCTCAGTATGGGTTATAAAAATATGGAAAGGAAACATAAGTTCATATATACATAAGAATGAAATCATACTTTACCCATAAAACATAATCACTTTAACATACCTCATCAAATCATGAATAAATCATAGAAATCATAAGATGTAATGGAAACTTGAGGCATTCATAACATTCTTACGTAGGGAGTAACCCTCTTGGTTACGTTCGGAATACTCATCACAGTATATTCCCTAAATCACTTCGGAGAAACCTCAACATTTCACTCCTTTGCGTTACCCAATGCACTGGAGATCTATATTGGGCTCACCCGCCCTTAGTCTATCACGGAACCACCCGTCTTCATAATAATGCCCAAGAACCTCAACATAATCGTATCACATAAAACATGAATAATAGAAACATAACATTTCCACCTTTCAATCACAAGGTATCAATACAACACATTGATATTAAAAAATTACGAAACAAATTTCAATACCAAAATAAAAGAAGATTAAAACATGGTATTTACTTTTATTTTTTAAAAAAGGTATGGCTTGTAGAGGAATCCGAAACTCAAATAATGGTCACGGCGGCGGAGAAGTCGTTGTCGCCGCATACGTACGACAAAATCATTCCCTTTTATCTTTTAGTAAACGCTTCGTATAAAAAATATTCCTTTTGAATAAATGTAAAAGTAAAAGGGGTTTATACACTGTATAAAAGAAGGTTATGTATAAAACAAAATAGGCCTCAATGAATGGAGATTGAGACGAAGTCCCATACCTCGGGTCCGACTTGACTCGGTCGTTCTTTAATCTCCTGAATAATAAACTTGAGTTAATTTCTACTTGTTTAAGAACCTTTTTCAAGTTCATTATTCCTTTTATATCACTTATTTCCATGTCATGAACACTATGTAATTATTTAAGTTAATAATGGTCGTTTTAACGATTATTGGTACTTGAGTAAAAAATAAGCCCTTTATAATTACAAGTTGTTCATGTACCCATTATATCCAGAATGGTATTCATGATGTAGATATCATATATGTCATATATATCCAATACATTCATGCATTTATAATATTACATAATCATTTAGAGGTAAGAAATGAAATGCACCGTTCATGGAGACGGTAAGCCGAACGTACGCATGAACGCTACTTTCATTTCTATTTCGTATTTTATAGAATGGAATCATAATTATATAAAAGTATATTATAATTCCAGTATAATATCATATATAATATCATAGTTCCATCCTTTATACGTCCCGCATATGGTATTTAATGAATCAAATCACTTTGAGGGGGCGGTAGTCCGCATTTCCTTAAATGAAGATATCGCGTTTACCCATAATGGAAACCATAAAGGTATGCCCAAAATGAAAAATACAGAAGCTTAAGGAAAACATAAACATATTATATATCATATATAAATATAGTGACATCTTAATGGCCACATTTGAAGGTGTTAAAATAATTTTGAACAATCATCGTTTCGGGAGGCATAAATTCACTATCCCCGGAAACAGTATGTTCTTTAACCATTACATGTAGGTGTGTGTAAGTGTAGCTAGAATCCTTCTTATAAAAACATCCTAGTATATTGAAGATAATTAGTTGTTACAAAATATATGAATAAAAAGATTTTAGGGTGTGGGAGAAGCAAAATAAAACGAAAGGACTCAAGTGAAGACATTACCATAAAATTGGGTAACTCCCTTTGGTTTGAGCTCAAAGGCTTTTTTAGGAAGACTTCTGCCCAAAGTGAGGCTTCAAGGAGTACGAGAGGGATGGGGAGAGCCAAAATGGGCAGGTTTGGGCCGAGCCAAAGGCTTTGGGAGTGTGGGTATGGAGGTAGAGGTGGGGGACTTTTATAAGAGGAGAAGAGGGGCACTCTTGGAAAGTAAAGAAATGTTACTTTATTTTAAAATGCGTTTCGGATTAAAAAGGTCCCACATTGATATAATTCGAGGGTAAGGTGATAAGGGTTCGAAATCCACCCATCAAATAGGTTTTTTACATGTGTAGTTCATTTATTTTACATTATCATTTAATTTTATTTAAATCCATTATTAATGAGGTAATCGCTGCATCATAATGATGTCATAAATAACTTAATTTATTTAAAGTGTATAAATTATAAAAAACTACTATGATGTAGGAAATCTTTTTATATTTCTAATTAATATTTATAATCAAAAATTTGACTTGTATAACCCCATGTAAAAATTGTTTTAGTAAAACATCTCATGTTTGTGTCATTTTTACTTTAACGTTAAATAAAAAGTTATTTATGTCATTTCCCAACCAAAGTGGCTCCATGGGGTCCCCAAGTTGACCCATGGATTTTATTGGTCTGCCATGACACATAAAATGAGGGTAGGACATGTTTCAAGCTCATCTCATATTATGAAAACATTATTTTTACCTTAAACTACACTAATTTCCACTAATCGCGATAAAGAACTTAAAAGTTACTATACACCATAAAATTATTTTAATCTCATTGAACCACATTTTATTTCTTAATGATATCTATGTATGTCGGATTTTTGAAAATCAAATCACAGAAGTGGCAAAGTTTCATTTAAACAAGAAATCAGTTTCTTTAACTACCACTTAGTTGTTTCACTATTCATCAAAAATTGTAGTTTTTTAGAAAGATACCAAAACTTCACCCTAAGCTATATTTGATATTCCGAATTCAAAAATGATTTCTATTTTAAAAAATTAAAATCATGTAAGTTGCATTAATTAATTTAATAAATAATTCCCACTGTCATGACAAATAGCATGTTTTTATGAAACAATAAGTATCAAAAGATTGACAGTAGTTTAAGTCCAATTTCAAAGTGAAATTGATTCCAATGACCACCATTGGATAAAATGGTAAAATTATATTCTAATTTAACTTCAAAACCAATTCAAAAGATAATCTATTCATATAAATAAATTAGATTAAAAAGTGGTTTTGAATTAAAATACAACATTTTTCACTATTCATTAAAAAATAACTTTATCGGAAAAATACAAAAAATTCACAAAAAGTAAATTTTGATGTCCCAATCATAAATAATAAGTTTATTTTGACAAAAATAGCTTATAAAATTGTCAAAAGATATATTTAAAAAGGGTTTTCCATCAAAAGGTAGTAAACCAATCTTTTAAGAATATTAGTGTATTCCATGCATAAGATTGTATTTGTTTTCATTTTAAGCCTCTAAAACACTATATTAATCATTAATAGACATAGATAAAAATATCTATTATTCATTACTTACTTGGGATGTGACATAAAATATCATTTAAATAATATTAAAGTTATTATTGAGGAAAATAATATTTACTCATTCCAATGTGTTCTAAAAAACATTTAAACATTTTAAATCATATGCCTCATAAAGGAATAAAATTTAAATAATTATATAATATCATGATATAAAGCATATTCCTGAACATTCAAGAAAATGGTCAGTATATACACCATATAATAGAATATAGGTGCATAAAAAATTCTCAATGGGATGTATATTGATATTTAATGCCTTACCTTTAATTTCATTTCTGATTTCTTTTTTAATAAATTTATGTTAATTATATAATTTCTTCTGAACCATTTTCATGAATATCTATATTTTATATCACTTATTACAATGTTGTGTACAACATAATAATTAATTGCGATTACATTAATTTTATTGAAAATATTCGTGTTGTCTTCCAAAAAAAGATTTGATGGTCAACAATGGAAAAAGGGGTCATTATATTACATTTACAAAATATAATCACGAAATAATTATCATATTTATATATAAATTATACATTTTATAAAATAAATATAGTAACAAAAATTTAATCAGAAATATATTTATAGAAAATAATTATTTCCTATATATAATATTGAGTTTCTTTTACTTATTATTTATTTAATCCATCATTTAGACATTCCATGTATAATGCGAATGAATTGAGTCACTTCAATGGGCCGTTAGTTCACACATCCTCAAAAAATGTTGTGGTATTCCAACAAAATGGGGTGAATAAGGGTTTGTGTCATAAATGAATTAAAGCACTACAAATACATTATAAATATCATATAAAACATATCTGAACATATTTTTCATCATAATATACATCATTTGTTGTGGTAAAAGAAAAGTGAACAATCATTGTTTTAGGAGGTAGTAGATTGTTATACAAAAAAATATTATTATTTCCCATTAGATGGATGTGTGTGTAAGTGTTGGTAGAACCCTTATAATGAAAAAATCATTTCATATTTAGGATTCAATCGTTTTTATAAAATCATGAAATGTGTATTTTTTAGGCGGTGTACAAGTAAATGAAAAAAATGAATCATTTGAAAAATTAACATAAAAGATGGTAACACCTTTTAGTTTATACACAAGGGATTATTTGGAAATATTTAGTAAAATGTTAATCATAAAGGTATAGGGGAAGGTTTTGGGATGCTATTTTAGACGATCATGGCTGAACCTACGTGGTTTTAGAGGTGTTTGGAATGGGGAGATGTGGTGGCCTTTTATAGTAGAGGAAGAGTTGCAACCTAGGGATATTTTTCAAAGGAATTCCATGCACATTATTTACATTGAAAGCGGCAGAAATAATGTACCTAATTAGAGAAAAGGTTATATAGGGTCTATATATAGCCTTAAAATGTATTTTGACCAATTGTTTATATCACCTGAACCCTTATGATAATGGTTTTGTTCATTGTTAAGCTTAATTTTTCCTAAATAATTATAATTATTTTTAATTTGATTCGCTAATATTTTTTTTAATGTTGTTTTTATTTGAAATTATAAATTATGCAGATTCTGAATATGTAAACCATTTTCCATATTACAATCACAAATGTTGTTTTAATTAATTTAAATTTAATCCCACATACAGGATGACAAATGATGGATTTTAAAGTAAAAACCTCTAATATATTACTATATTGTTTTTCAATTTCTATGTGAAATAGATTGAAATCAACTAAATTAAATTAATTTATTAATATGATATAAAATTAATCATTGAATCTATTTTAAAAAATAATATAACATTATAAATAAATTAGATGATAATGTTTATTTGAACTAAAATTGAATATTTTTAACTATTCATTAAACAAATATTTATCTTAAACAAACTAAACCTATAATAATACTTATGATTATATATAAATTATTATGTTTATTTTTAAATATTAAATCAATTATACTATCAAAATTCATATTTAAAATGTGTTCTCAATTAAAAGGAGGAAAAGATGACTTTTTAAAAATATAGTTTTTTTGTGTGTAATTGGATTTTTTTCATATCGTTCTCCTATAAAATATAATCAATTTATAAACAAATTATTCTATTTAATATGAAAATTATATATTTCATTAAAATTATTTAATATTTTAAATTAATTGATGATTTTATTATAAAAATCATTGGGAAGCATAAAAATAATAATATTTTTTTTATATCCAATATGTTCTTATTTATATATCTCATTATTTTTATCCCACGAATTATTTTATTATTTCTATGAACGATTATTTGAATATGTCAATTAATATAATTCATAACAACAAATTTAACATCTATTTTATATGTATTTACATTTTAAAAATATATTATTGTTTAATAAAACGAGGTATTGCTTGTAACATAAGTAATCAAACAATGTCTCTACTGCATTTAAGGCATGATAACATCGTGGGGAAAGAATTGAAATAAATAATAATATATTTTAAATATTAAATATATTATTATGTATTCAGATATTATATTCCCTTGGGATCATTGTGTTGTGTGTCATACACTCTATTTACTACAAGGTTCTTACTATAGAGTTTCAGGGTTTTATATTCACCCCACCATAATTAAATTGAATCCTCATAATTTAAAATCAATATTGGTGATTTATTGTTCAATATTTACCCTTTTTTAACATCAAATCATGTGAAGGTTTTGTAAAACATTCTCTAGAAAATGGAGAATCAGAAGTACCACAGTTAAATGTACTACCAAGTAACTAGGTTTCTATGTAGGAGAACATTATTTGGAAGATAAAATACATACTTGGATGGAAAATGAAAATATATATGGGAAAGATTGAGGTCATAAATCCCAAAAAAGTGAATGATCAATAGAAATTTTATGTACTCAAATCCATTAATCTTTGAAGATTTTATTGACAATCAGTTCAACCAAAATTAATTCATTTGGACAAAATTTTTGTTTTAAGATAATTTTCATAATGTTGGGGAATTATTATACAGAATATGTATACAAACATTATGTATTTCTATAATCACCTTTTCATCCTTTGATAGCTTTTCAACCATTTCTTTAACTCATCATAAATTTAATTCTGATTCCTCAAACATTAATGTACTTTTCTGAACGATATTATGACCCATAAAAAAGAGAAATGTATAACTATTTGTCTCTATCTATTACTAAAAACTAATATGGTTAAAAAATTGATATATATATACCTAAAAAACACTACTCTTTTATCATTTATTTTTATCGACCATAAATTTTAACTAAAAATAATGAATTTTAACAATGAAATTGAAAAGCTAATGGCCAAAAACATTTATTAATGAAAATTCCTCTTAATCTAATTAAATTTCTGAAGTTGTAAAATGAATATATAAAACATATGTCCTTCCGTGGTTTTATTTTCTTGGATTATAAAACACCATTATGAATTTTTTCCGTTTCAAATATAGTTTTTGAAAAATGATCAAATGATTAGTATAAATATAGGGCATTTACAAATCCAAATTTAATCAGACAAAGGAAGTTATGGACTTATATAGATGAATTGCTCCATATAAAGCCCATTTTATGGATAATGGAAGGGATGTAGCTTTAATGGGATTCACCATTTACGAAGCTCAAGATGAGCTTCAAAATGTTAATCATGAACAGAACAACCAATGGGTGAAGTGGAAGTTAATAGTGGTTACCACCCATGCGATGTTATCTGTGCCACCCCAAGAGATTGTCCCCATTGGACACCATACCATTAGATTGTATGTTGGTGTTATAAAAGGTCATGTTACAGGACCCTAGTAGTATGATTATGTGCATTATTCTTTTATAAGGAATATGCATTAATTTTATCATTTTTTCATTGTAAAACATTTTATAGAAAAAATATTTTTGGTTAATATTAAATTAATAAAACTATTAGGATGAATTGTTGGATTTTTTAAATAAATTATTTTTTAGTTGAATATTATTACTAATATACTTTTTATTAAAAATTATTGATGTTACAATTTTATTAAAAGTGTAATTTTTATTAATGTTTGAAATCTATTTTTTTCAAAACCCATTAATTCGAAATAAATGTCTGTTTTTCTTATAAAACTAAAAATTCACATATCTAGAAAATTTATTAGATAAAATGGATATTAATTTTTGACTGAGTGTGACAAAATTATCCAATGGTGAACATTTTATAATTTTCTATGACAGTCATATTTTTTGGTACAAATTTAATATCATTTAAATATATAATGTGTTTTAACACATATTAATGACCAAATAGTGATGTAATAAAATACTATAAAAGTTATATTCTTCCAATATTTGTTTTAACATAAAAATATTATGACACTATATTTGTTTGGTTAATTTTATGGTGCCTTAGTAGACCCTCCAAGGCTTATAAAATAATTTATCTTTTTAAAATGATTTCCTGGGGTGTGTGACTCGCCTCTATAATAGAAAGAGTAATATTTTAATAAGTCTGTCCATTGGCCTTATGAAATATTGTTTTCCAATCCGCTTTGGTGAAAACCATAGGCATAAACAATGGGTTGGTTTGTCGTTTTAATTATTTATTTATACACAGTCAAAAACACTAGTTTGTGAAATATTATAGAATTTACCTATCTTTTCCAATATTAAACCACCCAAGCTCCCAATTAACATAACTCAAAACCCTTGGAGAAGTCCCTTCTCATCCCTCCTCTCCCTAGAATCCTCCTAGTCATTCCAATATCTCAATCATCCACTTCTCAGGCTCTTGAAGTCACACAATTCCATGTAAGGGATCCCAACTTTCCTACCTTATTTATGTTCATGTTTATTTATATTGTTATGCACATTCATATAAAATTACGATTAGGTCCAGTTGGCTAGATACCCTAATAGGTGGGGTGAATCAAGGTATGTATGTATAAAGGAACATCATCTTTGACCTTATTATGTTGTTTGAATAATATCTATTCTCTATTTTCCATGGTGCATAGTATGAACCAAAATTCAACCATGCACATAACAGAAAAATTTCACATTTTTCACCATTAGTGGGTTACATCCATTGAGCATACAATGAAGATGTGATGATGTGAAAAATTCACTCTAATCAGACTACTTTTTACAAGTTTGATGTGTACTCACTATCCCTTCTAATTTACAATCAATCACAATTTGAGAAAACACTACTCTCTCAACTAAAGTGAGCTCACTAGTTCTTCAGAAGATCCAATCATAGCTTAAAGGCTTTTATGTCCCTTCATTATATGTAATGTGAGTATCCTTCACTGTATGTTGATGCCCTATTGAAGTCCAAATTTCATGCACTGATGAATACCCATTTTCTTCAATTCACTAGGGAAAAACCTTTTGAAATAACTTTGGAAATCTACCTATTTCGCGAAGATCCCTATTTCCCGACAATCAAAGAATCCATCGTGAAGTCCATGTCCCTCTGCCAAGCTCACTGCATTGCTGATCACACTACTTTGTAGAGAAAAAAGCTTCAGAGAGCTCAATAATTTGTGTATCTTAGGTCATCATAGTTCTCAAGTTGCCACAATATGGCTTCCTTCGTGAAGCTCACTGAGCCAATGCAGAAAAAACCTCTTTCATGGAGCCAAATTAGCCTCAGGGAAGCTCTCATCTTTCACAAAGAACAATGACTCCAAAAACATCCATTGTGATATGAGAGATAAAAAAATTTATTTGAAAAACTCTCTACTTCCCTCTAGGTGTTCAATTCATATTTATAGGCGGTTTCCACCTACACTAGAACCTTCCAGCAACCTCAGCACCATGTCAACACCAAATCACATAGCACAAAAATTTCAATCTAAATTCACTCTAATTCATGAATAACCATGGAAAATTAACATATTATCAATGCTCATTGTAATCACGAAGCATATCATAAAATCCATTGCACCACAATGATTTTACACTCATAGTTCTCCTCACTGCTGCAATTATCTATTGCAATGCTATTCTCCAATACCATTTGAGAAACACATCATAATCACAATGAACATCATAAACAGTTTTCATGTATTTTTAAAATACAATTCATGAAGTCTACCATATTGAAACTCATGAATTTTTCATATTTTGTTGATATTTTTATTGAAATATACTTTTCATGATTCTCACCAACTCCCAAATTATGGGCCCCAAAAATTTTGCAAACACTATAAAAGACACCACCGCATATTTACTCTTTTGTAACACCTCCAGATCATCCATTCATTTATTCATGGTTCATTACCAAAAAGTATTGTCAAAATAATGTCATAAACTCAATAATTCACATTGGAAGCCTACATTGTCAGCAAAGACAACAATCCCAAAAATGTTGCAATGTACCCGTGTGGGGGGGGGGGGTTCCAAAAATATCCCCATATGGGTTTTTTGAAAACTCTTATCATAATGATTCTCTACACTTTAATACCTCATAGAATCTCCTTCCATCTTCTACCACCATTCACCTCACCGATTTAGATAGCGACCATATATTCACTCACCACATACTCTAAACCCACAAGAGCAGTTCTCGGTGTGAAAAAAAATATTAGTATGGAATTTTCCTCAATTAATCACATCATTTCTGACACCAATTGTTGATACCATATTAATACCAATAAATATCATGCCTCATGAACCTCAGATGTCATGATATCTAATCTTTGACCGATCTCATCCAGAATCATCATATTTTAAACTCTCCCATGTCTCATTTCTCTCCTCCTATATCGAAGGTCCACCTATCAGATTCGCCATGAGTAATTGACTATGACATTTTCTACCATCCTTAACAATATTTTCTTCCCCTTGAGGAGTTCAAATTTCTACCTCTTTGTCATAGATCCAATAGGTCACACCTTTTTGGTATAAAAAATAAGAAAGAGCACAAATTTTCACATTACAGACAAACACACCATACCTTGGAGGGAGGGGTTCCTAATCCCCACATTCTAAAGTGTGGGGAGTCCACTAGACACCTATATCTATTTGATGACTCTCAAAAGCTTCCTTGGGTATAGGAATTTTCAAAATGACTACAATATGTTATTTTGTAGGCACATAAACCAACTTCATGATTCCATGTTCAACCTTCTCCTTGATAAAATGATTCTTTATCTCAATTTGATTTATCCTTGACATATAGAATGGATTTTTATGAGATTTATAGCACTTGATTTATCGCACTTGATTCCAATTAGATACTCCACTTCAATTCCCATATCATCAAGCTTCTAATTCATCCATAATAACTATGTGCATTCCCGAGTGGCAGCAATATACTCATATTTTGCAGTTCTCAATGACATGAAATATTTCATCACACTTATCCAGGAAATACACAATCTACCAAGATAGAAGGAACCTCCTGATATTGATTTTTTGTGATCTACTAAACCCGTCCAATCTATATCTGTGTATCCCAATAGCTTTGGATGAGAGTTTTCAATACAAATCAAACTGAAATCCACAGTTTGATATACCAAAGTATTTTTTTCACTGCCATTTTGTGGATTTCCTTGGGATTACATTGATCTCACACTTATTGGCTTGTTGGAAAAAAATATCAGGTCGGGTCGCTTCCAGGTACAATGCATTTCCAATAATCTGCCTGTATTATGTTACATTAACTACCTTGCCATTATCATATGTTTATAATTTTATCTAGGTAGAAACAAGAGTCTTCAACTAGTTGTAAATTTCCATTCAAAACCTTCTCAGATACTACATAGATTATTTGGATTGAGAAATTAATGTCCCTTTCATTTCTTATGTCACCTGTAAACAAAGAAAAAATGATAAGCCTCTAATAATTGACATTTAGAACTCACATTTAATGAATTTAGAAAATTTTATGCACTATGATTCATCTGATCCACCAAATATTATGCCATCGACATAAAACATCACCTCCATCGTTTGAATACTAGTGTTGCTGAAATAGAGAATGTAATAAACACCACCATTTAGAGTCCCTTTCTTCTTCAAATACTGATCAGGACTTGAGTACAATGCTCTGGGTGCAGGTTTTTGCACATATAGAACATTCTTCAAATGACAAACTTTCTTCTCTTATTTTTTAATGAGAATACCATTTGTATTCTCAATATAAACATATTATTTTTGACCCCTATTTAATATGGTTTATTTTATGTCCATCTTGAACACTTTGAATTTATGTTGTACTGAAATGACATGGAATAGAATGATTGTCTCCCGCCTTGAAATAGTTACAAATGTCTTATTGAAACCAATACCCCTTATCTAGGAGTATCCTTTACACACTAATAGTTTTTTGTTTCAATTCATAGTTCAATATTCATTGATATTATTGTGATAAACCCATTTAGTACCGATGAAATTATTATCTGTTGGTCTGGAAATAATATCTTAGGTCTGATTCTTGTGGATCCGATATAGCTATTTATTCATAGCATGAACCCATTTTTCATCTTCAGCTTCATCAGCAAATCATTTAGGCTCTATCTGAGAATGGAAGTATGTGTGTGGCAGTGATTTCATTCCTCTTGTCTAGATTGTAGAAGATTTATCACCGAATATATTATGCTTATCAATTTCATATCAACACCTTGGCTTCTATGTAGATACAGATTTGATATCATCATCCTCATCATCAATTTATTCTTATAAATGAGCATAGCCACTTCTTCTCCACCAATAGTCCATTACTTCACATCATTTTTGTTAGGATATGTTTCCATGTGTTATTTAATTCTCTCTTCATTCTACATTATAGTGACGTCATTTTTCCCAACTACATTTTCCATCCTCTTATTAAAAATTTTGAAGGATTTTCTTTTCATTAGAGTAGCCAATGAATATCTTCTCATCACTTTGTGACTCAATTTTTATGTATTTTTTTAATGAGAATAATAAATTCACTTCTAGCGATTCAAAAGTAATTCACTGATGGATTCTTTTCATACCACATCCCATATATAGTCGTTCCATTATTTGGAGACACTTGAGTCCTATTATAAATGTAGACCGACAAGAATACTACTTCCTTACAAAATTTCTCTGGTTGGTCTTTTTCTATAAGTGTCGTTCTAGACATGTTGCTACTGGTCAGGTTACTCCTTTCAACCACTCATATATATTGGGGAGTTCATAATGAAGAAACCTGATTCTATATCTCATGTTTCCTGAGATATTATTCAACATTACTGTTTGTTAATTACGTGTCATTGTCAGAAAAAAAACATCATAATTTTATGCCCCAATCATCTTTTCAGATTATCTCTGATACTGTTTTAGGAAACAAAACATATCAGGAATATGGGAAATGAAAAAGACCCATTCCATTCTTATATAGTCATAAACTAAAAGATCATAATACCTCTTCCTTTTAATGTACCCTATTATGATAGGTCCCTAAAGAATAGCATGCACTAAATCAAGCACTCTTGTTGACTACTTTTACTTTGCATTGAATATATTTTTTGATGATTTTCCCTTGTTGAAATGAATCACATGTATAATTAAAATCACATGATTTCTTATTTAGGCCTCTTACTGCTTCATAATATACAAGATTTCACCAGGATGGTTGACAAAGATGACCATGTCATTTATGTCGCAACTTGTTTTCCACCTCTCTAGTGATAAACACACATATTCTTTTCCACCTACAAGGTAGAGATTTACATTTGTTATTTTTCCCTGTTGAACCACTACACCAACTCTTACATTGACGATAAACTTCTTCTTAGTTATCCTTATATAATGAAATGAGTCACATTGTTGGTTGAAACTAAGAAAATTGTGACTAAGACCTTTTACAACTAAGACATCAACATATCTTATCTCTTTTTCCACAAACCTATCCTTTCCTGAGCCAATAATCTTTAGGTTTTCATCATTTCATAACATGACAACTCATTGTTTTTCATATTTTAGGACTATGAGAAGATCTTTATTACCTGTCATGTGATATTTCCAACCGCTATCAAGGATCCATACACCCGAACAGTCAGATTCAGTAAGGGAAAATTCTACCACCACTACCATCTCATCCTTTTCCTTTTTGAAACATGTCATTGATGTCAAATTTGGTGTTGTTTGGAAATAATGTTCTTCCTCTAAGTGTGATTTCCTAGCTTCATCATGTGTATCTACTAGTCGATTTTGATTGTTCAACTCAACTATTTGTTAGTTGATTTTCTCCTTACGACTACTTTGATTCTGGCATGGCAGATTCCACTACATGGAAGATGTACAATATCTGTCCTTGTTCCCAAATTCTCCACACCAAAAACAATGTACCTCAAAGGATGTTATATAACATTGAAATATTTTTGGCTTACACATTTTTTCTTTTTCCTTTTGGTATCTTTTGTTAATGGAACAAACATATTGTAAAGGTCCTATATTTCAACAACAATAACATCAGATAAGGGGTTCATTTATAAGTGTAACTTTTTAATTGATATTTTCCCCTTGGGATATATTAATATTTTGAGTCTTCTTTGTTCCCAAATAAACATTGATTATCTATATGGGTGCTTGCTGTCTAACTTCATCTTTTACAACGTTCTGTTTTCAGTCATTCCCCACATTAGTCTTAACGTCCCAACATGATTGTTGCTTATTTTCCACTAGAAAACTATTTATTACATCCAATTTTTCTATATTTTGAGTTATATGTTTTTGTTAATGTCATATTTGGAGTTTGGATTTTTCCTTGATCATTAACTATTCAACACAGGACAATGTATTATTCTTCATGTTCATCGATACTCTTGAATTGATCATTCACATAGTTATTCATAACATCGATCTCCATGTTCTATTCTTAAACATTCAATATGTGTCCCTCCCCCTTTAATGAGATCTCTATCCTAGAATATTTATTTTTTTAATTTATTTTATGAGTTCAGACTTCTCTTCTTTATGCAGTTTCATGTTGAGTTTCGCATCACATACAACCTTTTTGGATTTCATTGTTTTTTTCTCTCCAAACCTCTATTTCTTCAAGACATGCTTATAATTCATATTCAATGTCAACTCCTCATTAATATTACTCTTCTTATTTATCAGCGACTGTTTCCTCCAATTTTTGAGGACTACCGGCAACTTCAAACATAACATTGTCTCCATGATATTTTCAGTTCTCTATCTCTCCAATATCCTAAACCTAAGACTCATATGAACTATCACATTCTTGTGAAAGAAGATTATTTTCCTTATGGAAGTTTATTTTGAACAATTTCATAACATTTAAATAGGATGAAGACTTCATTATAGGTATTTTAGCTTCATAATAATCATCTTTTTGGAACATCTTGTGGTACCTTTCTGCAAGATGTCCAACATTTCCAAATCGAAAAAAATGCTTTTTGATGTTTCCCCTTGAAAATTCTTTTTCCTCATTACATATTGGAATAATTAAATGACATCACTTCTTTTTTCTCATCATCATCATAATAATCTTCAATGGTGAGCTTCTTCATTGCCTTGAATGCCACCTCCTTATATTTCCCATTTTCCACAGCCTCGGTATCATCGTTCCCCATTTCAAATGCAAGTTGGGTACAGTGAAAATTGTATAGTTTTACCTCCTTAATGTCATTATATTCAAGTACTTATACATTCAGATTGAAGAACGGGGAAGTAACATTGAGATCTTCATTGAAATCATTACGTCTTCAATGAACTCTACAAGACTCTGTATATCTTCCACAATAATATTTATGCTATCAATGAATGTATCAACAGACTCATTTGGGTTCATTTTAAGATCTTCATACTTGTTCCACGGAACATGAAACTTTTCTTCTCTGACCTCTGTATCTCCTTAATATATATTCAATTGATTTTCCACATGGAATGGGATTTTATCATGATATCTCCTTTATATTGATAACATTGGATATGGATCCCCATGGAGCATTAATTCCCTTGGCTTCGGCATCCAATTGTTTATGATCAGAATCTGATAAAGAAACATAATTAATATCAGTTGTTATACCATTCATTTCACCAATAAACACATCCATTCACAATGATCAGAAGTAATGTTTTATCTGATTTTTACAGATGAAAATATTTCTTACCGATTATTGGAATACTTTTTTGATTAGTGACCTTCATTTGAGAGAGAAACACTGATATAAACATTTTTATGATACCAATTGATAGGTACACTTGGGTAGATACTCTGAGTGGTGGTGTGAATCCAGGTATAAAAGGTTAATAATATTTCCCCTTTGATCTTGCTTAGTTGTAAGGAAAAACTCTTTTGTCTGTCCTTCCTAGTGTAGAGTAAGAAAAAAATTAATGCATTCACAGGACACAATAATTTTACATGGTTCAACCTCACTGGGATATATCCAAGTAGCATACACTAGAAATGTGAAGATGTATCAAATTCACTATAAGATCACTTTTTTCATGTTTGATGTGGACTCACTTTCCCCCCTCACATAAAACCAATCACAATTTGAGAACTCACTACTCTCTTAACTAAAGTGAGCTCACTGATTTTTCAAAATATCCAATCAATGTTTAAAGACATGTATGCCCTTTAAATATATGTAATGAGTGCATCCTTCAATATATGAAGATGTTCTGTTGAATTCCAAATTTCATGTACTGATTAATACCCCTTTTCTACTATTCACAAGGCAATAACCTTTGGAAATACCCTTGAAAATCACCCAACATTGTGATATTCCCAAATTCTCAAATCTCCAACAATCCTTCCCGAATTCCCTTCCACTTTGGAAAGAACAAACATTCGCTACTATCACTACATTTCCGAGCACATTGATTCGTAGAGAAAACTTCTTCGTAGAGCTCAAGACATTGTGGAGAATAGGATTTCACAAATAACAAGATCATGAAATGTGACCTCCTTCGTGAAACTCACTAAGACAGTGGGAAACACACCTCTTTCACGGAGATAGAATAGCCACTCTGAATCACATGTCTTTTGTGATGCACAATGACTCAGCAAAAATCCACTACGATATGAGGGCACCAAATGTTTCATCGAAAAACTATATACTTCTCCCGAGGGGGTCAAGTCCTATTTTTGGAGAATTACACATAATCTAGAACCTTCCAGCCGCATCATTGCCACACTAGCACCAAGCCACAATGCTCCAAAATTATAACCGAAATTCACCCTTTTTCGCGAAGAACCATGGCCAATTTACGGATTAATAATGCTATTCATAATCGAGAGAGATTCCATCAAATCCTTTCCACCACCATGATGCTCCACTTGTTGCACTCTTCGCTGCCACAATTCTCTCTTCTAAATAACTTCCCCACTGCCATTTGTGAAGCTCATCCTAATCACTAAGAACAACATCGTCAATTTTCATGTATCTGTGAAATAAAATTCATGAATCCCATTTTCATGAAACTCATGAATTTTTTTATGATGTGATCATAATGGAAATCTAGTTTTCAAGATTCCCATCAAATCCCATATTTTTTACCCCAAAAGTATTTTAAACACTAGAAAATGACACCACCTTATATCTAAGATTTTGTACCACCTCTAGATCATCGATTCCATATTCATAGTTCATTTTCAACATAGTTTTTCAAGAAAAAAATATATCATGAACTCAAAAATTCTGTATGGAAACCTACATTGTCAACAAACACAACCAACGAAAAAATGCTTCAATGTTCCCGTAGGAAATTTTTTCCCAACAATTTCCAATTTTGGGTTATGATTTCACATATCGCATATATTTCCCTCCTTATATTTTAATGATGAGATACCCATTTCACTCTCTTTAATATCTCTGATGTATACTCGTTAGCATGCCCGAATTTCATAAGAAATTTCAGTCTCTTCATTAACATTCAAGAAATTATTTTATATTATGCAACTAAATTCCATTACATATGCTAGGATATTATGTTCTATAACCACCTTACTATCCATTAAATGTATAAATGAGGAGATACACATTTATCTCTTATCAACCCATTTTAAAATTTCTATTTGATTTCATTATGATGCCAAAGTTACAATAAAATTTCCCATGCCAAAATCATCGTTTTAGTTAATACAATAACCATTTCACTATCAATGGTATTTGCCTTTATTGAGATGTACTTGTTGATTTTGGAAATACATTTATTTACTCTACATAACTTATTCATGCAATAAATTCTGTTGTTTAATGAATACATTTTGTATGATCAATGTGGCACACTTATTAATTAAATGAAATGATTATGAACGGTGCACCATGATAGTTCTTCAATTCATTGAGTAAAAAATTGTATCATGATATGCCACGTGCAATGAGGGTTTATTCATTCTAATTCAAATGTAATGAGGGTTTACTCATACTCCATGTTTAATGAGCCTTTGCTGGTGCTAATATCATGTCAAATGTTGTTTCAAAATTTCCTTGTTATGAAAATCATTCTATATAATGTGTTTCTGTTAATGTTTCTCCGATGCTACATTGATATGCATATTTCCTAACATGTTTAGAATTATTAATTTTATTACTTTCTTAATCCCTTACTAGGATTTATATCAAACCCCTTTGTTATGAATTCCCTCAGGTAATCCCATGAAATTATAAGTATGAAGTAATGGTGTGGTCCTGTAAAAGATGTTTTCAATAAAGATGCTATATTTTATGTCTTAAGTTGTCATTTAGTGTTCCTAATTTCCCAAAACATTAGACCTTCCAATCCTCAATGTTTTCTTAAGTGTAATTTTATGTAATAAATCTTGTTGAAGTGTGAAATTAAGATCAGGGTTGTTATAGTTGGAAACAAAGGGTAAGATTAGTTATTTTTGGGATTAGGGTTATAGAAAACTAGTGAAATTCCTAGGGATTAGACTAAGTATAAAAAAATATCAATAAATTTTATTGAGTACAAATTATGTGGTTTATCAAGAAAATACATCCCTATCTGTATACGAAAAATTAGAGGTGGATCTGGTATAGATATATCTATGGGTAAAACCCGAAAACAACTCTTTGAGCTAGACTTGAACGCAAATTGGTTCATGACACCCAGCCTTGTTACACTCTTGGTTCGAAACTCTTGAGGGAAATACATTGGTAAATTAATAAGAATAGTATGAACATTTATTATGAGAATACAACAAAGTGACCATAAGAATGTATGTTGAGATGTGGATCTTGGATAACATAGATTAAAAAATATAAATTCAAATGTTATGGAATGAAGTGTAAATTATATGTTACCCCTTTTTGCCATCGGATTTCCCTTTATGTGTTACCCCTAATATTCCATTTATTCTCTCTAATGGTGGGATATTCGAGGACATGTGCTAAAAACCAATAACAATGATCAATGTGAGTAATGATCTAATGTTATGCCATATACGATGGGAAAAGAATTCACAAACATTGTCATGACACTCTCTTAGTTAACTCGTGTTTTGAAAGGAAACATGGGTCTAGGGGATCATCCACCCCCCCCCCCCCATGGAAGAACAATCTGTAATCGATAGGTTAACGAGACAAATGAATATTAAATTCTAATGGATCATATGATCCCTCAATCATCAAACAGTGGATCAACTCCAATGAGAATATCTTCTTCATCCTTTAATATTACGAACAAGAGAAGGTTCTTATGGATGCTTATCATATAGAGGGTAAATTCGATCAATGGTGGACATTGATCAAAAATATGAAGCATGAGGAAGTGATTGAGGCATTGGAGAGGGAGGATTTATAGGAAATGATTTTTTATAAATATTTTCCTCACACCTTGTGATTTAAGATGGAGATGGACTTCCTTGACCTAAATAAAAAAAATGACAAATCCATTGGAACGTATGAGGAAAACCTCACAAAGATTGCATGACATTCCTTGGGCTTTGTCATTACCATTGAATAAAAGGCTGACCTAATTATTGGTGGGATTAAACCTAACCTACGAAATTCCCTAGAGATCCAAGAAATCAATATATATAAGGAAATTGTATGATGAGCTATCAATGTAAAAATAGAGATCAGAGAACCTCAGGGGTATCATTCAGATAAGAAGTGGAAATTGGAATTTAATTCTAGTGGTTCAATGGATATATCAAATGGTGCTATGAAATTAAAACACCCCACTTGCCAAAGGAGTGGAAATAAGCACCCAGGAAATTTCCTGAAGGTGATTAAGAAATGATTTAGTTGTGGTAGATAAGGAAACCCTGCCATTAGTTACCGATAAGAAAAACTTGCTGATGTGACAGATGAGAAAAATGAAATTTTTGACTGTTAATACATTATTCATTTCCTCTATTACAATGAACCAATGTACTATCCAAACCAGTCCCCTAAGATAATGATTTCCATAGGAAACCAAAAACCTACAAGGTATGAAGGGTGAGATTTTAAAATCACTACCACCGAAGCGAACCCTAAAAATGATGTGTTGACATTTATTCTACTTATTCAGTCAAGAATCTTGAATGTACTTTTTGATTCTGGAACTACGCATTCACTCATATCTCAAATGTATAATATAATAATTCTAAAACCGCCACAAATCAAGGTATTAGAGATGTTGGTGAGGAAGTAAAATGGGGAAATCATTGCATCCCATGAATATAACTGCTCCCATGTCAAATTTTTTGGTTTGAATTTCCTAGTGAACTTTATCATACTCCCTCTAGTTGAATTTGAAAAAATTATTGGCTTTAATTGGATTACCCTATATAGATCCAACATAAATTTCCGTGAGAGGGAAATCACTCTCCATATGGATAATCGATCCCCGATTCTATACAAGTACAATGAGGAGCATAAATATTTGTAGCACCATCATCTCAAGAGATGATATAACTTCCATATGAGCAGGCGTATCTTTCTAACACGATTGAATATAAAATGCAACTTTGTTGAAGACATGTCTATTGTGAGGGAATTCTATGATGAGTTTCTCATGAAATTTAAGGGTCTTCCTCATAGAAGAGAAGTTTAATTCTCGATTGTTCATATACCTAGTGCTTTTATAATTTCCAATACTTCATGTTGATTTTTTGTGTGGATAATGATGGGATAAAAAAAACTACATGATATTTTTGATAAAGGATGTATACACCAATGTACTTCAAAATAGGGTGCACCCGTTCTCTTCGTCCGGAAGAAGGAGTGGTCAATGTGCCTTTTCATTGATTATCAAGAGCTCAAAAAATTCATTGTAAAGGAAAGGTATCCTATACTAGGAATTAATGACTATTTTGATCAACTATGTTGTGACAAAAACTTCTACAAGGTGGATCTACAGTCAGTTTATTACCAAGTAAGGGTGAAGAAGGAGGATATCCCCCATACTACTTTCTGTACGAGGTAAAAGATCTATGAATTCATATTAATGCCATTCAGACTCACTAATGCTATAGATATCATTATGTATTTGAGGAATATATTCTATATTTATTACCTCATCAAATTTGGGGTACTCTTTATAAAATATATTCCAATATAATCCAAAACTAAGGAGGAGTATGAGGAGCATCAAATCACTGTACTAAAGACATTGTGAGAAGAGAAGCCCTATGAAAAGTACTGCATGTGTGAGTTATGGTTGAGGTATGTCTCTTTCCTGGGTCATATAATCAAAAGAAATGGAATATCAATGCATCTCTCCATGAAAAATGCAATTGAAGGACGGATGAGGCAAACATATATGGCAGATATCCGTAGAATCCCTGGGTTAGTTGGATATAATCGGTGATTTGTGTGAATTTTCTAATGATTTTGAACCCCTATTAATAAGCTAACTTAGAAGGGAGTCATGTTTAATTAGAGTGATGAATGTGAAGAGAGAATCAATGAGTTGTAATAGAGTCTTATCACTGCCACCAAGAACACACTACCCACAAGTGGAGAACATTTTATGGGATTCAGTGATGCTTCAATAAAGGAAAACACATGCGTGTTTATGAAAAATGACAAAGTCATATCCTATGAATCAAGTAAATAGAAAATTCATGATAGACACTATCCAACACATGATCTAGATGTTGATGCAGTAATCTTCACATTAATATTTTTGTGGCATTACCTCTTGGGGGAGAAGTGTGAAATATATACATATCACAAAATCCTAAAGTATATATTCCAATAGAAAGGGATGAATATGTGGCAACGAAGACTGTTATAGCTGATCAATGTCTATGGCTACAAAATTCAATACTATCTAGTGAATGTGAACAAAGTGGTAGATTATATTTGTAGAAAGGATCAAGAAACACTTTCATTTATGTGAATTGAAAAGGATCCAATCCTAATATATTTAATGAATATAGACAGGGGAATCATAACGATTGGATCATCATCCATCCTTTAACAAATTATTTCTCAACTATCTCTTTGGGAATGTTCAACGGATGTTCAGAATGGCGATGTTGGAATTTAGAAGAATGTGGAAATTCTCAAAAAATTAAAATCCTTAGAGTTCATGGTTAATGAAGTTGTAATTGTGAGAATTGCGTCAATAATATGTGTTCCATAAAATATGGAGTTAATGAATGAACTTTTGGATAATTCACAAAGGTAAAATTTCTCCATTCACCCAAGAAAACAAAAACAAATATATCGAGATCTCGAAGGGATTATTGGTGGGATAACATGTGGAAGGAAATCTCAATTTATACATCAATGTGTTGGATATTTCCATTTGTGAAGGCTGAGAGGTATAATACTAAGGGGAGGATAAAAACATTACCCTTACCAAAATGAAAATGGGAGAACATGACCATTGAATTTTTCACCGGAGATCCAAATAAATCCATATGAAACAATTCTATTTGGGATTTTGGGGATCACCTTACAAAGACTGCACACTTTATTGCAGTTCGAGAGAATTTCTAATTGGATCTACTAGCACAAATATACATCAGAGAAGTTGTAGGGATTCATGGGGTTTTATTATCAATTCTATACGATCGAGGTCCAAGATTTACCTATTTTATTTGGAAGAGTATCAAACACACTCTAAATAACGAGAAAAACTTTATTACAACACATCAATCTCAAACTAATGTCCAATCTAAGTGGACTGTCCCAAAACACGAGGACATGTTCATAACATGCTCAATGGTCTTCAAAGGGGTATAATATCAACATAATCCCATAGTTAAGTACTCTTATAATAATATTTTCTACACAATAATCCAAATTTCTCTTTATGAATCCGTTTATGGAAAGAGGTGCAGAACGTAGACTTCCTGGGATGATGTTGTGGTGAGAAAACTCCTTGGTCATGAAATAGTCAAAGAAACAGTGGACAAGGATAAGACCACCCAGTAGCACATTAATGCTACTCGGAGTTGAAAAAAGGGTTATGCTGATAATCATCGACGATTTCTACAGTTTGATGGTGGAGACATGGTATTCCTCTGCATATCACCATGGAATTGAGTAATGAGATTTTGGATGAAAAGAAACCATATTTTTTGGAGCATAGGAACTATTGATATCCTTGATCACATTAGAGTAGTGTCTTATCAACTAGCACTCCCACCGAATGTATCTCAATTACATGATGTGTTCCATGTATCACTTTTTAGGAAGTACATACATGAACCATCTCATGTACTCAATCTAGAGGTGGTAACATATGGGAATGACCACCCCTACTAAGGGAAGATGGTTAAGATCTTAGATTATATGTTAAAAGTTCTATGAAAAAATACAATGCTCCTCGTCATGTTTTTGGGGTGAAAGAGAACGTTTGACGAGGCAACGTGGGAATCAGAGGTAGTGACGAAGTAGTGTTACCTTCATCTGTTTTAGTGTAGGAAAACGAAAAATTCTATGGAAATATTTCTTATGGGGGGAAGAATGTAATGAACCAAAATATTATAAAATAAAATCACTCTTAATCTAATTACTTGTCTTATTGTGTAACATGGTTATATAAATCATATGAACTTCCACTATTTAATGATTCTGGATTCTAAAATAGCATTATGAATTATTACCATTTCTAATATAACCGATGAACTGTGATCAAAATTTTAGTATGAATATAGGTCTTTAACAAATCAAATTTTCTCAAATGAAGGATGCGATGAACTCATCCAGTATAATTAATATATTTGAAGCCCATTTTTCAGAGCTTGGAAAGGAGTAAGGGTCACTAGGTTTCACTCTAGACCAATCCCAAAACAAGATTCAACACGTTATGCTTGAATAGATCCGCCTTCTGGAGACGTGGATGTTAATAGAGATTATCACTTGAGCGATGTTATCTGAGCTTCCCCACGAGGTAGTAATCATCGCACACCATACCCTTAGGTATTATGTAGGTGTTATATTGGGTTTTGTATCAATACCCTAGCACTATGATTATGTGCATTATTTTTTAAAAAATAATATACATTCATTTTATCATTGTTACTTTGTAAATTGTTTTTAAGAAACAAATACTATTTTTAGTTAATATCCAATTAAGAAATATATTTTAATGAATTAATGGATTTATTAATTGATTTCTATTTTTAAATAATATTATTACTAAAATAATTTTTATTAAATATAAATTATCAGAAAATATTTATATAATAGTAATTTGTATTATGCTTTGAAATCTATTGTTTTCAAGACCTATGAATTTTTGATAAATGTCGGTTTTTATTTTAACAGTAAAAATTCAAATATTTATAAAATTATTTACAAAATATGAATATTATTTTTGGATTCAGGATGTCAAAACTGTAAAATGTAGAATTTTTCATAATTTTGTAAGACTCTTGAATTTTTGTGTAATAATTTAAATGTCGTTTAAATATATATTGGGTTTTATGACATCATAATGACCCAAGCCAGTATTGTAATACCCCAAGATTTTATGGTAAATATTATTTTTAATTTATTAGATGTCATGTGTTTTATGCTACACAAAAATTATCTTGTGCTATAAGAAACACCGTATTAGCTTGCAGTATACGCAACACTATTCATAGATTGTGTTACACACAATTTCAAGTTCGTTTGATAATAGTCATTCTACGCAACATTGAGTGTATATATATATAAATAAATTCAATGTGTAAATGAAAAATGGTTGGATTCTGTTATAAAGAAACAACAATGGAGCCTTTTACAACACGCAACCCTGACTTGGCTTGCATTACACGCAATCACGGCCGTCCTCGATAGCGTGTGTAGTACGCAATACCGGGTATCATTAAACAACGATATATTATTATAATTTTATAAACTAGCCGTTATGAATAGTATTAACTATATTTTTAATTTTATAACATTAGAAATAATTTTACATGTATTCTAGATTGAGGTATGAAAACAAAATCAGTTTTTCAGATATAAGAAGTATTTTTTAAAAAATGTAGTTTTACCAACTTTTGATGGCGCCCCCATTTTAAATCTATTTTTTGACATGTTTATAACATCAATTTGACAAAATAAAATTCTTCTTTGGAATCAGGATATAAATGTTTACTTTGGATAAATATTTCATATTATTCTGGTAACTTTCATATTTTGATGAATAGTAAAAACACGCTATATTTTAATTAAAAACAACTTTTTTCATCACAATAATTTATATTGTTAAATTATAATATTGAGTTTTTTTAAAGTATAAATAGAATATATTTTTACCATTTAATATAATTTATTTCATTATCATTAATTTTACATTGAATTCATAGGTAAAATCATTTCAATCTTTGGCAATGTTTTAACTTTTAAAACCCATTTGCTTAACAGCGGGATTAATTTCAAATTAATTACTGAAACTTCTGTGTTTTGAATTTTAAAAAATGGATTCCATATTTGGAATCAGTGGTTCCATATTATGTTAATAGGTTACTTTTTTTTGATATTATGAATAGTATCTACGGTAATTTTTATTTACTACAGTTAAAGGTAAATATGGTAATTCAAGGTTAAAAGAATATTATAATAATTCAAAATTACCTTGAAAATTGTCCAAACCTTATTGGATGAGTAATGGCCGACCATGGGCATCATTGGGTCAATTTTTCGACCTCATGGAGCCACTTATAAATGACAATGACACATTAGATTATATAATTTAATGTAAAGACAAAACTGGAATTAACAAAACTCTTTTAGTAATAAATTTTATTAAGGGGATATATAAATTATCTTTTCCACTATAAATATTAATTAGAATGATAAAAAGATTTCTTACATGTTGGTATTTTTTTAAAATTTTCAGACATCAAATAAATTAAATTATTTATGACACAATAATGATGCAGTATTTACCTCATTAATAAATAATTTAAATATATAAGATTATATGGATTAAAATAGTATCAAAAACCAGTACAATTCCTATTGGATGATTTTATTTCGAATGTGAGTCATCTTATCTTCTTCATTAATGTGTTTTTGACCTCTTTAAACTGAAGATAGGTTTATAATAAAATAATTCTTTCACACATTCCTAAAGAGCC
Source organism: Viscum album (assembly GCA_963277665.1). NCBI lineage: Eukaryota > Viridiplantae > Streptophyta > Magnoliopsida > Santalales > Viscaceae > Viscum > Viscum album. Next base: position 1,723,079,598 of record OY728152.1, on the reverse strand, counting down.
CCTCCTCTCCATTATAAAAGGATACCACTACTATGCAATTCCACACACATCTCATGCCATTTGGATCGCCCAAACTCTAACCATTTAAGCTCTCTACATCCCTATCCTCCCCCTTGAAGCCTTAAATTAGGCAGAAGGCACCCCAAGAAGTCCTTTTGGTTCAATCCAATGGTTGTTACCCAAATCAAAGGTAACCGTTTCTTTTAAGTTGTTATATTTTTTTCTACTTATCCAACCACTAAACTCTTTTTAATACTTTCTTTGGTAACAACACCAGTATCCTAAATATTCTAGGATTTTGTTATAAGAATGATTCGAACTACATTTAAACACACCTCTATCTAATGGATGAAGAACTTAATGTTTCTGGGGATGGAAAACTAACGCCTCATGAAACGATGATTGTTCGATTTTCTCCTAATGCCTCTAATGGTGGACATTATGATGGAAATGTATTTATATATGATATATATTATGTTTATGATTTCCTTATTCTTCTTTACATCCAAATTATATCAATCATTTATGGTTTTTATAGTGGGTAAATACGATGATCTCATTTGATGAAGTGCTGACTACCGCCCCCTTAAAGTGATGTGATTCGTTAATGGCTTATGTGGGATGTTTAATGGATGGAGTTAATGATATTATATATGATATTATACTGGAATTATAATATACCTATTCCATTAAAATAATAAATAGAAATGAAATTAGCTTTTATGCGTACGTACGACTTACCGTCTCCATGAACGGTGCATTTCATTTCTTACCTCCATATGTTATGTACTATTATAAATACATGTATATGCTGGATATATAATGAATATATATGATATATAAATCATGATTTACATTCTAGATGTAATTAAATCATTATATAAGTAATAATAACATCAAGATTAACAAGTCCATACACGTACGATAAATAAGATGATTTTAAACAAAACATTGCTTTAACATAGGATTTACAAAAGAGCGGATAATATAAAGTCATAAGAAAACCATATATGATATCATAACAATGAATATTATTAATTAATACGTCAATGAAATTATTTAAATCATTATACATGAGGTTCGGATATGTATGAAGCATATCAGACCTAAGGTATGGGATAATTAATCCTATCTCATTCTTATCCGAGATTGTTTATTCGTAAGTATTTATTGTGGTTATGATTATTATCCATGTAAATATGTTCTCAAAATGTTTTCATAAAAAGTTTACTTTTCTTTCATGTATGTTTAAATTCATTTTTACCCTTTTCTACTTTTACCACATCGTATGGATGGATTCATTCTTTTGTTTACCATACGAGGTACTTTTTGAATTTTCCGACAAAATTACGAGAAAAATGTTATTTTTAACTTATACGACATGAAATGATTTTTAAGGATTCATAATGAATTATTTTCATGAAGCTTACTCTACAATATTTCGTAATTATTTTCAAAAAAATCATTTTTAATTAAAATTTAATGGCATTTTGTGAAATGAAAATGTTTTTGAAGAAGAAGGATATTTTCCTCAAGAATTCATTTCAAGTGTTTTGTAAAAACTATTTTCCATCTAAGATGACAATATTTACTATGATTATGTTTCAACTATAATGTCTCTATGATTTTCATGGTTTCATTTTTCTTATGATGAAATGACATCCATTTCTATTATATGTATTATGTGATGATGGTATGATGTTTTTGAAACCCATTTTATTCGTTGGGTTATTATGAATGATGTATGTTTATTTTGTGGCAAAAGTAAGAATGATTTCATTTGAAATGGGTGGGACCTATATCTCCTTCCAATTCATTGGGTGAAGATTTATATCTCATGAGATAGACATGGCTACAATGTCAAGTAAATCCGGTTCAGTAATACCGGGCTGGAACGACATGTAAACCTGGTTCAGTAAGGGACTTTTTCCACTAAGATGGTCTTGGAAGCAATGCCTTGGATACTATGGAAATCATATCATGTACTTAATTTTTTTTACACATTTACATGTTTTATTCCCATGCTATTTTATCATGATTAATGTTTCTTTATGATCTATGCCTTATGTCCTGCCTTGTTTTATGTCGTTGCTCAAGATTTTGATGTTTAAACATTATGTTCATGTTTTTAAGTTCAAATGTATATTATTTTTTTTATTTTATCCATTATTACCCTTACTGAGCATTTTATCTCACCCTTTATATGTTTTATTTTTCCCAGGATATAAATAAAGATTTTAGGTAAGAAAACAAAAGGGAACGATCTTTATGGGATATGTTGAAGAACTTTCACCACGATTAGAAAATTATTTTTCCATGTTTCCAAAGACACTAAACTATTACGGTCCTTTTGTGTCTGTTTTTGTTATGTATTAAGTATTCTGAAAAAGTAATATAATGTCCATGTACGTCAAGATTCGGGTCTCTATAGTTGGTATCATAGGAAAATTTTAGTTAACCTTTGGAAACTAGGATGCGAAAACTTTAGTGAGATCCCTAGAGATATTTCTACGGTGTGTCTAAGGATGTCCCTAAGGATAAGTATAAGTATAGGTTATAGTTCTAGAAATATGTTAATGATCTTTGAATTAAACCTTAGATGTTAGATATTCGTGTTACTCCCCCTTTATTATTTTGTTTTACCTATCATGATTTCTGCCTCTCACACTGTTCTTTTTGGGTTTTAGACGACGGCTGGAACCCGAAGGAACCGTGTCAATCAATGTAATGGACAATGCAATGATTTTCCTTATGAAAAAACCAATGTTATGGGAGATGGAGTGTAAAATCTTATTGTTATAATTACTCATGCTATGAATCATTCTGGACTTCCGAATAAGAAGAGAAGGGAATAATATTCTATTGAGTCCTTCATGAGGAAACATCCCCCTTCTTTCAGTGGGTCTTCTAATCCACTTGTTGCTGAACTATGGATTAGTACCATTGAAAAGATATTTTCAATACTTCGTTATTTGGAACATGAAAAAGTCATTCTTTCTGTTTACCAATTAGAAGGTGAAGCAGATCAATGGTGGACTTTAATTAACAATACAAGGCCCAAGGTGAAATAGACTCCATCGAATGGGATGAGTTCAAGAACTTATTTTTCAGTAAGTACTTCCCTCGAATTCTTAGAACAAAGATGGAAAAGGAGTTCCATGAGCTGAAGAAAAAGGATGATGAATCTGTTAGTATATACGAAGTGAATTTTACAAGGCTTTCACGGTCTGCATCTGACTTTATCGTCTAACCTGAATGTAATGTTGACCGATTCTTCAGTGTCTTAAAACCAAGTCTTCAAAGGGAATTAGCTATAAGAGACTTCAGTAGCTCTGATGAAATTGTGCATTGTGCTATCAATGTAGAAATGGATGTTGGTGTTACATATCCATCTCATGGTTTTTACAAGAAATGAAAGATGGAGTTCAAGGAGAAATCTCAGAACAATGGTGAAAAGAAGATGAATGATTCTTTATGCTCAAATTGTTGAAAAGAAGCATGGTGTCGATTGCATAAAATGTACTAGAAAATGTTTTAAGTGTGCAAAAGAAGGTCATCGAGTAGTTGATTTTCTAAGTAATGGGAAAAGGTTGCTAATTATGTGAATAGAGAAAAGACTACAGAGAACTCTTCACCAACACTTCAATTCTTCAAGTGCAAAGAAATGGGATATTATGCTAATAAATGCCCTAATCCATGGGTTAATGATGATCAACATGAGCAACCTCTTAAGGAAAAAGATAAATGGAAGTCTCATGCGATCACTATTTGTGATGTTGAGTATGAAAATGATGTTGTGTAATGGTTAAGTTTTTATGTAATGGGATTTCAAAATAGTCTCTTGGAATCTAATTTATGGTTATGTGGAATTTTGGAATATATATGTATTGGTCTATTGTGGTTTTCAATAATTTTATGGTACCAGTAACCATGAAAAGTGATTCAAATATTTTATAAAGCAGAAGATATGCACATAATGATGCGATAAGGAGAAAATAAATTGATTGATAGTATTCATGAGCGCATGATTGATATAAGGACTAAGTGATATCATGGGTTAAGTATATAGAATTTTTGGAATTCTAGTATGGTGAAAGAGTTAACTTTTGAAAGCATTCATGTTTTCACTAATGTTCAATGGTTATTCATTTTTCAAGAGAATACTTGATTAAGGTATTCACATGATTGGAATGTGACCAAAAAGATATATGAGGGATAAATGATGGTATTGACATGATTGTTATATGACCTTTTTAGTAATCATTCTCTTTATCCTATGAGGGATAAATGATGGTCTTGACATGCTTGTTATATGACCTTTTTAGTAATCGTTCTCTTTAAGTCTAGAATTTTTTTTCAATATTATTGATAGAATGTTATAATAATGTAGTTTTAGAAAAATGACAACATGCAAGATGGGAGACAACCCGTCACGTCGGACAAGGTTGCGGGAATCGAACCCCCAACTGAAGTGCGACAGACCTTCATCTTCTACCACTAGCCTATAGGAAGTCCCTGGTTAGTAGAAACTAGTTTTATTATATTAAGCGGTATGACAAATGATGTATAAGTTCATTTTTGGAAACATATATGATTAATCTCACCATAGATGGACTTATATATATATATATATATTTTGCTAACCATATGTTTGAGACTGATGCAATGACCTATCATTCTATCACATGATCTGCTAACACTTCACGAAAGAAAAATTCAACTTCATTTCTTTAAGAGATGAAGTGGAAATTGTTTAAGGCACAAAAAACGGTGAGATTGTACCGAAATAAAGTAAGTATTCTTCAAATTCAAAATCTTCATCATTAGGGAAATTGTCTTGAAAGGCAAAAATGTTGTCCTAGTACTCTCATATGCAATGAATCAGATGGTACCTTAGCTCATCACAAGATTATGGTTTTGTGATTGTTGGCTTTTTCATAGCCATGTTCTCTACAACTTTCCATCAGAATTTAATGGTTAGATTTCTTTTACATATCCATATTTTCACCTATGTTTTTCTATGTTGAAACCCAGTTATTAGTTAATTTGGGTAACCGGTACATTTCAGAATTTATTTTTTAATGTTTAGTTTTGGTATTCCTTTTTACGATGTGGGTTTTTATGAAAGAAACTTTCAAGTAGTAAACCATTTTTTACCGTGATGAATTTAGAGGGTGAAATTCATTTTAAGGGGGGTAGAATGCAACACCTCGAGATTTTATGATAAGTATTATTTTTATGTTATTTTATTTCATGTGTTTTATGCTACAACAAGATTATCTTGTGCTATACACAACACCATATTAGCTTGTAGTATACACAACACTATTCATATATTGTGTTACACACAATTTCATGTTCGTTTGATAATAGTAATTCAATGCAACATTGAGTGTGTATATATATATATTCAATGTATAAATGAAAAATGGTTGGATTCTGTTATAACGAAACAACAAAGGAGTCTTTCACAACACACAACCATAACTTGGCTTGCATTACACGCAATCACGACCTTACTCGATAGCGTGTGTAGTACGCAATAACATGTTTCACTAAATAATGATATATTATTATAATATTATAAACTATCCATTATGAATAGTATTAACTGGATTTTGAATTTTATAACACTAGAATTCCTTTTAAACATATTCTATAATGAGGTATGAAAACAAAATCAGTTTTTCGGATAAAAGAAGTATTTTAAAAAAATGGAGATTTACCGCCTTTTGATGGTGCACCCATTTTAAATCTAGTATTTGTAATGTTTATAAGCTAAATTTGGCAAAATAAAATTCTTCTTTTGAATCAGGATAAAAAAATTTACTTTGGATAAATTTCTCATATTATTCTGGTAACTTTCATATTTTGATGAATAGTAAAAACACCCTATATTTTCATTAAAAACAACTTTTTTCATCGCAATAATTTATATGTATAAATTATAATATTTAATGGTTTTAAAGTATTAATAGAATATATTTTTACCATTTAATATAATTTATTTCATTAGCATTAATTTTATATTGAATTCATAGGTAAAAACATTTCAATCTTTGGCAATGTTTTAACTTTTAATACACGTTTTCTTAACAACGGGATTAATTTTAAATTAATTACTCCAACTTATGTGTTTTGAATATTGAAAAATGGATTCCATATTTGGAATCAGTGGGTACAAATTATGTTATTAGGTTACTTTTTTAGATATTATGAATTGTAACTACGATAATTTTTATTTACTGCGGTTAAAGGTAAATAGGGTAATTCAAGGTTAGAAGAATATTATAATAATTAAAAATTACCTTTACAGTTTTCCTAACCTTATTGTATTAGTTATTTCCGACCATGGGAATTCTTGGGTCGATTTGGGGACCCCAGGAGACACTTATGAAAGACAATGACACATTAGATTAATTAATTTATTCTTAAGACAAAGTTTTAATTAACAGAACACTTGTAGTAATTAATTTTATAAGGGGCTATATAAATTATCATTTCAACTATAAATATTAATTGGAAAGATAAAAATATTTCCTACATTTTGGTATTTTTTTATAATTTTTCGACACCATATAAATTAAATTATTTATGAAACAATATTGATGCAGTATTTACCCCATTAATAAATGATTTCACTAAATAAGATCATTGTGATTAAAATATTATCCAAACCCTATTCAATACCTATTGGATGATTTTATTTCTAATACGAGTCATCTTAGCTTCTACATTAATTTGTTTTGGAACTCTTGAAACTGAGGATAAGTTTATAATAAAATAATGTTTTCACACTTTCCTAAAGAGCCCCTCCTCTCCATTATAAAAGGAGACCGCTTCTATGCAATTCCACACATCTCTCAACCCATTTTTCTTGTCCAATATCTGACCAATTAAGCTCTATTAATACCTATCCTCCCCCTTGAAGCCTTAAATTATGAAAAAGGCACTCCAAGAAGTCTTTTTGGTTCAATCCAAAGGAAGTTACCCAAATTAAATGTAACCGTTTCTCTTAAGTTGTTTTATTTTATTCGACTTCTCCAACACCTAAACTCTTTTTAATCCTTCCTTTTGTAACAAAAACAGTATCCTAAATATACGAGGATGTTGTTATGAGAAGTATTCTAACTACACATACACACACCTCCATCTAATGGATGAAGAACATGATGTTTCTGTGGATGGAAAACTAACGCCTCACGAAACGACGATTGTTCGATTTTCTCCTACCACCTCTCATGGTGGCCATTATGATGGAACTATATTTATATATGATATATATTATGTTTATTATTTCCTTATGATTCTTTAATTCCCAATTATATCAGGCCTTTATGGTTTCCATAGTGGGTAAATATGATGATCTCACTTGAGGAAGTGCGGACTACCGCCCCATCAAAGTGATGTGATTCGTTAATGCCTTATGTGGGATGTATAAAATATGGAGTTAATGTTATTATATATGATATTATAATGGATTTATAATATACCTATTCATTTAAAATAATAAATATAAATTAATGAAGCTTTCATGCGTACGTACGACTTACCGTCTCCATAAACGGTGCATTTCATTTCTTAACTCCATATGTTATTTACTATTATAAATACATGTATATGTAGGATATATAATGAATATAGATGATATATAAATCATGATTTAAATTAAGGAAGTAATTAAATCATTATATAAGTAATAATAATATCATGATCAACAAGTCCAAACACATACGATAAATAAGACGATTTTACCCAAAACGTTGCTTCAACATGGGATTTACAAAAGAGCGGGTTATATAAAGTCATAAGTAAACCATATATGATATCATAACAATGAATTTCAATCTTTAATAAGTAAATGACATTATTTAAATCATTATACAGGAGGTTTGGATACATACAAAGCATATCAGACCTATGGTAAGCGATAATTATTCCAATCTCATTCTTATCTGAGTTTGTTTATTCGTAAGTATTTACTGGGGTTATGATTATTATCCATGTACATATGTTCTCAAAATGTTTTCATAAAATGTTTACTTTTTTACATGTATGTTTAAAGTCATTTTTACACTTTTCTACTTTTACCACATCGTATGGAAGGAATCTTTCTTTTGTTTAACATACGAGGTACTTTTTTACTTTTCTGACAAAGGTACGAGAAGAATGTTATTTTTAACTTATACGACATGGATGAATTTTTAGGGTTTCATAATGCATTATTTTAATGAAGAATACTCTACAATATTTCATTAGTATTTTAAAGAAAATCATTTTATTTTCAAATTGCAAGGCATGTTGTGAAAAGAAAATGTTTTTGAAGAAGAAATGATATTTTCCTCAAGAATTCATTTCAAGTGTTTTTTCAATACTATTTTCCATCTAAGATGTCATTATTTAGTATGATTATGTTTCAAGAATAATGTCTCTATGATTTACATGATTTCATTTTTCTTATGATGAAATGATATCCACTTCTTTTATATGGATTATGTGATGATGGGATGATGTTTTTGAAAACCATTTTAATCATTGGTTTATTATGAATGATGTATGTTTATTTTGTGGCACAAGTAAGAATGATTTCATTATGAGATGGGTGGGACCTATATCTCCCTCCAATGCATTGGGTAAGTATTTATATCTCATGAGATAAACATGGTTGGAAAGACAAGTAAATATGGTTCAGTAATACAGGGCTAGAACGACATGTAAACCCGGTTCAGTAAGGGACTTTGTCCACTAAGATAGCCTTGGCAGAAATTCCTTGGCTACTATGGAAATAATATCATGTAATTAATGTTTTTACAGAATTAAATGTATTATTCCCATGATATTTTATCATAATTAATTTTTATTTATGATACATGCCTAATCTACATCCATGTTTTATGTCATTGCTCATTATTTTGATGTTTAAAAATTATGTTCATGTTTTTAAGTTCAAATGTATACAAATTGTTTTATTTTATACATGCTTACCCTTACTGAGCATTTGATCTCACCTTTTATATATTGTATTTTCCCCAGGATATAAAGAAAATTTTCAGGTAAGAAATCAAAAGGGGATGATCTTTATGGGAGATGATGAAGATCTTTCAGCATGATTAGAAGATTATTTTTCCGAGTTTTCAAAGACACTAAACTATTATGGTCCTTGTGTGTCTGTTTTTTGTTATATATTAAGTATTCCGAAAAATTAATGTAATTTCCACATACATCAAGAATCATGTCTCTACAAGTATGTGATATAAATATAAAAAAATATTATTTCAGAATTTTTTTGTTTAATTTTATGTTGTCGTAGAAGGCCCAGAAAGACATATAAAATATTTAAAATTTATAAAATGATTTCTTTGAGAGTGTGACTATCCTCAAAAAAATCAGGCCTAATATATTAATATGTTCTACCATTGGCCGTATAAAATATTATTTTCCACTCCCCTTTGTAAAAAACATGGGGAAATTCCATGGGATGGTTTCTGTTTTTGAATATTTAATTATATAGATTTGAAAACCCATGTTTGTGAAAAATTAATTAATTACCCCCTCTTTTCCTATATTAACCCACCCAAGCTCCAACTTCTCATCACAGAAAACCCTTGGAACACGTCCCTACTCTTCCATCCTTTATTTATAATTCTTCCAAGGTGCCCCAAACTCTCCAGAAACCGTTTTCATGTTGTTGAAGTCACACACTTCCAAGTAATGGATCCTCACATTCCTCCATTCCTTATTTATGTCCCAGTATCCATATAATATTATGCACTTTTATATTCAATTAAAAATATTGGGGTATAATTTAAATAATCCCCTATGATACCTTCCTTATGTTTGAAAGATGATATTCCCCTTTATCTCTCATTACTGACTCTCATGTGCACATGTTACCATGTCGAAATTCCGTAAGGGATTTCTCTCTCCTAATTAAAATTCATGAAATTCATATATATTGTGGATCAAAATTCCATTAAAAATGTTTGGATATTATGATACATAACCCCTTACTATCCATTTAATTTATAAATTATTAGATGCCCCTTTCTCTATCATCAACACATTTAACGATTTCTTTTTGATGATGTTATTCTACCGAAGTTACACCAAAATTTATCATGTCAAAATCGTCGTGTAAGTGAATACCCTACTGATTTCTCTATCATGGGCGTTTACATATATGAACATGTACTTTTTGATTGAGGAAATACATTTAGGTATTACACATATCTTATTCATGGAATAAATAAGAATGTTTAATGAATCCATGTAGTGTGATCTATGTGGCACACTTATGCATAAAATGAAATGATTAACAATGGTGCACCGTAATTGCACTTATATGAATTGGTTAAAGATTAGTATCATGATACACCATGTTCAATTATGGGTTACTCATGATAATTCATGTTCAATGTGGGTTTACTCATTCTCCATGTGCAATGATCCTTGGATCATTTTAATATGATGTTATATGTTCTTTCCACAAGCCTATCTTATGATAATCATCCCATTTAATGCCTTCATGTTCATGTTACTCATATGCTCCATTGATATGCCTATTGCCTGAAATGTATTGTATTATTCAAGTTATGCCTTTTTTACACCCTTAATGGGTTTTATAGATCATCCTTTTCTTATGTATGTCCTCAGGTTATCCCGTAAAATGCAATGTACAATGGAATGTTATGGTTATGTAAAATACATTATCAATAATGATATTGTATTTTATGTCTTAGGTTTTCATGTAATGTTTCTATTTTCCTCTGAAACTAGACATACCGATTCTCAATGTTTTTTTATGTGAAATTTTATGTAATAAATCTTGTTTACTTTTGTAATAAAGAACATGGTTATTAGAGAAAATTTCAGTGGTTAGTGTGAACCCATTATCGTCCATTATTCATGTGTTCAAGCCCCTTATACTTGCCATATTTTTTTATTTTTCACCTAGTTTACATGTTTTACTTTTATAAAAATGTCACGAACCAACCCGGGTCGACCCTGAACTGGTCACCCGAGCCGGCCCGCGACATGGCCCGAGGGGCGTTCCCGATCCCCACGGGCTGGCAACTAGTGCCGGGCATCAAAATTTAACAAGTGGGAACGATTTAGCCCAAAATATAATAAACTAAGCAGCAGAAAAAAAGTAAATAAGGAAAAAGGAACCAACAACGCAACTAACCTGACCATGACCAAAGCTCCACGTGACCCCGTGGGTCACTCTACAATAACACAACCGATGTCGCTCAAGGCGAACAACTGAAGCTGGAACCTGCAACAGAACTAAAAACAAGAAGACACTATAGGCGTGAGTATTAAAACTCAGTAGGTATGCCCGACTAATTCTATCCCAATGCACATACCAATAAATAAAGAATTTACCAATTCCAAGTTTGAACTAAATTATATAAAATATATTTTTCCACACACTTTCATTTCTAAAACAAGTAACAGTCTGTTGCCCTTTTTAATTTAGAACAAGTTTAATGTTGAAAGAACAGGTGCATTGCATTTTCAAAACATTTTTTTTCCGAGCAATTTAGAAATCCAAACTTTAGTTGTTAGTCAAAATGAGAATCACACACAACACACACTAAGGGCAATGGTAAAGTGGCACACAAGGGTCAGCAACCGAACTCGACCTCTCAATCATCCGCCACACACAAATAAACACTAAAAGAAAACATGGGTCGAACCTAGGAGATCGTGAACAATCCAGAACGTACTATACATGTGACTCATCCTGGAGGCATGCCATAACTCGATGACGTCATAACGCCCTAACGCCCGGCATAGCCCTACATGGCCTAACCGAGGGGCCCACTCCCCATAGCAGCAATAACTCAGTATTCCCCTGCTATGGGGCCACTAGCCAGTGCGTGGTCTAAACTAGTGCAGCAATCGTTCTCAGAAAATTCACTCAATATGCCAGGTTCCCATGTCATCACAAGCAATAAAAAGGGGTACGTCTACAATGTAAATAAATCAGTCACGATGCACAAACGTCACATACAGCTCACGCAAACAACGCACACCAAAGATCACCCCCGAGTAGGATTTCCAAGATAATCCATTTCATTAAAGTGCCAAACGGGCCTCCACAAATTTTTAAATAAAACCTCTTTTCTCAAAAAGCTCAAAACACTTGTTCAGAAGAAATTATTTATCTTTAAAACTAGAAGTACGTTTGAAATTCCGTGAATTATGTTTAAAGGCCAAACATGCACTCTTTCAAAATTGGGTGTCCGCCCGTCAAGAAAATGTTCCAGGTGTTCGGTATAAAATAAACGGTTCATTTCACAATAAATAATCACTTAAAATTTAATTATCTAATATTATTTATCATTCATTAAAATTAACAAAAACATCAAGCAATTAATAAATTCTAAATTTAAGGGTGAGTGCAATGGGGGACCTACCTCAGCTCGCTGTCCAAACATAATGGCATGTCATGCCTCGCACAGACGTTCAAACACGCACAAGCCGACGACCGAAACACCGCGAGTCTTCCTCGCCGACACGCTGCAACAACCACACAACTAAAACGCATAAAAAAACACATAAACACATGCTAAAAACAATTCAAACGAACAACCAGTGCAAAAGAACCAACTCGAAATATTTTCAAAACACATCACGCACCATCTACAATATTTAAAGGACTGGTTGCACCATTTATAAAACACCCCTAAGTGACGCAAAAAGGGTTTACATCAAGAGCATGTCTTATTTTATATAAACACACTAATTTAAAAACAAACACATACTCAACACTTTCAAAATACCACTTATGCGCTATCTAGACAATTAAATAAAACATTAAACTATTTATTAAATCATTTCAACAAAAACCATAAAGACTTCACACCAAAATACACATAAAATACCCCTTTAGAAACTAAACTCACACCAAAAACCATTTCACACCCGAGTCTGCATCACATGAATGACTTGATAAATTATTTAAACAGCTCAAAGAACATTATTAAAATAATGAAACATTTATTTCAAGGGTGCGCAACAAGACAAACATATCAAAATAATAATTTCCCACTTGAACGCATGTCAAAACACCCCAAGAACACATTTCGCACCACATAAACAAGTTAAGGAATGCATTAATAAACTCAGTTAAACACATTAAACACATAAAGAGGCATTAGGGCACGGAACAACTTACATCGGGTGTCGAAAGCTCCCAAAATTGGTGTCCAACACCATTCACACCACAATCGCACCACGAGGGATCCAAATCAGACCCTAAAACAAACAACCGAAACAAAAAGAAGAAAAATATAAAGAAAAAAAACACTGAAATCGGACAATCCACCCTTTAGAAAACCAAACCCCAATTTACAAGAACTCAAACCCTTAGGGGGGAGGAAGAGTTGTCGGACGGACCTGCTGGTCGGGAGGGTTGCGGGTCATCGCCGAAGCTTGCGGCCTGGTGGGGAAAGCGTGGCCAGGGCGTTACTGCTGCTGGCCGGAGGCGAAGCTCCCCGGACCTCAACCGGAGGTCGCTGGAGTGGGCTGGAAACCGCCGGCTGGCGGCGGGGCTCACCGGAAACGGCGGAGGCAGGGGTGCGGGCCACCGGAGGGAGGGGAGGCCGGTGGTCGGGCTGGAAGAGGCGGCAGGGGCACAGCGACGGGAAGCCGGGGCTGGGACGGTGGCTGGGCGTGGAGGCCGGCGGGACGGCGAGCGGGACGCATCGGGTCGGTGAGCGGGGCGCAACGGTCAGGAGGGCCGGAGGCCGGTCGGGACGCCGGGAGGAGTGCTGGAGGAGGCTCGGCCAGAGCGGACTGGCGCGCGGGAGCTGGAGCGCGCCGCAGCGCAGGGGAGAACGAAAAAAAGGGTCGCGACCCCTTCCCCTTAGGGTTTCAAAACCCTTTTGTTTTTTTTTCTAATGTTATACTAATGATAATAAAAATAAAACCAAATAAAAATCAAAATAGTAATAATAGTGGTAATTATCATATTAATAATAATAATAATAATAAACATATACACATAAGTAAATATATATAAACAAATATATAAACCCACTAGTATAAACATAAATACACATACATTATATATATATATACACACAACGTTAAAGCATAAAAACATATAAACATAGACACACATATATATATGCACGTATATAAACATACAAACATATATAAATATATATGTATACACATAATATTAAAACTGGATGATCGTGTGGTGTCGCACGTCGTATGGGATCCCAGCGGACTGCAAGCGGGCTGCACGTACCCAAACGAAAGGCACGTGCCCAAACGAACTGCGCGTCTGAAGCGTATGGTGTCCGCGCACCATCCCAAACCACAAACTCATCCCAACATTAAAAATTCAAATTGGGACTCACCCGCACTTAAGAAAAAAAAACACCCGACGCCAAGTGAAATAAAATAAATAAAATGACTAACAAAAACGGGTGTGACATTTCTCCCCACCACAAACACTTTCTGCCCCTAGAAAGTCACCAAGCCAACAGTTATCTTAACTCAGGTCTGTGCCCAGGAAAAACCAGAAGAAACTGAGAGGCTCGGGGTGACCATTACCAACACAAGTCACACCCGACCAACTCAAGTACAAATATTGTCCGAGGTTGAGGGCTGAACACGGGAGGGTTCTCCCCACCACAGAAATCTACTAACACGAAGACCTTAAAACTCGAACACACCACCCCTGAGGGGGGGGGGGCAACACGGGAACTCCAAAACCGAACCCAGTCACTTTCTCCACATAGACCGAACAACACTCAGAGACTTAAACAGGAAGCTTGCTACGAAATGACCCAACAGCTCGAGGATAAGGAATTATCTCAACCCCTCACACACCTACCGAAGAAAAACCTCACCGCAACCAGAGTCTAGGGAATTTCTAGCCCGAACTCACAAAGGACCTCGAAACAAAGCCTGTTAATTTCATAAGACCACACATCCCCCTAACACATACAATTGAGACCCAACTCAAAATTAGATTGAACCGTTCATTCGCGGGTCCATCACCCTTCAAGGAGAACCGAACGATTTCAAAACACATTGAGAACAGATAAGACCGCTTAGACTGTGGTAGAATAAGTTCATCACGCAACCGCAACAAAGGTGATCTTACAACGATAACAAGAATAGAACCAGGAATATTTGGATATTTTTCTTCAGAAAGCTGAAAACAGAATCCGAAGCGAGGTTCTCTACACCCTCAGCAACTCCTGACTGTGTGCGAGCTTCACCCCGAGACCTATGGCTGGGGCCCTGATGGCTGAAGAATCTCCTGCCTCACAGTCAGGTATTTGCATCCTCTGGTCCCTAGCTCCTTCCTCCCTGACGACACTTCTTCCAGAACTCTCACCGGTGGCCCGAACAGCCACACGGTAGCAAGACTTAGAAGGGATGCGGCCAGGCGACTTAGAATGTCTGGATAGGCCATACTGGTGGCACACAAGAGTTCGGTCCGACGAACTATGAGCCGGTACCGACGAGGATGGTTTCTTGGAGACAGGTTCCACTAGCCTACACTCCTTGCCGGGTGGGGAACCTTCTCGGAAGTCGACCACCGTTAATCACACCCAAAAATCCAACGATGATGAAACATATCATCTTCACTAGTCTAAAAATGAACCCTCAAATAAACCTGAGACGGTACGCACCCTAATAGCCCTGGGAGTTCCCAACAACCTGAAAACCCACTCCAATTCCACAACCAAACAACTACCCCTCATGGACTTTGATTTCTTTGATCGATAGGCAATATGCAAAAGAACTGAAAATTGGGCATGATTCATTAACAACCTTAGCGACCTTTCTGGGCGGCATACTCATGACAACATGTGAAACATCAATAAAACCGAAATCAAGACAAAACTCAATCAAGGAAACAACACAAGCCAAGGTCAAAAGGCACAAAAGCCAAACATATACAAACACAAGCATAAATCACTTTCCAAAACCATCGTTTCTCTAAAACATTACAACTCACCTATGGCACCATATGAACCGTCGCATGTGCGTTCATTCAATCTCGCTCACATCATCTGCAAACAAGTGCCCCCTACGCACTCTCCGTACATACCCACGCACATGTGACCCTCCATAAGGAGTGCCAAGGTTCAAACACTCCATTCCTTACCAAATCCAAACACATAACATATTGTTCCAAACCAAAACATTTTTTTTTCTTTAAAAAAAACCACTTTACTAATTTCATAAACAATTTGGAAGAAACCCCTTTTTTTTCAAATCACTTTCATTTTCAACACACACACACAGAGCGAGTTTAAAACAAAATACAACCAACTATAAACCATCGGAATGAGGGACTAGTGTCTGCACTTAACTCGGCAACATGGTGGTGAGCCATGCCCCAAGTAAGACATAACACTAAGAGGACCTTAAACCGGGCACTTGGACTCCACATGGGTCACCACCCCATGTGAGGCCTCAATGTGAACCGATTTGCTCCCATAGTCATCCCTTAATCCAAAACAACCAAGGACAAAAGACTCAATACCGTACTAACCCTGGTAACTCAGGTCTCGTCACGAGCGGTGGTGATCATGCACCGACCCGTAACCTATCTCCTGAGCCCCGACAGTCCTAATCTCCATCTATCAGACATCCCAAATAACAAAGGGCACTCTTAAAAGCGAGGTCCGCTAAGAGACAACCTCCTCTGATACCATTTTGTCACGAACCAACCCGGGTCGACCCTGAACCGGTCACCCGAGCCGGCCCGCGACATGGCCTGAGGGGCGTTCCCGATCCCCACGGGCTGGCAACTAGTGCCGGGCATCAAAATTTAACAAGTGGGAACGATTTAGCCCAAAATATAATAAACTAAGCAGCAGAAAAAAAGTAAATAAGGAAAAAGGAACCAACAACGCAACTAACCTGACCATGACCAAAGCTCCACGTGGCCCCGTGGGTCACTCTCCAATAACACAACCGATGTCGCTCAAGGAGAACAACTGAAGCTGGAACCTGCAACAGAACTAAAAACAAGAAGACACTATAGGCGTGAGTATTAAAACTCAGTAGGTATGCCCGACTAATTCTATCCCAATGCACATACCAATAAATAAAGAATTTACCAATTCCAAGTTTGAACTAAATTATATAAAATATATTTTTCCACACACTTTCATTTCTAAAACAATTAACAGTCCGTTGCCCTTTTTAATTTAGAACAAGTTTAATGTTGAAAGAACAGGTGCATTGCATTTTCAAAACATTTTTTTTGCGAGAAATTTAGAAATCCAAACTTTAGTTGTTAGTCAAAATGAGAATCACACACAACACACACTAAGGGCAATGGTAAAGTGGCACAGAAGGGTCAGCAACCGAACTCGACCTCTCAATCATCCGCCACACACAAATAAACACTAAAATAAAACATTGGTCGAACCTAGGAGATCGTGAACAATCCAGAACGTACTATACATGTGACTCATCCTGGAGGCATGCCATAACTCGATGACGTCATAACGCCCTAACGCCCGGAATAGCCCTACATGGCCTAACCGAGGGGCCCAATCCCCATAGCAGCAATAACTCAGTATTCCCCTACTATGGGGCCACTAGCCAGTGCATGGTCTAAACTAGTGCAGCAATCGTTCTCAGAAAATTCACTCAATATGTCAGGTTCCCATGTCATCACAAGCAATAAAAAGGGGTGCGTCTACAATGTAAATAAATCAGTCACGATGCACAAACGTCACATACAGCTCACGCAAACAACGTACACCAAAGATCACCCCCGAGTAGGATTTCCAAGATAATCCATTTCATTAAAGTGCCAAACGGGCCTCCACAAATTTTTTAATAAAACCTCTTTTCTCAAAAAGCTCAAAACACTTGTTCAGAAGAAATTATTTATCTTTAAAACTAGAAGTACGTTTGAAATTCCGTGAATTATGTTTAAATGCCAAACGGGCACTCTTTCAAAATTGGGTGTCCGCCCGTCAAGAAAATGTTCCAGGTGTTCGGTATAAAATAAACGGTTCATTTCACAATAAATAATCACTTAAAATTTAATTATCTAATATTATTTATCATTCATTAAAATTAACAAAAACATCAAGCAATTAATAAATTCTAAATTTAAGGGTGAGTGCAATGGGGGACCTACCTCGGCTCGCTGTCCAAACATAATGGCATGTCATGCCTCGCACTGTAACGCCCCGACCCTAGTTGCCTAGAGTCGGTGCATTATTACATAACATTGGCATGATCACAAGAAAGATCAAATCTCGAAAGACCGATTGGTTTAGTAGCCTTGGAAACACTAGATATATTCATAAGTTTTACATTACATCATAAAATGAAAAACTACTACAACAACATAATGTCTCCATAATCCACACTACTATCCCCTCATAATATCCCTGCAGGTCATTCATAATTTACTTCTTCACATCCTGGGGAAAAATAAAACATAGAAAAGGGGTGAGCTCAAATGCCCAGTAAGGATAACAATATAGCGGAAACTTTCATAAATAAGAATAAACATTTAAGGCAATGCATTACTAAAACAAAAGCCTTTTAAAATTGAACTTCAACATGGTATGGCAAAAGTAAAATGAAATAATTCCATTTACTTATTCACATGGATATTCTACTAATCGAATAATCACATGCAAAAATCAATAACCACTTTCATAATGTTGGAATGCGTAATGCCAAACGTTAATTTCATTTTCTAGGCCTCATCCCAAGACCTAGGGGTTACTTCTAACCGGAACCCAACCCGGAGTGCCTCTAATAACCGGACACCAACCCGGAGTACCTCTAATAACCGGACACCAACCCGGAGTGCCTCTAATAACCGGACACCAACCCGGAGGGCATACTTTTACCAGTCCCTAACCTGGAGGGCTTACTTTAACCAGTCTCTAACCTGGAGGGCTTACTTTAACCAGTCCCCAACCTGGAGGGCTTACTTTTACCGGTCCCCAACCCGGAACATACTTGTTTAGCACATTCATCTGAAGAAAAGTTTGAAATATAACATAAACATTCGGGTTAAAACTAGCATACGAAATGTCAATAGTTTCACCATAAACTATGAATGGTATAAAATAGCACATCCACATTCAAACATATCACAAAACCTTCAATACAATATAGAAGTTTTGTATTATAATAAATCAACTTCAAATAATCTTAAAATCCATCAAAGGATGTTGACATAGATGAAATCAAAATTCTTTTTAAAGAAATATCTCATTTTATTTTGAAATCATTTAAGATCCATATAAAATAAAACATTTTCTTTGAAAATATTCTTATAAGCTTGTAAGGAAAGCTTTGAAGATTTTATAATGGCGTAAATAACCGCACCCGCCGTATAAGTTAAAAAAAACATTCTTACCTCAATTCTATCGAAAAGGTTAAAAAGGACCTTGTTTTGAAAACGACAGAAAGATTCCTTTATAAACCTCTTATAAAAAGTCAAACAAGGGTATAAATGACTTTAACCCATATTCTTGTAAATAGTAAAAATGTTTTGAAATACATTTCGAAGAAACATGGACGTGGATGATAAAGAGATCCCAGTAGATTATTACGTATAAACAACCTCGGATAATGAAGAGATTGTGAAATAACCCTTACCTTGTACTTTTCCTTGGTTGTGGTAGGTTAACCTCCTGTATAATGGTGAAATAATTGTTATTAAATTATACAAGAATCATATACATTAATATGATATCATATATGATCTTTTAATATTGATTTGATAATAATATCTTAGTATTATCGTTGTTTCGGGTGTTAACTTACTTG
This sequence comes from Viscum album, assembly GCA_963277665.1. Classification (NCBI taxonomy): domain Eukaryota; kingdom Viridiplantae; phylum Streptophyta; class Magnoliopsida; order Santalales; family Viscaceae; genus Viscum; species Viscum album. The sequence goes on along the minus strand of OY728152.1, from coordinate 1,723,059,804 downwards.
TTTTCTTTCATATGTTTTGTTACGTAAGACATGTTTGTAAAGGATAGGTTGTATATTATTCATATCCAGAATGATATCAAGTCCTTAAACATCATTTTTAAATCATAAAATGATAATTACGCTTTAATGGTTACGATGGAGAATGAATCTCATCGCGTTCGTGGAGACGGTAGTCCGTACGTACGCACGAGCGACAATATCATTCTTTTGATATTAAAATAATATATAAATGGATGGTATATCATATATACAGAATCATTAACATGTTATATTTATTATTTACATGAGTTACACATCATTATTATACCCATCCAAATAATATTATATTGAATAACAATTACATCACGACGTGGAGACGGTAAGCCGTACGTACGCACGTATGGTGACATGTTATTCAAAGGGTGGATAGAATACTGAATATGATTGTACCATATTTATAATAACATCACAGTATATGTGAGATACTGGAGTTATTATTTCAGAATGGTAAGAACAAAGGAAGAAGAAGTGGAAGAAGAAATGAACTTAGAAAAGGGTGGTGAGATCATTACCTCTTCTTCGGGTTCTTCCTTTTGATTTGATCAAAAGGGCTCCTTAGGTTGGCTTTATGATCAAACTAAGGCCTCTAGGTTGTATTGAGGGATGTTGGGAGAGTATTTGGGCAGAGTTTGGCCGAACCAAAAGGCTTTAGAGGTGTGAAGAAATGATAAGGAGGGGTGCCCTTTTATAAGAGGGGTGAGGGGCACCTTTGGAAAAGCTAGAAATATTAATTTATAATAAATTCATATTAGGTTTCTAAAGGCTCCAAAGTTGACTATTCAAAGGATGAGGTGGGGATAGGTAGAAAACAACTCATCCAACAGAATTTAGACAGGTTTGGGTACTTATATTAACCTTATCGTTAAGTATTAACTCTAAGTTAATTAGTTTCACTTTTACAATGTCTCTTTGTATTTTTATATAATATGGTTAATAAACTTACTATATACATCCAAGAGACACCCAAGTGGTCCATTAATGCTTAAACTATCATAATATAAGTCTCTTGGCCGAACCTTAGATTTTTAGTAATTTAATATCAATTAATAATATAATATTTGTTTTAAGAACTCTTTTATGTCAATTTTGACACTATTCAATAGTTGATTTTTGTGAAACTCATAACAGATTGATTACTTCGAACAAAGTCCATTAAATCAATCCTAATATATCATATTAGCCTAGAAAATTAGTTTAATTCATTAAAAGTTTCATATTATATTTATTTGGGTATTTATAATATCAAATATTTTAATTTTTCACTATTATAGTAATTACTGCATCATCATTGTGTCATAAATAAAATAACTTATTTATTGTCTAAAAATTATAAATAAAATATCATTATGTAGGAAATCTTTTTATCTTTCTAATGAATATTTATAATCGAAAATCCAACATGTATAACCCTATGTAAAAATTGTTCTTCTAAAAGATATATGCTTGTGTCATTTTTGTATTTATTTTAACTTAATTAAAATAAAGTGTCATTATCACTTACAAGTGGATCCATGGGGTCCCAAAATTGACACAAAGATGCCCATGGTCGACCATGTATCAACCAATAAGGTTAAGACACGTTTTAGGGTAATTTAATATTATTATAATATTATTTTTTAACCCTTATTTACCGGATTTACCCTTAACCATGGTAAATAAAATATTTACCGCAGTAATTATTCAAAATGTCTAAAAATAAAAGTTACCTATTTACACAATTTGAACATCCTGATTCCAAATATGGAATCCATTTTTCTATATTCAAAACACAGAAGTGGCAGAAATTAATTTAAAATTAATTCCCGCTGTCAAAACAAAAAGCGTGTTTTTAAGAGATAATAACTATCAAAAGACTGACACTTGTTTATGTTCGGTTTAATTGTAAAATTATGTCCAATGACCAACATTATATTAAATAGTAAAAATATATTCTAAATATAATTTAAAACCACTCAAATTCATAATTTATCACTATTAATTATTTTGATTAAAAAAGTTGTTTTTAATTAAAATTTAGTAATTTTCACTATTCATCAAAATATGAAAGTTATCCGAAAAGTACCAAAATTTCACCTTAGGCTAAATTCGATATTCCGAGTCCAAAAATGAAGTCCATTTTCAAATATAAAATATATATAATTTCAAAATGTAGGTATTACTATTCACAACGGCTAGTTTAATTAGTTGTGGTGTGTGTTAGAACTCGAGGTTGCGTACAACACACGCTACTGTTTTATTCAAAGGAAAGCGTACCGTGGAAGCTTGGGATGTTTCATTTAATTTTTTTTTGATGTCTCCATTTAGTCAAAAAGTTTAAAATATTGTATTTAAAAAGGTTTCACTATCAAAAGTTGATAAAAGTGCAATACTGAAAATGAATCTGTTCTTGCATTATGACTAAGAAACTCATAATATGGATTCTAAAATTATAAGGATTATATAAAGTTTAAAATTTAGTTAATACTATTCATGAACTCTTTTAATGGCTTTTTTTTGGTAAGTCATGGTGCAATTGAACTCGGTGTTGCGTGTAGTGCAAGTTATTGAATTATTTTGAAGAAATAACACACTATGAAATCTTGGGGTGTTACATTCTCCCCTCCTTCAATAAATTGCGTCCTCGCAATTTGAAATTGTTCTTCGAAAATAAAAGGTTGAATGTAGAAAATATATTTGTGGGAAAACCCACATCGGAAATTGGGTTACTAAAATTTAGTCTTAATATGAGGAAAAGAGAAATCAAAGGGTCACCACCAAATTATGATCTCGATTAGGAGAACATTGGTGGCAATTAGAGACATATAATCGGAGGAAAAACGTAAATATTTATAGGTAGTGATTGAGGTCATCAATCACAAATAAGTGTATAATTGAGGTCCTTAAATTCATCAATCTATGATGATTTGAAATACCATCGGTTCAACAAAACATAGGGTATTAGTATAACACATTTTTGACGTTTCAAAATATCTTAGTTGAAATCCCACATCGAAAAATGAATTAACGAGGCCTCTATTTAAAATAAAGAGTCGAAAGTATGAAGATTACCGAAAATAACACATACTAGGGTTCCATGTAGGAAAATATGGATATGGAAGAGAAATCTAACCATCAATTATCTGATGGAGAGTGGTAGAGAACATGGCTATGAAAAGGCCAACAATCCCAAAGCCATAAATTTGTGATGATTTAAGGTACCATCTCGGACAACATTTTTGTTCTAAGTTTCTATTATTAATGTTGTGGAATTTATTTATGAGATTGGATAAGATAATAAGGAGATATACATACTTTATAATTAGAATTTTACCCATTAATAAATTTCTACCACAAACTCATCTTTCATTCTAAAAGATAATAGAACGTAATTTTTTTTTCTATTTATACTATTCGTACAGGGTTCCAAAATAAATGAATTATAATTCATCTACCAGATCTTTTAAAAAAACTACATTATTTAATTCAGGACATCTCGTGGGACAGTGGTAGGTGATACACCCTTGTCGCCCTTCGGTTGCGGGTTCAAGTCTCGCAGCCTTGCCGGACGCGACGGGTTGCCGCCTGACCTCCGGGTTGTCCTTTTATGGCAATCCAAAATATTCCAAACTAGAACTATCCAAAATACTTCTATCCAAACTCACAGTCCAACATTTATAAGTGAGGTAAACATAATGTAGAACCTTTTTACCCCGTAATAGCATATGAATACCTTCATCATGTATTCTTTTATTACACCGAAACATCCTGAATTACCATATTCCTTATTGATTACATTCATGCTCCCTTATTCCATATAGAAAGCTGGATATACTTCATTAATCCAAAAAATGTTTTAAACCCCCAACAATGATGGAATATACAAATCATTAATCAGTTCCAGGGTAGTCAAGAATATCCAATATAATTTATCCAAAACAATCACATATTATTCCAAAAATCACTACCTCAGTATCAGAACTATATTATGATTTATCATTCTCTCAACCATATATTTTCCAAAAAAATTATCCTGCTATTGAGTCACTTTCCTTTGTTCCACACAATCTCAAGTCCTTAATGAAATAGTACTGCAATACAATCCTTATATACTCCATGATTATTGTAACAAGTACATTGTTGATACAACACTCAATTGACATAATCAACATAAGAACTCTAATCATTCCTCTTCATCTGTGGTAGTATCATAACATGATTATTATCCAATAACATCATTTGCGGCATAGTCTGATGACTGGGACATAGGTTCGCATAGTGTCCAAACTCCTTGCAAATAAAGCATTGTACATTTGAAACCATTTTCTTACCCTTGCAGTCACGTACTTTGTGCCCTTTTCCTCCACACTTATAACAAACTCCCATTCCTTTCAGGAATGTTCCAGGGTGTTTCTTTCCACAGTTACCACATATGGGAAAATTCTTCTTTTCCCTCTTCCCTTTATCCATCTTTCTCTCTTCCATCCTTTTCTTCTCTTGCTTCCCTTCAAAGCCATAGGACTCAGTAAACTCTTTACTTATCTTATCAACACATGATATTATTTCTTCATATGATGATAATACATGGGAGACTATTTCTCTTATAAATTCTAGCTTAAGACCATGAGAGATATGATCCTTCCTTCTCTTTGAATCATGTGCATTTCTGGAGTTATCATTCCTTCTACTGGGCGCCATTTCTAAACAATGGCATAAACTAGATCAGTTTATGAATCAAAATACATAATCCCATACTTATAAAACACTAAACATAAATTGAACTATTTATGGATATAATCCATAATCATAGAAATGTTTTCTTTGAGGAAGTATATACTCATAAACCCTTCATAATGATTTGTAAAGAAAGTGAGAGTTATCCTAAGCATATCCCCCGGGAGTGTCGTAACCAAGAGTGCAGCAAGGCCCGTTGCCGTGCACCAGTTCCCGTTCGAGTCTAGCTCAAAGCGGTGTTTTCGGGTTTTACCCCTAGGTACATCTGTGCCAGAGCCGCCTCTACCTGCTCGTATCCAGACAGGTATGTATTGCTCGGAAAACTCACAAAATCTCTACAATACCAAAATTCTAGGAAGTTCTTCTATACTAATCCTCAACGTTCATCTTAGGTCTACGTGCTCTAATCAGAGTTTATCTAAATCTAGCTTCCAAGGATTGTACTAAACTTCCTCTGATACCAACTGTAACGCCCCGACCCTAGTTGCCTAGAGTCGGTGCATTATTACATAACATTGGCATGATCACAAGAAAGATCAAATCTCGAAAGACCGATTCGTTTAGTAGCCTTGGAAACACTAGATATATTCATAAGTTTTACATTACATCATAAAATGAAAAACTACTACAACAACATAATGTCTCCATAATCCACACTACTATCCCCTCATAATATCCCTGCAGGTCATTCATAATTTACTTCTTCACATCCTGGGGAAAAATAAAACATAGAAAAGGGGTGAGCTCAAATGCCCAGTAAGGATAACAATATAGCGGAAACTTTCATAAATAAGAATAAACAATTAAGGCAATGCATTACTAAAACAAAAGCCTTTTAAAATTGAACTTCAACATGGTATGGCAAAAGTAAAATGAAATAATGCCATTTACTTATTCACATGGATATTCTACTAATCGAATAATCACATGCAAAAATCAATAACCACTTTCATAATGTTGGAATGCGTAATGCCAAACGTTAATTTCATTTTCTAGGCCTCATCCCAAGACCTAGGGGTTACTTCTAACCGGAACCCAACCCGGAGTGCCTCTAATAACCGGACACCAACCCGGAGTGCCTCTAATAACCGGACACCAACCCGGAGTGCCTCTAATAACCAGACACCAACCCGGAGGGCATACTTTTACCAGTCCCTAACCTGGAGGGCTTACTTTAACCAGTCTCTAACCTGGAGGGCTTACTTTAACCAGTCCCCAACCTGGAGGGCTTACTTTTACCGGTCCCCAACCCGGAACATACTTGTTTAGCACATTCATCTGAAGAAAAGTTTGAAATATAACATAAACATTCGGGTTAAAACTAGCATACGAAATGTCAATAGTTTCACCATAAACTATGAATGGTATAAAATAGCACATCCACATTCAAACATATCACAAAACCTTCAATACAATATAGAAGTTTTGTATTATAATAAATCAACTTCAAATAATCTTAAAATCCATCAAAGGATGTTGACATAGATGAAATCAAAATTCTTTTTAAAGAAATATCTAATTTTATTTTGAAATCATTTAAGATCCATATAAAATAAAACATTTTCTTTGAAAATATTCTTATAAGCTTGTAAGGAAAGCTTTGAAGATTTTATAATGGCGTAAATAACCGCACCCGCCGTATAAGTTAAAAAAAACATTCTTACCTCAATTCTGTCGAAAAGGTTAAAAAGGACCTTGTTTTGAAAACGACGGAAAGATTCCTTTATAAACCTCTTATAAAAAGTCAAACAAGGGTATAAATGACTTTAACCCATATTCTTGTAAATAGTAAAAATGTTTTGAAATACATTTCGAAGAAACATGGACGTGGATGATAAAGAGATCCCAGTAGATTATTACGTATAAACAACCTCGGATAATGAAGAGATTGTGAAATAACCCTTACCTTGTACTTTTCCTTGGTTGTGGTAGGTTAACCTCCTGTATAATGGTGAAATAATTGTTATTAAATTATACAAGAATCATATACATTAATATGATATCATATATGATCTTTTAATATTGATTTGATAATAATATCTTAGTATTATCGTTGTTTCGGGTGTTAACTTACTTGTTTTCTTTCATATGTTTTGTTACGTAAGACATGTTTGTAAAGGATAGGTTGTATATTATTCATATCCAGAATGATATCAAGTCCTTAAACATCATTTTTAAATCATAAAATGATAATTACGCTTTAATGGTTACGATGGAGAATGAATCTCATCGCGTTCGTGGAGACGGTAGTCCGTACGTACGCATGAGCGACAATATCATTCTTTTGATATTAAAATAATATATAAATGGATGGTATATCATATATACAGAATCATTAAAATGTTATATTTATTATTTACATGAGTTACACATCATTATTATACCCATCCAAATAATATTATATTGAATAACAATTACACCACGACGTGGAGACGGTAAGCCGTACGTACGCACGTATGGTGACATGTTATTCAAAGGGTGGATAGAATACTGAATATGATTGTACCATATTTATAATAACATCACAGTATATGTGAGATACTGGAGTTATTATTTCAGAATGGTAAGAACAAAGGAAGAAGAAGTGGAAGAAGAAATGAACTTAGAAAAGGGTGGTGAGATCATTACCTCTTCTTCGGGTTCTTCCTTTTGATTTGATCAAATGGGCTCCTTAGGTTGGATTTCTGATCAAACTAAGGCCTCTAGGTTGTATTGAGGGATGTTGGGAGAGTATTTGGGCAGAGTTTGGCCGAACCAAAAGGCTTTAGAGGTGTGAAGAAATGAGAAGGAGGAGTGCCCTTTTATAAGAGGGGTGAGGGGCACCTTTGGAAAAGCTAGAAATATTAATTTATAATAAATTCATATTCGGTTTCTAAAGGCTCCAAAGTTGACTATTCAAAGGATGAGGTGGGGATAGGTAGAAAACAACTCATCCAATAGAATTTAGACAGGTTTGGGTACTTATATTAACCTTATCTTTAAGTATTAACTCTAAGTCAATTAGTTTCACTTTTACAATGTCTCTTTGTATTTTTATATCATATGGTTACTAAACTTACTATATACATCCAAGCGACACCCAAGTGGTCCATTAATGATTAACCTATCATAATATAAGTCTCTTGGCCGAACCTTAGATTTTTAGGAATTTAATATCAATTAATAATATAATATTTGTTTTAAGAACTCTTTTATGTCAATTTTGACACTATTCAATAGTTGATTTTTGTGAAACTCATAACAGATTTATTACTTAGAACAAAGTCCATTAAATCAATCCTAATATATCATATTAGCCTAGAAAATTAGTTTAATTCATTAAAAGTTTCATATTATATTTATTTGGGTATTTATAATATCAATTATTTTAATTTTTCACTATTATAGTAATTACTGCATCATCATTGTGTCATAAATAAAATAACTTATGTATTGTCTAAAAATTATAAATAAAATATCATTATGTAGGAAATCTTTTTATCTTTCTAATGAATATTTATAATCGAAAATCCAACATGTATAACCCTATCTAAAAATTGTTCTTCTAAAAGATATATGCTTGTGTCATTTTTGTATTCATTTTAACTTAATTAAAATAAAGTGTCATTATCACTTACAAGTGGATCCATGGGGTCCCAAAATTGACACAAAGATGCCCATGGTCGACCATGTATCAACCAATAAGGTTAAGACACGTTTTAGGGTAATTTAATATTATTATAATATTATTTTTTAACCCTTATTTACCGGATTTACCCTTAACCATGGTAAATAAAATATTTACCGCAGTAATTATTCAAAATGTCTAAAAATAAAAGTTACCTATTTACACAATTTGAACATCCTGATTCCAAATATGGAATCCATTTTTCTAAATTCAAAACACAGAAGTGGCAGAAATTAATTTAAAATTAATTCCCGCTGTCAAAACAAAAAGCGTGTTTTTAAGAGATAATAACTATCAAAAGACTGACACTTGTTTATGTTCGGTTTAATTGTAAAATTATGTCCAATGACCAAAATTATATTAAATAGTAAAAATATATTCTAAATATAATTTAAAACCACTCAAATTCATAATTTATCACTATTAATTATTTTGATTAAAAAAGTTGTTTTTAATTAAAATTTAGTAATTTTCACTATTCATCAAAATATGAAAGTTATCCGAAAAGTACCAAAATTTCACCTTAGGCTAAATTCGATATTCCGAGTCCAAAAATGAAGTCCATTTTCAAATATAAAATATATATAATATCAAAATGTAGGTATTACTATTCACACCGGCTAGTTTAATTAGTTGTGGTGTGTGTTAGAACTCGAGGTTGCGTACAACACACGCTACTGTTTTATTCAAAGGAAAGCGTACCGTGGAAGCTTGGGATGTTTCATTTAAAATTTTTTTTGATGTCTCCATTTAGTCAAAAAGTTTAAAATATTGTATTTAAAAAGGTTTCACTATCAAAAGTTGATAAAAGTGCAATACTGAAAATGAATTTGTTCTTGCATTATGACTAAGAAACTCATAATATGGATTCTAAAATTATAAGGATTATATAAAGTTTAAAATTTAGTTAATACTATTCATGAACTCTTTCAATGGCTTTTTTTTGGTAAGTCATGGTGCAATTGAACTCGGTGTTGCGTGTAGTGCAAGTTATTGAAATATTTTGAAGAAATAACACACTATGAAATCTTGGGGTGTTACACGCACAGACGTTCAAACACGCACAAGCCGACGACCGAAACACTGCGAGTCTTCCTCGCCGACACGCTGCAACAACCACACAACTAAAACGCATAAAAAACACAAAAACACATGCTAAAAACAATTCAAACGAACAACCAGTGCAAAAGAACCAACTTGACATATTTTCAAAACACATCACGCACCATCTACAATATTTAAAGGACTGGTTGCACCATTTATAAAACACCCCTAAGTGACGCAAAAAGGGTTTACATCAAGAGCATGTCTTATTTTATATAAACACACTAATTTAAAAACAAACGCATACTCAACACTTTCAAAATACCACTTATGCGCTATCTAGACAATTAAATAAAACATTAAACTATTTATTAAATCATTTCAACAAAAACCATAAAGACTTCACACCAAAATACACATAAAATACCCCTTTAGAAACTAAACGCACACCAAAAACCATTTCACACCCGAGTCTGCATCACATGAATGACTTGATAAATTATTTAAACAGCTCAAAGAACATTATTAAAATAATGAAACATTTATTTCAAGGGTGCGCAACAAGACAAACATATCGAAATAATAATTCCCCACTTGAACGCATGTCAAAACACCCCAAGAACACATTTCGCACCACATAAACAAGTTAAGGAATGCATTAATAAACTCAGTTAAACACATTAAACACATAAAGAGTCATTAGGGCACGGAACAACTTACATCGGGTGTCGAAAGCTCCCAAAATTGGTGTCCAACACCATTCACACCACAATCGCACCACGAGGGATCCAAATCGGACCCTAAAACAAACAACCGAAACAACAAGAAGAAAAATATCAAGAAAAAAACACTGAAATCGGACAATCCACCCTTTAGAAAACCAAACCCCAATTTACAAGAACTCAAACCCTTAGGGGGGAGGAAGAGTTGTCGGACGGACCTGCTGGTCGGGAGGGTTGCGGGTCATCGCCGAAGCTTGCGGCCTGGTGGGGAAAGCGCGGCCAGGGGGTTACTGCTGCTGGCTGGAGGCGAAGCTCACCAGACCTCAACCGGAGGTCGCTGGAGTGGGTTGGAAACCACCGGCTGGCGGCGGGGCTCGCCGGAAACGGCGGAGGCAGGGGTGCAGGCCACCGGAGGGAGGGGAGGCCGGTGGTCGGGCTGGAAGAGGCGGCAGGGGCACAGCGACGAGAAGCCGGGGCTGGGACGGTGGCTGGGCGTGGAGGCCGGCGGGACGGCGAGCAGGACGCAGCGGGTCGGTGAGCGGGGCGCAGCGGTCAGGAGGGCCGGAGGCCTGTCGGGACACCGGGAGGAGTATTGGAGGAGGCTCGGCCCGAGCGGTCTGGCGCGCGGGAGCTGGAGCGCGCCGCAGCGCAGGGGAGAACGAAAAAAAAGGGTCGCGACCCCTTCCCCTTAGGGTTTCAAAACCCTTTTGTTTTTTTCTAATGTTATACTAATGATAATAAAAATAAACCAAATAAAAATCATAATAGTAATAATAGTGGTAATTATCATATTAATAATAATAATAATAATAAACATATACACATAAGTAAATATATATAAACAAATATATAAACCCACTAGTATAAACATAAATACACATACATTATATATATATATACACACAACGTTAAAGCATAAAAACATATAAACATAGACACACATATATATGGACGTATATAAACATACAAACATATATAAATATATATGTATACACATAATATTAAAACTGGATGATCGTGTGGTGTCGCACGTTGTATGGGATCCCATCGGACTGCAAGCGGGCTGCACGTACCCAAACGAAAGGCACATGCCCAAACGAACTGTGCGTCTTAAGCGTATGGTGTCCGCGCACCATCCCAAACCACAAACTCATCCCAACATTAAAAATTCAAATTGGGACTCACCCGCACTTAAGAAAAAAAAAACACCCGACGCCAAGTGAAATAAAATAAATAAAATGACTAACAAAAACGGGTGTGACAAAAACAATATTCACGTAACATTAAAAAATAAATATGATGGAAATAATTAAAATAATGTTATCACTAAATAGGCATTTAACTAATTTTTAATATAACTTTAATACATAAATACATCATCCAATATCTTCCCTATAGGTCCTTCTTGGTATAGGGATTATTTATAATACAATTTATAGGATTTTAAAAAATGACACCTTATCTTCAACATAAACACCTCAGGGTTATACTATGTTATTCATGTTAATAGCCTTCATAGTGGATTGTAATCAAAATGAGTATTTTCTTAAGCATATCCCCCTTAATTTTGAAATGATCAGCAAATTATGGCTTATTTTCATGTATCAGGTGACACCAAGTAAGGATCATAATACATTTATGAGTTATTACTCTTAGGTAAATCATTTATTAGACCACATCAACTTATAGTATCTAATTAAGGATGTATTTATAATAAGAACCACATAATCTATACCATAGAAAAAGTAAAGAAATTTTTCAATAAATGTCTTAAAAATCTACCTTAGGGTTATTTCATCATTCATAAGTTTTCTAAAAATCAATTTCACATGGTAGATACTAAATATCTCATTGATACCTTCTAAAAATACATAGACGTTTGTATCCCAAAGATAATGTCTTCTATTATTTTTTTCAAATTATTACATGGAATGAGTACCCAAAGGACTGAATAGTTTAGTAGTCTTTGTAGACCAGATACATACATTATAATTTTATTACAAATTTATAAATAATGCTACAACATAATTGTTAACTTCTTTCTAAATAAATATCTTCAACGAATTTTTTTTTAGTTTATCGTTATTCCATCTAGTATATCCCGACATATTTTTTATAGTACACTATATGGATTATTGGGGAAAAGAAAACAAATAATGGTGAGCTCAAATGCGTAGTAAAGGTTAAGTATAGATGAATCATAATAAAAAAATGTGAATAATTGTTGTGAAACATCAAATAACTGAACTCACATTCAATAAAATTAAAAAACTGTGTAGGAAGTGAAAATAAATATGGAAAAATAATAAATTTAAAGACATTCCATTCATATAACTAGATAAGGTAAAATAAATATTTCGAGTTAGAAAAATAAAAAAAATCCATTAAATAAATGATTATAAAATTAAATGTATCCGTAGATATTTCGATGAAAAAATGCATTGATGAATAATAACTTAAATAAAATTAACAAAATGGTTAATTATTGGAAACCATGTTTCCAAGGTACATGGAACCATTACTATCAAGACCATTCATGTGACCTTTTTTCAGTTCATGGAAAACCCCATCTTAAGAACATAGCCAACAAACTCATCCAATGTAACTAATAATATATCGAAGGGATATCTATGAATGGGCCCCATCTCTATCGTACCAGTCCAATGCATTTATCTCTTTCAATAATTTAAATAAATAAAATAACTTATTAAATAACGATACTAAATTGAGAATATAGAATTATAAAAATTTCTCCAAAAAAATAACTATCAAAGTAGATACTATATATAAAATGGTATACGGTATAAAAAATATTAATATTTCTGGGATATGACATGATTAATTAGTGTAAATTCAATAGTAATAGGTGATTTAATATTTCAAGGTGATTTCAAAAATGAATCAAGGATGTGAATTAAATACAATCTTTGATCAAATAAATCGAACACCATCTAAATGAAGGATAAAGAAGGTATTAATACATCATACCCATGGTGGATTAAAATAAAGGGTTCTGGTATTTGATAAATATAAATATTATAAAAAAATATGTCAGAAACATTATTAAGGAAACTGTCCTTTTGTTTTGAAAAATATTTACAAATAATATTTCATTGAAAAATATTTCTGAAAAAAATTACATTTAATATTTACCTTTTAAAAATGAATAAGAATCATCATTGAAATGATAACGATTAAATCCATACAAGCTATATGAGGTAAAGGAACATTAATTTTTCACTATTAATGCATATATAAATGATTTATTAGAAAATAAATAAGAATGTTTTTTGAAAACATTATTAAAAAGAGAAAATTGAAAAACCTTTACTTTATGAAAAAATATTGTAAAAAAAAATTAAAATCATTTTTATGAAACATTATTCTTATAAGAAAAAATATTCTTCAACTGTAGAAATAAATAATGTCATGTTTTCTAGAAAATATTTTTTAAAACATTTTGAGTACCAAATAGGTGGTAATTAGTACTAATACATGAAAAGGACATGAATAAAAAATGGATCAAAAAATTAATTGTTCTATTGAATAATTATTATATATGTTCTTCAAATAGAAATACAATTTATTGATAATTACACTATTACAAAAACTTTTTTTTACATCTCACTTTTTCACGTCAGTTGTTATATAACCGACTTAAAAACACATTTTCGTAGATTTTTCACGTCGGTTCTTATTTAACCAACCTGAAAAATCAATGTACATAACTTTTCCATGTCGGTTATTTAATAACCGATGTAAAAAATCCATTTCCATGAAAATATATTAAAATTTTCGCTTATTTTTCAGGTCGATTATTATAAAACCGACGTGAAAAATCGATTTTGATGACTTTTTCAGGTTGGTTATTTAATAACTGACATGAAAAATGATTATGAAAATGTAGTTAATTTCCCAGGCTTTAATTTGATAGGTCACAGATCTCAAAAAGAGTTATGGATTAAATGTTATTGCCTTCAGAATTTGGCCTTCCCAAAGACAATGTTTAGAGATAATCAACTTCTAAAGGACATAAATTTTAATCCATAAATCCTTTTGACCTATTTGACAAATAATATTAAGGCTTAGGAAATGAAATACATTCTCATAAACGTTTTTCACATCATTTATTAAATAACCGACATGAGAAATTCCTTTTGACGTCAGTTATTAAATAACTGACGTGAAAAAGTCATGAAAATCAATTTTTCAAGTCAGTTTTAAAACAACCGACGTGAAAACGTGATGAAGATTGATTTTTCACGTCAGTTTTATAATAACCTTTGTGAAAAATAAGATAAAATTTTAATATATTTTCAAGTCAGTTATCATAAAAATGATGTGAATGATAATTTTAATATCCCACGAACGTGAAATTTCAATTTTTTTACATCGCGACATCAAAATTTTGAATTGAAGCCTAAAATATTTAATACTGTGTTTTCTCTTAGAATCTCAATTATATGTTTCCATTATAAACATTTGATAATTTAACGATCATTTATTTCAACCATTATCGTTCCCCCAAATTGACTCTTTTGATCTTCAACATAAATCAATTATTTCTTCTTTCCGTGATCTCATCAAGGTATGTTTAATAATATATCCATGATATAGGGTTTTTATGATTAGTTTTATTAATTGATATAACATTTTACGATCATTTCATTCAACCATAATATTTCCACCGAATAAAAACGTTTGAACTACCACTTGAATCAACAATTTCATATTTCCGCGACCTCGTCATGGTATTTGTAATTATTTTCCAATGATTTATATTTTCTATGAGTAATTTTCTTAATTGATATAGAATTTAACAATTATTAATTTATTATAATGATGGATTATTTTCTATATCATGGAAACACTAATAATCCCCCTATGGATTGAAAAATTCTTTCTAATATGAATCTACGGTTTTCTCATTCAATCTTTCCCCGAAAAAAATATCAACCTTTTAATCCGTAACTCCGTTTCAACTCTATGACCTGTCAAATGAAAGATTATGAAATTTTCTACAATATGGTAAATGTTTTTTACGTCAGTTATTTAATAACTGACATTGAAAATAACTTTTATCTTCTGATATTAAATAACCGACGTAAAAAATGGGGTTTTACGTCGGTTTTTTCAAAAATCGATGTAAAATATGGCTTTATAACGCCATTTCCAGAACGCAATTCATGTCGTTTTTTTAGAAACTGATGTTAAAAACCATAAAATCCCATTTTTACGTCAGTTATTAAATAACCGACATAACAAATCATATTTTTAACGTCGCTTGCAATAATGTTGCCTAAAAACGGACGTTAAAAAGCAAAAAAACTGACGTAAAAAAGGTTTTTATACTAGTGTTAATGTTACTGATGGGGAAAATAATATTTAATCATTGTAATGTGTCCCAGACCACATTGAAAAAATATAAATCATAATCCTCATAATGGATTTAAATTTATTGAATGTTATAAAACCATGAAATTAAGAAGATTAAGTATATTTCATAAAAATGGAAGTAAATACACCATATAAAAGATAATTTGTTCATAACAATAAATTAGTTTCAATAGAATGTAAATTGAGATGAAATCCCTTACCTTGCATTTCATTTCAGGTAAAAATCTATTAAATTCTTGTATCATAAACATATGAAAATTATATTCGTCTAACAGAACCTTTTTATTGATTATAATTTTTTTTACATCACTTATTACCAAATCAAATACAAAAACATAATGAAATATGGATATGTCAGTTGTTTTCACCAACATCAATTTATTTGACAATAAAACATAGGTAGGTCAACTAAGGTAAAACTGGTCACTATATAACAACTACTAGATAATTATATGATTAAAATTTTATATTTATACATCAATTATATGTTAACAAAATAAATAATGATGGTTGTAAAAAATGAATAAACATTTCAATCATGGAGACATTAGGCCATATTTATGCAAGAGTAACATTCTCAATTTTTAATGATCATTTTTAAAAAAAGGTAAGTAGAATTATATCATTATCTAATTACAATTATATCATAAATATCATATTAGTTAATCATATATACATATATATATATATAATTATTGGTATGTAAAAGTAATCACATTGGCTACATGAGGTGGTAGTGCACACATCCATGACTGACATTTTCACATTTTAGTGTGTGAAATGATAACGAAGAAAATGATATAAATATGTTATATTTCAATAAAGGAAATTATGGAATTAAATATATAAATATATTTATATATATATATATATTACATATGATTAGTTATATCTAAACTTTTAATGTTCCATGAATTGTGTGAACTGATCATATCGGTTTGAGGGGGAAGTAATGCAGACATCATTCAATGATGAAATCATATTTCTAGAAAAATTTGTTCATAAGGTCATGTGTTATAAAAGAAAAATATAAGTATAAAGAAATAATAAATTTAACATATAAGATAAATAAAAATATTTTCTGACGAAATTTTCACCATGTGAGGTGCAAAAGGAATAGTGACCAATGATCGTTTCGTGAGGTAGTAATTTACCATACACAGAAAAAATATGTGCATACCCATTCGAGAGATTTGTGTGTAAATTGAGGTAATAACCATAGAATCATAAAAATTTAGTATATCTACGATACATGTGTAGTTTTATGGGATTTAAAATGAGTATTTTAGGGGATACATAAGTAAATGAATGCAAAATGGTCATTAGAAAATATCCCCTTGAAATCGGGTAACTCCATTTGGTTTATACGAAAGGGATTAATTGGATGGATTTTTGACCCAAGGAATGATTAATGGTATAGTTTAGGTTTGTAGGGATTTTATTGGAATATATAATGGATAATTATAATGGGTTTCAATGTTGTGAGTAATGGGAATAAGTGGATGCCTTTTATATTGGAGGAGGATTGGCACTCTTGTAATATTTTTTTGAAGAAATTACATGTTTTATTTTATATTGAATGTGGATCAAAAAATGTAACCAATTCAAGAAAAAGTATTTTTGGGTCATAATATATCCATCAAATTCATTTTCTTAATAGTGTCTATTTCACATTATTCCAGATGATAATTGTTTAGTTCTTTGTTAAGCATAATTTTGGGTAAATAATTCTAATTACTTTTAATTACATTGACTATAATTTGTAGCCAGCAAAATATTTTTTATTATTATAAAATAAAAATTATTATGATTTCAAATATGTTCCCCATTTTTCTAAATTTCAATCACAGAAGTGGAATTAATTTGTTTAATTCTATTCTCGTATATAGGACGACAATACGGGTTTTATGGTAAAACATCTGAAAGATTTATATGTGTTTATAGTCAATTTCAATGAAATTTTTTTCCAGTGACCTAAATTATATTATTTTATAAAATAAATTTGTAATTATACTTTAATACTAATTTATAATAAAATTTAACCTTTCCAAGAAAATAGATGAAAATATAGTTTTGAACTAACATTTAGAAATTTTATTTATTCATAAAAAAATAATTTTGTTAAAATAATATATAAGAATATCAAACTAACAAAAATTTAAATTTTCTATTTCCAAAATAGTTTTTATTTGAACATATTAAATCAATTAATGTTTTAAAATTCAGATTTCACATGGGTTCTCTATTAATATGTGGTAAAACTGCCTTTATAAAAATATATGATTTTACATATCAAATAGGATTTGTTATTATATTATCCCTATCATACCTAATGGATCAATATAAAAAAATATTTGAATTAAGATATAACATATATATTCTATTAATATAATTCACTAATTTTAAATAATTATGATTATTATTATAAAAATCATTTGGAAGGATAAAAATAATAAAATATCTTTTTAAATCTATTTAGTTCTTATTGTCATTTAGAAATTATTGGAAACCCATTAATTAATTTTATATTTATATAAACCATAAATATTCCTATTTTTATTAATAAAATTAGTGAATATGAATTTGAAATCATGGTTATATCTCATTATATTTTAATAATATATTATTATTCAAATAAACTGGTTCTTGCATATAACAAAAGTCATCGAAGAAGTTTTCTCTTGCGTATAACTAATGCTACATCAGATTCGCGTGAATTGAGATATATATAATCTAAATAAAATGGTAAATATATTATAATGTATCTCTATGTTATATTCCCTTATTCTATTGGTATAGTGTGTCATACAGGCTACCGAATAAGAGTTTCTCACATTAGATTCTCTAGGTGTTACATTTTCATATGTTTAATAAAAAAATCAAGGAAGAATGTTTTTTTCATTAGTGTATATCATCACTGGGTAAGTGAAGTGGGATTTTATTACATGTCAGACAATGTAATTGAGCTTTGTAATCTAGGATTTAATTATATAAAAATGAATAAATGTAATTGGTTTGATACAAATAGAGGGGTTTGATGTTTATCCCAAACATGGAATCATTGATATTAAATACTAAATTCTTCTTGCAGTAAAACAATAATAATTATTCAATTATTATGCACATAAGATATATAATGAAAAATATCATGCTTCTTTTTGAGATTTAACTCATTAGTGTAGCATTATACAAAAATAAATATCATGAAAATAAATTTATTAAAAGGGAATGTGGTTTTTATAATGTAAAATTATTTGAATTTTATAATGGGACAATTAAAACAAAATATTTTTTATGAAGAGAAACAAATATGGATGATGTATATATATAGTAAAATGTCGATAGTGATGATGATGATGGTGATCTGACAAATGAATTTGAAATAATGAGATGTGATGAAGATGATTATATAATAATTTATTATACTATGAACGATGATGAAGTAATTGACCCCGCCGTATGTGAAGATGAGGATAAATCTGAATAATGAATCAATTACCTGATAGTTATAGTCATAATTTATATATATAATACATAATTTTAATTATTTGATCAAAAAAATCATTTTGTGTAATAAATGGATGATGAAACATATAATTATATGGTATATACCTATTAGTATGTTATAATATCTAGTTAAGAGCATGATTCATTATCATATAACCCTCATGTTTCTATAAGTTCTTCATTGACTTAGAGTGGTTGAGGTCATTCTAGAATAATGATCTCCATCCCCATTTTTGAGAGACATCCACATGTTTTGTTTGATACATGTTTTTAGATGTATAATCATTTCTCATATTTTGGTTATTTTTTATTACATTTCATTAATTTATATATGTACTAATAATTTTATTATTTGTAATAATTTTTAATTATTATGTAATAATGCTATTGGGAATGGGATATCAATTATGTGGGAAAATTATTTTGAATCATTAGGGATGTTGGATCAAATAACCATTGATGTTCATTACCGTTTGTTTGATCATTTGATGGTAAAATAATGAATAATTGTTATTTTGATATTCATATAATTATTAACACGATATTGGTAATAATTATTAGGTTTTTTAGTATCCCTTTGATAATAGTATGAAAAATTGAATCTGGGAGGCATGGTAGATCTGTATGAATGAGCATTGTTGTTAGTTTTTACAAAATATAAAGATGACAACCATGAAGAAAGGTGGTTCATAGGTTTTTTTCAGAACTGTTGCACCCACTATCAAGATTACATGTCATGTAATTTTCGGGATGGATTTTTTTATACACAATAAGATACTATTTTCATAGGATATCATCATTATGTCATAAGTACAAGGGGAGGTAGGTGTCGACGCTTGAAGATAGTAGTTGTGCATTATGTACTCATTGAAAACATATGGTATGAGCTTCTTAAATATTTTATATTCCTTGAAATGTGAATTATTTTTTTTATAATCATATAAAAACATTAATATGATGTTATTATGGTGTTCAATATTTACAAGAAGATGTACAATAATCATTAATGTAGATATATTAAATATTGTCAACAGTGTTAGATTGTGGACAATATAATTATTTTTCCATTTTAAAATTTAAAAAAATTATATATAAAGTATTTTAAATTAAAATTCTAATTTAAAGATTCATATGTTGTGACAACATCAAAGAAAACATATTATAGTTAGTCTATGACTGAGATTCAGGCTAGAAGTGTGGTATGATTTAATGATGTAACATTGTTTTAGTTGACTCGGTATGTTTTTGAGATTTTCTAATTAGTGGGTATCTGTTTTCGATTGTTGTCAGGTAGTTTTGATGGTTCATCTACAAGGATGGAGTCTATATTAAGGGGATCTCAAAGAGATTCTCCACCATTGCCTACATAGTATGAGGTATAACTGCAAGACCAAATTAAATTTATAGAGGTGATCTTTGAAGACTATTAATCGATCCATCCTCAAAAGAAACCATATTTGGAGGACATTTGATGATGGTAGGTATAGAAACACAATACAAAGATGGTTTACATGTGATGGATGGATTTGGGTGTTGGGATGGAGTTCCCATCCCCTTACTTTTCCAATTGACCCTACCTTCCGCCTCCAAAATCACCCCCCCCCCCATATAATGATTGATTCAGTATAAACTTATTTATTATCATGAATCATGAATAAATTTTTTGATTAATATATTTATTATATCAGATATCTATAGTTTTAGTTATCAATATTTTGTAAATTATTTTTATATTTATTATTTTTCCAATTTTTTTTAAATATTTTTTTCTTTTAGAGATATTTTTATGGGAGGAAAACACATTGTAAGTAATTATATCTGATGGGTCGCATGGGATATTAAATATACATGGGTAAATAATTTTTTTGAAAAATTATTTGTGATGGGTTTTTCTCTATTTTATCACATGATTTTTTTACATCACTTTTCATCACATTTTACAAATAGAGGATTGTTAAAGTCTTGTGTCTTGGGAATCAGGAACATAAATAATGAAAAAATAAAAATTATATTAATACCATTGAAAAAATTCGTGAAAAGTTCATCTTACGTACAATTACTGCATCTCATAACCTGGAGACATACATCAAATGAATTTGTTAGTAGAAGGCCTAGAAGGAAAGCATGTGAAATAGTTTACCTGGGAACATGAGAGATATTTATAAGAACATGTGGATAAAGAGGAATATCATAAATTAATAAAATGAAACATAATATAAAAATGTGGATACAGTATTTATTTTAGACATTCATGAACATATAAAAAAGTTCTATCCCAAAGGTGTCATGAAAATTACCATGGTTATTAAACAAGGTATAGTAAAACGTATCATATCTAGAGATTAAATTCCTTACACAATGCATTGGAAAACTATTAGAGAAAAAAATAAATATGTCTTTATTGTCATGTATACACATATATGAAAATCATACAATCCATAAATAACCATTAGATAATAAAAGAAATGTGTTTCATACAAAAATCAGGATGTTTTAAAAAGTTCATAAAAACATGATCATTATGTCATTTATATCCCATGTAAAGGGAAACATAGTTTTATGTTTATAAATTATAGAATAAAATATTAGATTTTTATCTCCTATTGAATAAACTAAGAATCTATAAATGATTGGGTATTCACATAAATAAAATAATAGAATTTCTAGAGAAAAAGATAGATATTATGATAAGAAATTTATCAATAATAATGGCTATGAAACAAGGCTTTATAAAAAAATAAAAGGAGAGGTGAAAGGAGTCTCCCATACGTAAATAGATAATTTTATAGAATAGTAAAATAATTAAAAAGAAATAATTTCACCATATGTATATTTAAATGAACTAATGCATGAAAATAAAACATGAATGAATAGAGAAGATGCTATTTCATTTACAAAAATTACGTAGCCTAATGTCATCAATTAAAATTTCAAATGATGAATTGATGAGGGAAAACGGTATATCATCATCTGTAAATATAAAGTATAGTAAAAGGGATACATAATATCGTACCCCAACATATGATAATGGAATGTCAATGACATAATTTAAAATAAGAGTTGACTAAAAGAAGAGGGTGAGAGGTTCCCTTACCTTGAAGACTTAGATAAATAATCGATGGTTGAGACCTTGGGGGGGTTGAAGGCTCCTTTGAAGGAATTTTTGGGAGGTAAAAAATCCTAGATCATCATTGGGGAGGAATTTGAAATAAAGGTAATGAAATAATGGGAATGTATTTTTAGAAAAATAGAGGGAATATTTTATTAATTTCCAAGGGACACCTCATTTGTGGTATTTTCAAAACAAAGGGCTTTCCCATGGTATTTTCCCATGGTATTGTCCACAAGGGACAACTCATAAAATATCTTACTCTAAAAAATCTGACCAAAATTATTAGATCATGATTACATCAGTAATGATGTCATTAAACACATCGAAACTCAAAAATGTGTTATTACTATTCAGTAAAAAATCAACAGTTATAGAAAAATTCCCAAAAATTAAACCCAACCATTTTTCCACATGTAAAATCCTAATGTGAACCCTAATTTGTAAAAAATATTATCAATTTAAAATAAATTAAATAAATAATATACTAATACTTGATAAATAATGTCGAAAAAATTTATTTACATATACTATGATATAATTATATCACATTGCAACATCAGATGAACAAAACATATTAATACCACCATAAGTGATGTCACTATTCCATTTGTAAAATTACCTTTCCCAAGGATAAAAATAAAATTACAAAGGATTATGTTAATATTCCCTAAAAAAATTTATTTAGATCTATTTGAACCACATTTTTTCACAATGATTACAACCATTTATCTCTGATGTTTTAAAATAATTTCATAGATAAAGTTAATTTCTTTTAAAATATTTTATTACTATTCATTAAATAAAACCATATTCCTCAAAATCAATTCATAAAAAAACTATTCATAAAATTGAATCTTGTTAAGAAACATTAAAAAATTCAGACTAGGTTAATTTTTACATTTGAATTTCAAAAATGATGTTTATTTTTCCATAATAATTCTCTATGTATGAAAAATCTCTAAAAGTACAATTTTTAATTCTAAAATCAATTTATCAAAATTTTCATAAATACAAATATACTTTATTAAGAATAACTATTCCTAATTATATGAATGATTAAATAATTACTTCATTTATACAAAGGTAATACAAATAGCAATTAAGGCATTGTCGCATAACCCCTTATAACGCCTTCATAGGACATAAGAGTAAGATGTGAAAGGGTGATAGAATTCTGGGTTGGATCAGACATCATTTCTCAAGTAGTGATCTCTATCAACATGAATTTATACCATAATATACTGTTTTCATGCTTCACATGTTGAAATTTATCTTGGGCATGGTCTAGAGTATGTCCGGCGATGCCACCTCCTTCCTAATCTTCGACAAATGGGATTCGTACAACCCGAGTATACTTAATGATTCCATCGACTCTTTTTCTGTATTAATTTACCATGATCATTTGTATTTATAAAAAATAATCATATTTTTAAGATGATAGATTCCAACAGTTATATTTACCAACGGTCATATAACAGTCGAAACAGTAATGTCTCATTTTAATTACACTCACTTCATTAATAAAAGGATATTTTTTTGTAGAGAATAAAATAAAATAACCTCCAAATTTAGGAAATAAATATTATTCAAATTTTAATGTCATTACATTCTTCCCCCTTGAAATTTTAGCTCGAACCCTTAGAAGTTAAATGGCATGGGTACTTCTGCCTCATAGACTCCTCTATTTCCCATATGGCTTTTTTCAGATTTTTAGTTTCTCCACAACACCTTAACAAGACTGGTTGACCTGTGGTTTAGAACCTTTTCTCTATATTACATGATCTCCCCTAGCTGCTCCTCATAAGAAAAATCATGTTCCAGTTGTACCACCTCTAGATTTAGTACATGTGATGGTTTAGGTATATACTTTTTCAGGAGGGAAACATGGAAGGCATCATGAACATGATATATATTTGGAGGATGTGAAAGATGATAGGCCACTTCTCCTATATGATCAAAGATTTCAAAGGGTCCAATGTACCTAGGGTTGATATTCCATTTCATCCCAAATCTCAAGACTCTGTTACAAGGTGAAATTATAAGAAAGACATTGTCACCAACATCAATCTCTAAGTCCATTCGATAGTTGTCGGCATAACTCTTTTTTCAACTCCGAGAAGCCTTAATGTGTTGCCAGATGAAATGTACTTTTTCTATCATCTATTTCACAAGATCAGGCACAAGAATCTTTCTATCACTAGATTTATCCTGACAATTACATGTTATTATTCGCTTCCCATAAAGAGCTTCACAGTCTGCCATTTGAATTCTTGAATGGAAGTTGTTTGTTTTAAGAGAATTCATCTACTGGAAGACGTTGATCTCATCAAGTTTTAAATTTCATTGAGCATGTTATTATCATGTCCTTGAGTGTTTGATCATCATTTTAGATTGAACATCTGTTTGGGGGTGATATCTTGTAGTGAAATTCAATTCGGTACTCAGAGAATGATGAAGACTTCTCTCTAATTTTTATGTGAACCTTCAATCACGATTAGATATGATTGAAATAGGATATCCATGAAGCCTTAAAACTTCATCCATGTAAATCCTAGCAGGATTATCAATAGTTAAATCCACCCAAATAGTGATAAAATGGGTAGTCATTGTGAGAAGGTCCACAATAACCCATATCACATTTTTTCATTTGGAAGTTCTCGGGAGACCAGTGGAGAAGTCCATAGTGATATTGTCCCACATTCATGCTTGTTTGGTAGCTGTTGTAATACCCCTTTTGGATGTTGTCAATATTCCTTCACGTGATGACATATCGGCACCTTGTAGTGTTTTTAGCATTCTACCTTTTAATGTTATCCCACCAATATTGATTATTATGATCTTTATACATTTTTAACTTCAAAGATGTATAGGGAATGTAGATATATGAGCTTCATCCATCATATTATTATTTATTTCCATATTAGATGAAACACATCATCTTTTATGAAATTTATGTACACCTTATGCATCAATATTGATCTCAGGAAACATCTCATCCATCACAACCTCAAACCTATTTCATAAAAAAGTATTTTCTTTATGAGATTTTATTATCTTCTCTATTAATTATGGCTGAGAAATCATTTCTAATTTGGTTGATGAAGTTCGTTCACTTATAATTCCCATGTCTATCTATACAAGGGAATTGATCAAATGATATCATTGAATCCAAAACATGAAAAAAACAATTGGGTATTTTGTAATTTATTATTCAACATCTTTGTTTTATCATATTGAATGATAATTAATTGAATAATCATTGTCTATACAAAGTTCCAACCATATATTTTGTCTCATGTTTGAAAACTTTTGTGTGAAAATATACATCAAACATTGATAGGCAATGTAAAGATCACATTTATGCCCATAAATATATTGGCTCCATATCTTCAGAGAAAAAACAATCGCATCTAGATCAAGATTAGACATAGGATTGTTTGTCACATGAGTCATCAACTATCGAGATGCATAACCCTGGACCTTGCCGTCTTTCAGGAGGATGAATCCATCCATATTATAGATGCATCTCTGAATATAATGAATTTTTCTCTATTTGAGGGTAGATATAACACGGATGCAGTAACCAATCTATTCATCATTACAATGGAAACGTTCATCACACTCCATTATAAAGATGAACATGACCCCTTTTCATGTAAACTTTGTTAATATTTTACAATGTCATGATTTTTTTTTCAAAAACCTCATATATTAGCTCTATAATAAAAGGAAACTACAAATCTCATTTATTGTTGTAGGAAGAGGCCACTCCTCAACCACTTTTGTCTTTGTAGTGTCAACAATTATTCTCTTATGAGTTACAATGTCCTCCATGATAAAAACATTTTTTATTGAAAAATAAATATTTATAAACATTCCAAAAAGCCTCTCCTTCCATTGAGATTTCAAAAAAAACTCTTAGATGATCATCATGCTCCTTGAAAATTTTAGAATATTTCAGAATATCATCTATTAAAACTACCAAAATGTTCTCAAGGTAGTGCATAAAGACTCTATTATTCAAATCCAAAAAATAGCATGTGAATTAGTTAGTCTAAATGGCATACGAACTGACTCATAATTCTCAAATCTTGATCAGAAGGATGTTTATGGAATATATTATTTCTTCCCCATGAATTGATGATAACTAGATAGAAGATAAATCGTGGAGAATAATCAGGCCCCACAATGTTGGTCAAATAATGTCATCAATTTCTGGAACAGGGTATTTTTTCTTCACTATGAACCCATTCTGTTCTCTATAATCAATGCATAACGACATTGATCTTTCATTCTTCTTCACAATGAGAATAGGTTACCCCCAAGGAGACACACTCAGTCTGATAAACCCATTCTCCAAAATCTTTTGGAGTTTCTCCTTTAATTCCTCCAGCTCCACATTTTCCATACTATATGGGGTCTTTGATATGAGATTAGATACGGGTACGAGTTCATTGGAGGGCGCTTCCTCTCTTTATGGGGGAGGTCTGAGTAACATCTTAGGAAATGTATCAATGTATTCCTGGGCAATTGGGACATTTTCTGTCCATACAAACTCATTTCCTCCTTCTACTTCACCAATCAACACCAAAAAAAATGATATATGATGTTCTTCTAGACAGATATTAGGTTGAGATACCTCTCATTGAAGATAACTCTAGGTTTCTTAGTCAAGACTATTAATATATCATCGATTTTAAATTTGATATTAGCAATATACAACTAGATCCATTCCATACCTAGTATAATTTCAAATACTATCATAGGAATGACTACTAGATTTGAATTAATATTGTTCTCACTCAAACAAATACTAGTGTTTCAAAACACTAATGATTCTTGTATAATCCCACCAAGAATCTTGAATGATAAATCAAATTTTTGAAATTCTAGGGTTGATTATAAATCCCTTGCCTACATGGATGAAATAACAGAATGCGTAGAACTAGAATCAAACAATGCAGTTGCTAGCGTTGAAGGAAAAACAAGTGTACCTTCCACCAGATCATTTAGAACATGAAAATTAGTTTTCATGATAGAAAATGCAATAAATTTCTCCCATGACCTTTGCTAAGGCTGATGGTGGTTCCTCTCCTATGCCCTTGGATTTGGACAGTGATTGGAAATGTTCCAAAGTTGTCCACACATATATCATTGGACATCATGTAGGTCCTACACCATCTTACCCTTGACATTAGTGTTGGGTATCTGAGGCTTAACCTTACTATCGCAATTTAGTGCAATATGGTCATCACTTCCACACTTATAACACTTACCTCTCCTAAGAAGGAAATTCCCAGAATGCTTCTTCCCAAATTTATTACACATGGGATGTTTCACATTCATGCCTCCACTTCCCTGATCAAATGTCCACCCTAAGCTGGGCTCCATTGATCCCTACTTTTCATTAGATTTATGTGACCATTGTGTCTCACTGAACCATTGTTCCACTTTAATCACACCCTACATGATCTATTTATAGAAATCATAGTTTCAGTTGGATAGATTATTCTATATATGAGTTATTTTTTCACCAATGAATCTATCAACCTTCGCATTTTGTTCCATGATATTGCTTGAGGTTTAATGGTAACGTCTTCTAATTTTCATCTTTTAACTTCCAACAGATTCATTCTCCTTCTGCTACAGCTTGAGATACTCCTTCTCCATTATTGTTCTCACAAAAGGAGGGAAATATTCAATGAATAAGACTCTTGTGAACTCTTCCCCCTCCAAATCTTCTTCCTCCACTATTGGGCTTGTGTTTTAATAAGGTCCCACCACTGGTCATCCACTCCTTCTATGTGGTAGACATCAAGGGTTACATTCTCTTGTTCCAAATAATAGACCACATGAATGATCTTCTTGATATAGCTTATTAATTGATCAACAATCAACATGTCACTATATCCACCAAAGGATGGTGGTCCTTGACACATAGAGGACTCCACATAATGTTATTACCTTCGTGGTTAGATTGGTCTCTATGCTTTATTCAAGTTATTTCCTATAACAAGAGTCATTTGGTTCATCATTCAAATGAAATAATCCATTCCAGCTTCCATCATAGGGCCATCAGCACATGGTTCATTGCGATCACCATTTTCACAGTTCCTCCTATTGACCACAATTTTCTAAATGAATATATCCTTAGTTTGAAGTTTATTTCATTTAGGAATCATTTATCTATATAGTATTTGTTTCTTAAAATCTAACGATTAAACATAATATTCTTTAAAAACAATTACATTTCCTTATAAATATTACCTAAAGATACATAAAAATCTTGTGATTAAACAAACATATCCCCCAGGATTGTAAAAATATGAGTGAATTAAGGCTTGTTGTTGGGTACCAGGATACCCTGAGTCAATCCCAAAACTCTATGTCGATGTTTTCACTCCTTGGTACATATGTGTAAGAGCCACATCCAAATGTTCGTATCCACACATGGATTTATTTGTTCAAAAACCACTTACATAAAATTTCATCATATTACAATGATATTTTTATATATTTAAATTTATCTATAGGGTTCTTCATAATGATTCCATAGCCTAACATCCACAACAATCTAAACTATCCATTGATACATACTATGGCATCCCACCTTTTTATAACATCACTTTTCATTAAATATCATAAATATGGGATCTTTAATGTCTAATGCCATGGGAATCATGCACATTAAAAATGAAAAAATAAAACATTACTTCATCCCCCTTGAAAATAATCATGAAATGATCATCCTGAGTACAATTTCTAGATCACATAACCAAGAGACATACATCAATGGAACGGGTAAGCTAAAGGCCCAGTAAGGAAATAATGTGAAATAGTTTACATGTGAACAAGAGTGGTATTAGTCATAAAATGTAGATAATGAGGCAGATCATAATAATAATAACTTGAATTATAACATGAAAATGTGGATATAACATTGAATTAATACATTCATGAACATTTCACCATGGTCAATCCCCAATGTTTCATAAAAATTACTAAGGTTATTCAATTGGGTATCGTCAAATTTGTTATCTATGGAAATTAAATTCTTTACCCAATGCATTAAAGTTATATTAAGGTTATAAATTAATAATAATTTATTTTTATTTGGACCATATATATAATAATCATACATTTCATAAGTAACCCAAGGGGAATAGAAGATATGTTTTTCATATCCAAATTGCGACGTTTTAAAAAGGGCATAAAAAAGATCATTGTGTCATTTATAACAACTAGAAAGGGAATTTGAGTTTTATGTATGTCAATTATAGAATAAAATATGTCATTTTATGTATTGTTGAATACCCAAATAAATGAAATTTGTTTTGGTAATAACATAATTAAAATAATATAATTTCTTTAGAAAAAGAGTGAGATTTTGTGATGAACATTCTCCAGTATAATGGTTATGAAACATGGATTTAGAAAACATAAAAAAGAGAGATAAAAAGTGTCTCCAATAAATAAATGACTCATTTAACAGTATTGGGACATTATCAAATATAAATAATATTAGGTTATGAATGTTTGAATGACATCCCACTTGAACAGAAAACATGAAATCAAATAGATGTAGTGATTTCATTTACAAAAATTTGGAAGCTTTACAGTTTCCCTTAAAATTTGAGAAAATGAATTGATGAGATAAAAATGGAATCTCAATATTTGGACATAAAAATTATTGATATAGGGATACATAATATCATACCCCAATATATAAAAATTAAAATTCAAGGATATAACATAAATGAATTGATGACTATACGAGGATGGTGAGAGGTTCCCTTATCTTGAAGAATAACGAAAAAAACCTGAAGATTGGGACCATGGGGGGATTGAGAGTACCAAAGTAGGACTCCATGGGAGGTTATAATACTATATATTCATTGTGAAGGAATATTTAATTAATTTGAATGAAGGAATGGGTTGGTATTTTTTAAAATATTGACAGAATATGTTACTAATTTACACGTGACACCTCATTAGTGTTATTTGCAATAACACAGATTTGTCCAGGGTAATTTCCAATGGTATTGGCCATGTGGGACACCTCATAACATATCACACTATACACATGTAGAACATTTTTATTAAATCATCTTTAAATCATTAATGATGTCATTACACACACCGAAACTCAAAACGGTTTTATTACTATTCACTAAAAATTCAACTGTTAAAAAAACAAAAAATTCACACTAACTATCTTTCGACGTGTATAATCTAAATGTGAACTAAAATTTATAATAATTTATTACATTTTTAACTAAATTAAATAAATAATTTACTAATAAATTAATAATAATTTCTAAAATAATTATTTACATATACTATGATGTAATTATATAACATTACAACTAAAGATGATCAAAACATATTTATACCACCTTAGGTGATGTTACTATTCCATTGGTAAAAATACCATTCATGCAAGTAAAATTACTATTCCAAATGATAATCTCACTATACAACAAAAAAATTATTTTGATCATATGGAATCATATTTTTCACCCTAATTACAACCATGTATGTCAGATTTTTAAAAATAATTTCTTAGAGAAAGTTATTTAATATTGAAATATTTTTTTATTATTCATCAAAAAACACTATTTATCATATACTATTCATCAAAAAACAATATTCATAAAATACTATTCATAAAATTGAATTATCTTTATAAAATTCTAAAAATTCATCCTATGTTAATTTTTATATTAGAAATTCAAAAAATGGCGTTTATTTTACCATAATAATTCCTTATGTATGAAAAATCTCTAAAAAGTTAAATTTTTTACATATAAAATCTATTTATCAAATTTTCATTAATTAACCATATACTTTATTTTAAAAATCAATTCATAAAAATAGAAATGATGAAAAAAATTTAATTTATAACATGGGATTACATAAAGAAACTAAGGCCTGGTTACATAACCCATAACAACACTTGCACAAGACCTAAGAGTAAGGTGTACAGTGGTGATATAATCATTGGGTGCTCCAAAAACATTGCATGACTGATGATTTCTATCAACTTGATCTTATCCTGTAAGAAATTTTGTTGGAGCTTAACATGGAAATATATGGATTGGGAATGGTCCAGAGTGAAACCCAGAGACGCCACCTCCTTCCCATGTTTCAAAAATTGTCTTCATAATGCCTGAATCTACAGAATGAGTCCATAAACGTTTCTTTGTGTATTAAATAATCATGATCACATGAATTTAGAAACAATTAGTATAATGTTAAGGTTATAGTTTCCAAAGGTTATATTGTCCAACAATCATATAATAGTCGAAACCCAAAGGTCTCCTTATAATTATAATCAGTTAATTAATTAAAGGATATAGATTTGCTAAGTACAAAATAAAATAACAACCAAATTTAGCAAAAAATATTATTCTAATGTTTAGGTCCTTACATTATTCTTAAAAAATATATTTTATATTAGATACACCATCACATAAACTATCTTTTATGAAAGAACACAATTTAAAATATCCAATCACAAAAATAAATTTTTTCAATTTTGGGTGCCACATATACTTTTGTTCTTTTATCATGAATATAATTATTCTGATGGGTGATCAATGACTATTATAAGATTTTGACTCTTTATATGATATGTATTCATACTATACTTACATTTATGCTTTATATATAATCTTGTTTTATAATGAATGTATGATTTTTAATTATTTTGTACTATTAATTCTAATAGTGTTTCTTGTATACTCTCAATTTCACCATAATCCCTCATTGTAAGTTCATAGTATTTGGCATATGGGGAGGTTCCTGAATAGTGATCTGAGGTACACTACACCAACTCTCCTGTTGTTATTTTTTTGGTTCCTAAATCTATTTTTTCGATGTGATTGTGGTTTATCTCTATTTTTATCAAGGATATTTTATTGTTTTTTGGTGGTGTGGTTATGGTGAAACATACATTTAGGGATAAATGTTCTTGTTGGAGGGGTGATTTGGATATATAAAATTCATCTACTATTCTAAAAATTACATTGGTGACTTTGTGGTAGGAGATTAATTGTTACTATTATTTATATACATTAAATCATTGAGACAGAAAGGATTATCCCTTTGGATGGCATTGTATGTAACCTAATTAATATTGGACTGGATTAACAGATAAATGAT
Source organism: Viscum album (assembly GCA_963277665.1). NCBI lineage: Eukaryota > Viridiplantae > Streptophyta > Magnoliopsida > Santalales > Viscaceae > Viscum > Viscum album. The sequence continues at coordinate 1,723,027,442 of OY728152.1, read as the reverse complement.
AGATATAACATGTTAATGATGTCTATTTATACTACCATAATGATTTTCTCTTTATATTTTAGATAGTGTTCAATCTATGTCTTTATTGTTAGCATGACCATTTATGGTATGCATAAAAATGTTTTTATTGATTAAAATTGACATTGAATGTAAAGATATAATTAATAGATTATTAGAATTAATAAATATAGAATAGGCTTACTAAAATTATTCTTATGTTTCATATAATTTGATGAAAATAAAACCGATACAGTGATCATGCTTAATTAAATGTGTCCTCCCATGACAACAAAACTGATAAGGAATGTGAATATCAATTATTATTATTGAGAATGTGGAAATTAAAAATTCATTATAAATGAGAATGATACTTCTCTGTGTTTTTAGAAACTATAATTAATGTTGGGTGTGTGTTTATCATTTGATATATTTTTATAGATTGATGCCTTAGGATAACTATATATGATTTATTAATTTGTAAATTCATGTTGCAATAAAATACAGTCATTTAATAAATATATCTATTATGGAATGACTGTGATGTCATATTCGGAAGGTTGAGATCAATATATTTTTGTCCATGAGAGATCATTTATGTGTTCAGAACAATGTCCTTGTGTTTGGATCTATGAGAGCTCATTTTTATTTGGAGGCTAAATTATTTTATAGGAAATATATTTCCTTATTGACTATATTAATTTCTTACTTCCTTAATGATGTGCTCTTCATGTGAGCTTTTCTATACGATGTGAAAGGTGACTGGGATGGTAGATGTGATATGGGGTATGTATACCGAGATGATGTGATAGTGGCTAACATTTCTGATTGAGAGATGTATTGGGATAGGGATGTGGGTGTTGGGGATGACAAAAAAGATTATGGAATGGGCTAGATCATGGATTACTCATTGATGTGATAAATTTGGATTCTTGATTCAATGAATCTATTTAATGGACAATGATAGTGTTTCTTGTTTCATCTGCATTCTGTTCCCCCACAACTTGAAGAAGATAGATGTTCATGGATGCATGTTTCCTCTGGGTGGTGACATAGGATTATTTTCCTATAGTACCTATTATTATGGAATAATTTTTATAATGTTTAGCAAATGTTTATCCCATGGGTTTGGTTCTTGTAGAATAAAAATGAGTTGATCTGGAGAGACAATGGTATCATTTCTATGAATTAATTAACATAAATTGATTTATTTATTGAAAATTAATTAATTTAATGTCCCTATATAAGTACTTGTGTGCATGTATATCATCTAGTCCCAGGATGTGGCCAACATGTATTCAAGTGAAGGTAGATGAATTTTGTAATAGGAACTCATTGTTCCCAAAATATGGTAGTTAACTCATTTATATCCTGTAAGTTCTATGATTTCATACACTACCCCGCTGATGTTAGTAAAAAAGACTAACAAAAAATGGAACATTGGAGGCTGTTTAACATAACAACTCGTTGGGAGGATGGATGGATGATTCCCCCTATATATTCATTATCCTCTCTTAGTAGTAACATGTGGTTGTTTTCACATCAATTAGTTATACCATGTATATGTGTAGTTTCATATAATATTTTATCATTATTTTTTCAAATATATATCTGGATATAGTATCCAAAGGATTATTATATGCATTAAATGTCTTAGTTGTGAGGAATTGTGGTAGTTACTCAGTGTATGGGTTTTGATGGCCTGTGGAAGAACAACATTTGAATGGTATACATCCTACATACAATATTGTCTCCTAGAAACATGATTGTTACTATATGAATATGTGAAATGAGATGCTTTTATGATGTGATTCACATGGTTCATGTTTTGAATCATTACCTAGGTGTCATTGAGAATGCTGATTTTGGAGATCAAAGGGTCTGGATGTGCGACAATGTGGAATTGTAGAAAACCAATATGGAAGTGGGAACAATGTTACTGTGATGTTTTTCTATTTTATATACTCTCTTTTATGAGATATTTGGTGATATTAATCAATGTAAATGATGGAAACATAATATTCCTTTCTTGGTGATGAGTTAGAATCATTACTGTTAATTTGGGTTTTTCATTCTATAATTATCTTATTCATGGGAGGCTCTAGAGAGGATCATGCTTACTATAATATTATTCTATCCTGATGATTATAAAAAATATTTTTTGGTAATAAATAATAGGTTTGAGATTAGCATAGATGCTACTATTTTGTTCTTTTGCTGGAGTAGTTTGGGATTCATGGCTTTTACTATCTTAAACTATCAGTTCATGTAGTTTCCCTTTCAGGTGTATTAGTATTGTAAGACATTACATGTATGAAAAATGAATATTAAATTTAAATATCTAGGTAGTTGTTAATTGATTTATCTTTTTTACCACTTTTTTCTACATGTTCTCCTAGAGGATTATACCTCTAATTTGTAGACCTATTACTCCCCCTATCCAAGTCACCAACCCATGGCCTATTGTAAGGGGTAGTAAATCAATATCCTTCTCCATCCCCTATTTTTTGACCCTTGTGGGGAAATATTTGGGAATAATGGGTCATGATAGAGTGGTATCATAGGATCAGATTCAAGGATATGTTATAGTTTGGAGTTAGGAATAAGTGTGATTACATGGGTTGGTAGGGAAATAATGCCAACTATGTTTAGTAAGAGATGTTAACATGGGAGACTGGATAAAAAAAGGTTATTTATGTCCCATTTTGATCAGATGCACATAAATTCTAGTTTATTATGCCATTTATATTATGTGCTTCTAGTTGTGGGGTTAACACATATGAAAGTATCAAGCATTATTATTCATTGTGCTTTTGTTTTAAATTTTTATACCTTCGGATAGGTTAAAAACGAAAATAGGATAATAAAATAAATAGTTCAGTATTGGTAAGTATTAAATATTCCATGCTTAGGATCCATAACCTTTTTTTCTTCTAAAAAATATTGCTTGAGGTCAACATCCTCCTCAGGTTTATGTCATATATGTTTAGCAGGATATTCCATCAGATCACTATAATATGGATTTCGATGATAAAGAAAATTAGGGGAGGAAACATTGATAGTTTTAATGACAGTTTGTAAGTGTATAAGAGATAATTTTTATATTTAGTCATAGATGACTAGTTGGAGGATATTGAAATATCTTTTAGTTTTATATGTTATCAGAAGGAGCACTATTTTACAATGGTTTTGGTGATGTTGCAACAGGAAGAAACGTGGTAGTAGATCTTGTTCCTCAGGGGTCATGAGGATTCAGAAGTCTCAGGTGAGAAGATATGATAATAGTTTTTGGTATAATTCCATTCGTAAACCATGGACTTGTCCAATCATTAGGGGATTATTACCATTTTATAGGGTTGTTACATCAAGAGAGTGTTCAGGATCCATTTCAAGACCCTTCTATGATATATTTCAGACATATTTGATGATGAGTAGCCCATAGAGAGGCATATTGAGGAGGGTTTGCATCTAGATACCTAGTACTAGGTCTCCCCAAATATTATAATGATTTATCTTGAGGTGATGATTATTTTAGAGGTAAATGAGAGGATGCGGTCCAAACGAGAAAATCCCGATAGGGGAGTCATCATGGTTTCTCATGAAGTATATATATAGTCTAGAGTTCTCATTTTTCATTACAGAAGAAGTTTCAGTGAGAATGGGATGCTTCCTAGCCCTGAACATCTCATTTCACTTAGAGTGGTGGCTCATAAACATATTCTAAGGTATAAAATTAATTTTTCATCATATGGTGGAAGATTTTATTTATGATACTACTAACCAAATTTCCATTGTAGTCCATGTGTGGAAAGTGTTTTCTATAGGTTCCATCATTGTGGAAATTTTCGTTGAGTTAGTGGTAGTAGGGTGTACCAAAATCAGATTTATAGAGTGGATACATGGTATACAGAGTTCAGCCAAGAGTCTATTCTTATCTTCTCTGAGAATAACACTACCATCATCTCCTTCTTTATTTCCATAGTAGATGTAACACATAATCTTGTATGAAATTTCAGTACACCTTCTAGCTCATTGTTGATCTCATGAAACATCTCATTTTTTCACAACCTCAATCTTATTTTATAACAAATAATCTTCTTTCTGAGATTTTATTATCTTCTCTAGTAATGATGGATGTGAAATCATTTGGAATTTGGTTGATGATGTCTGTTCCCTTATAATTCCCATGTCCATATTTACTAGGTCATTGATCCAAGGATCTCATTGAATCCAGAACATGAATAAAACAGTTTGGTATTTCATACTTAATGAATCAAAATCTTCGTTTTCTCATCTGGAATGATAATGAATTGAATAATCATTGTCTATACGAAGTTACAACCATATCTTTTGACTCATGTTAAATTCCTTTTGTCTGAAAATATACATCAAACATTTATGGTCTATGTAAATATCAAATTTATCCCCATAAAGATATATGCTCCATATCTTCAGAGAAAAAACAACCGAATCATGATCAAGATTAGGAATATGATTGTTCGTCACATGAGACATCAACTATAGTGATGAAAAACCCTAGACCTTTTCATTTTTTATGAGGATGAACCCAATCCCATTCATAGATTCATCTCAGAATATAATAAATCCTTCTCTATTTGAGGGCAGTGTTAACACGGGTGTAGTAACCAATCTATTCATCATCACATAGAAATGTTCATCACAATCCATTGTCTAGATGATCATAACCCCTTTAAATGTTACCTTTGTTAAAATTTTAAACAGTCATGAATTATATTTCAATAACCTCTTATAATATCTCTCTAATACAAGGAAAATACAAATATCATTTATTGTTGTAGGATGAGGCCACTCCTCTACAACTTTTGTCTTTTTAGGGTTAACTATGGTTCCTTCATTGGTTACAATGTCCCACAAGAAAGAAACATTTTTAATGAAAATTAACAATTTATAAACTTTCTAAAAAGCATCTCCTTCCATACAGATTTCAAAAAAACCCTTAGATGGTAATCATAATCCTTGAAAATTTTAGAATATTTTAGAATATCATCAATTAAAACTACCACAATTTTATCAAGGTAGTACATAAAGACACTATTCGTCAAATACATAAAAATACCATGTGAATTAGTTATTCTAAATGGCATAAGAACATACTCATAATTCACATATCTTGATGAGAAGGAAATTTTTTGAATATATTCTTTCTTCCCCATCAATTGATGATAATCTGATCGAAGAAAGATATAGGAGAATAATTGAGCACCACAATGTTTGTCAAATAATGTCATCAATTTGTGGAATAGGGTATTTTTTATTCACCGAGATCCCGTTCAGTTCTCTATAATCAATGTATAGCCCCATTGATCCTTCATTCTTCTTCACAATGAGAATAGGTGCCCCCCAAAGAGACACACTCGGTCAGATAAACCCATTCTCCAAAATCACATGGAGCTGCTTCTTCAATTCCCCATGCTCCACATTTTCTATACTATAGGGGTCTTTGATATCAGACGCGATCCATGTATGTGTTCATGGAGGATGCTACCTCTCTTTCTGGGGGAGGTCTGGGTAACATCTTAAGAAATACATCAATGTATTCATGGCCAATGTGAACATTTTATATCCTTCTACACTGATTTCCATCTTCTACTTCACAATTAAACACCATAAAGAAGGTTATATGATGTTCTTCTAGAAAAATATTATGTTGAGATACATTTTGGAAGATAAATCTAGGTTTTTATTTCAATACTATTACTATATATTTGATTATAAATTTTATATGAGAAATATAGAATGAGATCCATTCCATCCCTAGTAAAATTTTGAATTCTAGCATTGGAATGACTACCAGATTTGAATTAATATTGTTCTCACTAAAGTAAATACTAGTGTTTCAAATCACTGATGATTCTTGTATAATCACACCAAGAGTTTGGAATGATAACTCTAATTTATGAAATTTAGGGGTTGATTATAAATCCAATGCATAAATGGAGGAAATAACGAAATGCGTAGAACCAGAATAAAAAAAAGTACTTTCTATCATTGAGAGAAAAACAAGAGTATCTTTTACGAGATTATTTAGAGCTTCAAAATTAATTTTCATGATAGAAAAATCAAGACCTTGATCCCTTGGCCTTTTCTAAGGCTGATGGTGGTTCCCCTTCTGTGCCCTTGGATTTGGACAGTGATAGGGAATGTTCCAAAGTTGTCCACACAAGTATCCTTAGACATTAGGTATGTACGGCACCCTCGTCCCATTTCCATTAGTGTATGGTAGTTGAGGCTTCACCTCACTAAGAAAATTCAATGAAATATGGTCATCTCATCCCCAATTGTAGCACTTCCCTCTCCCGAGAATAAAATTCCTTGAATGATTCTTCCCGCATTTATTACACATGGGATGTTTCACTTTCTTGCCTCCACTTCCCAGATCAAATTTCCTCCCTAAACTGGGCTCTATTGATCCCCTCTATTCATTGGATTTATCAGACCATTGTGTCTCACCGAACTATAGTTCCATTTTAATAACAATAAACATGATCTCTTCATTGCAATCATAGTTTCAGTTGGCTATATTATTCTACAGATGAGGTATTTGTACATCAATGAATCTATCAACCTTCCCATTAGGATCCATGATATTTCTTGAGGTGTAATGGGAATGTCATGTGATTTTAATCTCGTAACTTCCAATTGATTCAGTCTCCTTCTGCTTCAGCTCGAGAAAATCCTTCTCCATTTTTGTTCTCACAGATCAAGGGATATACCTAATGATGAAGAAACTTGTGAACTCTTCACACTCTATAGCTTCTACCTCCACTATTGGCCTTGTGTTTTAATCAGTTCCCACCACTGGCCATCCTCTACTTCTATGTGGTAAACTTCTAGGGTGATCGTCTATTGTTCTGAACAATAGATCACATAAATGATCTTTTTGATAGAGCTTATTCACTGATCAACAATAAATGGGTCAGTAGATCCACTAATGGTTGTTGGTCCTTGACACATCGAGGACTCAACAAGAATGTTTTTCCCTTCATGGTCATATTGGTCTCTCAACATTATTCAAGATATTCTCTATTACATGAGTCGGTTGGTTCATCATTCAAATTAAAGATTCCATTCCAGCTTCCATCAGAGGGCCATCTGCGCATGGTTCATTGTGATCACCATTTTTCACAGTTCCTTCTATTAATCACAATTTTCTGAATGAATAAATCCTTAGTTTGAAGATTATTTAATTTAGTAATCTTTTATCTATAAAAGATTTTGATGTCTTTAAATATTATGATTAAACAACATATTCTTTAACACCAATTACATTTCCCTATAAATCAAACATAATTATTGATAAAAATATTGTGATTAAACAAAAATATCCCCCGGGATTGTAAAACTAGGAGTGAAGTAAGGCCCATTGATGGGTACCAGGATACCCCGGTTCAATCCCGAAACAAATTGTCGAAGATTTCACTACTTGATACATATGTGCTAGAGCCACATCCACATGTTCGTATCCAGACATGGATTTATTTTTTCTGAATCCACTTACCTAATAATTCATCAAATTAAAATGGATTTTTATATATTTAAAATTATCTATAGGGTTCTTCCTAATGTTTTCATAGAATAATTTCCACAAAAATAAAAACTATCCATTGATACCAACTATGTAATCTTGCCTTGTTATTACATAATAATTCATTAAATATCATAAATAGAGGATATTTAAAGTCTAGTGCCTTCAGAATCATAAACATAAAACATGAAAACGTAAAAAATTATTTTAACCCCCTTGAAAATAATCATTAATTTATCATCTTGAGTACAATTACTAGATCTCATAACCTGGATACATACATCAATGGAACGAGTAAGATAAAGGCCCAGCAAAGAAAGAAAGTGAAATAGTTTACATGTGAACATGAGTAATAGTAGTAATAAAATGTAGATAATGAGGCATATCATTAAAATAATTAATGGAAAAATAACTTGAAAATGTGGTTATAATAATTAATTAATAATTTCGTGAACATATCATCATGGTCCATCACCAAGGTTTCATAATGATTACCAAGGTTATTCACCATGGTATCATAAAAATTGTTATCTATGGTGATTCCATTCTTTACCTAATGCATTATAGTCCTCTTAAGATTCACCATTAATATTAATTTATGTTCATTGGAGCTATATATATAATAATCATAGAATACATATGTAACCAAAGTAGAATAAAATATATGTGATTCATATCAAAATTGCGTCGTTTTAAAATGTGCTTAAAAACGATCATTATGTCATTTATAACCACTAGAATGGAAATTAGAGTTCTATGTATGACAATTCCAAAATAATATATATCATTTTTTTGTATTATTGAATAACCGGAGAAATGAAATATGATTGGTTATTGACATAAATAAAATAAGAGTTTTTCTTGAGAAAAAGCGTGAGATTTTTAGACGAAAATTATTTAGTATAACAGTTTTGCAACACGGATTTAAAAAACATTAAAAAGAGAGATAAAAAGTGTCCATTGTACATAAATGAATCATTTTACTGTAGTAGAACATTATAAAATATAAATAATATTAGGCTATGGATATGTGAATGACATACCACATGTAAAGAAAACATGAAATCAAGTAGAAGATGCATGTGGTTTTACAAAAATTTTGTATCCTAACAATGTCCCTTAAAATTTAAGAAAATGATTTGATGAGATAAAAAGGGTATCTCAATATTTGGAAATCAAAATTACAGCAAGTGGGATACATAATATCATACCCCAACATACAAAAATTCAAATTCAAGGATATAAAAAAAAGAAGTGATGACTAAAATAGGAGGGTGAGAGGTTCCCTTATCTTGAAGAGTAACGTAAAAAACATGAAGATTGGGACCAATGGGGGCTTGAGAGTACCATAGTAGGACTCAATGGGATGTTATAATACTACAGATTCATTATGAAGGTATATTTAATGAATTGAATTATGGAATGAGTTGGTATTTTTTGAAAACAATTGGAGAATATTTTATTAATTTACAAGGGACACCACCTTAGTGGTATTTGCAATAACACAGATTTTCCAAGGTTATTTTCCAATGGTATTGTCCACACGAGACACCTCATAACATATCAAACTGTACACATGTAAACCATTATTATTAAATCATTTTTACATCATTAGTGTTGTCATTAAACACACCGAAACTCAAAATGATATTATAACTATTCAAAAAATAGTCAATAGTTATAGAAAAAACAAAAAATTCACCCTACATATTTTTCTTTGTGTATAATCCGAATGTGAACTCCAATTTATAATAATTTATTACATTTTAAATTAAATTAAATATATAATGTACTAATACATGACTAATAATTTCTAAAATATTTATTTACTTATACTATGATATAATTATATCACATTACCACTAAAGATGATCAAAACATATTTATACCACATTAGGTGATCTTACTATTCCATTGGTGAAATTACCAGTAATACAAGTAAAATTAATATTCCAAATGATAATGTCACTATTTAATAGAAAAATTATTTTGATCTTATTGAACAATAATTTTCAACCTGATTACAACCATGCCTGTCAGATTTTTGAAAATCATTTAACAGAAAAATTTATTTAATAATAAAATATTTTTTACTATTGATCAAAAAACACTATATATGAATTACTATGCATTAAAAAAAACTATTCATAAAATATTATTCATCAAATTGAGTCTTCTTAGAAAAATTCTAAAAATTCATCCTAGGTTATTTTTTATATTTGAAATAAAAAAATGACATTTATATTTCCATAATAATTTCTTTATGTATGAAAAATCCGTAAAAAGTTAAATTTTTTACTTATAAAATAAATTTAACAAACTTTCATTAATTAACCATATACTTTATTATGAAAATCTATTCCTAAAAATAATAATGATGAAACAACAATTTTATTAATAAGAAGGGATTACAAAAATTAACGAAGGACTTGTTACATAACCCATAGCTACACTCGCACAAGACCTTTGAGTAATGTGTATAGTGGGGATATAATCATCAGGATCTCAGAAAACATTACCTGAGTGGTGATTTCTATAAACTTTTAATTTTCCACTAACAAATTCTGTTGGATATTAACATGGAAATGTATAGATTGGTATTGGTCCAGAGTGAATCCCAGTGAAGCCACCTCCTTCCCATGCTCTGAAAATTATCTCCATAAGGCCTGCGTCAACAAAATGAGGCCATAAATGTTTTTTCTGTATTAATTATTCTTGATAATTTGAATTTATAAACAATAAATATAATGTTAACAGTATAGTTTCCAACATTTATATTGTCCAACTGTCATATAATAGTTGAATCCCAAAGGTCTCCTTATAATTATAAACACTCCATTAATTAAAGGATTTAGATTCTTTAATTACAAAATAAAATAACACCCATATTTAGGAAATATTATTATTCTAGTGTTCATTACCTTACATTCATATTAAAAAATATATTTTTTATTTAATACACCGTCACAAAAATTATATTTTATAATAGAAACCAATTTAATATATCCCATCACAAAAATAATTTTTTTTTCAACTGTGGGTGCCACTAATACTTTTGTTCTTTTAACATGAATTGGATTAGACTGATGTGTGCTCAGTGTCTATTATCAAATTTTGACTCTTTATATGATATTCATTCATACTTTAGGTACATTTCTAGTTTCTATATAATTTAGTTTTATAATGTATACATGATTTTTAATTATTTTATACCTTTAATTCTAATGGAGGTTAATCTATACATTCAATTCCACCATAATCCCTCATTGTTAGTTCATAGTTTTTGGCATATGGGGATGTGCACTTGTGGTGATCTGAGGTACACTACATCAAATTTCCTATTTTTATTTTTTTTGTTTCCTCCAACTTTTTTATTGAAGTGATTGCGGTTTATCTCCATGTTTATAATGGATATTTTATTGTTTGTTTGTTGGTGTGGATATGTTGAAACATACTTTTAGGGATGAATGTTCTTGTTGGAGGGGTGATTAGGTTATATGAAATTCCTCTACTATTCTGAAAATATCATTGATTCCTTTTTTGTAGGAGATTAATTAATACTCCTATTTATAGACATTAAATCATTGAGATAGAAAGTATTATCCCATTGGATGGAATTTTATGTAACCTAATTAATATTGGAATGGATTAAGAGATAAATGATTGATATATCATGTTAATGTAGTTGATTTGTACTACCATAATGGTTTTACCTTTACATTTTAGATAGTTTTTAATCTATGTTGTGATTGATAGAATGTTCATTTATGATATGTATAATAATGTTTTTATTGATTGAAAATGATAGTGAATGTAAAGATATAATTATTGGATTATTTTCATTAATAATTACAGAAGAGGCATACTTAAATGATCTTTATGTTTCATATAAATTGATGAAAATAAAACTGATGTAGTGGTCGTGCTTAATAAAATGTGTCCTTCTATGATAATAGAACTGATAAGGAATGTGGATAACTATAATTCATATTGGGAATGTAGAAATTAAAAATTCAGGATAATTGAGAATGATACTTTCCTATGTTTTTAGAAACCAGAATTAATGTTAGGTTCATGTTTATCTTTTGATATCTTTTTATAGATTGAGGCCTTAGGAAAACTATATGTGATTAATTAATTGGTGGGTTCATGGTGGAATAAAATACAGTCATTTGATAAATATATCTGTTATGTAATGACTGTGATGTCATCTTCATATGGTTGAGATCTATATATTTTTATCCATTTGAGCTCAGTTATGTGTGCAGAACAAATTCCTTGTGTTTGGAGCTATGAGTGCTCATTTTCATTTGGAGGCTAAATTATTTTTTATGAAATATAATTCATTGTTCAATATAATCATTTCTTACTTCCTTAATGATGTGATCTACATGTGAGGTTTGTTATATGATGTGATGGGTGACTAGGATGATTGATGTGATATGGGGCATGAATACCCAGATGATGTGATAGTGGCTAACATTTTTTATGGTGAGATGTATTTCGTTCGGGATGTGGGTGTTGGGGATGACACAGAAGATTATGGAATGGGATAGATGATTGATTACTCATTGATGTGGTAAATTTGGATTCTTGTGTCAAATGAATCTATTTAGTGGAAAATTACAGGGTTTCTTGTTTCATCTACATTTCATTCTCCATAACTCGAGGAAGCTAGATGTTTGTGGTTGAAAATTTCCTCTTGGTAGCGACATAATATGGTTTTCCTAGAGTACCAATAATTAGGGAATAATTTTTATAATTTTTAATAAATGATTATCCCATGGGTTTGGTGCTTCTGGAATATAATTGAGATGATATGAAGAAACAGTGGACTCATTTCTAATGAATTAATTAACACAAATTGATTTTTTTAAAGAAAATTTAGTAATTTAATTTCTCTATTTAACTAATTGTGTGCATGTATGTCATCTAGTCCCTAGATGTGCCCAACATGTATTCAAGTGAAGGCATATGCATTTTTTAATACGATCATATTGTTCCAACAATATTGTAGTTAGCTCATTTATATCTGGTATGTTATATGATTTAATACACTACCCCATTGATTATAGTTAGCATGACTAACCACTAATGTACCATTGGAGGGTGTTTTACATAACAACTCATTGGGAGGATGGATGGATGACTCCCCCTATAGACTCATTCCCTTCTCTATGTAGTTACATGTGGTTGTTTTAACATAAATTAGTTGTACCATGTAAATATGTAGCTTCCTATAATTTGTTATCATTATTTAACACACTTATATATCTTCATATAGTATCCAATGGATTATTATATGTACTACATGTATCTGTTGTGAGGAATTCTGGTTGTTAATCAGTGTATGGGTTGTGATGGCTTGTGGATTAACACCATATGAATGATATACACCTTAAATACAATAATTCCTCCTAGAGAAATCATTATTACTATATGAATATGTGATATGGGATGATTTTATGGTGTGATTCACATGGTTCATGTTTTGAATCCTTTCCTAGGTTTCATTGAGAATGCTGTTTTTGGAGATAGATGGGTCAGGATATGCAACAATGTGGAAGTGTAGAAAACCAATGTGGAAGTGGCAGCGGGGTTACTATTATGTTTTTTTCTATATTATATACTCTCTTGTATGAGATATATGGTGATATTAATAAATGGATTGGATGTAAACATAATATTCCTTTCTTGGTGATGAGTTAGAATCATTATTGTTTATTTGTGTTTTCATTGTATAATTATCTTATTCATGGGAGGCTCTAGAGAGGATCCTAATTATTATAATATTATGCAAACCTTATGTATATAAAAACAATTTTTGGGTAATAAAAAATAGGTTGTAGATAATTATGTATGCTATTATTTTGTTCTTTTGCTGGAGTAGTTTGTGATTCGTGGCCGCTACTATCTTAAACTATCTATTCATTCAGTTTACCTTTTTGTTGTATCAGTATTGTAAGAAATTACATGTATGGACATTTTATATTAAATTTAAATATCTAGGTAGTTTTTAATTGATGTATCTTTTCTTACCACTTTCTTCTACATGTTCTCTTAGATGATTATTCCATTAATTTGTAGACATATTATTCCCCCCTTGCAAGTAACCAACCCATGGACTATATAATGGGGGATTCAATCAATATCCATCTCTGTCGCCTAATTTTTGAGCCTTGTAGGGTAATATTTTGGTGGAATGGGTCCTGAATGAGTGGTATCAGAGGTTTATGTTGGGGGATATGTTGTAGTTTGGAGTTAGGAATATGTGTGATTACATGGGTTGGTTGGGAAACAAATCCAACTATGATTAGTAAGAGATATAAACATGGGATACTGAATGAAAAAAATGTTATTATGTCCCCTTTTGATCTGATGCACATAACGCTATGTTTGTTATTCCATTTATATGATGAGATTCTAGTTGCGGGGTTGAAACATAGGAAAATATCATGAATTTTTCTTCATTGTGCTTCTGTTATAAATTTCTATACCTTGGGATTGGATAAAATCTAAAATAGGATAATAAAATAAATAATTAAGTAATTATAACTATTAAATATTCCATGTTTAGGAGCCCTAACCATTTTTTTATAAACAATATTGCTTGAGGTCAACATCCTACTCAGGTTTATGTCAAATATGTTTAGTAGGATTTTCCATTAGATAACTAAAATATAGAGTTCGAAGATGATGAAAATTTGGGGAGAAAACATTGAGTGTCTTATTGACATATTGTAAATGTACGAGGGAGGCATTTTAGACTTATTCATAGATGACATGTTGGAGGAGGTTGATATTATATTTTAGTTTTATATGTTATTGGAAGGAGAACTATGTTACATTGGTTTTGACGATGTTGAAAGGGGAAGCAAGGTGGTGTTAGATCTGGTTCCTTAGTGGTCATAGGGAGTCAGAAGTCACAAGGGAGATGATTTGATAATATTTTGTGGTATAATTCCATTCCTAAAACAAGGACGTGTCCAATCTTGAAAGGGTTTATTACATTTTTATAGGGGAGTTACATAATGGGAGAGTTTAGGATCCATTTCAAGACCCTTCTATGATATATTTCAGGCATATTTTACGATGAGGATGTATGAGTGTGGAATATTGAGGAGGATTTGCATCCAGAGACCTAGTACTAGGTCACCCGAAATATTTTAAGTATTTATCTTAAGGTGATGTGGAGATTTCAGGTAAATGAGGGGAAGTGGTCCAAACTAGATAATCATGATAGGGGAGTCATCATGATTCCTCATGAAGTACAAGTATGGTCTAGAGTTCCCATTATTCATTAATGTATAGGTTTCAGTTATAATGGGATGGTTCCCACACATTAACATCTCATTTCTCTTGGTGTGGTTTCTCTTAAACTTATGCTGAGGTATAAAATTAATTTTTCATCTTCTTGTGGATGATTTTATTAGCGATAAGAGTGAAAAAATTTCCAGTGTAATCCATGTGTTCCAGATGTTCCTCTTTTGGTACCATCATTGAGGAATTTTTAGCTGAGTTTTTGGTAGTAGGGTGTACCAAACTCAAATTAGTAAAGTGGATACAAGGTATACAGAGTATAGTAAATGGTCTATTCTCATCTTCTCTTAGAATAACACTACCATAGAACTGGTGAATGTTAGGGTTAGAGAAGATATTGAGTATGTCTCGACCAACATTAGTATATAGTATTGCTAGCACTGGGTGATACAAACCTCATTTTAGGTACCCATTATCTTGTTTACTACATGGATGCATGGTTTGTTTGATTTTGGATTTACACAGTCATTATATCGACTACTCTTATCCACACATATGGACATAAGGTAGAGAGGCTACCAGTATCCTTACCATGGACTAATCTAGTTAGAGGTCAAACTATCATGTATAATGTATGATGATATATTGAAGAAGTTTTTGGGTAGAAATTCACTTATAGGGACATCCAATGTTTACATATATAAATATTTTACATCTTCCTCATCATTGATTGGTTCTATTTTTTTAATGTTTTCATGTATTAATTTTGGATGTAGGTTGTATTCTATACTACTGATAGAGACCCAGTGGTTTTTATTGGTGAGGAAGACCCTTGGATGGGTTAGAGGAATTTTCTTTTGTTGTCATATTTTATAGAAAAGATAATGTAAATTTTATAAAATTTTAACTAGTTAGTGTTTCTGAATGATATATAAATGTATTATGATGTCTTTCTATATGAGGTTTCAATGTCAACCCCTCGAAAAAATATTGATTTTGGGATCAAGATAAAGATATGTGCGTGTTCTATATCATTTTATTTGTATAGGATTTCACCTTCTTCACTTTTACATATCTAAGTATATCATGTTGAATAATTGTAGTGAGGTTTTTTTTGTTCGAGTGTGTCACCATGAAATGAATCAATTTTTAGTAGGAAGAAGGCAGATGGCCATGTATATAATTGTACCGATTCTCACCACTCAAATCAGTAGAATGATGAAAAAATATCCTCTTTTATGTATTATTAATTTATTTGACCACTTAAATGATTATCTTTTGTTATCTATGTATTATTTCTGGTGAGGTCATCATAAGATGCACATAAAGGAAGAGGATATCCCAAATATTTCATTCAGCTACCATCATGGGAACTATGAGTTTTTTATGTAATTCATTATGATGAATTTCCCAATGATGTTAATGATCCCGATAAACAATGATATTAAGGGGTTTATTAAATTTCTCATTGTTTTTTTCATTGAAAAAATAGTTGTGTGATCCATTCATAATGATTTTCCTAGACTGAAAATGTGTAGAGTTTTGGTAGTTCTTTATCGTCAATGACTATTTAAGATGTTTTAATAGTGTTTGGTTTGGGATCATGGAGGCTATTTATTTTGGAATTTCATGTCCCATTAGGGAATAGATTTGAGTCAATTGAGGAGAGAGGTAGTAGTATCTTAGGCATCACCCAAGATAGTGAAAGTGGTGCGGATTTTCATTTATCTTATAAACTATTATTAATGGTATGTTATCTATTTATCTTTCATTGTGAATCCTTTGGATTATGTTATCTACAGAAATCATGAAATCTTGTGGAATGACCTATGATAGGCATCATTTTATTACTTTATGGGGATGTTGTTCTATCCTTGAGTCCTTTGTTTTCTATTGGAGGGAGTTCTGTTCGAGGTTTTCTCTGACACATTATATAATGGATGGGCTATGTTTTGATGAAGAATAGTTCCAATTTTTATTATTGGTCTCAATTATAACATGCATATGAGCGTAAATATGACTCCCATGATCTCATGCTTTTAATATTTGTTTGTTCCTTCAATCTATGGTGATATTTCCTCAATAGAAATCATTTTTTTTGGTTTTAATGATTGTAATAAATTAAGGTATTTACTCACCCAACATGAATGGATGTTTTTTAGTGATTATGGATGTAATTATTGTAGGTTTATGAATTTTATTATTTCATATATTCTAACAAAGGGAAATGTTTTTTGCTGATGTACATAGTAGGTAGTCACATAGTGTGGTCGTTAATGAATATAGGGATTTCTAGTGTGTGATTGAAGATCTATCATCAGTTCAATTTGATAAGGTTGAGTTTGGAGGTAGGGGGTTTCTGTTCCTTATGATTGGGTAAAAATATTTTATGTAGTTGGTGGAGGATTCATTGGTGAAGGATTTGAGTTGGTGGTAAGGATAGAACATTTGTCTTTGTTGATTCCCCAGATGGGTGGTATGAGGTTGAATGATGCTATGTGTAGTATTGTAGAGACTCGAATCTTGACGTACATGGACATTACATTACATTTGAGGAATACTTAATACATAACAAAAAAACACTAAAGGACCGTAATATCTTAGTTTCATTGGGAAATTGGAATATAAAGTTCTAATCCTGTTGAAAGATCTTCAACATCTCCCATAACGATCTTCCACTTTTTGTTTCCTTACCTATAACCTTTCTTTTAATACTAGGGGAAAAGAAAACCTAAAAAGTGTGAGCTCAAATGCTCAGTAAGGGTAAGAATGGATAAAATAAAACATACCATATACATTTGAACATAAAAACATGAACATAATGTTTAAACATCAAAATCTTGAGCAATGACATAAAACATGGAAGTACATAAGGCAAAGATCATAATGGAATATAAATATTGATAAAATATCATGGTAATAAAACATATATTTGTGTAAAACCATTAATCACATGATATGATTTCCATAGTAGCCAAGGCATTGCTTCCAAGACCATCTTAGTGGACAAAGTCCCTTTCTGAATCGAGTTCACTCCTTGTTCCAGTCCTGTAATACTGAATCGGATTAACTTACCTTTCCAGCCATGTCTATCTCATGAGATATAAATCTTTACCCAATGCATTGGAGGGAGATATAGGTCATACCCATCTCATAATGAAATCATTCTTTTTTGTGCCACAAAATCATAAATCAAACATCATAGCATAAACCATTTAATAGAATGTGATTCTAAAACATCATGCCATCATAACAAATTCCATATAAAAATTGGATATCATTTCATCTTAAGAAGAATCAAACCATTTAAATAATAGAGACATTATACTTGAAACATACATATATTAAATAATGCCATCTTAGATGGAAAATGGTTTTGATAAAACACTTGAAATTAATTCTTGAGTAAAATATCCTTTCTTATTCAAAATCATTTTCTTTTCACAAAATTCCATGAATTTTTAAAAGAAAAGTGTTTTGTTGAAAATAATCATGCAATATTGTAGAGGAATCTACTTGGAAATGAGGCATTATGAATCCGTAAAAATTGGTTCTTTTCGTATAAGTTAAAAATAACATTCTCATCGTACTTTTGTCGGAAAAGTCAAAAAGTACCTCATATGGTAAACAAAAGAATGATTCCTTCCATACGATGTGGTAAAAGTTAGAAAATGCTAAAAATGTCTTTAAACATACATGTAAGGAAAGTAAAAATTTTATGAAAACATTTTGAGAACATATGGACATGGATAATAAACATAACCCCAGTAAATACTTACAAATAAACAATCTTAGATAAGAATGAGATTGGAATAATTAACCCTTACCTTACGTTCCATATGCTTTTTATGTATCAAAACCTCCTGTATAATGATTTAAATAATGTCATTGACTTATTAAATAATCATATTCTTTGTTATGATATCATATATGGGTCACTTATGACTTTATATTCCCATTTCTTTTGTAAATTCCAAGTTAAAGCAGCATTTTGCGTAAAATCGTTTCATTTATCATTTGTGTTTCAACTTGTTGTTCTTAATATTATTACTTATATACTGATTTAAATAATTCCAGAATGTAAAACATGATTTATATAAAATATATATTCAGCATATAAATATATATATGATAGATCGATAAATGGAATGAAATACACCGTTCATGGAGACGGTAGGCCGTACGTACGCATGAACGCTGTTTTCGTTTCCTTATTGAATTGAATGGAATTAATTAGATGACATAAAAATATATATACATAAATCCAGTATCATTATTATGTCGTATATTTCATTATTATTCATTATATATACTTTATAATCATTCATGAATGGTTAACATGGAGAATGAATCTCATCGTGTTGTGGAGACGGTAGTCCGTACGTACGCACGAGCGATGATATCATTCCCCTGATCATTGAATTGTTTTTAAGTGCATGTATAATATTTAATAATCAGTATCACTTTACAATAATCATATATAGTTATTTATTGACACCATTATAACCATCCATGTAAGGTGGTGGTTGATAACATATTACACCACAGTGTGTAGACGGTATTCCATACATACGCACGAGCGGTGATTTCATTTTCCGTAGGATGGATAGAAGGTGAAATGAGGTTGTTTCGTATTTATAATAACATATTAGTATATTATTGATACTGATGTTATTACTTTATAAAGATACAACTAAATAAGAAGAAGTTCAAGAAGAAAGAAGCTTGAACGAATTGGTAGAAGAGATTACATATTCTTCAACACACCTCCTTTAAACTTCTTCATAGGGAATTAGGGTTGGTCGTTTGAGAACACCAGAACCTATATGATATAACTATAGAGGTTGAGAAGATTAATTTTTAGGTTTTGGATGAGCTTGAAGGATCATAAGGCTGTGAAGAGAAGTGGTAAGGGGTTCCCTTTTTATAAGGGAGGAGAGGGTCACCTTTGGAAATCTGGAAAATATTAATTTATATTAAATCTATCCCCACTTAATAACCTTCAAAAATGACTCATATTCGAATATTAGATGAGATAGGGTTGTAATCACATCAACCAATAAAATTTATACATGTAGGGAATTTATTTTCAACATTATCAACTTGATTTATCCTTATTTAATCTATTAATTTTTTTTTGTGGTAAAAAGATTCTAAATTTTAAATTGTTATAAATAATTACCTATGTTCTGTTAATTATCCATAATTATATACTTTATGACATTATAGACTATATAAATTTAAATTTATAATTTTTAAATATTTTTTTTTATTTTTAAACAATTTAATAATATGTTATATTTATAAAATAACAATAGTGTCAATTTTGACACTATTCATTTATTTTAATTTAAATAAAATTAAAACATAGTATATATTCAAAAGAAAATATTTAATAGTTTTAAAACATTTCATATTAATATATAAAATTATTTGAGTACATTAAATAGTTCATATAGTATTTATTTTACTATTTGTAAAACTATTTATTTGATATTTCTCTTAATAAAATAATTACTACAACTTTTTTTTATAATTATTAAATATACTTACTTATTGCATAAAAAATAAAAATAAAATAGAAGGATGAAGATAAGTCTTATATCTTTCATAAGAATACATTTAGTCGGATTGAGATTCTAAAACACCCAACTTTTAAAATGTTATATTTATTAAATTATGAAGGTGACAACTTTGACATCATTTAAAATAAAATAATATAAGTGTCATAATCACTTTTATAAGACTCCAAGCGATTATATATTAGGTAATTGGATGATTATGGTGTATATATACACTAAAAATAAGTTTTTTTCAGGTTTGTGGGCCTTTTAATGGGTATTATTATTTCAATAAAAACTATATTACTAATTTTTCACATAATAAATAATTTATGTATCATTAATGTATCACCATTATTGAAATTTATTTAATCCCTAGAAATTATAAATAAAGTATCATGATGTAGATAATTTTATTATATTTTTGGAGACAATTTATTTTCCATGTTTTATGAAGTTTATCACTAAATTAAATTTATTATACTTATAATATTTAAGAGAGTGACACGTTGTCACTTTCTTTGGTTTTAATAATAATTAAATTAATTTCATGGTAAAAAGTCCATAAAATGAATCTAATCCGACCGTTAGGTGATATGGATCGAATTTTAGCCATCTAATAGAATTTTTTCTTGTGTTAGGGTAATTTTGTAATATTATATTTTCCCTTAATTACTTGATTTACCTTTAACTATGGTAAATAAAATTTACCGTAGTTACTATTCATAATTCCCAAAAATAAAAAGTAGCCTATTAACATAATTAGTACCCACTGATTCTAAATATGGAATGACTTTTTTCAAATTCAATACGTAGAAGTTGCAGAAATTAAATTAAAATTAATCCCATTGTCGAATGAAAACATGTTTTTGTTTAAAACATTGCAAAAGATTGAATTGATTTAACCTACGAATTCTATGTAAAATAAATGCTTATGAAATACATTATATTAAATGGTAAAAATATATTCTATGTATAATTTAAAACAATTCAATATTATAATTTAACCATATAAATTATTATTATGAAAAAGCTGTTTTTAATTAAAATTTAGTGTCTTTTTACTATTCATTAAAATATGAATGTTATCAAAAAAATATCAAAAAATTATCCAATGTAAATTTTTATATCCTGATTAAAAAATAGACTTTTATTTTGTATAATTGATCTTATAAACATGTCAAAACTACATTTAATGTGGGTGTGCAATAAAAAAGCGGCAAAAATCCATTTTTTGAAGAATAGTTATTTTACCCGAAAAATTTATTTTGTTCTCATACCATGTTCTAGAAAATGTGTAAGATGAATAATAATGTTATAAAATTAAAAATGTAGTTAATACTATTTATAACGGCAAGTTAGTGGTAATATTATCACCATATATCGTTGTTTAGTGAAACCCGATATTGCGTACAACACACGCTATCAAGGAAGGTCGTGATTGCGTGTAATGCAAGAAAAATCGGGGTTGCGTGTAGTGAAAGACTCCTTTGTTGTTGTGTATAACAAAATAGAACCATATTTGATTTATATATTGAATATATATATATATATATACATACACACTCAATGTTGTGTAGAATAACAACTATCAAAAAAAACTTCAAATTGTGTGTAACAAGATCCAAGAATAATGTTGCTTATACTGTAAGCTAATACGGTGTTGCGTATAGTGCATGATAATCTTGGTGTATCGTACAACAGAAGATATGAATGAAATTAAAAAGAATATATCTTATTAAATCTTGGGTTGTTACAAGTATAGGGGAAGGATTTTTTTTCCAATCGAAGAAGCCTTATATGGTTATCTGTGAGTTCTATAGGATACCTTGGGTTTTGTATCCATATATGAAAGTGATTATCTACGATTTATAATGTCTGTTTTGGTTCCTTGGGTAAAATAATCCAGTAGTAGAGTTTGTGTCTTTATGTTTAGTCTGGTAGAAGGTGAAGGAAAAGAATTATGTCCCTAATGGTTTTTTCTAGTCATTATATAATCATTAGTTGAAGTGGGAGGACATCTCGATGGAATTTGGTAATGGTTTATCTCAAAGTAATGGATTCTTAGATGTTATATGGGAGATAATAGTTTGTTTTAAAAATTCATGCCAATTTAAAGTTATTTGTGAGTTGAGCTCATCGATGGTTCTATGGAGGAAGAATCTAGAGGATGTGGTGTGACTCTATGGAGTCTGTAGAAAGAATTTCTCTAATTGAGATACTCATTATCACTATAGAGTATGGATGGGTATCAAACATTATTTTTCCATAGTAATTCCATATAACCACTATCCATCCACAGATAGATGGTTATAGAGAGAGGACCATCTAGAATGATGAAGACATATTGTTCTCTTATATCCTTTATTATGGTGGTTTAGGGATGAGGTAAATTACCTTGGTTTTGTTTTCATATATTAATATTTTCCAATTCACCATTTTTTTAGTTATATTTGAATATTTTTATGACTAACCATTCAATTCTTCATTGTACTAGACTGGGGTTGGAGTAGATAAACTTCTCAAGCCAGAACTAGTACACAATTTGTCAAATATGGTTCCAGTAATTCATAAGAGGATGAATGTTGTGTAACAACATTATAAATCCTAATAAAATCATCAGAGATGAACACTGGATATTGGCATCATAGATCATATATTCTTGAAGGTGGAACATCATCATGGGTCGTGAAGGTCAGCGAACATGAGTCATTTTTCCTGTGAATTTGGTGAACCATTCAATGTGTTTGCCAGTGATGGTGTCATATAGTATCATATAGAAGTTACCCCATAGATGATAAGTATAAATAAAAGTTTCCCTAGTTTTAGTCCCATTTTAATATTCAGAATGACTTTCAAATAATTTATTCTAGATATATCGATTTTAAAGAAGTTGTGTCCTTAAAGGAATGTTCAGTAGTGGACCACAACTGGCAGGAGAAGGTGTTTCATGAGAATTACATTATCCTACTCAATTTATTGTGGTGGCATAATGGGGAAGAGTAGATTACCAAGGAATAAGAGTTTTAGATAATTACATATTAACAAAATATATTTGAAGCTCAGTTATTCAACTGTAACATTTTTCATTTTCCAGATAATGATATCTTTTAATTATGTAACAGTTTCCTCTTGTTTCTTATTGTTGTTTTACCCTAGTTTGAGATGTATCACCATTGGAAGAGTTTTTATGTGTAGTTTGTTATTGTAGCATGAGATTTCCCTTTTTTCCTATGATTGGGAGGGTTGATATCCTACAATGGTGGAATCCTTGACAGGTATATTAGGTGGTGGATTTTTGGGAGACCCCTATTTTCTATGGGTATGGTTTTGGATTATTAATGCTAAGAATTTATTGCTAGATATATAATTTAAGGTCTTAACTCAATATAGAATGGTCCATTTTCTGATTGTGAAGAACTTGGTTCTCATAGGAGACCTAAATAAGGTCTAAAGAAATTTTTATACTAAAATATGAAATCATAGAGAATTCAGGATACAAAATGGTTTGACGTTGTGTACGTGTTGTTCACAACACCTGTGAGAGATGAATTCATAACCCAGATTCCATTCATTTCTAGAGTGATTTTGGCTCACCTGGTGCATCATGATGTGTAATCTAATCACATTATGAATTTTTGGTTCACGTTTTATATGAGGCTAGTTCATGGGGTCCCTCATGAGATGAAATAAATTAGAGCATATAGTTCGAGGAAATATTTTTTTCGATAAACATAAACACATATACATTCTTTATGTGAATGGATTTCATGCCATGAAAATATATTGTATAGAGTGCTGATATATGTTATAGTTCTGTTGGTTTTCTAAAACCCTTTATCATTTCTCTTGATTTCCCAGTGATTCATGATGCTCTCATCAGGATTTTCGGAATCCTTTAGAAAGGGACTAATCCCAACCTTCCTTCTTCAATACATGGAAATATGATGTATTTTCTACCTATTCTCCATTAGTTCATCGATATAGTTCCTCTCAATTCTTATTTCTATTCAATGTAAGTTCATCTCCATGTTTCTAATGGTGTTTTTCTGGGATGATTATTGTTACAACTGTGGTGGATCATCCTTGATGGGATGTAGCTTATTGTGGGGTGGGTTTTTGGGATATATGACATTGGTCTATTCTCATTCTAAGAATGATGACACCTTTGAGGTAGGGATTCATTATTCATTCCATTTATTTACATGATATTATAATATTAGGATGATATAACCCTTTTGATTGTAATATAATTATCCAAATAAATATTTATTTTGATTAATAAATAATTATAATGTGATAACATGTTGATGTTATTTCTCATATTCTGATAATGGATTTCCCATAGATTTTATAGATAGATTATATCTATGATATGATTATAGGAATGTATTTTTATGCTATATATTATCATGTTGTTCTTCATGGTAAATGATAAATAATATAAGGATTGAATTAACATGTAAATTTTATTATGAAATTAAGAATAATCGTGTTTCAATGAATTTGAAATTTATTATAATTTGATGAAAATAAAATTGACGAAATGTGGATGATTAATTAAATATATTATTCCATGATAATGATATTGACATAGAATGTGATGCCTAATTAATGTTGTTATCAATGATGAAATTGAAAGGGTTGTTAAATAAGAATGATACTTCTCTTGGTTTTTTGAAACCATAACTAATTCTTAGAGCAATTTTGATTTTTGATATGTTATTATAACTTCATGACTTAGTTTTCACATAGTTAAAACATGTGAATAATGAATCAGTAAATTCATGATGGAGTAAATACTGATTGTTTAAAAAAGATAATTTATTGGGCCTTAGTTGACCATCTACTTGAGATATCCAAGAGACTAATGTTTGGATCCATAAGATCTCATTTATGTGTGAAGGATAAATCCATTATGTCAAGATCTATGAGAGATAATTTCCATTTGAAGTCATTATTTTAGTGCCAGAATTCCCATATTTACTCTATTTTTATTATTATACCATACAATGTACTCTATATGTGAGCATCAATATACAACATGATATGAGCCTAGAATGGCTGATGTGATATGTGGAGAGGAGGCATAAATGATGTATCAACAACTAATAGGTGTGATAGTGAGATGCATTCGGATATGCCTGTTTTTTGTTGTGGATGACATTAGACATTATGGAATAAGATGAATTTGGGCTTACAGATTGATGTGATATTCATAGATTCATGTTTAAAAAGAATCAGTATATTGTATAAATGTTGTGTTTCTTATTTAATATTTATTTATTTCCCGACTTAATGAATAAAATTGATGTGGTTGGTTTCATGTGTCATCTTGGTGGTGGAATAGGAAGGATTCCTTAATATAACTATAGTTTTGGAATAATTTTTATACTTTTCTAAAAAAATATAACATTGGGGTTGGTTTTTTTGTAATGTTGATGAGAAATTAATGAGAAACAGTGGACATTGTTTGTAATATACCTGGATGGAAAAAAGATTACTCAGATGATTAATGTAATGAAATTCAGAATAATGTTGTTAGTTAATTAATGGACAAGGGATTAATTATGATAATGTGAGTTTTTTAAAAACAAGAATTCATTTGATGCATCTATTAAAATCATTTCATGATTATCGGATATCTAGCCACTTTCAGTGGAAGTCGGGTGTCAATGTAATGATAATAGTAATTGAACATAGGACTATGTTATGACCATATAGTTGTTGTGAACTATATTATATATATATATATATATTATTAGATGATACTCTACCTCACCAATGTTGGTTATGTATACTAAGAGGTGTTAGATTATTGGAGGGTGTTATAGTAGACATCTTAGTTGGAGGATAGATGACTGACTACCCCCTCTAGACCCACTCTCATATCATTTGTATTTACTTGTTCTTGAATTCACGATAGTTAGTTTCCACATATATGAGTATTGAGGGTTGTAATGGGTTTTTTGTTATATCACACGCATTAATCTAAATATATAGTATCCAAAGGATTATTATGGGTATGAAATGTAGATTATGAGATGGATTGTGGTACTTAGATGCCGTACTATCTGTGATGTATCTTGGAATAATACATGATGTATAATATACATCCTATGGGATGTGGTGGCTCCCAAAATATATATAGCTAATATATAGGGATGTTATATGAAATGTTGTAATGATGTGATGCACACGGTGAATGTGGTGAAACATTTAACTAATTTCTTTGAGTTTTAATATTTTGGAGAGAGATAAAATAAGATATGCAACAATGGGGAAGAGAGGAAAATTTATGGCAATGTGGGTGCATGGTACCCATTATAGTAACCCTACTTTTCCTACAAACTATTTCATGATATAATGATAATTAACATAATATCAGTACAACACCATGATATTAAGGTTTATTGAATTAGGAAAATTATGTTCATATATTAAATTTACATAATAAAAAATATTATTTTATTCTATCATCTTCAGTTTCTGAAGGGACATTCAGTTATCCGTAGTTTAAGATATCACCTCATTATATATAAATAAAATGCAAGAATTAAAATCCCAGTAGGAGGATATATATCGACAAGAATCAATTTAAAATGGACGAGAATAATAATTATAATAATAATAAACATAAAATAATCATAATATCATCTTCGTAAAAATGGGAAGAAGAATTAGATAAAGCCATGGAATGTGAAAATGCATCAAAATGAAAAATCATGTCTTAGTGCCCAACTAAAACACTTAGTTATGAAGAAATAATTCTTCATGAACACACATAACATATGTGAGTCATCATAACATTATTATTATGAAAAAAACAGGTTATCATGATTATATATATTGAACATTGTCACATGAGAAACATCACATTTCCAAATTCATTGGAGCATAATATAATTCTGAGGGCATCTATCACGTCATAACATTTAATAATCTTGCAAGACACATAGAAAATACATCAATCATAGACATGAAATAATACATGGAATGTAATGGGTTTATTTTCGTAAAGACAACTTTCTTGAATACACATTAGGGATAAAAAAATAATAATTGAATTACAATCTTCTAATATTAATCATCAATCTTTAGTGAATAAGAAATAAATCAATTGGAGTCAAAATGTGTTTTTTTGGGAATACGATTTGTTTTCGAAAAATACTTCTATTTGTCATGAAAATAGATTATAATCATATATATCTTAGAAAATAAAATAAAATAACAATGAAATTAAATTTGTATAATATCCCTAATAAAAATTTGGCATGAATGTGGAATAATCCAATGAATTGAAATAGGGTTCGAGAAACCCCCTTACAACATGTTTGAAATATTCATTCACTTTAATAGAAGGTATGATAAAAATATATTCCTTAATTACAAAATAATAAAACACTTCTACATGTATGTGATTTATTATAATTTTATTATTTTAATTTATTTATGTTTACAGCCATTTAGATGATTTATAGTTTTCAATTCCATAGTTCGAGAGTCTTTCTTTTAATGGTTTGGATGATCAGTTCACATGTATTTGAGAATGGGGATTCATATAAAATTGGACTAATTTTTCACAATGGATATAATATTTTATTAATTAAAATATATAATATTAAATTATTAAATAATTCATTTTTTGAAGGGTATGTTGAAGAATCCTTAAATAAAACATTTTTGATAATCATCTAAAATATTTTGGTTGTTTTTTGTTCATCAGAAATTTGATTTGTGTTATTATATAATATTTTGTATGTATGTTATATAAATAACATAGAAAATTATATAACATGCACATTAAAATATTTTTCAAAAAGTAATATGGTTTTATTTCCATCCATGAATGAGTAAAAGGAAAATGAAAATGCTTCATCTATAATGTCTGTAAATGGACACATCACGTGTGATATTTTCTTTATAAAAATAAAAAAAATTAGGGAATAGGTTTTATGATTTGTATATAATTAACATGATAAAATTATTGTATACAAATAATAATAAATTTATCATGACACATGTATATTGGGATATGATTATACATTAATAAAATAAAATAAATTGAAAAGAAAATAAATGAAAAATAAGTAGGATTTTCCCTCTTTAATTTATCTCTATGAGAATATCCTTAGGGAAATTGGATTTGGACATTAGTTGATACTAAAGGCTCATGGACATGGGGTAGGTCCTTTGGAAGAGGATTGATGAGAACTTGGGTAATCTTCATGGGTTTTCTTGTGTGTGGGGTGGAGGTGGTGAGGGGTGGTATTTAAAGGGGAGGAGGGGGGATGGTTCTTGATTATTTTATTTATTAGATTTCTATTTAGATCGAGAATATGAAAAAAGTTGATTATTAAGATTAAATATAGTAAATTGAGTATAATAATTCATGATTATTGTTCATACATCATGCATGATGTTTTTAATTCATGTATTTTGATTATAATTTAAATACCCTAAATTACAATATATCACTATTCACAAAAATTCAACTATATTAGGGAAATACTTAAAATTAACCATAACTATTTTTGGATAAATAGAATAAAAAAATGAAATACATTTCATTAAAATAATTTTCTCAATATTATAAATTTAATTTTTATATAAAATCAACTTTTACTAAAAGATTCCGATTTATACAATTACAATTGATTTTATGAAACATTTAAAAATTTGTTATGGCCTAATAAAATTATATTATAATCCTATGAAAACAAATATATAAATTTATGAATATATTTTATAAAAATATAATATATTTTAAATTATTATATTAATAAAACAATTTAAAATAATCATTTACTTTTAACAAAAATTTGTAAAATTTAATTTTTCATTTTAAAAAACATTTAATTACATATAATAAGATATAATTATAACATATTTAAACTTATAAGATAAAAAAATTTATTTATAATTTCATTGGATAGGTTACTATTCTATTGGAAATATTACTATTCTCATGGTCATGTTACTATTCCATGGGTGAAGTTACTTTTCCATCGGTATAAGTTATGTAATTTCATTATACAATACGTACTTAATTCAAAATTAATGAGGATGATGTTTTCAATAGGATATCTATACTATGTATGTGTTGTATAACATATCAAAAAATTATTATAAAGGAAAAAATCCACTGATAAATGATTGGGTTGTTACATACTCTATATTATATTATATTTTGTTTTACATAAACAGGTTAGGTTATTTATCCCCCATTACATCATCTTGTTCCAAATTCAATTCATAATTCTAATGGTTTCTCCAACACAATTTGACAAGTTGATTTGTCTTGTTTCATAGAAAATTATATCTATTTTATTGAATCATTAATATATAGTCCTCATAAATCATACCATCTTACTGTTATACCACCACTGAGTTAGATAAATGTGGGGGATCTGGTATGTACTTCTTCAAGAGAGATAATGGAACACGTCATGAAATTGAGACATAATTGGATGATGTTTAATCCTATGGACCAACTATACAATGATATGATGGATCTAAATGGGTCCAATTTACATTTGTCATATCTTCCCATTATTTTCAAACCTCTTGAATCTCTTCAAGGGTGATATTTTATAGAATATGTTATCTCTAACGTTGAACTACAATTCCCTTTAATGATAATTGACAATACTTTTTTTATTAATCTATGTAGATTTGATATTTTACTGGATATATTAATCTATTTTGGAATCCCTTACACAAGATCAGGTCCACATTGCTTTCGTTCACCAAATTCATCCCAATTGGTTTGAGTTCGACATCTATTTCTATAAAGAGGTTCAAATGGAGGCATTTGAATACTTGAGTGGAAGCTGTTATTGTATAACAACTCTACCTTTAGGAGATTATAATCCCATCAACATTTAAATAAAATCTACTAGGATATTATCATGTAATCATGTTTCTGACTATTAATTTCAGATTGGCCATTATATTGGGGGTGATAGGCCATACTGGAATTGAATTTTGTACTCAAAGATTGTGTAAGACTCCTTATGAATTTAGATGAGAAACAGGGATAACTATTAGATATTATGAACATTTGAAATCCACATTGCCTCAATAAATCCATAACATATATATTTTAAGGTTGTTCGACTAATAAATATTCCCAAATAATGATAAAGTGGGATGTCTTGGTGAGTCGATCCACCAAAAAACATATCACATTTTTTCCTTTGGATCCCTTTAGGAGACAATTAACAAAGTTCATAGTGACATTCTACCATTTTTATATGGGTACACGAAATGGTTTACTCATACCTTGGGACCCATATAATGCTATTTTATCTTGTTGACATTAGAAGCACCTTGATAAATACTCCACAATATCATTATTCTTTTGGTCCCATCAGATGTGTTCATGGACATCATGGTTCACATGGTATTTCACGGATGGATGGATATTGTGGAGAAAGTTGCAATATCTAATTGATCCTTCTCCATCCATTTCATATACATGATTATAGGGTAGTTCTCAATCCACATCATTGATAGAGTTGTAGGTTATTTTCTTCTAAGAGCACCATCTACCTTGTTTTCCTTCCCATGATATTAGTTAATAGAGAAATTGTAGTCCTCGATTATCTCTAAACATTTACTCAGATGCATGTTGATATCTTTTTATGTGAATATATAATTTATGTTCTTTTACTTATTATATATGTCACAATTCTCACTATAAAATTATTGCAACTATATTTTTAGGGAAAAATAAAATTTTCTAGATCATGATCATGTGCCAGGTAGTTCTTCTCTTGGTTCATCAACTGTCTTGAGGAATTAAATAACATATTATGGGTTTTTCATCAGTACAGAACCAAATCCTTTCATTGAAGATTTTTTTTCAAAAAACATTCTCCACATGGAGGTTATGTTAGTATAAGTGTAGTGATCATCATATTCTTTAGCTCCACAAAGCATTACACACATTCCCCCACCAACACATAATTTACCCCATTACATATTAAATTAGTTAGCGTTCTAGACAATCAAAAATAATTTCTCACAAAATGATATAAATAAAATTATAATAAAAAAAAATATTGGATTACCATGACACTTGAGGGTTTGGGACATTCCTATATTTCCATTATTTTTAGGGTCAAATGAAATTACCTTACTTGTGATCATGTTTCCTAATAATGTGACTTGACGCATCCAAATGTCAAACTTTCTAAACATGGAATAAAATTTATCCTATAATAATTTTTTCAACATGATCCATATATGTTATTAATTTTCCTCCTTTCTAGAGTAGTTGAATAGAGTATCATTGATAATCACTAGAAAAAAATTCAAGGTAAATTCAAATGACTATATTAATGTTATCCGTGACGATAGTAGGGGAATTAGTAAATATGAAGTGAATCACTAAAAACATATAGTTTACATACCTAGTGTAAATTAAATCTTCTAAATATCATCCTTCATCACGATTATTTGATGATATCCAAAATGAATATCCACCTTTGAGAATTATAGTGCTCCTCGTAGTTGATAAAATAAGCCATAAATTCATGGAAGATGATACCTATTCATTATAGTTATTTATATTGAGTTCCCAATAATAGATAAAATGAATTATTGATATATCCTTTTTCTTTACAAATATAAACGGCATACCCCATGACATTCACTACAGAGTATGATACCATTATTTAAATTCTCATTCATCTACTTCATTAGCTCATCCTGTTCAATTGGTGTCATCATGTGGGGACATTGTTATATAGAAATTGCTATGGGTATTAATTCAATTTAGATCTTTACACCATGATATTTTGGGAATTCATGGAAACTCATTAGGAAATAGATCAATATATTCCCTAGTAATTGTAATTTACACTATGTTTATTCCATCCTTTGACTCAACCATTTGTGCAAGGTATGCTAATACAATGGGAATCAATGACCACTACATTGAGAGATCTTATAAAGGTTATTTATAGTCATGCATTTATTTTTACAGGAACATGGGATGTATTAGAATAGTAAAATTTATTTTCTTTTCCCGATAGTTGATATGTGATCATTATAATGAGATCCAATCTATTCCGATTACAATATCAAATTTCACCGAGGGACTAATCACAAGATTCACAAGAAGAATTTTCCCACATGTGGAATTAGGATAAAAATCAAACACATGGTTTTTAATGATCTCATAAGAAGGTTTTTAACAAATATCACTACATCATGGTGTCAAGTCTTCGATTCAATAGTTATAGAAATCATGATTGATATAAAAGAATTTGTAGAACTATAATCAAATATATATTTTTAATTCTCATAAGAATATGAATTTCACGTTTTATGAGTTCATTGTCTTTCCCCACATCAGTAGTAGTGATGGAATAAGCCGTACCTTGCTCTTATGGATTAAGTGGCTGATAAATTGGATTACCCACTAGGAATTGAGGTTTAGTGCATTGGATTGAGTTGTTCCCTCTATCCCGATGATTGATGAAATAAACTATTGGTGGTTCTCTCCTTTACACAATTATATTTTCTAGACTCTTCAACATTTCATGAGATTGGTTCCCCTCTCTCCCACATTTTATGAATTTTGACATATTTTTGAGGTAATTTACATAATTGTTCTACCTACATTTTTTACATATTAGTGGTTGAAATTCCATTCCACCTTTATCATTAAATAATATAACTTGAAAATCCATATGTTTATTCTTATCAACAAAGACGTGGGAACATTCTCCAAAATCCATTTCCACATATAAAGAACATATAACATATTCATAATAATTACCATCCTCTTAAATTTCAAGATGCTTTAGAAGGAATTGTTTGACACAGTTAAAAAATCAATCAGTTTTTATATCACTGTTGATAAAAAACTGATGGCCTACCTTGAAATCCATATGAAAATGTGTTTATAATATGTGACATATTCACCTTACTTTTTCATCATATCTATGAATTACCTCTATCATTTAACAAGGAGTTCAAAAGAAAAATACATATGAAACCATATATTATTTTCCACCCACTCAATATATCAAATTTCATCCCATGGATTAAATTTCTTAATCAAAACCCACCATTGACCGACCTCTCCATATATGTGATAAATGTCCCAAGTCACGTTATCCACCGCTGAATAGTGTAGAACAAAAATATTTCTCTTTTGAGTTAAAATAATAATAAAAAATGAGAGGATTTGAAAATAAGGTTAACATCAATGTTTATTTCCACATAAAATGATTGTTAGCTAGTTTATAACACCTAGGTGAAGGAGGATGTTCCACATTATTCTGGTTATTTTACATAACATATGAAATTTTGGTAATAATTTCCATAAACTTTTGAACACCGCCTATTATGGAATTCGGGATTTCATTATAGAAATCACTACATTGTACCTCACACAAGTTGTTTTCTTAGTTTCATATATTCTCTACTATTTTCTAAAATTTAAAAGGTCTGAACAAGAAATAAAAAAACAGGTCATGCATAAATAAAGTATTCCTTTTTTTCAATTAAATCTATAGAAATATCTTGTGAGATAAATCTATTATTAATTATTCTAAAAGAAATGTTTTTGGTGGATTACATATACTTTCATTCATACTAAGGGTTTCGAAGAATGTTCTCCTATACTAATTCAAAATCTAACAAAACAATTATATAATACAAACTACTAAAACCCTATTTTTCATATATAACTATTACATGATTTTAAAAAACATATTAGTGTTAAAAAACTAGGAATTAAAGGTTTATTGTATTTGAAAAATTATTCTCATACATAAATTGTACATATTAAAAAATTATATTAATTAAATTCATTTTCATCATATTATTATAAACCTTTTCTTCCCATAAATACAAGGAATCACCAATGGATATTAATCAAAAAAGTGATGAGATAATACCCCAATAAGTAGATAGATATTAACATGAATCAATATGACATGGTTAAGAATAATAATAATCATCAATAATTAACCATAGTATCATAATCACAATCATGAGAGGTTGAATAATATAGTTGTATTTCAGGTGGAAATGCATAAAAATGAAAAAATATGTTTTAGTTGCAACTACCACATTTATTTTTTAACAAATAAATAATCATATCAATACATAACAAATATAAATCATCATAACATAATCATATTGAAAAAATATAAAATCATGTTCATGCATATTTCACATTCTCTAACGAGATACACCCCATTAAACAATGCATCAGAGCTCTATATAATTTCAGGCACACCCATCACATCTAACAATTATATAATAATGCATTCCAATTAGAAATTACATCTATCAAAGACATCAAATAAACCATGGAAATGAATGGGTTAATTTCATGAAGAATATATTATTCTATAAACCATTGGTTAATAAAAACAATTACAGTTTATAACATAATTGGTATAATTTTAATAAATATTTAGTGAAGAATAAACAATTCAATAGGCATCAAAATGTTTTTTTAGAAAGAATGGTTCTTTTGGAAAAATCTTTCTTCATTTCGTGAAATAGAATTGAAACATGTAAATCCTAGAAATAATTTTAGAAAATAGAAATTATATTTTTATATCATCCATATTTAATATTTGGAATGAATATGGAATACCCCAAATAATGGAAATTTGGTTCCAGAAATCCTCTAACTATTTGTTAGAAAAGTTTCATTCACTTAAATAAACTCTATGATCAAGTTAGATTTATTAATTTCTACATACAAAACCCATTATACATATTTTTATTTATTAAATATTTATTATGTTCATTTATGGCATATTATTTGAGTTATAGACTTTTATTCCATATTTTTGGAGTGTTCATTTTTATTAATGTCAATATTGGTTTACATGTATTTGAGAATAAAAGATCATTTACTATTGGAATAGTTTTGTAAAATTGAGATTATGTGTTTTTAATGAACATACAAAATATTAAATGATTATATATATCATTTTCATATGGTATGAGGATGAATAATTATATAAAACGTTTGTGATAATCGTTTAAATTATTTTGGCTGGTTTTTGACAATCACAAACTTTCTATGTATTATTATATAATATTTTGAATATATGTTTTCTAAATGAAAAGGATTTAAAATAAAAATTAATGTATATTTAAACCATTATAATTGTTTTATGATCAAACTCAAAGGGGGAAAGGAAAAAAACACATCATCCAATTTTTTTAAACGAACACATCCCAGGTGATAAGCTATGGGATATGAGAGAATATAGAGAAGTACATGGGAAAGATTCAATACTTATTTAGAGTTAGGAGAATATGTAGAGAGGGGTTGAATTTATAGGGGAGGAGAGTGGGTTTTCTTGAATTTAATTATTCTTTAGTTTTTTACATGGATCAAAACCATGAATAATGATTATTACTAAGAATAAATAAAACATATTGATATATATAGTTCATGATTATGGTGATTACATAATACTGGATGTTTTCAATTCATGTATTTGGACTATAATTAAAATACATCAAATTAAAATATTTCACTATTAAATAAGTAAAATATTTTATAACAATCCCAAAAATTAATCTTAATAATCATTAAATGTCTAAAGATCATAAATGAACTCTATTTTACCAAAACAATAATCATATGAGAATTTTAATTTTTAAATAACAGCATCCTTTACAAAAAAATACCATTTTTTAATTATAACTAGTTTTATAACACATTGGAAAATATACAATGGTCTTATAAATTTATCTTATAATCATAAAACAACAAAATATTAATTTATGAATTCAATTTATGAAAATTAAATTTCATGTAAAACATTATATTAATTATATAATTTTTAAGAATATTTTATGAGTTTTAAATAATACCAAAACATGATATCTCATTTTTTTAAAAATAATTACCTTTAATATGATATAATTATACCATATATCCAAATCTAGAATGTGTACATTTTGTGAATACGTTAATTGGGGAGGTTACTATTCTATTGGAAATATTACTAATAAAAATTGTTATGTTACCATTCCATGGGTAATATTACAATTACACTAGTATATGTTCCATAATTTCATAAAATATCACTTACATAATAAAAAGTTAATGGGGATGATGTTTTCATTGGCCCTTCTATGATATATATGTGTTTTATTCAATATAACCTAATTATAAAAAGGAAAAAATTTGTATTGATAATATTTTTGGTTATTACACCATGGATGTTTTATGAATATATTATATTCTATCATATATTTTAAAATGGTTTCGTTTATCCATGGTGAATATGGGAACTTAATATACCATTTTAGCCGATGAGTTAATTTCACTATTGTTCAATATTCTATAGCATGATTTCATTATCTATTTCATGAGATGACATAAGGAGGATCCAACTGAGTATACTTTTTATCTCACCCTATATATATATAAACTATTTTAGGTCAACAAGAATAGGTTGTATAATTTTCATGTTATTACTATCCCATGGGTTGGAAGGTGTGATTTGGGCATCATGGTCACTATCGTCTTTAGATTTTGGTACTCATATTTTCAATTTATGCTATTTTAGCATTGTATTACATTACATGCCTACAGTTGGGATTTTTTCATATATATGTTTATGATTGACCAGTGTGTTTTTATTATCTATGCCTTCCACATGTTCTATTAGAGGGTAATTCCTCTGAATTGTATGATTATTATACCCAATGTGTAGTTACCAACCCGATTCCAACTAGAGGTGGGACATGTGTAATCACCACCTCCATTACCTTAATACAAATGTACTTGGGATACATTGGGGCTAGGGGGAGTTGATATATTAAGTGAGTTTATGAGTTTCCATCCATTAAATTATATTATAGATGGCATGAGTTTCAAAATAAATTTTTAAAAATTCATGCCATACTAGATTGTCCATTCTATTAATTATTAATGTTGATTAAATATTAACCACAGAAATAATTTTTTCTCTAAATATATAAAATGACTCTTACATATATTATTGAAAATGTGGCAGCAAAATAAATTCTGATTTTATTCAAATTTAATATCTAAATAAGATATCAATAACTTTTTATATTAAAAAAGAATCTGGCCAAAAACTACTTTTCTTCCAGAGTCATTGTAATTATTATCTGTTATTAATATTATTTATCATCGATTAATAATTTAAATAGATTCATTAATTTTTATATATGTTTATTTATCATGTAAGATTATTAATTTTAATATTGAAAAATTGTAATTATTATCAAAATATTCAGAAAAAGAATCATTCATTGGAAATTATCTATATTTCCATAGAAACTAGTATGTATCGTGGAGACATAATTTTAAGCTGAAAAATGAAAATGAAATTATTAAATAATATCTAAATTTGTACCTAATATATGAATATGACTTTATAATGTACAGTTTAAAATGGATATAGATGTCAATAATATTATTTTTCCATAAAAACAGTTTTATAAAAAGGATTTTTTTCTATTATAAATAATGTATTGAATAAATTTAACTCATCATCGAAATTCATAATGTATAATAATTTATTAAAAAAAATTTCATATTTTTGGTTTCTAAATAAATAAAAAATAGAATATAAATAATATAATTATTATTTTAATGAAAATTATAAATGAATTTCTAATTTAGAAAAAATGTTACTTATTTTAAATCAAGATTATCATTAGTTTATATATTAAAATTGATATTTTGAAATAAAATTTTCTACTCATTAAAGAAATATTTGATAAATTATACATTTTGAAATTAATTTTGGATTTTTTCAAATATTTACATTGTCAAATAATTTTCAATTTCGGTAATTACATAAATTTTCACTATTCACATAAAAATATTTTTTAAAAAAATTTAAAAAAAATTCAATTTATGATTTTTTTATATAATTAATTCATAAATTTTAGTAATTATAAAAATTTATAATTTTTGAAATTATAAATTTATGTTTTAGTTTAAAATAAATTGTGTAAATAAATTATTTTACTAAAAATTCTATTCTTAAATCTTTAGGTCTTCTCAATATGATTTTGTATGTATATGTATTAGTTGCAATTTTTTTATTCAGTTGTGATTATATTTTTACTATAATTTCGTAATAATATTAATTTAATTAGTGTCTTCTAATTTTAGTTCCTTGGTGCTTATGGAGAATGTTATATAACAAAATATTTATTTAATTGAAATTCAAAGTGAAATATTCAGTCCTTACATTATACAACCAAAAATAAATTCATTCCTCACAGTATTAATTATTAATCAATAATAAATTAATATAGGGTTCTTCCTACAATATTCATAATTTCGGACATATTTTATACTATGGAATCTACCTTACTCTCATTGTTTATATGATGATAATTATCCTTACTCAAACAACATTAATCATTAACAAAATCATATACCTAGCTGTGATTATACCCTAATAATATATTCATAATTAAATAACATTCCAAAAAAATGAATATCTAGATCATTATACCACATCAAAATAATATATTCCTTAAAAAAAATTTCAAACATTAATTTTAAAAAGATATTAACCACTAATTCATTAATCCACAAACATGTAAATATATATATATATATATATATCATAAACCAAAAAATGAGATAAACATCACAAAAAATCTCCTGGATCATTCACTATTCCTTAAATGTATCAAACCATCAATCCTATGAGTTATTTATTCATCAATCTTGTGTTATAAGAAATTTATCCTAAAAATTAACTATATCTTAAAATTAAATATCATATTTTTTTGAAATTTTTATATATGATTCCAAACCACTAATAAATAATTACTGATGAGATATTCTTATATACCTTAAACAATCCTCTTAACTTTAAAAATATAATAAAAATAGTTGATAACTATTATTCACTAATGATACTACCTATAATTATCAATAATTTTTTTATTAAGATATCATCCTCAACACCTTACATATGACTGGGACTCTTACATTTCCTATCATAACCAAAATATACTAAGACTACCAAATATATATATATGATACATTTTTCAGTTATAAGACATTGTTCTTCAAGTCATATACCTTCCTTACATTAATTTTCTTGTTATTGTTTTAGACAAATTCCAAAAACAAATGTATTTGGATAATATTCAATAGAATTATAGTAAATGTTAATTTTAATTTTAATGATTAGTGTGAACATTTCATATCTAATTATACCATTATTTCATCCTTGGATATATACATTTCAACTATATCAAAAAAATATCATACTTAAACTCTCATTGTTCTTCATAGTATAATTTATGTTTCATTCTCCCAAACTGCATATCCTAATAAATTATTTTAATTTAGAAAAAAATCACTACATAATGTCTGGAAATAAGAATGTGATCACCCAATACATATACCTTGGGAGTATTTATCATTGTAGTCTTATGACCACTC
This sequence comes from Viscum album, assembly GCA_963277665.1. Taxonomy (NCBI): domain Eukaryota; kingdom Viridiplantae; phylum Streptophyta; class Magnoliopsida; order Santalales; family Viscaceae; genus Viscum; species Viscum album. Next base: position 1,722,987,616 of record OY728152.1, on the reverse strand, counting down.
ATCTTGTATAAAAGTTAGAATAAATTCCAATATTAGAAAAAACGTTCCAAGGTGATTAACCCTAAATTAATCTATTGGACAACCACATACACCTTATAATATATAATCATAGATGTTATTGTAATGAAAAAAACATAATAAATACATTATAAACACAATATGATGTTATTCTATACGTTGAATAATTCATTAATCTACTTATTGTGCTATATTAAAGTAAATAAGAAATTCAATATTACCCTAAACAAGTTAATTTATGTATATACATTTTCAATTATGATAATAATTATATTATCAACCCTTTTATTATCCTTAACCTATATACTAATCTCAAAATATATCTATACACCACTAAAATACCAATTATAGCATGCCACAAATGTGACCACCTAACAACAAATCATAAATATAATATTTCATTAAAAACAATACCATGACCTCTTAGGTTTTGAATTTATAGAGGTAGAAAAAATTATTTTCTAATAAAAATGAGGCTTTTTTTAGAAAATAGAAATTTTTATATTTTGTAAGTATATGATTAACCTATAACAAGTCTATAGAAACTCCAAAAAATTATCTACAAATGATATTTTTGAATAATCATCTTAAGAATAATTTTTCATTACAACAAGGGGAAATAAAAATATATTAAATGTGTGATATTAGATTCTCATTAATTGTAATTATATTTTTTAATAATAATAGATCTTCATTGAGAATAATATGATCAAATGTTTAGAATAAGGATTTCTAAGATAGTTTCACAAAAAATTCATACATTGTAAATAATTCCCTAATGATTGGAATCATATAATAGATGAATCAAATGAGTGTAAGGACATGAGTAAATGAAAATGAGTAATTTGAGCCTAACACATACATAAGAATATGTATAAATCTATAGAATAACATTTATGAAAGCATGAAATATGGAACAACCGTAATCAAAGAATTGTGATTGTATAAAAACCAACTATTTCCAATACTTTTTAAAGAAACTCTGTATATCAATTATTGATAATGTTAAAAATCACATTATTTAAATAAATATGTGCATATACTCATTATCCTCTTGTATAAATCTCCTAGGAGACATAATCATAAACTAATTCATTATATGGAAAAATATGACCCAAAACATCATCATTTATAAATATTTGTTTGATGTTAAATCAATCATTCCATAAAGAACCCATGAAATGAACATGGATTTCATATCAAATTAAAAATTAATCTTATATGGAAAAAATCATAATTCTATAATAAAAATATCAACATGGTATTTTCCTGGAAAATAAATGGGTATCAAAAGGTACCTTATAATTTTCTAGGAAAATAAAATTTAATTAATATAATATATCATTGGTATTAAGATAGTGTCATTAAAGTTTACATGATTATGTTAATATTTTTCCTAAAAAATAGATTTATGTAATCTGGGTGACCACTCATCTGAACAATAACTTGAAAACAATGTATTATACATTATTCTCCATTAGAATAAATGTTATTCACATTCACAGTGGATGTATATGCCAGAAAAATATATTGATGAATCATAAATGAATTTTACATAATCCAACAAAACAAATAATTTGGAAAATAAAATTTAAATAATATACAAGATTAGGAATAAAAAACATTATTGGAGAAAAACATAGATTAATACTGATTTTTATATGATTGAACAAATCACATTGGAAAATAGAAATATCATTAATAATTTGAAAGAATTATATTTAGTATTTTATAAAACATGTATAAAAACTATATAATTTTGATATAATAAAAATAGAAATCGATGGATTCATCTAAAATAGAATAGGCAGCACATTATTTTATAAATAGAACAAAAAACAAAAAATGTATATATAAAACATTTTTATTATTTTAAAAATGTTGATGTTACATGTCACATTAAAAAATTATTTCCAAAAAGTAGAATTAAGAAATTGGAAAAATAAATCATTGAATATCAAAATCAAATAATATATCCTTGAAAACAAAAAACATTTTTCAAAAACATATGAAGTAGAAGACAAAACATGTAATTTTGAAATAATAGGAATCATTTATTTTATTTTGAATTAATTTTTATGACCCTCATCAGAAAAATAGATTAAAAATTTACTTTTTAAAATGTGTAAATACAATTATGATAATTAGAGAAAATAATTAATATTATTTCACGTGCCTTGAACACTTATTATTTCATCATTATTAACATCATTTGAAGATAAATTCACTCTTAGAATAAATACTTATAGTGTATTGTCAAGAATAGACATAAAAATACATAATCATAAAAATAGAAAATTCTTCTTTATTTTATAGTCATTATAGAGATCCTAAATATAACTAATCCTATGAAACTACAAAGTATATCTGTAAGAAAATCAATAGGTAAAAGGGTTATCCAGAAAGCTCTATATGGTTAAAAATAAAGAAATAAAACGTATCAGGAATGTAAACTGGACTAACATGATATAATAAATAGGATAATCATAAAAATGGATACAAGGAATAATTTAGTTATTTTATATGTTCAAAAACTAGTTAAAACAACATAAAAAATGATACCCTAAATATAATTCATTGGTAACTCCAATGGCCATCATCATAAATTGGTTAAAGTCCCATAGTGGATTATGTTTTGTCCTAAATACCTTATATTCTCTCTCATTTGATATAAATATTTACCCAAAGTATTGGATGTAAATTTAATTCTGGTCCCACCAATGTATTAGGATTATAGGTATAACTGATTTCTATATAATAATAATTCATAATATAAAAAACAACAAAATAATATTTATTATTGTTTTTGAAAATTAATTAGAGGTATTTATCATTGAAATAATATATATATATTTTATGAGAATGGTCTAGGAGAATATTAAAATAAAATGATCGACAAGGTTGAAGATTTAGGAAATAACTAAATGATATTTTTAATGATGGAATGAAATTTTTATATATAACTAAAATTAACTACACCATGGGGGTTCTCTAAAAAATAATGAGTATTTTAAATATCAACTAATTATATGAAAACATTTTTTGTGGTCTTCGATGGACATGATATTATAAATATGAATCTTCCCTTAAATTGGGATTCTATTAAAATGGGAATTTTGTGGGGATATAAAACAAGTAAAACCCTTAAAATAAAATGGTTATATAACTAGTTATAAATTTATGGGATATATAAATATATATTAAAGAGGTAAAGTATAATAATATTCCACTAAATGGAGAAAGGGAGAGAAAATTTGAAAAAGGAAATTCCTAATTTTTTTGTAGAGGATACCTTTTAATATTATAAAACACCATCGTTGAATGACCACATTGTAAAATAAGATAATAAAAATTTCTATTAAATATAGAATATGGTAAATTTTATATTTATAGGATATTTCACTTAATAAGGTTTTCTACTAAAAAGGATAACATTGGAATAATTATAAATTATAGATCATGACGGGAAACCACCATTTTAATGGATTAATGTTATTCTTCACATAGTTACATTTTCAAATAGGATTAAAAATAACAATTATGTTACATATGAATAAAAGTTTCTCTATATATGTAGATATAGGTAGTGTTATATTATATTAATTGAATAAATAGTGTGAAATGTGAAAACTCAATAATAAAGATTGAGTTATAAATAACCAGTTATATTTCGGGGATGAAATCAGTAATATCCCAAAGAATGGAATGGAGTGAAAGGAAGTGAAGAATAATATTGCAAAAATGATTTATGATTTTCTAATTCAGGTTTGTAGTATATAAACTTTAAAAAAAATTCACAACATTAATGAATTTCTGAATGAATGGTTATTGAGGTTTAACCCTTATGGTAGAAGAAATTTTTTAATAAAACCCCTTGAAAGAGAGGGATATTTATGTTGAAATTAAAATAACATTTATAGTGATATTAAATTATATCCAATATAAAATCCATATTATTCACCCCATCCAAATAAAATTGGGTGGATAAAATAAGATGTGCCTCAATGAAGAAGCATGGAGATGAAATCATTATCTAAATCCAAATTAATTTTGTGAACATATAAAAAGTCATGACTGATAAAATCAATTTTATTATACATAATTTAAGGATCATTATAAAAAATTATTTAATTAATATTGATACTTTATTTCCATATTCCTTTTATTTAGTATCACAATTCTTTGACTAAATCTATCATATGAAGTTGTTTGATCAATGTTACATAACAGTTTATGACTGTTTTCCATAGTAGAATGTGTTGTAAAATAGTATCATCATTTCTTTGATTATTAATAGTTTCATTAATAATATATATATATATTATATATATTTCTAAGTGCATCTATGGTGGTTTCTGGTGAAAACATTAAGCCATTGATATTATTAGAGACAATTCTCTAGTTAGCAATATTAATGTTTCTATTTATAAATGAATTTGTCAGAATCTAAGTAAATTATAATTTGAAATATCATAATAATTTTTATAATTTTTATATTATATTTATTTATCTATTATATAATTTTTATCATCCTGGAATGTTAGTGATATAAAACTAACGAAATATGTTTATCGAGGAGTTAGAATGTGAAATTCACTAATGATGATTTTCTTCCTCTATGATGATAGAGAGGAATAAAAGTGGAAATTATAAAAATAAATTGTAATAATATTATAATAATAACAATTTAATTATTATAATTCTTTGGTTTTAATATTTGGAAGATAATGATTAAGTATAAATATTTTCTAAGAAGGTAATACCTACATTTGTGAATCAATATTCACTGAGATATTTCCCCATAAGTGAAAGAATATAGATAACATATGGAGACTAGGGAATTAAGGATGATATATTTAAATTTACATTAGGTATATTAGGTTTAGATTGATGGAAAATTTTAATTTTATGTGTAATAATGGATGGTGGTGTTGATCCCCTTCAATAAGTGAAGAAAATTAATCTTTTGAGAATACCCTAAAAACATTCATGTTATAAATAAAAAAACTCCTTGAAAGTGACACCCACATTTATAAATAATGGGATTATGGGTGATGTCTGTTCTTAAAATACTTAGTGATGACTTTTTAAATTTTTTTAATTTATTAAAATAAATTACTAAATGTCATGAAAATTTTATATTTTATATTTTTACCTAGATATATTATTATATTAACTTGGAAATATTAATTTTTTATAAAAAAGATAACATATATTATTATTTTTGGTTTTATGGACATTAATTTAATAACCATTTAATATAATTAAATAAATAAAAAATTTTAAATATACTTTTAAATTATAATATATAATATAGAAAATAGTTTTTGATCAAAAATTAATTTTATACATTTTATCTTTAGAATTAACAACCAATTAAATGACTGTTAATATTATTATTTAATTGATTAAATATAATATCAAAGTCATTATTTAATTTATATAAATTTCATTGATGAAAAATAATTCATGATATTAAAAATAAAATAAAAAATATAACTGATTTTACCTTATCATTGTAATTAACACCAATCATATAATTGTTGTCATTATTCCTAAAAAATGAATTATAACTTTTTAGAAAATGATGTCATATTGAACATATATATTAATACATTTGTAAATATTAAATGTATACAACTGATCAATATTATTTATTATTATAAGCTTGAAAATGTATGTTTTAAAACTACATATTAATTGGGTTTCAAAATTTATAAACTTGTATTTCCTAAATTTAAAATAATATTTGTAAAAAAACATATATAAATTATTAGATATATTTTTAATAAAAGAAAAGAACTTATTTAAAAAATATGTCATAATAGAATAAGAAAAATGATAGTTTATTGAAATATCATTATTTCCACTATTGAGCTAAAAATTGATTATTTCAATAATATAAGAAAATTGTATTAAGATAAATTTGATACAATTAATTCATAATGATTTTTATTTTATGGAATTGAAATTGTAAAATTATGTTTGTTACCATTTAAATGAAAAATAAAAATAATAAAAGAGACCTTTTTTATTTAAAAAAGTGTTTTTAGACATTGTGCGTTTTTAATTTTACTCCATATCGAGTTATAATTTATGTAATGTTCTTATATTAGTTGAAATATTAGAATATTATAATTATATAAATTTAATTTAACAGTTGAGAATATACAATACATGAAAAACATTTCATTAAAAATAAATATTACCTTTATACTAAATTCTATTTAATAAATATCATTAATTGATTATTGATATTCTAAAATTTAATTTTAATACTCCATTATTGTTGAAATATTTATTTAAATTTTATATATACAACGTATAATATTTTAATTATGAAATTATTTAATCTAAATTATGAATATATATAAATATATTATTTTAATATAATAAATTTAATAAATTTCGAGGAATATTATTTAATATTTAAAACATAAAAATACCCACCATTAGTATACCTATAGGATATGTGAATTATGAACCTAATTTCAATGATGATATTTTTAAAAATGATAATTTTTAAAAAATAATTTTGGTGACTAAATATCATTTATAATTATATATGGCATTATTAAAATTACACCATTTCATTTATCATTTCAATAATATTCATTTTAAATCCATGAACATGATTTATACATTAATTTTATTCTTTATCATTATAGTTTATGATATTTTAATGGTGATACATAATTGTTTATGTAGTCTGTTGGAGTTTATTCTTTTATGGTTATTATTCTATTCAATTTCTACCCCCTTTAACATTTTCTATATTTAATTGATATAATAATCCACGATGTTTAATTATAAATTTTATAACTTTAATGGAATCATATAACATCACTTTAATGTATCATTATAATTTAATAAATTTTTATTATCCAAGTTTATATCTTATGGGGACAAATCTCTAGCGATTTAAAAATTCTTTTAGATGAATAGTGAAGCATTCATTATAATTATAGATACTTTTAATAATAATACTAATACAAATAATGAGAGTAAAAAATGGATACTAAAACCTAGTTTATTAAAATTCATATTACTTTTCAAAAAATTAAGGATTATATTTTAGATAATGAAAATGTTGTCATAGATGAAAGGATTCAATGATATGAACATTCGTTATTCACAACAAGGATACAATTTTATTTTAGAAATTTTATTATCAAAGAAATTGATATTAATGAAAATATTTAATTATAAAATTGAAAACAATAATAATACCATATTAAATATGTAAATGGAAGGATCAATGACATAATGAAACATATATTCATGAAATAATGACTATGACCGACAGAAAGGGAATATGAGTTAGTGAAATTATTTTAAAATTGTTAATGTAAGAATCAATTTAGATTAAGAGGGAGGTCATGAAATGAAAATTAAAAAATTAATAAAATTGATGAAATTATTATATTTGAAACAAATTTGGAATTCAATAGACCATAAAAATGAAATTATATTTCCCAATATCAAATATGTCACTTAGAGTTTAAAAAGAGATGACGAAAACATCACAATTTTTTCCAGCTTAGTTGAACACACTGAATGGTCATTTCTAAAAACATAAATATCATAATAAAAATTTAATAAATTTTTTAAAATTCATGACATATTATAAACATAATTTATAACTATTCTATTCATGTGTATTAGTTAGTTACAACCAATTTTCAATATAAAGTGTAAGTAATCATGATTATTTTGAACTAGTTTCTTAATCATGGTGGTTTTATTCAGTTTTATCCAAAATTTATTTATTTTTAGAAAAAATAATTTAATATAATTTATTATTTTATAATTAAAATTAATTAATTTATTATAATATATATTTATGTTATTATTCATGATGGCGATGTTGGTAAAGAGCTTGTTTAGGTAATTTGTTACAAAAGGGAATGTTGTCTCAATTATTGAGTTAAATGATTATATTGAAATTCCAAAAATTTAATGCAACCATTTTCAGTAATTAATATTAAATATTATGTTTTTAAATAAATCCTTGATATAAATGTATAGTATTTTTAGTTTTGGTATTTAATCAGATGAAATAACGACAAGATATGAGCGATATGTATGTATTGATATAGAATAAATCCCCATTCTATATTTTAATTCTATGAAAAATAAAATGCATATATTAAAAAATTTGTTATGTGATGAAAAAAATTGGTATGATATATATGATGAATATATATTTAAATTATTTTTTTCATTAAAAACAAACCATCATTCCTCTGTGTATTTTTGTTATAATTGGTTAGAATTAAAATGATTTCTTGTTTCTAATAATAATTATAAAATCCAAATTTTATATTTCTAGAATATAAATAATTAAATTAGTTACATTTAGATACTCCAAACCCATTTATATAAACATCAATGAATAGTGGTGATAAAAAAGGAGTCATTTATGGAGGTTGTTTCCCACATACTCACATGGGATGCATTTTTATATTTTGAAATGAATAACCAGTGATCATAAAAGAGATATATAATAAATATAATATAATTTAGGAGTATTAGTTATAATTATTTATTTTTATAACTACGATAATATTGGTTTGGAAGAGGGTTGATGATAATGAAGAAAAAATTTAAAAGAGAAAGTAATACTTACATTGGGAATTCAGTTATTCACGTGATTTATCCTTTAGAAATGGAGAACGTGAGTCACTTTTGGGTGGACTCAAAATTTAAAAAGGTTAAAGGGTATCTAGAAGAAATATATTGGGTATATTATCACTAGAATTTGGAAATAGGGTGTGTCTTTAAAATAATTGACGTGAGATCATTTTATTGGTGAAAAGGATTGAAAAGTCATTAAAACTAATTTTTTTGAAAGTGGTGAGAATGAAATATAATAATAGTAATGTTTTCAATGTGGGGAAATTTTTCTGAGACATGTAGGTATATATTTATATCCTAAAAAATTTATTATATATGTTTAATGTATAAAACTAATTTTGTAAAAATTTATCCACATTACATTACCCATTTTTAATCTTCTTAATCCTGATTAAATATTCTCCATTAAAAAAATTGCATCCCTAGAAACATAATATAACCCTTAAACCCAAATATACTATGATATGAATACTATTGGGACACCATATAATTTAATCTATAATTTGATAAAATTTTTATTTTATTTTGAAAAATATAATCTGTTTGAATAATTTTTTTAATAAATGTATTTTTAATCAATTTTTATTATTAATAGTATTTTATCTTCGATTTCTAATTAAAAGAGTGTTATTTTACATTATTTTATTTTATTTTTTTATTATTTATTTTCAATTATAATTATTTAATTGAAAATAACAATACATAGCAAAAGTACTATTCCTTGAAAAATAACTATTTTACTATTTTATATATAATTTTTCATTGTAATTAAATTTTATTGGATAAAAATGAAAATTAAATTTTATAATAATATTATATTTTTGAAATTAATTATTATATTAATTTTATTTAAAGAAACATCTAATAATTGGAATGTATAATTTTATTACTGTTATATAAAAAATGTTTTTAATATCTATTTTTAATTTAAAAATATGGTGTAAAATAATTTAATCATTAAAATATAATTTAATAATGTAAATTAATTTATAATAGTTTTTTTATATTTTTTTTGTCTTCAAAATCAGTATAAAATTAAAAATTACGATTAAAATGATTATCTAATTATAAAATATTATCAACAATATTTTAATTAGATTAAAATTTTTCTAATGTTCTATAATGATGAAAATTGATTTATGAATCTAGAATTATATTTTACCATATATCAATTTACCCCTTAAATAAATTTTTTACTCAATTTAACGGTTTAAAAAACATCTAGGTCATTCTCATTTGTTGATAATGACATAGAATTTTTAATTTTGTTCTTAAAAAACTATAGTTTTCAATATTCACATAAAAATCAATTATTTATATTAATTTAATAATTTATATTAGGATAATTTTGAAATGCTAAATTCTGAAATAAAATTAGATTTACCAATTTAAATATCTAAAATTTATATTTTTTTAAAATAATATATATGATGAAAATTACATTTCAAAGGAAAATTTTTGTTATAACATTTAGACCATTTAATTATATTATTTATTAATTTTATCTTCAATAAAATATTTTTAATTAAAATAGTTTTTATTATTATGAAATATTAAAAATAACATTGATATAATATGTTGAAGATCATTTTATTTAGGTACTATTATTGAATCAAACAATCTATGAAAATATATGTTTTGTGGAAAATATATTTTGAAGTCTATTATCATCATATTCCTATATTATAAAATATTTTTTTTGTTGTTATCGATACTTATAAGACTTCATTATTTTTTATATTTTCTTTTTCAACTACATTATGGTCATGGATTTAATTATTCACTTGAGGGATTAAATTTAATGATTTCAAAGGAACTTCTATTCAACTATCACACAATCGAGTATTATTCCTTTTATTTGAGAATGTAATATCCTATCATGAAATTTCATACCTGACCTTTGGTAACTTATATCGATTACAATATATATATACATGTTGATCTTCACAACTATGAAAGTAATGATTTATCCCACTTTTCCTCATATAATAATCATTTAATAATACATATTCCATAATGAATTCAATTTTTCTATCCTATGTATGTGATTGATTAGACGATTGGCCTTGATTTAATTATGTGTTGTTCCAATATCGATAAATTCCTATCATATTTAAATATATAGGTTAAAAGAGATAATGATACAAATCATAGACCCAAATGTGGAGGGGTATATACATATCAGTTCACCATGTTGGGGTACTATAATACTATTCAACAAGAAAGGCTATAATATATTCTTATTATGATTAGACAATGTGAAATTGAATTAGGTTACTGTGAATTCTAGGTAATCACATCCATGAATATATGATTTTATTATATCAGTTTAGTGGAGAATAAATTTTACTCAATATTCATATATAATCAATTTATTATGAACAATGATTTATGATAAGCATATATCAAAGAAATATTTTCTATAAAGGTATGAGCTATGTGAGTTTCTATTAATTCCATTCACCCTTATGAATGAATAATCACTCTTCACACATACCATAAACACATTATTAATCCCTACCTGGACTCCTTCATCAATGTGTTCATCAATTATTTATTATACATTCTCAAAACAAAAATTCATTAAATATCATATAGATATCATATTGAGATTTTTTTTGGGAATCATTATTATGAAAAGATTAGGATGTTTCATTTTTGGATTTGAGAGGTTGGATATCAATGAAATTTCATATATTAGAGTAGTAATTTAGTTGTTATGTATGATGTATATGTAGTAGAATAATGGGATAAAAAAATATGTCTAACATTAGTAATATTATTATTTTGGATGGTTAATATTAATTATTAATTCAACATTTCTCATAGTTGGTAGTATAGATAAAATTCTCGATAAGTATTGTGGAAAAATAATGACATTTGATGCTTATGAAGATGTATTTTAAGGGTTCAATTTGAGGGTTTCATCTACTTTGATTTAGATTATTAATGATACATGGTTGGTATACACTATATAATTTGATGGCTTAGAGTTTAGGTAAATTAAAATCTTGATGAATGATGATAACGGAGTTTCTTATGTGTCTCATCTACCATGAACTAATTAGTGGGGATACCATACCCTTGATTTAGTTGTGGAAACTCTGAATGAATGTGATAGCATCCCTATATAATTATCAATATATTTTTGGTCAACACATGAAACAATATATTATGATATATATTTTCACATTGGGATCTAAATATATGGATAAAGAGCTGGCTTGGGTACCTCAAAATAAATAAAATTTTGATATCAAATACCCGAGAAAGCGTAATATCAATTTATATTAACTGATCATGATGTTAATTCGGATAAAAGTGTTGAATATTATATTGAATTGAATGGAAGAATAATTATCTCTAAGTGTAATTTATATGTGAATAAGGAGGTGGAGATGGTTTCATATTCATCTATTATTGTCGCTTCTCCAATTTTAAATAGGATAAAATTTAACAAACATTTACAAATAGATTATATTTTGAAAAGGGACAATCTTTTTGATGTATAAAACAATATGGGATAAACATAATTTATATTAGGATTACTCTATATATTTAGAAGGGATATATTCCCTATTTATATAATGGAAGAGTTGATGTGGGACTCCCACATCCCCCAATGAGAAATGAATATAGTAAAAATGAATATGTTAAATGATATCCAATGGAAATTTTTTTTCATTGTAGATAAATTGATATTAAATTATATTTTTCTTGATTGATCACCTATCATATGGTTGAAAAACATTGTAATTTTGATCATATTTCATACTTTATTCAATTTTGATTCCATTATAGATGTGAATTTAGATGAGAATGTAATTTTGATTTTGATTTTTATATAATTGAGATGTCATGATGTGTTGTTGGATATAGTATGTCGGATTTGGAAGGACTCTCATTTGGTGCCCCTCCATGTGACCATAACTCATGTTGGTCATACAAATATTTATTATGGAAAATGTTATATCTATACAATCCAAACCTTTTTGTTTCATTTTATTGATAAAACAATTTCATTTCCTAATTAATAAACCTGTTTTAGAGGGACATTTGTAATCATATAAAGCACATTACATATTACCACCCATATATTAACATGAAGTCAATAATGATGATTAATATATTTGAATATATTCTCAGGAATTTCAATTTAAATTTTTATGATTCATGGGAGAAAAACATGGTAGGGGTAGAGTTTTAATATAATAATAGTTCTCTAGGATTGATATAAATGTATCACTAATATGATTTTTTGGTAGACCATATTTCTTGGATCTGCACTGGTCAAAGATGTGTGAATTATAAATTTTCATTTTCCACATGGGTTACTATGAACAGTAATTAGGTTAGATCTTATTGTTTCTCGAATCACTCCACCCTGTATTCTAGAGGATGTCGATTATATGGAATGTCCTAGATTGTAACAATTATAAGACTATTACCTCACTACTATATTATAGCCTAAAACATATAGGGAGGTATTATTGAGTACATGTGGAGACTTGACCGGGTTACTATTCATAGAAGCCTCAGTGGGACATGACACCATGGTATCAAGGCTTGTAACATTAATGTTTTTTACTCTAGAGGATATAATCGACATGAGAATCAGAAATGTGTTCAAACCTGTGATGGATATAAGATTGGTCTATAGATAACACAATTCATGTAAGAAGTTAATGTTTATAGGGTTATAGAATTCATGTTCATGTTTAATATTGATTTTGATGCATATTTTTTTTTCATTGTGTTATTCCCATGTCATTCATATTTTTATGATTTATTATCAATATCGTGATCACATTCCATTATTGGGAGTATAGTTAATATTTTTGAATCTTTCCAAATAGAGCTAAGTAGAATATATTAATACATCATATTTAAAACATAGGGTTCCCAAATTATAGACATGATATTGTCTGATATCACTGATGAATGGGGAAAACCATTGAAGGTGTCAAAAGTAATCAAAATGGGTTTATCCCATACAGGTTATCAGTGTAATTATTTTCAATTGGACCAAATTTTTTTAATTCATTACTAATAGGCCATATAGGCCCCCCCATGATTTGACTTCAGGATGGTTATGGTGATACGGTTCATTTTCACAAGAGGTGAAATTACCCTTATTATGTTGAAATTGGTACTTAATGACTCATTATTGAATTTGTTAGATTACTAGGGTCATGTGATTCCTTATAGTGGTACTGTCAATTGATCATTTTTATGTTAGTAGATGATACTATGTTGTATAATATTTAAGTGAAATTATATAAGTAGTCTGAACAACCTATATAGAGTTTACCAATATTTATTCTTATTAGATTTTAATTAACCATCCATCATTTATGGTTATCAAGTTATATAATAAAATGAAAAACGTATAGGCACAAAAACATGTATAAATGAATTGGAACATTAAGTGGGTATTATCATCTACATGTACCCAGTAAGGGTCAGTTCATTATCTTTTTTACATTGACATTGTAAACCTCTAGGAAGTAGTCACTATTTGGATGATCAACGATTATTTGGGAATGGTTGGTCTGTCATTGATAGGATATTACTTAAATAGTTATATTATTACTATCCATAAACAAATTAACATTTTATCAATGTGTTGCACTTATGTGGGTTTCCTATTATAAAGTTTCGTGTGATTCCCTATATATTATTTAATGGATAGCCTGTATAGATATACCCAATATGATGTGTTTTAGACCTCATTGGTAAATTTTATATATACCTAAAACATGTTTTACTCTCGTAGACAATGTTTTCTGGTGAGTTTGATGTCATATTCTAGTTGGGATGATAACATGGATGTTTCCCACTATTTATAATTAAATATTTATATGGTTCTTATGTTTGATTCCTATGTGGTAGGTGGATGGATGTTGTGAACCTTGCATGAATCCCGGAATGTATGTCTTAGTGTACGACATAGAGACCCATAGTTATGGATCAAAACATAGTTGGTCGAGGGAATCCCACATGATGGGTTATCCTAGGTTTTTGGGTTCTATTTTCAGTGGTGATCATTTTGATTTGATCCTGACATGATAATTACTTTTGAAATAGATTTTTTTCTCAAGGATTGATGATGTCTTCAGTTACCAAGGATGATTTTTTTTCATGGGTATTAATACCACATTCGATAGAAATGGTTTTTCGGGTGTGTGTCTTATTTATTTGTGGTTGTGTTGACAACAATGTAGTTAAAGAATGTGTGGGTTATAATTACTTGAATTGAACCATGTAGAAACTATGTTTTTTAATGAAGATTTCATTTTTAGACCATGTATGAGTACCAGTGGTGATATAAATAATCTATGGGGAGGGTGGTCATTTAAAATTTCATTGAATTAGAGAAGTTCCTGATTTTGAAGTGGTGTTCAAAGGGAGATCCAAACAACATGAGAGTATTTTTCGATGAAGAATGGTTATCTTATCATAATGAATGGTGGATCTCAGAAGTATGAGTTGTGTGGTTTAAAGATGAGCTTTTTAATTTTAAACCCACTATCATGGGAGAGATAAGAGTGGTTTGTTTTGGTTTTGGGTGGTACAGTTGGAATATTTAATTTATGAGTTGTCATCTGAGGGATAAAGATTAATTATATTAATGAAATAATTTTATAATAGTTCCATGAGAGTTTCCATGAAATCAGAAATGTATTTACATTGAATAAGAGGCATCAGAAATTTTTGAATAGGTGGGTTGTATGAAATATCTTGGTCAATCTAGGTCATTTATTGATAGGATGGAGATATTGGCTTTCTTTGAGAGATACACATTTTGAAATGAAACATGTTGAGGTTCCTCTCAAGCAACAGTGCAAGGTAATCTATTTAGGTGGGGAGTGCATGATTGGTTATTTGATGTTTTTGAACCACATTATGAGTTTATATTCAGGGATTAACATAGAAACTATTACTTGGTAGTGGGAGTATAAATTGTTTTGGTTATCAGTTATGAGGTGAGGATATTAATTCTTATAATGTTGGGAGTATGATATTAGTCCCAATTATATTAAACATGTGTGGGTTGGAACATTTATTGTAAGGTAACTACATCTAGATGTTATTAAGATAACTGGGGATGATTTTAGAGTGGTGATTCATACGGTTCAAAGTATCTTTCACAGAAATTGGTAGTTTCTAATGCTGATATGTGGTGGATTGAGCTTTGGATGTATGTGAACCTCATATTTAGTTCTTTATAAGGAATATTTTTTGAAAATACAGAGTAGATGAAAAGATTTGGTGATAATATAATAAACAAGGAGGGTCAATTTTTTATGTTTATATGAATAATGAGAATTATCTATTATAATAAGTGTTATGGGGGTAAAGTTGTAAAGAATTATGTTTTTCTAATCTCTAAAATTAGAGAGAATTTGAATTTTTTTAGATGATTGTGTGGGGTAAAATGGTAAATTTTCCAAATTGATGATCTTATTTAATTTTTATAACTAATAATTTTGTCCCAAAATAAGGCGAATACTATATGAAAGGAGTTATGTGGAGTTTAGGGATATTAATAATTTTAATGGAAATACGAGTATTTAATATTTAATTAATCAAATAATAACTTACTCATAAATGTTAGTTTATTGATTAATTTCTAATGGATTGTTGGATTTTTATTTATTCACCATAGTGGATTCGAGAATAGTGTGTTTATCTTAGGCAAGTAATATAATCCTATAGGGAATTAAGGAAAGGCCCATTTTCCCTTTTCATTTTCTATTCATTTTATTTAACTCTATTTTTGAATAATCATTTCCTTTTAACCTTTATTACCTTTATATTATCCTATATTCCCCAATGGGATCCTATTCTATCCATTCGAGATAGGGAGAGGGGTGAAGAGATAGAGGGAGGATAATTTTATACCCAGGAAGCCGTTGTGGTGCTAGGTACATTATTGATAGGGGAACTACATGGATTAAATGTGAATCATCAAGGGATTCCTCGTCAAAGTGGTCTATTATTAATTTTGTTCAATAATTCTTATATATTTTCCAATTTCATGTTTTAAAACCTTTTATAAATTTTGATGATCCCTTGAGGGTTGATCTATGGTTAATCAATGAGAAATTGGTGTTTTGGGCCGATTTTAGGGATTTATTATATGTTAATCAAGATCACACATAATATTATTTCAAGGATATAAGATTCATTTTATTCCTATTCAGGGAGAAATATATGTGGTAGACTACACATCCAGAAATTCAAAGGGCAATCTATCTATGGTCTTCTACTATGTGTTTGCGTACTTTAAAAAACAACCTAGGTCTAGGCACATGGTTGTGCGAGGTAGATTTCCATAACCCGTGTGGTACTAACCACATGTAAGAATAACCATATAAATACTCAATTTGTTCCTTATAATATTTTTGAATATTTTTACATATATGTTAGAGCTAGTAATTGAAAAAGTGTGAGATTATGAGGCCCTATGTTCTCAAAATAAATTTTATAAAAATATATAATATATTTTATACTCTAAACATAATCGCAAAAATGATATCTCTTAAATTGTACCTCAGATTTGAAATCAAAGTGTTTGGTTGAGTCCAGAGCATGGTTTTTACCCATGGTGAGACAAAAAAATTGTTTTTATGCCTTATATAGAAAATACCATGGAGAATGTAAGCATAACTAAAATAATTAAATAGAAATATTTTTCCTCAAATGTTAATTCGAATAAATTATGAATGGGGGTTGAAAGTAGAAATTTAAGAGCACTGTGAGTTTATAGCATGGTGTTTTACCTAAGAATGACCTTAGGTGAGCGGGAGAGGGAGGTTTGGATTCTATGACTACTGGCAGTTTACTATAAATATCAGTTTAAGTAAATGAGAAATGGTTTGGTTCATTTCCTCCCATAGCCAGCGGAGCTCCATCCTCTTCTTCTGATTAGTGTTCGATGACGAATTCTTGATAGAGCACAATGAATCGTCATAACCGAGTAGATCAGAGCATAGAAAATGAGAGTACATATCTAGAATCTATGTAAGATTATTATTTATGAATCTACATCTCCCAATTGATGTTTTTGATGTCAAATTTATGTTTTGTTTGTTTTCGCTGCTTAAGAAGACCTTGTCTCTAGGCATACTAACTCGACCATCAATAGTTTAAATTACTGATCACTCTTTCTTCTTGCTTTCCATATGTTCTTCTTATTCCTCATTGGTAGAATTTTTCACACATCAAAATTGACATCGAATATTTGGGAAAATCATTGTTATATGAAGGTTGTGATCCAAATATTTTGGATATACGAATATTTCTAGTTTTGGGTTCCGGAGGAGGCATAGTGGTGAGAGAAATTGATGCATAGTTTTCACCACCTAGAAACATAGTCAAAACATTAGGAAGAGCATTCTTTTTTTAGATCTCATCCCAACATTTCTAGATATGGTCATAGAACAATTTTTTGAGCCCCTGAATTGTCTCGGTAGTCTGCAAAAGCATCCACTGGTGCACAACATCCCACCGACTTTCTAGCGGTGGGGTGGTAGGGTACTAGATGATTTTGTGGTTGGGAGCATACATCACTGGCTGGGCTATAATGGAGGGACAAGGTTGAGGGGATGTGGTCTGCGGAGTGGCAAGCTAGGCCAATTGGATTTTAAAGCTGATTGGGAGAACCTTGAAACTCCCATATCATTCAAACATGACATCTATTTTATATTCCATCCATGGACATATGTTACTATCATTGAGATGGACAATTTGAGGTTTTCTTGAGAATTATATGTTTTGCGATTATGGATCGGGTAATAAAAATACTCAACTAATAATAATTATATATTATTATTTTTATTACCACCACTTTGACCCACCAAAAGTTCTACATACAAAGTCCAATTGACATTCTATTAGTGACGTCATGACCCTGAATATAAGGAGGTTGATTCAATAATACTTTTGGGTGCTTAAACAAAATTCGATGTGTGGCCCTGATGAGTCCATGTTTGAATGTTTTTAGTGAAATATGTCATTTACATTGGGTTTCCACTTTGAATGACTAAATATCCAATCATGTTTATTTTATCATGAGTATCTCAATGGTATGATCTTTATAATGTGATATAGAATAGGGGAATGGGCCCCAAAAATCACTATTCTTGTATGATCCAAGGAGTTCTAGTTTCTTCACCTTTTTTTCAATTAGAACGAATGAATATTTGATCATAAGAACTCTTTAGAAATGACCACAACAGTTTCATCCATTCGGTTTTTTAGGTCTATATGGGGATGAATGTTTTGTAGAATTACATTAACCCTTCTGGAAATCAATGAGCATCGTGCGCTCATCAGCATTTTGGACCATATGTGACTTGTACTCATGGAGTACATTGGAATGCATTATGGTTACTTGTTAATAGATTACTACATTAGTATGGCTGGGTACATTACCAGATGATGAGGTGAGGTCTCATGATGTGTGGGGAAAACATATTCCATGTACCACATTATGAATCTTCTATATCACATATCTATTTCATTTTCAAAAACATTTTGTCCCACGAGTTCCCTATCCTGTGTTTTTATTTGCGTAGATCATGATGGTACCCTCGTGTTGTGGATTTTGAGATAAAATATGATATTTTATGGGTTTTATGCCTATCTAATGTGATGATTGATGGTGGTTGTGGTAAGCCAAAATCACCAGAGTAGTACCGAGAAGACACTCATGCTATGCTTGGTAGTAGAGTACCCGATGATCATTCTTGAGAGGTACCATATAACATGGATGGATAGTGTATTTACTCGATTCCTTCTATGTGAAATCCCCCCACTGGGTAGGGTATATATCCTCGATAACATTTGTTAGAATCCCCCCATCACACTAGGGAATAAGTCATATACGAAACCTATCATAGTGGAGTCCCCATTGACTTTGTTGTGGGTCATCTACAGGCACATCAGAGTAGAATCCTAGATACACACTTGGGAGTGGCCCCTTGATGAATTATGGTAGAATACCCCAGTCATACCTAGGTAGGTTTCCCCTATGAATGCTAGTAGAATGAAATCCACCAAACAAATTAGGGTGTGGGTCCTATACATAGTGATATACCATCGGAATATGGATCAGTGATGATACATACAATAAGGTAATTTTTGAATCAATTCATGAGATGGATGCATTACCAAAAATGACATGTCCTTGTGAAGCTACCTAAAACCATATGGAAGAGATAGAGCCAACCAATATAGATTGTATAAAGGTCTGGTTGTTGTGTCCCTTTGACATGCGTATTCAAGGAACATGTGTGGGGTGGTGGGAATCATTGTCGGTTACTACTAGAACCATTGGTGACTCTATTCATGGGTTGATCTATGAGATAGATATCCCCATACACTCTTGTTTGGGATTCAGAGAAATAGTATATATATATATATAAATATATTTTCTATACACACTCCATGGGTTTTGGGTACTCCCCTTCGTGAGGAGGAAAAACAGCATGGGATATTCCAGGTGATTTCCGTGTCTAGATTCTCTTGGGTGGATGATTCTACACTCCTACTATTGGTAGCGATGAATTGAAAAGATGTTCAACTTCTCACCTTGTCGAGAGCCTTGTGTTATGAAGAGACTACTGTAAGAACCCGGATCTTCATTTAAGGTATGTCTTTCCTTTTTTTGGAGTTTTTAAGAAAATTGGGGTTTCTGGAAAATTTCTATGTGCACGTCGTGTACATTCTGAGTACACTCCATGTACTCTTTTCCCACTCGAAGCCGTGTCGTGGCTGTGTCCGGGGCACACACACGATATGTCGGGTTTAGGTGGAGGCCGGTTAAAGCGGAGTACAGAAAAACCTAGTACACGTCGTGTACTCTAAAAGTATAGTCATTGTACTTTTTTTTCATTAAACGGACTGGGGTTGCGTCTAATTGACGGAAGGGTCTTCTTCTCCAGCTTCATTATCCGAGAGCGCTGGGAATCTACTGATCTTCAACGATCCCCCGTTCCTCCATCCATTCTCCGAATTGATCGTTGTCAGTTGTGTTGGAATCACAGGGGTGAGTTATCCCTTCTCCTTGAGCCTTGTTTTCCAATTCCTCATTTTTCTCATGTTATCGTGGGTTGATAGATTTTGATGTTTTCTCAGATCATCATCATTTTAAGGAGAATCTATCGTCGGGGTTCACATATATCAATCTCCTAGGATCGAGGTAGGTGGTTTTTGCCTTTCTGTAGAAATTATTGGAGAATTTTTTGCAAATTTCCACCAGTACCCTTGAATGAGGTATTGTGTGTTCCTGTTTTCCCCTGTTTTTGCCTGCTTTGATTGATTGCTTGAGTAGATGTATTTGCTTATGAATATGGTAGTTTTTACTATACACTGGATGTTTACCTGGCTTGTTTTTCTTATCAGGCATTTTTCCAGTTGCCATTTCTAGTTGTAGGATAGTGGAACTGTTGTACTGTTATGCTATTGTGCTTTAGAATGATTTAAAAGTAGTTCTTGAGGTTCACTTGCATGATACACGCGCTATCCATATTTATTTTACACAAGGCTCCAAGAACCTAGTGTAGTGAACCATAGGGAGAATGGACGTAAGGGCTTATCCAGAGTGTCTTAATTTACAATGCGAGACCACAAGGGGAATTGACATTGAGTGCTTCCCCATAGAGTCTGTAGATCCTCGACGCGGGCCACATGGGGAATTGACATTGAGTGCTTCCCGAGAGAGCCTTTAGAAAGATACGAGATGATTGGGGGGATTTACTGTGAGTTCTTCCCCAGAGAGTCTATTCTTTAGCTTACCCCGAGGGGTGAGACTGTGCGTCCCTCCCAGAGGGTTTCTAGTACTTGTAGGTTGAACCTTAGGGGTTAAGCTGTGAGAACTACCCAGAGGTTACATTTTTGGTCTTCTTGCTTGAGTGGATGTTTCTTGTGTACTATAAAAGTTATAATTGTGGATAGTAGCTCTTGTGTGATTTCCTTTTTACTACTTTCTTTTTTTATTACTACCATGTATTCACTAACTGTTAGGCACATATCTCTAGGTGATTTCCAACTAGGAAATTGTCTCCCACCCTTTTTAGATCATGCTTTGGGGCCCAAACAGACTATGATGTTGCAGGTATAAACAAGGGCAAAAACCCTTCTACTTTAGGTTCATGATTGCATTGTAGCTGGAGAGCATGGGACCAGGTAGAGGCTTTTGATGCAAAGGATTTTCTCATCTGTTTTCTTTTGTACTTTGGTTTTAGTTGTACTTCAGCATGTTTTTTTGTTTACTGATTTCCATAGAAACATGTACCGTGCTACATAATTAATGTATTATAATTTGAATCTGCTGTTAATTTTAGTTATTGTATGTTTTTTATTGTTTCAGTTATAGTGTTTGTTTATCATTCCCTATATACATTACCAAATGAGAGCATAATTACCCCATCGACTCACCAAGGCCCTCAAAGCTAGTTGAAAGCCTCTGGAATTTCGGTAAACGCACTTGAGGTCATGTGGAGTACCGAGTGTGGGGCACCAGTTATGTGGCTCCAGATTTAGGGCATTAAAAAGGGGTATCAGAGGAGTTTTTTTTCACCTTCATTACTTTTGGAGACATTAGCCAGGGTTAGGATGGATTCGGTACTTTGTATTAAGCTATGCTCTGGTGTAGCTAACCCATGTACTGGGAAAAGCCATACTACATCTTTAATTACGATTTATTAGTTTTTGAGATTTACGGTTAATATGATTTCACCTAGAGTTATTCACATGCCTTATTTTATTTCTTTTGTTGATATTGTGGTTCTATTTCTGTCACAAACCAATGAGATGAGGGTATGCCATCTCATGCATCACATAGACTCTTGTAGAAACCACATTCCATGAATTCGTTCCATGCCATCTAGGGTGCATTAGCGATTGCATGCTGTTGTGATAGACTTTATGTAGATTATGAATTCTGTTGTGATAGATGCTTGATAGAATCTCTGCTACCTTGTTAGAGGATTTTTTGTATTCTACTTTGCTTAAATGAATGCCAAATTTTTATTCTTGTGGTTTTATGGGCCCTATCAAGTTGGAAATTGGTGGATCAATATCATGTTTTCTCTTGTCTAGGAATGTAAGAGATGCCGAGATTTGATTCGTGGGGAGTATGGGCCCCTCAAATTGGAAATTGGCACATATTTTCCTTGCTTTCTATGTTTTCTAGGCATCTGTGCAGTTTCTGAGCTACTTCCTAGAAAAACCCAGAATACACGACATGCACTTTTTGATTACATGCCATGTAGTTTTTAGATCGTGTCACTAACCTTGTGAGCAGGAACACGGTGTAGTAGAAATGACTTTAGGAACATGCCATGTACGGTAGGTACACGCCGTGAAGTTTTGGGCCGTGTACCAGGCCGTGTCACTAACAACATGGGTGGGGGAAGCTCGAGTAGAACATGTCGTGTTGGTAAAGAACATGTCGTGTTGTTAAAGAACACACTGTGTAGGCTTGTTCTAGGTACCCGGCCGTGTCACGAACAACACGGGACGTTGTTCTTTACTTTTATACATGACACGTTTGTTCAGAACACGTGGTGTAACGGTCAGCCGTGTACTTTTCCATGTCGCAAACAACACGGTTCGGGAAAAGTTTTCAAGTACACGTCGTGTTTGTTCATAACATGCCGTGTAGACTCAGCCATATAGTTGGTCGTGTAAATAACAACATGGGTCGTTGACACCTTGTCTACTACACGTCGTGCCCAAAGAGAACACGCCATGTAGTATCAGTTTAAGAAGACCGTGTGGGTTAGCCGTGCAAGGAGACCAGGGAAGGGGAGTGGAGTTAAGTACACGCCGTGTAGAGTTTATACACGCTGTGTAATCATGTTTTGTAAATATTATGTTTTTCCATCTTCATTTTTAGTTTCTTACTCCGTGTTTCTCTGTCATTGTTTTCCTAATCTAAGGTATGCTTTTGATCTTTCAAAGTTATGCCTCCGAGACGTCCTCCAGTTGTACGTCAGTTGTCAAGCAGTGATCAGAATCCAGATTTGGCTGATCAGGGACTTCCTACCGATCCTCCAGTCGGGCTAGCCTTGGCACCGTCTGTCATACCAGTTTCAGGCACTGATGTGCAGTTCAGGGAATGTTTTATGAAGATGATGCAGACCTTTCAGGGAGCACTTCCTCCTGCCACATCTTTGGTAGACTTGACTTGGGTTTTCCAGCAGCATCATCCTCCTACTTTCTCGGGGGAAGGATGACCACAAGCTATAGAGTCATGGCTTGAAGCCATGCTGACTATCATTGAGCATCTGTCAACAAATCCTGAGAGTCGGGTCAACCTCACTACCTATATTCTCCAAGACTCCGCCAATAGGTGGTGGGACATGATCTCACAGGTGGGTCATCAGTAGGTTATGGATTGGGAAAAGTTCTATCGCGTTTTCTATGACTACTTCTACTCGGAGACCATGAGGGATGATCGAGCCCAGGAGTTCATGAGTCTAGAGAATGTTACTCTTTCGTTCATGGAGTATTCCTCTCGTTTCCCCGAGCTGTAGTGTTACACACCCCTCTGGGATGGAAGTGGGGTGTTCCTAGAAAGGAAAATTGAGGATGGTATCAGGTGAGAGATCTGCTCGCAGGTGAATACCTTCAAGTTGACTCCCATCACATCCATCGTTAACCAGGTACTGATTGCAGAGCGCAATCTGAGAGACTCCGTAGCTACAAGCCAGGGCAGTTCTGCTTCCATAGCCAGTGTTCCTCTAGTTCAAAGTAGGAAGTGGAATAGGGAGCCTATGCATGGTGATCCGAGGAGGCGAGATACATCTTCAGGTATCCAGGTCGTATGCTACCATTGTATAAGGGCATGTCAAACGAGGCCCTAGTGCCAGAGAGACCCCGTGGTGTGCCGATCATGCTGTAAGATGGGTCACCTTCATATTTTCTTCCAGGTGTTCTCACCAGGGGATTGTGATGGGGGTTATTCCATGACTCCTCATTCAGGATCAGCACCATCAGTTTCACACCAGTCGGGGAAATGGAGTTCTTCCTGTCGTTCGGGCCATGGTGGAGGTGGAGGTTGTGGTAGTCACTCAAATGTCTTACAGTGCCAGTAGGGAGGTTCAGCTAGAGTGGTCAGACAGGGTCACAGGGTCATGGGTCTGTGGGGCAGTCCATACTTTTGCAGTGGAGTAGACATATTAGGATCAGGATCCCATACCTTCCACAGTTTGAGGTACGATTTTAGTAGCCTCTGTTTTATCTTCAGCTCTTTTCGATACTGGTGTACACATATCTTTATCTATGTTGTTGTTGTGGAGAGCCTGGGGCTATGTATCTTTTCTTCTGGTGACCCGTTGACACTAGAAACACCTTTAGGGATTATGAAATCTAGTGTATGCCAGTGTAGAGAGTTCCCTGTCGAGGTTCCAGGGTATCGTTTCGTATGGGATCTCTATGTCCTAAAGATGACATAATATGATTTCATCCTCAGGATGGACTGGTTGGTTCCCTTCTAGGCATTCATTGACTTTTATCTCCATAGAGTGAGTTTCGTTCCACTAGAGGGTGAACCATTTCTTTATAGAGGCAAATGGGATGTTCAAGCGAGTCAAGTAGGACTCAAGCATCATGGGCTAGGAACGGTGATCGTGGGTTGATATTTTTTGACGTTTTCCAATTCCTCATTTATCTCATGTTATCGTGGGATGATATTTTTTTGATGTTCTCTCAGATATTCTTCGTTCTAAGGGTAATCTGTTTTCTTGGTTCACATATATCAATCTCCTAGGATCAAGGTAGGTGGTTTGTGCCTTTCTGTAGAAAATATTTGAGTATTTTGTGCAAATTTACACCAATACCCTTGAATGGGGAATTGCGTGTTCCTGTTTTTCTCCTGTTTTTTCCTGCTTTGCTTGATTGCTTGAGTAGATGTATTTGCTTATGAATATGGTAGATATTTACTTTACACTAGATGTTTACCAGGCTTGTTTTTCATATCAGGCATTTTTCCAGTTTCCATTCCTAGTTTTAGGATATTGGAACTGTTGTACTGTTATGCTATTTTGATTTAGAATGATTGCCAAGTAGTTCTTGAGGTTTACTTGGATGATACACACACTATCCATGTTTATTTTACACAGGGCTCTGAGAACCTAGTGTAGTGAACCATTGGGAGAATGGACGTAAGGGCTTCTCCAGAGTGTCTTAATTTACAATGCGAGACCACAAGGGGAGTTGACGTTGAGTGCTTCCCCATAGAGTCTGTAGATCCTCGACGTGGGCCATAGTGGGAATTGACATTGAGTGATACCCGAGAGAGCCTTTAGCATGATACGAGACGATAGGGGGAATTGACGGTTAGTTCTTCCCCAGAGAGTCTGTTCATTAGCATACCCCAAGGGGTGAGACTGTGCATCCCTCCTAGAGGGTTTCTAGTACTTGTAGGTTGAACCTTAGGGGTTAAGCTATGAGAACAACCCAGAGGTTACCTTTTTGGTCTTCTTGCTTGAGTGGCTGTTTCTTGTGCACTATAAATGTTAGAATTGTGGATAGTAGTTGTTGTGTTCTTTCCTGTTTACTGCTTCATTTTTATTACTGCCATGTATTCACTGACTATTAGGCACAGATCTCTGGGTGATTTCCTTCTGGGAAATTTTCTCACACCCTTTTTGGATCATGCTTTGGGGCCCAAACGGACTATGATGTTGCATTTATAGACAAGGGCAAGCACCCTTCTACTTTAGGTTTCTGATTTCACTGTAGTTGGAGAGCATTAGACCAAGCCGAGGCTTTTGATGCTGAGGATATTCTGATCTGTTTTCCTTTGTACTTTGGTTTCAGTTGTACTTCATCATGATTTTTTGTTTACTTCATTCCATAGACACATGTACCGTGCTGCATCATTATTGTATTATACTTTGCTTCCGCTGTTTAGTTCAGTTGGTGTATGTTGTTTATTGTTTGTGTCTGTTTGTTCTTCCCCTGTATACATTACCAAATGAGGGCATAATTACCCCATCGACTCACCAAGGCCCTCGCAGCTAGTCGGAAGCCTCTAGCATTTGGGTAAATGAGCTTTAGGTCATGTGGAGTACCAAGTGTGTGGAACCAGTTAGGTGGCTCCAGATTTGGGGAATTACAAAGTGGTATCAAGGGATTTTTTTCTCTTTCTTTACTTTTGGAGACATTATCCAGGGTAGGACGGATTCGGTACTTTGTATTAAGCTATGCTCTGGAGTAGCTAACCCATGTACTGGGAAAATCCATACTACCTCATTAATTGCGGTATACTAGTTTTTGAGATTTACGGTTAATATGATTTCACATAGAGTTATTCACATGCCTTGTTTTATGTTTGTTGTTGATATTGTGTTCTATTTCTATCACAACCCAATGAGATGAGGGTATGTCATCTCATGAATCATATAGATGCTTTTAGAAACCACATTCCATGAATTCTTTCCATACCATCTAGGGACCCTTAGCGACTGCATGCTGTTGTGATAGACTTTGTTTAGATTATGCATTCTTTTGTGATAGATGCTTGATAGAATCTCTGGTACCTTGTTAGAGGATTTTTTGTACTCTACTTTGCTTAAATGAACACCAAATTTTTATTCTTCTGGTGTTATGGGCCCTCTTGAGTCAGAAATTGGTGGATCAATATCCTATTCTCTCTTGTCTATGAATGTAGGAGATGCCATTATTTGATTCTTGGGGAGTATGGGTCCCTCAAATTGAAATATGGCACATATTTTCCTTGCTTTCTGCGTTTTCTGGGCTTCTGTGCAGTTTCTGAGCTACTGCCCAGAAAAACCCAGAATACATGGCGTGTACTTTTTGATTACATGCCATGTAGTTTTTAGACCGTGTCACATACCATGTAAGAAGGGACACACTATAGTAGAAATGCCTTTAGGAACACACCGTGGACGGTAGGTACACTCTGTGTAGTTTTGGGCCGTGTACCCGGCCGTGTCACTAACACCATGGGCTAGGGAAGCTCGAGTAGAACATTTCGTGTTGGTAAAGAACACACCGTGTAGGCTTGTTCTAGGTACCCGGCCGTGTCATGAACAACACGAGATGGTGTTCTCTACTTTTTTACAAGCCGTGTTTGTTCGGAACATGCCGTGTAACGGTCATCCATGTTCTTGGCCATGTCTCTAACAACACGGGTTGGGAAAAGAATTCAAGTACACACAGTGTTTATTCAGAACACGCCGTGTAGACTCAGCCATATAGTTGGCCATGTAACTAACAACACGGGTCGTTGACACCTTGTCTACAACACGTCGTGTCCAAAGGGAACACGCCGTGTAGTCTCATTTTAAGAAGACCGTGTGGGTTTTCCGTACAAGGAGTCCCGGGAAGGGGAGTGGAGTTAAGTACACGCTGTGTAGAGTTTATACACGCTGTGTAATCATGATTTGTAAATATAGTGTGTTTCCTTCTCCAGTTTTAGTTTTGTAATCCTTGGTTATCTTTCCTTCTTTTACTAATCTAATGTATGATTTTTATCTTTTAGAGCAATGCCTCCGAGACGTCCTCCGGTTGTACGTCAGTTGTCATGAAGTGATTAGAATCCATATTTGGCTGATCAGGGACTTCCTGCCGATCCTCCAGTCGGGCCAGCCTTGGCACCGACTGTCATACCAGTTGCAGGCACTGATGTGCAGTTCAGGGAAGGTTTTATGAGGATGATGCAGACCATTCAGGGAGCACTGCCTCCTGCCACATCTGTGGTATACATGACGTGGGTTTTCTAGCAGCATCATCTTCCTACTTTCTCGGGGGAAGGAGGACCACAGGCTGTAGAGTCATGGATAGAAGCCATGCTGACTATCTTTGAGCATTTGGAAACACCTCCAGAGAGGCGGGTCAAGCTCACTACCTACATGCTCTGAGACTCCGCCAATAGGTGGCGGGACATGATCTCACATGAGGGGAATCAGAAGGTTATGGATTGGGAGGAGTTCCATCACGTGTTCTATGACTACTTCTACCTGGAGACCATGAGGGTCGTGCCAGCCCGGGGGTTCATGAGTCTAGAGAAGGTTACTATTTCTATCATGGAGTATTCCTCTTGTTTCCCCGAGCTGTAGTGTTACACACCCCTCTACGATGGAAGTGGGGTGTTCTTAGAAAGGAACATTGAGGATGGTCTCAAGTGAGAGATCCGCTCGTAGGTGAATATATTCAAGTTGACTCCCATCACATCCATCATCAACTAGGCACTTATTGCGGAGCGCAATCTGAGAGACTCTGGAGCTACGATCCAGGGCGGTTCTGCTTCCATAGCTAGTGTTCCTCTAGTTGAAAGTAGGAAGTGGCATAGGGAGCCTACGTGTGGTGATCCGAGGAGGCGAGATACATCTTCAGGTAGTCAGGTCGTATGCTACCAGTGTGGAAGGGTAGGTCACATGAGGCCCCAGTTCCAGAGAGACCCAGTGGTGTGACAATCATGAGGTAAGATGGGTCACCTTTAGCATTTCTTCCTGGTGTTCTCACCAGTGGCTTGTGACAGGGGTTCTTCCATGAATCCTCATTCAGGATCAACACCACCAGTTTCACACCAGTCAGGGGAATGGAGTTCTTCCGGCCGTTCGGGCCGAGGTGGAGGTCGAGGTCATGGTAGTCAGTCACCCGTCTTTCAGCGCCATCAGGGAGGTTCAGCTAGAGTGGTTAGGTAGGGTCACAGGGTCGTGGGGCCATGTAGATGTCTAGAATTTTGCGGTGGAGAAGACATATTAGGAGCAGGATCCCAGACCTTCCATAGTTCGAGGTACAATTTTAGTAGCCTCAGTTTTATCTTCAGCCCTTTTTGATACTGGTGCTACACATATCGTTATCTCTGTTGCTGTTGTGGAGAGCCTAGGGCTCTTTATCATTTCTTCTGGTGACTCGTTGACTCTAGAAACACCTTTAGGGATGAAGACATCTAGTGTACGCCAGTGTAGAGAGTGCCCTCTCGAGGTTTCATGGTATCGTTTCTTATGAGATCTCTATGTCCTAGAGATGACATAATATGATTTCATCCTTGGGATGGACTGGTTTGTTCCCTTCAAGGCATTCGTTGACTGTTATCGATGTATAGTGAGTTTGGATCCACCAGAGGGTGAATAATTTCTTTATAGAGGCAAATGGGATGTTCAAGCGAGTCAAGTAGGACTCAAGCATCATGGGTTAGGAATGGTGACAGCTTATATTGATAGTCTTTATCTTAATGACTAGGGGACTTCACAGTTGTACATTTCTTCAGTAGTGGATCACGTTTGGGATTTATTTCTATATTAATTTTCAGGTTTGCCTCTGGAGCGTGATGTAGACTTCTCTATTGAGCTCATGCCAGGAGCAAGACCGATGTCCATTCCTCCCTATAGGATGGATACACCTGAGTTGCAGGAGCTCAAGAAGCAGTTGGAGGAGTTGTAGTCAAAGGGTTTTATCCAACACAATACTTCTCCTTGGGGTTCACCTGTACTGTTTTCAAAGAAGGTAGATGGTACCCTCCGGCTTTGTGTCGATTATCAGAAGCTAAACCAGTTGATAGTCAAGAACCGATATCCCTTTCTGAGGATTAATGACCTCTTTTATCATCTTCGAGGAGCCCAGGTGTTCTCAATGATCGACTTGAGGTCCAGTTATCATCAGTTGTGCGTTAGACCATTAGATATACCACTAACAGCCTTCTTGAGCTGGTATGGTCTATACGAGTATATAGTAAGGCCGATCAGTCTCACGAACGTTCCTGCAGTTTTCATTGCACTGATGAACCGAGTGTTCTATCCTTACTTGGACTCCTTCATTGTGGTATTTGTGGAAAATATCTTGGTGTAATCTCACACTCGACACGACCATGCCACTCATCTTGATATCATTCTGAGTACACTGAGAGAGAATCAAATTTATGCTAAACTCTCAAAGTGCCACTTTTGGATGGAACATATTCACTTCTTGAGTCACATCATCTCAGAGGTAGGAGTATATGTGGACCCAGAAAATGTGAGAGGTGTAGTCTCTTAGGAGCAGCCGAAGAAAGTTTTTGAGGTACGTAGTTTTCTAGGTCTAGCTGGATACTACAGCTGCTTCATTCCTGACTTTCAACACCTAGCAGCAACATTGATAGGTCTGACCAAGAAGGGGGTGAAGTTTTCATGTTCACATTCTTGTGAGTTAGCCTTTCAGGAGCTGAATGAAAGATTGACATCAGCACTAATACTAGTCTTTCCAGATCCAGGCAAGAGATATACAGTCTATTGTGATGCTTTAGGTATCGGGATGGGCGATGTGCTTATACAGGGAGATAGAGTCGTTGCGTACGGGTCTCAGCAGATGAGGCCACACGAGAGGAACTACCCGACGCATGATCTGGATTTGGCATCTATTGTCCATCCATTACGACATTAGAGACACTATCTTCTGGTAAGGCACTTTGTTGTCTTCACCGACCATAATTGTCTCAAGTATATCTTCACTCAGCGTGATCTGAATATGAGGAAGCCCATGTGGGTCGAGTATCTTCAGTCTTTTGATTTCAAGCTTGCCAATAATCTGGGAAAGGGCAACGTAGTGGCAGATTCATTGATCAAGTGAACATAGATTCAGGAAGTTCATGAGGCCAGTAGTGAGTGGCATCTTATGGCTCTGTTCAATGAGATGCATCTGGAGAAGCATGATATACATGGACATACAAACCTATCTTATGTAGCTATTACCTATACACTTCTTGATTGGGTATGGATGAGGAAACTATTAGACTCAGAAGGATTAGTCCTGCGTGAGAGCATGCCAGGAGAGGACCCTCTTATTTGATGGACAGTGGGAGAGGATGAGATCTTGAGTTTCAGGGACGCGTATGGGTGCTAGTAGACTTACGGGAGAAGGTGATGTGGTATTTTCATTCCTCCATTTTGATAGTTCATCCTGGCATCACCAAGATGTTTTAGGATCTCTATAGCAAGTACTGGTGGCCAGGTATGATGAGAGATTTTGCTAGTTTTTTCTTGAGGTGTTCTACCTGCCAGCAGGTGAAGGCGAAGCATCAGGGACCAACATGAATTTTATAGCAGTTACCCATTCCCGAGTGGAAGTGGAACGATGTCACGATGAACTTGGTGACCAGATAACTGAGGTCGCCTCGAGGGAATGATGTTCTTTGGGTTTTATTCGACAGGATTATGAAGGTTTCTCACTTCATGAGGATCAAGGAGACCTTTAGTGTTGATGATATGGGACAACTATACATCCAGGAGATTGTGCTCCTGCATGGTGTTCTACACTCCATTGTTTCAGACAAGGTTGTGCGATTTACTTCTCGGTTCTGGAAGGGACTTTTGAAGGCCTTGGGTACGCAGGTACTTTTGAGTACAGCATACCATCCCCAGATAGATATCTATTCCTAGAGTATGATCCAGGTGCTTAAGGATATGCTCCGGGCATTTATTCAAGACATTGGTGGTTCTTGGGAGAAGCATATTCCTCTGGTGGAGTTTTCCTACAACAATAGTTTTCAGGCGACTATTCAGATGGCACCTTACGAGGACTTGTATGGTAGGCCATGCCAATCACTCTTATGCTGGCTGGAGGGAGGAGATGCATCTTTACTAGAACCTCGTCTTGTTCATGAGACATCAGAGCAGATATAGTTGATTTGGAAGAGGATGGCTACAACACGGTCTCGACCGAGGTCTTATGCTGATCAGCGGAGACGACCTATGGAGTTCTAGGTCGGGGATCAGGTTTTCCTTCGTGGCGCATCGAGGTTGGGACAGAAGAGTATTCAGATACAGGGTAATATTTCACTGCGGTACGTCAGGCCGTTTGAGGTGTTTGGAGAGGGTTGGACCGGTTTCCTATCAGCTGTAGTTACCTCAGAAGTACCGGGCTATGCACGACGTCTTCCACGTCTCTCAGCTTCGACATTACATTTCAGACCCGTCTCATTCCTTTCAGCCCGAGGAAGTTGAGCACAAATCAGATGCATCGTTTGAAGAGAATCCTATCCGAATTTTCGATTTCAGTTTGAAGGTTCTCCTTGGGCGGTATGTTCCCCTAGTACGGGTGATATGGAAGCATGGGAAAGTACAGGTTGAGACCTGGGAAAGGGAGGTCAATGTACGATCACAGTGGCCGGAGGTGTTCGCAGTTTCTCCCTCTCCACCTTATTCGGGATATTCAGGGGAGAATTTCTTTAGGGGGGGGGGGGGGAAGTTTGTAAAAACATGAATCTTCGTTTCAGGTATGTCATTCCTTTTTCTGGAGTTTTTATGACAATTTGAGTTTCTGTACACACCATGTACTTCCTGAGTACACTCCATGTACTCTTTTCCCACCTGAAGCCATGTGCTGGTCGTGTCCGGGCCACACACACGGTGTGTAGGAGTGAGGTGGTGGCCAGTTAAAGAAGAGTACATAAAAACCTAGTACACGCAGTGTAATCTAAATGTACATGCCTTGTACATTCTTTTTTTCATTAAACGAACCTGGATCGCGCCTAATCGACTGAAGGGTCTTCTTCTCCAGCTTCTTCGTCCAAGAGCATTGGGAATCTGCAGATCTTCGACGAGCCCCCATTCCTCCATCCGTTCTCCGAATCAATCACCATCGATTTTATTGAAACCACAGCGGTGAGTTCTCCCTTATCATTGAGCCTTGTTTTCCAAATCCTCCTTTTTCTCAAGTTATTGTGGGTTATGAATTTATGTGGTTTTATCAGATCTTCGTCATAATAAAGAGAATCTGTCATTGTGGTTCACATATATCAATATACTAGGATCGATGTAGGTGGTTTGTTCTTTTCTGTAGAAACCCTTTGAGTATTTTGTGCAAATTTCCACCAATACCCTTGAACGGGGTATTGTGTGTACCGGTTTTTTCCCTTTTTTTTCCTTCTTTACATGATTGCTTGAGTAGATGTATTTGCCTATGAATATGGTAGTTTTTACTGTACTCTGGATGTTTTCCAAGCTTTTTTTTCTTATCAGGCGTTTTTCCAGTTTCCATGCCTAGTTGTAGGATAGTTGAACTATTGTACTGTTATGATGTTGAGCTTTATAATTATAGCCATGTAGTTCATGAGGATTACTTGTACGATACACACGCGCTATGCATATTTATTTTACATCGGGCTACGGGAACCTAGTTTAGTGGACCATAGGGAGAATGGACGTAAGGGCTTCTCCAGAGTGTCTTAATTTATGATGCGAGACCACAGGGGGAATTGAAGTTGAGTGCATCCCTAGAGAGCCTTTAGTAAAATATGAGACTATAGGGGGAATTGACGGTGAGTGCTTCCATAGAGAGTCTATTCTTTAGCTTAACGAGAGGGGTGAGACTGTGTGTGCATCCTAGAGGGTTTCTAGTACTTGTAGGTTGGACCTTAGGGGTTAGGCCGTGAGAACTACCCAGCGGTTCCCTTTTTGTTCTACTTGCCTGAGTGGCTGTTTATTGGGTACTATATATGTTTGAATTGTGGATACTAGCTACTGTGTGATTTCCTGTTAACTACTTTTTGTTTTATTACTACCATGTATTCACTGACTGTTAGGCACATATCTTTGGTGATTGCCTACTAGGACATTGTCTCACACCATGTTTGGGTCATGAATTTGGGCCCAAACTGACTATGTTGATGCAGGTATAGACAAGGGAATGTTCCCTTCTACTTTAGGATCTTGATTTCACTATAGGTGGACAGTATGGGACCAAGTCGAGGCTTGTGATGTCGAGGGGTTTCTCATCTATTTTATTTTGTACTTTGGTTTCAGTTGTTCTTCAGAACGTTGTTTTGTTTACTGCTTCCCATATTCTAATGACCGTGCTACATTATTATTGTATTATACTTTTCTTTTGCTGTTCAGTTCAGTTGTTGTATGATGTTTATTGTTTCTAGTATAGTATCTATTTGTTCTTCCGTTGTATACTTTACCAAATGAGTTCATAGTTGCCCCACTAACTCACCAAGGACCTATCTGATAGTCGGAAGCCTCTGTCATTTGGGGAAATGTGCTTGAGGTCATGTGGCGAACCGAGTGTGGGGCACCAGTTATGTGGCTCTGGATTCGAGTTGTTACAATCACTACACTCTCTTGTTCTGTTGAGTTGTATTCTATTACTATACCTTGTTCTATGTACCACATTCCTCTTAAATTTTATCTCTTACTTATCCCCTTCTCCTTCTTCGGTTGTCCTACATAGTATTTTTATACTCATCACTACATGGTATTTTTCGAAAAGTATGAAGCCATATGAAAATGTTGAGTTGGTTGATCAAGAATTCAAAGGCCCTAAGACATATGGGTGATTGTACCCCATACGTTGGTTCTAGTTTGGGATCCCAGAGCATGACTATTTCATCTATTTTACTTTTTAGTTGCATCTTGGTTGATCCACATTTATATTTTTGTGTGTATTTCCTCTTTTTCGATTCAATTTACTTATCTCCACTGGTACATAGTAGAGTTTAATGAATGTTTTTTTCATTTATAAAATGTTTTATATTTTGTATAATTTCTTCTTCATTATTTCATTGAGTTGGATGCATGTGTTTTTAGGTTATTAATTAATTTCCACCCCATGTTTTCTATGATTTCATAAATTTTTGCTACCCCCAAGAGTATTGCGGCGGGCTTAGGGTAGTTGTAGGTCGATCCCCATTATGGGTCGGTTCATAAAGACACACTGGGGTGAAAACATGGGTAGGTCATTTGTTGAACATTAAAATATACCCCATGCATGGTACATGTTCTATACTATACTAACTTGATATTTACATGGGATCAACACACCACATACAACTAAAGTACATTCCCAGATTGAGT
Organism: Viscum album; assembly: GCA_963277665.1. Lineage (NCBI taxonomy): Eukaryota > Viridiplantae > Streptophyta > Magnoliopsida > Santalales > Viscaceae > Viscum > Viscum album. Next base: position 1,722,952,145 of record OY728152.1, on the reverse strand, counting down.
GTTTATTGTACACATCATGTACATGTGTATACACATTTTGTACTAATCCCTTGTTACCCTATTGATGGTTTTTGAAATGATTCACACTATTTATATAATTGAGTTCATACAGAGGCCATATTGAGAATTTTTCTATAGGGAATGTGATGGTGGATCCCTTGAGGTATTTTGAGGTTATATAAGAGAATTTTTGTTGTCAGAATTTTTTATGGGGAAGTTTTTAATATAGTAATTAAAAATACTGTTTCATTTAGGGTGATATGTTTTGTGACACCCATATAATGGTAATGGAAATAGTTATAGGGAATGGAATGGGCTATCCATAATCCTCATCAGGTGAAACCTTGTATTTTCCATGGTTTGTAGGAATTGAATGCCATTCTAGGAGTAAAAAAGGATGGTTTTATGGGAAAACATAGTGTGGAACCTTGAAACTAATATGGGACACGATCCATCTTGTTAGAAATTTTCTTATTTTTATTTCCCATATGGTCATCTCCCATGATTGGATTTCCTTTTTTGTTCTGAGAGGTCTTCATATTTATGAGATGTGTTTTTGGGATGTGTGAAACCATAGAGACATGTGTTGTCCATATTGAATAGTTTTAGACAGAGGATCACAAAATGGATGCTTCTAGTTGCATTCAAACCCTATTTTCACCATGACGGATTCCTCCACTAACATATTATTTATAAAGTTTACAGTAAAGATGCCTCCAAATATGAACAATTATAAAAGAAACAGAAGTAGGATGCCTCTACCCATGTACTATTTCAGATGACCCCAAGTGGGATGCCTCTACATATATGAAATCATAGAGGATCCAACGGTAGATATATTCACTTATGTGTAGACCTCATCGATCATTAATGTGATTCTACACCCATGGATTTTCTATTGGGACCCTAGTTACTGACCCAATGATAGATAAACCCTTATATAGTGTATTATTTTATTGGGTAGAGATTATAGCGGGTGTCACCCTAGGACCCATAGCAAACTTGTAAGTCCTAGGGTCTATGTCAGTGCTGAAAGGTTCATGAATTTGGCCTACCCATATCTTTTTATGCATTCACTTATTTACTATAGATGAATCTTTCAATTACATTAAATTATATCATGAGTATTATAGAACCATGAATCATGATTGTTTCCTCATAGGAATGATCATAATAATAAAAAGTTATTCATCCCAACTAGAAATACTATGTAGGTATGTATAATTTTAAAAGTCAAATATTACACCCACATTGAAGAGATGGAATATTTGTTGTTTTAGGAACTAGAACATAGTAGTGGATTCCACATGATATTCTTAGAGGTTTTGTTCATATATAATTTTATTAAATTTACATAAGGTGATAAATAAATGATCAATATCAATATTTTGGATCCTATGAAAAGTTTATTCATAAATCTATCATGGGATGGTTCTATGGTAAAATATTTACGTTGTGTAGAAGATACTAATTTTTTGGTAAAACTAAATAGATTTAGTATGATTGGAAACAACAAATTGGTTTATAGGTTTCCATCATCCTAATTAAATAATGTTCACCTTTGATAGTAGAAAATATCACCAAATATTTTTCATAGTCTACTCAAATCAAATTTGGTTGGGGTTCTTTAGTTGAAATTAACTGGATAATGGTTGGTCAAAAAAATGATCCACATGAATTATTGAACAAATTGGTAACCAAATGGTTACCCATGATTAATTTAAGAATTAATTATGTTTGTTCCACCAAAAATCTCGATCCCAAACATTAATTAGTTTAGACCCACAAATCAATGGTTGTATTAAATAAATGAAATAATGGAATCATAACTAAAATAAACATAAATAAATTCATGATTAGTGTATTAAAATCATTAAACACACTTACTTGGAATGGATAATAGAAATCATATGCTAATTCATATTGGCAGGACTATGTTTTGGAACAATTAATAACAAATCAATAACTAATTGGAATTAATTAGAGAAAAAAAAATACTAAAAACATTAATAGAAAAATGAGTGGAACAATGTTAAATAATGTACTAAAAATAATGTGTAAAATAAATATTTAATGTTTCATTTTTTCAACATTTGAGGTGCTGGAATATTAATTGACCCGATCAGTTCGAGAAATATAGGTATTTCACATCATGGGATGAGTTTAATAAGATCTTCCTCTGAACGTTATCATCATGTATCATTGTTCCATTTTATGTAATTGGATCATCAAATCATTAACTATCACATATATTCTAATCATGGTGGAATTTCTATAATTAATAGCACACTAATATTTAGTATTCCACATCATGAAAATGAGACACGTACTAATATTTTTTCCCAGAAGATACAACATAATTTTTTCCTCCAAGAGTTCTAGGTTTCATTGATGGATGGAGGGTATATAAGTAAGTAGTTTCATACCATGAGTTACATTCACATCCTAAATATATTAACCCATGACATTCATGGATGTATTTTATTTGATGGATTTTCAATTAGTCTATGGGGTCCTAATTTTTGGATTACATGTAAAGAGATGAAATCAAGATTTGAATTGTCTAAATTTTGTTAAATTATAAAAAACATACAGTTGGATAATTAAATTTGTATTTTTTACATTAACTAAAAAAATAAGTCATCATATTATAAAAAAGGAAAAAATCGCAAAGAAATGATTTAAATAAATATATATATATATATATATATGAATTATGATTATAAAATTTCCCTATACATGAACATTTTCATTTCTTCAAATAAAAATAATTTCAAAACAGATTCCAAATTAATAAAAAATTTAGTGAAAACAAACATTTAAAAAATGAAAATAAAACAACATGTTAGTGAAAAATGTAAATCTTCCCAAAGAATGGCTACAAATAAAAGTTTTCTTGACTCAAAATTAATTTCATTACTCAAATAATGTTTTTCATTAATCGAAATTTTTACACTGTACCATAGAATATATACCCATTATTTATTTTACACATCTGAAAAAGGACATTTTTTCCATACTAATATTTAGACAGTTTGTTAAGATCATGGAAATAAGTTATGTAATTCAATAATTTAAATAAACAATGTCCATAACATCACCAAAATAGAACCCCCAAATCCCTCCTCCCTCTTCATGGTATATTGAGCTCCCCTCTAAATCCCTTCCCTTATCCCTCGTTGATATCAATCAAGATACCATTTGAATCCCATCCAAATTCCTTATTCATGATTGATCCTTCCACCATAGATCACCCCATGGAATGTGCTTCCCTTCTTAATTATTAATCCATATCTTCTTTGGACTTTTTCCTAACAATTCACTGCCTCCAACACATCTCTAATGTAGCCATCCCACATGCCTGTCGTTGCGGTTCCTATGTGGTCTCCTCACCACCCCACTAACAATTCTCAAATTCTTACTCCATAATTTATTGAGATATTCCTCCTTCCACTTCGCTTTAAATTACTCTTATGATTCCACACATCCTCCTAGAAGAACTTCTCTTCCTGGGCAGCGACCCCAACTTCCTAATTTTCCGCCTAAACGATGGATTTACATCAAACCCTCATATTGTTACCCTGTAGTTGGTTTATTCAATTATTATATTCATATTATAATTTATATTTACTTTATCCTAATTTATATTATTCTAGACTATAAATTATTTTCTTTTATTTCGTTTTTATACACTTCCAAAAATCAGTCATTGAAATATTCTACACTTTGAATATTCAATTTTTGAATGTTAAACGTATTTACTTCAATCAATAGAGGGATGAATAAAAATTATAATCACCAATTTATTTATCCAAGGATAAACATGTTTTGTAATTGATCACTTTTCACCTGTAATATTCCATAGTTTTTGATGTAGCTCACATTATGAACATGAGATAATGCATATTTTGATGGTATAATATCATTATTCATGAAATATTTTACTTTGTGTGAAAAAATAACATACCAATTGTATTTATCCTATATTAGATTTGTTATTAAAACATGATTTTACATGCATTTGTATACATCTAAAATATGTTTATTTATATCATACTTCATTCAAACATCATTAATAAAAAATCACTTTCCTTAGATTTATATTAGTTTTTGAAACTTATTAATTATAGTTGATTAATTGATACTCAATTTATTAGATCATATTATACTATATTTAGTTATTGATAAACCAATCATAAAAATTTGTAATTTTATTTTTAAAATATGTATTCAAACTATATACATGATTATAATTTTATTTTTGGACTTGAAAAAGAGTAGTATTTTTAATATGATAGTAATTATTCCTATTTTTATGATTGGTACATGATAAAACAAATTTTATTCTCAGGCCACCATGTTTCATTTAATTTCTCACCAATATATTTTCTTATTATTTATTCTAAAAATAATATTCAATGGAATTTTTTTTCAATAAGTTATAATTTTAATTTCTTTTATATCTGTATTTCATTTTTTTAATTATATACTTAAATATTCACATGATATTGTTTAATAATGAAATATTCAGTGACATATAATTCAAAAATGAATATTATTTTTTATGTGGTTCCTATATGTTATAGAATTATTACTTTAGTAATTAAGTAACACTACCTTTTGTAGGAAACAAATGGTCATGCACTGATCACAATTTGAATAAAATATAAAACAATTAATTGAGATATTTTGTTTTAAAAATTTGTTTAAAATTAATATTAAATTATGCCAGTGTTTTGAAAAGTATAATTATACCTATATTTTCATTTATTTTAATTAATCATATTATTTAATACATATGATCGTAGAGAATATATGGGTTTATACCATCCAAATATTCATTTTCCTCTTTGATTGAGATGGGCTATCAATTTTTTTTGCCTTGTTATGTGTAGATATGTGAATTATGTACTAAATAATTATTTAAATAACTAATATGTGTTTTTTATATTTAAATTAGAAAATGTATAATAAATAAAATTTTTATGTTTTTTTAAATTATTATTGTGAACGAAAAACTGTGATATTATGTTCAAAATATATTTGTACATGTTTCAATGTTGATCTGGTCAGGGGAAGGTGAACATAAAATGAATAAGATAAAAATAAAATAGTGTAATGGTTTTAGATAGGAAAATTAAGATAAAATAATAAGAATAAATTGGGATGATGTTATATTAGGTGAATTTTTTTTCTAATTTATATATTATGGAATTCTATATTTCATTGTGTCCTTGTGATAAGTCAAACATGGATTAATAATGTGAATTTGTATAGTTTCTACTAAAATGACCATATAAACATGTGGATTATAAATCCATTTCTTCTACGATATAGAGTATTTTATATAGATATGGTTATTATATCGTAAATGGTTCTTCCTCTTCATTACTTCATTATGGTGGTGCTGATATGGGGACTTCACATTCACTAAATTTTATTTTATTTAATAACACTATTCATTAATTTTTTTAAGACTATAAATTTTTTATTTAAATAGATATAACTACCTTTAAAATATTAAAATCATTGTTTAAAGTATCTAAATAAATAATTTTATGACTCATAAAATTATCCATCATGGTGAAATTTAGAAAAAGTAATTGATATGGTCATATTAAAAAATATGATTAAAATATCTAGTTTAATCGAAGCTATGTGTTTTTTATATATTTGGAATATTTATTTATACTATTTTAATGTATGTTATTAATATATATTTTTACCACACTATTCAACTTTGATTTTTAAATCATGTTTCTTGAGAACATGAATTTTTTTCAGGGTAGTGATATTCATGTTTTTCACTGTTGAGATTGCTCTCACTATACCCATTTAAATGTTTTCTGGTTTAACATTCATATGTATTTTCATGTTTTGATATATTTTATTTTATATAATCCATAGTACATGTGAAATAATTTTATGCATGTTTTTTAGGAAATAATTATTGATCGGGGTGGTTTAGGGGAATTCATCCTCTTCAAAAAATGGGGATTTCAATATGGGTGTAATGTATTGATGTGGGTATGTAATCTCATGCATTTAAATTTAAAACGAGATTATACATTTTTTACAAAATACATTATGCCTATGTTTTTTTACATATACATTGTAGATAAAGGAGATATCACATATCTAAAAAAAATTCCCCGCTATTTCTGTATTTTTAAATAATCTAAAGAAATGTCATATATCGTATGAATATGTCTATAATTAGTGATAAGGGATATAAATAATTTTCAATAAGTATTATAAAATGGACATTGTGATATTTAAATGAATATTATCAAATTTAATATCTTTAATATGTCATTTTTTCAAAAAATTTATGAACTTTATCATATTAAAACTGTTAATTCATGTAATTTTTTGAGTGATGAAAATATTGACAGACTGAATAGAGAAAAAGGATACAAATTTTTACAAGGTAGAATATCATGATTACTAAATCTAAAATTCCATTTTTTCTATCTAGTATCCACCCATTGAGTAATTTAATGGGATGAATTCTATCCAAATATAAAATGAATGATATTTATTTTTGTAATCCAATCATCAAACTATCCAATTATGTAATTTGTTTTTAATAAGTTATGTCCAATGGAATTTATCTATAAAATTATATAGAATTTAATTTAAATAAATTATATTAAAATATTAAAATAATAAATAATCAATCACATAAAACAATGTAGATACATATGGAATAATAATTACATTCATATTTCTTCATATCGTTATTCATTTTCATATATGTAGTTATTTTTTTAAGAAACTATTTATTTATTTTTATCAAAATACATATTATATGAAAAAAATATTCTGATATAACATTTATTAGAGAAACAAATGTGTCTAGAAAAATATAATAGAAATAAATGTATTATCCTCATTTGAAGACCAATTTGAGTGTTCGACAATATATAACAATTGAAATTAACTCATGGTTATTTTCTAATGATAGTTAAATCCTTGTAACCTAATGTTTTTTGAGTACCTCATTAGATAAAACATTAATTAAGGTATATAAATATATTTTTTTCTATTAAACTATCATATTTTTGGTTTTTTTCAAATAATGAAAATTTGGATCCCATTACTGTGTCTGTATTGTGAGGCTAGTTTTGAGTAAAATAAATTATTATTTAAATATTTTTTCCTTGTGAATCCATTTATTTATGAAATTTGGAATAAAATAATTAAATGAAATATAATATAAAAAATAATAAATAAGATATCGATAATCAATGTTAAAATGTTTACGGATAGAGGATTTGTTGAACATGATATCTATGATTGAGAATGGATAAGTTTGATTATCATTTCTGTGTGTCCTTACTTGTTCTGTATTAGGGATACTTTGTGAAATATATATTATATTTCTATTTTAATCAAGTTTATTTCTTCTAATCACATTTTATTAGTTACTTTTATTGTATATTTTTGGGATCTAGATATTTTATGAATGAATCTATAGGGATAAGAGTTTATTTTTTCTATCATTTATTGAATAAACCTGATGTTTTGTGATTTATATTTCATTATCAATAATTTATAAGGATCAATAAATAAAATTATTATTTTTATATTAAGGTATTGATATTTTTTATTTTGTTACAAAAGTAATATTTGACGACCAAAACTTAAATATCAGTGTTTTAACAGTATTTTTATTACACAATGTTATAGGAATAACAATTATTTTTCCACATTCCATACCTTTCACATTGTTCGTCATCTATTTTTTATATGTATATTGTTTAATGTGTGTATCCCTCTATGTTGTTAGTTTGTTTATATTATGTTTTTACCTTGTTATTAATAGTTTATAATGAAACCTATATCAATCCATTTGATATGTCATTCATAAAGATTGAATTTTTATGGTTTTTTAATATTTAATTTACCATATTCACCCCTTTTAATGATTCTACTCTAGTATAAAAAAATATTTATCAGGTATCCAAATAGAGATAAATATTTTTACCATCTTATCAGTAGTGTATTTACAAATTAAAAATTCAATATAAAGTCTATTTGAAAATATTTCTTGTGGGGTGGTAATTTTACTAAAATATTATATTTATTACAATATATCTGGTAGGTTTTGTCTTTCTACTCATTATACATTGAGTGTAAAAGCTTTTAATTGCATGAACTGATAAAATTGTTATTAAATCAACTAAAAGTAACTAATTATACTATTTAAGGTCCATTGGAATGCTATATTTAGTTATTAAATATCATTTAATATAATTAATATTTAGGTCAATCAATATGATTCTTCAAAAATACATTATTTCCAATATAAGTTCAAACTATATATGCATAACATATGGAGTGTTAAAACATCCTTATTTTTGTGAGCTCCAAAAATCTCCATATATTTTCAAAATGAAATTTCATATCTTCAACATATATTAGGAATCTCAAATGATTTTTAAGCATCATATTCAATGAATGTTCGCCTATGAAATCCAAACATCTCATTTTATGATGGATACAATGAGTATTATATATTGTGAATGGTTCCTTGAAAAAATATTCACACAATAATGTTTTTTAAAATATTGATATTAATAATGATTATGTTTTTATTAGATATAGGTTTGAGAAATCATGACATATATGTTTCAAGATTTAGTGTTAGTGTTATACTTAAAAATATTGATGTTCTAGAATAATCCCCAATCTAATGGTGAGCTCATGGACATTGTGGATATTTCTTATATAGTTATAAGTGATTCCTTAAATACTAATTATTATTTATTGCGTCATTTTATTTAGAAATATTTTAACATTATCAACAATTAATGTAAAGTTAACATAATTGATGCTACTACAAGATGACCTGGACCAATGATATTCTTCACAGATAGAAAATGTTAAATGCAACATCATCCCCATTTCCTACAGGTATATAACTAACATTGATATTTTTTAAAGTATAAGAAGATTTATATTATATAAAGAAAAAAATATTTAGTATTTTAAAATAATACTAATATTATTTGTCATGTTCAACTTACACCATTGATATTTACTAAAGAAAGAAAAATGGTGGATGTATGGATTTTTTTTTAAAAACTGACCTCTTAATTTATAACATAGAATAATTATTGTTCATGATAATCTAAAAGTTAAATTATAAACACTAATTTATATATGATATTATAAATGGATTGTTCTGATACTCATATACAGATAATGATAACTAAATCCCATCAATTTATTGATGAATCCCACACATGATACAAGAATCCTTCCAGTTTTCATCAATATGTGGTGTTCAACAGGTTAATGATAAATCTATTCATGAATATAATTTATATATTCAACTAACAACATATTGTATTCCACTAAGATGGAAATAATTTTTTTATCATAAAAGGTGATATATATTTACTCTATCATGAAATACAAAAAAAAAACAATTTATATATATACTAATAAAATCGTGAAGTTTATATCATTTAAGGTTTTAACTATATTATAAGTCAATTAATATCTCGTTTTTCTTATATTCCATTTGGGTTACCAATACCTCCATAAATCACTTAACCTCTTGATATATATTCGAAAAATTATTCTTCTTTATATTCAATTATATGTTCATGAATCATCAAGAAAACAAGCCTTATATATTTCCTTTTTTTGATATCTATATCATACTATAAACATTTGAAACATATTCACATCTATCTCCCAAAATATTATATGATATTCATAGTCTAACATTGATCCCTTGACTAATATATCCCTTAATTCTATATGAACGTTAATATATCATAATGTAAGATTTTATATAATGGTTACCCCCCATGTTTCAAATATTTTTAACTCATACATAGCCTTTAATGTAATGAATCCACTATTATGTACCAATAGATAATCCATCAACTGTACTATAATGAAATTATATCTCACCAACACACCTTGTGAATTCTCGTTACTCAACTTGAATAATAAGTAGTTAAATAATAAAATAAAATCTATTCAATAGGTACACAAAGTTAGAATATTCCAGTTCACTATTCTAGAACATTTTACATACTATTATGCTATATTAGTGAACTATTATTTATTCATTTCAATATACACTTCAATATTATGAATGGTTCAAAAAACTACACCACTAAAATGGAATATTTTAAAATTCAATTATAGTATCATAAATATTTTAGAAACATAGTATAATCTGATTAAACATTGTGATGAATTACAATAACAATATTTTTGTATTTGTTGACAACTACCACTTTTTATATAAGATTGATTTTTTTCTATAATTAAACCCAATCCATCATAATGAGAGAATTAGAATGATGATCATCATATTTAGTTCATTGAATCCATTTGTTTTGTGTTTCAACTAATCAAATCCAAAATAATTATAAGTTGAAATTGTTGTTTACTAGAATTTTTTCTCTTCTATATTAAGAGAAAGAATGATGTTATTGAGATAGAAATACCAATTTTGTTTTAGGGGTGAGGTATTATTATTTCTTAAAGGATTTTAATAAATATTATGAAGTCATGAGTTATATGTTTTTTCATACATTCTAATCAAAACTAGAAGATTCTTGGATGATCATGACATTCTCACAAATCATAATAAATCTCAGTATAAATGATTTTGACGATTTGAGGGAGAGGTTGTATGAAATATAATGATCAATATAGAATAATCCATTATAATGTGACTTTCATTATAATATTAATTCCATCATAATAAAAATTCAATAATTATGTGAAATCTATCAACATGTTGATAATGGAATATCTTAATGATATGAGAAAGGACTATAGATCATAATGAGCTAAGAAGGAATAAAAAATTGTAATTGGAATCAAAGAAACCAAAATTGTAATGACTAGAGAAAGAATGTATGATTAGAATGAGCCAGAAATAATAAGAAATAAATGATCTCATATAGAAATAGAACTCATAATGAGCTGAGAAGGAAATTGATTTGTAATGAGACAAGAAGAAAATAGTTTCATAATGAGCGTATTTAAACAAAGGCTAAAAATGATTCTTGATGTTTTATGAAGAGTTAATGATTTCAAACACTAAATTCTTGTTTCAATAAAAAACAGAGAAAACAAATGAGGATTGAAGAAGTCAATAAATACGTTTAAATGTGAGAGATTTGATGATTTTTATAATTTGAGGAAGTAGGGAATGTATTCATGTTTTCCTATTTTAGTTTCAGAGTCACCTATAGATACTTTCTCGGGTCATTTTTTCATTAATTATTTTTTCTTACATGTTGAAAAAGAGGAGTGATGATGAAATCATGTGAAATTCATTTCAGTTAGGGATATCCAGAGGAGGGCTAGAAAAAACATTTTTTTAACGAAATGAGAATGAATTTGTTGAGAAGATAATATGGGGTCAACTAGATTGGGAAAATAATATTGAGAATTTGACTAGTGTTTTTGTTTTGTAGATTAAGAACTGGATTATAATATTGAGAAAATCTGATCCATACTGATCATATTAAGAGAATCAGATCAAGTCTCATCATATTTAGTTAATATAATATGGACTAATAATATTTGATAGAATCAGATCCATACTCAATATATTGAGATAATTAGATAATGACTCATAGTATTGTAAGAATTAGATCCAAACTCATCAGATTGGAAAAATATGATCCATCAAAATCAAACTGAGTATTTATAATAAGAAACTGTGGACAATTTTCCATAATGTCTTTAGTATTTTGTTTGGATCAATTATTTTATATGAAAACAATGTAAAATGATAGGTTTCAGTATAATCATTCATATTGGGAGATACAATCTTCTAATGGGAGTTGGAAAAAGTTCTTTTAACATCATTATAATTGTGGATATCTATAGACCCATTATAGTGACTTTGTAAAGGATGTAGGTTCTCACACTAAGGTGGAATATTCTAAATCTTGTTTACTTTAAAATATTTCCTACTATTGAATTTATTATTATTTTTGAAATATTAATATAGCTTTAAATCTTAATTGATTATAGGGGTTATGATTCTATATGTTTTGACACTCATAAAAGTGAAAAACAAATTCATCCCCTTCTCATTTATTCTTCAACCATTAGGTATTTCTATTAGAATTAGAAAAAGGGTTCCATAATTGAATACTTATTATGGATAATATCAACTCTATAAATTGAATAGGAATTCATATATATGTTGGAAGAGAAATTATTGATGTAAAAATTGGAAAATTCATTATCAAAAAACTCTTTGCATGTAAGATTTTGATACTGTTACTATTGTTTTTTAACCTTATGATAATTATGAGCCTATGAAATTTTATGATAAGATAAATATAAAAGTTGATTGGAAGGAATGAAATGAAATCATTATCTATTTGTTAGGTAATTTTTATCAGAAGCTTATTGGAATCAATACATGAAAATGTATATAGGACAAGGTGGAATGTATTATCAAAGGGAAAACTAAATTGTAGGATGAAAAGATAAAAAAGTAGAATAGTAAGTATGAAGACATCATAATGAGAGATGAGGAAACTATTGATTAATAATTCACTCGATTAAATGGAATTTTTGTTTACATGAGATGATTCCAAGATGTCCTGGAATATTAGATAACATTGATGGAACTTATATGAAACATCCTACTATATTTGATGATAATCATTCATATTTTTAAGTTAAATATTATTTATCTCATGATTAATTTCATAAAATTCTTGATACATATAAAATGACATAATCTAAAATGTTAAAAAAGTATTACGATTCAAAAAATATCTTTTAAGGATATTAGATTGTTTCTAATTAAATATGTTGAAGAGGTTGATCCTACTAACTCCAAAAGATAAAGAATGAGATGAAATGAATAATAAAATCTGGCATCTTATATCTATGAACTATTGGAGAGAAAGTGGAATATATGTAGTTGACCTTCTTGTCAATGATTTTCAGTGTTTTGGTATCATACAATTTTCTATTAATTTACCCAAGAATTATTTTCGTTAAAATTGAGATGATTCTGATGAAAAACCATGATGGAATAGTGAAAAAAAGATAAAGAAGAAAAATCATAATGAAAATAGAAGAATAACATTACTCGAAATAATGAAATTTTTTGACTGTGAACATTGAATAAGATATAACTGATAAAAATTCATCTAAATATAATTCTTTTTGTAAAATTTAGAACCATCCTTGAAAAGGATGAGAAAAAAATGATTCCTCAGATAATAGAGAAGGCAGTGTTGAATTTTATAGAAAGATTCAGTAAATAATACAACATGTTATATTTCATAAAAAAACTAAACACTCAAGAATGAAATTTTCAAAATCAATAAATATTGTGAAGAACTTTTTGATGGAACAAAATATTTCATTAAATAGGAGTATGAATTTATTATAAATATCAGGAGATACCATCAATGAATTGGTGATCACAGAAAGAACATTGAAGACATCAGCAAGAAGATGGTAGATAAAAAAATAATAAGTTAATAAGTTTCAATTTAAACTACATGAGTCTAAAAGTACGAGGTGAATGATAAATGAAATGTTCGACAATGATTTAGAAGAAAATATGACACTTCTAAAGTTTCTAAGATGGATCAATACGACAATCATATGAAATGATCACCCCAAAAAATTAATGGTTAATCTAATTCATTTAAAATTTCGGTTTCTTAAAATGTATTGGGAATTCCTTTTTTGAAGAATAATGTGATGATCCTACCATGTCTAGAAAATATGAATTCAAAATTCTATGGAAATAAGGTATAATACTTCATTATTATGGAAAATAACGTATCTATCAACCTAAACAATGTTTCCATAGAGAAAGATATTTTTTCCATAGAAAAACTAGATTATGTGGTAATTATTTGTGTTGTGTAATATTTGGGATCATGGAATATAATTAGTCGCACAACCTATCTTTATATGGAATATAGTAAGATAAAAATTAAAGAGGTAGTTAAAGTAGAATGAGAGACATTCATAACATAAACAAGTGAAAAATGTTAATTCTCAAGATGATAGAAACATACCTTCAAGAAATCAATTTGAATTTCTGGATGATGTTCATGGAAAATGTGATATTTCTATTCATCATGATCATATAATAATGACACTCCATCTAGAATAAGATTCCTATAATTGAAAAAAAATAAGATGGAAAGAATAATGTTCTTCAAATAGATTATTTTATTTAGACAACCATGAATGAATGTAAAAGGAACAAACTATGGATACTTAACAGTGGGTTTTCATCATATATGAAAGATGATATAAAAATATAGAAACATGTGGAATATCTAAATTGTGGAGTAGTAACTATTAGTAATGATAGTACCTTAATAATTAGTTGAATCGGAATGACCAAGATTGAAGTAGAAAGTTTAAATCTATGGATGTTTTATTTGTTGATGGGACAAAACATAAATTAAATATATTAATTTATCATTGTGTTGGTGGAATATAATTTGTTTTTATAAAATATCTTTTCTCCTAAAAATTCAAAATGATGGAATATTTATTACTAAAGGATAAACAACATATGAGAATCAAATCCAAATATGAGAATTCAACATCTCATATTACTTGAGTTCTAAAGATGAAACCAAATTCTGGCACCAATGTCTATGAACCCTTGGACAAAATAGTGTGAACAAAAATTATAGATTTTATTCCATTAAAAAAATTCTATAATTGAAAATATGAGCAGATGATATTTTTTTAACTTGTTAAAAATCATTGATGACTACCAAAATTCATTAAAGAGTTAAGATTCAATTTACCATAACACTAGAGCATGTGTATAAGCAATTATTTAGGAAATTGATAAGTCAATAAAAGAAAAAATATTTATGCTTTATCACTTTTATTGATGATTTCAGATGGATAAAAACATAATTTTTATGAATAAAAAGTTAGAGTCTATTAGAATGATCAAATAATCCAGAAAGGATGTTGAGAAATAATTGAGAGTTTCCAAATATAGTATAAGACATATAATGATAACTAATTCATAAGAAATAATTTTTTAACTTATCTGTGAACTATTTCTATCATAAATTAGTATTGTTATCATTATACACCAAAACTAAATATTGTATGAAAATAAATATTAGAAGTATGGTCGAAATGGGTATATGTATGTTAACAGAATACGAATTTTCAAATTTCTATTGGAGGACAGTTGCTAGTAATATTGAAAATTTTCAGAATAGATGCTTGTTGAGACTAAAAACCAACATAAATCCTAATGAAATGTGGTATATCGAAAAACCTTAATTGAAATACTAAATTTTTTTGTAAGTCCATGTTTACACATAATAAAAAATATGGTTTTGGTAAATATTGATGAGAAAACATAGAAAAGTTCTTTTATTAGTTATTCACCAAATGGAAGTGGTTTAAAATTTTAGAAAAATGTGTAATAAATTATGTGTACTAATATGATGTGAAGGTAACAGAAAATAAAAACTTCATAAACAGAAGTTGGGGAGAAAAATATAGAGGAAAATATAGATATATCCTATAATAGTTAATGATTTTCAAAACATCAATACCAAGATTTAGAAAATCGTTGTTATAAAGAGTGTTCAATTGCATAAGAAACATTGAAATTTCATACTTTAAAAAAATGAAGTTCCCATAAACATTATTGGAAATCATAAGGTTTTAGTTCAGACTGGAAGAATGATGATATAAGATAATAATACATATCTAATTTCAAATGTTTTTCTATAAAAAGATTCAAAAGGAATTAAACACATAAAATTGGTGGATTATCTGAATAAAAATTTGAATTATATTGAAAAAATGAATCATGGGATATTGTTTCAAAGTCGGAAAATAAAAATGTTATTAGAACTATGTTGGTTTACCAAAAAAGTTAAATTAACATGGATATGTTTCAATAATCAATTCGATGATTTTTTAAAATGGAAATTCATAGGTGGAAGGTGTGGATTTTGATGAATATATTTCCTTGTGACATGATTATAAATTATAGAATGTTTTTTCTTATTCCGACACATTATAATTAAAAAATTTCTCAGATGGATGTGAAGTCATCTTTCAAAAACAGACCACTTGATGATGATTTATAAATTGATTTTTTTAATTTCATATTTGTGGGGATGAAATTTTTTGGTTGAGTTATGCAAACATTGTATGGGTTGAAATATTCACTATGTTCATAGTATTCAAAACTTGACAACTGTTTGAGAAAGTTGAATTTTTCTAAAGGAAAAGATGATAAGAACATACATGTGAATGTTGATAACTCTGGATCTCTAATATTAATTATTTATGTTCAATATATATCTTTTATAATATATAAATAATATGTTTTTAAAACCATTATTGTTGAAATTTTGATGAATATATAAATATCAATCTTGGAAGAAGCATTATTTTCACTTGACATACATGTTTTAAAAATGAAAAATTCAAATTCCTACCTCATGATAATTATGATAGTGAATTGTAAAAGATGTTTTGGATGAAAAAATACAATGACATTTCTTCCAAAATTTTATTGAGTATAATGTTTAGTAAAGATGATCCATAAAAACTATGAATCAAAAGGTATTTTGGAAGCTAATAGAAAGAATAATTTATCTTACAACCTGATGACTATATATTTTTTATGTTGTTATTTTTTTGTGTTAGGTATAAATGTAATCTAAAAGAATAACATATGTTAGAACATTAAATAATTACAAGATATCAAAATGTAAAAACTTAATAGCCTATTATAGACAATAAATAATGAGATGATGTTTCATGGGTTTATAGATGTTGATTGTGATGGAGACTTTAATTATAGAAAATAAACCTCTGGAAGAACATTTTCCTCGGGTGAATATTTTGTGTGATGTCATAGTAAGAATAAAGGTTTATTAACATTGAGTATAGATGAATCCAAATAGGTTACAACTACAAAATATTTTACTCAAATGACATGGTTGAATATTTAGAAAGAAGATATGAAAGTAAAATCTCTTATAACATTGAATTAATTTTGGAATAATGAGATTGCAATTTATATTTCTTTATATCATTTCCAACAATCACAATCAATAAACATTGTTATGTTCCATCACATTATAAAAGATAATGTTGATGGAGATATTTTTTTAGAATACATTTCGAAAAAGTTTCATATTGATGATATATTTACAAAAGAAATACTAAGGGAATGTTTTCATAATTGATGCTACAAATTCATGTTCATCATCCTGTTATTTTTTCCTAAACTTCATAATTTCCCCCCATTATGCTTTGGATTATGTTGAAAAGGTTGTTATAATGTTACAAGTGTATATTTTTTTATATGTTTTTAACTTATCATAATTAAATTAATCTGAATACGTGGTTATCATAAAATTTTTAGTGAAAAAGAAAATTGAAAGGAAAATATAAAATTGATTGGGAGTTAAATATATATGGACACAAAAATTTCTTCCCACCAAGGGTTAAAATTTCTTCAAAATAATTATGTTATATAGTATTATGGTGTTATGAAACTCGTTTTTGAGAATTCAATGTTTTTAAAAATGTCAAAAAAACATGAGTTCCTTATAAAGGTTGAGTTGGGAAAATTTTCTATGAGTTTGAATAGTTGATAACAGGGCTGTCAAAAAATAGAAAGGGGGTATTAGAGAACATTTTGGATTTATTGTTTTAAAAATGTTATTTAATCTTTGTATAGATAAAAATTTTATATAATAATTTATTAGTTATTTATGAATCAGAACTAGCCATTGTAATTATTTAATTGAACTAACTAGAATCATATTGGAATCCTCGGAACCACCATCATTGGATTTAGATAATTAGATCCAATGTAATTGGAGCAATTGATTATAGTTTTTTATAAGTTTTCCATTGTTGTAATTAGAGTTAGATAAAAGTTCATTAGATAGAAAAATCAATTATTCTTATTAGAGAAGAAATATTAGTGCAGAAGTGTTTTGAAAGATGATTGTAAAGTCATGAGTCAAAATGTTTTAATAATTTCTAAGATAAAACCAATGATGCATTATGGGACATGATGTTCTTACAAATAATGAAAAGTCTTATGAAAAAATCTTTTGAAGATATGGTGGAGTTTTTTGAATAATTATAAAATTATGTATGGAGATTTCATTGTAATAGAAATTCTATCATAATGTGATTTACATCATAATGAAAATTCTATCAAAATTATAAATATAAAACTATGAGGATTCGAATTGGAAGATGATAAAGGATGATCATAATGTGCTGAGAATTAATAGAAGATCATAATGATATTATAATGAAGACAATATCATAATGATATAATAATGAAATTACAATTGTAATGAGCTATGAAATAATTAAATTATATATCGAGAATAAAAATAATAGTAAATCATATTGTGAGAATAATGAAACATAAATCATTATGAGTTGAGAGGTAAAAATATTCATAATTATATTAGAATGAAAATAAAACTATATTGAGATGATTATGAAAAAGATTTAAAAAATAGTGATAATGTTTTATGATGATTAAAAGAGGTAAAATTGGAAATCCAGTTTATCATAAATCTATGATAAATCTACGAAGGATTGTAGAAGAAAATGTTGATGGTTATATCTGAGAAATTTTTTGAGTATTGAAATTTCAGGAAGAAAGGAATGTTTTCATGTATCCCTCTATTTTTTGAGTCATCTATTAATATATGTTGAAGTCATTCATTAATTAGGGTTTTTCAAGCATGTTGAAAAGGTGGAGCACTAAATAAATCAATTCTAAGTCATTTCCTTCTAGATATCTCAGAATGAGGATAAGAATAAAAAATTATCATTTACCATATTGATTAAGATCATATTGAGAATAAGAAATTTAGGTGATTAGTATGAGAATAATCAAATTGATAATTTGAGTAGACTTAGAGTTTTTTATATTTAGAATGAGTTCATAATATTGAAAGATTTTGATCTAGACTCAACATATTGATAGAATCATATCCAAACACATCATATTGATAAATTTATATCTAGAAAAATCAGACTGAGTATTCGAAATAAGAAATTATGAAGCATCTTCAAAATAATATTTATTACTTGGATTTTCTCAATTATTTTATAAGAAAACATTATAAACTGATGGGAGTTTTTATAATAATTTTTATCAGGAGATAGAAATTTTCTAAAGGGAGTCTTCAAAAGATGTATTCACTTCTTCATACTACTAGATTTCTATAGACACGTGAGAGTGGATATATCAAATATATGGGTTCTAAATAGACTCTGAAACATGTTAACCTTGTGTTCTATATATGCATTCAAACTTTTTTCATGAAAGACTATATACTAAATGTTGATAAATATTAAATTATTAATAGGTTATAGGGGTTATGTTTCTAAATTTTTTGAATCTCGGAAAATTGAAAAACTGAAGTAACACGCCTTTTTACGTTTTCTTAGATCCTATGAAAATTCATTATCATCACACAATTATTTATTAACATCACCTTCAACTATAATCATATGGAATGACTAGTATAATATATGAATAATATATTTATATTTGTTTATTGGTAAATAAGTCATCATATAAGAATCACCCTACAAGCATTGTATGTTTTAATTAATTAAATGTGTTCTATTATATATATATTCATTTTATGAGGATTATTCTAAATTTAGATGGATTTAGGTTCAGATTACAATGTAGATGTTGATGATCATGACAATTATGATGTTATTGGTCATTGAGATTGTGATAATAATGTTTTTTTTCTCTAGGATGTAACCAAGACGATGATGGTTTTAGTGATAATGATATTGTAGTACATTATATATATAGATTTTATTATGGGTTAATTCATTGATTTTTATTGTAGTTTTTTATGTTTTTTTTGAAATTTAAAATTTATATTTTTTATCTTTGAGATATATTTAATTATTTTGATATCTATACTATTATTTTAGAGTTATATTTTAAGCTGCAAGGTAAGAGTTTTTTTAGAAGCATGAGGATGTGACTGCTTATGTAAGTTGAATCTAGATATGATATATTTAATTGCATCTGAAGGATAGTGACATGATTAAAAAAATTTATATAGATTCTAATTTCTAGAGTTAAACTATAGCTGTTGTTATATATATCCATTGTTAAAATCATATACTAGATTTCAATTTCCATGGATTTCAATCAAGATTGTGAAACAAATTTCTGTAATTTAACCCTGGATATAGCTACAAATATCATGTGTGTAAACCGTTTATGAATTAGATAATTTATATAGTTTTACACATGAAATTATGTTCTAATTTCAATATTTAAATTGTGTCTATGGTTAGATGTTTCCTTGGTTTAAACTGTGTCTATACACAGACTATTTCCATGTAAAAATTGAGGAAATTTTTTAAATTCTAATACAATGGTAATGATTACAATGATCATGGAACACATGGAAATAATCAATATTCTTGGTTCTTCTCCCATAATCAGTGGTTTCAAACCATTTTTGTATGATAATTTCCTCGTTTCGTTACAACACCATGAATTTTCTCTCATCACTAAAGGTTAAATCAAATTGGAGTTATGATAAAAAATAATGCACATGTTTTGAAAAAAAATATTCCATTGGTTATAACATATCAACTACACAAAGTAAAATACCCAATTAATGATAAGACCACTATAAATAAGGATCAAATGAAAATAAGGTTAAGGGTAGGATGATGAATTATAAAAATTAAGATAAAAAATGGGCAGCTTTTATTTATAATGCCGCATAATAATGAATAGTGAAATGAAGAACCTCCTATAAAAATAACATATCTAGGCTCCCAAAAGATAAAGGAAGGTCCATATATGTTACATAAAGGTGTAATGAATGTATAATGTTTCTTATTTTTCTTATATTCTTTTTTTTATTGTAATATTTATGATAGATCCCACAGCCACCACCAAAACACGTATGACTTACCATGAGATTTAAAAGAATGATAATGAATACTTTTGATAAACCTATTATGAAACCCATTATATTATTATTACTATAACTATTTAGACATTTTAAAATCATGATATACATAAAATGTATCCATTGACAGCATCTCTAAGAACAGGTGACAATACCACACGACCACTCATTGGTAAAAAACATCTTGTTTCCATCAAAATAAACTATTACCATACACATATTCAAGTAAATATCATGAAATAATACTAAGATATGGGTGGGAATTAAAATTATAGTATTTAAACTCCACCCAATTATAACAAGGTCATTACTGTATAATATGGTTTGGTTAGGATAAATGTATAATTGGGTCTTCGAAAAGATGTCTCAATAACAAAAATTCCTCAATCGTTTTAATAGTGTATATTTTTTTCATAGACTCGATAAAAATAAAACGTATGTTTAGATAATATTACATGAAATAGGCACCTCTCATGAATTCTTCTTAGAAAAGAATATAAAAATTTAGGTCCAAAATCCTCTAGTGAATGGAAGTAAAATAATAAAAAATATTTTTGTAAATGAAATATAATATCATGAATGTCCCCCCACAATTAAAATGATATATTTTTTGCGCTATTTTGGAAAGTGACATGGGAGACATAACAATGTAAACATAAATATATATAAAATGTAATGTTTTGATTTAGTGGGGAAATAAATAGCTCGTTATATCAGATTTCATGGAATGGGGGGAATTAATTGATGTTGATAAGAATTTCGGTAACTAACTTTTTTTAGAAACATATAATTGCAGTATAGAAATGATAAGTTCATTGGATATAGTCAATATGTAAGAATGAAAAAGGTAAAATTCACACAGTATAGAGAAATGGAAATTTGATTAGAAGTATGTGAGTGAAGAAGAATAAAATCTATGTAATTTGGAAAATATATAAAAGTAAAATAAGGAAAGATGAAGGAAAAGACTTAAAAGATTAAAAAAACAAAGAAGACCAAAATAAGGATTGTCTCATATAATGAATTAATAAGACATAATCATCCAAACATATGGATGATGATCAATTAGTGCATTCATCAGCTCTATTGTATTCTCCATATTGTAATAACAAAAAGTTGTATCCTCAAGATATAACGATCTCTTGGTGGGATTCATCACCTCATAAATTGGTTGACAATACATGTCTTGTGGTAGTAGAATAATGATTACAACTCATTCAATGATCTTGTGTGTTTGTTATTGTGAAAAATATATATAATGAAATATCTCATGGGGAATGACAATATGTTTCCTAACACATTTATTGAATACAATAAGTGAGGTATATGAATAAATTATATCAAACTAAATGCACAAGGAAGGTGTATAATGTAAGATAATAATTTTTTTCCAAAATAATATACCTTATATTAGATTATATAAATAATCCAACATTAAAAGGGAATATAGTGACTCTATAAAAACAACAACAAAATATTAAAATTGGAGAGGGTTATAGAGTTGAAAAACAATGACGATCGGCGTAAATCTCTACTAGAAGCATATGTTACCCCTACTGAATACTAGGTGGCTGGATCAACCCGTAATTTTGATTCAATTAATGGTGGCATGAGTATGTGGATCAACTATCAAAATAGTTTTTTTAGTGCTGGGAGCATGGCCAGTTACCACTGGTGAAACTGGAATTATGGATAGAGGAGGTAAGGTGCTAATCTAGACATAGGCCACTTGTATGGTAGATTGATATATGATTGAATCCTCAAATGTATATGGTAGAGTATATCTATTTCCCCATCAATCCAGTGCTACTAAAAATTATCTTTTAGCATCAACATCATTTATATTTGCAGTGATCTGAACTGATGTCATAGTTGGGGATAAGGTTTGTAACACATCAAGATTTCATGAATTCTTTTTTCAAAAATAATAATTATTTTTTCATATTTTATTTTTTAGAAAATCCGAGTATTGCTTCGGTTACACGTAAAATTGAGTTTATCGTATATTATATGATTCATTGAGTTTAGATTTTGTAAAATGAATTATTTAGTTTAGTTTTCATTACACACAACACCATAATACAAAAAGAACATGAAATACTATTAATATACTATTATTTAAGAACGAAGTATCGCCTAACCGTCGAAATTGAGGATATGAATTTGATTTTTTAAATTTTAAAAATATATGGATTATCACTCTATATTAAATGATTTCTTTGGATACTAATTAATTTTAAATGAAAATAAAAACTATTGGAATATAAAAGATATCATTTTTTTGATGAACTATTTTATGCGATCAAAGGTATTTTATTTTAATAAATTTAGTAAATATATTTCGGTGAAATTTTTTATTGAAATTTGTATATTATTTATTCAAAAAAAATTGTCATTAAAATTGTGTGTTTACTATGAATTAAATAAGATTAAGTAAACTTTTATGATTAACAATTATATTTTTTAAAAAAAATTATCCCATTTTATGTAATATATTTTACAATTTTTTTTTTGAGAATTATTTATATTTTATTTCAAAAAAAATAAAATAATTTATTAAATAATGTAGTCAAAATTATCAGATTTCGAATTTTTGATAATTTTTCAAGAAGATAAATTTTCTAATGAATAAAGAAAAATACTGGAAAAGAATGTTATTTCATTTGATGAATTTAAAAACATAATAAATATCTAAATAAAATTTAAAATTTAAAATTAGTTAAATTATATATCTATGAATCCAATTCATGTCATTTTATTCAATATTAAATTGAATTTTGATATAAAATCTTTTTAAACTTTTGAAGAATTTTATCTTTGGAAAACTGCTTTTTTTGTCGAATCAATGAGTTTTTTTGAAATAAAATTTACTAAATATATTAATGGATTATGTAAAACAGATTAAATATGTTTATTCCACATAATTAATATGATATAATGTGTTCAAAAATGGTTTTGACAAAAATTAATAGTAAAAATAGTAAAAATTTTCTTCACAATGGTTAATGATAGAACCCATTTACTAAGTGAGTTAAACAAACCATATAAATGAAAAATGACCTTAAAACATTATGAAAAAATATTTATGGCTATATATAGACCTTATTACTTATATGTATGAATAACTACCCTTTTATAGTTATTATAGAATGTGAAAAACATTGTTACCCATTATTCTTTAAAAAAATTCTTTATTTGTCCTATCCTCCACATAAAAAATGGAAACACTACCATCCCCTCTCCAAACATAAAAAACCCTATTGTTCCACCCATACCTACACAAATATATTCTTTTATTACCAATAAAATTTCTATAGGATGTTTTTTATATGGAAAACCTATATATAATTTTGTAGATATAAACCTAAATACTCTCTCAAAATAAGAGTTAACATTCTTAAACATGCATTTTTTTATATTTATTATTAAACATCATTTAAATATAATTAAAAATGATTAAATCACATCAAAATTATTTCTAATATACCAATATTATATTATTTTTATGTATTGACCCATAAATATCTCTACTTCTATAAAATGGGAAATTAAATTATCACTCATGTGTACGACAAACTACCAATTCTTGAACTGATGTTATTGACCTACCATCACCACCTCTCATAAATGGATATAATGATGGATTTAATATTAATATCAGATATTTATGATTCTATTATTCTTTAGTAATTATTTTATCACCTCAAAATAATTACCTTAAAATATTTTGGATGAAAATATTACCGCTGATGTGTATGAAAGACGATCACTTCACTAACTAATTTGAAGTGTATTTTCAGTTCCATTATAATTCGATGGAAATAAAGGTTTAATTATTCATTATTTATCCTATTTATAACATAAATATACCTATCTATTTAATATATCACTTATTAGTTTTTTTACTTGCCATTCCAGGGGGAATACAATGACGTTGCTCGTGCATACGACATACTACAGCAATGAAATGAGATGTAATTCATTTTCATGAAATATTTTCATAAAATGTGATAATGATAATCTTAATAAGTATATATTATTTCTATTAGATAATAATAATTTTGGAATGGTGAGTTATTATTTATGTTTTTTTCTTTCTATTAAAAAATTTAAAGAACAATCATGCATATGAATGGTTTATTTCATTTTCTATCCCTAAATTTTATAGATTAATATAAATAAATTAATAATTAATATATTTTATAAATATATCAATTATAAAATACATTATATGAAGAAAAAATAATTTACAATTAAAGGATCCAAAACACCAAATCAAAAAATAGATAAAAAACAAAACATTTATTACTCAAAATGTGATTTTAACAATGGAATTATAAATAATGAAATAGTTAATGGTAATTATTAAATGCAAAATAGTATTGTATATATAACTATTATTATTAAATATATTAATTATAAACCAATAATTATTAAACATGGGGTTTAAATATGTTTTATGGAAGACGATACTGAAGATAATGGATTTTCGTATCACTTTTATTTATATGGGACACATTCCTTATTAACAACTTTTTTATTGTTTTATTTTTATATTTTGAACATGGTTGTATTTTATGATTCATATCTTGATATTAATTTATATACATGTACATATAATATTCATCCATTCATGGGGGTCGTGATTCTAAATTTACCAATCATGTAAGAGTTGGATGATACAATCTCAAGGATTATTGAGATTGTTTATTATTACGTTTCCAATGATGAAATATTATAATCAAATTCTAAATAAATTCATGAATTATATTATCTACTAGTTATAACATAATAATACACATTTTTCTATCATATTCTTCACTATGATCAGAAAAACCTTTTCGTCTTTGTCTATATTTTCTAGAAATGTAATCTAAATGAGTCATTATGTTTTTTATAAATATATAAACATTTTAATTTTGTTAAAATTTGAATGGAGTGTTTGTTTTAACATGTATGAAATTTCCCAACATCATGAACTATCCAATTTTTAAATGATATTTTTTAATTTACTTATATTATTTTAAATGAAATTTATTTGGAAATTTTTTTATTTTTTTAAATGAGATTTTATAAATGTTATAAACTATATTTTTTAATCACTAAATTATTAAAAATATATTTTACTTCACCATTATAAATTTCAATGGTTAATCATAATCAAAAGGATTTTGAAAATGTTTTCTGTTTTGGGAATATTTTTCTTCAAAGTGGATTGGGTATTTTTTAAAATAAATATTTTAAATTATTTTTATGGTTTAAATTATAATATTTCAAGATTATTTTGATAAAATAATTTATGAAGCAATTAATGAATTTTTTATTAAATAAATTAAATTTTAATAAAATGTTAGTTTCCACATGAAATGTTCCAGGCGTTTTTCGTTAAACATAAACTTCCATATAAGATGTCATCTTTTGATATATATAAATTTTTTCCAAGGATATGACACAATGATATTATACTAATTCATTTTCTGGATTTTTAAGGATTATTATAAAAATATTTTTATGAATCTAATTTAACTTTAAATGATTATAAGGAGATAATTGTTTTTATGAATCTCATTTATTTTTGTGAGTTTTGATATAATGGATGTTATATGATCTTATGGACTAAATTTTTATGATTTTACTTATGTGAATGATGGGATGTATATATCTATTAAATGAATAAGGAAATTATTAATGATATATGAGCTCAAAGGGTATATATTTTGTTATCCCAAGGATAAAATAGGGTACAAATGTTGTTATCTCAATCCCCAAAGATGGTGCATGGGAGGTTATCCTATGCCTAATGTTGGTACATAGGTTGTTATCAAAATCCAAAAATGTTACGGATTTTTTGTTGGACATCATTGAAATAATATTCTATATTCTTATGTGTATTCAAAAAATTTATGACTTATGATGATGTTATGCCATTGTGGATAATGTTCATTGATCTCAATATGATTCATGTCATATGAACTACCCTAATTCATTCAATGAATCACTTTTCATATCTATGATAGGCATGGTATGAGTTTCAAATTTTATTCCCATGTTATCAAATCCATATGATCAGGTTATATAGATATATCTTGATCTAATACAAACTATGCATCTCATATCCCCCTTTATTTTTTTCCATTCACTAATATATGATGAATGGAATTAGGTATTATATTTCCAAGAAAGGTGATAGGTATGTTTAAATTGTTGGGATATAACATTTCTCACATATGTAATAGTTAATTAAATTCCCACATTTCAATAGGAATAAGAACAAAACAATTAATGACTAGATCATTAGGCAATGTAATATATATTAATCTAATGAGATTTAATATTAATATATGGGATGTTTTTTGTCATTACAGTTTTTTCAGATGAGGTATTAGTTAACATTTAGAAACTAGGATGAGTAAAATTAAGGGTGAAACCTAGGCATATTTATATGGATATAAGTACAGATATTTCATAGGATACATCTAGGTATGAGTCAATTTATATGAAAATTTCAAATATTTTTGTTCAATGAAATAGTGAGTGGGTTCCAGGAAATAAAATCCCTCTTTGGATATGAAATGTGGATGTGTATTTGTCACATAAGTATCTCATGGTAATAAATTTTAAAAGTTCACATTGATATAGAATCAATTTTCACCAGGTTCATGAATTTGGTCATCACTACACACTATATTTGACACTCCCATGGGATACATTTCAAAAATTAAGAATCACATAATTAAACACCATGAAGTGTTTGAATAATTACTATTAATGTGGCAGGTTAAGTAAAATGGGACAAATATTAAAAATAATTTATAATAAATTGGACATCATATAAGTGATTTTTCAGGATTATGGTGTTTTACACTATGATTATTGTTTCTCACACCAAGATTTTTTGATTCAATCAATAGTTGGAATATAAGGAATCAGGTTACCACTAAATTTGATTAACTACATGTTTAGTATGAGTACCCAAATTGAATGATTGTTAGAGAGATATCTATTGTGATCTTTTCTAATTATATGTCACTATATATTATTAACAACGTGAACATTAGTGAGATTCTCATTTCTTAAAATAAGTGGATGATTGAGTTATAGAAATGATCAAGTGGTAATTAATGTAGAGGAATGAATTTCAATATTTCTACAAGTCTAGAAGATGTAATGAATAAACAAGAATAATATCTCAAATAGAAGGGTATATGTCTTATATGTGGAAAATTAAGTCATAGTTTTAAAAATTACAAAGCACTTCATTGATTTTTTTTGGGGATCATTTGAATTGTCTATATTAATGACCAGATCCTAGTGTTTACTACCAGACCAAGGATGTGCCTATTCATTGATAATCATTGACGTACAAGGATTTATCTATTTATGTTTTGAGATTTATTGATTATGTTGTATTTTTTTGTTTCTAATGGTGTTTATGTTGTAATAATCATGAAACATCTATGGATTAAGGTAATGTTTAAAGAATATATGATGCTATGTTAGATTAAATTTATATTTATGGATACCTTCATTTCTTTTTCATTTTATGTTTCATAATAAATTCAAATATTTATATAGTTATTTTTAAGTATTATGTTATGGGTGCATAAAAATAGTAAACATTTTTTTGAAGTCATTTGTATATATTTTACAGAAAATAAAATTTCATGTGGAATTTATTAATATTTTTTGGGAATATGATTAAGGATATTAGTGATCTTTATTACCTGTATTATCATTATGATATTTAAATTTTGATTTATTTAAAATTTCAACCATTTTTGGAATTATATTATTATTTTTTTGGGAAAAATGTGACCCACAATCTTGGAGACATCCTAATGTATATGGAAAGTCCATATGAATTTAACCCAAAACTGAATGATGATAAGGGTATATTGCATACCACTTGACAATGTGAAAGAATATTTTTGGTGGGAACACATGACATGAGATCTTTCCAAGTATGTATCTCATTTCCTCGTATGTCAAATATATCAGTTTGACATGAAAATTTATAAGTGGATTATAACACCATTATAAACACATGAATAGAATTGGTAAAAATCACCATGAATTTTTGTTATCATACGTTCTAAAACATATAATGGTCACAATTAGGTTGGAGTTTCAATCTATCACCTTAAAAAGCTAGTACACTACATTAAAATATGAGAATAAATATATCTTTATCAACATGACTGAATATTATTTATGGATGTGGTAATATAACACCCTAGTATTAGAATCTCACAGAAGCTTCCTTACTTTAATACATTGGAATTATTCCAAGGAATCAAATCATGAAAGATCAATTATTTTATATGTTCGGGAAAAATAGATTACATAAAAGTTACCAATATAACATTGTGATATAAAATATAAAACATGGTACAAAATAAAATTAAATGAACAAAAAACCTGAAAGAATATTCAACGATTTCTTCATTATAACCAGGTGAATGGAAATAAAACTTGGGTGACAAATAATATTCAGTATGGGTTATGTATAATAGATGTTATCTTGAATTAAAAATGATTAATAAATATGGGAAAATTAATAGCTAAACACTAACACAATTTCAATTATAATATAATTCATCATCAATGTAAAATGGAAAATAACTAAGAAAACATTCTATTTAAATAACTAGATAATGCATAATTAGTATGATTTGTAAATAATTGAGTACACAAGCAATTTAATCATTCTACTATGAACAAAAATGTTCCCATAGATTATATTAATGATGAAATATCATGGATAATAAAAATAACAGAATTCTCAATAAATGAAATGATTAATTTTTATATTTCTTACTTTAATGGAACATGATACCTTTAACATCACGATCTATCATCAAGATAGTTTAAAAAATTCATTTTGAAAACCCATTTCTTTTGTCCAACTAATTTCACCTCATGACACTATTGATGCATCGAGGGGATTGAATTAAGTTGCCCACAACTCATTTATTACATGTCCAAATAATTTTTTATATATTAAATAATTTTTTTAATTAAAGAATAATATTCTTAATCAATAAATATCCTTATTGACTGATATATATGGACTTATCAATATTTCCCTAATAAATCAATTATCAATAAATGTGAACATCATATTTAAAAATGGTATATGATCTAGGAAATAATAATACCCATTGAATGAGTATATGGATATTTAATATAAATGAAACGTATAATAAAAATGACTATAAAGAAGTGATTGTTTCAAGAGAAATATAACTATCACAAAATATTGTGATATTTCAAAGATAACATTTTCCACATAGAAATTTTCTGGTCAGAACTACTCATATGAGATTGTTCAATGTGAGACTCAAAATACCATAATGTATGATTTATTAGTGAAATTAAATGATAAAAGGGATGTGTATAAAGAATATTAATGTGAATTTGTTCGTAATAACAAATATTTCCCAATGGAATGTATATTGGGATGAAATACTCTACCATATGCTTCCATTATTAATGTGGTATTTAGACTCCATTATAGTATTTTAAAACATGTTACTAACTTAATAAAAAACCATACTAATATTATTAGAATCATATATTATGTTCCTTTAATATTATATTACCTATTTTGTAACAATCTATTATTATTTTCATCATTTATGTTGTTAATTGTCAGTTTTTTCGAGAATGATTTGACCGACTCTGTTTTCTATTATTTTGTTAGTAGTGATTTAAAAATCTAAATATTTTAGCCCTTGATTTATATATCATATATTTTTTTATATATGAAATTATAATATTTAATAAAAGTTGGATATATGAAATGAAATACAGCGTTCATCGAGACAGTATGTCATATGTATGAATGAAAGATGTTTCCATTTTATTTTCATATCTAAGAAATGGAAATTAAATGATATTCATCATTATTATAATTTTACTGTAATATTTACTTCATATATGTCACATATTGTTTTAAAAAAATATCCTTAATACAATTCATGTATTTCATGAATGAATCAAATTGTGTTGAGGAAGCGGTAGTCCACATGTCCTCAAACAATGATATCATATTATCAAAAAAAGGAAAGCAAATAGTTATATATAATATTAAAATATAAAAAGAGGAAATAAATTATCAATTTCATATATAACATAGGAAATCTAAATATGCATCATTATGTCAAACCATGAAAGTCGTTGAGGGATGAACAGGCGACATCAATTAATGAGGCAGTAGCCACCGTACACCCATATGATCATTTTGTATCCCATTTTATGGAAGTATGTCTAAATATACATAAAAAAATTGGAATAAAAATATTTCAATATATTAAACATATTGATTATATAATATATTTTTTATAAAATAATAATTTAAGGTATGGAAGAAGAAATAAAACTAAAGTGTTCGTTGAAGGACATTACCTCTAATTTGAATAACATCCTTTGGTTTACAACAAATCAATTATTTAGTCTTTATTAATTAAATATTATGTATTCTAGGATTAGTGTAGATATGTTTTGAGCTTATTTCGGAGGGTTTGATGAGGTAAAAGGTGTTATTGGTTTGAATAAGAAGTATGGGTTACTACCTTTTTATGGTAGAGGAGTATCATTCAAGTAATTTTTTGAAAGTGCGAATTCCACCATAATTTATTCCATTCCATGTGGCTATAATAGTATAAAATATTAAATAAAATTAATTATATTGTCGAAATATTTCCATCCAATAGTTTCTGGACAAGTTTCTCAGTCATTTTGGCCATTAATTTTAAGGTTCAGTCCCTTATTATTCTTATTTTTCTCTTAATCACTATAATTAATTTTAATTTATTAGATGAATAATTTTGGTAATAACTATGTTGAAATTATTATAAATTATAAATTATGATGATTCCAAAAATGGAATCAATATTTTCAAATTCAAGTAATTGGATTTGAAAACAATAGATTAAAAATAATCATGTACACCTGATGAGAATGTGGGCTTCTAAAGTAAAAATGTTCAAATGATGGAAATATTATTACATCCAATTTCAATTTGAAATTGAGTAATTTGAAATAAATTGGAATAATTTATGTATCATTTTACAAAATATAATTTTACACTAAATAAAAAATTAATTTATTCTCATAAATTTTTTAAATGATATAATAGTTTTCAATTAAAATTTAGTATTTTTACTATTTATAATAAATTTATATTTAGATAAAAAAATTCCTTAAGAATATTTCAAAATGAATATTTAAAATTGATGATTATTTGGAAAAAATATATATAATTGTAATGTTTGTGTTTTAAAACTACTATTCCCTTAGATCGAAAAAATAGAATTTAGAAAAAAGAATATGATTTTAAGTGTAAAATTAGGTTTATTATTATCTTCCGCCTATTAAATATATTGGAATAATTAAAAATATTTAATTTAATATATATAATTTAAATGTACCACATAAATTTTATATATGTTATAAAATTTAAGTAACTGTTAATGATGTGACTATATATTGTATTGTTTAAACTTGTTGTTGCATATATTGTATGTTATCAACGAAATTAAATTTATTCTAAGAGGAAAATATTGTAAATTTTGGGGCGTTACATTCCTCCACCATACAAAAATTTCTTCTTGAACATTTCTTGGGTATTATATTATAAAAATATGTGTTTATTTCTCTAGAATAACATCGTCAATGTCCCATGTTACTTCTCCCATCTTCTCATTTATCCAAAGTATCATTACAAGATGACTTATCAAATTACTCAATACTTTCTCTCTTGTATGATGAATATGGATGGGTTCTTCATAGTATGAGTGGTCAGGTTCTAACTCTATCTTATTAGAGGAGACCAAATGTGTTGGTTTGGGAAATTCGTATCCTTATTAAAGATACATATAACACAACACCTAGTCTTCAGTGGATTGGATACATTGATAAATGATTATAAAAATTGAAAATCTTTGAATAATATAGAGGGGTACGATGTACTCAGGGCTATGATTCAATTTCTTATCAAAGATGATAACACGCTTTAATGGAAGAAATATCATGAAAGTATGATCTCCCCTTGGAAAAAATTATATCACTACAAAAACTGGTTTTAAGAGTTATATTAAAGGGTATTTATCAATTCTTGTAAAGAACTGTCTATAAAAGAGATGTTAATTATTGGGATTTAGTAGTGGCAAAAAAAGAGCTATAATAGGGGGTATATAAAATATATTTTTAGAGATTATAATTATCCCTTAAGTAGCATGGAAATAATTCTATTAAAAAATGTAAAATTATATTTTTTTGACCTCTATAGGTATGAACCTTAAAACAGTGCATCCAAAACCACTTCAATAGAACTACACCCCCTATTAGTAATTTTCAGCCGATGACATATTTTTCCCCATTTTTTGAAATTCAATCCTTCTGTGTGTGCATGGATTTGTACCCTGCACATTTTCTTTGAAGATGGAATACCTTTATCACTTCACCTTGATATTTGGTTTTCTGTTTAATGATATTTCTTTTTATATAAATTAATATATTGATATAATTAATTATAAATACATTTATAAAATATAAATATGTGTGTTTGATATATATATAATTATAATTATTTAGATATATAATATATTATATTCATCTACATATAAAAGAATATAATATAAATATATATCCATATTTTAATACAAACATATATGTACATATAAAATATTTTATATATATATATATTTATTTATTTATACTGTAAAAAATTGTTAGATTCTGTTTTAAAATAAATATTCATATATTTATGTATTTACATATATTAAAATATACATATAAATTTATATTTATTATTTATTTACTAACAAATTATTATATATAATCATTTTATATATAGGTATCTACATAAAAATTTATGCATTTTTATAAGATAATTAATATGGACAATGTTTTAAATTAAATAAAATTAATAATAAATATTTATTTTATTTATTTACCAATACATTTTTATTTAGATATTTTTATATATGAACTTAAACACGCGATTTATTAATATTAAATATTTGAATGTATGCATATATTTAATTATAAATATAAATTAATTTTGAAAAATTATAAAATTTCCAAACCATAATATAAATATGAATGTCATCTATAGGAATAAATTTTTTTCCAATGAAAAATTGTCAAAAAGACGTCCTTTAATGATTCTAAATTTCTATGAAATGTTAAAAAATTGTGGAACCCAAGCTAAAAATGTGTTTTAGAGTCCTTATAGGCCTTTTCCCATGAATATGGTTGCATAAGGTTCCCGCATAAAATTTTTTGTAGAGAACCTCATTATCTTCGATATGATATGTTGAAGAGCCCAAATAGACACTCAAATCAAAATTAACGGCCTCTTCATTTTCAAGTACAGTTTTCAACTTATCATATATTTTTCAATAATTCATCTAATTTTTATATCATAAAATGATTATTAATCAACTATTAATTGATAATTATTATGAAATTAAAAAATTATTATTTTTTCAAATTAAATTTTAATCCATTTTAAAAAAAATTCTTATATATTATGTCTAAATTATCATTTACATTTATCATAATTTTTTTTAAGAAATATTTATTAGATTTTTATATCAATATAAATATGTTTATAGACAAAAAATTCACTTTTAATGAAATTTTTCTTAAATATACCAGTAATCTACAAAAGAAAAATAGTTTTGATAAAGATTTATCCATTATTAGTGATTTTTAAAAATTGTTGATAAAGGGTTTTATTTATGAGATCTTGTTTTTCTTACACATAAAAAGCCCCCCCCTATTATCAATTCTTTTATGAAAGCATTGATAATGGACCACCAATTATCAGTTCAATTTTTTCTTGTCCTGATATGTTGGGGAGATTATTAGTTCTTTTTTAAAACTTCATATAAATGGTCTAATTTAATAAAACATATTTATTGAAATGTTATATAACCCCTTTAACAATGATATAAAAAGAAAATTTAATGTCTCTCTTTAGTATTTATTTTTCTAGAAATAACAAATTGGTTCTTTAACAACACTTTTAGCTTGTACTATAAATTCAATAGTTCTAGATAAAACCAATTTAGAATTACTGATCTTCTTATATATTATCGGAATTAATTTTTTCCCTAAATTGGAGCAACATTAATATGAGCATCAATTTACATTACCTTTTGCGTTGTCTCTTCAAAATTTTATATGCCTATAACTGTTCATTCTCCAACATTATCCCAATATATTGGAGTTTTAAATATATTTAAATATAATTATTCACAAGATAACAATTGAATACATGAATGAATACTATTATTATAGGAAAACAATACCAATGTTATGTACTAATCGCACATAACTTGAAAGTCAATTGAGTATGACCTCTACATTTTTTTCACTGTCTAAATTGACATTTTAGATTGTCCATCAATTTTTTGATGGTAGGTGTGAGAGAATGAATTTAAGAGTTAATATCATTCTAAATAAAACTATAATTTTGATTTAATGTACGGATCTCAATCAGAAATAGTTGATAGAGTTGCACTAGGAAATCATAGAAAATCATTAATATACATCCTTATGAGGTACACATGAGGAAGGTCTAATCTTATAACAAAGAACTATGCACTTATGGATAGACAATGAATAATAACCAATAAGGAATTATTCATTATATGAGACATTGGTAATACCATGAATAGTTATATAACAATGTCAACCCATTTACAAATAGAAATAAGAAGAGGTTTTATAGCTTATATTGGATAATGCTTCCAAGTTTTTACTTGCTGACAAACTAGACATGTTGACACATAATAAGTAATTTCCTACATCATGTTATCCCAAAAAAAATATTCCTTCAATTCGATATACATCATCATGCTAACATGGTGTATATAGAAATTTTAGTTATAAAAATCATCCAAAAATTGATTTTTAGATCATGTATAGATGAGGCACATAATAACACTATAATTTTTTGAACAACATCCTCACAAATTTAGTCTTTTAATTTTCCATGATTGAAAATATAAATTTTATTATCATTGATTTCATTATCATATTGATAATTATTTATATTCTATAATAAATTGGTTCTTCAAGAAATAGGCAAACGATTAATATCACCCCTTCAATAGAAATTTTTCTAACTATATTTACTATATCCCGGATATTAGGATCATTCTATATCCTCATTTGGGTTATAAATCCATGATTTTTCATTATCAATGTGTATTCGACATTATTTTCATTCCTTCGGAGTTAGTTTGTTGAGAAATAAAAATCCTTGAGCATCTAGATCCATCAAATATTTATAGTTTTAAGCTATTTATGTGAGATGATGTATTTCAAGAATTTTTTATATGTGTATATATCACATCTTTGACTATATAGATATTTTATATATATTTTCAAAGAGACGATTACAAACACTAATTTATGATCATGGGTTTGGTAGTTCTATTCACGAGACTTCAATTTCCATGATTAATATGAAAACACATTATCATATTAGATTAGGAAAAAACAAAGTCCCTTCTATGATTAATAACTATATAGAACAAACCCATCACTTCCATATGGTATGGAAAAAATTGGATCATTGACATGCCTCATCATTAGTTCATCAAACCATTCTACATAGTATCTTTTTCAAACCATCATAATGTATTTTCATGTACGATAGGTTAATGGAATAGCGAATCCAAAAAGGAATGTCTGAATGAATCAACGATAATAAAATTGAAAACTAATTAAAATACATACCGCGTTAATTCTTATCACCATGTGACATTATCCAACTAACATTTTAATTCCAGGATAAACTAAAATTACATCCATAGATACAATATGGTCATGAAAAGAAACTTCATGATTAATAAACTAATTCTTATAAAATTTAACATATAAATATTCCCTTCTATGGGTGTTATGAATGATTTTAATGTTATTCTTGTGGTCCTTATATCTTTTAGAATACACCATTATATCATAAATAATTACTATAAAAACACATCATGATATTCCATGAAGACAATATTCTTTAAATCCATAAAAATAGAGTGTTCAATATTCAATGTAAAAGACATTACTATAATCTAATAATTTTCATACATCATCCAAAAATATGTATTCCGAATGACATCCTTCTTTAGTCACATTTTGTGATACGCAGAATGAAAATGAATATTCAAAAAATACTAGGATCAATGAAGTTGATCACACAAGTCATCCTTCAAAGGTACATGATAAATGTTCATTATTTTAATAACATTGATTTACCTATAATCATTTTAAACATCTTGGATTCATATTTCTTCTTAATGAAGTGAATAAGGTGTCCCTTTGGTGATACAATAAGGGAAAATTATTTATTACACAATCAGATAGTTTTTGTTCAAATCCACTTATTACCTTATAAAAATTATATAGATAGTATTAGATATTTTCCTTGAATGTGGGATTACATAAATTTGAAAATCAAATCCATAATATAGGGGATCTGAATCTAATTCCAAAACGAATACATCAATATATTCTCATAAAATATGTACATTAAAAATATAAAGATTAACATCCCCATCAATATATGTTGTAAACATTTATTACCCTTTAATTTCATTCCATTAACATACTAGGGGTGCATCTAGCTATGAATTTAATAAAGATTTTTCTACTCCAAGGATAAGTAAATCTACTTCTTCCTCCCAAATCTTATTTTCCGTCTTCCTACAATAAATTTCTGCATTAAAATTTGAATGCTAGTCCTCAATGAGGATTATATTGAAGTCAACCATTGAGATCATAATTTTTTTACAATATAAATATTGTTTGTTTTGTGTAATAGGGATTATCTTAAACAAATTTATTACATTGATACTTCCATTAGTATTTTTTACATAAAACTCAGTAGATACATTTAAAGGGAAATTTCCAATTTTTTAAGAAAACATGGAATATATAACAGAGTGTGACGAACCTAAATCATATAATAAATTTGATAAAATTTAATATAGGATTAATGTAAAATCCACCAAATAATTATTTACTTCTACCTCAATGATAGTGATCAAATAATCATGGCTATTTCTCCTTGGCATATTCATTTGTGGATTTCCTCTAAACCTAAGGCATTAGTTTTCACTGTTCCCCATATCCCATTAGGCGGAACACTGAATAGATGTGTTTTTCATCTTCCCATTATATTAATTAACATGATGACCTTTTCTATACACTTATATTGTACACTTAGTAACTTAAATCTTTTCATAGGATCATTTTTCATATAGTTATTAGAATGTGGGATTAACATCATTCCCTACTAATTAATCGAAAGATTCCTTTTTTCATGTTATGTATAGGACCTATTATTCTCTTGGATTCCATAGAATATGTATGATATTGAGTATATATTCTCCATTTATATGGAACAGAAATCTATTTCTCTGTATGATGAATTTTTTTGACAAACCATGACTCTATATATATTTTTATTATGACCATCAATGAAGTGGTCAATCATTCCAATTGTTTGGAATATGCAATCATTAACATAACTGGATAACATTTAAATGGTATCTTCCCAATATTCAACACATTATTTTACCATTTTCATTAATCTATAGAACATTTTATTTACCTTAGTTTTCTTATTATTAATGTAGTATTTATTAAATATTTTCTCTTTAACAATTTTTTATTCTAGTTCTATATATTCTTCCACTTGTATAATAGAATAGTGAACACTGTTAAATATCATCACCTTTTTTATAATTCAACACAATTGTATCCTTTTCCTTTTGGTTGCATCACAATTCCATAAAAATCTTCTATAGAGACTCAATTCATTGCTAAGTAGCAAATAGAATAGCAGTCCCACCTAACTATTGGGGATTCTACTGCCTAATGTGATTTAGTATAAGAGAGTCCTACTGTGGACCATGTTCTCAATTCAGGGAAGTTCATTTATCAAAAACAAAATAATCTAACCTAATATATACATAAATTTAACAATCATTATAAAAACTAT
Source organism: Viscum album (assembly GCA_963277665.1). Lineage (NCBI taxonomy): Eukaryota > Viridiplantae > Streptophyta > Magnoliopsida > Santalales > Viscaceae > Viscum > Viscum album. The sequence continues at coordinate 1,722,913,154 of OY728152.1, read as the reverse complement.
ATTAGTTTCCCTAGTGGGTAAATAATTGTATCTTCCATGAGTATTTATACAATTCAGCTATTTGAGAACTATTTTTAAAAAATGGGATACATTGGATTGGCTCATAAAATTATAAATTTCAAATCATAATTTATAATTCAAAATATGGAATTAAAATGATGATAAATGAAAAATTTATACATTGAAAACATTCGAATCATAAACATTGGTTTCATTGTGTACACAATTACTTTTAAATCCTTCATAGTGTTTTTGAAGAAAATATTAATTATCCTGAGTGTATCCCAGTAGAGTTTTAAAAAAGGTTCATATTAATCCTCGTTTTCATGTAAAATTTTATGCTTGAGTTAGGCCTGACATATCATTCTTGAGTTGTTACCCATGGTACATATGTAGTAGAAACACTTCCACATGTAGTATACCGAAAAGGGTGTATTTCTTGGAATACCCATATATTATTTACCTTTCCAAATTTTAGGAATTTATTATATACATATCTAAAATATCTATCATAGGACCAGTTTCCTACCATATGTTTTTATAAATATAGTATCCACTGTTTCTTATGAAATTCCATTGGTTCCAAATATTAATCCATACACCAAAAAGAAATGATTATATGCATTAATTTATTAAAATGGTAAGATTACATGAAATCAAATCATTAATGAGTTATTAGTTTAGTTGTTTTGGGAAACTAGATTACAAAAAAGATACAAATCTTTTGTTGTGAAATAGAAAATAAAACATGATAAATAATAAAATAAATGAATAGAATCCTTGATGTATTATTCCCAAATTCCCGAAAAATAACATGGGGAAATAAAACTAAATTAAGGTGAGATAAAATACATTATAAAGGCTAATAGTAGAAGATATCATAAATTAATAATGGATATAAAATATAGAAAGGTAAATAAGTAAACACACGTGACATTTAAATTATCGGATAAAGAATAATCAATATGTAATGGTAAATAACAAAACACACATTCCACATAACATAATAGATAAGAAAAAATCAATATATTATTGTAATTTACTAAAAACAAAAGCCATTTAATCATATAAATGTGAGTGAAATAGAATCAATATATAATTTCAAAAAATACCATGGATAAAAATATTAAATTAAATATTAATAAATGAAATGATTAATTATTTCATTTCATTTTTATGAGGAACATGGTACCTATAATTTTATGATTTATCTACAAGATAGTTTAAAACATTATATGTAAAATCCTTACTGATTTGGACAAATTATTTCATCTCCTGATATTATCGATTAATTGAGGGTCTTGTATTAATGGGTCCCAAACCCATGTAGTAAATTTAAAACTCTTTCCACATATATTCAATAATCAATTTAATTAATAAAAAACTATCTTTATCATAAAAAAAATGTATTGGATTTATCAAAATTTCCCCAATTAACTAAATAATGATCAAAGTGATCAATATATGTAAAAATTGTATACAGTCTAAAAATTAAGAATATTCATTTAATGAGAATATAGATATGTAATATTTATTTAATAAACAATAAAAATGATTGTATGTATGATATTATTTCATGAAAATGTTGGCAATTAGAAAATAAAGTGATATTGGAAAGATAACATTTACAACGTTGTAATTTTTAAGCCAAACCCCTTTGCATAAGATAGTACAAAGTGAAAAATATAATACTATGAAGAATTATTGAATAAAGATATTAAATTTTACAGTGGATTTATATACACAACATTATTGTGAATTGGTTCTTAATTTGATATAATTCTTTATATAATGTAAATGTATATAATATCCCTTACCTTATGCATCTATTTAGTTAATTGTTCCTTAAACTCATTTACATTGGATTAATAGATGTTACTAAGTTAAAAACATTACTATAATTATGATTATAATATAATATATGATTTTTTAGAATATCATATAACCCATTTTTTAACAAATCAATCATTATTTATAGCATTTTGGGTTTTAAATGTAATATTTTTTTAGAATGATTAGACTTTTTATATTTGTAAATCTAATGAATTCATGGTTTCATCATATCTAGTATTAAAAAAATTATTTTAATTTTATATATTTTTAATAGATCTATATTCTGTATAATCCATAAAATTTGGAGATAAGAAATGTAATAGATAGTTAATGGAGACAGTAGGCCTTACGTAAGCATTAATGTAGTTTCCATTTTATTTTCATATTAAAAAAATAGAATGAAAATTAAACATATGAACATTATAACTTTAGTTTCATATTAATGTAACATAGTTATCATATTTTTATTTAAACCTTCTTTAATAATTTTTTTTGTAGCACAAAAATAATCACATGGTTTTAAGTAGGTGGTAGTCCACTCGTCCACAAACAATGTCATCATATGAAAAAAATAAAAAACCATGAAGTTATTTATTTTATAAAAATTTACTAAGTTTAAATAAATTACAAATAACATATACAACATATAATAACTATAAATCCATCATTATTCCCAACTATGAAATCTGCCATTTAAAGAACGAATGACATCAATTCGTGAGGTGTTAGTCTGTCGTACACATGAGAGATAATGTTGGTGTGTAGTTCAAACACTTGAAATAAAAACATCTATCAATATTTAATATACAAAGGTCATTATATTTTATTTTATAAAAATAATTTATGGGGTTTATAAATAAATAACACTAAAGTTCTTGTTGAATTACATTACCTCTTCTTTGGGTAACATCATTTAGTTTTAACTAAAAGAATTAAATGGGGTTTTTTATGCACAAATTGTGAATTAAAATAGCTATAGAGGGATATTAAGAGATTATTTGGTATGGTTTTTAAAGAAAACATTGTTTGATGGGAATTATTAGGTTGGAGGGTTGAGTGAAATCTTATAGTGGATGACTGGCATTCCTACAAACTCTTGAAAGAGGGAAACAATACCATATTTTTCCATTTAAATTGGAAATAAGAATGAAAACAATTATATTAAAGGAAGAAAATTTCTATATATAGATTAATGATAGGTATTTTATATGTTCCTAGGTCATTCTAGTCCTTAGGATTAAGGTTTAGTCCTTTGTTGAAATAGTTAATGACTAAATTGGTTTAATTAGTTATATTTTATTCACAATTTTAATTAGTGGAAAACTATACTGATATTATTATAAATTCTAAATTATTTCATTTAGATATATGTAATCAAAATTTCAAATTTATAATCTCATATGTTTCAGAAATTAATTTAAAATTAACCCCACATACAGAATGAGAAAGACTATTTTTTGAATAAAAATTTCCACAAGAATTAAATGTTTTTTAAATAAAATTTCAATGTGAAATTGATTCAAATAATGTATCTATTATTAATTAGTGTATAATTTAAAAAATTATTCTTTAATAATAATTGAACATATAATTTTACATTAAAAATTATTGAAATGATAAAATATTTTTCAATTTAGAGTCAGTATCATACAATATTAATTTAAAAATAATGCTTCACATAAAAAATAATAAAGTCAGCTTATTATAATTTTAACAATACAATTTAAATAATGAATTTTATTTTCACTAATAAAATTAATAAAATTTGAAATTTTTTGTTTTAAAACAAGTCTCTCATTAAGAGGTGAAATAATATCCACTTGAAAAATATATTGTTTTATTTATAAAATTTGGATTATTATTATCTTACGCCAATAAAATATATTATAAAATTGTTAAAATATTTTATTGGATATTTAAAATATAAATTTACTATATAAATTCTCTAAATGATTTATAAATTAATTAACAATGAAAAATTTTACTAAATAGTGTTTAGCTTTAACCTGATTTTTCATGCATTGCGAGCTAACAAAAAAATTAAATTAACTTTAAGAAGAAAATTTTAAATAGTATTTTGGTGACATTTGTAAGTTTTCCTGGTTTAACACATTATATTATGTCTTATTATAATATGAAGTTTTCCTCAATGTAATAGTGAATTATTCAGCAGTCTCTCGATACAGAATTGAATTTCAGCACTATGTATCATCCCCATGAAGACAATCATTGTAAATAAAAAATTAATAACCTATATGATATGATATGATATTACCCTATCTAATTTAATGGTTGTTTTGAAAAAATATTTCCTCTTGGTTATTTTTTTATAATAAAAAATTTTCCTCTATAATTCGTATGCATCTTTTTGAATCTCTCAATGAAATGATGTGTAGTGCTTCAATGTACAGGAATGAAATTAAATTTAATAAATATATAGGGACCTGATCCAGATGATGAAATGATGGAGACAATTAAATCCATTCATAAACACATAAGGGATGCACAATGTGGGAAAAATGTATGATGATAATCATCTATGCTATCTTGAATTTGAAGTCTATTAGAAGGTGTATTTATGAATTTATCCATGGAAGAATGAATAGAAAACTAATCCATTTTTATTTTGGATGCTTGGAAATTCTTGATCAGATTAGAATGAATTATTGTCATTTTTTGCTTCCACCGGACCTATGTCATGTTAATGATGTGATCCACGAATCAGTCCAAGAGAGGTAAATTCCATATCCATCACATGTACTAAACTCAATAGTCATTCAAATGATGTAAAATATTTTAAATAAGGAACAACCGATTGATATTTGGGATCAAATACTGAAATTTCTACGACAAAAGAAGACTCATCGGGACAATGTTGTATGAAAAACCCGCTATCTTGAAGAATCTATGTGGGAACCTAAGGATGCAATGTTGATGAAGTTTCATTTGTTTTTGGTACAAAATTGAGTATTTTTTATGTACATATTCATTTTAAGGGTGGTATAATTGAACACATTGGGATTTAAATAATGTTTTATCCCAAATTCCAATTTTAATATTTTAGATTACCTCCAACACGGAGTGTATCTTTTGTTACCCAAAAGACTGATTATATATTTCATTACACAAAACACCATGTTTTCCTTTCATTACACAGAACACCAATTTTTTATTACAGTATACACACAATTGAGTTTAAATAAAATGTGACACACTTTTAAAATATTATTATTTTACATGAGAGTTATCGAATAGCCATTGGAATGGTTGATATTAATATGATTAAATAAATTTAAAAAATATAGGGTTTAAAAAAATATTTAATTGTAATTTGTTTCTTTCAATTTAATTAGAAATTAAAAAATACCGTTTAAAAATAATGAAACCATTTTCTAAAAAACTATTTTAAGTATATAATTTTTTTAATAAGAATAAATTTAATATATAAATTTGGTGAATAATATATAAAATTTCATACATTATATATTATATATATTTTCTTAACATTCATTATTTTTTTATGTAAAAGATAATAATAAATCAAATTTAATGACTAAAAACAATATTTTATAAATAATAAGTTATTTTCTTTTAATACCATTACTTGTAAAATTATATTATTATAAATTTTATAAAATAAACTTCAAAAAATGAAAAGAATTTTGTAATCCTTTATTTAAAAATGATTGTATGGATATTTTTTTATAATTTTAGAAGAAGATCAATTTTATAATAAATAGTGATATGTAGTAGTTTTTATTAGGAATTTTCATTTCTAATATGAAACTTTAAAATATTAATAAAAATATTATTTGAATAGTAACAATAGATAAATTATAAATTTAAAATCCCCTTTTTTTAATGAATTGTACTTTTAAATTTTATATAAATAATTTTAAATCTTTTAATGATTTTAAATTTGGGAAATGTTTTTTTCATCATGTCAGGGTGTTTAATTTTAATAAAAAATTATCCAATTTTGATAATGGAATTTGTAAAATTAGCTTCCATATATTTTAAATTATTAATTTAAATTATAAAATTAGATCAATTATTTTTTTTAACCATAATGGATATAAGAAATATTTATAAATAATTACAATGGTTAATTTTAGAACAAGATTAATGGGTGTTAAACTAAATAGAAAAGGGGTAAAAGGACCTATAAAAATGACGAAAAAACATTTTAGGGAAATATAAAGACCATTGAAACTATAATTTATTTCAATGACCAATTGTTTTCATTTTTTCATGTCAAAAACAAGGTTTCCCGTTATTTCTTTAAAAAATTCCATGTGTATCTTCTCCCCCACAGATAATTGGCCACACTCTCCACCCCTCTTCAAAATTATAAAACCATTTTTTGAAAAATATGACATAAATATATTTACTTCTTCCCTAAAAACATCATATAGCTCTTAGTTTGATTATGAAACTCACATACAAGTGCATTTTCTCTAAACCTAATGAGGCTCTTCAAAGAAGAGTTAAAATTCATAAAAGGAAACTTTTCTTTAATTTTATCGTAAAACTCATATAAATATTATTAAAGAATGATTATATGATTAAAAAAGTATATTCCCTAAAAAAATATTTTTTAATTTTTATGTAATGAGCTATATCCATATCTACTGCAATTAAATGGTAAATAAAACTCTACCTCATGAGTACGACATACTACCACCTCGCAATACAATGTTATTCTTTTTCCATAAACACCTCTCATAGATGGATATAATCAAGGATTTACTTCTTCTAAAATATATTTTCATATCATTATAATTAATTAATTTAAATATAACAACTAACATCATATCCTGAACCCGATTACAAAATATTAATGTCGCATGTCTGTATTGCATGCTACCACCTCTGGAATAGATGAGATGTGTTTTTTCATTGAAATTTTAGTTCAATTTTAATAAGGATATATTGAATGAATATATTCAATATTTTTAACAGAATTATAAATATTTAATTAATATATAACATATATCTTCATACATTCCATTCCGTGTGGGATTCAATAACTTCTTTAATGTGCATGACATACCACCTCCTCGTGAAGGGATGTGAATGATTTTCACTACATATATTCATGAATGTGTATAAGGATAAGGGTAATAAGTAATTTTGATATACATGAGATCATAATTATTTTCTAAATTTGATATATTGTTTTCCATTTTTCTATTTCGTACATATAAAATAGAAACGAATTTAATGTGTTTGTAAAACTTACTATCTCCATGACTATAGTATTTAATTTTCTATTCATAACATTTATCAATTAATATTAATATATACATATACACTGAATATATTGGAGATTTATTTCATCAATTAAATTATATAAAATATGGGTTTTGGTTTATTGTAATGTTATCCAAAAAATAAAAAAAATCATGCAAAGAAAAACAAAAATTATATAATATGTGATTTTAATAAGGACTTGTTAATAAATGGATAATAAAATTTCATAGGTAAATTATATATTATATTCTACAGGTAATTATTGTTAAGGAATAGATTTATAATAAACCTATATTTATAATACATGAGTTTTGAATGCGTTTGAAGGATTCTGAGAAATATTTTAGGGTATTTTCCTCTCACTTTTTTTTATGTGGGACAAATTCATTATACACCACTAGTTTATTTTTTGTGGTGTATATACATACCATGGATGTATATTATTATTATTGTCTTGATATTATGGGATATATATATCCATTTCATTTAATTGATTTCATAAGTATTATGATTTAAATTTTTCCAATGTGGTAATGGTTTGATGTAATAATTTTATTGTATATCGAGATTTTTTATTATTATTATTTATATAATGAAATATTTTGATTAAATTGTCAATAATTTCATGAAATTTATTCTTCCTTGTTTATTCTATGAGAATTCAGTTTTTACAATTTTTCCTCTTTTAATGTACTTCATATTCGAAAATATTTCTTTCAAATAAACGTTACATTATTTCTCATTTCATTGAAAATTATACTTCCTCAAAGTCAATGTTTTATGAAAATTATGTCAATAATGTTTCATGGGGATTTTTATTGAATTTTTTTCCATTATTTTAATTTCCAAAAATATTATTTAATGAAAATTTCAGGTAATTTTAAAAACAAGCCATATTTTTATTTTACTAAAAATGTGAAAGGATAGATTTTTTTCAATGCGTAAGATGTTTCCTAGCTTCACGAAACACAATTTTTTAAATATTAAATTACAGGTTTCAAAGGTTATATTAAAATTAAAATAATTTTAAAATGGTTTTTGTTTTTTAAAAATATTTTTTCAAATTTGAATGAATATTTTTATCCATAAATACTGCAAATTATTTTGATGGTTTTATTTTCATGTTTCCAATATTATTTTCAATTAAAATGTTTTTGAAAATGATATTGTTCATAAAAAGTGTTCTTCAAAGTATATAGAATATTTTCCTCATTAAGTTCATTAAATTATATTAAATATTATATTATATGTTTTAATGTTTGTTTTCTTATAATTGATATAAAGAATATTTTTTTATGGATTGAAAAAGGAGATTTCCATAGAAATGTAATTTTCCTCAAGAACAGTTCCAAGTGAATTTTCATTATGTTTTATTTCAATCATATATGACATCCTTTTTTGTTACGTGATGTTTACCAAGGATATCATCCAATGATATCGTATTTATAAATTATCATTATTGAACATGTTTATGATGACATGATTTTTATTATACCTATTTATTTTTCATAGGTTATACTATGAAGAAATGTTTTATAAACTTATAGCACAAATATTCATGACTTGTTTATGTGATGGTTGGGACTTATACCTCTACAAAATTAGTTGTGTAATGATTAATGTTCTTTGAGCTAAATGGATACATGAGTGATTATCCTAACCTGAAAAGTGGGTACATGAGTCTTTAGGCCAAGAACAAAAGAGGGTATATGAGAGTTTATTTCAAGGATTAACTAGGTATATGGTTGGTTTTCCCAGGACAAAGCTTTTATGAATATCTTGGTGGATAAACAGAAATTAATAATGTTTATACTAATTTGTAAGACACAAAATGATTAATTATTAAAAAAATTCTTTCATGGATGATGATATTGGATTCAATCATGATTCATCTATTATGAACTACCAATATTTTTTCCATTACTCACATTTATGATCCATGATAAAAAGTCTATGGGTTTCAACTGCTATTCTGAAGTTCACATTCCCATATATTCTTTTTATATTTATATCTCTGTTGTTTTCCCTTAATAACCATATATTTTAACTATTTATTTTGTTTTCCTCCCCTGGGATACAAAACATAAAATTATGTATTATACCTTTAATAAGAGAGATAGTTATGATGATTATAATGGTAGATCATGTAGGTCACTTATGAACCAATTTATTATGTTTTGATGTTTCCACTGGTATAAGACCTAAAGGATTCTAGCATGGATAAATATTTTTTATATTTATTAGTCATCTGTTATATAGTAGAATTTATATATGGTACATTTGAGAAAGTTATAGGGTTACTGATATATAATAGATTCATAGGAAGGCTCAATTGTAGTAGCTGGTTGGTGGGTGGAAGGGGTGGTAACTGAATTTGATGGGGGTAGTTGTGGGGAATTGGGTAGTCTCTAGGAAGGGAATGTTGAAATAATGGTAGGTGTATCTTTTGTTCTCCAGAATACATTGATGTACACTATAATAGATGTATAACATCTCCTATAAATATAATATAATGTGTAGGGAAGGCTAAAAATGGGCAGGGGTTGTACCTCATAGTAAGGTGAGGTAGTCATGGGATATAGCAGTGGGCCTACCAATAGTAGTATGCTATGATATAAGAGATAATTCTGGGAAAATAAGAGCATATTCCTCATGAGGTAGAGTAGTAAGATATTATAACAGATAAAAATCCCCAAATAATCATCAAATTATTAGTAATTCCTCTCAATCAATCAATGATGCCCCATAATGATGATAAATAAAAGATCTTTAGAGTACAGTGGTCCTAGTGATGAAAGGGGGTGAGATTAGTCGAGTATTCCAAAATTTTATTCCAAATGAGACCATAAATGTGTTGTGAGATCTCCTTGAATGTGATTCAAAATAGAGGATGAAATTACAAGAATTTTTCAGGAGTGGGCCACCCATTGTAGAACCTAGAATGAGTACATCAATATGTCTAATGTTCCCATGAATGTTTCCCATCCGCAACTATGAATGGGCTAATTCGTGTTTATTAATCATCTGGGAAGAACACCATATTTGGGTGCTCATCACCATGTGAGGTTTATAGAAACTTTTATCATTATGAGATTTCAATTCACATCTCCTCAGAGTGTCTATTTTTATCAGTTTCAGCTTCATGGTATAATATTATTGAGGGGAAAATAAGTTGGAAGAGTAAATTTATTGTTCAAATACAAACTCACCCACTGTGGAATTCCCTATATAACCTCCCAATCTGAAGAATATGTGAATAATGTACATATCTATATTTTTAAACTACATAATAAATATATACCAATATATCTTCATAATCACTATGCTGATGTCGGAAATATGTTTTCAACCAATGATCTATAGGACATCCTCAAACATGAGGATCTTCTCAAGCATGAAATGGTCAATTTCCTTATTTGTTTACATGGGAATGTCCTCTCGACGGTCCAAAAATATCTATGTATTAGGATTAAAAACTAAATTTAGTGGTAGAGATATTGTTACTTAGTATTTCACTAGAAATGGTGGTATGATGAATATGAATCATGGGAAGGTGATAGAGAAGTAGAGCCTGTTGTGGAGACTTGTGGTAAGTGGTCACTTAGTGGGGGTGAAAGATCAAGAATCTAGGGAATATGTTTCTAAGTAACATCGTGATATGTCATGAGTTTGGAATGGGTAAATATGGCACCCTTCATGCAGTCCATGCTGGTGAAGAGGAATTAAGATAGCAGAGAAGGGAAGATAGCATGCCTAAGGATTTAAATTGGACATAGGAGGAGTGGGAGGTCGAAGAATATGATGTTATTATTTGGGGAGGTGATGAGAAGCTCAAGTAGTGGGGCGGTTGAAATCATGCATCAACTATGAAACATAATTTAATAGATAATATATGAAACCCAAATTAGTCATGTCATGAAGCATATTTACAATGTGAATAATGCATTAATTTTTTTTCCCATCCTTATGAAACTCACGACATGAAATACATTCACTACATGAATTTTTCCTCATGAATAAATCATTTAGCAATGTGTTTTTTCCTACATTTAGTGTCACTAAACCATACTAATCACATAAAACATATGATATCCTTTGAAACCAAGAATGTTTCACCACCTATGACATTCATCATTTAATGTCTAGAGATACACAAACCACAACTCAAATGAAAATTAATGAAATAACACACCATTCATTATATGGTTCGTGGTATATTTTAGGTCACATACTATGGAACTTATATGGTGGTTGATCACCTCAAGGATATGTAATTATTAGAAAATGGGGAACCTTCATAACATCTACATTTATTGACTATCAGGTTTTTGGTTTTTTGGGGAATAATTTCATATATTAATTGAAAGATAGAACATTTACCCCATTGTTAATATCCATAATGTGATGCTCTGACCATTTGACCTCATTATTTTATCGTTATAAATCAAGGAATTTTCAAAATTATAACTTTAGTTACATGTAGATTACTAATTTTCAAATCTTATTTATTGATAATTTTTAACGTTAAAGTATAGAATTTTAATTTCATTGTATGGTTAGTGAATTACTTCCATTGGTAAATGATAGTGATTTCATAAAAAAAGTCAAAATGTACTTGTAAAAATAGGTGTTTAATAGATCTATTATAATCCTAAGATGTGTCTTCATGTTCAAGAAACCAATATATCCTAAATTTATTTAATAATATTTTTACGATCTACTTTATCACTATTTAAGATAATTCCACTTTCCCAAAAGTTTTTTTGGTTGTAGGGGGTGTATGTGTTGCACATAATCCCATATTTTTTCAAGAATCTCTTTGATGGAAGTATTATTTACTTGTGTTCATGATCAATTATTATTAATCAATTTAATATAAATCATTAAAATATGTTTATATTTAAATACTATGTCACCACATTTGATGTGTTGTGGATGATGACACCTTCTTTGACTCATTTTGAAATGTATTCTACACAAAAAATATATTAAAAATTCCATGGTAATTGGGAAATGGGACCATAAAATTATTCACCAAAATTTTATATATTTCTAGTTCTGGGATATTATTGTAGGAACTCGGGTTATTACAATGGGTCGAAATCCCGACCCTGTTTAAAAATATTCACGTGTTTCCGAGGAAACAGGATTAAATGGGATGTTTCTGGAAATTTCCAGTCTACACGCCGTGTACTTTAAGTACACGCCGTGTATGTCTGGGCGAGTGGACGACCGTGTTCTCGCTGAGTACATTCCGTGTAGGTGACCGTGTAGAGTTTTCATACTACACTGTGTGTAGTTTTGAACACGTTGTGTAGACCACCAACCGTGTGAAGCCATACATGGCATGTAGGCCATTGGCCGAGTAAGAACCAGGGACACGCCGTGTTCCCTTTGGATATGCCGTGTAGTCTAGCCATGTATGAGGGATATACATGGCATGTGGGTATATCGGCGAGGAAGAGAGGAGGAACCCAGTACATGCCGTGTACCCAAAGGTACATGCCGTGTACTCATGTCGGCAGGTTCATAAAGTAAGTTGGCGGAATCGTTCCGTCTTCTGAACAGTTAAATGAACCATAAACGGCGAGTAGTCCCAAAGTACACGCCATGTACTTTCTTTTTTTTCGCTTAAAACGAGCATTAGCCTCGTATTGAGGCAGAACCTCATATCCTCCGCCTGGATACGTGAACCAGGCCAGCCGGACCTCTCTTCCCTTCTCGATCGTCCGTCCGAGACCCGTTTCGATCGCTGATTAGTGCGTTGGAACCCCCTTGGTAAGGCCTCGATTCCTCTTTGGTCGTTTTGTCTGATTTTCTTTCTAGAACGAGTTATATCCCTTTAAGTGGTTTTGGAGATTTTGTAGATTTACCGTGTTTAGACCGAATTGGCAGGTGTTACCAGAGGAATAGCATTGTGCAAGTCTCAGGTAGGTGGTGCATACCTCATTTTGTGTTTTCGTGGTTGTTTGGGTAACGCGGCTTCGACACGTTTTCATGTATTTTTTAGCGGGGCCCGTTTTATCTGCTTTTTCATTCTGTGTTGTTATGGGACCTCTGGGATGCCTTTGGGTATGCCCGGTTACCAGTTTGCATGAGCAGGGCCGGGTGGGGGGCCGTGGCGCATTGGGGCATTTTTGCCGGGGAACGCCAAAATGGTTTTAATTGAAATATTGTTGTGTTAAAATGTTAGTTTAAATTATTTAAGCCTGTTATAATTATTGGAGGCATTTAAGACCTCAGTGCTAGTATGGGACAACACCTAGTATAGGGAAATTCAATGGTTTAGTTTGTTTTTATGGTTTTTGTTTTCCTGTTTAAACATGTTATATATGCAATTGCTGAATTGCATCTGCTGGACCCTTTGGGATGTTTTGGGCTTGGCCCAGTTACGCTTGAGTGATGCTGATCATAGGTTGGGGATTTTCCCATTTTACTTTGGGTGGTTTTGACCACGAGATTGGGCATCATGGACATCAGTTTGAGGCAGTATGACTATCAGGTTGGGAATGTCCCGGGTTACTTGGATGGCGAAGCCATCGGACTTGAACGAGATGGTCGCAGGAGCACGAGGTGTCAGATGTTTTGGTGGCTTAAGATTATTTTGGGTGATTACCACTCACCGGGAATTTGAGTAGTGTGCACACAGAGATACTCCGTGATGAGGTGGTTTTGACCAATCGTGTGGGAAGAGGCCCCCATAGTTGCGGTTAGGTATTTTGGTTAGGGGTGCTTGCCGTAGAAAGCCACAGGGAGGTGAGGAGCATTCAGGGAATGGGCGTGCCTTCGGGACGTCAGTACTTGAGACATGAGGTGTCAGGAGGAACATGGTTCCAGGTTACTATTTTGGGCGTGCCTTCGGGACATCGGTACTTGAGGCACGAGGTGTCAGGAGGCACATGGTGTCAGGTTACTATTTGGGGCGTGCCTTCGGGACGTCGGTACTTGAGACACGAGGTGTCAGGTGGCACACGGTTCTAGGTTACACGACAGAGATTCCGGCGTTGGCCGAAGCAGGTGAAACTCCATGGTGGCTGTTGAGCACTAGTGGAGTTTGTATTTATTTTTGAATTGTACTGATTACTGGTTTCCTGGTAAATGCATGACTGCTTAAACACATATATTTGGTACGCACTGCTGGGTGGTATCCTACTGTGATTTGTCTCACACCCTGCACAGGCCCTTCGGGACGCGTGCAGACTTCATGGATTTACGTGTAGGAAAGGGGCCAGCTTTAGGAGTTGGGATACATTAGTTGTTGCATGGAGCTGGTACAGACATTGAGGTCATACCTAGCTGGGGTTTACTATTGTGTTTACTTTTCTATATCAACATGGTTACTTGTTGTAGCTATTGTTGGTTATCCATTGACGCGCTTTTGTATGTTGACTTGCTTTGGATGCATGTTTTACTGTTCAGTAGTAGTTACATGTTATCATCATGCTGTTGTGTTTATTTCCGCTGCTGTTGTTATAATTATTTCTTCTGATGATTTTTGATATTGGATATGCTTCTGCTCTGCGGGTCTGGTTCGAGTCTACTGAGTCTTTCTTTCTGCTGCATCTTTACTATTATACTGGGACCAGTACCCTTACTATGATCCTCTAAGAGGGTATAGCCTCCCCACTATACCTATTCAGACCCTCGCTGCTAGTCGGTAGACTTTACCGTTCAGGGGAGGTGCACCTAAGGTAGTGACACCCGACCTGCTCGGCACTGTTCGAGTGGCTGGCTGGGTTCAGGATGTTACAAAGTGGTATTAGAGGGGTTCATGACAAGGATTTAGTAGTAGTGTTTTTTTTATACTAATGAGATTGAGACTTCTCTTTTTAATTCTTCTGGTTTTACTATTTGGATATGGTAGACTAGAGATAGGTTGTTGTTGGAACTTGATTTTTGAACTTGTGCTTGGGTGCCTGCAGCCCCATGTACAAGGGATGGATTGAGTTGCAGGGGGTGGGAATTGCTGTTGCTTTTTCTCAGATTACAGTTGATAAGATTTCCACCTGGGTGTCTCACTTATTGTGCGATGTTATTGATTAGTTTATGTAAACATTGGCCGGTATGGCAAGGGTTCCTTGCTTGGCTTTTGATAGGCACATTTTTAGGGTATTTCAATTTCAAAATTGCATGTATGATTTGTGAAGTGATAATATCGCGAGAATAAAATAAATTAATTTCCATGCTTTATCTTCTTTGAAATGTAAAGTGGTGAAATTCCTGATAGAATTGCTAGTTGTTGCAATGTGTGTGCCATGCTTTATATTTTGTAAAATTTCATGTTGCAGGATTTGGGGTTTGACTCTTATGAGAGCAGGTAGGTACTATGACTGAGGCAGTGTAACTGTCAGGATTGGGCGACTCGATCGTCGGTTTGAGGCAATGTGAGTTGTCGGGATGGGCATGGCCCGAGGTACATTTGATACATGGCTCTGTTAAGGGCGGGTAAGGAGGCCGTGAGGCTGGGATGCCGTGGGGAATGGGTTGCAGTGAGGGGGAGTAAGGGTAGTTGTTATGCACTACCATTTACTGCTTTCCATGTCTACGTAGAATATATATTGTTATATATATGTATGGGCTGTCTGACCATTTATGGTATTCAGCGGGTTACTCCTTCATGACTCGATGGAGCCTCAGGAAGGAGATGGTACAGTGTTGCAGGATCAGGGTCAGAATTCGGTACAGGCAGAGCATGAGCCGCAGGTGCAGGCTCAGGGATAGGATTAGGTTCAGGATCCAGTCTAGGCAGGACAACAGCCGGGTTTGGCATCGTTCGGGCCGTGGCTCGACGAGAAGCTCCGGGTGAACCTAAAACGCATCTTGCAGGGGATGGACAGTGGTGTTCAGGGTGCAGAGCCTTCTATGGCGTATCTGATGCGGGAGTTCCAGTCGCAGCACCTGCCGCGTTTTCAGGGAGAGGGTGGTCCGCAGGCGGCTGAGAACTGGATAGAGAGTATGCAGATGATATTCGAGCAGCTCGAGACACCTCCAGGGCGGAGGGTCAAGCTGGCGACGTACATGCTGAGAGGACCGGTGAAGCGTTGGTGGGACGTACAGGTTCAGGCTCGTAGACACGAGGGACTGGCATGGAAGGACTTCGAGGGTAGGTTCATTGAGCACTTCTACCCAGAGACACTGAGGGAAGAGAGATATCGAGAGTTCTTGAGTCTTCATCATGGGGACATGTCCATCATGGACTACGCAGCTACTTTCATTGGGATGTATCACTTTGCACCTGGTATGGTGAGCGAAGATGCAGATAGGGTGAGGCGCTTCGAGGATGGCTTGTGACACGCCATTCGGGTCCATGTGAACATTTTCAAGTTGGGTTCTTTTTCCGAGGTGGTGAATCAGGCGCCTATATCAGAGGGAAACGAGAGGGAGAAATCTCGCTTGGGTAGGATGACAGCTTCAGCTGATGGTTCAAACAGCAGGAAGCGAGGATGAGATGAGTTCCAACAGGGTAGTCATTCCAGGGATTCAAGTAGACCACCTCGTGGGAGTTCATCGGTAATTTTCTTCCAGGGTGGACACCCGGTACATGTTCGGGCGCTGTGCGACAGGCCTCCGATGGAGTTCCAGGCATGTAGACAGGATGGGAATCTGGAGAGGTTTTGAAGGTAGCCTTTTCAGATAGCCGGAAGGCAGGGACCAGGACAGACTGTAGCGTCTGGAGTTGGTTCAGGTTTGGTACCTAGAGAGGATAGTCGAGGTTCAGTTGTGCGCGGAGGCCGTGACAGAGACAGTGCGACCGAGCTCAGGGGTTAGTGGCCGGTGACTGGAGCAGTACCACAGGGAGGTCAGACGTCATGCAGCCGTGTTTCAGGCCAAGTAAACATCGTGGAGCTTCCAGAGGCTGAGCAGGCCAGTGATCCGATGATAGTTAGAGGTACACTGTGGTGTGACCGTGATCTCCATGTTTTCTTTTTGGATTGAGCTGTAGAGGTATGCCTGTTTTGAGTGCACGAGGTGCACAAAATATTTGTGGGCTGACTAGATGATAGTCAGTGGGTTGGAACCATCTCAGGTGCATGATATATATATATATATATATATATGAGGTGTTTTGGGCATCGGGGCATCATGGATGCGGGTTACATGAGGTGTCGTGGGCATCGGGGCATCGTGGATGCAGGTTACTTGAGGTTATAGGCACCAGGATCTCGTAGAGGCGGACACCGATGCGGTGCGGGATACTTTGGGTGTCGAAAGAAACACAGGAGCACCAATGAGGTGCAGGGGTGACGATGCATCACAGGAGGATTTTGCTTCCATAAAATAGGTTAGTAAACCCTGTTTGTTTTACGTTTTGTTGGGTTAAGACCGGGTAAGGAATTTCCTAAGGTGGGGAGCCCCCTTGAGGAATTTGGCCGAAACCGATAAGACCAGGGTAGTCCGTATTGTTTAACTGGGGTGGGCATGTTCGGTGCCATCTCCTAGTTTCGTTTGTTAGCTCGGGGACGAGCTACGTTAAGGTGGGGAGTTTGTAAGAACTCATGTTTTTAGAACAGGTCAAAATCCTGACCCTGTTTAAAATTTTGACTTGCTTCCGAGGAAACTGGATTAAATGGGAAGTTTCTGGAAATTTCCAGACTCCACGCCGTGTATGTCTAGGCGAGTGGCTGACCGTGTACTTGCCGAGTACATGCTGTTCAGGTGACCATGTAGAGTTTTCTTACTACACGGCGTGTAGTTTTGAACACGCCATGTAGACCGCCGACCGTGTGAATCCATACATGGTGTGTAGGCCATTGGCTGGGTAAGAACCAGGGACATGTCGTGTTCCCTTTGGACACGCCGTGTAGTCCAGCCATGTATGAGGGATATACATGGCGTGTGGGTATGTCGGCGAGGAAGAGAGGAGGAACCCAGTATATTCCATGTACCCATAGGTACACGCCATCTAATCTTGTTGTCAGGTTCGGAATGTATGTTGGAGGAATCTTTCCGTCTTATGAACAGTTAAATGAACCATACACGACATGTAGTCCCAAAGTACACGCCTTGTACTTTTTTCTCTTAAAATGGGTAGTAGCCTCATATTGAGGTAGAACCTCGTATCCCCCACCCAGATACATTAACCAGGTCGGCCAAATCTCACTTCCCCTCCCGATCGTCCGTCCGAGACCCATTTCGATCACTTATTAGTGCATTGGAACCCCCTCGGTAAGGCCTCCATTTCACTTTGGCCGTTTTGTCTGATTTGCGTTCTGGAACGAGTTGTAGCCCTTTGATCGGTTTTAAATCTTTTGTAGATTTACCGCTTTTTAGACCGAATTGGTGGGTGTTACCAGAGGAATAGCATCGTGCGAGTCTCAGGTAGGTGGTGCATACCACATTTTGTGTTTTCGTGGTTGTTTGGGTAACGCGGCTTCAGCGCGTTTTCGTGTATTTTTGAGCGGGACCCGTTTTATCTGATTTTTCTTACTATGTTGTTATGGGACCTCTAGGATGCCTTTGGGTAAGCCCGGTTACCAGTTTGCGTGAGCGGGGCTGGGTGATGGGTTGTGGCTCCTCGGGGAATTTTGACCGGGGAACGCCAAAATGGTTTTAATTGCAATATTGTTCTGTTAAACTGTTAGTTTAAATTATTTAAGCATGTTATAATTATTGGAGGCATTTAAGACCTCAGTGCTGGTATGGGAAAACACCTAGTATAGTGCAATTCAACTGTTTAGTTTGTTTTGATGGTTTTTTTTACATGTTTAAACATGTTATATATGCAATTGCTAAATTGCATCAGCTGGACCCTTTGGATTGTGTTGGGCTTGGCCCGGTTACGCTTGAGTGATGCTGATCACAGGTTGGGGCTTTTCCCGGGTTACTTTGGGTGGTTTTGACCATGGGATTGGGCGTCATGGACGTCGTTTTGAGGCAGTATGACTGTCAGGTTGGGCATGGCCCGGGTTACTTGGATGGCGAGCCAATCGGACTTGAGCGACATGGTCGCAGGGACACGAGGTGTCAGATGTTTTGGTGGCATAGGACTATTTTGGGTGATTACCGCTCACCAGGACTTTGAGTAGTGTGCACACAGAGATACTCCATGATGAGGTGGTTTTGACCACTCATGTGGGTAGAGGCCCCCGTAGTTTCGGTTTGGTATTTTGGATAGCGGTGCTTGCCATAGAAAGCTGCGGGGAGGTGAGGAACCTTCATGGAATGGGAATTCCTTCGGGACGTCGGCACTTGAGACACGAGGTTTCAGGAGGAACATGGTACCGGGTTACTATTTTGGGCGTTCCTTCAGGACGTCGGTACTTGAGGCACGAGGTGTCAGGAAGCACATGGTACCGAGTTACTATTTGGGGCGTGCCTTTAGGACGTCGGTACTTGAGACACGAGGTGTCAGGTGGCACACTGTGTCGTGTTACATGACAGAGATTCCGGAGTTGGTCGAAGCAGGTGACACTCCATGGTGGCTGTTGAGCACCAGTGGAGTTTGTATTTATTTTTGCATTGTACTGATTACTACTTTCCTAGTAAATGCATGACTGCTTAAACACATATATTTGGTACGCACTGATGGGTGGTATCCTACTGTGATTTTCCTCACACCCTGCTCGGGCCCTTCGGGACGCGTATAGACTTCATGGATTTACGTGCAGGAAAGGGGCCAACTTCAGGAGCTGGGATACGTTAGTTGTTTCATGGAGATGGTACAGACCTTGAGGTCATACCTAGCTGGGGTTTACTGTTGTGTTTACTTTTCTGTATCAGCATGGTTACTTTTTGTAGCTACTGTTGGTTGGCCATTGATGGCCTTTTGTATGTTGACTTTCTTTGGATGCTTGTTTTACTATTCAGTAGTAGTTACATGTTATCAGCATGCTGTTGTGTTTATTTCTGCTGCTTTTGTTATAATTATTAGTTCCACTGATTATTGATATTGGATATGCTTCTTCTCTCTGCGTCTGGTTCGAGTCTGCTGAGCCTTTCTTTCCCTGCATCTTTACTATTTTACTCGGACCAGAACCCTTACTATGATCCTCCGAGAGGGTATAGCCTCCCCTCTAAACATATTCAGACCCTCGCTGCTAGTCGGTAGCCTTTGGCGTTCAGGGGAGGTGCGCCTAAGGTAGTGAAACCCGACCCACTCGGCACTGTTCGGGTGGATGGACGGGTTCGAGACGTTACAATTATTATGAGGAATATCATTACATTTCCCAATGTCTCATATCCACTATATCCAATAACAACTTCATACAATTTTTTTATCATAATAGATTGTAGGAATGAATAGTCAAATTTATAGGATTTTAGGAATACTGTATTAAAGACCATGATCTCTTCCTATCTATGATATATGATATAATTCAATCACACATTAATTTGTTTTCATTAAAATGTGATGCCTCATTAAACCATTAGAATATTTCTAAAATAATAATGGAACATCTTTGTAATGGTGTGAATCATAGAATAATGATTTATTCCTTTGATAATGAAAATAATGTAAATATATAGTATCTATGGACAAATGGGTTGTGATATCATCAAACCTGGGTCGGTCATATACATTCATATTGAATAGTATCTCATAAGGGAAATCATCTTCAATTTCATCTCTTCATCTTCATCATCATTAATAAGGGAAATTGTTATATAAATATTCATCATTGAAATTTTCTTATTGAACTATTGTATTTGTTGAAGATATAAAATTCATGATGTTGTAGGATTAATTGTACCAGCTATGATTTGAAATTATTTTTATTTAGAAGGTATTTAATTTATATAATACCAGTTTAAACTATAACCCTAAAGAGAAATATATATGAGAAATTTTTTTCGTGTGTGAAGAGTTATGACAAAAAAAACATTTCTATGATGTATATATTATTTGAGATTTAGTGAGACTATGGATGGAATAATAAATGAGATGAATTATTTTCTAAACATGGTATCATAAAACATGACATA
This sequence comes from Viscum album, assembly GCA_963277665.1. Lineage (NCBI taxonomy): Eukaryota > Viridiplantae > Streptophyta > Magnoliopsida > Santalales > Viscaceae > Viscum > Viscum album. Next base: position 1,722,892,145 of record OY728152.1, on the reverse strand, counting down.
CAATAATGAGACATAAATCAATAAACTTTTCAATGTCATTATCACATTCTGGTGATAAAATGATCGGAGTAGCCTCTAAGATATTTTTAGATTATTAATTGACCACTATCATAATTAAATAAAATCAAATGGAATGAATTTAAATAGTATCTATTTAAGTGGGTAGGCTATTTTTATAAAAATCATTAATGAAATTGTGATTGATCCCTTATGAACCAAAAAACACAATTCTAATCACTAATGTGGGTTCAGGAATATATTTGAATATAATAATTTTTATTTGATTTAATTCCATGTCATTGTTTGAAATTTTATATCTATGTGAAATGAATAATAGGACTAAAAAATGGAATTTCTCCAAATTCAGAACTATTCATGTCAGGTCATATTTTTGTAAAATATGATCAATGTTTTTAAAAAATGCAGTAATGGATTTACTAAAATTAAAATCTCATCAACGATTTATTCATAAAACTACTCCACCATATCGTTATATATATTTATCATACACCATTGTATAATTGTCATTTTTTTACCCATCCCAAATTAATCCTCAAATAGGATATATATCATAATGTACTATAGAGTATTACCTCTCAGAAATCATATGGGTCAAATAAAAATTCGGTTGTAAATAAATATCCCTAAAAATAGAATTCATGTCCAGAAAATATCTAAATCATATGATCCATGAATGAGAGTAGAAAATTATCATTTCATGTTACTATATTGATATTTTTATATTCAAAACATATTGACCTTCTAGTAATGGTTAGGGTTGGGTTAATTCATCTTCATTATTCATAATAACAATCAAGTCTCATTTCATTATTATGACTTATAGAGGACTCACCACTCACTACCAATGATAGAAAATATAATTCTAGTTTAATGATGTTTTATTACTTCTCTCTTAATGAATTATTTCATTTTTTGAGTGAGTCTCATATATGGAATGTTTTTTGTCTTATAACATTCTTCCAGTAGATTATTATTAGTGAAAATCAAAGGGATAATCCAATTGATAATAGACACACCCCAAGGTATTTAATTTTTATACATTTTTATGGTCTTGTATTAGTTTACCATATTCCACATGATTCAATTTTGTGCTTATGATAACTATTAGTACGTCATAAATTTTAAATAATGAGTACATGAATGTGACCTGTAGAGGATTCAATTCAATTGCGGGTACCCTAATAAATCTGGGTTTGATGTTTGGAATGATATCTATCAACAGTGGTTCAATGAAATTCACTACCTATTATTCAATATAATCATCATCATTATGATAAAAAGTATCTTTATCATACAAACTATGTTGGAAATAAACATTTCATTCAGTTAGAAAAATTTCTTTGCAATCAAATGAGTCCCCATGTTTCATTGATTATTTCACTAAATTTAGAGGTACATATTCATTTCCAACTCATATGAAATTTATTATGTGGTTCACATTGATCAATTCCTTAAATATGATATGAAATGGTCTCCCATAAATTATTGGTATGTCTCTTTCTTCATCAATATATTGGACATTGAAATATGTTCAGACTATGAACATCCCATCATTGACTAAGAAGACCATAAGAAGTACACAAGGATACGTCACTAATCTGTCCTCCAATTGAATTTAAATTTTTATAGATTTTATATATCTATTTCCTAGATTTCAGAAAAAACTTACTGGCTGGGGATTTATTCATTCTCCATGAACACCTAAATCATTTTCAAAATAAGATGTTTCTATAGGACATGGAATCATGAAACTACTGGGATATCTCATTTTTTATGAGAGATTCAACTTACAAACCTAATAGAATAATTTAATTAAGGAAGCAACATCCAAGAATCACCTTTTAATTTTGTTAGATAGCATCTCCACTAAACTAAATAGGTATTAAGGCTAATAGGAAATGTATTATGCCAATGAAATATTGATGAGCTGTTTCATGGACATATTTAGAATTTTTACATATTTCCCAGCTATTTTTCATTGTATAATATTTTTTGGAAATGGAATAAGGGTGATTTTTTATAGTGATTCCATGTAGACATATTCATACATGAGTTAATCTTGTATGAGATATTTTTCATTTTTTATTATTATATGATTTTGTTAATATTCATTATAGAAGGTTTTTTCATCACTGAATTTTTTAATGATGGTATCATATAGTAAATGATCTTCCATAATCATTTCCTCACCTATGCATGGAAATTGAAAATTAATTTCCTTCCTACATTGATTATCAACAAATTAAGACACATTTATTGAAAGTTTCATAGTATAATCAATAACAATACTTGTTAATTAACCAATAATTCTCTAGAGATCCTTCCTACTTGTTTCTTGATGTTGTGTAGAGATACCTTTTGATTTTCCATCTATGTCTCTTGAGTAGGCATATGATGGTATTCTTTTTTATTTTATGTAGTTATATGAATTACAAGATTTTACATTTCATGTGGGAATTGTTGAGAATTCCCCATCATATCATAGTGATATTTTTAATTTTTAATAAGTCGAAAATACTGAAACCAAGGGGAAATTGGTTTTTAAATAAATGGGTTTTTTGGTTTTGAATATGGATTCTACAGATTTGGATTTTCTCTATATAAGCCTAAATAATAGAAATAAAATTCATGATTCATATTAGTGATTTTAATTGTCTGAAATTATTGAAATTAAAAACATCATCTCATTTGTAAATTGAAATCCAATTTCATGAAAAAAAACATCCTATATATAAGGCATCCATTTTTAAAAACAAGAACAAATCCCAAAAAAATGTATCCAAAATATATAAATTAGTTAATATTATCTGAATAGTTCTTATGTATCATGCTATCATGGTGAGGATTCCTATAGTTAATTTTTGAGAGCTATATTATGAAACTTAAATAAATGTATTCCACTACTACATGAAATACTATTAACTCTATTATTCTTTACAATAGTGATTTTTATACATAGTTTGTAGGATCCAATATCTGGTTATAAAATTTCCCAAATTCCAGGTGTCTTGAGTATTACACCTCACACCATTAAAATAGAGGATTTTCCCAAGTGTATCTCAACCCCTAGTAAGAGTTCATATTTGGATTCTTAGAGTTATAGAATATAGGTGATTCTAAGGGTTACTTAGTGTCCACATTTCACTAAATAATTGGATTCATGTGACATACCTGAGGATTGATAATGATCTCCTCTATTAATTCCTAATATATTTCTTATGATTTGGTGGATGAACCATGATTGCATTTATCATATCTATTTGGGAAGAACGTTTCCTTATGTGATTGAGTTGTTTTTTGATATCATCTTGAATTAGAATATTATACATTATATATTACATGAGTCCCATCCTCATAGGGTATCATTCCATGTTCTAGTGTCCTTATTGTCAATGTAATTAGAACTGGGAATATGATATTCGATTGAAATAGGTAATGTCGAGTTATATTTAGTGGTTCGTTGGTTACTGAGTAATTGATAAGTATATATGGGATTCCTAGGATCCTTTTATATGGATTACATGTACAATTTTCCATTAATACCTATAATTCTATAATATATTTATCAGATATGAGTGTGATTGATCCTAGGTATAGGAAATGCATCCACCTCTACTAATGTAGTGCACTCAGTGTAATTTTTGATTATTTCAGAATCATGTATTGTTAATTAGGATTATAGACCCAAGGATATATGATAGTATAATTTTTATTAATTTTCAATTCGGTTTTTTATCAGCTAAAATGGGAAAAATTCTTGAGCATTCCCTTATGACAATAGTTTTTATGTTCACTATTAGTGGTGGAATGCTGAGATTTATTTCACTCCCCTATACATGAAAACGCATTTCACATGTATAAATTATGACTACATTTATGTTTATCATTAATAAAAGATATGCAAGGTAGATTAATTGGTTCTTATGATTGACACGGGCCACATGTATGGATTTTTTTGATTTGGATGAAGATAATAGAAAGTGCTTTGGAGACCATGTATGTGGTATGACTCAGATTTAGTAGTAGATGCATGAATACTTATTTTCAATTGATTATAATTTATATGTCCTTAGACCTGTGGGAGATCAGGTTTTAAAAGTATGTAATGATTTTTCAGGACTACCCTTCATTTCATACATTATTGATTATTTATTTTATTCAGCTTCTTATAACATATTTTTTTATAACATATCATATTTAGTCATTTATTATATATTTATTACTATTATCGGACGAAAAATTCTCCCAATGGTTACAACATATTGCCTCCATATTATTTAGTAACTATTGAAATATAAGAAAGTGAGCTTGATTCCATGTGGAAACCGGACCCGATTACTATTTATAGTATCTCTGCTTGTGTAGGATAGAAATCATTTGGAAGTGAATGGTTCTAAGGACTATTGAGAGGATATAGTTCAATAATACAAAAAACTATATATCATAATTAATAGTTCTAATATGTTGATGATATTTGATGAACTATAGAGGTCATTATGGGTGACTTGATGTTCTTTCAATTATATATAAATTTTATAATAACAATTTATGGATATTAAGGATGATTATATAGCAATTTTTCTATTTATTAAAAATAGTGGACAATATTTCATCAAAGATTATGAATCAATGATTGAAATATGAAACTCGAACATACATAATGTATATTATTTGTTTTAGATTTTCATATAAGGAAAAAACATTATACTAATGATTGATAATAAAAATGATGATGTAGAGGATGACATATTATTTTTAGAGTTATTAGTAAATCCATTAGATAAAAATGTTATGGGTTTTATAGTAAATATAGTCCCTATATTGTTTGTTCTATCATGAAATAATTATTCAGAGGAAGAGTTGTGAGGTTTTTTTGATAAGAGATATAAATACCAATGATTTTTCAACAACGAACCTTAAAGACTCTACTAGAGAATAAGAATTACTATGTAGATATTATAATTAACAATTAATATTAGGCATGATTAAATTTGAAATTGGTTATTTTACATTTATATAAATTAATATTTTCTAAATATTTTGTTTAATAGAATCTTATATAGAGAGTATATGAATGATGTTGACCAGTAGAACCTAGTGGAAGTAGTAGATTAACAATATAAGTGATGTGGTCTCTCCAGAGAAGAATGGAGGAGTTTTATAGGATGTACTTACTAAGACCAGAACTACCACCAAATAATGTACTAAATGGGTATTCATACTATATTGGAATCTATATAGAACCCCAGTAGGATTTAGGTGGTTGAGATTTAACCCATCATTAATAGAGGTTGAGTAATGAATTTTGTATCCAAATAGTCTATTTAAAATTGACATTTTCCGCATCCTAGATAGGATAGAAATCAAAAAATATCCCAAGGATATCTTCCTCTCATATGGATATGTATTATAAAAACTAAATACAGAATCAGTCTCCATATGGTGTGATATTATCCAATATTTTTATGGATATAAAAGAGATTCCCCTATTTATGGGTTTCATAAGAGAAAAGTTTTATTATTACGAGTAGTATAGAATATTTATTGGATGTTTTGGATTTAATAATAACATATAATTGGGTAGATATTATCCCAATAGTTTGTTATATATTTTCATGGGAATCTTGTGTTTTGGGTAATGGTTTATCCACCGTGGAAAATTGAGTTATGGATTTCAAATTAGGTCATAAAAATAATATTACGATTTATTTTCTTTATCATACATCATTGGAAGAGTCTTAAATCATATTTAAATATATATTATGGATAAAAAAGCTTTTTGGGGTTTATTTGGCTTGGTTGGGTTATGTGAGTTGTCCATTTTGATGATATATTAAAAATGGGCATTCGGATTTGTTTGGGTCATCCGTTGTGGGGGGGGGGGGTATATGAATTATAGTTGTATTTGGTTGTATTAATCACAATTTTTTTAAATCCACAATATTTTTAAGAGAACAATATTTTCAAAATAATTTAAAATAGACAACACTAGGCTTTAATGAACCATGAAATATAATTTTATAAATATGAATGTCATAATAAATTTTTTAATTTGGTGGGTATAAATATAAGTAATAAAATTATAATATGTAAATAATGTTCTATATAAATAAAATATATTGACAATTACATATTAAATACGAACTATATTATTAGTGAAGTCATTTTATTCATCAAAAAAATGAATTTTCACCAAAAATAGTTTTCATAGATATTTTGAGAGAATATTTCTTTTATATCTTCCCACATTTAGAAATAGTATAAAATAAAAATATATCATTTTAGAAATTAGTATTTATAAATTATATTTTCAATACATGTTTTTATTTTTATTCAATATTGATTTTTTTCTTAATACTGGATAAATAATTATTTTTTAAATAATGACTTTTTGTTTCAAGAAATCTGAAAGTTAAAATTTTATTCACAATAGTTTAGATGTAAATTTATTTCAAATATATTATGAATAATCCAATTAATTTCATTTTAATAAATTTTATGCATTATTTTCATATAAATACATTTTAAACCGTAGACGTCATTTTTTATGGAAAATCACTTATCATCACATTTTTAAAGTTTAATTTTAAATTAATTGAGGTCAATTTAGTGAATTTAATTTTATAAATTTGAATATATATTGTGAATTTACTTAAATATTTTTTGTAAATTGTATATTTTTAATTTTTTCAATATAAATAGTATCAATGATATGTAGTTATAACCAATAAATTGAAAATTAATATAATGAAGTTTCAAAAAATGTTAAAGGATTTAAAATTAACCAAATACATTTCTATAATTGATTTATCTAGGGGAGTTCTAATTTCCTTATCTTAGTTTGGAATTTATGGCCACATGTATCATTTTATCTTTGATAATAACTTATATAATATTTTATGTAGGGAAATAAATAAAATATCACACTATTCGTTTAAATTACTCTTAGAGTTTCCAATTGAGATTAAAATAATATTTTAGCAAATAATAAATGTTTTTTGAGAATAATTAATATTGTATGATGTGAATTTTTTTATTATTTTTATTGATAATGTAATCACGTTAATAGATTAGAAAATTTTAAAAAATTATTTTTAAATATGTGAAAAATTTACAATAAAACAATTTGGCAGCCATAAAAGTAATATATATGAATGAATTTTTATTACACATTTCAATGAAAAATAATTTATATTAATTTGATAATTTAATAATTTCCATGATTTCCCTCCCCTTACATATAATATAGTACTAGATATAATATTTTAATTATCCATTTAAGAAATCTATTTTTCAAAATAGCTACCTGAATACCTTAAAAAATACAATCTAAAATTTTATAGGTCTTAGTTTGGGATGAATCCCAACCATCGAGGGATTATGGTTGAATAAAAAGAGGTTTTTCCGACGAATACCTATATGTTTTAGATGAATATTTTAGTTTTTTAATTCGACCTCCATAATAACTCTTTTAACTTATAAGATATTATAACATCAATATTTTCCATATAATGAGATATTCTTATTTTGAAATATTAACATTAATCACCATCTATTTTCATCTAATGGAAAAAATCATCATTCACATGTATGGTAAACAATCTCCTTCAAAACTAATATAATTAGTTTTCTTATAGTGATTCTTAGATAGGGTTTAAATGATGTATTTAATGTATATATTTATTATACATAAAAAATGATTGTTATATTAAAAATACAATATATCATATATATTATTATCCTTCCATACATTTAAAAATTATAACATCATTTGTGCGTATGTATAGATTACCACCTCCAAGAATCAATGTGATTAATTTTTCATTACCACCTCACATGAATGATATGTATATGTTTTTTTAATTGATAATATGATATTTATAATATAATAATAATAATCGTAGAATATGAAAATGAAACCTATCGAAATTCCCTCTTGTTCATTAACACATGGAAGCTTTATTCATGCATATATAAGGCCTACCCTCTCTATGATTGTAACAAAACTCATTTTTCATAACCATTGTACATCGTAGAATCATAAACAACATCTAATTTATAAAAAAGATTAATATTTCTTTATAACAATTATTCTTTATATTTATTGATAACCTCCCCGTCGACGGTTTAATTTCCAATGACATTTTCATGTTATTTATCAAACTTCCTAAAAGCACCAGATGCAGGAATAATTGATTATGTAATTCAATATTTCATTGAATTGAATGAAACAAACAATTTAATTATAATTTTAAAACTATATAAAAAGTTATTAAATAAGTAATTATTTTATAAAAGTCTATTAAATAGGATATAAATGAGATATAAAGAATGTATTGATTCAATATTACAAATTCCTCATCATAGTATCCTTTGTTGAAGACATATTCTATTTTCACCAAATGTTTTTTTGGGTCTGAAATACCATGTGGATGCATTTTATCATTAATTTAATAAAGAATATGTCCATTTAAAATACATTCCATGTTCTATTCTTCAACATAATTTTGTTTCAAATTTTTTAAAATTCATAAGGTATAAATGATAATATAAATCCATTTAAAATTATTTAATGATATGTTTTCAGGATATTTTTTATCCATGTTGACATTTGTAAAAATATTTTTTGTGAATTTATATATATAGAAATGAATTTTTTTATAGAAATTTCATGTATCATTTTAAATTATTCAATATTTTTTCAACTCAATTAATTTTTATTTATTTTATAGGGAACATTTTGACTTTAATTAAAAGAAATTAATGTTCTATTTTAAATTAAATGATGTAGAAGGAATCCCCCATCCCACTATTACCATTTTTTATTTTTTTATTCCATTGTCATATACCATTATTTTGTTAATGAAAAACCCAATATCTTTTTGTTGTGAGTATTTAAATGTTTAAAATTTTATTTTAAGGGAATTCGATAAATCAATATGCAAAAGTATTTTTATTATTGGTTGAAAAGATAATTTTATGATGATGAAAATTAATTTTATTAAATTTTATTATTAATATATGGTACATGATCATTATATATAATGATAGTTGATCCCAATATAACTCATTATGGTTGGTGATCCCAGTTTAACTCTCCACAACATTTTGAAAATATACATGGATACTTGATTATATGTTTATCCTAAGAGATTACTTGAATTTACAAGGTATTTTTTTCCATATTATAGAGTAATTGTAATAGTGACATATTATTGATGTCCTAGGTAAACAACTCGATAATTTATGCATGATATAGTTTTTTATGAAAAATATTTTTATTCTCCCAGGTAATATATGGATATTTTTATTTAAAGGATGTATTTTCCTATTTAGGTAAAATGAAATTTTTTAGAAAATGATTTTCAAGGGTTGTCATATTTTATAAGTAACCCCCATGATTATGAATTTTCCATAATGTTTTTTTATTTTTTGTAATTTATTTTTTGTGTAGTAAAATATATTTAATTTAAAAAGTAATTTAAGATTATATTTCATCATGTTGAAGGGAAATAATCAATTTTTTGATATATTTGTTCTGAAATGGACTATCGAGTTTCTTTATTCCATTTTATATAACCCCTAGTGATATTAATTATTAAAATACGGCATATTAAAATGATTTTTCATTGGGCTTAAGGATTAGTAAAATTTTTAGTAAATTCAATGTTCTATATTAAAATTATACCATGAATGTCAAGTACATGTCTTTATAAAGAACTTGTTTTGTGATGACATTTCATATTATGTGTAAATATAATCTTTTAAAGACATTTTAATAATTCAAAAAACCTTAAATATAAATTTACTTTCAGAACCAAAGGGATATAATAATTAAATTTGATTTTATATGTTTTGGATGACTAAAATTCCTCCACGTTTATCGTTATCAAATGAAAAAATTTAATTATTATGTTTTTTACACTGGATTTATGATTATGTGTTCAAGGATGTTATATTTTGTATTGGAGTAGGGTTTATATAACATTTTATATTTGGAAGTTTTTATTTGAGGTTAACTTATGGTCACAATCATGGATCTATAAGTATATATTTTATCATGAGTACAAAGTATAGACAATTCATTTAAGGATTTTTCTGATTCAATTTAATGGTGATTTTGATAATTTCAAAACACATGCATGGTATTGAAACCATTGAATTATTATGTGTTTTACTAAAAAAATATTTGAAAAAAACGGTTCTTTATTTTATGAAATTTGATTAATGTTATTGATAACCTTTAGTGTTATATCTTTTTATTTCCGTAATTACTCATAACTAGGGTAAATGGGTTATTACCTGTTTTTAATGAATGATTAAACATATAGTTAACAATGGGATAGAAAAGTGACTTTGAGACTAAGTGAATATTTGTTTTTTGGAAAAATTTACTCCTTTTTGGACATTATATGATCGAGGAAAATATAAATAATTTTTGATAAGATACATTATTTACATGAGAGGTAAATGGTGAATTATATTTTGGAAATATATACTATTTTATTGTGAATTTATCATAATATCTATTATTTATGAAATATATATGTATATTCATGATATTATATTATTATATAATATTTTTTTTGTATATTACATTAGGTTTGATTTTTTTTATTTACATATAAATTTTATGTTTATGATGGATGATTATGTGGTCAAATAATTCTTATTTTTTATGATTTGAACATGGTGAGAAATGTTTTTGGTGAATTTTATGGTTAGTTATTTATGTAGTTATTGAGGATGAATTTTGTGATTTATATTTGAGGCATTCAAGATTAATTTTTTATTTCTTCATATAACTGATTATTCATGTATTATATTATCAGACATTATGCTAACCATTTTAGTTTTATTTAGTGTCTAATTATAATAGGAATAACATGAAATCTTATTTCTTTATCTTGGTATTAATTATTATTTTATTTTAGTGTTTTAGGTATGAAAAATTTATCATCGGTATTCATTTCATGGATATAGACAATGTATATAATTTTAAAATTTCTTCAAACAACACTGAGGGAAGAAAAATTGACTATGAGATTTAAAAAATGTATGTAAATATAGTTTTCTTTTGGTTAGTATCTAGATGAAAAATGAAATCTTGAACACAAGGAAAAATAACTTGAAATTAAAAAGATATAATAATTCCTTCTATTCTATTGGATTTATCATTTTTTAACACATGTATTTTTTTCTTGTTTTTTGGTCATTAAATCTCTCCTGCTCATTCACATTATTTTGATTAATGTTCTCTCTCACTCCCCCCCATTATGTTGAAGTTATTTTTTCCATATATGTCCATATTTTAAATTTCCATAAATGCTTGACTATTTTAGAACCACGTTATGTGTTATTCTATATGGCCTAATTATTTCACATTCCCTCTCTTAAGAAGGAATTTTTTCCAACTTTTTTTATAATCTTGTTTTCAATATTGGTATTTTAAAAATATAATCCAATGATTGATGAGATCAACAAAAAACTATTAAAATGATATTAATTAATGTCGGTAGTATGTAACACTATGATATTTTTACAATAACAAAATGATTGATATTTTATATGACACACAACACAAATCATAAATGAAAAAGAAGATTTTATTATTAAAATATGATTTCTATAACCAAGCTATAAAGTTGGAAGGTATAAAAAGAGGTCCCTAAATTATGAAATATATATAATTGTCCAAATGAAAAAAATATGAAACAATTATCAGTAAATTAAAACTCAATTTATTTTAAATTAAATTTTAATCCTTAATAAAATTTCATCATCAAAAATAGGTATCATTTTTTTTGATAGAATATCATAATTATTTTATACATAACTTTCCATTAGTTTTGAATAAAATAGAGAAAAACTTTAATCAAATGTTCAAAAAATAATGATATTTTTTTATTTCTCAGAAATCATTCATTTGTAAAGAATATTATTAAATTACTATTTTATTTAAAATTATCCTTGTTTTAAGTATTTAAAAATTTATATTTTTCTTTAGGAATGAATAATATAAATGTTTGTTCCTTTATATTATGAATAGTACCATTATGTTCTTGGGAATTTTCTTCTTGATTTTGGTTTAAAAAAGTCGTTTACATAATAAATCATTTTAAAAAAATTCACATTTTTTTCATTTTTTTTAATTAAAATTAGTATAATTTTGTTGGTTTTGTATTATAATTTTTTTATTAAGAATCATTAAAATTTATTTTATAAAGAATTCCCATTTATTTTTTATCAATAAAAACATTTGTAATAGACATTAGTTCAAAATAGTAAAAGGAATATTCAGTTATATAAGGCTAAAACTATTGTGAAAATACATTTAAATATATCTCGAACCTACATTAATCCTATTGGATTAGTGTAGAATATCCATACTTATATTTATTTTGAATTTATTACACTTGGACCATTTTTTTTTATAATGAAAAATATACTAATTTAAATAAGGAAAATTTTAGTATGATACTCTCTTGATTTTAAATTTCTCTTATCTGTTCAGATATAGATAAAAATATATTTTGATCAAATTTGAATTTTTATTTTGGTAAGAATGAAATTATATTAATGATGGTAATGAATTTATAAATCTTAATGATAATATTATTACATTAAAAACTTATATAATATAAACAAAATTATTATTCAATGTTTGTAAAAATCAATGTAAATAATTTTATAAACATTAAATTTAATGTATTTTTCATCCATGATTCCATGAAAATTATTTTATATAAATTTAATAATTTATTGAATATATAAATTGATCCCCACGTCACATTAAAAATATGATTCCTCTTATCAATTAAACTCCACTTTTAGGAACTCTTGTTTATCTAATCCCTACCTATATCTCATCCTAGGGTCCCGCCATATGAAATAGTTGTATTAGTTTTGTTTGATATAGTATTTTAATTGGATTAATATATAATGAGAATGAGGTTTTCAAAATAAGTGTTATATCTCTTAACAAAATGTTTTAGTTTTATATATGTTTATATTATATTAGTAATATTTTTACCATCATGATATTTTAACATCCATATCAAAAACATATTGAGATGTTATTATATTTTGGTATTAACTATAATCAACATCCTTCTTTATCAAATATAAAATTAATTCATCCTTGGTCTATATAGTGGATTACCTCCAAACGAATGTGATTGATTTATTTTCCATTACCATCAATCTAAGATGGTTATAATGATGTAATTAATGTATATATATGATATTTTTTTGACTACAGAACACCTTAAGAGGAAAGAACAGAATCAGGGTGTGAACAAATTATTTTAATGTGAAAAATCATGTTCCATTCTTGGTAAGAAATTGGTAAAATTATATGTTGTAATAGAATAGAAATAAAACATAAAAATACATGATGAAAAAAATTAGTTTAATGTCGTTCACCAATATGGGCTAGACCGAGTATATTATGCTAATATTGTGCCAGTCATACGTAAATATAGTAATATATAATAGCTTTGTAATAAGGAAGTTAATACATAGTTACACTATTCGATGAAAACATCCTTTAACATATTTTCATTATTGAACACTACCTCCCATAGATCGAATTCATCTGTTCCACTTAGCTCACTTCATTGGGAGAAGTCTCACTGATTTTAATGAACTGATGTTCAAATCAGTTGATTGAAATTTATGTCCTTTTCCCTGATTAGAATGAGACACTTCTATTTTCAAGAATATATGTTCATTAACATGAAATCACATTTCACTGAAACTATATATGCAATACTAATTTTTATGAAGTACTTTCGTGATGGACTATTATGATGCTCACTACCATTGGGAATGTAAATGTGTTTATGGTACCCTATTCCTTCACGGAATATCAAGTCATCACGAAACACCTTTTGTGAGTTATCAAATAAATGGTGAATTCTATGTCAATATTTTCACCATGATCATAATAACAATGAATACTATATTTTTGAATTTATATTCTTTTATAAATTCATATAAATTCATCATTTTATCTATTTATTTTAATTTCCTGGGATGTAGGGGTAAGAACCTATTTATAGGATCGACCATTCCTGTTGATCCCAAGGCTTCAACAGGCATTTCATGAATTAAAAAATCATTTTCACAGAACATACTCATTCATGAAGCTCCTGTAAATTTTAACCCCTCTATAAATCCTTCTCATTTTCATAGAGATAACATTAAACCCATTGTGTCATTCATGATTCTTTTTTGTGATGCCCCACGTCATCATTCATCTAATCCTTTGTGAAACATAATCATTGTAAAAACTATTCCTTTTCCATTTTTTTGAAAATTTAATCCTCGAAAATAGAATTATGAAATTCATGCCGATTAATCATGATTTGGAGGGAAAATTTGAAAAACACAAGGAAATGATGCAACATTCAACATAATATTCACCTTATACTATAGGAAATCATTCCATCAAACTCCATAATCATCTACGACGTGATTGAAAACAAACACAATATAGGATTTGTTTTTATCTATATAGGCCTTGGTTCCAACAATCTACCACATTGGGTTTGTTCGAAATATATAGATTAATTAAATAATGTAGAAACCACTATTAAAACCAGATATGAAAGATTCAAATCATCCAGCAATCCAAGTCTACGTGATCCAATATTACATTATAAAATAAGAGGGGAATCAAAAATTGGGTTCTAATATTTTTGAATGCATAAATATTTCTATTCTATGCTTTGACGATTTTCATGTAACACATAATTCACATCATATTACCAGACCACATAATTGATTTCCAAAACCTCCATGAAAATATTGAATTTATAAATTATACCACTTTGTAAAAAACCCAATGAACATATATATGAACATGTAGGGCTCAAAACAGACCCCCCGAAATCATATCTCCCCCATAAACCTGCATAACTTCCATAAATAGATTAACAATTAACATGAAAGGGTATAAGATATTAATTGTAACCTCCTCATACACAAGGAGGTGTATGAACAACGAGGTTTAATTGATGTTTCTCATACAAAATTGATACAAATGACTTAGTCAGAATGTCATCCACTACGTCATAAATTACAAAATGCTTCATTTTAATTTCACATTATTCATATTTTTTCCATCAGGAAATGAAATCGCATCACAATATGTTTTTTTAGAGATTGATGAAATATATTATATATTATTTATATAGAACTATTATTGTCAAATTGAATCAACATTGACAAATAAATTCATCACATATTTCTTTAAGATAATTATTATCCACAAAATTGGGGCTCATACTTTTTTAGGTGAGATATATTTTCATTCAGTAGTACGGAGATAAGTGATTTTATATTAATTTCTTAACAACCCCAAAAATTTGTTTCAAATGAATAATGAACCACCACTATTGTATTTTTTATCAACCACATGTCCAATGCAATCAACATCAAAAATATAATGATAAATCATTTTCCCTTATTGGTAAAAATTGAAAGGAAAATGTTTATTGTACATTTAATATACCTCATGATTCATTTACCTTCCTATAAACAATCTTATTTAGGATTAAATCTAATGTGGGCCACTGAAAATATTTAAAAGATGTTATATACTGATGTGGAAATCAATATTATTAATCTCCGAATGATTCTATTATACAGTGTGGGATCCAAATATGTCTAATCCTCATTCATTCCAATGTTTTTTCTAAATGCAATCAGAGTCATCGTCGGTTTGGAGTCATGCATGTGGAATCTATTTAGCATCCATGTCTAATGTTTTTTCAATGAAATGAATACGTAATCCTTGCTCTTAAACACTTGAAACCCCACAATTTATCTGAGTGCATAAATCATTAAAATTAATAATTCAAATTTCTTGTGATTATAAAATTCTTCCACTGATCCTTTATTTCTTATACAAAAATTAATATCATCCTACACAAAAGAACCTAAAATTTATCATTCTGAGAATTCATCAAATAGATATTATTTTTTACAACACCTTTTTTTAATATGAGTGTTTTATGGTAAGTATCTAGATTGGAATATTTTGATCGTGGTGAATAATTTTGACCACAGAGTGGCTTTTTTAAAATATTCACACTAATTTCCTAATACCAATCAAAAAATCCACTGGTTGTACAATATAGAATTATTCTAAAAGAAAAGAATTTTAGAAGGTTATTTTGACGACCACATGAAAATTGTGTAAATTCATTGAATATCTATAGAATGAAAAAGAATTACCAATTCCATTATATCCACTAGAGAAAATGATTCTAGGATATTAATGCCTTCAATATGTAGAAATCTTTTACACACTATGTGTTCATTTTTTCAAATAACATTTCCATGATCATCAAATTTGTGTCTAATGATCCACATTCTACCATCCACATTTCTATTTTTGGGTCTTTTAACAATGTACTATATATATTTCTTGTCAACATGATGTTATTATTCTTTCATGGCCTTAACCTATGATTCCAAATTTTTCTCTACTTCAAATGAGTCTGCTTTCACAGTTGATAGGAAGGAAGAATTTGATTAATTCATCTTTCTCCATGAATGTGTTGGTGTTGTTCTATCAATAATGATGTTAGAATAATAAATTTCTCATATTATATTTCTCCTATCAGCTTCATATGATATTTCTCCAATCATGGATTTATCTTCAGTTTCAGCTTCTAAATATTCATCTCTGTGTGAGCGCTATTTTTTTAAAAAATTATCACTATCTCTTAATTTGAATAATTCTCTTGATCAATTTCTTCATCGTAACATATTATATTATCATACAATATCATTGATGTATTTGTGGTTTTATCTTCTATAATCATGAAATCACCAATTTTCAAAATTAATATAATATTATTATTCTAACATTTCATCCCATTATTCATTGAATATCGATGAAACATTCCCTTATCTAAAACATCAATATTCATACATTTATTTCATTATTTTATATAGGGAAACAATTTATTTACAAAAATAAGAATATATTTTTGTAGGGCTTCAGTCCATGCCCTAACTCATATGGTGTATTGGATTCTCCCAGAAATAAACCTGTTCAATATTGAGTGTACAAAACAACATTAATAAATACACTCCATTAATGATAAGAAATATGACCTTAAATAAACATTGTTCTAGACATACTGTTCACCTATATATTTTTATGTTCAATAGCTCCATTCTTATATAGTATTCTCATTATAGCCACTTTATTATTTATTCCATGTTTTTCTAGTTTATAATCAAATCAGTGGATGTGTATTCTAAACCATTATCAGATAATAGAATCCATATGGAGCGACCAATTTCATTCTCATTAGTTCGATGATAAATCCTAAATTAATAATAAAATTGTTGTTTCCTCTTCAGAATCATTGGACATTCCATTATACATTATACAATAATAAAAATAATTATGTACCTCTCCCCATTTTTTATGCCACATGTATCAGACCACATACGTTGGTGTGGATGTGATCCAGTATATTTTATGCTCTGGGTTTTTTGAAAAATATGAACTTTAAATTACATTTCCTCTAATAAAAAATCACTTTAATTTTATCATTCATGATTAATATTTGGATTATCATTGACTATAAATATGTGAACTATATTTTCCATGCACTTTTGATTAGTGTGACATTTCCTCCAATTCTTTAAGATATATTATGTTTAAACTCTTATGTAGAAAATGTTAGAATTACTGTCAATTGGGTATATATATCCATCTCTTGTACATCATTTCATAAGTGAATGAATTTTTTTCCTTGGATTGATCGACCATATTGATTTATTGTCACTATCTATCCTAATTGAAATTTTTGATTGCCAGTTAAGAGATTTTGGCACAACACATCCATATAAAGAACATCATTTTACCTATTTTAATCATTTTAGAATTCTATAATTACACTTCTTTTAATATTCACAGAAAAATCATTTTCAAACCCATTGTTACATAAACCCTGTAGTGTCACCAAAGTTTTTACATGACTATTAGATCATTTTTATTTTAAACAACATAATAAATTTACCCAACCATGATACAAATTATTTGTTTCTTTGGAAAACTCTTACCAAACATAACATATTAAATATAAAAAAATTATTTATTTTCATCTTCTGTAGATTCTCAGTGGCCCTTGATTTCTCATTAGTGTAATTATTCATCTAAGGGTATACGTTAATGAAAGGAGAGTTCAAAAATACCTATAAAATGATAGATAAGACAATAAACCAATATAACATGGGTGATCATAATAATCACCATCCTAACATAATCATGGGTTCATCATCATAATCATGACAAGAAAAATTAAATAACAGTTTGAAATGTGGAAATTCATAATGTCACGACCCTTCCTCAGGGCCCGTGTCATGACTACCCCATGCCTGCCTTTCATAGGCCAGGGGCTGGCGACTAGCTCCACATGCATAAATCCATAATCTGGGTAGGTATTCCCTTTAAAAAAGTAATCACACACAATCAGACTACACAACTGGAAGCAAAACACTAAGCAATACTATATACAAGAAAAAGTGATGAAAAGTAAAAGGGGCCATAAATACAATCCCAACAGTAAATTACAGGTACAAATGAATGCAAGTACAACTGAAAGTAAGAAAAATAGCTACTGGGACGTCCTCTAGGGTTCCAACCTGAAGGGTAGGTACAGATGGCCTCCTCAACACTCCACGTCCATCCGTCCGCTCCGTGCACTGTCACTCTGAGTGGTCCACCTCCGGGTACCATCCAGTCCTACTACTCTTTTCCACAGTCAGAGTTTTTTGTCATCAACAACCAACACAATGAAATGCGGGCATAGGTCTTGCAGGGTTGAGAATAAGGATACTCATTAGGGACCCCAAGACCTTCAAGGTCTCACAAAATCCAATGAGGATAATCCACAAAGGATGAAAACAACAGATAACCATTACTTAGTTATATGCCCATACATATACTTATGTAATCTAGTAACCCATCTATGTCATGAAGAAATCACAAAAGTCACTGACTCAACGCAAACTAGGATTTTATTCTAGTGATAGTAGCAAGTAACATACACACTGAAACTGTCGGATCTTGGTTTATGGTGTTCCCCTTCTATATCGAGTACTATGGTCCTACCGCATCACATAGTGGTGGTTCCCACATTCTTGGACTGTTGTGGTACTTCTCATGTCGAGTACCGTGGGTCTACTGCATCAGACAGTGTCGCTCCCCACTGTGGGTCTGCCACGTTCACACAGAGGTGATCTCCCTCGTATCCTGTTGAGGTACACCTGCTGTCGAGTTTAGTGGGTCCGCGTCATCACACTGAGGAACTTCCCAATGTGGGTACTTCTTGATCACACAGAGGCGCTCCTCTACTAGGCTATTCGAATCACTCCGAGTCGAAATGTCAGCAGTCTTCATGTCTCAGCTAGCTATTAAGTCTCCGTACACCGCTCACTCATCTCTTGGAGGATC
Source organism: Viscum album (assembly GCA_963277665.1). NCBI lineage: Eukaryota > Viridiplantae > Streptophyta > Magnoliopsida > Santalales > Viscaceae > Viscum > Viscum album. The sequence goes on along the minus strand of OY728152.1, from coordinate 1,722,872,641 downwards.
CACTCCACGAGCTACAGTTCTACACTTTATCTATCACATAGACCAATGTATAAGTATCTCAATGTTCGGAATCATCATAATGATCTCAACGCAACAGACGGCACATAAATTAGACGCATGGTCTGTGATTTATTGGCATTTCCGTTCCATGGGCCTGGTTGGCTTTCAGGTTCAAACCAACCCTACCTTAACCCAACTGTGTCCAAACCTCAAGTGGGAAATGCCAAATAAACCATCTCACTATGTGAGTTCTATCTCCATAGACGTTTCATCGATCAGACACATGTAGACCATGATATGTGCGAAAAGCTGAAAACAGGAAAAAGTGGGTACGGGTCCCGTCCAACCCAGTCGAACGGACCCGCCCTGTCCCATGTCTGGATCCAAAGTCCAACTTGGTCTAAGGTGGCGACCTGACCCAAGGGACCGACTCGACCCGAGGGGGCTGCCCAGGCTAAGGGGGTGGCCCGACCCGAGGGGGCGGCCCGACCGGAGGGCGCTGCCCGGCCCGAGGGCACCGCCTGGACCGAGGGCGGCCCAAGTGGCCCCGCTGGCTGGCCCACATGGCCTTGCTGGTGAGCCTGCATGGCCTAGCTGGCTGGCCTGCGTGGCCTGGCGATCCGGCCCGCGTGGCTTGGCGGGCCATGCATGCAGGGGTACCGCGCCCATTCTTTTCGAATGGAACCGGCACTAGGTACCGGTTCAGGTAACCCGCGGGACCTGATCGGTACTGTCTTGTCTGGTTGAATGAGCAGTGAGCCGGTTTTGCACCATCGGTGTGGCGTGATGACACCACGCCACTGTTCCTCCGCTGCAGCCCACCCTGGATGCTTCTCACCTTCTCCGCGCGGAGTGTCGGCTTCACGCCACATCCGTCGCGGCCCGCCGTAGTCACAGTTATGCACTACCAGTTTGGCGCGATGGTGTCGCGCCCCTCTACCGAGGCCCACCCTGGCCGCAGCTCTCCTATTTTTTGCGGTGAGATTGTGCCACACCCTTCCGCTGCATCCTGACCTTTCCCCTACACCCTTCTCATCCACACGACATGGGGGTGCCACGCCCTTTCGGCTACCCGGTGACAATGGACCTCCGGTATTCCTTGTGGTTGTCATGATGCTCACCACACTTGCTCCATCTCTGTCATCATCAACTGTGATCAAAAAAGGGGGAGGGTCGGGCCGTGTTTGTGAGGTCCAAGACCTCCACATTATTGTATCGTTATTAATCAATTCACATTCAATAAATTTAACGATGTAGAACAGAAACAAATTGAACTCAAATCCCCCTACCTCTTTTTTCAATGATCGTTGAAGAAGGGAGGAAAGTGAACGTTTTTTCGTCAATGTCAGAAGATGATAAGGATATACGTCGATGGAGGAGAAGCGTTCAGATGTGATGAATTTGAATATGGTGTTCCACACCGTCGACTCCTTCTCTTTTGGCACCGTTGAGGATTGAAGAAGATATCTGTCATTCTTCATGGAAGATATTTCTCCAAGGGCCTTCAATGTTCTTCCAAAGCTCTCAAAATAACAAGATGCCAACCAAAATGAAATAATATCATTGTATATTATTTAATTGTTGGAATGAATTCAAAAGGATTCAAAAGGTGACAATTAATTAAAGGAAAGAGTTCATTAATTAATTTTGATGGTTGTCTCATTAAATTAGTTGGGGAAGCTCAAGGGTATCACCACGTAATTGGGGGATCAATGGGGTTACAACCCCCGGGTGGTCCAACCAAAGATATCCTCCCAATGGAGTTTATGTGTGTGTGGGAACCACCACCATAACCTCTCATGGGAGGTTAAGGTGTGGTTTCCCCCACCTCTAATATCTCCTTTATGATTTTAACATCCCAAATAAAAACATCATAAATTGATTCTGGGCACACCGGGCCTCAAAATCAAGGGCGGTAAATTATCATGGACTCATAAAATCTCCTTGTATTTTAGAAAAAAATTCCATAGAAATTTTGGTTATTTACATTCTCCCAAACTCCGGGCATTACATCCCTGTAAGCGACAACGCAAACATAGGGAACAAATGGGGGTACTGAGAACACATCTGGGCCTCCATATCCCATGAGCTCTCTTGGAGGTTCATGTGATGCCAGAGAACGCGCAGCAGTGGTATTGACCATCCACATAGGACCCACTCTTGTCGATCCTAAATCTCCACTGGAACCTTTGTGAAGGTCTCCCTGTCATCAATGTCCATCTCTCAATGGTCGATGATGTGGGAAGCGTCATGCACGTATCTCCTAATCTGAGATATGTGGAAGACATAGTGCACGCGGTGCAACTGAGGATGAATAGATAAGTGGTAAGCCACCTCACCACTCTATTGAGGACCTAGAAAGGTCAGATGAACTGTGAAAATAACTTGTTGCCTCAGCCAAATCTCCATAGACCTTGTTGATGTGAGACCCCGTACAAAGATGTGGTCTCCATACTCAAACTCAAGAGGTCTCCTCCTCCTATCAGTATACAACTTCTGCCTGCTCTGTGTAGTATTAATCCTCTCTTGAATGATCTGCACCTTCTTCATGGTAGCCCATACCATATCTGGTCCCACTAGTGCTGACTCCCCTGGGTCTATCCAAAATAGTGGTGATCTTCATGGTTGACCATACAAGGAATCAAAGGGTTCCATACCGATGGTGGAGTGATAACTGTTGTTGTATGAAAACTACACCAAAGTCAAGTGATCCTCCTAGCTATGACCGGAGTCGAGGACACATTCATGGAGCATGTCTTCACGGGTCTGAATGATCCGCTCAGTATGACCATCCGTCTGAAGATGGAAGGTGGGTCTCAAGAAAAGCTTTATACGAAAATCCTCATGCAACCCCTTACATAGCCAGTATGTAAAATGTGCATCACGGTCGGAGATAATCGATGAAGGTACTCCATGTAAACACACAATATCCTACACATAGAGGTGTCCCAAACTTCTTGTTGAGCCCTGCACTCTGATCGGTAGGAAGTGGGCCGACATAGTGTGTCGGTCAGCGATCAACCATAACGAGTCATGACTCCTGGATGTACATGGAAGACCCATCATGAAGTCCATTGATATCCCATCCCACTACTACTCTTGTTCATCTAAGGGCTAAACCAAGCCTGCTGGTACCTGGTGCTCTGATATCACTTGTTGACAATTGAGGCACCTAGAGACAAACTCCACTACTTCCTTCTTCATACCTGGACACCAGTGCTATCATCGAAGGTCATGGTACATCTTTTATACTCTTCAATGCACTGCTAGAGGGGAAGTGTAGAACTACCTCAACACTTCCTCCTGAAGTGATACCGATACCATGGTACATCCTCTGAATATGATGATGTTCTACCCACCTTCAGAAAATTTATCAAGTACCTTCCCTGTTGATATCATAGCATATCTTGTCTCGTAGGCAACGTACCCATGTTATGCCTCCATGACTCGTTGAAGAATTTGAGGAGTGATTGTAAGATACTGTAGATAGGATGATCCATCCCTATCCACAGTCGATATATGTAAGGAAGATAACTTCTATGTCGCATCTCTTAGCAATTGTATACCATATCTTATACTGAGAGCATCTGCAACAATGTTCCCCGTACGAGGTGTATATACAATCTCAATGTCACAGTCTTGTACGAACTCAAGACATCGCCAATGTCTCTGGTTCAAGTCCAACTATGAGAATATTTACTTGATACTCCTCTGATCAGAGTACATAGTAAAACATTATTCCATCAGATAGTGACGCCACATCTTCATGGCGAAGACCACTACTGGTAACTCTAGGTCATGGGTTGCATAGTTCTTCCCATTCTATCTCAATTACCAAGAACCATACATGATCACAACAAGATCCTAAAAACAGTACACACCTGAGTCTGGTCCCTGATGCATTTCAGTAGACTACGTACCCAATGCCCTCCTCTAGAATCCTCAAGATGGTGGAACTAGTCAGCCTCTGCCTCTGCTCATGAATGCTCTGCTGGCATCTCTCCGACCACATGAAGGGGTTCCACTTCTTCGTCAAGGCTGATAGTGGTGCTATGACTCTAGAGAATTCTTGGAAGAATCTCTGATAGTATCCATCCATGCCTAGGAAACTCCATAAAACCGCCACACTCCTGGTATCTCCCAAGAAAGTATTGCCTCAATCATTGCTCGATCCACTGCAACTCCAGAATCCGAGATGACATTTCCTATGAAGTGAACCTCTCGAATCAAAAACTGGAACATCAGGAGCATACCATAAAGATGATGCTCTTGGAGAGTGTCCAGTACTGCTTGAAAACAGTAGTTATGTTCCTCCTCTGTAGTCGAGTGGATCAAAATTTCATCAATGAAGACTTTGAAAAAGTGATCGAGGTATGGCTGGAAGAACCTTTTTGATGAGACACATGAACATTGATGGAGTGTTGTTTATGTCGAAGGGAATATCCATGAACTCATAGTGGCCATACCGACACATTATGGTCATCTTCTACACATCCTCGTCCAGAAATCTTAGATGGTGATAGCCAAATCTGAGGTCTATCTTCGAGAACCATCGTGCTCCCTTGAGCTGATCAATGTGGTTGCCAATCTTCGGCAGTGGGTACATTTTCTTCATGGTCACCTGATTTAGGAAACAGTAGTAAACACAAAGTCTCAAGCTCCCATCCACCTTCTTAGAGAATAGAATCAGGGCTTCCCAGGTAGGAACACTGGGCCTGATGAATCTTTTCCCTCTGTATGTCCTCTAGCTGTAGGATAAACTCAATAAGTTATGTGGGAGCCATCCGATATGATGGAGTAGATATCAGTGTCATCTTGGGGGATAGGTCAATGTAGAAGTCCAATTCTCTTGGAGGAGGTAGTCCTGGAACATCATCAGGGAAAACATCTGTGTACTAGTATACCACTACAGGATAATCCAGACTCTCCTCATAAATAGTGTTGAGGGTATGGAAAGCCAACTGGTGAATAATCGACTGCAACCTCCTTTGAGTAAGTCTGTACTATGTTGTAATGGATCCCTTCTCTTTGGAGAAGGTAAAACTAGTTCCATTCATGCGGACACACTGCAATTTGTTCCAAATATAGTCAATTTGAGCCTGGACTGTATATAACCTTTCCATACCCAAGATTATGTCGTAAGACCTCAACCCTTCTACAAGGAAATCACAGCCTAAGCTCTCGCCTCCTATGGTAAGCTCACACTGCCAACTCCAGTGCATAATTCTCGAGTCTTCTCCCATAGGAGTCTCTAGGTGAAAGGATCAAGCCAACTGCTCCATCAGAATATCTGAGCATTGAATGAGGTTTGTGGCAATGAATGAATGATTGGAACATGTGTCAATAATAACAAAAACTAAGGTGGTGTCAACACAGATCATACCTCAAATCATCTCCGGAGCTCCATGGTCGTAAGCCTCAACTTTTTGAAGTTGTGCTCTCCCATTTCCACCTGCTCCCTCCGGTCTGGGTGGACCTCATGGTGGTGGTGGTGGTGGAAACACCATGAAACGTTGTCCACTGCCAGCTACACGACCAGATCATCTACCACGTCCTCTTACTCCCTAATGAACACCTCGATCGAACCTCTGTTTCTTCATTGGAGGTCCCTCAACTGTCTATTGATCATCAGAACGACGGGTTAGACCGTCACGAGCCATGTGACCCTGCCCACCACATGAGTAACACTGCATACTCCTAGAAGGTAAGTCACTACCTAGGGTTCCCCGCATAACTGATCATGTGTCCTGTGGCAATCTACCCAGAGGTCTTCTCCTCTTGGACCTCTACGTCATCTGTCTACTACCTGCTGCAGAAGACTCCGTTGTATGTCGACTAGTAGTGGGTCTCTCCATTGATGTCTTCTCAGCAAGAAAAATATCGACTAAGAGGGATCTCTCTAACACCCCTCTTACGTCATGATGCTGAGTGTGATCATTGAAGCCCTGATATCTCACCTGATCCCCAACTAGAATGTCTGAGACCTAAAGAGTGCATCTCGCCCCATATTTGTGAAGTAGTGTGAGAGGTCGGTGAACCTCACTGAGTACTGAGCTATAGTCATGATACCCTACTGTAGAGGTGGTAGCTCCTGTATTTTCCCCTCTTGAAGGGCGGCTGGTACAAACTCTGCCAAGAATTGGCGCTCGATATCTGTCCAAAGAATTTTCACCTCGACATGCACCTGGAGCATCAGGATCCACCATTAGCCTGCTGCTGCCTGAAGGAGACTGATAAAAAGCATCACCATGTATTCTGCTAGTGACCGCACTAGCCTGAAAACCCTCACCATAGCCTCGAGCCAATATTCATCTTTATGTGGGTCCATCTCTCCCAGGAACCTGGGTGTCCTCTTGCACTAGAACACATGCAACACGCTCAAAAAACTTTCATCGTCAGCTGCTGGGGCTGGTGGCATCGGTGGCCCAATGATAAGTAGTACAGTTGGGGCCTCTGCTGGGGCCTCAACTGGAAATGGGCCCTGCACCGAGGCCCCGTCGCTTAGTGGGATGTCAGAGCGTACGACTCTTGGGGATCTATGGAGAGGCATCCTGAAAGAAACAGATGCGAAATGGTTAATAGACTACCTGGTGAGCTGACCTGGTTGAGCTTACTGAAATAAAAATTGTGTAAACACACACGAAATCATTGTTTTCGTGTACTAAGTCAGAAATTAGTAGTCTAGGTCCGGGTGTATGGATACATCGGCCACCCGCATCAACACTGGACTCCCTGAACTAGAAAACCACACTTAGTACACATAACATTATTGCTTCATAGAAAACAATGATTAGAGTCCTATGTTCTACGGTAGAACCAACTCCTTTGATACCAATTTGTCACGACCCATCCTCGGGGCCCGTCCTGTGACTACCCCAAGCACTCCTTCCATAGGACATGGACTGGTGACTAGCACCAAAATCATAAATCCCTAATCTGGGAAGGCCTTGCCTTTATAAAAAGTAATCAAACACAATCAGAGTACACAACTGAAGCAAAAAAACTATGTTATACTGTATATAGAAGAAGTGATGGAATGTAAAAAGGCCAGAAATACAAGACCAACAGTAAATTAGAGGAACAACTAAAATAAAGTACAACTGAAAGTAAGAAAAATAGCTACTGGGACGTCCTCTAGGGATTCTAACTGAAGGGTAGGTACAAATGGCCTCCTTAGGACTCCACGTCCGTCCGTCCACTCCGTGCACTTTCACTGTCAGTGTTCCACATCCAGGTACCATCCAGTCCTGCTACTCTCTTACTCAGTCAGCATTGTCCATTGTATGCAACCAACACAACGATATGCGGGCATAGCCCGTGCATGGATGAGTATAATGATACATAGTAGGGACCCTGAAACCCTCAAGGGCTCACAAAATCCGACGAGCATACTCCAAAATGGAAGAAAAAAACATATAACCATTACATAGGTATATAGCCATACATATACCTAGGTGAAGTAATATCCCATGTCAATCATGAGGAAATCAAAAAAGTCACTAACTCAGCTCAAACCAGGATTTTATTCTAGCGATAGTAGCAAGTAACATCCACAGTCAAACTATCGGATCTCAGATGATGGTGTACTCCTCCTCTATCGAGTACAGTGGGTCTGATGCATCACATAGAAGCACTTTCCACCTTCTTGGACTGCTGTGGTACTCCTCCTGTCGAGTATTGTGGTTCTGCTACGTCACACAGAGGTGCTCCCCACTATGGGTCTGCCGTGTTCACACAGAGACACTCCACCTCATAGCCTACTGAGGTACTCCTCCTGTCAAGTATCGATGGTCTGCCACATCTCATAAAGGTGCCTCCCACTATGTGTATTCCATGCTCACACAGAGGTGCTCCCCTATTGGGCTAGTTGAAACATTCCGAGTCGAAAGGTCGGAAGTAATCAAGTCTCAGCCAGCTACTAAGTCTCCATACTCCACTCACTCGTCTCCAGGAGGATCCGCACAAAAAGCTATAGTTTGACACTATAAATATCATGTAGATCTGATTAGAAGTATCTCAAAGGTCCGTCTCTTCATAGGGATCTCAATGAATCCGAAGAAACGTCAATCAAATGCTCGGTCTGTGAGTTATTAGCATTTCCGTTCCAGGGGACCGGTTGATTTTTAGGTTCAAACCAACCCGACCGTAACCCAACTTTGTCCAAAACTTATGTGGGGTATGCCGAACGAACCATATCACTATAATATTTCTGTCACCACAGACAGTTCATCGATCGGCCACCCATATCCCATGATATGGGTGGAAATTTAAAATCATTCCATACTGGGTCCGGGTCTGGTCCCACCCAGTCAGACTGACCCGGCCCAAACCGGGTCTATATATTGAGTATGACCCGGTCTGTGGGGGTGGTCGGGCCCGAGGGCAAGGCCTGGCCCATGTGCGGCTCACGGGGCCTAGCTGGAGAGACTACATGGCCTGGTTGGCTGGCCCGTGTGGCATGGCTGGCTGGCCTACGTGGCCTGGATGGCTAGCCCGCGTGGCTCAGCTAGCCATCCGTGGGGGGGGGGGGGTGCCCCCTGCTTGTCAAACAGAACCGGCACAAGGTGCTGGTTTAGGTAACCCGTGGGACCCGATGGGTCTCGTCTTGTCCGGCTGGCCGAGCGGGAAGCCGGTTCCGCACCACCGGCTCGACGTGATGGCGTCACGCCCCTTCTCCTCCGATGTGACTTGCCCTGTCCTCGGTTCTGCAATACCGGCACGGCGCAATGGCACCGCGCCCCTCCATCGCGGCCCGTGCTGGTCGGGCTAACTTCTTCCCCGTGGTGCGAAAGAGCCGCACCCTTATGTCGCGGCCTGGCCTGGCTACGACCCCCTTCTCATCCGCACAGCATTGTGGTGCCGCGTCCTTTCGGCTACCCGACAGCCTTGCACCAATGGTTTTCCTGGTGGTTGGCCAAACGCCGGATGCCCTTGCTCTATCTTCGTCGTTAACAAATGAGATAAAAAAAGGGGGAGGTTCCAACTGTGTTCATGCGGTCCGAGCCCTCCTCGTTATGGTGTCATCCTTCTGCAATTCACATTCCATAAATTAAACGACGTCGAACGGAATCAAAATCAACTCAAATCCGCCCTACCTCATTTTTCGATGATCATTGACGATGGAAGGAAATCGAACATCATTTCATCAATGTTGGAAGAGGAAGATGATATCCGTCATTGTAGGATAAGCATTCATATGTGACGAAATCAAAGACGGCATTCCTCGTGGTCGAACCGTTCTCTTTTGGCATGGTTTAGGATCAAATAAGATTTCTGTCGTTCTTCGTTGGAAGATATTTCTCCAAGGGCCTTCCAAGTTCTTCCAAAGCTCCCCAAATGACAAGATACCAACCAAAATGAAATAATAGCTTTGTGTATTATTTAATTGATTCCATTAATTCAAAAGAATTAATTAGGTGTCAATTTATTAAATGAAAGAGTTCAATTAATTAATTGTGTGGGTTGGAACATTAAATTTGTGGGGGAAGCTAAAGGGTATCACCACTAAATTGGGGGTTCCAAGGGGTTACAACCCTCGGGTGGTCCCCACAAAAGATAACCTCCCAATTGCGGTTATGTGCGGGTGGTCCCCACCACCATAACCTCTCATGGGAGGTTATGGTGTGGTATCCCCTACCTCTAACCTCCTCTTGGAGATTTTAATCACCAAAAGAAAAATAATCTACACTTATTTTTATTTAACTTTATTCTCAAAAACCACAAAAACTAACATTCATTCTCAACCAACTGCCGTCGAGGTGAAAGTCCTCTTAAGTGAATACCAGTGTTGTGAGTTCAATGGTGCCCTCAGATTTAAATTCTGAGAAATGGTTCAGAAGTTACAAATCACCGCACGTACGTTTTCTGATCGTACCAGAACAAAATTTTAGAAATTGATTCCGGACACATAGGGTCTCAAAATCAAGCGTAGTAAAGTTTCTTAAACTCGTAAAATTTCCATGTATTTATGAAAAACATTTCCACGGAAATTACCTGTCTTTACACATTAATATTAACCAACATGTCTAGGTGTTTATCTACCACACATAGTTGGGAACAAAGCTAGGATCAAGTCCAAACATTTAATACGTGAAAAATCATAAAATCTCTTTTGTGAAACAATATAGAATCATTTTCATTAATTTTTCATCTTATTTAATGAGATAAATAACATTACCTAACACATTATAGAGCTATATAATTATTAGTGCACTCATCACATCATAAAATTGCATAATAATTCATGCCATATATAACATACATCATTCATAGAAATAATAATCATTTAAAGGAATGAGTTTCATTTCATAAAGCACATAGTCTTTGACAAAAATAGAGGGTCCCAAAAGAAATAGGGATTAAAATTATTGTAATAATGTTTTTTAATCTTAATTGAAGAGGAAACAATCTAACGTGATTAAATGGTTATTTTTTTAGAAAATAATTTTTTTAGAAAATCATTATGTTTTCTTATAAACTGAAGTAGGAATAATGTCTATCTATGATAATAAATAGAAAAAGTAATGAAATTTCATTTATAGAACCTTAAATGAATATCCACTCTAAAATTTTATTGTAAGAGGTAAATCCAAGGAAATGGAGTTGGGATGGATAATCACATTACCTTCTGTCCTAATAAATTCATAAATTTTTATTTCTTGTGCAATCCAATTATATTAATTAATTAATAAATCAAGAACCTCTTAATTTTATTTATTTTATTTTTATTTGACTATGTTCATTTATGACCATATATATTAGTTACAGGTTTCAATCCCATCATTTAGCAGTGTTAATATTTTTGTTTTTCTTGATTGGATAATTTGAAAATGCTAATATGGATCGTATAAAATGATAGTAATTATCTAGAATTAAAATAATATTTCCTTATTGTAAATACATAGTTTATGTGGTTATATATATCATTTGGTTATATGGTATGACGATCAATCATTAGATAAAATATTATAGATAATTTTTATATTAATTTGGATGTTTTTCATTCATCACAAAATAGTTTTTTGTTTTTGTTTAATATTATGTATATATATAAGTTATAGAACATTAATATGTTTTTAACATAAATTTTAAAAAAAATTAAACCCTTCAAATGTTTTTATGACTAAACTTGAAGGCGGTGAAAGAAAATAAAAACACATCATCCATGATGTCAATAAATTGACACATCACGAACGATGTTTTAATTTTTAAAATAACAGAGATTGGTAAATGATTTTTACTTTGGATATTTAATTAACATAATTATATTACAGTATATGAAATATATTTTAGTTATCATGGATCATGGATAAGGGGAGGTGAGTAGAAAATAAAAGTTGAAAATAAAATGAAAGACTTTTTTACCGCACTGATTATCCTCCTTGAGTCTGCCCATGGGGAAATGGTTCTGGTCATTCTATGGGAACAAAGTCTCTCATAAATGGGGGATAATGTAGGGAAGAGAATTTTTTATAATTTGGAGAATCATTGACAATTTTTATTGGTGAGGAGAAGAGGTGGTGATGTCTGGTATTTATTGAGGAGGAGAGGTGGGGGTGGGGGTTTGATTATTTTATGAATTAGATTAATATTTAGGTTCATGACTAACAATAGTTTTTATTTCATTACTAAATAAATTAATGAGTTAAGGGGAGTTATAGATAATTGGGTCTCTTAATCTATAAATCATAACATAGAAAAGAAATTAATTATTTTAGCTTATATCATAAAATATAGTATTTCATTATTCATAAAAAATTAAACTATTTTTGAAAAATCACAAAAATTAAACCTAACCTTCATTTTATGGCTATAACATAACAATGATCTCGATTTTATAATTTTTTTATAAAGATGAAAAAATTATTTTTTCATTAAAATCATTATTTATTAAAATAATATCAAATTTGAAAATTATAACTTATTTTATAACCCTTTAAAAAATTAATTATTTTCTAATAAAAATATTTTATAATTATAATAAAATAAAATATTAATAATTTAATATATTTTATGAAAATAATTTTTTTTAAATCAGTATATTTATTATAAAATTGAAAATAATCATTTATGTTTTACAATAATACCATCACGTAATTTACTATTTTTAAACGTTTTATATTCATAAATTATGATATAATTATATTATATTTTAACCTACGTGATGAATAAATATTATTTATACAATTATGGGAAAGGTTTCTATTTTGTTGGCCAGATTATTATTCCTAAGGGTAATATTACTATTCTAATGGTCATGTCACTATTTTATTGGTATGAATTCCTTAATTTATATAAATACCTCATATTCAATTCATTCATCATTTATATGGTTTTTTTTATGTTATATATGTGATCTGTATAATATTTATACAGTATGACATAAATTTAAGAAAAATAATTTCATTGTTAGAATTTTGGGTCCTTACATTCTTCCCACTTTTAAATTTTCTTCCTTAAAATTTCATTTTACATGAATAGGTCAGGGTATTTATCTTTCAATATTACTCAAGTTACCATGATTCATCTTCAAAATTTTGTATCATCCACTACCCACTGACATGGAGGGATGTCTGATTCCGTATAACATTATATCTCTAGTTCAAAATCTATAATGTCTACTACTTGTAAAAGAGACCATCATCTTGATTTTCCACCTCTGTGTTTTGTAGATCTGAGTGATCTAGTATATAATTCTCGAGGAAATATACTTGTAACATTTCATGAACTTGGCACATCATTGTTGGATGTGAAAGCTATTATGCTACTTATCCAATGTGACCAATGATCTCAATGGGGCTAATGTACTTGGAACCAAGATTCGCTTTCCTTCCGAACCACATGACTATCTCCTATATTGATATTATGAAGAATCATTATTTCCAGACATGAACTCCATGTCCCTTCGATGTTTATCATTATAGAAAATTTTCTAACTCTGAATAGGTTTGATATGTTGATGGATGGATTGATTGTTCTTCATCATCTCTTACACTTGATTAGGTCCAAATAGCATTCGTTCACCAACTTCCTCCCAATAGGTTGGGGTTATACATCGATTTCTATATAGAGCTTTATATTGACCTTTTGGAATGATTGATTTTAAGATATTTTTAAATGGTAACCCAACCAATGGATGATGATGATCCCACACACCATTTAATTCCTTTGGACATTTTCTCCACATTTCATCGAGTGTATGAATAGTTCTTCCATGTTCGTCATTATTTTGTGGATGATTGTCCATGATGAAATTTAATTCAGCACTCAAAACATATATATGAATTATTTAGAATATATATTTGAACAATGGACAATGACCATAAATTGTCCAATGTGGAACTACATGCAATTGTACTACATCCATCATATATATCATTGCATGTTGTTCAAGCGAGATATCTTCCCGAAGTACAATAAATTTGGAATCCTAGGTGAGTCAATAAAAAAACACATATCACATTGTATCCTTATGATTTATTTTGGAAATCAGTGATAGAGTCCATGGCGACATTCTCACATTTCTAAATCGGGATAAGAAACTATTGCATCATCCCTATAGTCTTTTATCAAATATCATAAACATGATAACATATTTTCCACTAAGGATATAATCTAAATTATAATTATTTTTGTTAACCCACCAAATGTTTTCTTATTGATCATCAAACATATTGTTACTTATACGATAGATATAAAATATTGATCAACATTCATTATACAACATATCCTTCTTTAACATGTTTGATTAAAGCAGTTGAAGCCTTATTGCAATGAAAATAACACCATCTTCGTTAATATGGAATTATTATAGATTCCAATCATATTCTTTATTCAACTTTTTTAGAAGATCCATATCATTACTTTGTTCCTCCTTGATCTTCTCTTTGATATATGATTTTTAAATAATTCAGTAATGGAAGAATTTATACCCTTTAATTAATATTTCAAAATCCATACATTTCTTATCCTTGAAGATATAGTATTTCTCAATATGAAACATGGATATTTTAGCATGTTATTTTCTAATAAGAGGATCAGATACATTTTTCCCCTTTCTTAGATTGAATTGAATAGAGAAATTGTACTGGGTGATTATCTTTAGTATTGAACACGGACAAAATTTCATATCCTATGGTGTTAATAAATACTTAAGGATATTTTTATTAATTTATATGCCACACTTATAACCATAGAGGTAGTGTTTCTAGATTTAGAAGGAAAATATCAATGCATCACTCTCCATATCAGGAGTTGGGTAGTTCTTCTCTGGAATCATCAAATGTAATGAGGTATAGTCAATAAATTTACCATTTTTCATTATTACACAACTGAACCCTTTCTTTGAAGATTCACTAAAAATCTATAAAGTTTCTCTAGTGTTATGTAATATGAGAATAGGTTTTGTGATCAGCCTCATCATTAGCTCCTTGAGTATTTTTTTCAAATTATTCCATCCATATATACTTTACCCATTTCCTTGTTAATTTAGTTAGAGGTATATAAAATAATGTGAATTTTCTCAGAAAACATTGAAAGTACCCTAACAATCCAATAAAACTACGTATTTTCATGAATCGTATTGATTTAGGCCGTTACTCAATTATCTTATTTTGAAGGGTCTATTTAAATTCCCCCAAACGATATCACATTTCCCAAGAATGTAACATGATAAATTCAAAAGTCATACTTTCAAAATATGGATTACATTTTCTCCTTCATTAATGCATCAATCACTATTCAAAGGTGTTTTCACTTTCCTCCGCAATCATGGAGTAGATGATAATATAATCAATAAACACAGCCAACATTTTTTAAATGTAGTATTTAAATACTTTGTTCATCAAATCCATGAATATAGAAGGGGAATTATTAGGTATATAGGGTATCACTAGAAAGTTATTATGTCCATACATTGTACAGAAAGTAGTAATATAAATATCTTCCTTGTTCAACTTTATTTAATTATATCCATAAAGAAGAACCACCATTAATAATTTTCCAGATCATTATTATTGATTTAATTTGTCATCAATATTTGGAAGAGGATTCATGTTCTTTATAGAGAAATTTCGGGGTACCTAATAATCGATACATAGATGCATTTATCATCCCTTTTTCTTTAAAAATAACTAGGGCTCCCTAAGGAAATACACTAGGCCATATGGAACCTTTGTTTAAATGACCATGCATTTACTTTTTTGCTCCGAAATTTTGATAGGGGCCATACTATAAAAAAATTAGAAGATAAGAGTATCTCTTGGTATGATTTTTATTTAGAAATATACCTCATGATATATGGGATGTCCGGTTCACTCTTCACGTAATACATAACAATGTTTCCTCACAATAGGTGTGCACTCCATGTTGACTCCTTCCTTTGAATCAATCATTTGAGTGAGGTATTATTCTTTATAAGGTATTTCCTCCCAAAACATTGAGTAAATTACCAAATCATATTTTTTATCTTTATGTAATTTGATGAGGAGCATGGGATGGTTTAGAATTATAGAAGTTAATTCCTTTTCATAATAGTTTATATGTTCTCTATAAAAATAGAACCAATCATATCCCATAATTTCATCAAATTACACCAAGTATAGATCAACAAGATTCACTAGAAGAATATTAGTACATTCACTAAGAGTGTTAGTGTCCGACACCTGGGTTGAAATTTTTTCACTACTAGTTGTTTTTAATGAAATATCTACGTCAAGGACTGGAGGAATCGTCTCAATAGTTCTAGAAAACATAGTAAATATAAATTAATGTATTAAACTATAATCAAATATGAATTTTTTAATTCTCATTTGAAATCGAAGTGTACCCAATACCAATTAATTTTCTCTCCAAATCAGTAGAAGTCATGAAAAAATTATTTACCTTCTCCTTTGACATTGGTAGCTGATGATAATGATTACCCTCCAAGATTTTATTATTAGTGATCTGGAATTCATAGTTCTCTTTTCCCTACACCGGATGCATTGGACAATGGGTGGTGCATTCCATCCATCCATAATATTGGATATATATTTTCAAATACCTCTATTATTTATGATAATGTTGTAATTTTCTTCAATATAAGATTAATTTACATGTCCCTTTGTGGAGTTTCCTATGATTCTTCTTCCAAAATTTTGGACTTGTGGGTGGTTTCGATTTAATTCTACTATTATCATTAGATCCTCCTTATTAAAACTAAATCTTTCGTTTCTTATCACCATATCCATTGGACCATTCATCAATTTTTATCTCTCCAAATTTAGAGGTAACCAAAAAACTTAATTATAACTCCAAATGTCACATATAGTTATAATATTTCAATGGTTATATTTCTAACCACTTCCAATACAAGAAAAAGTTTCTATCATTGTGGATAACAAATCTATAGGAATATGTTGAAATCCTTGTGATCTTTAATTCACAATATATGATAGATTCATCTTCCCTTTTCCTAACCTATATGAATATTATCTATATCTCTATATAAAGAGTTTTAGGGAAATATTTTTCTTGAATTATTAACATAATGTCTTCCCACTCCATATCTTCTATTTCATAATTCTTCTTTGTGTTTGTAATTTGTGCCCATAATTGATGGACCTCACTATTAAAATGATAAATAGATGGATCCACCATCTTTTTCTCATAATAATGAGTCATATACAATGTCATCTCCATTTAGTTGACAAACTATTCCATGATGAGTGGATCAGATTATCAACTAAAAGTCAATTGTATTTTCCACATAGTAGACTAAAAATTACATTTCTCATAATTATGTGATGTTAGATGTTCCAAATTATGGTGGTTTTTTCCATAACATTAAATTGGTGGGATATAATCACTATGATAATTTTAACTCCACCTCCCATGGAATTGGGGATGACCATTAGAAAATCGTAGCATTTTCACATTAATATGTATTTGGAATTGTTTCTCATGGTTCCCACCTTTATCTAAAATAGAATGTCATTCAACAAAACACAAGTCAACAAGTCTATAATTTATAATTTTTTCCTTCATGATATTAACTCTAATAGAAAATCATGTTGGATCCGTATATTTATAATTTTTCATGTATAATGTTTCTCAAGTACTTATATATACATGATGTCATCAAAATTGGATTCACTAATGAACTATAATCCTAATTCGAAAATTAACTAAACCATGATTTGATTCCAACTATATATACTCAACATCACTTAAAAAAATATTTCCTAATGTTAATGATAAACCACACAATAAAATAACCCAACAAGGATCCAATGATTAAGGGTAATGAAAAAAATTAGGGCCAGAAATAACATTAAATAATAAAATAAAAACCTTATTTAATTTATTTTTTATATTCTTAGTGGCCCTTGCATTCTATTTTGAAATAGTAATAACCTATGGCTATACATTAAATAAGGTGGTGAGATAAAATCCCTCCAAGAGGATGGATATAAACATGAATAAATATAACATCGGTGAAAATATTCATAATCTAAAAAATTAATGTGATCATATTCATTAATTGATAGAAATAATTGGATAAAGGCATGGAATATGGAATTCAAAAAAATGAAACAACAAGCCTTATTGGTTTACTAGCACACATAAATGTGAACAAAAAGAGAATAATGTTAAAGAATAACATATGTGAATAATTATAAAATCTTAATTGTGAACTAATATAGAATCCAATTCATGCATATATAACATTATATCATGAGATAAAACAAATTAACCAATTCGGTGCAGGGATATATAATTCTGTGCGTACCTTCCACAATATAACATTTAAAAAGTCATGCATTCCTTATAGAACATAAAATATTCATTTTGATAAAATAAGCCATGAAAAGGAATTGGTTTCAATTCAAAATGAATAAATTCATGTTAAAATGTTGTGTTTTGAAAATTAAAATTTTTATCACATACTTGGTGAATGAATCAACAATCCTGAGTGAAGAGGAAACAATCTAATTAGAAGTAAATGATGTGTTTTTTTAAAAAGGAATTATTTTAAAAATTCTTTGTGTTTTTCATAAACTCAATTTTCCATCACATATATAATAAAATAGAAAATTCATGAATAATTAAATGGAATCTATAGAACATTAAATGAATATCCACACTAAAATTGTAGTGAATGACGGAAAACCCAAGGAAATGGAGTTTGGTTTGAGAATCTTCTTATCTTATGTGTGAATGATTTGTTTACTTTTTAGATCATGTATAATCCAATAAGATTTTTAATTATAAAATCATGATCCTATTAAACATGTAAATTATTTATTATTATTTCATTCTATTCATTTATGGACCTTTTGATAAGTTATATAGATCAATTCCATCATTTGAGAGCGTTTTTTTATTTTTATTCAGGATTATTTCAATTTTATATGAGTAAAAACGTTCCTATAAAATGAAAATAATTATATATAACTAAAATCATATGTTATTACTGAACATACATAATATTAAATGGTTATTTATATATTTAATTTTCTATATGTTGCGTTGATTAACATTAGATAATATGTCAGTGATAATCATTTAGATTATTTTGGTGGTTTTTCCATTATCACAAAATATTGTAAGGTTATTGGATAATATTGTGTATATATGCCAGTTCCATTACATAAAAAATTTTATTATAAACACATTAAATTTTATTTCTTCCATTTAAATGGTTTTTTGATCATCCTTAAAAATGTTAATGAAAAATGAAAATGCATCATCCACAATTTCATTAAAATGACACATCATGAGCGATGTCTTCATTTTTAGAATAAAAGAGATATAAATAACAATTTAATTAGGGATATTAAATTATCATAGAAAAATTATTGTACATAAAAGATTGTGGATTTTCATTCATCTTGAATATGCAGAGGGTAGGAGAGTATAAATATAGAAAATAAATTTAATAAAAATTAAAAGAAAATGAAATAATCTTTTTAAAAATGAATTTCCCTCCTTGATAACATATTTATAAAAAAGGATTCATATTTTGATGAGAAAAAAAAAAGAAAACAGATGTGGGGAGAGTCTAGTGAAGTGGTTTTGTCATAATTTTAATTATATTAATGGATTTATGGGTGATATGAGTAGAGTTGGTGTGGGGACAAATTTATAGCAGATGAGATGGGGGGTTTGATTATATGATTAATTAGTTAAATATTTGTTCTCAAGATAATGAATATTTTTAATTCCTCAAATAAATAGAGTTATAAAGTGAATGTAGGTTTGATATAATTTTCTTACATCAACCAAACCTAATTCACGACTAAAAAATTAATGTTTTTTATATTATATTATAGATTTTTTAATTTATCTATTCATAAAAATGTAAACTATTTTTTGAAAATACCAAACATTCACAATTATAATTTTTATATTTGTAGAATTAACAAATGTACATCATTTTATGAATTTATTATAAATTTTATAAAATTAATTTTTAATTAACTTCATTATTCATTGTAAATATACATATTTTAAAATCATAACTGATTTTAAAAAACATAAAAAAACTTATTATGGCCTAGAAAATTATATTATAATCAAATGTAAATAAATATTAAATAAGGAATATAGTTTATGTAAATGTATTTTTAAAACAATGTATTAATTATAATTTTTCAAATAATCCTATATTTTTTTAGAAATTCCAACTCTTAATTAAAAATTTCTAAAAATTCTATTTAGATAAATTATAATATTAATCTATCATATTACCCCTTATGTGATGCTTAAATTTTATATATACTTTCATAGAAAAATTACTATTCTATTGGCTAGATTTCTATTCCTGTTGGTCATATTAATATTCTCAAGATAGAATTATTAAACCATCATAATAGTTTCCATAATATCTAGAAACACCTATTATTTCATTAATTCATCATTTAAAATGTTTTTACTTTAGCCTCAATATGTGGTTTACATGATTAATAATATATAACATAATTATATGAAACATAATTTCATTAAAATATATTTTCTTCATTTTAGATCATTTTATTAAAAGTCTTTAAGAAATAATCATTTCCCATGATATGGGATGAGAATCCTCTATTATGATTCAATCAACTGTTGTTCTTTGTGGATTTGAGTTTTCTTTCTATAAGGATTGATTTATTGATTTCCTAATATTGCTTTATGAGCTATTTTGTTTAATAGAGTCTAATAATAGATTATTTGATCGATTTTCCAGGTTCATGGGTTCATCACTATCATATAGTTATTACATAGGTGAATACCTATTTTTATGGTTAACTTCATTTTATTGGACAGTAGTGACCTTTCTTTGAGTTCTTTAGGTAGTTTTCTAACCATCCTACATCCTACAATGAATTTATTTATGGCCATAAATAGAATAGTGAATACAATATAGATATAAATTATTTATTCTAAATGATGGATGATATAGTTTCATTTTCATTTTCTGGTTTTCCCATGACATTTCATTGGAGGAAATGTCATATCACTTATATTCATTCTCATATAAACTTCTTTTGTAAATGTATATGATTATCTATCATTTATATATATTTGTGGATAAAGTTAATCTATCTTTTCGGATAAATTGTATGAATTATTTATTGGGACATTATGTGCCCTTCTTCTATGCCCAACCTTTTTTACTCCATATATATTGGTTCTTATTGTATTTAGAATATAATGTTTCAGCATGATAGCCAATTCCACTTTTTGTAAGACTTTTAGAACATTGATCATTCAAATCATTCTCTACTCCTTGAGAACCATATTAAGCTCTTTCTAAAAACCCTTCATATAAGAATCTTCCAAATTATAATTTCATCATTGTTTCACATAAATATGATTCAATTTATAGTTTACTCATTAGAGTAATAACATTTTATTCAATCCCCTCAAGAATTATATCTTTCTCATTCTTTATAGATGTAAGGTTGTTGATTACCTTTTCCTTCTCAATAACAAATATTTAAAATACCAAAAAAATCATATTTTATTTCAAGAATTGTTGAATGATTATTTTCAAATTCAACTATTCGACAATTCTTTATTTATTTTGATCAAACTATTCTAATGGAACATCTATATCTGCACTTATATTTATGTTATTATTTATTTGATTATAAATATTTTTTTGAGGTACCTCATGTTGCAACTTGAGATCACCAAAAAAATAAGAAGATTATGTTTTTCGTTATATTTTGATGGTTCCTACATGTCAAATATATCCATCATGGATTCTTGGGTTTCAGATTTAAATTTGTTTAATTCATCCTTGAAAAAATATATAATCTTCTGGTTCTTATTTATAGAAGAAAAACATTTTCTATAAATTCATTCTGGATTTGAAGTTTTCCTTTAGGGGAAAAGTATTCTAATGTGTAGTAATGTTTCTATATTGACATAATTAATCATTTATCTTCCTTGAGAAATGATATGAAGTTTTCTTAACACTACCACATTGAAAAGAGGGAAAATGATTATTTACTAAAAAATCTCTTTTTAACACCAAAATTTCAAGGAATAGTAGGAGATAAAATCATGTTACAAATTTCTTCATCAAAACCATATCTAGAAACCAATTTTTTCAGTGGATTTAAATTCCAATTCCAAGTTTAACCGAGTCATTTAATCATTTATTTTTTCTCTCATTTTGTACCCCACAAGTCTTTTTAAAAAATAATCATGATAGAGCATAGAAATACCCCATTCTTGAAGGGATAAATCCTAAGTGTTTTATAGAATTGGAATATTCCTCATGATTTTATTCACAATTTGAATATCATTAATTGTTTCACCATGTCCTATAATTTCCTAAAAATTATGTAATTAGATTAAAAAGTATATCTACATTTTTTATGATTCAATTTCAGATCATAGAACATGTTGTGGAAAAATTAAAGTTTCATTGACATCACTTTTATTCTCCATAAATATTTTATAACTGTCCCACATAGACATGAATGAAGTTAAATACCTTACCATCATATATATTTCATCATATATATATGGACTAAGGGAATTATATTCTTTGGTATCAGAATTAGTAATTTAACTGTCAACTTTTGCCAATTATAGTCATGTTTCATTAGTGATTAGAATCCCATATACAGTGGAAAAAGAACATACATTCTAGGAGATCAATGATGATATCTCATCCTATAGATCCAAATATATATTTTTCATCAATAAATTAGTGGTAATCCCCTGACATTATATGAATTTATTGTAAAAAATACTGAGAAAATATTTAGCTCCAATAACATTTTCACATTGATACAACTTGTAGGACACCTGAACACCCAGAGAGGGGAGGGGTGAATGAGGGTGTCAAAATTTTATTTTAAAATGAAGAATATTGATCCCAGATTGGTAGGAACATTTCAAATAGATATGATTGAATTTTTCAGTAATCCAATATTCGTAATCATAATGTCACCACAACAGTATTACATGGTTCAGAACATAAGGCTATTCAACAGGTCATATGCCGATATTGTGTTGGTCATAACTAAATCCACTAATCCTCACTACAAGTGGAATAAAAATGTTTAAACATAGAAACTACGTTCCTGTAACACTTCCATTACATGATTTTGTGAATAACAAAATTCTACAATTGAAATACTTCCATTGACCCCCCCTAGATCACTACTTTGGATGAAGTCTCAATCAGCTTAATGAATTAAAGGTAACGTTAGTGGATTGTAATTTTAGTCTTATTCCATTATTAAAATGATATTTTAATTTCATCAGTGAACATTAGTGATGAACTTGAAATAAATATTGACATAAGCCAGTTGATTAATACTACAGTTCATGAATCTACATCATGAATATCCTTCACAATTCTCACAACCATCATGAATAAAATTGACGTTGGGAAAACCTACACTATAACAGAATGATCAGTCATAGTGAAATTACTTTTTCTGAAATACCTAATAATTGGCCCAGACTATGTCATTATTTTAATGATTCTCTAGACAATAATGAATACATGATTCTTAATACAATTATCCTTCAGGATTTCAGGGAAATATAGCCTTATTCTTTGATAATTATCATGTCCTATTAACTGTGGAATCCCAATATTTTTTGGCATGGCCATTCATTGTTTTCCCGTGCCTTGAAAACATTTTTATGAACCTCCAAATCAAATTCATAGATCTCGTTCATTCACAATGCTGCATTGAAATCAATGATATTCTTGAAGATTTCTGGTAGTCATCGAGATTACTATAAAGCAATTGTGTCATTCTCAATACATGGTCATGATGCTACACATCTTCTTGAATATCACCCTTTGAGATACCCAGTCCTCAAAAAACCCATAACTTCACTATATTTTTAATATTCAATACCATAAAACCACCATTTGATATGGTAACCCATTTTTCAATATTTTGATTATATTTTTTTAATCACTAGGTTATTAAACAACCTTAGAAATATAGTCAACCTGTACTACAGGATAACAAGCTCGGATAACCCCTGGTCATCCTATATTGGATTCATGAAAAATGAAAGAAAATATCTATTTCCAGCTATAAAGGCCAGGGTTCCATAATTTTATGACATAATTATCATTTTTTAATTATAATATATCAAATACATTGTTACGACTACATCCATGATATATTATAATGTTTTACATTGTATGTTTGGATAACAACCTCTAAAAAGAGATGTGATTTGTTTTCCTCATCCCATTACATGTATGGGATATATAAGTATATCTGAAGATATAATATTATATGTATGAGATAATGATGATTTTATAATGTATAAATTATAATAACTATATTTACCTCTTTTTCATTGATAAATTGAAATGTTATTAACATGTATATCAAATAAATCTATGATTGGAACATAATTCATTTTTTATAATAATCGTACAAATTATTTTCTAAATGTAGAATTATTATCTATAATTGATAATTATTTCATGATTATCATTCTGTTGACTTTGTAATAATTACCTATTTCACAATAATCAACATATTAAATTCGTTTTCACGTTATAATCCTAAAATACAAAAACACCTGATGTGGAAACAATCAATGAAGAAATTAAATATTTCATGATAATAAATTAAAAAAATAATATAATGATATAATAATGAATTTGTAAAATATTATTTAATAAGTAAATAATATATATAATTGTATTATATCAATGTTAATGGATATAGGAGAAAAGTGTGGGCTCGAGGTAAAGGATTTTTTATCACAATTCCCTTTCTTTGAGGATTATTCCGTTTTATCCACATGATTAAATTTTTATAGTGTATGAACTAAAAAATGTATATATTTTAGAATTTTTTTTAAAAAATAAAATGGGTTTCCAATCCATTACATGGTTCATCATCAATATTTTTTTGATTCAATAGTTACCATATTTGTAAGGAACACCTTACCCTGAAACAATTATTTGTTTGTTAAATGTTTTTCTCCAACATTCATATTATTAAAAATATTCATATGAATCAATATATATTGACATTGATAAATTTTAAATGGGATTTTATGTCACATTTTACATTATTTCAATGGTTTTCCAGCAGAATAATTTTACGTATAATATATTGAATGATATGAATTTTATTACAAAATGAAAAAAGTTATTTTATATTTAAATAGATACGATGTTGATGGATTTTTCCACTTTTTTAACCCTTATATATTTTTGGATTACTGTATAATATTACATGTCTTATTCAAAAAAACAGTCCATCAATTTTTATTTGATTTTAATTTGGAAAATTTGTATTTATTGGATTGGTATATATCCATATCTGAAGATGTTTTTTTTCAAATGGGATAAAAAGTGAATTTTCATGATGATTAAATTGAAATATTAAATGTTTTATATTTATATTGTGGTTGTTGGAAATTATTTATTATGATTAGTGTGGTTGATATTGCTTATGATAATAGGTGATCCTAATATATCCCTCTAATAAATTGGTTGAAGGTACATATTTAACCATTTATAGGTCTCATAAGATATTATTGGAAATTACTAGGTTGGTTATTACATTTATGAGGGTGATATGATTTTTTCTCATGTTACCTACAAGACAAAAGAAGATTTCAAATGATTTTTCTTGTAAATATTATGATTTCAAAATTTAAAATGACAATCTTTTTATTTAATAGAATACTTTTTCAATTATTTGATTAAAATATATTTCTTAGGAATAGGATTTTCATTGCTTAAGATACTTTATAAAAACCCCACATGATTATATTTTTTTAATTATAATTTTTTATATTATTTTTTATGCAATAATGTGTGTAGGAAAGATGAATTCATATAATGTTTTATCTAAAATAAAATTTTATTAGGTCAAATGAGAAACTCTCTTTTATGATATTTTATTTGAAAGGGACTAACCTGATTATTTCTTTATATTTATATATCCCTTATTGTAATTTTTTCTCAAAATACTTAAAAATTTATGCATTGGATTTAAGTATTAGTATAAATGTTAATAAATTCTGACTTCCAGATATGGATGTTACCATGAATGAACCTTGAAAGACTTTATTAGAAACATGTTTTCTGAGAAAATGGACAATATGGATAAAATTTCTCTTTTAAATAATATATTTTAATTATATATAACTATAAAAATAAATAATCCTTCAATACATAAGTGATATAATATTTCAAGTTGATGTTATATGTTTAGATGGT
Source organism: Viscum album (assembly GCA_963277665.1). NCBI lineage: Eukaryota > Viridiplantae > Streptophyta > Magnoliopsida > Santalales > Viscaceae > Viscum > Viscum album. The sequence goes on along the minus strand of OY728152.1, from coordinate 1,722,846,942 downwards.
TAAAATTGGATCACGTTTATTATTTTCAATGAATGAAATGTAATTATTATTTCTTTAACACCAGATATAGGAGTACAAGTATGGGAATTTTTTAATTATTCTCGTAATAGAATAAAAACGATTTAATGATATTGTAGGCATTTTAGTTCCATATCCCATGATGTATAATATTATTAGGATTATATGTTGTATATTCAGGATTTGTGAGGCATGATTAGCCTATACTTTATTCAGATGAAGATTTTAACATTGTACTAATATAGGGGGACATTGACATATCCAATGTATATTATTTTCATTTATTAACAATATGATAAACTATATTTAAAATTATGCATTATTTTAATTCACTTAATTACCATATTTAGATATATGTGGATGGATAATGAGTAATTTTACTATATTGTTATTCATTATATGGTACATGACCATATTTAGGTCCTTACCATTATTGGAATCCACAAAATGAATAAAATTTTCAGATTGTGTATGATATTTATATATTAATATGGTCTAGAATCCACCAGTATAACTGAATAAAATCCATTGTAATTGATCAATTTAGGTATTTTGGTGATTCAAAGAGACTTGGGTAACATGTGTAGAATACAATTTGGAAAAAGTTTTTTTTGTTTATTTATAATTATCTACTATAATAAAATTATATTATTTTATATGTTTTATGTGACCATTAGTGGCTTCGAAATGGGATTTATACTAAGACATTTCATTTTATTTTTTTGTTAAATAGATTTCCAGATCATTGGTCTTAGGAAAGTGAAAACCAACATTTAGGTGCTTGAGATTGTAATAAAATAAATTAGAAAAATTCAGTATCAAGACATGAAGTAAGGAATTTTTTATAGAACATCATTCATTTATTCTTTTATATATCCATTATATATAATTTTCAAATTTAAAGGATAAATTATTTGACTATTGATGAATAATTATCATAAGTTAATTTTTTTACTAAGAGTGTTATAATTTGTTTTTAAAATTAATGATTTAATTGACATTATGTTCCTAATTTATCATATGGTATATCTATTTAATTATGTGATACCATAAGGGAAATATCCCAAATACATGGTTACAGACATCATCAATAGTCAGAGTCTTCTTGGCTATGAGGTGAAATGTTTTAATCGCTACTTAATTAAATTTTGGTGTGAAAAAAATATTTCATGGTTTTACCTAGAGTTTCTAATGTTTTTTTGGTAATTTCATTATTGTTACTATCACAAACATTTTTATTTTATTCCATTTAATTTTTATTAGTTTTTTGGGAATTAGTTTCATCAATGTTGTTATTTCATTTACTTTAGTAATGTCGATGATATACTCATAATCTATATCATTATAATTTTTGGATTTTAGGTTTTTAATATAATTTCATCCACTAGTTTTTTTTGTATTTTTTAGTTTTTATGCTTTCATGATTGAATTGAGTGTTTGTACCTTTATTATCATTTTTAAAGTCATTATCACTTGTATCATTGTCATAATTATACAAAAAAATTTATTTTATTAGTTTAATCATTGTCATGGTTGTATTTATTTTCAATGTATTCTATATCATTGTATACCATTTTTCAAAATCCTCAACGAAATCAATATAAAAAATTATTTCTTTATCCTCAGTGCTATTGATTTAGTAAACTATTTTGTTCTTAATGCAATATAATTTTATGTTATTAGTGTTATCCATTTCATCCATATCAATATCTTCATCTGTGTAAGTACCATTAAACTTTTTATTTTCACGGTGACAAAAGAATGACTATGAAAATATTAAAATATTTTATATGTTTTTTATTATCAACATATTTAGATTTTTATCACCCATGTATTCTATATCCTTAGAATTATAGTTTTAATATCATACTTAACTTAAGTAACCTCATCATCATCAATATACGTAATAAATGTGCTAGTTTCTTTAGAGCATTAAATTATAATTTTTTATTATAACTACTATTAGTATTATTAGTGTTTATATTGTCTATTTTTATAATATTATCAACACCTTCTATTTCTTCCACAACATCACCATTAATAATTGATTTATTATTAATATCAATGATTTCATTATTATACTCTATTTCAATAGTGTACATAACTTCATTAATAACTTTATCATTTTATATAAAATTTTAGTATTTCCAATTTTTACTTTTTTTGAGAAATTTTAATTTTTATTACTTTTTTTATATATTTTTTATTATTAATGAAATTATTATAATAACTAGTAGAGTATCAAAAAAATTAATCATCATCACTGAAATTTTTTTTAGTAGTGTTGGTAGATAAAATATTAGTTGTGACATTTGTGTCTTCAATGACTTCTTTTGTGTGTGTTTATTTTGAACAGTATTAATACCATCTATATTATTATAAATTAATTTTTTCATTTTTGTGAATGTAATCATCATTAGTTTTTTTAATATAAATTGACATAGATTTTTCAATAATTAAATTCTATGATACTATTTTCCATGTTGGATGGTTCAAAGTCATCAGTTTCATCACCATAATAGTAAGTGTCTTAACTATCCGTAGATATATAATTTTTATTTCTATCATTATCATCATATTCATTCTTAAATTTATTTTATTAAATTCATTAGTATTTATTGAAAAAAAATCTATGTATTCCACGTTGTTATTGTCTTTAATTTAATTAACATTTATTTCAAGAGATCCAATAGTTTCAATTTTATTTAAAGGTTATATAATATTAGTTCGATTAGGTTCGCCAATTATTGTTTCATAAAATAGTTTGGAATAAATATTATATTTCCTATTAGAATCAATTTTATTACTACATGTTTCTTAATTATTTGTAGTGTTTTTGTTAACAATGGATTTAATATATATATATTTTAGCTAGGATTATTTGTTTTCAGTTTTTTTCATGTTATATGGGTCGTCAAATCACGTGTCATCATTTTCATCCTTTTATTCATTGTTATCAATATCATCCTTGTTTTCAGTATCATTCTACTATTTCAAATATCATCGAATTTATATGTGTCATTATTTCAATTATTTTAATCGGTATTAGTGAAAGGACAATCAATATCTTTAGTGTCAGTGCTTATATGTCCTTGGTATCATTATCATCTCCACTGATTGGGTCATATGTATTGTTAGTATTTGTAGTGTAATAAATTTCATTGATGTTAGTGTAATTAATGTCAATATTATCAATATTAATGTATAATGTGTCATAACATAAATATTCACTTTTGTTAGTTCCCTAGGTTATAAAGTCGTATTTCATCTTAGTAAATTCAATGTATTTTAAATAAATATGATTAGGAATGTCAATTTCATGTTTAGATAGTCTCATTATTTAATCTGGTGTTAATTTCTCCATTTTAATTTATCTATATAATGTTATTAGTGATTTAATTATCATTTATATATTCTTAATTTCATATATCATTAGAAAAATTAGTTTTTCCCCTTTAGTTTATTTAGTTCTATTAGTTTATGTGTTATATTTATCTGTAGTGTTATATATGTTTTCTTAATCAGTTTCAGTAATGTTGTTTTTTGTTTTATATAATGTTAGTGTCATTACAATAGAATCATTGACAATAGTTTAATTTGATTAATTATTTACAATTTCTTAAATTTCATTTGTTCATTCATTATGTTCTATGGAATCATTATCAAATTCATTATTATTTGATGTTTTAATATTGTTTGTGTAATCATTGTTGTTCATATTAGTGTGGTTAAGGTCATCGTAGTTAGAATCATTAGTATTTTCACTGTAATTTCACTTATTAATTAAATGTTATTGGTGTAATGGTTGTCATTTTATTTTTTTCTATCATATATAATGTCATAACTATAAATTTAATAGATTAAGTCAATATACATATGGTATGACTTATTAGAATCAATGTTGTTATTTTATTAATTTTCCTTACAGTACATGGTTTATTCATTTCATTGGTGTACAAAATTTTATATCACTTAGTGAAATATTCTTATTAGGAATTGGATTCTATAATATCCTCCTTATCATATTTTTTTTGGATTCATCATTGTTTTTAATTTCTCCATCATTGTGTAAATACTAGAATTGTCATTACCAGTAATGTCACTAGAGTTTTTGTTGTCATAAGTATCATATATGAAATATGTGTTAACAGAATCATATTAGTCCTCAGTATTATAGTTCGATTCAGTAGTATCACCTATTAAATATGTGTTATTCAAATCATCATAATATATAATTTTTTACCTAGTGTAAATTTTTTTTGCATCACTATCCTTTACGTTTATTTTTAAGTGGAATCAACGATGTTGAATTATGTTTCATTCTTTCCATCAATATTATATACTCTTGTATTGTAATTATGATAAATATAAATATATTAGTTGATTATATAAATGTTAATGTTCTTAGTTTCATCATTTTTAATTTTTTCTTTATTTTCTCCATTTTATAGTATTTAAAATTCCATTAGTGTTATCAATGTCATTAATGTTCCTTTAAACAACATTAGTGTTGTCTATTTTGAAATTATAATAAATTTTAATTTTGTTATTGTTGTGAAATCCATGAGTGTTTTGAATATTTTTAGGTATTTTATTATATTTTTTAATATTATATGTATCATGATTTTTTGTTTCATTAGTGAAATATCATTTATTGGGGTTAATTTTTTCATACTAATTTTTTTGATAATGTTATTAATATCGTTTTTGTTAGTGTCATTATTGTCAAAATACTTATTGTATACAATATAAATGTTGGTAAGAGATTATTTTTCATTTCTGATAGTTTCATCTGTTTAATTATTTTCTATGGGGTGTATTTCTATAGTGAATTTGTTGTTACCATTTTCAAGAGAGTAAACATTTTCGACTAAAATGTTTTCTACATTGTCTTAAATTTTATAATATATATTATTTTACTATATTAAAATAAAAATTAATCATAAAAACCATTTAATAATGTACATTCCATTATTTCATCATAATATGAAATAATATTATAAATGAAAAAAAACATGGAAATTAAATTCATAATAAAATCTAGAATACGTACCATATAAAAAGTAAAACTATTCTGTATCACCGTTATCAATTACATTAGTTTGTGGAACTATAAAATTTACGATAAGTATAATAATAACATTTATATTATATAGAAAAAATATGAAATTGAAAAAATTTCATAAAATAACCACAATATGGATTTGATGAATTTTAGAGTTTATATGAAATTTCATTTATAAAGGAAAATATGACCATAAGAATCTTACCATTGGATTGTGAAACATGGGAATATTACCAATGTAATAGTAATGTGACAATTATATATTCATGTTTTCAATAAAAATGAAAAAATATAACTGATAATAAAATAATTAATAATTAATAATAATTTTTATTAATTAGTTAATAATAAAAAATTTATAGATATGTCATAGAATAAAAAATGTTGGAAAAAATATTTTTAAACAATATTTATTCCAAATGCGTAGTTTTGTATTATACAAAGATTTTATTTTCATAATTTATATTATTATATTAAATAATGTTATTTTCTTAAAATGTATATGTTTTTATATCATCACATAATACTTATCCAATAGATAGTTTTTGTTATCTTCTATAGTATTCTTATTTTTGAATGTATAAATAAATTAAAATAATAAATGTTAATTATTATGATATAATTATGATTTAAAACTAATATAAGAGTACATAAATCTGAATCCAAGATAAATTTTTTTACACTACTAATATATTTAATATTATGGAAATAAAATAAATTTCCAATCCTATAATTTACCTTCCAATTAGAAATTTATAAATTTAAATTATAAAAACAATATTATGATGTAAAATCGTATTTTCATGGGCACTTAAATATTGAAAAATATTTGTTCAGTTTCCTAATATATTTATTTCAATAAACATTGATGAAATGTCAACATCTAGAAATTAAAAACATGTGTAAGATAATATTTTTTAAATTTTCATAACCTAAATTCAAATAGTCTATTTATGGAAATTAATAATCAATTCCATATAAATTTATATGAATAACACCCATACCACCCATTTATCCTTATTCCAAAAAAAATTAATCATCTTTATAGACTCATATTTCATTCCCCAAAATACTTCAATGTAGTTTATAAGGTTTTAAAGTTCTATTTTTAATATTTATGAAGAAACATTTTGTGTTAATGTTTCTTAACCCCTTCTTTGCCATTATTTTTTCAATCCCTCTATTCCTTGTTATTCCATTTAGAAATTTTTTTATTCTTAATTGTTATGAATTCCAAAGGATAATATAAATAGGTGATCATAATTTACACTCATTATACTTATTTCATAACATACATTAAATATCATACACTCTCATATGCATAAAACAGCCTAAAATTTTATAAATTTAAACAATGTATGGTTTCCTAGGAATTAGATCCATATATAGATAAAAAAGTAGATACAATCATATTCATAGATATTGAATGGTATAATAACCCTATGATTTGTTTTTAATAGTATTAAGTATATCATTACTCAACACCCATCTAATAGTCATTACTACAAGAAAATTACTATTTATTTCTTACACTTTTATGGGTAACTAAGAACCCATGTCCGTACAAAAAAACCACAACATCAAATAGAGAAAGAGATAAATTAAACATTAAAATAATTTTATACCTATTGGTCACATTATTCATTAGTTGTTTCTAGAGAAGTTCACTTACTTCTAAAGATGGATCAACATTGATGAGGTCATTGAACCAAATTTCTAACTTTCCACTTGTCTATATGAAATCCTCCATGTTTAACTTCCCTACAATAAACCCCCTTTCCAAAATACTATATTGTTTGTAAATCCACTTCATTTTCATCTTAGTAGTTTCCTACTCAATAGCTCTCTAAGATATCTTATAATAATCCTCTTTTGAGGCATTGAATGTCTGGGATTTCTCCGACATATCTTCCCCAGAATGATTGATAACATCCCATTTCTCCTCGAGTGGGACCTCACCCATCTTCTTTGACGACATAGTATATAGAGTTACATATACCATTTCTCTATTGGAGCCCTTCTCACACTAAAGTCTTCTATCCATAATTACCTATTACCAGAGGGGAAGACTGGACCAGCATCCTTGTATCTTATGCATATAGGGTCAATGGAGGCGTCATCTGCCTCATTCATGTCATCATTGCACATTCTCGAGGGGATGATGCCAACATTTGTAGGAGCCTTTGGAGGAAGCTTACCCATGATTTCATATCTACTAATAGGATTAATAGGTAGGTTTGAGTAATCCATCATAGGGCTCTCACTACCATTTTTCTCAATGAAGCCATCAGAATCCACAATAGTGTTCTTACCTACCATGAAAATGATATATGAATTTTATCCTCAATGACATGTTCCATAGGATAAGTGTGTTCAAAAGCCTCATCCACTCCCTCTTATAGAAACCCCCTTGCACCATGGGATCCTCAACATGGGTGGCCTCCAACTCTGGAGGATCCACACTAGCATTTCCATCCTCTTATCCTAATAATTCAAACAACTTTAGATAAATATAAATATGTCATTCAGAATAAACCTTATCGACATAAGAAATTATATCTTATGAGACATGCTATAACTTGTCTAGAACTACTGTCTACATAAAGACTCTATCCATGAATTGGAAATTCATTGAGGTTCCCTCTATAACCAGACACTAGGAATCCACACCAGTGTACTCATCCACATAGACAACATCATTCACTACATTATCATAGGACGAATTTAATGGATCCATCTGCAATGCCTTAGAAGCATCCACGATGACCTCCCATCCATCCCTCCCAACCCCTTATTAGTTTATTATTGTACAAACCCAAATATCACATGGTAGAACAATAACATCCTCAGACAAGAATTCCATGAACAAATCACATTTCAATAAATTGAGAATATCAGGGAGTCTTGGGTTATCCTGAGAAAAAATAGATGACTTATATATTGAAGAGGCTTCCTCACATAGGAGCATTAATGAAGGACAGGTAGTGCGGTCAACCCCTAACTGTGGACCACCTTCATCAGCCACAGACCCAGCCATGATCTCATCCTTACCTGGGTAGGGTCATCGGCACCGTAACCCCCTTGGCATTTTCGCCCTCCACGCTGAATAGAATGAGATAAGTGCCTAAGGCGAGGACATAAGGAACAGAAGTGTGTCCAATACTCAAACACAACTAGCTGTATCAAATGAAATTCCACTCCTAAGAAATTTTAAATCCATTCGACCTGGGTCATGACACATCAAAATCAACACAAATGTATGAAGATATTTCGTGACATACTGAACTGGTCCTCGAATAAAATTAGATAAAACAACTGACCATGTTCTATAGTATTTGGATTATCGAAGGGTTCTTAAATTAGAGGGAGATCACAGTAAAGTGTACCCAAAAATTCATTTTCAGGGACTCCGAATTCATATAATGATCCAAAGACCATCTCAATAGAAGAATGTGATAGGTGGTGAGAATTGAGAACAAAACACTGATCAAATCTTCTAAGGAGGAGAATCGAATCATGATGAACAATTTTTCCAGGATCCCAACAGATGTACATTCTAGAAGCCCCTATTTTTTCAACACAAATCTATCGAAGATATCGACTGATGAATGTCCAAAAACCATGAATTTACTCTTCGCAGATACATTTTTATCGTTCCATTGATAAGGATATATACTATTTTGTAATAAATATCATATTACTGTAAATTTAAAAATTTTATATTCACCTAAATATGATTTTTTTTCTATTATGTGGGGAAATATTTATTATTATAGGCTATGACTTGTACTCACAAATCCAATGGTAAAATACACAACATTACTTTATCATCCATAATGCTAATAATTATGACCTTAATATTCTCCCATCCTAACCTTAAAAAATCAAAATGATAACTAGAATCTCATATATTCTTTAAGAACTTTTAGGTTTATAGTTTTAGTGAATTAGGAAAAACTCATTCATGAACAATTTCCAGGACATTAAATGAGTATTTCTCCCACATAGCCCAACTTTTATTGTATCATATTTTTCCATAAATATCATCCTCATGGAATTTTTTATATAAAATAATAATTAAACCTCATTCGATACAACTTGAGGAGATTGAAACATAATAATGACGAGATCAAATTAAATGTAAGGAGAATCATAGGAATTAAAAAATTAGTGTTATAAATGAGAAAATTGGTGATTAAGGAAATGATTCCATAATCAATGATAATGATAGAATCATCGACTAATTAATACCCAATAATAAATGGATCATCAAATATGAAAAAGTGAAAACAAATAGTCATTAGAATCAATAATCCCGATCCAATTTGTTTCAATCTCGTTAATGATAAGCATTATAAACCCATAGAAATCATAAACAAACATGTATGTAACTTAAAAAGTCATTTTCACTTCAATCATAAAAATAGTGTTATAAATGGATTACCATATGATTTATGTAGATACCTGAAGGTTGACGTACAAGGAAATTACATTAATTTTGCGGTATACTTTTTACATAACAAAAACACACACACAAGGACCATAATAGTTTAGTGTCTTTGGAAACTCGGAATGTAATCCTCTAATCATTGTGAAAGGTCTTAAACATATCCCATAGAGATCATCCATTTTTTTCTTACCTAAAACCTTTCTTTATATCCTGGTGAATAGAAAACATAAAAGTGTGAGCTAAAATGCTCAGTAAGGGTAAACAAAAGAAAAATCAATCACATCATATTCATAAGAACATAACTTTTGGAAATCTTAACATGAAAAAGAGATCGTAATTTCATAACATGGGATAAATCATAGTAGTGAAATGTAATCCCAATAATTAGAACTTAAAACTTGAAACTTTGTGGCATACACACATAATCATATAGAATCTTTTCTGATTAGTCAAGACTCATTTCCAAGACCATCTTAGTGGACAATGTCCATTTCTGAACCGAGTTCAAACCGCGTTTCAGTCCTATTTCACTGAACCGGTTTAACCTGCCATTCCAGCCATGTCTATCTCATGAGATATAAAATCTTTACCCAATGCATTGGAGGGAGATATAGGTCCCACCCATCTCATAATGATACCATTCTTATGTGTGCCACAAAATCATAAATCATACATCATTTCGTAACCCATGTAATAAAAATGGGAATCTTAAACATCGGGACATCATCAAAAAATTCATATAAGATAAAGGAATTCATAAAAATAATTCCATCACAACATAATCAAATCAATGTAATAATATGGATATAAACAGAGCCCTATATTATCTTATATGGAAAATAATTTTGATAAAATACTTGAACTCCATTCTTGAGGAAAATATCCTTTCAAATTCAAAAACATTTTCCTTTCTTAACATGTCATAAAATTTTAAACTAAAAGAAGTTTATTAAAAATAAACGTGAAAACTTGTAAAGGAAGATTCTTAGAAATAATGTTTTAAAAATCCATTCATGCAGTATAAGTTAAAAAAACATTCTTCTCGTACTTTTTTTTGGAAAAGTCAAAAAGTACCTCGTATGAAAAACGACAAAAGATTCCATTCGTATCTTTTACTAAAAACTCACCAAAGGGTATAATAGGTTTTAAAAAATTGTAGGTGGATGGAAATAATATTACATATTGAGGTAACATGGATGTGGATGATAAAATACACCCCAGTAAATACCAAAGTATAAGAAATCTCAGATAAATATGAGATTGTGATATATCCCTTACCTTAGGTACGATTTGCTTCGTAAGTGTCCGAACCTCCTGTATAATGATTTAAATAATTTTATTGACTTATTCCAGAATCATACTTATTATTATGATATCATATATGGTCATATTATTAGTTTCTTATAAGTAATATTTTATTACTATTTGTTATTCGGGTGTTTACTACTTTTTGTTCTTATGCATGTTTTGTCGAATAAATTCATATTATTCTCTATAGGTTATATATACCTAATTTCCAGAATGTTATTAGTGTAATATATATCAGATTAATTAATTCAATTCATTTATATAATCATTATGCAATGAAGATCATGTAGAACGAGTCGTATCACATCGTGGAGACGGAATTCCGTACGTACGCACGAGTGATGATATCATTCCTATGATCGTGGAATTGTATTAGAGTGTATGTATATTATTTCAGAATCAATATCAATTTATAATAGTCTTATATAGTCATTATTTACATCATTATACCCATCCAAGTAAGGGGGTGCTGGAAAATAGATTACACCACGGCGTGGAGACGGTATTCCGTACGTATGCACGTGCGGTGATTTCTTTTTCCGTAGGATGGATAGATGGTGAAATAGGGTTGTTTCATACTTATAATAACATATCAGTATTTGATTGATACTGATGTTATTACTTCATAATGAAACAACTAAATAATAAGAAGTGGAAGAAGAAATAAAGATGAACGAATCGGTAACGGACATTACCTCTTCTTTGAAGTGCTTCTTTGAGACCTCCTTTTAGGGCACTAAAATAGGTCTTTGAAGAAGACCTAAACCTCTAGGATGTTTCTAGGAAAGTGGAGAGGTGAAATTGGCAGGGTTTTTCCGAGCTTTAAGGCTCAATGTGTTGTTAGGAAGAGGGGGAGGAGGTTCCCTTTTACAAGGGAGGAGAGGGGCACCTTTGGAATAACTAAAACTATTATTTTATTATAAAGTCAAATTCGGTTTTAAATAGCTCAAAATTGATTTATTTTGAAGATACGGTGGGTAGGGGTCTAAATCCTCTCATCCAATAGAATTTAGACAAGTTTAGTTATCAATTTTAACCTTATCATTTAGATTTAACTTTTTAGTTAGATAATTTTACTTTTATCGTGTCTTCTTGTTTTCTTACACTATAAGGTTAATAAACATACTATATCAAGCCAAAAGAACCCCAAGTTGTTTATTATTAAAATATATAACCATATATAAGTCATTTGGCCAATCCTTTGATTTTTAGGAATAAAATAACAATTAATAATATAATACTTTTTTTAAAAACTATTTATGACAATTTTGACAATATTTAGTAATTGATTTTTGTGAAACTCATAACAGAATGATTAGTTCGATCCAAGTTACTTAAATCACTACTAACATTTCATATTAACCTATAAAACTATTGTAATTCATAAAAAGCCTCAAATTACATTTATTTGGGTATTTATAACATCAATTATGTCAATATTTCATTAATAAGATAATTACTGCATCATCATTGTGTCATAAATAAATTAAATTATTTATTGTCTAAAAATAAAAAAAAAATACCAGTATGTAAGAAATCGTTTTAGCTTTCTAATTAATATTTATAGTTGAATTTATCTTATGTATAACCCCATATTAAAAATGAGTTACTTATTAATCTTTGATTTTGACTATTTAACCCTTCTTTAAATAAATAAATAATAAATGTCCTAATCTAATCCAAGTGGGCCTAAATGGTCATATTTTATTTATAAGGTTGTTTTTCTCGAATTACACTTGTCCATTAGAATTAGGACATGTGTTAGGGTAATAATAATATATTTTTTTCCCTTAATTACCCTATTTACTTTTAACCGTGGTAAAAAAAAGTAAAAAGATATTATTCACCAAAATTTATTTTCATCTTATTGAACCACATTTTACTTACTAACATCAACCGTGTCTCTCTGATTTTTGAAATTCCACTCACAGAAGCGGTAAAATTAATTTTTATGAAAAATTCATTTTTTAACTACCACTTAGTGGTTTCACGATTCAACAAAAAATGAATGTTTCCAGAAAAATACCAAAAATTAGGCCTAAGCTATATTTGATATTATGAGCTAAAAAATGATTTCTATTTTACAAAATTCAAAACATATCAGTTGCCTTAATTAATTCCCGTCTTCAAAACAAATAACGTGTTCTTAAAAGATAATAACTATCAAATGGTTGACACTTGTTTATGTCTGGTTTAAATGTAGAATTACATCCAATGACCATCATTGTATTAAATTGTAAAAATATATTATAAATATACTTTAAAACCACTTAAATTAATAATTTATCACTATTAATTATTTCGATTAAAAAATTTGTTTCTTATTAAATTTTAGTAATTTTCACTATTCATCAGAATATGAAAGTTATCCGAAAAGTACCAAAATTTCAACCTAAGCTAATTTCGATATTCCGAATCCAAAAATGAAGTCCATTTTGAAAAATAAAATTTCAAAAATTTCAAAAAGTGGTTATTACTATTCATAAAGGCTAGTTTTAATAATATTTTCATAGCATATCATTGATTAGTGAAACTCGGTATTGCGTACTACACACACTATCGAGGAAGGTCGCGATTGTGTTTAATGCAAGGCAAGTCAAGGATGCGTGTTGTGAAAGCTCCTTTTGGTGTAGCGTACAACATAAGACATTAATGAAATTTAAAAGAATATTTTTCATAAAATCTCGGGGTGTTACATTCTACCCCCCTTAAAATGAATTTCACCCTTGAAATTCACCAGGGTTATAAATGGTTTACTATTCGAAAGTTTCTTTGATAGAAACCCACAACGTAAAAAGGAATACCAAATCCAATAATTAAAAACAAAAGTATGAAACGTAACGGTTACCCAAATAAATTAATCACTGGGTTTTCACATAGGTGAAAATATGGATATGGAAGAGAAATCTAACGATAATGTTCTGATGGAGATTGGTAGAGAACATGACTATGGAAAAGCCAGCAATCATAAAGCCATAAATTTGTGATGATCTAAGGTACCATCTGATTCATCAGATATAAGAGCACTAGGACAACATTTTTGGTTATCAAGATCATTTCCCTAAAGTTGATAAAATTGGAATTAGAAGAAATAATTTCGTGATTTCGGTATAGTCTCACCGTTGGTCTTTCTTTGGACAATTTCCACTTCATCTCTTAAAGAAATGAAGTTGAATTTGTCATTCGTGATGTGTTAGCAGATCATGTGATAGAATTATGGGTCATTCCATCTGTCTCAAACAAAAGGATAGAAAAGTTATCAAAAAATACATAAGTCCATCTATAGTGATATTAATTATATATGGTTCCAAAAATGGACTTATACTTCATATATCATACTGCTTAATATAATAAAACTAGTTTCTACTAAACAGGGACTTCCTGTAGGCCAGTGGTAGGCGATAAAGGACAGTCGCACATCGGTTGTGGGTTCGATTCCCACGGCCTTGTTCGACGTGATGGGTTGTCGCCCGTCCTGCATGTTTTCCTTTTTCTAAAACTACATTACTATAACATCACATTAATCATATCGAAAAAAGTTCTATCTTTAAAAAATACTATCTTATTTCCAACATAATCCATTCCAATCTTTATCTAAAATACTTCGGTCCAATCTCATAGTATAAAGAAAACTATTACTTGAAATGTCATCAACCAACCATCATTTATCCCCCATTATCATGTTGGACACATTCCAATCATGTGAATACCTTAATCATGTATTCTCTTGAAAAATGAATACCCAATAAACCTTAGTGAAAACATTAATGCTGTCAAAAGTTTACTCTTTCCACATACCAATATCCAAAAATTCTATATACTCAAACCATGATATAACCTTCTCCTTATATCCATCATGTGCTCATGAATACTATCAAACATTTAATTTTCTCCTTATCCATTAATTATGCGCATATCATCTACTTTCCAAAAATACTTGTACCATTCATCACACACTTTAAAAACATAAGGAAAGAAAATAGTGTTACAATCCTTAGATGTCTCTTTATTCCATAGTACCATGAGATTACTTATACAACATTACACTTGATAAACAAGCAATCATTCCACTACATTCGAAAACCATTGACCGAGCTTCATCAATTCTTTCATCTCACATATCATTTGTAGTCTCTTCATCAGCATCAGCATAAATATTACCCATATGACCATACTGATTCTCTTCATGAGACTTTACCTTAGAGAATTGGTTTGCATAATGCCCGTACATTCGACATTTAAAACATTTAACCATTGTTGATGTCGTAGCAATACCGTTATCCTCATCCATGGTGTTAAATGAACATTTTCCTTTGCACTTACTGGCTTTATGTCCTTCTTTTCCACACCCAAAGCATCTTCCAGTTCCTTTGAAACATTTTCCTTGATGACTCTTCCCACATGATTTACATAGGGGAAATTGAACTTTCGTTCCTCTATGATCATCATGAAACTCCATCTTTCTCTTATTAGCCAAGTTACGAATCTTACCAAATTTGAGTTTATTGATCATATTATGAGATTTCTGATTCGGCATAATAATGATGTTTGGACTTCCAAATCTTGTTTCATTTGGTTTCTCATGAATAATATCATTCCACTGTCCGTTATATCCTCCATTATCATGAATCATCTTGTTTCCATCCATTTTCTAAAACCCAAAAATAATAGTGTTAGAGGCCAAAATCATTCTAGGGAAAAAATAGTAATGGGGGATTACCCTCAATATCTAAAATATTAGGTTAAATTCTATGATCGTTACCGTAGTTCTAGGACTATATCCTATACGTATACTTATCCTTAGGGACATCCCTAAATATACCTCATAAATATCTCTAGGAATCTCACTAACGTTTTCACATCCTAGTTTCCCAAGGTTGACTAAACATTTCCTCTGATACCAACTGTAGAGACCCGAATCTTAACGTACAAGGACATTACATTAATTTTGAGGAATAATTATTACATAACAAAAACACACACAGAAGGACCGTAATAGTTTAGTGTCTTTGGAAACTCGGAACGTAATCTTCTAATCATGGTGAAAGATCTTCAACATCTCCCATAAAGATCTTTCCTTTTTTTCATACCTAAAACCTTTATTTATATCTTGGGGAAAAGAAAATAAAAATGGGTGAGATAAAATTCTCAGTAAGGGTAAACAAAATAAAAATAAATCACATCATATTCATAAGAACATAAATTTTGGAAATCGTAACCTGCAAAAGAGATCGTAATTTCATAACATGGGATAAATCATAGTAGTGAAATGTAATCCCAATAATCATAACATAAAACATGAAACTTTGTGTAATACACACATAATCATAGAGAATCATTTGTTATTAGTAAAGACTCATTGCCAAGACTATCTTAGTGGACAAAGTCCATTTCTGAACCGAGTTCACTCCTCGTTTCAGTCCTATTTCACTGATCCAGTTTAACCTGCCATTCCAGCCATGTCTATCTCATGAGATATAAAATCTTTACCCAATGTATTGGAGGGAGTTATAGGTCCCACCCATCTCATAATGATACCATTCTTATGTGTGCCACAAAATCATAAATCATACATCATTTCATAACCCATGTAATAAAAATGGGAATCTTAAACATCGTGACATCATCAAACAATTCATATAAGATAAAGGAATCAATAAAATTATTCCATCACAACATAATGAAATCAATGTAATAATTGGGATATAAACAGAACCCTATATTATCTGTGATGGAAAATAATTTTGATAAAACACTTGAACTCCATTCTTGAGGAAAATATCCTTTCACATTCAAAAACATTTTCTTTTCCTAACATGGCATACAATTTTAAACTAAAAGAAGTTGATTAAAAATAAACTTGAAAACTTGTAAAGGAAGCTTCTTTGAAATAATGTTTTAAAAATCATTTCATGCCGTATAAGTTAAAAAAAACATTCTTCTCGTACTTTTGTCGGAAAAGTCAAAAAGTAACTCGTACGAAAAATGACAAAAGATTCCATTCATATCTTTTAATAAAAACTCACCAAAGGGTAAAATAGGTTTTAAACAATTGTAGGTGGATGGAAATAATATTACATATTGAGGGAACATGTATTTGGATGATAAAATACACCCCAGTAAATACCAATGTATAAGCAATCTCGGATAAAAATGAGATTGTGATATTTCCCTTACCTTAGGTATGATTTTCTTCGTAAGTGTCCGAACCTCCTGTATATTTATTTAAATAATGTTATTGACTTATTACAGAATCATAATTATTGTTATGATATCATATATGGTCATATTCTTAGCTTCCTATTAGTAATATTTCATTACTACTTGTTATTCGTGTGTTTATTACTTTTTGTTCTTATGCGTGTTTTGTCGAATAAATTCTTATTCTTCACTTTAGGTTATATATACCTAATTTCCATAATGGTCTTAGTGTAATATATATCATATTCATTCATTAAATTCATTTATATAATCATTATGAAATGAAGATCATGTAGAACGAGTCACATCACATCGTGAAAACGGTATTCCGTACGTACGCACGAGTGATGATATCATTCCTATGATCGTGGAATTGTATTGGAGTGTATGTATACTATTTCAGAATAAATATAACTTTATAATAGTCATATATAGTCATTATTTACACCATTATACCCATCCAAGTACGGTGGTGTTGGAAAATAGATTACACCACGGTGTGGAGACGGTATTCCGTACGTACGCACGCACGATGATTTATTTTTACGTAGGATGGATAGATGGTGAATAGGGTTGTTTCATACTTATAATAACATATCTGTATATTAGTGATACTGATGTTATTACTTCATAATGAAACAACTAAAGAAGAAGAAGTGGAATAACAATTAAAGATGAAAGAATCGGTAACGGACATTACCTCTTATTTGAAGTGCTTCTTTGAGACCTCCTTTTAGGGAACTAAAATAGGTCTTTGAAGATGACAAGAACCTCTAGGATGTATCTAGGGAAGTGTAGAGGAGAAATTGGTAGGGGTTGGACGAGATCGAAGGCTCAAAGTGGTGTGAGGAAATGGGGGAGGAGGTGCCTTTTTATAAGGGAGGAGAGAGGCACCTTTGGAATAACTAAAACTATTATTTTATTATAAAGTCAACGTCGGTTTTATAAAGCTCCAAATTGATTTATTTCGACTCTATGGTGGGTAGAAGTCGAAATCCCCTCATAAAATAGAATTTATACATGTTTAGTTATCGATTTTAACCTTATCATTTATATTTAACTTTAAGTTAGATAATTTAACTTTTATCGTGTCTTCTTGTTTTCTTACACTATAAGGTTAATAAACATACTATATAAAGCCAAAGGAACACCAAGTTGTTTATTATTAATATCTATAACCTTATCTAAGTCCTTTGGACGAAGCTTAGATTTTTAGGAATAAAATAACAATTAATAATATAATAATTGTTTTAAAAACTATTTTATGTCAATTTTGACACTATTTAGTAATTGATTTTTGTGAAATTCATAACAGAACGATTAGTTCGAACCATGTTACTTAAATCAATACTAACAAGTCATATTAACTTAGAAAATTAGTTTAATTCATAAAAAGTCCCAAATTACATTTATTTGGGTATTTATAACATCAATTATGTCAATATTTCATTAATAAGATAATTACTGCATCATCATTGTGTCATAAATAAATTAAATTATTTAATGTCTAAAAATTACAAATAAAATACCATTATGTAAGAAATCGTTTTATATTTCTAATTAATATTTATAGTCTTTTTATCTTATGTATAACCCCATATTAAAAATGATTTACTTATTAAACATTGATTTTAACTATTTTAACCCTTCTTTAAATAAATTAATAATAAATGTCCTAATCTAATCCAAGTGGGCCTAAATGGTCATATTTTAATCCTAAGGTTGTTTTTGGTCGAATTACACTTGTCCATTAGAATTAGGACATGTGTTAGGGTAATAATAATATAATTTTTACCCTTAATTACCCTATTTACTTTTAACCGTGGTAAAAAAAGTAAAAAGTTACTATTCACCAAAAATTATTTTCATTTTATTGAACCACATTTTACTTACTAACATCAACCGTGTCTCTCGGATTTTTAAAATTACAATCATAGAAGCGGTAAAATTATGATTTATGAAAAATTCATTTTTTTAACTACCACTTAGTGGTTTCACTATTCATCAAAAAATGAAAGTTTCCAGAAAAATAAAAAAAATTTGGCCTAAGCTATATCTGATATTATAAACTCAAAAATGATATCTATTTTACCAAATTCAAAACATATCAGTTGCATTAATTAATTTAAAAATTAATTCCCGTCGTCAAAACAAATAGCGTGTTCTTAAGAGATAATAACTATCAAAAGATTGACACTTGTTTATGTCTGGTTTAAATGTAGAATTACATCCAATGACCAATATTGTATTAAATTCTAAAAATATATTCTTAATATACTTTAAAACCACTCAAATTAATAATGTATCACTATTAATTATTTCGATTAAAAAAGTTGTTTTTAATTAAATTTTAGTAATTTTCACTATTCATCATAATATGAAAGTTATCCGAAAAGTACCAAAATTTCACCCTAAGCTAATTTCGATATTATGAATCCAAAAATGAAGTCCATTTTGAAAAATAAAATTTAAAAAATTTCAAGAAGTGGTTATTACTATTCATAATGGCTAGTTTTAATAATATTTTAATAGCATATCGTTGTTTAGTGAAACTCGGTATTGCGTACTACAAACGCTATCAAGGAAGGTCGTGATTGCGTTTAAATGCAAGGCAAGTCAAGGATGCGTGTTATGAAAGCTCCTTTTTGTGTAGCTTACAACACAAGACATTAATGAAATTAAAAAGAATATTTTTCATAAAATCTCAGGGTGTTACAATTTACTTCATCACAAATTACTTTGGAGGATGTCACAGTCCCACCCATCATTGGTTTATCACATAACAACCTGTCATTGGTTTTTATCATAACAACCCATTAAATTTCCAATTACCATTGGATAATAATAAATAATTTCTTCTTTAATTTCCACAGAAAATTAGTGTATCCACAATTTTACCATTCATAATAAGATTAAGCATTGGAAAAGAAATTGGTTTTATAACAATCTCTTCACATCATGGTTAACCAGAAGAAAAGAAACAGGTTCTATATCAATATATATGAAATAATATTAATCAATTCAAAAAATAATGAGTATGGAATAAATAGAAATATATGAATTGGAGGAATAGAAATATTTTTCTGATTTTTATGAAAAAAAATACCATTAAAATACAAGTAAACTGAATCTTGAGGAAAATACGTTTTTTTTTCATTATGTTTTTTTCTGAAAAAATTTTGATTTTTTTAATATAAACATGAGTATATATAAATAAATAATTAAAACAAATTTAAAAACATATCATAGAAAAATATCCTTATTTATGGAAAAATCATGTTTAGGACAGTTTTTAAAACATTTTATAAATACAGGATTTTGGAAGAATAACTGATTTTCCACTAAGAATGGGATTCTTTAATAATTTTTTTTACCTCTTAAATAAAAAAAAGAAAGGAAGACTAATGTATGAAATGTATTCTGATTTTATAAAATATTATAAGAAAATTCATGAAATTCATTAATATGTATATCATATGATTTAAAAAATACAGACTAAATCACATATAATCCCAAAAAAATGTTATATGGTAACATGAAACTCTTATCAAATTAGTAACATTAAATCAAAGTAACCAGAGAATAATTACATTAACAGAACATATAATATTAGGAAAATAGTTATATTCAAGATATTACATTTAAATGGTATGAATATAAACCTCCTAAGAGATGATAGTTATATAACAAAACCTATATATTAAAAATAGAAAATTGAGACAAAAATCCTGTAACACTATGGTATTGTTGAAACCATAAACCAATTGAAAGATAGATCCTATAATGGGTATTTAATTAATAAAATAAGGATATGAATATTAAAATACATTTGTGGTCTATATATACACTACACAACAAATTTTTTTTTTGAATACAACATTTGTATCATAGAAGTAAATGTGATACCAAAGAAAACCTAACCATTAGTTTAATTCATCACAATTTTCAGTTATCTTAATTTATTGTAGTCATATGTTATTTATTTAATACATTATAAAATTTTAAAATCTTATTATTAATTTTATTTACTTTAAAGATGTTATATATAACAACTTAATCAATTAATATTACATAATACATTTCCACATTATTTGGCTTATGTGTCAAAATAAACTATGGTAGGTTGCCTATGTCAAAGAAATAATTTTAGGAATGAAACAAGAATAATAAAAATAAAATAATTATCATATTAATTAATTAATTTTAATTATTTAATTTTTTAATTTTTTTTGTGGTGATGAATAAATTAGGATCACATATCATTGAGAAGGCGATAGTCCACACTTCCAAAAAATGAAATTATCACTTTTACATGTTTCAAATAGTTAGACATAATGTGATATATTATATCTATAGAAATATAATTTCATAATGAATATAATAAATATTTCATTTAAAACACATATTTTTATTTAAACCATCTTTAGTATTTTCCATGTGTTTAATGAATGAATTATATCGCTTCATGAGTTAGTTATTCATCGTACTCATAAATGTCATTATCTAATTCCCACAAAATGGAAATCATGAGGTTTATGTGTTATATAATAATTAAAAACGAATAAATAAATCCTAAATATCATATAAATAATATGAAAATAGTATTAACATTATAATTCCCAATCTTTATAGGGGTAAGGAAATAATGGATGATATAAGTTCATGAGGCAGTAGTCCATCATATAAATGTCTGATTATTGCCAATCCCGTGTAATGGAAGTTTAAAAATTTATATGTCATTAAAATTACATAAAAATATCTGTATATATAATATACCGAGGTTATTGAATAATAATTATATAAACATAATTTTAGGTATTTTAGAAAGAATGGAAACAAAATTACTCATTAATGAACGTTACCTCTTCATCAGGTACCTCATTTGGGTATTCTATATGAACATCCATGGATGAATTTATGAAATATTTAAGGCCTCTAAGATTAGTGTAGGGAAATTGGTAAGAAATTTGGATAGGTATTGGGTAATACATAGTGCTTGATTGGTTAGAAGAGTGGAGGAGAGGTGGTGGCCTATTATAAGTTCGGTAAATGACATAGATTGAATATTTTAAAATGAGTTATGTGAGAACACATTTTTCCATAAAACGTTTCTTAAATAACAAACTATATTTGATAATATAGGTTTACAAATTGATATATGTATTGAAAATGGGGTTTGGAAAATATTCCAGGTTATTTTCCTCTTAATGTTAATGTTTAACCACTAATATAACTCATTTGAACCATAATAACTATAATTAATTTCAATGTATTTCACTAATAATTTTGGTAAAAATATTAATATTATATATACTATATTTTAAATTTTCCCTATTCAAAATATTGAATACATTTTTTATAATAAAATTCACAAATGTGGTTGAAATTAATGTAGATCTAATCCCATAAACAGGACGACACAATGTGGTTATAAAGTTATAAATGATTAAAAAATTGAGTTTTCATTATAAATATTATCAATTTGAAATTCATTAAATTGAAAAAAAATGAATTAATAGATATTTAATTAGACTATTATTACATCAAAATTAATTCAAAATATAATTTTACATAACAAATTATTTGGCAGAAAAAGAAGTTTTCAATTAATATATATTATTATTCACTACTCATAAAAAATAACATCTAAAAATAAATTAAAAAAATAAATTTTAACGTTATTTTTAGATTAATATATAAAACAATAGTATTTATTCAATTATATAAAATTCATAAATTCATCAATTTTTTTTAAAAACCCAATTAATAGATGGAAAAACTACCCTTAGAAAAATAACTCTTTTTATACATTATAATGAATTTCTACTTATCTTATTCCTATCAACATATTTGGTGAATGTAAAATATTTTATTTAATATATAATATATACATTTCAATAATATAATTAAATAATAGTAATTATTTTAAATTATTATAATAATATGCCCCTTGTGTATATAAATAGTTTTTTTTTAAACACAATTCCATTATAATCAATTGGTTTTAATATTCATTTTTATTATATTGGTAACCAGTGATTAAATTTTATAAAATTGTGTAAACATTATTTCAATAATTTAGTTAAAATTATTTATTCATTCAATTATATCAAATAGGTAAAAACTATCTTGTTAAATAATAATATGCATAGTATTTTGTTGTGTAATATGAATCGACCATGTGTAAAAAAATTATATAAGAATATAGATGTAATGTTCAATGAATGATAATCATGGCATTGTATATAATTATTGAAAAACTATGAATTTTATGTAACCCTTGATTTTAATGAATTTAGATTAATTTTAAGATGATGTTACATAAAATATATGTGTGTGACATTGATACTCTATATAACCATGTTCCTACACAGAAAACATTTAAAGAATTTGCTATTATTATTTATAATGTACATTATGGAACATTATGGATTTTTTTATTATACATTTCCTTCTTATTTTGGATGTATTATAGTTATTATATGAATACCGGTGCCTATGATTTTATAGACCCTCAATGAATTTACAGGTTTCTAAAGACAAAATAATTGGACATTTAATATAATTCATATATATTTATAAATTATGTTTTGAAAAAATCACATGATGGATATTTTATGACGTCTAGAAATGATCATTCAGCATATTGAAATTAGTTATTATAATCTATTCATGAATTTATTTTCATACAATATATGCACATATTATACTCATAGTTCCATTTGATATGGAATTTATTTATATTAGTAAAATTATTATATCTATGATTATGTAATGTTACATTCTTTATACTCTACAAATTTATATGTATATGAAAAGACAAATAAATATATTATCCCATTTCCCATGAAACCCATAAAAATTTCCTACTATGATATATATAATTTCATAGAGAAATTATAAATTTACAAATATTTATTTTTTGATTCTAATGTTTTCAATGTAATGTAATAATCATTTGTGTATCTAGTTTGTTGAGAAAAATTATGTTTATTATTATATTTAAATTTAATATAATATTTGGATACATATTTTTTATATAATATATCTTGATTCTGGGTAAGTGGAGTCGGTGTGGTTATATTCTACATAAGAAGATGTTTAGTTGAAAATATCAGAACTCGACTAAGAAGAATAATGTTAGAGGAAAAAATCATATGGAAACCCCTTAGGATATATTATATATATTATAAATTTTTTATGAAATGATTTTTAATTAAATGAATTGGAATTACATACAATGATTTATTGTTTTCTTCATGAATGAAGTAAGTATAAGCTAAATTTTAGAGATGATAACTATGAGAAGGATCAAAAATCATTCCAAAACCCAAAACCAAGGTAGTGGTTTCCCTCCAGAGTAAGTCAATGACACTAGTCTAGGGATCTATTCCGTAATACATAGGATTTTAGATAATTGTATATTTAATTTGAGTATAAAAAAAATCAAAAATAAGAAAACAATAAATCATGATTTAGAGGAACATTTTAATAGAATATGTGGAATTATTCAAATGGGTATAGAGATTCCATAGATGTATTTCATAAGGATAGTATTTAAATATATTTTGTAGATAATTGGATGGACATAATTTATGGAATTTGACTACTGGGGAAAATTACTCCACTCGTTATTTACCACAGTTAGTATTTCTATCACTATTATAGATAAAAATTAAAAATAAAAACATATTATTCAATAATTTGACATTAACTGTAGAAGTTAATTTATTGTTACATAAAATAAATGAACACACATGTCTTTTGTTATGGAAAACATATCATAATTTATAATTGGAATAAAATTAATTGTAGTGGTGAATTTAAATTGAGGAATGATCTTTGTATTTAGATATAATGGTGATTTTGTATTATTCAATTTATTTATATGGGATTCAGAATAGTTGTATTCTAGGTGATTAGTGATAATATTGTATATTAATATGTGTATTGAAATATAAATTTACTATTATTCATTTTCCGAAAGTAATTTTCAAATGACTAGAAAAAATCAATTAGGGGTTGCAGTTATCCATATAAAGTGTGTAAATTTTATTATTATTTTTGTTTTACAAGTTCATATTGTTTAGAAAATATTTTATCAACGAATTTTTTAATTTAAACATGATATACCATCATATGTGTGATTCATGTTCATTATTTTTTTAATATTAGTCCATTTAATCAAAATGAATCAAAGAAATCATTTATTTATTATATAAAATTGATAGTTTATAATAATTTAATTATATTTCGAACATCTTATCAATATTGTGATTTTAGTGATTCATGATGTATGATTGGAATAGTATTCCTCAAATGCTGAAATTTATTGGAAAAAGTGATGGGGCCTTAGGACCATAAATTTAACATGAAGTTAATAATTTAAATAAAATAAACATTATTTTTTAAATAAATATGCATAATGTCATGAGACAAATTTTATTAAAATTTTCCAATTTTAATTAAATGATTTAAATGGTTACTTGACTAGTAAATCATTTATAAAAATTTGGGGACAAATATCAAGGCCAAAAATGTATTCAAATCATTCTGACCATAAAATCTATATAAAAAATCCAATCAGAAGGAAAACATTTCAAATACCATGAGATAGATAGAGATACATTTTAATATTCTACAAACTAGTTTAATTCACTTTGAGTAAGGGTCGTTAATGAATTTCAATTTGGATAGAAGAAAGTGGGGCATTCAAACATGATATTGAGGGAATGTAAAATCTCCACTAAAATTTCATAAAACTTTTGTCCTACCTCATTAATTGGTATTAATTTTAAATGTTTTTATATATAATAGGTTATCTAAGAGACTATTATTTTTGTTTTTTTTCGATTGAATGAAATTTATTTCTTCTAATTATTCATATTTTTGTTTGGTAAATGATTTTTCATATTCATATTCATCACAGGTATGTTATTATAATGTGGTCATTGAATTATTAGGATAATTAAAATGTATTTAGGACAAATTTATCTTTATGTAGTATTGGAATATTCATAATTTAAGGTGGTGTTATTATGAATCAAATATAGAAATTTTGAGGAAATATAAATTATTCCATAATACAATTAAATAAATGTGAAATGTAGATTTTATTTTGAATAAAGATAAAAGTAAAATTTTTGATAGATAAAATCATGAGAATAATTTCAAATAACTTTGTAAAATGATTATTATATCATTTGTTCTGTAATGTAAGAAATTAATGATGAATATTCAATTCATTCCTTGATTTAAACGATAAAAACATCATCCAAGCATTCCGACCACAAAATATTAATGAAAAATAAATTTATGAATAAATGTCTCCACATTTTAATGGAAATATTATGAATAATATATCATAAGAAACAAAATAAGATAAACCATTTATTATTGATAAAATTAATTAAAATATTGATGTGTTTTTTCATTAAATAAATAATTAACCAAAAATCATTACCAAATTCCAAGAAATAACATTCATAAACATCCAATAGTTTTTTGTTCACATCATGAGTTCATGTATATAGAATTTAGTCTCTCTATGTATTGGTGTACCACTATTCGAGTGATTTTATGAACTACAAAACACTATACATTAATTGACCTCCAAATCCATTATTAGATTGAAATGTTTTAAATCATTATAATATTTATTCAATTTTTTGGACATTGTGAAAGGGAAAATTTTATTTATATTTTTTAAAGAGAGATAATAAACAATAATGGTTATCAATTCAAAAAAAATAGTAATATAAAATATAAAATTTTCTATGAGGTAAATTAATGTTATATTGTTTAATAATTACATTACTCTTGAGAAATTATATGATTTGGAATGAAATTTATTGAATCTCATAAAAAAGGATGAATAATCTATGTCTGTGTATGAAGCTAACATTACATTGCTAGTAATGTACACTTCATATTATATACTCAATTAAAAAATAAATATCACTCACTTATTTTTGGATCACGAAAGTGTATGAGAATGAAATTAGTATCTAAAAATATTACTTATAAGAAGAGACAATTGCATCTTACATCATTATAATGAAATATATATAGAAGTCGTCTCCTTTGAATGTGATAAATTAGTAGTAGAGGGTTTTTGAGATCTAAATTGAAATGAATATATTAATGTATAGTAATGGTTGGGTAAATTTTCCTAAATTCATAAATTGTGGAATGGAACACCATATATAAATCATTTATGTTTGGGAGTTTACATAACCTCTACAGATAAAGGACATCAAGTTCACTACCCCAATGTTAAGAGAGATGCTAAACATTTCCAACATATAAATTTCAAATTGATGAGAAACTATTTAAATTAATTCCCTATGAATCAATGTGTTTTAACCTATAAAAATGGGATCATGTATAATATAATAAATATAAAAAAGTAGATATTGTAGTTCAAAATGATTCGATATCAGGTACTCTTATCATAAAGTAATAATTAGATGATAAAATATTTTATTATAGATATATACATCTATTCATATATTATATGTTTTCTGAGAACAATGATTCAACCCTTATTTATCAATGAAAAAGTTTTTCTGTTAAAATTATTCATATAAATCTTATAAAAATGAAATTATATTGTTCTATCTCTAATAAAATACATAGATATTCTGTAGTTGGAGACCTACTGGGAAAAGAATTTAAAATTTGATAAAATCCATTTTATGGATTGACTCTCGATGTATAACAAAAGTATTTTATTATTAATAAAAAATAACATACTTTTTGGGAAGATACATCATTACTTATGTATTATTGAAAACTGCATGTCGTGGCTCGTCATAATGAACTTATTGGACAAGATGAATAAAATTGTGAGAAGATTAACCTTGGAATAGATTGTGTATCTACTATAAGGTGTTATAATTCCATATTTCCTAAATAAATACCTAGATATCTAAGTTACAGTGATGATTAGTTCTCTATTGACCTCATATTTGATTAAAAAACTATCTAATTCTCACAGTAGAATGGATTTGAAGGAATATTATAATTAATTAAACTACATGATTTGTTTTATAATGAATTCTTAAATAATAGAATATCACCAGGGGTATAATGTATCAAATATCCAAAAAAAAGATGGTTTAATAATGTTATGCATTTATTATAGTGAAATTAACTCCACTACAATTGATAAATGATATCATTAGTATTCACTAATTTTCAATTTGTTCAACATTAATGAGTTCAATACTTCTCATATATATATACATGTTACTATTAATTAAATAATCAATATAGATGATATGCCATAATTTTAATTTTACACATGTTATTTTCATTATGAATTCAATGTAATTCCATTTGTGATTATTAATTCTCTATATATGAGTATGAATATAACAAATATAGAATTACAGACTTCTTTTGTATAATTTTTCTTCTTTTTACTAATGATTTATTTATATACAATACCTTCTTTGATGGTCATAAGTATACATTATTTATATTAAATGAGACTCTAAGGGATAATGTATTAATTGAGAAATTCTGAATGTAAGAAATTTAGCGTTAACTAGTTCTTTTTCTATGTCAAGTTAACCCCAAGGATGGAATATATGTATACCCTATATAATAAATTTCTCATTATTAATTACCAAGTGATTAATATAACTATGATACATATTTTTCTAATATTTTTTAGCTACTATCAATTATATTTTGAAAACAAAATCATGAGTATGTAATATTTATCCAATATGACTCAAAAAGTGGTCAAAATAACATGGATTAAGGATTGTGATGAATGATTTATTAAATTAAATAAATTAATAATGAATTCAACAGTAATGAAATTAATATATTTAACGGGATGGTTACTTATATAAATTAACACATCAAGTAATGTACTATGGTGTGTCCTTTATATATAATTAAGGTATAGTTAATTAGTTCTAAAAGTAATTAATGGTGAATGATCAAAACTATTCAACATATGATCACATGAGAGTATATATTATATTTTCATTAATGATATGTATGAACTACAATAATAGTGAATGATATTAAATATATATCAATCACAAAATCTTATTGTATATATTCACTAAAAAAGAGATCAACTTGATGAAAAAGTGATTTTTGGAACTACTCATGGACTATGATTTTGAAATACACTCCCACATTTGGAAGGAAAAATTGTGGTGCATAAATTGAATATAAATGATAAGAGAGTTATTTCCAGGATAATGATGGATATGTATCATATTTAATTTATCCAGTATACTTCAACTGTGTTGTTATCAAATAAATGGAAAAAAAATTTATTTTCCAAATATATAATCAACCATACCTTATAGATAATATAAACATATCTTAATAAGAATATAATGGTTTATAAATGTATAATAATTCCATGTTAGAGGGAGAATTAATAGACATCATTTTAAAAAAAATGGTATGTTGATGTGGGAAAATAAACTATGAGTACCATCATTACATGATAAGAGAATTAGATTATTGTTTGAAGACCATATCATAAACTATTCTATTAACCATGGTTGTTCCATGCTATATGAGGTTATAAATGATCAATTAATGTAGGAAAATTGATGTTGTAAAATTTTGATTTTGTTTTTAGATGCTTGGTATACCCATATAAAATCGATGGGGGATAAATCCAAAATGGTTTTATATAATATATTCCTAAACCTATTGGTAATTTAGATAAATAAAAATATAATATGATTATAAGGTTTCCTAAGACATTAAAAGAGGAATTATTTTATATTGAACATTTTGGGTCACCTTACTATGTTATCATATTTCATAGAAATAAAGAAGGATATACCCCTTGAACATTTAGCATGAAACTATATAAATTATTTTATAACACATCATTGTGATTTTATTAGTTATTTATCATCATAGACCAAATATTATATCAATAATATAGAGGATTATTAAAAATAATATGATAACTAACATATAATTGAGCACCACCTATCATCATCAAATTGATTGAAAGTAAGAAATTACCATCCAAACCCTAGAGGGTTGGAAATGGTCAATATCTTTTTGCTTATAATGAAAAGGGGTTTGTTCGTACCAAATGTCAAATTTTCAAACAAATATAAATTCCCTTTATGTAAAAAATTATAATAATAAAATTTCAGGTATGGAAATTGAATTTTTACTACAACATGTAGGGATGAACAAGGGGAAAGGAGAATAGTTTCTCAAGAACTCATTGAGGAGAAAAATGAGAATGTGTATTATATACTAAATCACATCAAGATAACAGGGTGTGGATAGATAATATATTATGATAATCAGAGGAAGTACATGGAATTCCATGTGTGGGATCAGGCATTCTAAAATGTTTCTATGTGGAACGGAACCATATGGTTTGTAAGGACTGGGATTCAATTTATAAGGTAAAATTTTACTTTTAAAATTTATAGAGAATTTGGGTTATGTATTATAATTTTTATTTGGAATATAAACATATTAAATATCATGAAATCATTTATATCTCAATGTCTTGGTTGTACGAACAATACCCTAGACATGTACCCAAAAATGAGGAAACAAATCTCAAGCTAGCATGTACTATAATGAAGAGCCTACTGAAATTCTTGAAACATTAGAGTATGTGTTTTGAAAATATACCACCCAATAGGAAAAATTTATCTGGATAAAAAAAATATGAGATCCTAAGGAAGAAGTGAGAAATACTAACCCTCTTTTATTCCATGAATTATGTACACCCCAGATATCACTGATGATATTATTTATGGGGGTAATATAATATCTATGATTCAACAGTAGTAAATAATTACATAAATATAAATGTAATTGGATAATGAAAATTAAATTATTTAAATATAAAATAATAAAATACAATAAAAATTTAAAAAGTACAATATTAAATTGATTTCAAATTGTAATACCCATAACTTTGAATATTTATGAAAATTTACGGCAGCACCACAATCATATACTCTAGATAATGGTATTCTAAAATTAATGAAAATTTTAATGGTGATATTTATATTATAAATAAATAAATTAGAAACATGAAAGAATTTGTATATATACTAAAATATGGATTAGAATGATTTTTTATGATATAATGAAATGCAATTTTATGTTGTAACACGAAAATTGAATTCTAACCACTAGAATATGACCCTTGGAATATGAATGTTTGGAATTAGACCATTATAATAGTAATATACCTATTAGACATATATGAGTGGAATAAAAATTACTTCAACATTTTTATAAAAATATAATTCATAATTACATATAATTTATATTTATTAATGAATAATAATTAAATTTTAAATAATTTTTAATTGAATGAATATAATAGAAAAGAATTTATTTTTTAAAAATATATTGGTTGCCAAAAAATTCATTTAAAATATAATAAGGGTTTTATATATCAATATAATAAATAACATTTTGAAATCAACATAAATAAATTGTAATTTAAATTTAAAATTAAATTGATGAAATTACCTTATTCATATTATTTCATAACCATCACTAACAACCATTTTTTTTAGAAAATAGTTACAAATGGGGCATATATAGTATTTATTTTGAAAATATTATTAGGTAAAATAGATATAATAATTAATATAAATTAATACCTAACAAAAAATAATTTGAATCATTAGTATAATGTAATATACTAAGAAATCAATTATGAAATGTATAATTTATATTCCAAACTCTAATGTGGTATTGAAAAATTTAAAATCAATGTTTTGAGTAGAAATAATCTTTTAATAAACAACGTAATAAAAAATAATGGGGTTCTTTTATCATGTGAATAAAATTAAAAAGACCATTCATTAAATTGTGAAAACAATGATCTTAAATAATGTGTTGGATAATGGTTTTTCCTTCTCCACAACATATATTTCCCTGGCCCATGGCTATACATTAATAATAAATTCCCCCACATTTTTTATAAATACAAAGCCATCCTAGTCACGAACCAATCTTGACATACATGGGCATTAAATTAAATTTTATGAATACATAATAAATGAAACATATAGACACCCAAAGTCCATAATAATTTAGTGCATTCGAATTCCAGAAAACTAAATCTACTTGTTAAAAAAACAGCAACCTCCTCTTCTACTTTATCATTCATAACTACAACAACTTTTAAACACTTGTAACTTAATACCCTTATTCAAATCATGTTGGAAAAGAAAAATGAAAAGGGGTGAGATCAAATGAACAATAATGGAATTCATGTAAAATATCATACAAAACAAAATATTAATAATTTAAACATGAATATAACTTTTGAAAAAAACATATGAAATTTAACAAATTCTAAAATACTAAGTCATGAAATAAATTTCTATAGTTCATAAGGAAAAAATAATAATGGAATCATTATCCATGAGAGAATATCATTGGAATAAAACATTGATTTGTGGAAAAAAATAAGTACACAATATTATTTCCATAGTAGCTACTTCAATGCTACCCAAACCATCATTGTGGAAAAAGTCCATTACTAAACTGGGTTTATATGTCCTTCCAACAATGTATTATTGAACCATATTTACTTGAATTTCCAGTCATGTATTACTGAACTGGATTTACATGTCGTTATGGTTATGTTTATATCATGAGATATAAAAATTAATCCAATGCATTAGAGGTAGATATAGGTCCCACCCATCTTATAATGAAATCATTCTTACACATGCCACAAAAATGTAAATTTTTCACTATAACATTACCTAGGAAACAAAATGGGTTTCTTTAAAATCATTACATCATTACATAATCCATATAAAATATCATTCCATAATTAATACAATAAAATAATTCTAATATTCCGGATATAAAAAACCCCAAATTTAATAGTGTCATCATAGATTTAAACTAATTTTGATAAAACAATAGAACTTAATTAATGATTATTATATTAGATATTATTTAAATAAGTTTTCCATTATAAAAATGATTTAAAATTTTAAAATAATAATATTTCCTTGAAAATAAACTTGAAACTGTGTTGAGGAAGCTTCATGGAAATAAAGCATCATGAAACCTTAAAAATTGATTCATTGAATATTAGTTATAAATACATTCACATCGTATTTTTTTAGGAATAGTAAAAAAGTACCTCATACGGTAAAAAAGTAAAGTTTCATTCCAAACCATGAACTAAAAGTAAAATGTAGGTAAAATTTACATTAAACATAAATAGATTAATAGTAAAAAATATGTGAAAATGTTTTTGGAAAACATGCACATGGATGTTAAATATATCCCCAATCAATACATATGTATAAACAATCTCATCTGAGATTAATGAATTTTCCTTGACCAATTTATAATCAATTGATTTATATGCCTAATAAAACAAATAATATTATGTACATATGTAAATATAATAACCTTCTTTGTTTGAATCATAAAAACATTCATGGGAAACATAAACACGAAACAAAAGAAATTGTTGGTGTATAAGATATATTTCACACATAAATAAAAGTGAGGAAAAATAATACCTTACCTTAGGTTTCATATATGTTGTTTGTATATGGAAATCCTATATAATTCTTTAAATAATGTTATTTACTTATTCATGATTCTTATTAATTATTATGGTATCATATATGATCATATTATCATCTTATTTTTAGTAAAATTTCATAGTCACATATTATTCTGATATTAACTTATTTATGTTCTTATGAATGTTTTACCAGATAACATTATGATACACTTATTTTTTTATTCTAACATCAATTTCAAAAATTATACTACTATAGTATATATAATATTAATTCATTCCATTCATGTATATAATCATGGTTTAATGAATATCATGTAGAATGAATCACATCACATCGTGGAGATAGTAGGCCGTACACACACAGATGCAAAATACCATTAACTTAATGGATAAACAGAATATTATTGAATGGTATATAAATTACACATAATATATATAAAGTTATATTAATTATTTATATCTATTATACTAATCATTAGACCCATTCAATTTAATTATTGAAGAATAAAAAATTACACCACAGTGTGGAGACGGTAAGTCATATGTACGCACACATGGCGATATTGTTATATGTATGATGGATAATAGGAGTTATAAGGTTGTCCCACAATTCAAATTTCATCAAATTATGTACAAGACTTTGTATTTAATAATTTAGTATGGATACGAAATATGAATAGGAAGTAGAATAAAATTTAAATTTTGAAATTAGAGATTAAACAATTAGATCTTTTTCGAGTATCTATTTTTGACATGCACAAATGGTCATCATAGGATGGATTTATACACTATGTGTGGCCTCAAGAATGAATTGAGGGATTTTTGGAGAGTAATTGGGAATTTTTTTTCTAAAAAAATGGAATTAGAGGTGTCTTCCAAAGGGAAGGATAGGTGTCCTTTTACAATAGAGGGGAGGGGCACCTATGAAAATATAGAAACTATTAAATTTACATAAAATAATTTTTAAAATCAAAAGGATCCAAATTTAATTTACTAATTGATAATATGGGGATTTTTTAAATCCCCTCATCCAACAATATTTAGAGAATTATTCAATTTATATTAACCAAGAACATTATTATTTATACTAATATAATCTATTTAATTTTAATTATTGTAATAATATTCTAAATATTAAATTGTTATAAATATTTACTTATGTCTTTCCAATTATCCATAATAGGATAAATTATGATACTTTAGAGAAGATAATTTTTACTTTGAATTCAAATATTTTTATTATTATAAAAATATTTTAATTATATGTTATTTTTATAAAATAACAATAGTGTAAATTTTTACACTATTCATTTATTTGACATAAATAGAATTCACACAGAAGGTATATTCGACAATTTTTTTTTAATAAATTCATTACATGTCAAGTCACTTTAAAAATTCCTGGTGAAAATTTAATAGTTCATTTTAAAATTGTTTTATTATTTTTAAAACTAGTAATATTATATTTATATCAATAAAATAATTTCTATGTCCCTATTGTGTCATCATTAATGGTAATTATTTATTCTATTAAAATTATAAATAAATTAACTTGATGTAAATAATTTCATTATATTTCTTAAAACTATTTATTTGTGAGATTTTTGAATGATTATCACTGTATTAATATTGTGTTATTTATAAGAGATAAGAGTGTGACATGTTTTCATATTATTTTGTTTTCTAATAATTACATCACTCTCATTGTAAAAAGACAATTAAATGAATCCATTCTGACATTTAGGTGAAATTTTTCAACATTAATCTATATAATAGGACTATTCTTGTTGTTAGGTGAATTTTACTATCTTTATCATATTTTTTGTTACACTAATTTACATGATTTACCTTTAACTGTGGTTAAAAATTACCATAGTTACTGTTCTTAATACTTTAAAATAAAAATATTCTATTAACATATTTTATACCTAATTATTCAAACTATTGAATACATTTTTCAATATTCAAAACACATATATTTCAATAATTAATTTAAAATAAATTCTTGTTTTCAAAAAGTGAAATCCGGTTTTTAAAAATTAAAAATTGTCAAAATATTGAGATATGTTTATATACAATATAAATATTAAATTACATAAAATGGAAATTTTTTTATCAAATTATTGTAACATAATCCAATTAATCTTCAAAACCAACTAAATATATAATCTGACATTATAAATAAATTAGACGAAAAGGTAGCTTTGAATTAAAATTATGTATTTTCATTATTCATTACTTTATGAATTTCATCAGAAAAGAACCAAAATTTCAACCAAGGTAAATTTTGATGTCCCACATCCAAATAAGTATTTTATTATCTTATATATAAATTATAAAGTTATCAGTAACAATATTTTGAAATGGTTCTCCACCAAAAAGAAAAAATTTTATATTTTTTGAAAAAAATATTTTATCTATAAAATAGAATTAGTTATTATATCATGTCTAGAAAACATATTAGATGAATTATAATAATTAAATTGAATGTAGTAAATATATATTTGAATAATAAAATCCATAAAGAGTGTTTTTATATTTTAATAGACTCCCTTATATACATTTTAATAATTTTTTTAGAGTTGAAGATAATATTATTCATACCTGCCATTATAATTACTAGCTTTTAATATACAGTAATCAATTATACTCGATCATTCATGAAATGAATTATATAAAATGAAAATGACATTTTGTATAACCCAATACAATAATATTTTTACATATTCTTCAAGCTAATACAATGTTGTGTATATCACAAGATAATCATGGTTATCATATTACAAAACAAATCATAGAAATTAAAAATAATATATCTCATAAAATATAGGGTTGTTACATTTTACCTCATAAAAATATTTTCTCCCTTTAGATTCATTAGGTTTATACATGTTTTACTAGTTTAATGTTTCATTCATAGAAACCCACATCTTAAAAAGGAATTCAAAAAATTAATTCTAATAAGGAATGTTTGAATCATAACTGTTACCAAAAATTAATACATAACTTGTTTTCCACATACGATAACATATGTGGGATGCAAAAAATATTGATATGGAAGAAAAATATAACCATCAAGTGCTTATGGATTGTGATAATGAACAATGTTTGGAGAAAGTCAACAACCAAAATGCCATAAATCTACATTGATTTAATCGACCATCTAATTCATTAGATAAGAAGGTACAAACATAAAAACTGTTGTTTTCGAGATCCTATCCCTATATATGAAGGATTATTCATTATAATAAATACGTACTTGATTTGGGTACTATCTCAACATTGGACATTCCTTTAACAATTTCCTATTCATTTAAAATTCAATTAAATAATGTAGAATTTGTCTTTCTTGAAGTGTTATCAGATCATGCGATCCATAAATAGAATGATAGGTCATTAAACATGTTATAACCATAAGGTCACGACATGTTAAAAAGATTTATATTACCATATATGATGAGATAATGCTTTATTACCACAAAATTCAGCTGATTCCTATCATAAACATTCAATATTTTTGATAACCTTACAATTCTTCTAAAAGATGAAAATACAAAACGATAGAAAAAAGATCACAAATTAAGAAAAACATTCATTCCCCATATATTATAATGTAACTCTTGTTGGTCACATTTAAAAAATGTGGACAACTTCATATTGTATTCTCTTGAGTCATGGTAATATCTTGAATTATTTGATATCCATATTGAAAATATGTATATTTCTTTATTACAAATTAATATTTGACTATTCATTATGTCCCAAAAAGTTCTATACTTCATCCAAGATAGATAAATTATCTTGTTAAAAATTTCATAATTAGTATCTTCCAAATAATTATAATCCAATTTACTTATTCAAATTCTAAATATCATTATCCAAACATAATTATCACAACATAAGGGACATATTAAGGGTTATATTTCCTTTAATCATGTGTTCTCCAAGTGTATCACCTTACCCTTAAATCACTTTTCAGATCCTTAGAATTATTCAATATATCCGTTTTAATCAATAATGATAGACTTATACTAAAAACTCTTATATATTTCATTATTTTTATAACATAATATTTTTATTCCAAAACATATACACCTCAATCATCCAACTTTATACTTAAATCATTACTCAGGATCCAAAATCTTTTCCATTACAAAAATATGAATCTTTTATTAATGTTTATCAACCCAAATCCTCATATATTTAATGTAAATAATATTGTAAGTACATCACATAACATTCACATGTCAATTACAAGATAGATATAATTATTAGAATGATCTATACTTGTACCATCATCATGATTATCTTCATGATGTTTCCATATAGGAAATTGATCTTCATAATTCTCATACATTTCACATATGAAACATTCAATGGTAAAATATATGCTTTGTAGTTATGGATATTGACTTGGGCTATAACGAAAAGTGTGAGAAATACATTTTTGAGATTTGAAACAGATATGTATGAAAAATAACACATAATATTAAAATCTAGGATATCTTAGGTTTAACCATAGGTTAGTCATTATTATCACCAAAATCCAAGAATTGTATCCTATAAGTGACTTATACTTATGAAATATCTAGACATACCCTTATAAATATATTTAGTTATCCCACTAAATTTTTGTCATCTTTATTTCAAATGGTTGACTAAACCGTCCCCAATACCATGTTAGTTCAGTGTCATTGGAAACCATAAAACATAAAATGAATAAAAAACATCTATATCATCTCCTGCTTTATCCTTTGTAACCAGAACCCATTTCTGACACATATTACGTAATACCCTTCTTCAAATCCTAGGGGAAATGAAGCATGAAATGGGCTGAGCTCAAATTCTCAATAAGGGAATGCATGGAAAATATATTACACAATTTAAATATTATAATGTAAAAACATGATCATAACTATTGAAAAAAAACATGCTACATTTAACATATACAAAAACTTGTACTCATGAAATAAATGTAGGTAGATCATAAGGCATAAATAATATTGGAATAATGAAACATAAGAAAATATAATTGGTATTAAAAATTTAAAATTATGGAAATAAAATAATCACATTATATGATTTCCATAGTAGTCAAGGCATTTCTTCCAGGACAATCATAGTGGAAAAAGTCCATTAATGAACCATGTTATATGCCATTCTAGCCACTTATTACTGAAATATATTAACTTTTAATTCCATCAATCATTTAATGAACTAGATTTAATTTTTATCTCAGTCAT
This sequence comes from Viscum album, assembly GCA_963277665.1. Classification (NCBI taxonomy): domain Eukaryota; kingdom Viridiplantae; phylum Streptophyta; class Magnoliopsida; order Santalales; family Viscaceae; genus Viscum; species Viscum album. The sequence goes on along the minus strand of OY728152.1, from coordinate 1,722,808,120 downwards.
TTTTATCTCATGTTATATAAAAGTTTTCCTAATTAATTATAGGGAGATATAATTCCCTCCCATGTTATAATGAAAAAATTAGTACATGATCCACCAAAATATAAATCATTCATCATAGTATATCCCAATAAATAAAATGGGTTTCATAAACATCAATCAATTATTAAAATAATCCATATAAAATATCATTCTATCATTAATTAAAAAAAATAATATTAACAAAATGTATAGAAAAAAACACTATTTAAAGATTGTCAAGTCAGATACAAAATTATTTTGTTAAAAGACTTGAATATAATTCATTATGATTTTAACCATTCTTCTTAAATAACTTTTTGATTTCTCAAACTGATTTTAGATTATAAAAGAAAATATTTTTGTAGAAAATAAACATGATATCTTGTAGAGCACAATTCATATAAATAATTCTTCATGAAATAATAAAAATGTATTCATTATGTATAAAATAAAAAAAATTCTCCTCATACTTTTCTTTTAAAAATAAAAATTTACCTCATATGTTAAACAAAAGAAAAATTCCTTAAAAATAATGTAGTAAAAGTAAAAAATGGTTATAAAATCATTAAAAATAAAAAGATGAATAGTAAACATTATTTGGAAACATTTTTAGAAAACATGGACATGGATGATTATTATATCCTCAGTAAATACATATGTATAAACAATCTCTGATGAGATTACTAAATTATCAATTACCAATTTAAAATCAATCTAAACATATGCCTCAAAAAATAATGAAAAATATATTCATAATTAATTATCATAACATTCATAATAAGACTAATAAAAACATTCATGGGATACGTTAACACCACACAAAGGAAGTATGTGGTGTATAAGGCATATGCCCTTTAGAAATGAAAGTGAGACAAAATAATCACTGTCCTTAGGTATGAAATGCATAGTATGTATCTGAAACTCTTATATGATGTTTTTAATAATGTTATTGTATTATTATAGAATCATAGTCGTTTTTATGATATCATATATGATAATATTATCATCCTTTTGTTAGTAAAATTTTGTTGTCACCAGTTATTCAGATATTAACATCTTTATGTTCTTATGTATGTTATGTTAGAAAAGATCATGTTCCAATTCTTTGGTTAATGTTATATAATTAAATAATGATAATATTATAATACATATCATATTTATTAATTACATTCTTGTATATAATCATGGTTTAATGAAGATCATGTAGAATGAATAACATCACATTGTGGTGATGTTAGGTCATACATACACATGAGCGATGATATTATTCACTTAATAGTTAAACGATATAGAATTTAATTGTATATTAATTATATATAATAATTGAAATGTTATATTCATTAGTTAAAACCTGGTTTTATACTCATAATTAAAACAATCCAAAATAAGTATTTTTTAATAAAAATTACACTGTGATGTAGAGATGGTAAGCCGGACATACGCAGCCATAGTAATATTTTTATTTTTAGGATGGATAAAAGGAGGAATAAAGTTGTCCCAAAATTATAATAACAACTAAAAATGTAGATTCTACTAGATTTATTACATTAGTATGGAATCAACTTAATAATGATATGTATAAGTGGAAATGAATTTTGAAAGAGTTAATAAAAGAATTACCACTTTTTTTAGAATCTTTTATTTATTTGCACAAATGGTCTCCTTAGGATGGATTTATGCCCAATGTTTTTTATGTAGGCCGAATTTAGGGATTTTAGGAGATTAATTGGGATGTTTTTTCTGATAAAAATGGATTTAGAGGTGTCATTATAATTGATGGGGTGGTTCACTTTTAAAAGAGAGGGTGGAGACAACTTTTAAAATAATAAAACTATAAAATTAATATAAATTAATTTCTAAATTAAAAAGCACCCATAGTGTATTTTTAGGATGATATGATCTGGATGGGTCTATATAATCTCAACCAAGAAAATTTTGATATGTTTGGATTTTATTTTAAAACTTCTCATTTATATTTATCCTTATTTAATCTATATAATATTAATTGTGGTAATAATATTCTAAATATTAAATGGATTAAACTATTTACTTATGTTTATTAAATTGTGAATATTTTGATACTTTACAATATTTTATATCATATAATTTTCAATTTTTATTTTTTATATATTTTTGTTATATTTAATATAAGTTAATAATATGTTATATTAATTAAATATCAGTAGTTTCAATTTTGAAACTATTTATGCATTTGTCTTTAAATAAAATCCACAAAGATCATAAAATAGGAAAAAATATTTGTTATACTCATATCATGTCATAGTCATCTCTAAAATTCATGGATCATATTAATTAGTTCATATTATTAACAAAATTATCCATTTATTTGAAATTTCTAATTATAAAATAATTTATACATCACTATTATGTAATCATTAGTGGTAATTATTTAATCCCTATTAAATATCAAGAAATCCACGTGATATTGATAATTTCATTTGTTTTTTTAAAAAAATTTATGTTTAATGTTTTACAATGTTTAGCACTATGGAAAAATTATTATACATATATGATATAAGGGAGTGACATGTTGTCACTTTAATTTGTTTTAATTATAATTACACCACTGTCATATAAAAATTTCAATTAACTGAATCTATTCCGTCCCTTAGGTGATATTGGTTGACATTAAATCATCTTATGTGATTTTCAAAGTTGTTAGGGTAATTTTATTAACATTGTCATATTGTGTATTACCATAATTTGCAGGGTTTACCTTTAACTATCGTAAATATAAATTATTGTAGTTACTATTTATAATATCCAAAAAAAATAAATGTAACCTACTAGATTAATTTTAACTCACATATTACATATAATTAATCCATTTGTAAAATTTCAAAACACAAATTTTTCATTAATTCAAACAAAATTAAATATCATTTTCGAAACCTGAAAGAAGGTTTTAAAGAAGTTAAAACTATCAAATAATTAAGATGTGTTAATGTCGAATTTAAATTTAATATAAAATAAAATAAAATAAATTAGATTAAATGATAAAAAATAATAAAATTACACTTAAATCAAATCATAAATATTATCTATCAATATAAATAAATTATAAGAAAATGAAGTTTTGAATTTAAGTGCAGTATTTTTCACTATTCATTAGAAAATAAATTTCATCGGGAAAGTAGTAAAATTACATCCATGGTAAATATTGATTTCCTTCATCCAACGAAAGAATATTATTATTTAAAATATAAAATATAAAATTATCAATATATTTATTTATGAAAGGATATCCATCAAAAGCCTGTAAAAATGTATTTAAAAATAAATAAATTTATCCGTAAAATGAAAAAATATATATAATGTCTAGATAATATATAATATTAATTTGAAAATATAAACTGAATATATTACATATATATTTCACCAATAAAATCCATAAAGAGTGATTTTATTTTTTTATAGACTCTTATTTTCATTAAATTAGTTATTTAGAAGGATGTTAAAACCATTCATACCCTCCATTATAATGGGATGATTTAAATATTCAGTAATCACTTATAATTCCCCATGTGTGAAATGAAATATATCCTAAAAACATGAAATTGTGTTTAACCAAATCCATGAATTGTGTTGCGTATACTTCATGATAATACTGTGTTGTTTATATCGCAATATAATGTTGGTGTAGAATACACAAGAAGTAATCAAATAAATTAAAAATAATTTGTCTCATAAAATCTTATGGTGTTACAACCCTCCCATTCTTATTCAGTACAAACTTTTCAAGGTTCCCCTCTCATTTTCCTTATCATTAATGTCTCTAAGGAGTTCCAATGGTTTTATATGGATCTTATATAGATTTAGGAAGAAAACATTCATGGTAAGGGTGTATAACAACTTCTATAACATTATATTTTAAATTTGACCATTTCCTTTTCATTACTAAGACATCTTTTGTCATGATTTGTAATTATAAATTTTTTTATTTATTATATTTGATATATCTCAATTAATTTTCCTTATAATATTTTTATAATCATTTGATAAAATCAGATACCATCATATGTAGTCAAAAATCGTATTATTTTGGTATTGAAAGGAGTGTTATGTTTCTTAGAAATTAAACCAATGTGTTCATACAAACATATAGTATTATACATTGGACCAAATTCGCCAGGGGTAAAAATCGTAAATTTTTTGGTAGAGTATTAACCTGATCATCTATATATTTATAACTATTGGGCCGAAATACATATACATGTTTTTCACTCATATGGGATATTCATTAAATGGTTCATGGATTCTAGGAAAATAATATTGAATGAGTATTTTATATATATGTCAATAAACAATTAAATTACTCATCGCTAATATGTTGTTATCATTTTATATGATGGGTACATATAACATCCCACTCATTTTAATTGTCTTCTGTCATGGGGAAATTGTTATTCAGACTTAAGCAACATCCTAAAGGCACCAACAAATGGAAAAAACACAAAGGGGTCGATGAATGATTGGGGGATGATTTTACTTTTTAAATAAATAAAAGCAACCAAAAAATCCATTACAAAATAAATAACATGAGTCATGTAAATAATGTATGAAAATTCCACATCAATCCCATAACAACAAAACAAAACCATACCAATAACAAACTAGAGATCCATAAAGAAGAAATAAATGATAAAAGTCAATGATGATAATCCATAGCTCAACATATCTACACAACTCTCTATTCTCAATTACCATATAACCTCCAAAAGCCTCACAAATTACCACTAAATAAATTAGATTCTTTTCATTTACATATCTCTTGGAAAACATAATATGAAAAGAAAATTGTGAAAATGTAGTGGTGAGTAATAACACATTGTAAGCTTCCCCAAAATGAGTAACCTACAAATGACACTAGGATATAACCTGTTATCAAATTTATATAAATCAACTATATTAAACAATTTAAATAGTTAAACAACTTCAAACAAGCCAAACATACCATTATAACGAAATTACACCGAAATCAACACATTCCAATAGAATGAAGCCAAATTTTAATTATCATTATCCAATTCCAACTTAGCATAAAAGATTTAATATTCTATGACTACACATGTATATAAACCATTTAAAAAAGTGAAAAACATGAGATTAGTTTTACCAATGTAAATGGAACTTCACATTCATACCACATCCCCTTTTTATAGTGGTACTTCACACCACAATCCAATCCATCAATGGTGTAACATAACCTCCATTATCTGTCACACCCCCAATCATGATTAAAAACGTAAGCAAAAAACCATTCCAATTAGAAGGTACCAAAATCATGTCAACTAATATTTTCCAAAATTTCAATACTAAAAAATTTCCAAGATAAAATCAATCAATTAATCCAAACAACATTTCCAACAAACATTCAAAACCATTTCAATAATGACAATGATTTATTGAAATATACCTTAAGAAAACACCCATGCTAAACCACCATTCAATAAATAAACATATGTATTCAAAAAAATTAACTAATCCTTTCGATAAATTAAACCTCGAAATCGATATTAAAACCATCATTGTAAAATCCAACAATGAATCCCACAACACAACAATATCACATTTCCCCAAAACAAACAATCCAATAGTAAAGAGGTATCACGCAAGATTTAAACATCAATTTTAGAACCAATTTAAAAATATGTATAGTTGTAAATTGATTCATTTAATTATAGAATGTGTTAGTGAGAGTGTAGCACCCTAACTCAAGTGCTTTTGGTGAAAATGACTGATGACACAATCTCTCCCCAAATCATGGTGAAAAATCTTCAAATCAAACTTAAATGCATTCCTATAACATCATATAATCGATACATAACAATTAACAGAACAAAACCCAAAGGATATTTTTAAAATATAACTATATATATGAATCTTGGATAATGTAGAGTTTATATCTAAAAAACAAAGAAAATTCCAAAAAATGAGACTTAACAAAAGATATTTGCCTTTAAAGCAGAAAGAAAACACATAAAATGATTCAAAAAATGGGAGGAAGAGGTTAATTAACCATGGGGTGGACGAATTTCGGAGTGAGGTTTTAAATGGGAATGGATTTTTTTGATTATGGTAAAAACATTTGAGACACGTTATCTAAAACCAAAATATTAAACTATTTACATTTAGCCACATGGTTTAGAAAATCATTTGTTAATGGTGTGACTACATATGCCACAAGGGGAACAATATATTTCTGTCTCACATGGTTAATAGAACCATGTTCCAACCATACAAAAAAGCCCAATATACCCTGCGTCATCATTTATATGGGCTGTCCACATGGTTTAGAAAACCGTGCACCATAACAGTGCGCCAACCCCTAGACCACTGACTCATTGTGTATGGATTCTTAGAGAGGCTTCTCTTTTTTAATTAAATATTATCAAACTATGAAACCATAAAAAATCTGAAACACCTACCCTTGAAAAATCAAAACTCTAAAAAACATTATACAACCAATTTATATATATATATATTATAAATTAATTATCTCAAAACTCATATAGAGGGTGCTGAATTCATTCCACCATTGTAATTTCAATACATAGAATATAGAAAAAAATCATGTTCCCGAATGGTATTTCACCATTACACGGACATTTATTTCTCACATTCTGATGTCTCCTCATGAATCTAACCATGATTCCAAAGAACACACACTACATAGATTCATTTTCCATTAAATAATTTCTCTTTCATGTCTTTAATCTGCACTGGAATGTGAACTAACAATGAATTTGGTTGTAGCTCAATGTGATCTCATCGAGTCACACTTTCATTATCTAGATAATACTTCATCAACTATGTTACATGAAACACATTATTCACTATATAGAATCGTGTTAGAAAATCTAGGTGATATACCACCTCTCCTGCTTGCTCAATTATCTCAAAAGGCCTAATATATAGGATATTACATGACCTCTATTCCAAAATTATAATGTCTCATCCACACAAATATTATCAAGAAAAAAATATCCCCACATAGAATAAAAATGAAGATCGATGATGGTCTCTATATGATTACTTTAGACTCTGAGTCGTATCCATTCTCTTCCTGGTCCATTGAGTAATCTCTATATCTCTTATTTTAAGATCAGACCAGCAATTTATGTCTAACATATTTCCATGAAACAATGTAAATAAGGACGCAGACACCAATACAACTCTACAATTAGAGTCACATGTATAAAGGCCTTATAACATTTATTATAATATAACTCCACTAATTGAATGTTATCCTCCTAAGAGTCCACATAATACATTATAAAATCCCTACATATATTGTACATAATTTGTATCTTCATCTCAAATTTACCATATTTTTGAGTGTGATATTCCATACTTAAAGTCAATTGAGTCCCAAGGGGAGTTCTAAAGGATTTATAGATATGGGTTGTGAAACAGAGATCTATATTTGATAAAATTGATACACATACTCCATGCCTCTTTACTACGTCATGGATATAGATTTTGGACTAGTCCTCCATCGTATAAGATTCATAAATAGTGATGGAATGGGAAAATCTTGTGAGCTAATCTACAATCATCCATATGGAATTGTGTTTCTTTCTAGTTATTGGGAAAACTAGTTAAAAATCCATATCTATCTTATCTCATATACCCCCAAAGATTGGTAAAGAATGTACAACATACATAATAGTCTCTAATTATCAATCATGTCATGCTGACAATTCAAACATTTCAATAAAAACTCAACGACCTTCTTTTTCTTACAGACCCACAAAACTATATTTTTGAATCCATATACATTTTCTAAATTATAGGGTTGAAATCCCACCTTGAATGATGATGTTCAATAATAAATTTTTCTTTATTTACAAAAATATAAATTTAAAAATACAACATTGAATTCCCTAATGTAAAGTCCTGGAAATCATGTGGAATATTATTTCATAAATACATGGGAATTTTTCGAGTACACATATTCTGACAGTGCATAAATCTGAGACCCGGTGTGCCCAGAATCAATTTCTGAAATTTTGTTCGGATACGTTTAGTAATTGTACGTGTGTTATTTTATATATTTTGAACCTCTTCTCGGAATTGAAATCCGAAAACACCGTTGAACTCACTGCGCCGATATTTTCTTATGGGGAAAATTTCCGCATTTGCGTTTTAGCGTATTTAGAAGTTAGTTTTTTGGGTTTCATAAAAAAAATTTAAAATAAAAATAAGTGATGGATTATTTTTATTTTAGGCGGTTAATATCTATAAGTGGATGTTAGAGGTGGGGCCCACCACACCCTAACCTCACTTTGGAAGATATAACTTAGTGGCGTCAACTAGTTTAAACCCCCTTTAATCCCCATGTAACTCTCTTTCGGTGGAAGTCTATTTAACTCCCCGTGAATTTATTAAGGCCGCCACTCATCATTTGATTTCGTTTAACTCTCCACCTTGCTTCTCTCATTATGTATTCCACCATATAAAATAATGAATTGAACTTATGAAATTTAATAAATTCTAACTTTTGAAATATTTTGAATATATTGTCAACAATAAAATAATAAGCGGAGCATATTATTTTAGTCTCGGGGGTTTGTTGGCAACTATAATTTGGGGGGTGAAAATTTTTGAAGTCTTGGGAGATTCTTGGAGAAGGACATAATCTCCAACGAAGAATGATGTCCTCTACGACGAAGAACGAGGTAGACACTCGAGCCCGGGATCAGTGACATGTGACGGGCACAACGTACGACGACATCTTCAAATTCACTTCCCGCGACACCATCAAGTAAACATTGAAATAAATGTAGGGTAATTTTTTAATAAATTTAAATAAGAGATTACTCCTTCATTCTTCATCGTATAAAATTCTTTTTTGGAAAACCAAATGTTATCAAATGATGAGGAGGGTCCGGACCGCACGAACACGACCTGACCCTCCCCATTGTTGTTTCCATTTGATGACGTCGAAGGTGGAGATGAATGTGCGTGGTGTCATCGCATCGTTCTAGAGAATAAATGAGGCCCTGAGGACCAGGAAAGACAGAAGAGGAACCGCAGTTGGGAGGGTAGCGGTGGATGAAGCGGAGTGGCGTCGTCGCGCCGCGTTGTGGAGGCGAAGGCCGCAGCTAGACTAGGCCATGGTGGTGGAGGACCGGCGATGTCATACCGGACGTGTGGGGGAAGAAACGGCATACAACCATGGGCTGCTCGGCTTGATGAACCAGCTGACCACCTGTCGGCCGGGCTGGAGGACCACGACACCTATAGGTGCCGCGAAGAGGAGACCGCATCCCGCAACTGCGGGCCGCATGGATGGGGGAAACGGCCGGCTACGGCCGGCCGAGCAGGAGGACCACAGTTCCCACAAGCAATGTGCATAAGAAAACAATGGCTCGTTGTTCGGGAAATGTGTGTCGGGCAGAACCAGTCTGCTATGGCCTGCCAGGCCGGGGAGAGGCAGCGCCGATTGGCACCGCCGGGTGAACCGGACTGCCCAGTAATGCGGGCCAGGTTCGGAGGTGGGTCACGCCCCACCAGGCCAGGAAAACCCCTTCATATGGGTTGAACCCACCAAACTGGGCCAGGAAAAACCCCCCAGCCGGGTCGGACCCGCCGAGTCGGGTCGGGCCGACCTGCCAGCCCACTGGGTTTGACAGACCGGGCACGTCATCGCTTTAATACAAATATCTCCTAGACCGCGCATCTGATCGATGAGATATCTGTGGCACTAGGACCCTCGCGACGAGGCGGTCCTTTTGTGATAATCAATGTGAGTTTTTTAAAAAATTGGAAAATGTTCATGTTTAGATCGAGCGTAAATCCAACTGATCCCCTAGAATAGAAATGGCAATAACCCTCAGGTCGGGCGTCTGATTGAGGCGTCGTTTGTCATGTAGAGTTATTTATTATGAGTCAAAAATACGAGATACATCAACTCATGAATTCTTGATAGTCTATGTATCGACACTTGAATCGAGAAGTGGACCCTCCCGGAATCAAGCATGTTGTGTGCGGGAACCCTAGAACTGGCTGCGACGACTACTGTTCTGGAATCCTACATGGGTTTGAGAACAATGAATATTGTACCGGAATCCTATGTGGGTTCGACAGCGATGACTACTATACCGGGATCCTCCATGGGTCTGAAAATACTAACTTCTGTACCTGTATCCTATGTGGGTCAGATAGAGTAGCTCATCCTGTATCGTATGTGTGTCTGAAACCTTAGCTCGTCCTTTATTCTGTGTGTGTCTGACAGCTTAGATTAATATGTGCCTACATATGATCATCTCTTTCACTCTAAGAAATATGTATACATTTGTGAGCTAAGTCATGTCATTCAACCATTATTATCGTGGTGATTGACTTTACTTCCATTATGGTCGGGGTTGTGTTTGGGATCGAGAGTTGGAGTCGGACTATGACTGGTGACTTAGGTATATGTATGGGCATATACCTAAGTAGGGTTGGTTGATACTTCATGATTTTTTCTTTTTATTGTGGTTTATCCTTTGGGGATTCAGGGAGACCTTTTGGGGTCTCGAGGTCTCCAACTAAGTATTATTATACTAACACCTGCACGGGCTTCGCCCACACCTTGTTGTGTTCTGTGTAGACGACGAACAACAGTGATCGAGGCTGAGGGTGACGGACAGAGGCTACTCAAAGCTGGACTATAAGAGACGTACCACAAGGATGAGTTGTTCGAGTTCTATACCTACCCTTCAGGTAGGATTCCCTGATGGACGATCCAAGAGTTGTTTTTCCATTTTTACATGTACTTGTTGTTCCGTTGGGATTTTATACTGGACCACATACTTTCAGCACACCTTAGTTTTATATTTTTAGTACTTTTTTCCTCTACTAATTGTGTTCAGGATGTGTGTGTGTTACAGTGTAAAAGGTAATGACTTCCATTTTTATCAAGATTACGCCTTGGGTGCTAGTCGTCATCCCAAGGCCTATGGAAGGCGGCCTTGGGGTAGTTACATCACGAGCCTCGATGATAGGTCGCGACAAATTGGTATCAATGGGGTCAGTTCTACCACAAAACATGGACTCTGATTCATTTAACAGCAATAGTGTTATGTGTTTTGGGTGTGGTTATCTGGTTAGGGAAACTGGTGTTAGTGCAGCGACCAACGTATCCATAAACTAGGACTCTGACTTCTGATCTCCGACTCAGTGCGCGAAGACACTGAGTGCGTCTGTGTTTCCTTTGATAATGTATTCATCATGATTACATTGTGTCAGCTCACAAGGTATACTATTTTAATCATGGTCCACATTTTCTTTTCAGGATGTCCCCTCAAAAACAGCCATCTAGGGTTCCGAGTTTCCTGCATGATGTTATCCCACCGAGTGACGAGGCCTTGGTGTAAGGCCCCATCAAAGCGGAGCTTCCAACAGTACAATTACCCGATGGGCCACCGATACCACCAGCTCTAGCTGCAGAGAGTGCATGCCACCTTAGTGCATTGCACGAGTTCCCGCGGTAGAGGATTCCATGGTTTTGGGGAGATATGGACCCACATTTAGTTGAGGATTGGTTGGAGGCTATCGTGAGAGTTATCAGATTTATAGGGACACCAACTGACCTCATGGTGATCCTTTCGGCGATTCTCCTGCATACATCAACAGACATATAGTGGAGCCTAATGATCCAGGTACATGATGAGGCATCCTAACTCTGGATAGACTTTGAGAGTCTCTTCCACTAGGAGTTTGTTCCAAACACCCTTCAAGTGGTGCAGATTCAAGAGTTACATCATCCGTAACAGGGCAGCATGACAGTAGCTCAGTACTCAGCAAGGTTCACCGACCTCTCACGATAATCCACAGATATGGTATGTGACCCATTCTTTGGGGAACAAACCATCAAGCAGGGACTCAGGAATGAGACCAGTGATTCTATTATCCCCCTCAGCATCCCGACGCAGGCAGGGGTGCTGGAGTGAGCCCTTTTAGTGGAGAGTTTTCTCATTGAGCAATCACAAGTTGCGAGACCCACCACAGGGAAACACCTCACGGAGTCTTCTATAGCCGGTAGTAGAAAGATGACGCAGAGGTCCAAGTGGATTAGGCCATCTGGTCAGCGACCCCATGATACATGTTCCGTTTTTGGGGGCACAAGAGACAGAGACAACTATACGAGGAGAAGGCAGTTCTATGCATGCAGCGGGTAGGGACACATGGCTCATTACTACCTGACCCGCCATACAGATGAGAGTTATACCATTGAGGGACCTCCCAGGTAGAGGCAGAGGTTCGATCGTGGTGGTCCACCGGGAGCAGGCGAATATCGAAGAGGAGCTGGCCGAGCAGCGGGTGGTGGATGACGTTTCGAGGCTCTACCACCACCACCAATAGGAGGTCCACCCCGACCATAGGGAGCTGGCGAACAGAGGAGGGATCAGCTCCAGTCAGTCGAGGACTATGACCATGGTGCACCTGAGATGATTTGAGATACTATCTGCATCTAATCCGCCATTTTTGCAGTACTTATTGACACAATGGTGATTCATTCTTTAATTGCAACTTGCCTCATTCGTAGCTCGGAGATTCCGACGGAGCCGTTGGCTCGATCCTTACGGCTAGAGACTCCTATGGGAGCAGATTAAATGATAACACAATGTTGTTGTTAGTGTGAGATTACTCTATAAGTGATGAGATTTGGCAGGGATCTTCTTGTAGTGGCGTCGAGGCCTTATAACATCATATTGGGTATGGATTGGTTATCCATAGTTCATGCTAATATTTACTATATTAGGCATAATGTGTAGTGTATCTGCACGTATGGGACCAGGTCAACCATTACTGGAAAGAAGGGATCCATTGCAGTGCAGGATGGACTTATGTATAGGAGGGGGTTGCTGATCAAAAATCAGTTGGCTAGTCTCATCCTCAGAGTGGTTTATGTGTGGATTCCGAGTTTTCCTGTTGTGGTGGATCAGTACACGGGGTTTTCCCCTGACGAAATTCCAGGAAAACCTCCTCGTAGAGAGTTATACATCTACATTTACCTACACCCAGGGATAACACTGATATCTACTCCCGTAAATCGGATGTCTCCCGCCGAGCATCAAGAGCTGCTGGTACAGCTAGGGGAATTACAGGGGAAGGGATTTGTCTGACCCAGTGTTTCACCCTAGACAACTCTAATTTGTTTTGCCAAGAAGGCATATGGGATCCTAAGACTGTGTTTTGACTCCCGTTACCTAAATCAGGTGATCGTGAAGAATAAGTACCCACTCTCAAGGATTGACGACCTATTTGATCTCCTCAAGGGAGCACGATGGTTCTCGAAGATAAATCTAAGGACATGATATCACTAGCTCAGAGTTCGGGATGATGATATGAATAAGACAGACTTCAGGTGTCAGTATGACCACTATGAGTTCTTGGTTAAGCCCTTCGGCATAACAAATGCACTAGTAGTGTTCATGAATCTTATGAACAGGATCTTCCAACCTTACCTCGATCATTTTGTTGTAGTATTCATCGATGACATACTGATTTACTTGACTACTAAGGAGGAGAACACATACAATTTTCAGGTAGTAATGGACACACTCTGAGAGCACCAGCTTTATGGTAATCTCTCAAAGTACCAGTTTTGGATTTGAGAGGTTCATTTCATGGGACATGTCATCTCGGAGGCTGGAGTTTCAGTGGATCCAGCGAAGATCGAGGTTGTACATACTTGGGAGCCACCCAGGAGTGTGACCAATGTGTGTAGTTTCCTGGGATTGGCTGGGTACTATGGGAGATTTTTTCCAGACTTCTCTAATTTTGCAGCACCGCTTTCAGCATTAACAATGATGGGGAAACCCTTCGTGTGGTCAGATAGATGCCAGATGAGGGCGTTGGGTACATAGTTTGTTGTGACGCATCAGGGACCAGACTCAGGTGTGTCCTAATGTAGGGAGAAAGCAGTGATCTCCTATAGTTCATGACAGTTCAGACAACCCAATCAGAACTCTACAACCCATGACCGGGAGTTAGCAGCAGTGGTCTACGCCTGCAAGACGTGGAGGCACTATCTGATGGGCGATCATTTTAATGTCTACCCTGACCACCAGAGTCTGAGGTATATCAACTTTCCGATGGTCCTGAACATGAGACATTGACGATGTATCGTGTTCCTCCAGGACTATGACTTCGAGATAGTCTATACTCCTGGGAAGTAAAACATTGTATCAGATGCTCTCAATAGATGATTAGGCATTCAGCTGCTAGGTGAGGTGGTGGAGTAGCTGGCCGTGTTGCAATTATCCTTTGTGGATAGTGATGGATCTTCCTTTCTACAGTCTCTCACAGCCACTCCTCCACTTCTTCAGTAAGTCAGAGAGGCACAACATGGAGATGTTTACTATGAGACATGACGTGCTTAGATATCCTATGGGAAGGCATCAGATGGGTTTTATAAATGTGGGGATCATGTCATCCTCTTCATAGGATGTACCATGGTACCATTTTCACTACAGGAGTAGTTTTTGAGGGAGTTCCACACTTCCCCACTAGCAGTACATATTGGAGTGGCGAAGATGTATCAGGACCTCAGACGATAGCACTGGTGGCCGGGTATGAAGAAGGCGGTAGTAGAGTTTTGCTCATGATGCCTCACATGTCAGCAAGTGAAGGCGGAGAACCATGTTCTGGTAGGCTTGGTTCAGCCCATAGAGGTCCCAGAGTGGAAGTGGGACCGGATATCCATGGATTTCGTGACTGGACTCCCACGTACATCCATAGGAAAGGAATCTATCACGGTTATTATCGACAGACTCACCATATCGGCCCACTTCCTACTGATCAGATAGCAGGGCTCAGTTGAGATCTTGGGATGCCTCTTTGTACAACAGATCCTACGGCTTCATGGTGTTCCATCGACGATCATCTCTGAAAGAGATTCATGTTTCACTTCCCAGCTACGGAAGGGGTTGGAGGAGGCTTTCAGGATGCAGCTTTAATAAGGAACCGCCTTACACCCACATAAGGATGGTCAGACTGAGAGGACCATTTATACTATCAATGACATGCTCCGTGCATGCATCCTTGACTTTGGTCGCAGCTGGATGGATCACTTGCCCTAGGTAGAGTTTTCATATAACAATAGCTACCACTCTACAATTGGGAGGGAACCATACGAGGAACTGTATGACTGACCTTTTAGATCACCTATATTTTGGACTGACCCAGGGGAGTCAGCACTTGTAGGACCAGAGATGGTGCAGGCTATGACGGAGAAGGTTCAGATCATTCAGGACCAGATGAAGACTGCACTGAGCAGACAAAAGCCTGATGCCGATACGAGATGGATACCATTGGAGTTCAATGATGGCGACCACATATTCTTTCATTTATCACCTTGACGAGGACTTCATAGATTTGTCCGAGGTGTCAATTTATCTCCACAATTCATTGGACCATTCCAGGTTCTCAATAGATTAGGAAAGGTGGATTATCGCCTGGCTCTTCCACCTTAGTTGCACCAGGTGCACGACATCTTCCATGTATCTCAGCTGAGGAGATATGTGCATGACCCATCCCACACAATTGACCATGGGGAGATGGATATCGAGGGTTGGGAGACATTCACAAAGGTCCCAATAGAGATTGAGTATCTACAGGAGTGGGTCCTGCATGGATGGTCGATTCCTCTGGGTGGATTTCACTTGCAGCACGAGAACCTCCATGTGAGAACATGGGATCGAGAGGCTCAGATGCGTACTCAATACCCCCATTTATTCTCTTAGTGTGTGTTGTAGCTTTAAGGTATGTAAAGCCCAAAGGTGGGTAGAATGAAATGACCCGAAAATCTTGTTGAATGTTTTTTCTTAAATACATGAAAATTTTTCAAGTCTGCGGTTTCTGACGGTGCCGGATTCCGAGGCCCAGTGTGTCCAGAATCAATTTCTGATGTTTTGTTTGGGTACATTCAGTAAATGTATGTGTGGTATTTTATATCATTTGAACTGGTGCTCAGAATTCAAATCTGAGAACACAGTTTAACTCATAGCGCCGATATTCTCATAAGGGGACCTTTACCACAGTTGGGTTTTAGAGTTTTTGGAAGTCAGTTTTCTGGGTTTCATAAAAAAAGTAAAATAAAATAAATTCATGGATTATTTTTATTTTTGGTAGTTAAAGTCTCTATGTAAAGGATAGAGGTGGGGCCCAACACACCCAAACCTCCCTTGAAAGGATATAACTAGGTGGGGTCTACTACTTTAAACCACCCTTTAATCCCTATGTAACTCTCTTTCGGGGGAAGTCTATTTAACTTCCCTTGAATTTATTAAAGCCACCACTCATCATTTAATTTGGGTAAACTATCCACCTTACTTCACACATTAAGGGTGCCAACCATATAAAATAATGAATTGAACTTATTCAATTTTATAAATTCCAACTTTTTAAATCATTTGAGTAGATTTTCAATAATTAAATAATAGGCAGATCCTATTATTTTTGTTTGGGGGATTTGTTGGAAACTTTCATTTGGGGGTGGAACATTGAGATGACTTCAGATATTCTTGGAGAAGAACATCATCTCAAACGAAGAATGACGTCCTCTCTGACGAAGAACAATGACGACGCTCGAGCATGGGATCAGCGGCGTCTGACGGGTGCAATGTACGACGACTTATTAGAATTTCCTTCCTGCGACACCGTCAAGAAAACATCGAAATCAAGGTAGGGGAATTTTGGATTAATTTTAAATATGAGATACCACCTTCATTTTTCATCATATAAAATTCTTGTTTGGAAAAAAAAATGTTATCAAATGACGAGGAGGGTTCGGACCACACAAACACCACCCAACCCACCCCTTTTTTGTTTCCATTTGATGAAATTGGAGGCGGAGCCGAAAGGGTACAGTGATGTCACACCGCTCCGGAGAATAGCGGATGCCAGGAGGACCGTGGCGGACAGAAGATGAACCACTTCCGGGAGGGCCGCGGTGGATGAAGAGGCCTGGCATCGTCGCGCCGCGTTGTGGATCTGAAGGCCGCGACCAGGCTGGGCCGTTATAGAGACCCGAAGCTTGACGTACATGGACATTACATTACTTTTGAAGAATACTTAATATATAAAAAAAATAGACACACAAGGACCGTAATAGTTTAGTGTCTTCGGAAACTTGGAATGTAATCTTCTAATCGTGGTGAAAGATCTTCAACATCCCCCATAAAGACCTTCCCCTTTTGTTTTCTTACCTAAAACCTTTCTTTATATCCTGGGGAAAAGAAAACATATAAAGGGTGAGCACAAATGATCAGTAAGGGTATGTATGGATAAAATAAAACAAATCATATACATTTGAACTTAAAAGCATTAACATAATGTTTAAACATAAAAAACATGAGCAATGAAATAAAACATGGAAGTACGTAAGGCATACATCATAAAGAAACATTAAACATGATAAAATAGCATGGAAGTAAAACATGTAATTGTGGAAACCATTCAGCACTTGTTATGATTTCCATAGTAGCCAAGGCATTGCTGCCAAGACCATCTTCGTGGACAAAGTCCCATTCTGAATCGAGTTCACTCCTCATTCCAGTCCTGTATTACTGAACTGGTTTAACTTGTCGTTCCAGCCATGTCTATCTCATGAGATATAAATCTTTACCCAATGCATTGGAGGGAGATATAGGTCCCACCCATCTCATAATGAAATCATTCTTTCGTGTGCCACAAAATCATAAATAATACATCATAGCATAACCCATGTAATAAAATGAGATTTTTAAACATCATTACATCATAACATAATCCATAAACAATTGTTATCATTTCATCATAAGAAAATTGAAACCATTTAAATCATAGAGACATTTTACTTGAAACATACACATATGATATAATGTCATCTTATATGGAAAATAGTTTTGACAAAACACTTGAAATGAATTCTTGAGCTAAATATCCTTTCTTCATTAAAATCATTTTCTTTTCAAAAAATTCCATGAAATGTTAAAGATAAGGGTTTTTTTGAAAATAATCGTGAAATCTTGTATAGGACGCTTCTTGAAAATGAGGCGTTATGAAATTGTAAAAATCCGTTCACGCCGTATAATTTAAAAAAACATTCTTGAAGAACTTTTTCCAGAAAAGTCAAAAATGTACCTCGTAACGTAAAAAAAAGAAAGATTCCTTACATACCATGCAGTAAAAGTCAAAATTGGGTAAAAATGACTTTAAACATACAAGAAAACATGGACATGGTTTATAGAAATAACCCCAGTAAATACGTACGAATAAGCAATCTCGGATAAAAATGAGATTTGCAAAATTATCCCTTACCTTAGGTCTGATATGCTTCGTACGTATCCGAACCTCCTGTATAATGATTTAAATATTGTTATTGACTTATTACAGAATCATATTAGTTGTTATGATATCATATATGGTTCACTTATGACTTTATATTACCCGTTCTTTTGTAAATTCCATGTTAAAGAGCGTTTTGGGTAAAATCGTTTCATTTGTCCTCTGTGCTTTGACTTGTAATTATTCATATGATTACTTAGATCATGATTACTTACATCCATAATGTAAAACATGATTTATATATAATATATATTTAGAATATACATATATATAATAGATCAATAAATGGAATGAAATACACCGTTAATGGAGACAGTAGGTCGTACATACGCATGAACGTTGTTTTCGTTTCCTCATTGAATTGAATGGAATTAATTGGATGACATACATATATATATACACATAAATCCATTATCATTATTATGTTATATATTTCCGGATTACTTATTATATATACTTTATAATCATTTATGAATGGTAAATCATTGAGAATGAATCTCATCGCGTCGTGGAGACGGTATTCCGTACGTACGCACGAGCGATGATATAATTCCCATGATCGTGGAATTTTATTGGAGTGTATGTATACTATTACAGAATCAATATTACTATAAAATAGTAATATATAGTTATTATTTACACCATTATATCCATCCATGTAAGGTGGTGGTGGAAAATATATTACACCACGGTGTGGAGACGGTATTCCGTACGTACGCATGTGTGGTGATTTCTTTTTCCGTAGGATGGATAGATGGTGAAATAGGGTTGTTTCATAAATATAATAACATATCAGCATATGAGTGATATAGATGTTATTACTTCATAATTAAACAACCTATGAAGAATAAGTGGAAGAAGAAATAATGTTGAAAGAATCGGTAATGGACATTACCTCTTCTTTGAAGCGCCTCTTTGAGACCTCCTCTTAGGGCACTAAAATTGGTCTTTGAAGATGTCCAGGACCTCTAGGATGTTTCTAGGGAAGTGGAGAGGATAATTGGGAAGGGTTTGGCCGAGCTTGAAGGCTCAATGTGGTGTGAGGAAGAGAGGGAGGAGGTGCCCTTTTATAAGGGAGGAGAGGGGCACCTTTGGAAAACAAAAAATATTATTTTATTATAAAGTCATATTCGGTTTTAAATAGCTCCAAATTGATTTATTTATAAGCTAAGGTGGGGATGGGTCGACATACTCTCATCCAATAGAATTTATACAAGTTTAGGTTCCTATTTTAACCTTATCATTTATATTTAACTTTAAGTTAGATAAATATACTTTTACCGTGTCTTTTTGTGTTCTTACACTATAAGGATAATAAACTTACTATAACAAGCCAAAAGAACCCTAAATTGTTTATTATTAATATATATAACCTTATATAAGTCATTTTGCCCAACCTTAGATTTTTAGGAATAAAACATCAATTAATAATATAATATTTGTTTTAAAAACTATTTTATGTCAATTTTGACACTATTTAGTAATTGATTTTTGTGAAAATAATAACAGAATGATTAGTTTGAAAAACGTTAATTAAATCAATAATATCATGTAATATTAACTTATAAGATTATTGGAATTCATAAAAATTCTCAAATTACATTTATTTGGGTATTTATAACATCAATTATGTCAATATTTCATTAATAGGATAATTATTGTATCATCATTGTATCATAAATAAATTAAATTATATTAAGTCTAATAATTAAAAATAAAATACAATTATGTTGGAAATATTTTTATATTTATAATGAATATTTATAGTCGAATTTATCTTATGTATAACCCTATATTAAAAATTATTTAGTTAATAAACATTGATTTTAACTATTTTAACCCTTCTTTAAATAAATTGATAATAAATGTACTAATCTAATCCAAGTGGGCCTAAATTGTCATATTTTATTCCTAAGGTTGTTTTCGGTCGAATTACACTTATCCAATAGAATTAGGACATGTGTTAGGGTAATAATAATATCATTTTTACCCTTAATTACCCTATTTACTTTTAACCGTGGTAAAAAAAAAAGTTACTATTCACCAAAAATTATTTTCATCTCATTGAACCAAATTTTACTTACTGACATCAACCGTGTCTCTCGAATTTTGGAAATTCCACTCACAGAAGTGGTAAAATTAAGTTTTATGAAAAATTCATTTTTTTAAACTACCACTTAGTGGTTTCACTATTCATCAAAAAATGGAAGTTTCCAGAAAAATACCAAAAATTAGGCCTAACCTATATTTGATATTATTAATTCAAAAATGATGTTTATTTTAAAAAATTCAAAACATATCAGTTATATTAACTAATTTAAAAATTAATTTCCGTCGTCAAAACAAATAGAGTGTTTTTAAGAGATAATAACTATCAAACGATTGACACTTGTTTATATCTGGTTTAAATGTGAAATTACATCCAATGACCAAAATTGTATTAAATTGTAAAAATATATTCTAAATATACTTTAAAACCACTCAAATTAATAATTTATCACTATTAATTATTTCGATTAAAAAAGTTGTTTTTAGTTAATATTTAGTAATTTTCACTATTAATCAGAATATAAAAGTTATTCGAAAAGTACCAAAATTTCACCCTAAGCTAATTTCGATATTCCGAATCCAAAAATGAAGTCCATTTTGAAAAATAAAATTTACAAAATTTCAAAAAGTGGTTATTACTATTCATAACGGCTAGTTTTAATAATATTTTAATAGCATATCGTTGTTTACTGAAACTCGGTATTGAGTACTACACACGATATCGAGGAAGGTCGTGATTGCGTGTAATGCAAGGAAAGTCAAGGATTCTTTTTGTGAAAGATACTTTTGGGGTAGCGTACAACACAAGACATTAATGAAATTAAAAAGAAAATTTTTCATAAAATCTCGGGGTGTTACATTCTACCCCCCTTAAAATGAATTTCACCCTCGAAATTTTTCGGGGTTATAAATGGTTTACTACTTGAAAGTTTCTTTAATAGAAACCCACATTGTAAAAAGGAATACCAAAACCAATCTTTAAAAACAAAAGTATGAAACGTAATGGTTACCCAAATAAACTAATCACTGGGTTTCCACATAGGTGAAAAATATGGATATGGAAGAGAAATCTAATCATCATGTTCTGATGGAGAGTGGTAGAGGACATGGCTATGGAAAAGCCAGCAATGACAAAGCCATAAATTTGTGATGATCTATGGTACCATCTGATTCATCAGATATAAGAGCACTAGGGCAACATTTTTGGTTTTCAAGATCATTTCCCTAAAGTTGATGAAATTGGAATTAGAAGAAATACTTACTTTATTTTGGAACAATCTCACTGTTGTTCGTGACTTGTACAATTTCCACTTCATCTCATAATGAAATGAAGTTGAGTTTGTATTCGTGAAGTGTTAGCAAATCATGTGATAGAATGACATGTCATTCCATCTGTCTCAAACAAAAGGTTAGAAAAAGTTATCAAATATACATAAGTCCATCTATGGTGAGGTTAAACGTATACGATTCCAAAAATGAACTTATACTTCATATATCATACCGCGTAATAATATAAAACTAGTTTCTACTAACCAGGGACTTCCTGTAGGCCAGTGGTAGGCGATTAAGGCCAGTCGCACTTCAGTTGTGGGTTTGATTCCCACAGCCTTGTCCGACGTGATGGGCTGTCGCCCGTCCAGCAGGTTGTCCTTTTTCTAAAACTACATTACTATAACATCCCATCAATAATATCCAAAAAAGTTCTATCCTTAAACAATACTAACTTATGTCCAACATAATCCATTCCAATCATTAGACTTATCTAAAATACTTTGGTCGAAGCTCATAGTATAATGAAAATGATTACTTGAAATGTCACATAAAAATCACGTGAATGCCATCATTTATCCCCAATATATCATAAGATATATCTTGTTGGTCAAATTACAATCATGTGAATACCTTAATCATGTATTCTCTTGAAGAATGAATACCCATTAATTGAACCATAGTTAAAACATGAATGCAGTTAAAAGTTATCACTTTCCACATACTAAAATCCTCAAAATTCTATATACTCAAACCATGATATCACATAGTCCTTATATCAATCATGAGCTCATGAATACTGTCAAACATTTCATTTTCTCCTTATCCCTTCATTATACGCATACCATCTGCTTTCCAAAATATTTGAATTACTTTTCATGGTTACCGGTACCTTAAAATTATTGAAAACCACAATAATACAAAAATATTCTAATACACAATAAATGTACCTCAAAAAAATTATTCTTGAATACCAATACATAAACACTTCAATCCATCCTCTTCAATTATTGTCTTGGAATAATTCCTTCCTTGATTTAGAAGTAACTTTTTAGGTCAGGGCATTGTGTTGGGTAATGCCCATGTTCTCCACAAATAATACATTGAACTCCATAACAGTCTGTCACTCTATGACCCTTTTCTCCACATAGATAACATCGGTCCCTCTATTTGAAGTATTCCTCAAGGTTCTTCTTCCCTTATTTAGAAATATCAATCTTTCTTTCTTTATGCTCCTCAACATGCGATCATGCATAATAGTCTATCTTCCTCTTCTTTGATGAATTAGGTATACCACTAAATTTCACCATGTTAATCATATATCGCGATGAATGATTCATCATAATCACAATATCTTTCACTCTAGGCATTACATTATTTTGTTGCTCATAGTCACCAATTTGTCCATTGGATTCAATGTTAACAAAATTCCTTCAGGTTCCCTCCATTAACTAAAACACAAAAAGAATTCTGTTAGAGGAAAAAATCATGCTAGAGAAATCAACATAGTAAAGGGGGAGTAACCTCAATATCTAACATCTTAGGTTAAATTCTATGATCGTTAGCGCAATTCTAGGACTATAAACTATACGTATACATAACCTTAGAGACATCCCTAGACATACAATAGAAATTCCTCTAGGGATCTCACTAAAGTTCTCGCATCCTAGTTTCCAAAGGATGACTAAACCTTTCCTCTGATACCAACTGTAGAGACCCGAAGCTTGACGTACATGGACATTACATTACTTTTTCAGAATAATTAATACATAACAAAAACAGACACACAAGGACCGTAATAGTTTAGTGTCTTTGGAAACTTGGAACGTAATCTCTTAATCGTGGTGAAAGATCTTCAACATCTCCCATAAAGATCTTCCCCTTTTGTTTTTTTACCTAAAACCTTTATTTATATCATGGGGAAAGGAAAAAATATAAAGGGTGAGCTCAAATGCCCAGTAAGGGTATGCATGGATAAAATAAAAAAAATCATATACATTTTAACTTAAAAACATGAACATAATGTTTAAACATCAAAAACATGAGCAATGACATAAAACATGGAAGTACATAAGGCATAGATCATAAAGAAACATTAATCATGATAAAATAGCATGGGAGTAAAACATGTAATTGTGGCAACCATTCAGAAATTGTTATGATTTCCATACTAGCCAAGGCATTGATGCCAAGACCATCTTAGTGGAAAAAGTCCCATTCTGAATCGAGTTCAGTCCTCGTTCCAGTCCTGTATTACTAAACCGGTTTAACTTGTCGTTACAGCCATGTCTATCTCCTGAGATATAAATCTTTACCCAATGAATTGGAGGGAGATATATGTCCCACCCATCTCATAATGAAATCATTCTTTCGTGTGCCACAAAATCATAAATAATACATCATAGCCTAACCCATGTAATAAAATGAGATTCTTAAACACCATGACATCATAACATAATCCATAAACAATTGATATCATTTCATCATAAGAAAATTGAAACCATTTAAATCATAGAGACATTTTACTTGAAACATAAACATATGAAATAATGTCATCTTAGATGGAAAATAGTTTTGACAAAACACTTGAAATGAATTCTTGAGCTTAATATCCTTTCTTCATTAAAATCATTTTCTTTTCACAAAATTCCATGAAATTTTAAAAGATAAGGGTTTTGTTCAAAATAATCATGCAATATTTTAGAGGAAGCTTCTTGAAAATGAGGCGTTATGAAACTGTAAAAATCCGTTCACGCCGTATAAGTTTAAAAAATATTCTTCTCATACTTTTGCCAGAAAAGTAAAAAAAAGTACCTCGTAACGTAAAAAAAAGAAAGATTCCTTACATAACATGTAGTAAATGTCAAAAATGGATAAAAATGACTTTAAACATACATGAAAACATGGACATGGATGATATAAATAACCCCAGTAAATACGTACAAATAAGAAATCTCGGATAAAAATGAGATTTGAAAAATTATCCCTTAACTTAGGTCCGATATGCATCGTACGTATCCGAACCTCCTATATAATGATTTAAATAATGTTATTGTCTTATTAAAGAATCATATTAATTGTTATGATATCATATATGGTTCACTTATGACTTTATATTACCCGTTCTTTTGTAAATTTCTTGTTAAAGAGCGTTTTGGGTAAAATCGTTTCATTTGTCGTCCATGTTTTGACTTGTAATTATTCATATGATTACATAGATCATGATTACTTACATCCAGAATGTAAAACATGATTTATATATAATATATATTCAGAATATACATATATATAATAGATCTATAAATGGAATGAAATACACCGTTCATGGAGACGGTAGGCCGTACGTACGCATAAACGTTGTTTTCGTTTCCTCATTGAATTGAATGGAATTAATTGGACGACATATATATATATATATATATATATATTTACATGAATCCAGTATCATTATTATATCATATATTTAATGATTAATTATTATATATATTTTAAAATCATTTATGAATGGTTAATCATGGAGAATGAATCTCATTGTGTTGTGGAGACGGTATTCCGTACGTATGCACGAGCGATGATATCGTTCCCATGATCATGGAATTTTATTTGAGTATATCTATAATATTAAAGAATAAATATCACTTTACAATAATCATATATAGTTTTTATTTATACCATTATACCCATCCATGTAAGGTGGTGGTAGAAAATAGATTACACCACGGTGTGGAGACGGTATTTCGTACGTACGCACGCACAGTGATTTCTTTTTCCGTAGGATGGATAGATGGTGAAATAGGGTTGTTTAATACATATAATAACATATCAGTATATGAGTGATACTTATGTTATTACTTCTTAAAGAAACCACCTAAGAAGAATAAGTGGAAGAAGAAATAAAGTTGAAAGAATCGGTAACGGACATTACCTCTTCTTTGAAGAGCCTCTTTGAGACCTCCTCTTAGGGCACTAAAATTGGTCTTTGAATAAGTCCAGGACCTATGAGATGTTTCTAGGGAAGTGTATAGGATAATTTTTCAGTGGTTGGCCGAGCATGAAGTCTCAAAGTGGTGTGAGGAAGAGAGGGAGGAGGTGCCCTTTTATAAGGGAGGAGAGAGGCTCCTTTGGAAAACTAAAAATATTATTTTATTATAAAGTCATTTTCAGTTTTAAATAGCTCAAAATTGATTTATTTCGAAGCTAAGGTGGGGATGGGTCACAATCCTCTCATCCAATAGAATTTAGACAAGTTTAGGTTCCTATTTTTACCTTATCATTTATATTTAACTTTACGTTAGATAATTTTACTGTTACCGTGTCTTTTTGTGTTCTTACACTATAAGGTTAATAAACATATTATAACAAGCCAAACGAACCAAAAGTTGTTTATTATTAATATATATAACCTTATATATGTCATTTGGCTGAGCCTTATATTTTTATGAATAAAATAAAAATTAATAATATAATATTTTTTAAAAAACTATTTTATGTCAATTTTGACACTATTTAGTAATTGATTTTTGTGAAAATCATAACAGAATGATTAGTTAGAAAAAATTTAATTAAATTAATAATAACATGTAATATTAACCTATAAAATTATTGTAATTCATTAAAAGTTTCAAATTACATTTATTTGGGTTTTTATATCATCAATTATGTCAATATTTCATTAATAGGATAATTACTATATCCTCATTGTGCCATAAATAAATTAAATTTTATTAAGTCTAAAAATAACAAATAAACTACCATTATGTTGGAAATATTTTTATATTTCTAATGAATATTTATAGACGAATTTATCTTATGTAGAACCCTATTTTAAAAATGATTTAGTTATTAAACTTTGATTTTAACTATTTTAACCCTTCTTTAAATAAATTGATAATAAATGTCCTAATCTAATCCAAGTGGGCCTAAATTGTCATATTTTATTCCTAAAGTTGTTTTTGGTCGAATTACACTTATCCAATATAATTAGGACATGTGTTAGGGTAATAATAATATCATTTTACCCTTAATTACCCTATTTACTTTTAACCATGGGAAAAAAAGTAATAAGTTAATATTCACCAAAAATAATTTTCATCTCATTGAACCACATTTTACTTACTGAAATCAACCATGTTTCTCGGAATTTTCAAAATTCCACTCACAGAAGTGGTAAAATTAAGTTTTATGAAAAATTCATTTTTTAAACTACCACTTAGTGGATTCACTATTCATCAAAAAATGGAAGTTTCCAGAAAAATACAAAGAATTAGGCCTAAGCTATATTTGATTTTATGAATTCAAAAATGATGATTATTTTACCAAATTCAAAACATATCAGTTATATTAACTAATTTAAAAATTAATTCCCGTCGTCAAAAGAAATAGCGTGTTTTTAAGAGATAATAACTATCAAAAGATTGACACTTGTTTATATCTGGTTTAAATGTGAAATTAAATCCAATGACCAACATTTTATTAAATTGTAAAAATATATTCTAAATATACTTTAAAACCACTCAAATTAATAATTTATCACTATTAATTATTTCTATTAAAAAATTTGTTTTTAATTAAAATTTAGTAATTTTCACTATTCATCAGAATATGAAAGTTATTCGAAAAGTACCAAAATTTCACCCTATGCTAATTTCGATATTCCGAATCCAAAAATGAAGTCCATTTTGAAAAATAAAATTTACAAAATTTCAAAAAGTGGTTATTACTATTCATAACAACTAGTTTTAATAATATTTTAATAGCATATCATTGTTTAGTGAAACTCGGTATTGCGTACTACACATGCTACCAAGGAAGGTCGTGATTGCGTGTAATAAAAGGAAAGTCAATGATGCGTTTTGTGAAAGATCCTTTTGGTGTAGCGTACAACACAAGACATTAATGAAATTAAAAAGATTATTTTTCATAAAATCTCAGGGTGTTACAACCGTAGTGGTGGAGGATCGTTGTTGTCGCACCATCCGCGTGGAGGAGGTCGCAGCCCACAACCACGGGCTCCCCAGCTGGAAGAACCGGTCCCCTGCCTGCAGGCCGGGCTGGGGGACCAAAGTTCCCTTAGGCACCGTGTGGAAAAGACTGCGGCCCACAACCACCGACCTCTTGGCTAGGGGAAGCGGATGGCTATGGCCGGCCAGAATGGTGGACCGCGGCGCCCGCAGGTGCCTCACGGAGAAGTTCTGTGGCCCGCTGTGTGGGCAGCATCCGTCGAGCATAACTGGCTGGCTACGACTGCCGGGCAGGGGAGAGGCGGCGACGCTAGGCGCCGCCGGGTGAACAGCACCAACCTGCAGCGCGGGACGGATCCTCAGGTGGTCCGCGCCCCACCGGGCCAGGCTGACCCCTCCAGCCGGGTCGATCCTGTCAAAATTATATGGGCCGACCCTTCAATAGGGTCAGACCCACCATGCTGGGTCGAGTCGTCCCGCCAACCCACTGGGTTTGATGGGTCGGGCACGTTTTCGCTCTAATAAGAATATCTCCTAGACCACGCATCTGATAGATGCACCATCTGCAGCACTGGGAACCTCATGATGAGGTTTTCCTTTTTCTATACTCTAATGGTGTTTTATAAAACATTGGAAAAACTGACAGGTTTGGATCGAGTGTAAATCCAACCGGTCCCCTGGAAAGTAAATGTCAATAACTCCCAGAAAGGGTGTCCGATTGACGCCTCATCTGTCATGTTGGGTTCCTTATGATGAGGTGGAACTACGTGATACATAAAATCAGGACTTCGTGATAGTTAATGTATCAACAATTGACTCGAGGAGTGGACCATCGCAGAATCGAGTGTGCCATATGCAAGAACCCTAGAACTGGCTGCGAAGACTTTTGTTCCAGAATCCTATGTGGGTCCGACAGCGATGACTATTGTACCAGAATCGTACATGTGTTCGACAATGATGACTACTCTACCAAGATCCTCTGTGGGTCCGACAGTTCTGACTTCTATACATGTATCCTGTTTTGTTCCAACAGAGTAGCTGGTCCTGTATCCTGTGTGGGTCCGACCGCATAGTTGGTCCTGTGACCTGTGTGGGTCCGACAACATAGATGAATCACTTAATAAATCTGATCATCTATATCACTCTACGAAATATGTACACCTATGTGATCTAAGTTATGTCTTTCAACCATTATCATCATGGTGATTAACTATACTTCCTTTGTGGACTAGGTTGTTTTTGGGCTCGAGAGTTGGATCCAGACTATGACTGGTGACTTAGGTATATGTATGAGCATATACCTAAGTAGGGTTAGTTCATACTTCGTGATTGTATCTTTATACTGTGGTTTTTCTTTTGTGGATTCAGGGAGACCCTTGGAGTTTTCGGGGTCCCCAAATATGTATTGTTATACTCAACCCAGCACGGGCTTCGCCGGCACCTTGTTGTGTTCTGCACAGATGACTGACAACAGTGACCGAGTCTGAGGGTGACACACGGAGGCTCCTCAGAGCTGGACTAGACGGGACATACCGCATAGACGAGTAGTTTGAGTTCTCTACCTACCCTTCAAGTAGGATTCCCCGATGGACTATCCAGGAGTTGTTTTTCCCTTTTTACTTGTTCTTGTTTTTCAATTGGGTTTTTATATTGGCCTACTTACCTTCAGCACACCAGACATTTCTATTTTTAGTACGTGTTGCCTCTACTACTTGTGTTCAGACTGTGTGTGTGTTACTAGATAAAAGGAAATTCCTTCCCTTTTTATCGGGATTATGCCTTTGTTTCTAGTCGCTAGCCTGTGGCCTATGGAAGGCTGGTTTGGGGTAGTCACGATCCGAGCCCCGAGGACAGGTCGTGACACCCATCTAGTTTCCTTCCCTCAATGGCCTCCCCACAATTGAGTTTTGACCTCATAACCACACATTGGGAAACATACTTCTCCGCCTCTCCAACCAATAAAACCAAATCAAGAACCATGGAAACCAGAAATAAAAAACTAAATCACCTATATATTGACATTTAATACTAATAAATTTTATGACCAACATCAACTTCCACTGATTAGAAGTTTTCTTCACCTGAGCATATGAATTTCTACCTAATTCATCCAACACCAAATTTCCATTACCGGGTGAATACATTAAGTCAAATTCAAACATTGAGAGATACTCCTGTGATATCCTTTTTCTCAAATTAAAATATATTTTTCAATATATATCCATAAATATCTTATGGTCATTAGGAACTATTAATTTATCACCAATGAGATAATGACACCATTTTTTCAAAGCGTGAACCATCATCTCCAACTCCAAATCATGTATTGGGAAGTTCTTCTCATGAAAGCTCATCTTTTGGTACAAATGTGCAACCAAATGATCACATTCTATGATAAAACAACCCAACTATGATCCTAATGGATCACATTACACCACCTACCATTTCCCTAGTTCTGGAAAATCACTATTTGGTGATGATGTAAGAAAACCCTTTATTGATTTAAATGAATTATAACATTTTTTATTCCATTTTAATAGAGAATTAATCTGTGTAAATGATTTCTTCATACAATATAATCATGTGATGTCACCAACAATAGATCAGTAATAGCCAAATATACCATAGAATATCCATATATCCCATACATTTTTTTCATTTTGAAGACATAAAAATCTCTCTCTTCTCTAGATCTAGTGTTACACATTTCATAGAAGTTACCTAGCAATGGAAATGTACCCCTTGTATTGAAAAATTACACATTGAATCATGGAATCCAATATATGGTTTCTTATGAATTCCCAACAGAATTTCCATGACTTTCTCATTTTCCTCCCATATCCTTCAATATACATGCATATCATTGAGGAAAACCACCTAGAAATAATCCATATACCTCTATAATATCCAATTCATTGATTCCATAGGGAGATCTAGTGAATTATTAAGACCAAATGGGAAACCAAAAACTCATATGAGACATAAATACTCCAGAAAGCTATTTTTGTAATATCCTCCTTTTTCAAATGAAACTTAAGATATCATTATCAAAATTTACTTTTGGAGAACCATTGATATCCCCTTAAATGAAAAATTATATCATCAATTAATGGGAGTTGATATTTCTTCATTATCATAATATGGTTATGCTTATGATAATCCAAACAAATAATTATATTTTTATCCTTTGTTTTAACAAAGAATACTAGTGATACCCACAAAGATGTGTTGGGATTGATGAACCCTTTATTTATATCTCATAAAACATCAAAATCAATACCCTCAATTCATTTTGTACCATCCAGTGAGAAAGAAGAAAAATATGATGGGCCCCTAGAAGGATATCAATCAATGGTTTCAATTCCCAAACATGTGGAAACGAATAAAAATATTCGGGAATCATATCCAAAAACCGATCAAAATGCTTCTTAAAACCATTATTCATGATATCTTCAATGGATAACAAATAAAAATGATCCATGTGATACATGATTGTCCCATAAACTAGTGGCAACAAGTCATCTTCACCCACATTTATATACATTTCTCCTCTAAAGAGATGTTCGATGCCATTTTTAGTCACAAAACTAACCGTCCTTGCATAACTATCGATGTGAGGCTTAAAGACATCATCCATCCATACAAAGTATTTTATCATAAACATCCATATCATGCACTGAGATTTACCACATTGAATCATACCGATTGATAGTTATATAACATGATATACTTAAAAAGGCTTGGTAATCTCCTTGACCAAGAGGTGTTTGATGTTTCACAATAGAATGCATTATTTCCATATTGAAACATAAAAAATTTAGAGTATAATAGGTAATGAAATGAAATCATGTCGAATAGTTCTTGTATAAATATAGAATTAAAAATAATTTTATCTATTACCTTGGATTGTCATGACTGATCATCCCCCAAAAACTGCTCAGCTCCATACATATTCTTAGATTCCACACATTGATCTTTATTCCCATGATGGAATTCCTCGTGCTGAGAAGTATGGATATTATAAAAACTATATTCTATAACTCAATTATGTTGATGTGGGGAATGTTGTTTCCCACATCAAAATGAGGAATAAAATTCTTGCAACCCCTAAGGTGTGTCACAAACACCTGACATTGGAGCTCAACAACAATAGTAGTGAAGATTTCCAATCTATTTTGAACTGAGTCATGATATAGGTAGATCATAACCATCACTCTTATGTGAATTACATAGCCACATTAGAGACATCATGGACTTCTCTTAGGCTTTTGAGTAATTTTTACTTATCCAGCTAATGGATTTTGAGCCATACTCCCTCCATGGAAATAAGTGTCTCTCTTCCTCTTTCTCCCCACAGTAGAGTACCCTATATTTCTCATGGGGATAAAAATATGTACTATAAATGTATCTCCCATTATATATATTTTTTCTTGTTTTTCGTTGTTTATCATTTCCTTATAATCTGTTATATAGACTACTGCGATTATTTAACAAATTTCATGCCTCATCCCTAATTCATAGATGTGTTTTGTTAAGGGTGTACTTGAAAAAATATCAATTTCATACCTGAAAAAATTCATGATTTTATATATATATTCAATCAGCTATTGGATCTATTTGTTAAAGATAAATATATATGTTGTTCGATGAATTATAAACATTTTAGAATCAAATTATTTTGTAAACATTTCATCAAAATCCTCCCATGTCATACATTTTCCCCTTGAGGATAGAATACAAACTCACACCACTGATATGAATGATCATTAAAATTGTACATCTATAACATTAAATTCAAATCCATTGGTGGTCATATGAAATTAAAAACTAAATTCATACTGTTCATCCACGCTTCATCCCGTTCTGATTCCAAATCACCCAAAAAAATGCGTGGATTTAGCATCTAAAATAGAACTGAATGATCCACATGATTCCACTAATCCAGCATGTTCCCTCTATCGACAACTCCATAGTCCTGATCTTATCATTGAACTAGATGATGGTTCATATGGGAATTAATTGCAACATCATTTTCATAATTTTCCTCCAGTTGGACCTTAAAACACCTAAATAGAACCATATTTATCAACTCAACAACAACCATATGTCTCACTCTATAGCAGGTGAATGAGTTTTTTTAAATTAAATAAAATTGTAATAATCACAACCACGAATTACAAATTTCAAGAATTCCTTTGTTCAATATTTCTTTTAAATTCAACCATTTTTTAAAAATCATCCCATTTTCAGAATTCCACAACAATTATATTTTCATAATTTCAGATTAGAAAAAATTTCTTGATTTTTTAAAAAACAAAAAATTCCCACAGTAATATAAATCATTACTCAAAATGAGATATAAAATCTTTGTGGGGAATAATTTTTTCCATGAATTCGATTATCAGTTTACTGGACCATGACAATTATATTTCCTTCTATATGTGTCTCCAAAACAATTATTTACACATATCCTTTATAACACGAGGATCATTATTTAAATAATAGATCTTTCCATTCATGATATAAATTTCATATTCTAAAAATCCTAATCCTTGATACCATCACTACTCAAGGAATACACCAAGATGAATTCCAACACTAAGTCCAAAAATTAATGCCATAGAACTAAACAAGAATGATTACAATGGTATGTCAATGACCGAATAAGCTGATAACACTTGTAACATACCACCACTAATTATCTAAATTTATTCATGAATTTATACATAGCCATAAGATACATCCCCATGGTTCCAATGGAAAATAATAAATTTTGAGGGCTTCTTGAATTGTTGGTGGATGATTTTTCCATTGAAACAATATCAACTGACCAAAAAATTCATTTCATAAAAAACAAATCCTTATTCACGTCAGAAATCTATTATATATCGACCAAAAACCGAGGTAAAAACAAACCAATGATAAATTATAGTACCAAGTGGACGACTAAACTGAAAAAACTCAAACACTATAACACATATCTCTATATCACTACAAAAATATTTAAGCCCAAATACCACAAAACAACACAAATAATCACAAAGTAAGACTAATGAAATAAGAAGACATGATATTACACTTATGCCTCAAAATAATTCATCACAAAAAAACAAGGTTCCAAAGGAGGGATGAGTAGTAATACTCCATAGGATTTCCCAAAATGACATCCCTACTCACACAACAATGATTGAAAATGTTTTCACATTTATATATACAAATAATATAAATCCATTTACTATTCAACAATTTTCACCAAGACATTATCAACATCACCAAGACATTCTATCCAAATCAAAAAAATACACAGGAAAGAAATCAATCAAGTCATTAACCATTTATCCCATTTCATTTTCGAATAACCCAATTTATCCCGCAAGACTTCATGCATGTCTCAACCATTCAAACAACTCTCCCACACAAGCTCGGTTTTTCTATTGATGGTAGAACTTCACATCCATACACCAACCCATTTTATAGAGGCATTTCACACAACAACTCAATCCATTAATTTTGGTATTTCATGGCCACTATATCTCCCATCCCATTAAGGATGAACCAATTTAGTAAACAACTATACCAATCAACATTCACCAAAATAATATCAACCAATTTTTTCTAGAACCATGAATCCTAACAATTTCCAAAACCAAATAAACATATTAACCCAAAAAATAGTTCCAAAAAGCATTCCAAACTATTTTAATAAAATATACTCTATAATTAGAATTCCCTTAATCAAACATCCACAGTAAACCATATTTTGTTTATGAAATTTTTTTGAAAAAAAATATCCAAATTCCATTTCTATAAATCAAATAGAGCAACTGGTTTTAAATTCATCATTTTAAAATAACAATAATAGGAATCACAGTACACATCAATCTATAATTTACCCCCAAAACCACAAACCAATATTAAATAGGTTTCACTCAAGCTTTACACATAAATTTAATAACCAATTTCTATAAAAAAATTAATTTTAAATAAATTCTTCTAGTTATCGAATGATGTGTTGAGATTTAAGCAACATACCATATCTATTTTGCCGAAAATGGCCAACAACACAAGCACTCACCAATTAGAGGTAAAAAATCCACAACTATGCCTGAAAACCCATCACCAAACATCAAAAAATAAAAACATACCACGATTAAAAACAAAAAAAACATAGATAATTGAGGAATTAAACTAGATCTATGAAACAGAGAGTGAACGGAGGGAGTATATTGATGAAAACCAAGAAAATAACCAAAATAGAGACCTACCAAGGAATAATATCCTTCAAAGCACCACTAAAAACCATGAAAACACACAAAATATGAGTGAGATAAGTTCCATAAACATGGAGATAATGATATATCGATTGAGTCTTAGAATGGGGTTGAAATGGGGTTTTTAGGGTTAAAAATAGTGATATTTTTTTTAAATATAGATTTTATATTGTTCAGGGTTAACCGCACAGTTATGATTATCGTGTAGTAATTGTTTTCCTGCTACTGCCTCATGGGGATCCCTGCATGGTTTGACCACATGGTTATTAAAACTGGGCACTAACCATGCATTATCCCACTATCCAATGTATCACCATTTACCTAGGGTGGATGCATAGTTTTCCAATCTATGCACCCTAACCATGCGCCAACGCATCGCCTAATCCCTCATTGTGCACGATTTTATAGAGATTCATCATGGTTTTCTATAACTAATTTCAAACCATATTCCCTTATATAATAAAAAAAAATTACCCAAAACATTCTAAACTCTCCAAAATATTAAAAAACCACTTTATATACATAAAAAGAATAAATAAAAGGATGCATACCTCAAAACATGGGTGATATTTTACATTGAAATATATTGTGAATTTCACATTTGTTTTTAATTTGATTGTGTGATATTTATGATGATGATAATATTGATCCATTTAATGTCAAAATATTGATATTCTATATATCCATATACCAATTGTAAAATAGTTGATCACATATACTTGATTTTGAATGGGGTTCTATAACAATCATTGGGATATATATGTTTATACATTCCCTTCTAATGATAGATGCATTAGACATATTTTATTATAGGTGGTGATCAAAAATATGTATCCCACCCATGCAGTCATAGATCTCATGATAAATCCAGTAGGTACTTTCAAATAATCACTACCCATTTTTGTATTATTTAAAATATTAACGTTGTGATGGTATGTCTATTATTTTCATCATTTTTCATTCTATCACTATGAAACCAATTATTCTTATTCGTGAATTTATTTATTGTGATGTAATATATTTATATATTATTCTCACAACTACATTAGTTTTGATATTTATTAATCATATCATATTAGTGATTCTATGATTATGCATACATTGCTTCCAATGTATGCTACCACATACAATGCATTTGTGATCACCCCATTATATTGTTTCCTACTCACCTAGGAAACCATGAAGATTGATATATTTTGACATATGGAATTTAAAGGATAAATAAAAAATTTTACTGTATTAAGTATATATATATATATTTAAATGTTATGTAATAATTATTTATGTGTGTTATTTCTTACGACTATTAAAATATTATTCTGTAAGCAATGTGATCTACGTAATCTATATAATTGTAATAAAATAACCACCAACAAAGGGTTAAAAGAATCAGGGTTATGAAAAATTCTATCATCATTAGTATTATAATTTTGAAATGTGTGAGTTTTTTAGTCAAAAGTATCATTAATTTCAATAATATAAATGTCTTCATCATCTTTGGTTTCACTATTACTGGAAAAAAATTCTTCTTATTGAAGTGCCCAGATCAGTGTGAATCACTGAGAGGGGGAGGGGGTGAATCAGTGATCCCTTAAAACTTTTTACTAATTGATTCTTAATCAATTAAACCTCTATGGCTGGTTAAAGCCTCGATCCACTCTTCTTGTATCTCTCACCTTTCCACGAATGATGCAGTAAATGTAAAGGCACTGGACACAAGGATTTACAAGGTTCGGCACCAAAGGCCTACATCCTTGCCATGCTCTCCCAGCATGGATTCTCCCATTATAACTTGTTAGAATTACAATGGTCGATACAGCTTCCCACCGTATCTCTCCTGAGTCCCACAGGAGGGTCTTTATACTGCTTCACACAGTGTTACCAGAGTCCCACTGGCCTGCTCCAGAATCCCACTGAAGACTTCTTCTCCCTGAGTCCCACATGGTCTTCTCCTGGCTCCTCGAGTCACACGAGTAGCTCTTCTTCACTTTAAGCTTCTTCAAGTATCTTCAGCAGTCTGGGATAAAGACTGCTGGCCTTGCTCTGTACCTCTGATCACTTGTGATGATCAGGTCTTCTCGTCTTGCTCAGGCTTTATCTCCTTCTTCTCAGGATGACCTGGCCTCTCTCCAATTACTGAATACTCAGACAATTGATGTCTTTAACTTCAGTCTGGTCCAGTCTCACTCAACTCTACTTCATGCACTGAGTTCATGGCAACTCTTCATCTTCATGCACTGATAGCATGGGTTCTCAAATTCTTCAAGATCTTCTAGTCTTGGACTCCTCAGATGCACACTCACTGATTTGAACTTTTTTTACGTGCGCATGTGCATGCATGCATGCATGCACTTCTCATTTCCTCTTCTTGGTGCAGTAGACCCACAAAGGGTGTAGTCACTTTAAGCACACACCTTCACTGAACTTCACACACTTTATCCAATTTGTTTACACTCTTAAATTGTGTGTTCTACTTGAGTGTGGGTCTTGTTCTTCTTCAAAGTGTGCACAATGTTTTTGCACACACTAAGGTTTGGCCTATTTGTCTTTTTGCACACAAACATTGTTTTTCACTGTGTGCACCCATATAAGGGCTACGACCTTCTTCTTCAAATTGCACACAAGGCACTAAGGCCTCAGCCTCTTCTTGTCTAGCACACACAACTTGTTCTTTCTTCCTCTTGCACACACACACAGAATGTGTTCTTCTTTATTGTGGCCTACACTCCTTTTGAACACACCCAAGGCTACGGCCTTCTTTTCACACACAAGGTGCAAGCCTCGGGTTCTCCTTGCACACACACACAAGATGTGTTCTTACTCCACCCGAACTCCTACTCAAGGGAGGGCGCGCAAGGTGCAGCAAACTCCACACTTCAACCGCGCAAGGGTTCTTGGTGCAAGGCAGCGCGCAGGGTGCCTGAGTAACCTATGTTGCGGGCACAAGGGCCGCGCAAGGCCTCGGGTGCAAGGCACCTCGGGCTTCAACCGTGGGCGCACAAGATGTTGCGGCCACGGGTCTTCCTGCTGCGCAAGGGGAAGGCGCACAGGGGACTTCTCCTCCTCCTTCTTCTTGTCGCGCAAAGAGGTAGCGCGCAAGGGACTCCTTCGGGCCAAGGATGGCACCGAGGACTTCAGCCGCGCAAATATATTTTGCACAGGGGCTTCAACTTCGCGAGGCAGAGCACACGCGGGTCTTCTGATTTTCAAGAAAACTTCAGCAGAAAACACAGAGGGATCGGCCTCATTTTTATAGGCAGAGGCGGTGCCAGTCATCCGCGTGATCCAACTCAAAATCCCGAGATCTTCGGATCTTCAAAAATATTTCCAAATCTTGATTTTTGTTCTCGGTTTGACGTGGGCTCCCTTATTTTTCGGCCTTCTTCACGTGCATGCGACTTAAAACTCATGCACGGCCTTCCTTCGATCCAAACCATGCAGAACATCAACACCGAATGGCCTCGCACCTTCGGTTTTCTTCGGCCTTCATCGAATTCATCATCTCGTTGGATGAAAGTATATTTTAAGGCATGGTTGTGTTCGGTATGCTCAGACGAGCACGAGGGTGCCTTCGGCTTCGAGAGAGACAGTCGAGAACTCAAAATCCGTCGTCGGGAAGGCGCCTGGTTCAGCGGGGCTCGCGGGTGTCTTCGGCATGGCTCGAGGTTGAGGACGAACGCTGGGCCGTTGGATGCGGCATTTGAAATACATCGGACGGCCGCGATCTGGAGATCTCGCGCGGGATGAGATGAGCGGCGGAGATCTGGCGCGCGATCGATCGAGCGGCCAGGATTCGCTCCCGGGAATTTTTCCGCGTCCCACATCGAAACGCCTCACGGTTTTTCCGCGGTTTATTACCCTGGCGCTGCCCTCTACTCGCCAGTTGAACTTCTCCCCTCCCGGTGCCGCCCCGCACCGAGTTCTCTCTGCGGGCGCGCTCTGCGCCCACTCTCGCCTCTGCGGGCGCGCACCTAGCGCCCACTATGCACCTCGGGCGCGCGGGTTTCACCACCGCGTCTCCTCGGGGGCTTACACACGGCCCCCTACCGCGCTCCTCCGGGCGTGCCCCAGGCGCCCTTGCGGTGTCCTACGGGTGTGCCCTGCCACCCTGGCTCGCCCCACGGGTTCCCCCGGGCGTGGTGCCCTAGTGCCCATGCCTTGGGGTTGAACCCCCAAGGATCCTTGGCTAGCCATATTTTTGGCAATGGGACAGAATGTTACTTTGTCAAAAAACAAAGTACTCCATATGAAAAATGCCCATTCTAAATGGCAAGCCATTCTTCTTCTTCTTTATTTCTTCTTCTTCATTAGAATTCCTCCAATTCTATTGAACATGTATTCATCACTTTGGAATGGAAATTCTTGAAGGTTCTTCATCTGCAACCGAACTCCTGAATCAACATGAATTCTCCAATGTGCTTCATTGTTCTAATCAGAGATCAAGTTGGATCACTTCCAATTCACATGCACTAAGAGTTAGCACATGGACTTCTTTAATCCACTTCATCCACTTAGAACTTGTGGATGGATCATCTTCATCTCCTCATGCATTGTCAATACAATGCATGGTCTTCAAACAATGTTGTGACATTGTATCATCAGGATACAAGTTCTTTGAACTTAAAGAGCAGCTCAACAATCGTCAGATATACATGGAGAATGTTTCAACCACAATTTCCAATACCACATAGTGAATCTCCTAAGTGACATGCATCTTAGTACCATGGCCATTCTCCTTCACTACCAACACCATCACAACCTTTGACATTCACATCTTGACATTCCTTGACTTCCATTCATCCCAAGACAACTTCATGCCTCATTGACAACAAATGCAACACAGTGCACTTCAATCTCCCCCTTTGTATTTGTTGTCAATACACTCCTTCAGCACATATGAATGGGTCAATATGTGTGCCAATATTTTCTCCCCCTTATTGGCAATCAAATGCAAAGGTGTGGTGTGGTTCACTTTCAAAAATATCTTCCTCCCTTTGAATAGCATCTTCTTGAAAATCACTAAGAGAGGGATGATGCCACATGTTCTTCGTTAGCAAAGAACCTTTAGTAAATCAACTCTAAGTCTACTTGGGCTAACCCGGTGTAGAAAACAATAGTGATATGACCAAGGAATTCAAAGCTGTCCATAATTCTCTACACATGTGAGATCATGCTTAGGGGTTTGAAATTTTTCAGATATTCAATGAATTGCTGAATCCTGCACATACTTCACAAAACACATTAGAAAGTTCAGTGCAAAGATAAAGCTCCCCCTTTCATCCATTTGTCTTCAATCCATACTCCCCCTTAATTGACAAGATAAACTCAATTAAGAAACAAGGGATGAAAGTATGATTGGAATACCTTCACTTTTCTTCTCAAGATGGTATTAATCTAAGAATCCCATCTTCTTCAGATTGGCTCCCCCTCAAGGGGTGCACTCCATTCTTTCCAAACCATCCTCCAGTTGAGAATGATCATCATCTTCAATTCCCTGTAATGTTAGCACATGTAAATTCAAGTGATTAGGGAATAAGATGGAACCTCCTTGGTTCATCAATGTGAACAACAAGGTTGAGAAGATTCTCTCAACCAAGATGTCCCATTTTCACCAGTCTTCACACTTGCACATTTGATCTTCATTGATGATTGTGCTGGTGTGGTTCTCAAAACATCTTCATGTGAAACCTTCTTCTTCCCTTTTGCTTTAGCAATTGCCAGAGCTTCATCTTCAATTCTTTGTAGTTCTCTGGAAAGTTGCAACTGATGTGGCCATATGACAAGTAAGTCATTTGGAAGAGTGGCCCCAGTTCTGGAAGTTCCACATGGTTCCTTAGATGCTGTCAAGCTACCTTTCTTAGGCAACTTGTTTTCAATCAATCCCTTCTTCTTCTTCTGGATTGATTGTCTTTTTGAGTCCAGTCTGCTTCTATTTAATTTCATGGCTTCTTTACAAAGGTCCATGATGTGTCCTTTCTTTCCACAGTAGAGGCATGTTTTCTTCTTGGTGGTACTTCTGGATGAATCACCCTTCTTGGATTTAGACTCCAAGGACTTCTCTTCATTCTTCAAACTCTTCTTGGGAGCATCTTCCACTTTCTTCTGCTTGCTTCCC
This sequence comes from Viscum album, assembly GCA_963277665.1. Classification (NCBI taxonomy): domain Eukaryota; kingdom Viridiplantae; phylum Streptophyta; class Magnoliopsida; order Santalales; family Viscaceae; genus Viscum; species Viscum album. Next base: position 1,722,767,096 of record OY728152.1, on the reverse strand, counting down.
AAGGAATCTCTCTTAGCCAGGTTCAGTGATCTTTTCTTCTTTTGAGCTCTGGATACAGTTGGAGATTGACATGTATCTTTTTGACCACTTTTGAAATCATCCCAGATGTTGTCAAGTAATCCAAATCTATTTGCAGTAAACAGATGTCTCTGGACCTGTGGATGCTGCATCTTTTCCTCTGGCTTGCTCCCCCTTGGCATGGGCTTCCTCTTTGCTTTAGCATTCAGTGGATTGTACCAACAATCCTTTGCACAATTCCCATACTTGTTACAACACCATCATTGTCCCACGAATCTTGACCTCTTCAGTCCTTCTGATTGTAGGGTACTCTTCTTGACCTGTTGTGCTGTTTCAGGAGAGCTCTTCTTCTTTACTGCCTTCATCCATACTTGTTTGGAATTATTTTTCCATCCTGCACTTTTTGTGGAAACACAATTAGAAGCATCAGTACAACATGGGATGGATGGTACCTTCTTTTTAGAAGTTGTTGCCCTTTTATTAGAGGATGTCTTTCTTTTAGAATCATCCTTCTCAAAGCTCACTTGAGTAGCAACATTTCTTCTTTCAGCTGACTGGGAGGCTTTGGCTTTGGGTGATTGCTGATTGTTCAATATCACCTCTAGTTCTAAGTATTTCATGTTGAGGGAGTTCTTCTCATCCTCAACAGTTCTTAGCTTTCCTTCCCAATTCTTCACCAGTTGTTTCATCTGGTCTTCATGCACCTTCTTTAAATCAAGCAATGAGTTGTCAAGCTCCTTCACCCTTTTGACTGTATCTTCTAGTTGAGAATCTTTGACAATCATTGAGACTCTGTGCAGCTTCTCCAGTGCATGGAACACATCTTTGACTATTACCATAAAGAATTATTTCTCAGAAAGGCTTCTTTTCAATTCTTCAGCAGTGTCTTCATATCTTTCATTGCAAAGAGATACTGTTTCATCTTTGGCATTTACCAGCTTTCTGAGAGTGTTGGTTATGCCAACCCTTTTAGCCAATTGATCTTCCATTGCATTGGATTCTTCTTCTAACTGTGATTTTTCTTCATGAAGATCATGGATGCCTGTAGCTATACACTTTGCCACTTCCATGGGAACTGTCTTCTGAAGATATTTGAGTGCACTCTGAAGATCATTCATTGTTTCAACTTCATCACAGCTAGGACAGGCTTTCTTCATCTTCTTGGCCTGTTTCTTCTTTCTATTTTTCTGAGTCTTGGAAGATATCTCCATTTGAGGCTGGTTGCTCGTTTCCTCAAATCTGCACTTCATAAAGACTCCCTTGGATCTTTTAGAGGTAACCTCCCTCTGATACCAATTGAAGTGCCCAGATCAGTGTGAATCACTGAGAGGGGGAGGGGGTGAATCAGTGATCCCTTAAAACTTTTTACTAATTGATTCTTAATCAATTAAACCTATATGGCTGGTTAAAGCCTCGATCCACTCTTCTTGTATCTCTCACCTTTCCACGAATGATGCAGTAAATGTAAAGGCACTGGACACAAGGATTTACAAGGTTCGGCACCAAAGGCCTACATCCTTGCCATGCTCTCCCAGCATGGATTCTCCCATTATAACTTGTTAGAATTACAATGGTCGATACAGCTTCCCACCGTATCTCTCCTGAGTCCCACAGGAGGGTCTTTATACTGCTTCACACAGTGTTACCAGAGTCCCACTGGCCTGCTCCAGGATCCCACTGAAGACTTCTTCTCCCTGAGTCCCACAGGGTCTTCTCCTGGCTCCTCGAGTCACACGAGTAGCTCTTCTTCACTTTAAGCTTCTTCAAGTATCTTCAGCATTCTGGGATAAAGACTGCTGGCATTGCTCTGTACCTCTGATCACTTGTGATGATTAGGTCTTCTCGTCTTGCTCAGGCTTTATCTCCTTCTTCTCAGGATGACCTGGCCTCTCTCCAATTACTGAATACTCAGACAATTGATGTCTTTAACTTCAGTCTGGTCCAGTCTCACTCAAATCTACTTCATGCACTGAGTGCATGGAAACTCTTCATCTTCATGCACTGATAGCATGGGTTATCAAATTCTTCAAGATCTTCTGGTCTTGGACTCCTCAGATGCACACTCACTGATTTGAACTTTGTTTACGTGCGCATGTGCATGCATGCATGCATGCATGCACTTCTCCTTTCCTCTTCTTGGTGCAGTAGACCCACAAAGGGTGTAGTCACTTTAAGCACACACCTTCACTGAACTTCACACACTTTATCCAATTTGTTTACACACATAAATTGTGTGTTCTACTTGAGTGTGGGTCTTGTTCTTCTTCAAAGTGTGCACAATGTTTTTGCACAAACTAAGGTTCGGCCTATTTGTCTTTTTGCACACAAACTTTGTTTTTCACTGTGTGCACCCATATAAGGGCTACAGCCTTCTTCTTCAAATTGCACACAAGGCACTAAGGCCTCGGCCTCTTCTTGTCTAGCACACACAACTTGTTCTTTCTTCCTCTTGCACACACACACAAAATGTGTTCTTCTTTGTTGTGGCCTACACTCCTTTTGAACACACCCAAGGCTACGACCTTCTTTTCACACACAAGGTTCATGCCTCGGGTTCTCCTTGCACACACACACAAGATGTGTTCTTACTCCACCCAAACTCCTACTCAAGGGAGGGCGCGCAAGGTGCAGCAAACTCCACACTTCAACCGCGCAAGGGTGCTTGGTGCAAGGCAGCGCGCAGGGTGCCTGAGTAACCTATGTCGCGGGCACAAGGGCCACGCAAGGCCTCGGGTGCAAGGAACCTCGGGCTTCAACCGTGGGCGCGCAAGATGTTGCGGCCACGGGTCTTCCTGCTGCGCAAGGGGAAGGCGCGCAGGGGACTTCTCCTCCTCCTTCTTCTTGTCGCGCAAAGAGGTAGCACGCAAGGGACTAATTCGGGCCAAGGATGGCACCGAGGACTTCAGCCGCGCAAATATATTTTGCACGGGGGCTTCAACTTCGCGAGGCAGAGCACACGCGGGTCTTCTGATTTTCAGGAAAACTTCAGCAGAAAACACAGAGGGCTCGGCCTCATTTTTATAGGCAGAGGCGGTGCCAGTCATCCGCGTGATCCAACTCAAAATCCCGAGATCTTCTGATCTTCAAAAATATTTCCAAATCTTGATTTTTGTTCGCGGTTTGACGTGGGCTCCCTTATTTTTCGGCCTTCTTCACGTGAATGCGACTTAGAACGCATGCACGGCCTTCCTTCGATCCAAACCATGCAGAACATCAACACTGAATGGCCTCGCACCTTCGGTTTCCTTCGGCCTTCATCGAATTCATCATCTCATTGCATGAAAGTATATTTTAAGGCATGGTTGTGTTCGGTATGCTCAGACGAGCACGAGGGTGACTTCGGCTTCGAGAGAGACAGCCGAGAACTCAAAATCCGTCGTCGGGAAGGCGCCTGGTTCAGCGGGGCTCGCGGGTGGCTTCGGCATGGCTCGAGGTTGAGGAAGAATGCTGGGCCGTTGGATGCGGCATTTGAAATACATCGGATGTCCGCGATCTGGAGATCTCGCGCGGGATGCGATGAGCGGCGGAGATCTGGCGCGCGATCGATCGAGCGTCCAGGATTCGCTCCCGGGAATTTTTCCACGTCCCACATCGAAACGCCTCGCGGTTTTTCCGGGGTTTATTACCCTGGCGCTGCTCGCTACTCGCCAGTTGAACTTCTCCCCTCCCGGTGCCGCCCCACACCGGGTTCTCTCTGCGGGCGCGCTCTGCGCCCACTCTCGCCTCTGCGGGCGCGCACCTAGCGCCCACTATGCACCTCGGGCGCGCGGGTTTCACCACCGCGTGTCCTCGGGGGCTTACACACGGCCCCCTTCCGCGCTCCTCCGGGTGTGCCCCAGGCGCCCTTGCGGTGTCCTACGGGTGCGCCCTGCCGCCCTGGCTCGCCCCACGGGTTCCCCCGGGCGTGGTGCCCTAGTGCCCATGCCTTGGGGTTGAACCCCCAAGGTGCCTTGGCTGGCCATATTTTTGGCAAAGGGACAGAATGTTACTTTGTCAAAAAACAAAGTACTCCATATGAAAAATGCCCATTCTAAATGGCAAGCCATTCTTCTTCTTCTTTATTTCTTCTTCTTCATTAGAATTCCTCCAATTCTATTGAACATGTATTCATCACTTAGGAATGGAAATTCTTGAAGGTTCTTCATCTTCAACCGAAATCCTGAATCAACATGAATTCTCCAATGTGCTTCATTGATCTAATCAGAGATCAAGTTGGATCACTTCCAATTCACATGCACTAAGAGTTAGCACATGGACTTCTTTAATCCACTTCATCCACTTAGAACTTGTGGATGGATCATCTTCATCTCCTCATGCATTGTCAATACAATGCATGGTCTTCAAACAATGTTGTGACATTGTATCATCAGGATACAAGTTCTTTGAACTTAAAGAGCAGCTCAACAATCATCAGATATACATGGAGAATGTTTCAACCACAATTTCCAATACCACTTAGTGAATCTCCTATGTGACATGCATCTTAGTACCATGGCCATTCTCCTTCACTACCAACACCATCACAACCTTTGAAATTCACATCTTGACATTCCTTGACTTCCATTCATCCCAAGACAACTTCATGCCTCATTGACAACAAATGCAACACAGTGCACTTCACTTATCATTATTTTCGTTTTCATCATTGTCAATTCCATAAGGATTGATTTATTTTTCATTAGTGTCATCAATATATGTAATTTTAGGGTGATCCATATTTTTTTATTTCATGAGTTGTCCAAATTCATGATTTTCATTGACATTATAGTCATCTAATTCCATAGTGTTTTTAATTATAATTTTAATAGAGTTAATGAAATTACTTTTAGTAAAATTATGGTCATTTATATAATTAATATTGTAAATTTTATTAATGTACACTATGATATCATTGTTGATTGAATCTGTGATTTCAGTTTAATCAATCTTAAAGTTTTTATTGTACTTATTATAAAAAATTCAAAATAGTTTTCAAGGAAATTTTCATTATTTTCACTAGTATTGTCAAATTAATTTTTATCTATCTTGTAGTAATTATTTGTGTCATTAGACTAATCATTGTTATTTTTGATTTTAGTGTCATTGATTTCAGTTTCATCAATTTCATTCTCATCATCAACATCAATTCAAATACTTTCATAACATTATTCTCTATATTCAATGTCATCTATATCAATAGTGTTTTTTAGTAAGTTTTATTTTTTCATTGAAATTATGTTCTTCCTTATTAAATTTATCATTAAATTAAAATTATTGGTTGTGAGTACAATTTTGTTTTTATTTATAGTTGGAGAGGTTTCCAATAGAAAGAGATATTGAATAGATTTCAAGTATGAATAAGATTTAAATATTTGTTAATCCAATGGAGATAAGATGAAATTGGCATAAGGGAACCATAGTTGTTGATGTATGTATGGATGTTGGGATACAACTAGTTAAAATGTGATGAAGCCTAAATAAAATATCTATATGATAACTTTATAAAGAAAGACAACCACAATATATTAATATATAATGAGAAATACATTATATTGACTTGGGGGATAAAAGAATTTAGTATGAAAATAGTAATTATATGACATAATGTATTATAAATAAAATTACTCTAATATTTAAAAATATATCTAATGAATTTATGTAGTAATACATTGAAGAATCATGTGATGATTGGATGTTGTTTTAAGAAAGTTTATATCTCCATAGGGTAATATTATAGTAGAAACTATAAGACTATGAGCAATTAAATAAGTAAATATTGATTTTGAAGTGTATTTTAATATTTTATGAGAGTCCATGACCTAATGTATCTTATATAAGAGTAAAATATATGCATATAAGAGTAAAAAATGAGTGGTATGATGTAAAAGGTCTAACAATTTTACAACGGGTGGTGATGTGTATACAATGGGATATAACAACATAACTATGATTGATTAAGAATAATTGTTTTATTTTTAAAAGTAATAGTACCGTTAAGATCATGATGAATTATGAATTCCATGTTCCCTTTATGTGGGATCTTGAGTAGAAAAAGTTATGAATCACAATGTATACTAAAAAATTCTTTCATGGGTAAGACGTCACATCAAAAAGATGGTGAGAACCGATGATATTTAGAATATCACCATACAATACATATGATGTATTAATTAAAATATTACCTACATATTTTATATAATTAGTAAAATCAATGATAATATATCAGTGGAGGGTTATCTACCATAAAATCGAAATTGTCAAAGTAGATCACACTATAGTGAGGATCTTCATACTATGATACAGAAAATTCATGAGATATCAACAAACTAGAATGAATTTCATATTCTAATATATTTATTAATGGTTAAAAGATTTAATAATTCTTAATTTATTAATTCTACTAAATTTTATATTTCAACGAAATTGGATTATTATATGTTGAATAGAGAGAGGTGATCACAACTGTGAATAGAAGGAATGGATATATGAGAGGCATTATTAAAAACTGCAGAGCTGTATCTGATATTTTTATGAAATACATGGAATTTAAGATATTTTTAGAAGTGAAATTAGTAGAGTGGGGAAGAATTAAATTTATAAAACAAATTATTTTTATTGGGTCTTTGGAATATTGAATATCGTTGATCATTACTATATCAGTTTGAAAAAGAGCATTTCTTACAAATTTAGTGGGGAGAGTTGAAGATGAGTGGGGAGAAAAGAGAAAGATATGATTTCTCTTGATTCTATTGGATTATTATAGGAATGTTCCTATGAATCATATAGTGATATAAATTTATATTGATTCTCAAGGATGATAATAATAGGGAAGACATCAGTGAAAATATATTGACATCCATATTTTACATGAGATAAGAATTTTTTGGAAGTAAGAGACTCATATCATCCTATTTTAAGGTGATATTAATTACCCATAGAATATTTTAATAACATGAAATTTCTGTTCATCATCACAACTATTTTTTCCTTAATATGAAATGTGTTTTTACATCCTATGAAAAAATTGAGGAAACCTTCATGTGTAAAAAAATTGGAGAGGGAATCATTTCTATAATATAAAATATCATTCACTACATTAATTATTAGAGGATAATAAGAGAATATGCTCCATGATAGGTTTTATAGTATCTAAAAATATTGTAATGGTATTTATACTTATAAAAGAGTGATTATGAATGAATTAATATCTGATGAATGTGAGAATAATTTATTTTTGAACATTGACACATTGTCGGTGTGTGCTTCTAGTCTGTATCCCTCTATGATAAATCCCAATGTCCTTCTATTTTTTTAATTGTGAATTTTTGTCACATATATCATTGCATGATTTTTTACATGATTGAGTTAATAGGTTATGTAAAATCTGAGAATAATAATTGAAAACAGTGTAAATTTTATGAATTCTTTTTCTTAATTTTGGAGATACCTTTACTCACTCCCATTATCCAATTACACACACTAATATCGGTAAAAATATGTTTTATTGAACATAATGCATTTTTTCGTGACTTAAATCACTGAAATTTATTTTTGAATTTTTTTACATATGTATTTGATGATAAATTCTCATATTTCTCCTGGAAATATCATTATTTAATTATTAATAGAGATGTACAAGTTTCTACATGATTTTGGTGATGCGATTGGGTAGTATTTTAGTCACGATTTAAATTTGTGAAAGTAAATTGAATTTTTATGTGTTAATAGAAATTGAAAATATTGACTAATGGATTATATATAGTAGAATTGAAAAAATAAAATTCAATATGAATTTTTTATATATGAATCCCCTTAAAATAAATCTAATGAAAATCAACAGAATTAAATGTGGTTGTGAAGTCTACCTCAGGATCATATTTCAAATCAAATTTTAATCTCATATTCATGTACATATTGAAACAAAATTTCTCAATGTTAATTTTAATAAAGTGGAATATGATGAAAAAGGGGATTTATGAGAAGAATTATATTCCCATTACAGTAAGATCGATAAGAAATGTCGATATTTCTTTGTATATTAATTTATTTTAATTAATAATCCATATTTCCATATAAATATTGAAGTGTATTGGATTCTATGGATTAATTGGAAATTATATCTAGCCATAAATAAAATTGATTTCTGTTGTTTTTATCAAGGTGGGAACGAATTATCATAGTAAAATGAAAATCCATTCGAAATCATCCATGGAGTGGAAATTATATTAAAAATATTCATTTTTATGAACCACTAGTTAATTATTGAAGCGATGATCCAAAATAATCAATAATAATAAAGAGTATAAAAATTAATGGTCAATATGAAATTGTGAAAGGAAATTATAATCAGGATGAACAAAAAATGTTATAGATAATAGAATTCAATGAAATATAATATCCAGAAAATAATAGACCTCACATTTCAAGGGAATGGTTTATGTACATAAAGAGATGATTATAAACATCAAGGAGATTATAGATTTTCAACAAACTATTAATATAATAAAAAATATCCTTCTAATGGATATTTCTATATGCATAGTGTATAAAAATGGAAATATATAATCATTGAGGAAGTAAAATGCTCTAAATTTTCTTGGTAGTGACGGATCACGATGAAATATAGCAAAAAAATCTAAAAATGTTTTAATAATTGGACACACTATGGATGTGTATGTAAATAACAAAAGGATCATATATTAAATAAAAACTTCAATAAATATTTTAAAGTGGGAACAAAATTTTTACAAGATTATTGGGAGATATTTTATATTTGGTAACCATGGAAAAAATGTAATGGCATTGCAGTGAATGAAGAGATCAAGAAATCATTAAAAAATTCACCATTTCAGTAAAATATTCAATATTGTTTATGATAAATGAAATTATGTTATGTTGAAAAATAAATTATATAAATTAGAGGACATAGATTATATTGATCATCTATAAGTTAATCATTGATCACTTACTATTTTATTCAGTAACCCTCATGAAATTATCGGAAACAATATTAAGGATTAAGTATAAAGTATGACAAGTTTGAGATTTCAGCACTAATAATTGAAAAAAGAGCATTACTAACAAAAATTTAAGTGATAACATAAATTGAATCTGAGAAAACGAGTCATATGGAATTCTCAAGTGGTTCAAAATGAATATCACATAAAAATATATGATTTTTAGTGGAGGAACATGAAGGACCCCTGGACACCCTGAGAGGGGAGGGGTGAATTAGGGTGTCATCTTTTTTGTTTAAATAGATAGATAATGTTCCCATGTTGGTAGGAATTAGTTAAACTTGTATGATGGATATGAGAAGTACTCAAACGTTCACATGCAAAGATATGACACAACACTTATTACATGGTTCACCTCTAATGGATGCGTCCAAGGAACATATGCGGACTGGTTGTTGGTCATACAAAATTCCACTATTCATCACTAGTTGTGGATTACAAAAGTTTGGGAACAGTCACTCTGTCCCAGGATCACTGCCTTTACAACTGTTCAGGGATAGCCTACTATTTCCCTTGGGTCACTCCCATTGAATCCCCCTAGCTAACTGCATTTTTTAAAGTCTCAGTTAGTTTATAGATGTGTTGGTCTCTTCAATAGATTCACATTGAAGTCTTTTCGTCTGCTTAGAACAAGACTATTTTTGAATCAATGTCGTGAAATGATGCTCTTGAACACACTGAACCACTAATATGGATAATGAGAATGTGAAAATAGGATACACATATGATTTCGTGCAGCACCAAGTCTTATGGGCAACCTCAAAATTTTCACACAACTTTAACATTTTCGCGCAAGCCAGAATTTTTCACGCAAGTTGGAATTTTTCACCCAAGACGGAATATTTCACGCAACTATAAATTTTTCCGCGTGAGCTAGAATTTCTCACGCAAGTACAAAATTTTTCATGCAACTCCCTTTACATGAAACTTTTATGCACATCAGACCTCAGTTCTTCTCTGAGTCATCAACCATTCAGAATGAGGGGGGTCACCTCTTATTTATAAGTGTCTCGGACCCCCTCCTGAAAAAACACTTATGGCGAGAAAAACCACTCAGTTGGCGCGTAATATTTCACGTAGGTACAATTTTTTTTTCACATCTCTATATTTTTAATGCTGCCCAATCCTTTTCCGGTTTTCGACATTCTGATTCTGAATCACTATTTGCGTGATAAAAATTGGTCCATTATTTCACACACCACGCTGGATTTCATGCACAACTCAAATATTTCATGCATAACCAATATTTTTTGCGTACAACTTCCCCTTTGTGCGCACCAACTTTTACCAGCAATCCATGTCTTCATTTCCTCATTTTGAGGCCCAAAAGTTTATCAAAAACTGGAAAATGACGCCACCTTCAATACTACATTCTTCTTTAACTGTATGATCACTTTACTGTCACACATTCCAAACTTCCACTAAGGATTGACTACAAAAACAAACCATACACCAATTCATTCATATAATAGCCATGGTTCCAACAATCCCCCACTTTGGGTTTGTTGGAAATCACTAAATAAATTCAATATATCACCATCCACATGCAAACCAAAAACACAAGAATAAAGTAAACCAAAACTCTATGTCTATGTGAGAAATTCTCAATGTAGAAAACAGGATTGGAATCTTGAATTGGGTTCCCATGTATTGGAATTATCAATGACACCCAGGTAAATCTCTTACAGTGTCACAGAAGCATTACTTTTCAAATGTATTCCTTCCCATCATTCTCATCCTATCACCGAAATTGAATTCTCATCGAGTCACAAAAGCATTACATGTCCATGACATGCCCAAACATGCCTTAATTTATTCCATTCTCCCCCATTGACAATAATCCCAAATATCGGTAATTATTCATTGTTCTGCTCAAAACACACCCCCTGGATAGTATCTCCCCCAGAAACCTACACCACATCCATAAAACGATTAAAATAGGTTAACATAACTAGGTAGGGGGTATTTTGTAACCTCCTTATGCACTGGGAGTTGGCTGAACACCAGGTTCAACTGATTCTTCTCAAACACAGCCGCTAGCATTGGATTGGTCAGGATATCGTCCACTTGCTTATCAGTTCTGACATGATCCATTCTCCTAAAGCGTTTCCCAACATTCTCTATTATAAAGTTATACTAGATTTCAAGATGTTTTGTACGAGATTGTTGAGATGCATTCTTCATAAGATCAATTGCGCTCTTGTTATCACAGTAAATCACCATTGATTGCTTCACCTCATCCCCAATATCAGTTAGTTGTTGCTTCATCAATAATAGTTGAGTACATGCCTTTGTGGCGGAGATATACTCAGCTTCAGCAGTACTAATAAAACTACTTTCTTGTTTCTTTCTCAACCAGAAAAAACATTTATTCACAATTTAGAATGCTCCACCATGGGTGGACAATCTATCCACTATATCGCAAGCCCAGTCAGCATCAAAAAATGCTGATAATTCACTGTCCCGTCATTTAGCAAAGTATAATCCTCAATTTAAAGTACCTTTAATATACCACATGATTCTTTTTATAGCTTCCAAATGTTCTACATTTGTATTACTTTGAATGTGGGCTTTTAGACAAGTGGAAAAGACAATATCTGGATGTGTCACTGTCGGGTATAGTAGGCAACCAATTATCCTAATATACAAGGTGGGATCTACAAAGGTCACATCCTCATGCTTTCCACGTTTTTTTCCAACTACAATTGGAGTTTACATTGGTTTGGATTCATGCATATTAAACTTCTTCAGCAGCTCTCTTTCATACCTTTCATGAGAAATGAATTTGTAATCCTTATTTTGAATCCCCTCGAGCCCCAACAAATATGTGATCCCCGCAATCATAGGCATTTCAAATTTTTATTTCATGTGATCAGAAAATCCATCCACTGATTTCTGTCTACTGCCTCCAAATATAATGTCATCAACGTAGACTAGAACAATGAAATTATCTTTGGTAGAATTGTTCATATATATATAGTGTTCTACACCCCCTCTTTTGAATTCCATCTTCTTGAGATAAGATTCTACCATGGAATACCATGCTCGTAGAGCCTGCATCAAACTATATAGATCCTTCTTTAGTTTTCAAACATTATTTTCATCAATATAAAGAATAAACCCCAAAAGTTTTTCAATGTATATATCTTCTTCGAGTACACCATTCAAGAATATTGTGTTGAAATACATTGGATATTCTTTATATCCTATTTGGAGTGCCATGGTATGGAAAAGCCTGATTGACTCCAGTCCAGCCACTGGATCCAAGGTTTCGTCAACATCAATACCTTCCATTTTTGTAGTATCCTTTACATACCAGTCATGACTTATTTCTGATAACACTTCCATTCTCATCAAACTTGTTCATGAATATCCATTTTGTACCAATCATATTGTGACCTTCAGGTCTCTTGACAATATACCATGTCTGGTTCTTGTCTATCTGATCTAACTCTTCATTCAGGGATTTCAACCAAGATTCATCCTTCACTGCATCTTCAAAAGAGGATGGATGCACAACTAAATGAAATACAAATTGTTTGTTATTCCTCATCCTCCTTGTTTGTGGGGGTGCACTCTTATCGCTAATTATGCTCGATGGATCAATCTCAGATCTTTGATTTCTCCTATGTTGTTCAGTTTCATTCTCTCCAGCTAAGGATTCCTCTTCAGATTCTTCTTCTTAGTCAACATCATGATGTGACTGCTGATTTTTTTGTACTACATTCCCTATTTCTGTAATTTTATTTTCTCCACGTTCACTTTTTCTTAACTTTCTATCACATCAGCATATCAAATCTTGGAAGCATTTGTGGTTTTCTCTTCAATGATATTAACATCACTACTCTCCACATTCCTTCCTAATCATTTATTGAAATAATTATAGGATTTTCTGTTCATTGGATATCCAAGAAATATTCCTTCATCATCATTGTCACCAAATTTCCCTTGATTTCCTTCATTATTTAAGATGATGAATTTTCATTTGAATATACAGAATTATTTCAAAGAAGGATTCCTTTCATACCATAAATCATATGGTTTATTTTTTTCTCCAAAATGAAGCCCCGTTCGATTACGAATGTGTACTGCAGCTTTAATAGATTTTTTTTATTAATGGCGAGAGATAAAAATATCAATCAGCATAGTCCTGGATATATTGTTGACCTGACGATTCTAGTGCTCAATAACTCCATTTTTATGTGGAGTTCTCACATAATCTACATCAGTTTGTATTCCATGTTTTTCTATGAAATTATCAAACTAAATGGATGTGTATTCTCCTAGATTATAAGATCACATAACTTTTATTCTCAATCTAGTATCATTTTCAGCATTCCGGTGATAAGTTTTCATGCAATCAAGTACTTGTTGCTTCCTGTGAATAACCATTACACAAGCCATTCTACTACAATCATCAATGGAATGGTTGAAGTACCTCTCTCCATGAGTTCTAACAACATTTATCGGGCCAAATATGTCTGTATGGATGAGATCAAGAAGGTGTGATTCCCTTTTCTTATTTGGTCGATATGAATTACATACTAGCATCCCCCATATGCAGGCATCATGAGTCATTTCTCATTCACATTTCAGAATGGGGATATCCATGAAAATCTTCCACTTATATATCTTTTCCATGTCTTCTTGGTTAATGTTCCCCAACCTTTCATGTCAGAGGTTGTTTTCTTCTTCAAAATACAAATAGCAAAGGTTTATTTTATATCCAACCACATATAAGTTTCCATATGTTATATAGCCTTTCATAATAGAATTCCATGTTTTCCCCTTTAGAGTGTAGCCTTTTTGATTGAATGATACTATGAGCCTTTAGTCACATAGTTGAATCACACTGAGGATATTGTGTTCTAGATCATCCACATAAATACATTCTGTCTTCTTCATCTCTCCATTGGCGAGAGTAGTATTCACACTACTTTAATCTTCAAAGAATTATCATTACCAATCATCACTGATCCACCAACATTCTTTTTAATGTTCTTCAAAATTTCAGCATTTCCTGTCAAAAGTGAAGAGCATTCACTAACAACAATCCAGGCGATGATGCTCTTTGTAGCTTTGATAGCTATTCTGAAATATTGGATTTCTCAACCTTCTTCTATTCTATCCAAGAGAAACTAGATTGAGTATAAGATATTGATGGTTGTCACGACCCCCTCCCCACAATGTGTACCCCTCCTGGGCCTGCAATGTGAGAAGAGAGATAATGACCCCTGAGTCCCGCCACCAGTAGGCCTCGTGTTGGTGACTCGCACCCGGGGTATAATAAACACACAAATTGGAGGCATTACCCTCTAAGAGTACACATACAGAAGAGAGAGATAGAATAGACACCAACCAACTCCAACTCAAAACTGAAATATAAAATAGAACCCAAGTGCACATATGTAATGTCATGCAAAAGTACTACAAAATAAAGGGGAAACTACAAGTACCCAAAATAAAGGAAAAGACAGCAGAAACTACAATCCTGAACAGCTCCTACAATCACATGCTAGTAGTAACCAGCCTGATCTCCAACCTGCTACAAGTGACCTGAAAAATAGTTTTTATATATGTATGGTGAGTATAACAGTATACTCAGTTGGATACTCCCAAAATCCTTTCATGAAAAAGTAATGAAATAATGCTAAAGCACAATGAACAACAATTGAAACAAACTCATCACCTAAAAAGGTATACTAAGATCCCAACCTCACCATGGCTACTCACACCAAGTAACGCATACAATAATATTGGATAGAGTAAAGAATATAAAGGGAACACCGCTACTACTTACCCACTGGTTTTCCGCTTTTCCACAATGAAATACGTCATGTGCATCTTTCTCTAAAGGCTTGCCCATATACACATGGGCTAAGCTCCACAATATGCACCACGTGCACCACAAGGGCTTGCCATCAGACACCTGGTCTAAGCACAACAACATCCTCACAACCAAAAATAACCAGGTAGTTTCTGAGAGCCACCACATCTCGCATAACATGTATCATACATCGGGTATTATACCTCAAGCCATCAGAGCCCATACGTCAAGAAAGGATCCTCAATCCATCACAGCCTATACACTATACGCTTATAGTAGTCCATAGGATACTATATCTAGAATATGTTTGTGTGAAATAACCACAATCCATTACAACCCTCTACACACATATATGGGGAAAACTAAATGTTGTGCCAAAGGAACTAGTATCTACCAAGAGAAGAGAGCGGGGCTAAAGGGTGTAGTCATCCATTCAACCTCCCATCAGAATGTTGGGGAAAACACACCCCCCAAGCTCAGAATCCCCGGGTTGTCATTTTCCTTGACCAAAAGGGTGGAGTAGCGTATATAAACGTAAAAATTACAGAATATATATAACTCCCAACCACACTATCGGAATAACCAAGTCTTAGAATCAACTGCAGAATAAGTCTCTCGTACTCTGGGTTGCCACTTCTGAGACTAGGTATCCTATAAGAACAAAACCATTTAAGGGATTTATTAGATTAATTCATTCCAATTTATCAATTCCACTGTATGTTAATTAATCATTAAAACATTAATTAACCATGCACAAAACCTCAATAAACTAAATAGGAATCATATTCAAAATCAACTACTCCTTTTAAAAATTCAACATCACCTTTAAATTCCAGAATATCCATCCCCATGGATTATCACCATTTAATCAGTCTTTTATTATAGAATTACTTTCCCATATTCCCAGGCATTCTAGAAAGAATCCTATTCTACTAGACACAAAGGGGGCTCAACACGTTGAGTAGATATATTACCTGTCGAGTCTTTTCCACCTATAGCAAGAGCATAGACACATTCTCCTTTGAGAGGCTAAACACGGAAAGCACGTGGCATACCCCGCATGTCTTCGACTCCTTCAGAAGGAGGGTAAGCAAGACCAACTACCTTCAACAGTGGGAAAATTTAAAGAAGATAAACAACCAATCAAAACCACCAACATCTAGCCATCACATCCATCCCATACCATCATCCATTGTGTCCTCCCCGACACCCACATGCATAAGACGATGCATCTCTCCACTCTAGGCGTTATCCGCTGCCACAACCACAAGGCCTCCCTGCCTCCACATATCCCAACACCCCTCCAGGGTCACATCACAGCACATTCAGCATGAAATCAAACATCACATCAAATGGGCTCTTGGCCCTTAAACTAGGTATCAAGCCTTCATACAAAATGAGCACTCATGGTTCTAAAGCACAAGGCACTCGGCCTTACGAATAAGAGGGTAACTAAGAACCCTACCAGGAGTTATCTTTTATCAACCAACCAGTAATTTAATCCTTATTGAACTAATAGATTCAAATTTTAGGTTCCAATTCCAGGAAAGCATTTCAGTAAGCTATCACAAAAGATTTAACATTCTTACTGTGAAAATCTGATTGACATAAAGTTAGAACAACTACAACAACGGAAAAAACCATATTCATTTACATGCCTCTTTATCTTTAGAAAATTAATTATCAATTAAATCCGGCTTTAAATTCTTTATCAATTTCCATCAAGAACGAACAACTAATCAATGAACGGATAGATATCACTCTATCTAGCAAAACATGAGGCAAACTGTTATCATGGTACAAAGCAACAACATGTGATCAAACCAATTCTTTTAATCATGTTCAAGTATTTAATTAGTTCAATTTCATTGAGATCCAAAAGGCTAAATAATGATAACTCTATGATTTCACATAAAAAATTATAGAAGACACGAATCCCCTACCTCAAACAGTTCCTCATGTTCTTTATCCACACAACGTTTCTCAAACCTCCTCTCGTGACAGCTGAATCCCCTGGAGGATGCCACAGTACGACAACACCATCCCAACTCTAAGAAAAAACCCATTATAATCATGGATATCACATGGTAAAATAATGAAGGGAGAAACAAGAGAAGACGATCCCCAAAGGAATGTCAATAAAACATACCTTATATGGAAGATTCACCGACACAGCTCGGTTACATCCAAAACAAAGCGGAACCAATCAGAAGAGTAGGTTTTTATTGTGAAAATCATATGGGAATGATTGAAAGGTGCTAGTTTCTGATAGCCGATAACAAAGAGGAAGAACAATGGAGGATGATATCTTGTCCCTTTTAAAGATTTAATGAGGTGGCGGTTTAAGATCCGGTTAATTCTCCATTAAAAATGATCACATTAACCCAAGTGGTTTTACCAAGTTAAAAACATCCCATCCTTAGGAATAATTAATATAGGATTTATGGCCTTTTAATTATCCTTAAGAGTCCATAAAAATAAGGCTTTAAATGTATTTTATGTCAAAGGAAATGCTAAAAGTAGAAAAACTGTTGGAAGCTGGAAACAATGTTCACATAATGTTACTGTACACCTACAGATCTGTGAAACAGATCTGTGCTACCGATATGTGCTACCGATCTCTGCTACTGATCTATGAAACCGATATGTTCTACCGATATGTGATACCAATCTATTCTACCGGTCTATGCTACCGATCTGGGCTACCGATCCGGGCTACCGATCTGTGCTAGAGATCCGTGTTACCGATATGTCCTACCGATCTATGCTACTAATCTGTGCTACCAATATCTGCTACTGATCTGTGCTATCAATCTCTACTGCCGATCTATATTTACGATCTATGAAAGCAATTTGTGAAACACCGTACACCTACAGATATTGTTCATAAAACTGGAAACAATGTTCACAGAACTGTAAATTTGGAAAAGTTTTGGGGATAAGTCACCTTGACCTCCCGGAAGACCTCCAACTCCACATTTTCACAATGTAATAGACCAGAGAGGTCTGGTCCATTACATTAGATACCTCTCAAAAACATTCTCTTCCTCGAGAATTTAAAACCAACCTAATGAAAAGAGGGGTCCGAACAAACACCCCATACGATACCTCTCAGTGGAAAACCACCATGACCAGTTCTAAAGTTCGAATAAAACCACGACATCTTAGAGAAAGGGAACAAATAATCCATATCCAAACAATTCAAGAATAACATCACATCATAGGTGTATAAAATAAAGGATCAATGAAATCACAACACAACATCTTAAAACATCTCTTGGTACTGGACATGCATCTATGACTCACGTTCCCAGGTACTCTCCTCCATTCCACCGTGTCTCCACAAGACACGAACAAAGAGAATAGAATTCCCACACGACACCTTGTCCATGCGGTCTTGGATCTCCACAGGTCGCTCCTTGATGGTCTCATCATCATCAACATCGATCTATCCCCAATCGATGATGTCAGAGTCATCAGGAAGATAACGACAGAGTTGTGAAACATGGAAAACATCATGTATCCGACTCATCTATGGGGGAAGTGCTACTCGATATTCCACAGCTCCAACATGATCTAACACCTTGAAAGACCCAAAAAACTAGGGATAAAGCTTACTTCTATGACCAAACCTTCACTTCCCACGATGGGGAGTCACCTTCAGAAACACATGATCCCCAACATTAAACTCCACGGGTCTCCTCTTTTGATCAGCATCTGATTTCTGATGATCTTGTGATGTCTTCATCCTCTCACGAATCACCTAAACCATCTTTGTTGTATTATTCACTAGTTCCTGTCCGAGAATTGCTGACTCTTCGACCCCATTCCAGAAAAACGGAGAACAAAAAGGACAGCCAAAACAATGCTTAAAACGGTGCCATACTGATGGTGGAGTGAAAAATATTATTGTAAGCGAACTCCACCAAGGGTAAGTGCCTCATCCATGAACATCCAATGTCAATTACACAAGAGAGCAACATGTCTTCACGATTTTGGATAGTTCGCTCAGTCTGACCATCCGTTTGAGGATGAATAGCAAGCCTAAGGCATAGTTGAGAACCAAAAACATGTTGGAGACCCCTCCACACCCTTGAGGTAAACTGAGGATCTTGATCAGAAATGGTCATTCTAGGGACTCCATGAAGTCTCACCACCTCCTCTAGATACTGCATCGACAAAAATTCCACTGATCTTGACTCCTTGATCGCTAGGAAGTGGGCCGATTATGTTAAACGATCCACTACCACCCAAATAACATCATGTACTCTCAGAGATTGAGGTAAAACTGTAACAAAGTCCATTGAGATGTCCTCTCACTTCCTCTAAGGTTTCACTAATGTGTGTAGAAGACCACCAGGAACACGGTGTTCGGCCTTCACCTTATGGCAGACTAAACATCGAGACACAAACTCTGTAACAGTACGCTTCAGCCCAGGCCACCAAAACTGACTCCTCCAGGATCGGTACATCTTTGTCACACCATGATGAACTGCTAAGGGTGAAATATGGAACTCTCAGAGAAATGTCTCATACATCACCACAAGAACAAAATGTATTCCATGATACAACACTATGAGTTGTTCATCCTCCGACCAAACATCAGGGGCCTCACCACAAACAACTATGTCTCCCCAAACATCCACTTCTAGATCACTAAACTGGGACTCTTCCACCTTCTTCATCAGGGATGACTACACCGTCAGATGGAAAAGACAACCTCTACCTCCAACCTCTTCCATATCATGATGCAAAGCTTACAGTTCCTCCATTACTCTCCAGGAATCACCAGATTGACGCACAGCATCACTATGTGACTTTCGGATCAGTGCATCAACAACAAAATTCCCTTTTCTAGGTGTATACGATATTTGGATGTCCTATTCCTCCAAGAACTCCATCCACCGACATTGTCGTATGTTCAAGTCATGCTGGGAGAAAACATACCTCAAACTATTTTGATTGGTGAAAACCAAAAAGCGCTCACCAATGAGGTAATGTCTCCACAAATTTAGCGAAAACACCACAACTTCCAACTCAAGATCTTGGGTGGCCTAGTTACGTTCATGGGGATGTAACTACTGAGACCCATAAAAAATAACTGACCTCTACTATATGAGGACACACCCTAACCCCAGATGCGAAGCGTCGCAGAAAACATCAAACTGAACTCCCTCAGCTGGAAGACACAGAACTGGAGCACTTACTAACTTCTCTTTTAGATACTCGAAAGCATCATGACACTGATCATTCTATATGAACGCTTGATCCATCATGTTCAAAGCTGTCAGAGGAGTCACATCTCAGGAGAAATTGACAATGAACTTCTTGTAGTAGCCTATGAGACCAAGAAAACTTCAAACCTCTGAAACTGTCTTGAGGGATACCCAATACACAACTTCTTCCATCTTCGATGGATCCACAGCTACTCCCTATTGGGATATGACATGCCCCATGAAACCGAATTCATGATCCCAGAACTCACACTTCGACAACTTCCCAAACATCTGATGTTTACGAAGAAATCCCAAAACATCATATAGATGCTCTGCACGCTCCTCTTCAGATGTGGAGTGCAGAGGGATGTCGTCAATGAAAACCACCACAAACTTTTCTAGGAATTCGTGGAACATATCATTCATCAATACCATGAACGCAGCTGGAGCATTCTTCATGCAGAACACCATAACAGCGAACTCATCATGCCCATGACGACAACAGAAAGCAGTCTTCGGGATATCCTCATCCTTCGCATGCATCTGATGATATCATGACCACAAGTCGATCTTTTAGAACCAAAATTAACCCTTTAGTTGATTGGATAAGTCATCAATCCATGGAAGATGATATCAGTTCTTTATTGTCACTTTGTTTAACAGACGATAATCAACACACAACCGAAAATTGTCATCGGACTTCTTCACGAACAAGACTGGTGCACCCCATGGTGACACACTTGGCCAAACAAAACTGCACTGCAACAGACCATCATGTTGTATACGTAGCTCTCATAACTCAGAAGGGGCCATCCTATACAGAGAAATAGGGATATGAGACGCTCGAGGCTGTAGCTCGATCCCAAACTTGATCTCTCCTCCATGGGGTAATGCTACAACCTCCTCTGGGAAGACATCAAGGTACTCCTCCACAACCCTAGGAATCACCAACTGCTCAACCTCTTAAGAACTTAGCATCATCTCAGCCATCATGGATGATAAGTATGGAATGCTCCTATGACCCATTCAAGGGTCTCGTTCACCATCAAACACCACATTATCTCCATCTGCATCAAAGAAAACAACCTTCTTCCTACAGCAATCCACAATAGCATGCATCGAATACAACCAATCCATGTCGAGGATGACATCATATGGTTGTATTCGTAAACATAGGAAATCTCCTCAAGATCGGTGCGTCCCCAACACTAGCTCAAAATCTCTATATACTTCAATCAAGTTAGCTCAACCTCCAACTGGAATAGTCAATGCCAAGGGCACTGGAATCCTCTCTACCTCAAGTCCCAATGCATGGATAAGGGTAGGTGATATGAAAGAGTGTGTTGCTCCTGAATAAAACAATGAATACACCAAGGTAGAAAACAAGAAAAGGGTACCTCATATGTCATATGGCTATCCTCGAGCTGGAAAAACTACAACATGAACCTCCCTACGACCTCCTCCACGGCCTCTCTGACCCTGATGACGACAACCAGCATGACCGCATTCTGCTCTATGAAGACGTGGAGCGTCATGTCGATGTCCTATGCCTACCTCATCTACCCTATGGTTATCTAAAACTGGTGAAACCTGCTGCTGCTGCCTCAGATAGAACTACCTCAAAGGAGGAACCTGGAGCGGTGCGCCTGGTGCATGATGACTGTTCTGAAAAGTCGGGAACTCCCACAGCTGATGACCATGGACACCACAAGAAAACCAAACACCTGATCCCTTGGCACAGGCCTGAGTGTTGCTGCCTCCAGAGAAACGAGATGGGAAGGGTTGGGACCTACCCCCAGGTGAATAAAAACTCTTCTGCCCTAAAAACCGGGAACCCCAAACCATATATATGCTTCATGAGAAATCAGGATGATTCCCCTCTTGTGATGATCCAATCCTTTCCAAAGTCTTCTCAACAACTACTACCTTCTCCATAACCTCAAGATATTACTTTAGCATAAATGGGGTGACCTGGCACTGGATCTCTGGACGCAAAGCCTCCTAGAAATGCCTCGCTCTGGCCTCCCCATCTGGTAACTGGTATGTAGCATATCGTAGAAGGTTCCTGAAATGGAGTCCAAATTCTCAAACACTGGTTCTCCCCTTTCAAAGGGTAAGAAGATCTTGACAACTAGACACCTTCGCGGTCGAGGAAAGGAAATCGACTCTAAACTTTTCTCAAAAATCCTCCAATGAGAACAATGACACCTTACGATCCCCGAGGAACAAGAGCCACCACTACCTTGCTGCTCCACACAACATCATCACAACCAAGGACAACCAGTGCTCCTTCTGAGCATGAATCGAACTAAAGCCACTCTCATCCTCCTCTAACCAGTCTTCCATGACTGCATCTAAAACTGATCCCACGTACATCTGTAGAATCTGGCACAGAAACTCTTGGAGTGTCTTCCTCCAAGTGTCGTCGTCATCAACCTCTACACTATGGTGATCTGCTAGAACAGCCCGATGGACATCTTCTATGTGATCCTGATGAGGATGTCGACCTAGAGCCATTCCTGCAAAAGAACTAAATGTTAGAGCTATTAATCCTAGAATATGGAAGTCTCAACATTAATTAATTTTTTTTCATTCATTCATTTTTGGTTAACCTATCCCAAGGTGTAACCATTCATACACAGGAACAAAGAAGAATGATGCATGATCCTTTCTTAGGTCTCTACCGGCAACCAGTATCACCTTTTTTAGAAGCCATTATAAAATTAAAGGTTCGTGCAATAGAATATAGGGGGCCCTAAATGCCTATGTCCCAGCCGGTCTCTAGAGTTTATCTAACTTGCTAAACATGAATGACAATGTTTCCCTACCTACCCATGCAAACTCATCTGTGCCAAACTCCAAACACCATCATATCCCTCAACCTCCCTTTGATACCACTCTGTCAAGACCCCCTCCCCACAATGTGTACTCCTCCTGGGCCGGAAATGTGAGAAGAGAGATAATGACCCCAGATTCCTTCCTCCAGTAGGCCCCAGGTTGGCGACTAGCACTGAGGGTGTATTAAACACAGAAATGGTATGAATTACCCTCTAAGAGAACACACATGGAAGATAGAGATAGAATAGACACCAACCAACTCCAACTCAAAACTGAAATATAAAATAAAACCCATGTCCACATATGTAATGTTATGCAAAAATACTACAACTGAAAGGGGAAACAACAAGTACCCAAAAGAAAGGAAAAGACAAAATCAAATACAAGCCCGAACCCTATAATCACAAGCTAGTAGTAACCATCCAGATCTACAACATTTTCTAAGTGACCTAAAAAATAGTTTATATATATGTAGGGTGAGTATAAAAGATTACTCAGTAGGATCCTCCCTAGAGCCTCTTGTGAAAAAGAAAATAAAGCATGCTAAAGCACAGTGAACAATAAGTGAAACTAACTCAACACCTAAATAGGTATACTAAGTTCCCAACCTCACCACGGCTACTCTCACCAAGTATAGCATACAAGAATTTAGGATATAGTAAAGAATATCAAGGGTAACCCGCTACTACTTCCCTACTGGTTTGCTGCTTTTCCCCAATGACATACGTCATGTGCATCTCTCTCCAAAGACTTACTTGTATACACCTAGGCTAAGGTCCACAATCCGCACCACATGAACCACAAAGTCTTGCCCGTAGACACCTGGGCTAAGCACCACCCCATCCTCACAAATAAAAGTAACCAGGTAGTTTCCGGGATCCACCATAGCTCGCATAACATGTATCATACGTCGGGTATTATACCTCAAGCCATCATAACCCATAGACTGATTAAGGATTCTGAAACCATCACATCCTATACACGTTACACCTATAGTATTCCACATGATACTATATCCCGAATATATGTGTGTGAAATAACCACAATCCATTACAACTCTCTACACACATATATGGGGAAAACTAACCATTATGCCAAAGGCAGTGGTATCTACCAAGAGAAGAGATCGGGGATAAAGGGGGTAGTCAGCCACTCAACCTCCGAGCAGAATGTTTTGGAAAACACCCCCGAGGGCTCAGAATCACCGAGGTGTTAGTTGCCCTTACCGATAGGGTGGAGTAGCGTATACAAACAAAAAAAATACAGAATATATATAACTCACAAACACACTCTAGGAATAACCTAGTCATATTCACAACTGAAGCTAACATCTCTCGGACTCCGGTCTTCCACTTCTAAGACTATGTATCCTATTAACAAACAACAATTTATGGGCTTTATTATATTATTTCATTACAATTTATCAACTCCACTTTATGTTAATTAATTCTTCAAAAATTAATTAACCATGAACACAACCTCAGTAAACTTAATTGGAATCATATTCAAAATCAAATGCTCCTTTTAAAAATTCAACATCCACTTTAAATTTGAGAATCTCCATCCCCGTGGATTGTCACCATTTAATCAATCTTTTATTACATAATTACTTTCCTGTATTCACAGGTATTATAGAAAAGTATCCTATGATACTATACACAAAGGGTGATCAACACGGCCAGTAGATATACTACCCATCGAGTTTTTTCCGCCTATAACAAGAGCATAGACCCATTCTCCCTTGATAGGCTAAACACGGAAAGCACGTGGCATACCCTGGGTGTCTTTGCCTCCTTCGGAAGGAGGGTAAGCAAGACAAACTGCCTTGAGAAGCGGGGAAATGTAAAGAATATAAACAACTAAACAAAACCACCAACATCTAGCCATCACATACATCCCATATCATCATCCTTTGTGTCCTCCCCGACACACACAAGTATAAACTGATGCATCTCGCCACTCTAGGAGTCATTCGTTGCCACAATAACAAGGCCTCCCTGCCTCCGCATATAACAACACCCCTCTAGGGTCACATCACAGCACAAGCAGTAGGAAATCAAACATCACATCAAATGGGATCTTGGCCATTTAACAAGGCATCCATCCTTCATACAAAATGAGAACTCATGGATCTAAATCACAAGGCACTCAGCCTTACAAACAAGAGATTAACTAAGAACCCTACCAGGAATTAACTTTTATAAACCAACAAGTTATTTAACCCCTCTTGAATTAACAGATTCAAATCATAGGTTCCAATTCCAGGAAACCTATTCAGTATGCTATCACAAAAGATTTAACATGCTTACTATGCCATCATGATTAACATAAAATGAGAACTACTACAACAACGACAACAACCAGATTCATTTACATGCCCCTTTATCATTAGCCAATTAATTATCAATTAATTCTGGATTTACGTTCTTTATCAATTTCCATCAAGAATGAACAAAAAATCAATGAAAGCATAGATATCACCCAATCTAGAAAAAATGAGACAAACCGTTATCACGTTACAAAGAAAAAACATGCGATCAAACCAATTATTTTAATTCGGTTCAATTATATAATTAGGTAAATTTCATTGTGATCCAAAGGGTTAAATCATGATAACTCTATGATTTCACATAAACATTTAGAGAATCCATGAATCCCCTACCTTAAACAGTTCCTCACGTTCTTCATCCACCCAACGTGTCACAAACCACCTCTCGCGACAACTGCATCCATTGGAGGATGCCACAGTACGACAACACCAACCAAACCCCAGGAAAACCACATTAAAATCTTGGAGATTACATGGTATAATATGGAAGGGGGAAAATGAGAATATTATCCCAAAAGGAACGTCGATAAAACATACCTTACATGGAAGATTCATCGATACAGCTCGGTTGCATCCAAAACAGAGCGAAACCAATCAGAGGAGTGGGGTTTTACTGTGAAACTCCTACGGGAAGGATTGAAAGGTGTTAGCGTCTCTAGTCGAGAACAAAGAGGAAGAATAAGGGAGGATGATATGATATAGCTTTTGAAGATTTAATGAGGAGACTACTTATGATCCAGTTAATTTTCTATTAATAACGGATCACATTAACCCACGTGGATTGACCAAGTTAAAACATCCAGGCCTTAGGAATAATTAATATAGGATTTATGGCCTTTTGATCGGATTTAAGAGTCCTTAAAAATATTGCTTTAAATGTATTTTACGTCAATGGAAACGTCAAAAAGGGAAAATATGTTGGAATATGGAAGCATTGTTCAGCTACCATTACTGTACACCTACCGATCTGTGAAACCGATCTGTGCTACCGATCTATGCTACCGATCTGTGCTACCGATCTGTGCTACTGATCTCTGCTACCAATCTGTGCTACAAATCTGTGCTACCAATCTGTGCTACCGATCTATGCTACCAATCTGTGCTACCGATCTGTGTAACCGATTTGTTCTACCAATCTATGCTACCGATCTGTGCTATCGATCTGTCCTACCGATATGTTATACCAATATGTGCTACCGATCTTCAATACCGATCTGTACTACCAATCTGTGCTACTGATCTGTGAATCCGATATGTGAAACAATGTTCACCTACTGATACTATTCATAAAAATGGAATGACTATTCATAGAACTATAAATTTGGCAAAGTTTTGGGGATAAGTCATCTTGACCTCCCGGAACCCCTCCAACACGGCATTTTCACAAAGTAATGGACCGGAGAGGTCCGAGCCATTACAATGGCCTTATAATTATTTCATCCACATAATCAGATTATTCATACCCATAATCTTCTTCCAGATAAGAACACATGTTTGTGAGATCAACTCAATCAGGATGGTGAATATTGACCCGTCTCTAAGAGTTGTATGAATCTCTGCTATTTAATCTCTATCTGCAATACATAGCATTATGACCAAAGTTATAACAATGAAAACAGTATCCATAGAAGCTATTTCTTCTATAATATGGAGGATATGAAGTCAGTGTCCTTTGTTGATGTCCCATGTCATCCCCGTTTAGTAGCTCCTTGCCTCTTCACAATACGACATGGTTTGGCCCAGATAGCCACATAACCGACACTTCATGAGAGGATAAGTATTCCCAATTGAATTTCTCCACATTCATTCTTCCTTGGGGGAATAGAAGGACTTCCTGTCATTTCTAAATGTTTGAGGATAATTTTCAGTTATTATTTTATTTTGGATTGAGGCTTACTTTTTCTTCACTTCAGATAATGTTTCAACATGTCCAACTTTCATCATTTCTTTCTTTTGGCTCTCATCACTTCCAGTAGTTTGTGTCTCAGCATCATAGCCAATTTCACTCTTTCCCATGCAAGTGGGTCTTTGATCACTCACTATTCTTCCAACCCCATCTGAATCACACTTGTCTCTTTCCAGTAATTCGGCACTTGAGAATATTCTAAAATTAATTTTCTTTTTACCCTTTTTTTTGTCTGAGTGAAATTCAATTTTACTCTTAAGAGTAACAAATAATTCCTCAATACCCTCAAAAGTCTTGGGCTTTTCTTCCAATCTAGATGAAAGGTCATTTATGTCATTTTATTATTCGTTAATTCTATGATTTAGTTCCGCAACATCATTCATGCTTTCAAGGATTGATGACTGAACACTCACTAGTTCTTCTAGTCGATTAATTTATGCTTCAAGATCATCAACATATTCTGATGATTCTTTCACCATTTCCTTACACTCATTGAATCTCTTACATTTATTATCATGCTTTGAGAAGGAATATTTAATTTGAATCTTTGGATCTCTATTAAGAGTAATTTGATTATCTCTGCCTTTATAGACCGTGGGTTCTGAAATTTCAGTGGTAGACATCATGGAAGCATGGTTTACTGTTTTAAATTCCAGTTCTTCTTATTCACAAAATTCAATATTATCATCATCCTCATCATAGAAAAAACTCCACTTCTATATTTTCATTCCATATTTTAAGTCTCCCTTTTTGAAAAATATTATCCAATGCTTATCGATGAATTCTGCTTCACTCTCATCATCATCAAACATTCATTGGCACTGAGAGGCAATGTGACCAACTATTCCAAAATGAAAACATGCCTTATGTATCTTACATTTAAATTTACCATTTCCATTCTTCATATTCATAGTGATGAGGGAAATAATATCTATTTCCTCATCATCTTCACCACCACTATCTTATGAAATTTTCAGCTTTTCCATTTCTTTTAATTCCATTTCCTTACTAACACGAGTCGTAGCTTCTTCGGGTTTGACTCTCATCTCATATTCAAATAGACTACTTAGCAGATCATCTTGATATAGTTTAGATATATATCTTTCTTCAAGGGTGGATAACATTGCATTGTACATAGGAAGAAGTCCTTGCATGATTTTGTTACGATATCAATGTCTTTTATTTCCTCTCCAAGCCCTCGAATTGCTCATACTACTTCAGTGATTCGATTGAAAAATGAATCTGTATTCTCATCGGTATGTGTCTTAAGATCGTCAAACATGTTGTGCATGACTTGATGTTTTGCCTCCTTCAATTTTTTATCTTCTTCATATATATTTTCATTTTTATCCCACATAGACATTGATGATGTGAAACTCATCACCTTTAGATAGAACTGATCAGAAAGAGCCGCAGTGATAGAATTCTGAGCTTTGGCATATGCATCAAGAACATTCTTGTATGTATCAGTCATAACAAGACTCATTGGATCAGTAACATATATTCCTTGCACAGTAGTAAAGAGATCCTCCATTCTTAGAAATCTTACATGAGATCTCATTCTGTTCATTCATATCTGCTAATTACTTCTATCAAAGAGAGGGATTCCCATAACATTGAAAAAAATTTCCATGATGAAAAAGATCAGATCAAACACCAGAATCCAAGCTCTGATACAACTTTTAGGTCCCTGATACACCCTAAGAGGGGAGTGGTGAATCATGGTGTCAAATGTTTCTTTAAAACTGATGGATCATATTCCCACATTTATAGGAACTAGTTTAATTTGTATGATGGATATGAAAAGAAATCAAATATTCACATGCAAATAGATGGCACAACACTTTTTACGTGGTTCGCCACTCAGGGCTACATCCAAGGAGCATACACCGAAAGGTTGTCGGTCATACCAAATTCTACTATTCATCAATAGTTGTGGATTACAAAATTCTATAATAGTCACTCTACCCCAAGTTCACTTCCATAACAACTATTATGGGATAAGACACATCATCCCTCATTTAACTCCCATTGACTCCCCCAAGGATCAATGCCTATGGTGAAGTCTCAGTTAGTTTATATATGTGGAGGTCTCTTCAATTGATTCACATTGAAGTATTTTCCTCTACATAGCATGAGACTCTACATGCATCGATGTTTTGAAATGATGCTCTTGAACACACTGAACCACTGATCCAGATAATCAAAAAGTGCCAAAAGGATACAATGATGTTTTCGTACAGTACCAAGTTTTATGCGCAAACTCATGTTTTTCATGATACTATATCTCTTTCGCTCAAGCCTGCATTTTTTGCGCAACTTGGAAAAATCCTTGCAAGACAGAATATTTGGCGCAACTCAAAAAAATTTCCCACGAGCCAGAATTTTTCAGGAAATTCCAAAATTATTCTCGCAACTTCCATTCTGCGAACCTGTTATGTGCATCAGACCTCAGATATTCTCTGAGTCATTAACCATTCGAAATGAGGGGGGTCACCTATTATTTATAGGTGTCTCTGACCCCAACTCCCAAAACATCATGTGGCGTGAAAACCCTTCAATTTGGGGCGTAATATTTCTCGTAGGTACCATTTTTCACACACATCTCCAGATTTTTTATGCAACCCATGCCTTTGCCATTTTTCGACATTCAGATTCTGAAACACTATTTGCACGAAAACCCTCACTCTACTATTTCTCACACCATGCTGTTATTTGTGCACAACTAAAATATTTCGCGCACAACCCAGCTTTTTCGTGGATCACTTCCCCTTTGCAATCACCTCCTTTTACCAACAATCCATATATTTATTTTCCGATTTTGAACATTCTGAACATCCACAGAGGATTGAAAACAAACACAAACCATACTCCAATTCATGCATAGAATAGTCTTGGATCCAACAGAACCCTACTATAGTAGAAGACTTATGAGGAATTATTTAATTGATATTAATTAGTTGAAAAAACATGTACAAGTGGGATTATTCACATAATGGAGATGAATTACAAGATGATTAATAATATGAACACTCAATCAACTATTTTAAATCAATTGTGTATACATATTTTTTTAATTTTAACCATTGAAAAGAATTCAGAATGAGTAAGATATAAAAGATAAGTTCACCGAGGCCAACCACATATCATTACTTGTAGTATTTTGGGAATAAAACCTCTCTACATGTAATATATATATATATATATATAACTATTGGTGTCATTTAGGATTAATGGATATATACAATCCATGTGTTGAATATATTGAAATAAAATTTATAAAACATGTTTTGTTGAGCATCCTCTATGGAAATAAATTAAAAAATTAGGATTTCATTTTTGGATGAAGAAATATATCGATATGAATCCTAATCTAGAAATAAATATTTTTGATAACCCTATCTAAGTATTTAAGTGGTGCCCATAAAAATTTTATGATCAATGAGTAAGACATTATATAATACAAGTGTTATGTGGAAACTAATACATCTAGGATAACATAATGGAAAATAAAACATTCTCATTGATGAACTCAAATTTCTTGACCTAATGAATTTGTATCATTTTATTATTTTTTGGATAGAAACTTTTATCCATATATTATAGTAATTTTCAATAGAAACAATTTTTTATAATGGTTATTATAATTTTAGGATTCATATGTATTCCTACGAGATAGATTATAACCATTTTCTACTATTTTCTGATGCAATAAGTGATATAAAAATGGGATTTTAAGTTAGTTTATACCAAGGTGAGATTACTATTACTCTATACAATGTTAATAGATTTTGATAATTAAATTGATGAAGATTTTTTGTATATACCATTTTGTATTCCTTGTCCCATTAGGCTATAATTTTTCAACTAGTTTCAAATATTAAGATTTTTTTTGAGGAAATAGTGAAGAATAAAAGATTATCTAGTTTTTGTTCAAAAAAATATGGTTCCAGTATTATGTTGAAAAACATGAATAAGATATGATTATGATAAATACAAGAAATTTAGTGATGTTAGTTTCTTACTAGAATATAAATTTATAGAACAAACAGTGGTATCAACTAAAGAATTACCTTTTTATAATTTTCATTAGAGAAGAAATAAATTCCAAACAAATAAATAACATTTATTAGGAATATTTTTTGTTTTATAATTGATAAAAATAATGATTGATTTTATTCCAAAAAAATGATATTGATAATTAAAGAACTAGTGATTGGGAGTATGACTTTTTTCAATTATAGATAGTGATTTTGTCAATTGATGGAAGCAATGAAGAGATTTAAAGGTTTAGAAGGATAAAAATGAGATAACGAAATGTTTATATGATAGAATGTGAAGTCGGTCAATGATCAAGAAAACTACATTAGTTTAATGATGTTTTAATGTTCATATAAATCTCATATTCTTTTTTTGAAGAAATAATTTTTGTTATGTCGGTGTAATAACTATTGTTAACCTACATTAATATTTATAGAAGTCATGGAAATGGATTGGGATTGATTTGGCAGTTCCATTCATGTTCTGAGAAGATTTTTAATTATTATTTCGGATAAAATATAATACTATTCTGGTCAAATATGAAATTTCATGTTGTAAAATATCATATGGATGAATATGGAGATGAGTATATGTTTTTAAATAATGGATGATCAAAAAATAACAATAATAGTATTGGACATGCAGTAATGTTGTATATGGTTGGTTAAATATATCTTGAGTTGAAATATTATCACTCCAAGGAATATGATGGAACATGACAACCTATTTAATATAATATAAATCTCAAAGTATTTAAAAATAATTACTTGATATTCACATTACAATAGGTACCAAAAAATATAAAGAGTGGTGATGTGAGGAATAATGGACAGATTCACCCCATTGTGGTTGGTAATAATATATTGATTTGTTTTTATAATTTTAACATTGATCAGATCATTCCCTAATAATAATCCCAAAAAAGTAACTGAGACATGGAGATTAGTCTATTTTGTATCATTCCCTAAACTATCTACTATGATTCCAATATCACATTTTATAAAGATTTCCAAATGTGTATTGTAAGATAATATATGAGGGATTTATCAATGAGGGATTATATCCTTAAAATATTAGCGTGATATTATAGGTAATTCAAATGATCATAATGTTATCTTCTTAGGAGTACTAGATGAGATGATATCTTGATTTAATTGAATCGATGTTAACTACAATTTCATGCTGTAATGGAAGATTTCATGCGGTAGTATTTAAGATGATATATAGAATAACATAATAGAAATTATCATTAAAATATAATTAGAATAATTATATGAAATATTAATGATATATTGGAAACACAAAATCAGAAGATTTAGCCTAATGAATTAATGATTTACTCGATCTAATTGGTTATATATGAAAATATTTACTCATGTGGTACACATGAAATATAATCATAGGATTAGAGAATTGAAAATTTAATCTAATATTCAATCAATGTGATTTATATTGGAGAGACATTACTGAAGTACACATTGTAATTTTTGAAATTTTTGGGAATTTCATCGCATATCTCATTTTTCAGAGAAGAGATAAATTATAAGGTAATATGAGTTCTATTTAGTTACATGGTTCATTTGAAAGAGGTTTTTGGAGACAGAAGAACCTTTTTAAACATAGTTAATAGTGAAAAATATGTAAATTCCAAATCTAGTTGATACTATTTAATAAGGGATGAAATGAAATAATATAAGAACAGTTTAACTTATATATAGTTTGTTCGATAAAAATTCCTTACAAAGAAGATATGTTACCATTATATTAAATTTATTATTATATATCATATCAAATATATCATTAATGAGATGTTATTATCATTTTGAGTTTGTTATTAAGTTACTTTTTTGAAATAATGATTCCACACACTGTAGGAATATTTGAACACATAGCCACAAGGCTAATTGGATATATATTAATGTATTGAAAAATGTTACAACTATTATACACCTTAATATGAAATGTGTTTCATAAGGATATAATTATATTGAAGATACCCACATCTCCATAAAATAAGTGGAGGCCATCATTTCTATAATCTAATGAATCCTTCCTCAATGATTTTCACAATGGAGAAGAATAAGAAGTGATCCTTTAGAGGTAGTACATAATCTCTGAAATCCAAAAAAGTACTTCACATAATCATAATGTGAATATAAATGAATTTATATATAACAAAAATTAGTTTAATAAAATTTTGAAAATAAAATTGGAATCCACGTATGCCCCATTGGACATATCCATGACCTAATATACCATGTAAAATAAGTTTTTTCTTATGTCAATTAAATTTTGATTTTTTGAATCTAATTTTTGAAATGGATATGGTGAGGGAAGAAAAATTTGGAAGGATAATTTTAATATTTTAACGAGATCCTGAAAATGTGGGATTATGATCAATGGTTATTTTTTTTGGATGAAATCCCTATTGACCCTATCCTTGGGTGATTACATTTATCCTTATTCTAAACTATTGATATTGTGAGTATTGTTAATGTCTGTCGAATAAACATCACCGTTGTCATTATCATTGGTGTCATCAATTTTAATATTTATGAAACTATTTCACATTTAAATTTAATATTGTTATTAAATCTTGTATCAATGTTTTTAGTATTCATAGTTTTATATAAATAATCTACATCTGTTCTATCTGTGTTGTCATGCTCTTTTTCATTGGTAGCGTATTCATCATGATCATCATTATCAATGATGATACAAATATTATTTTCCACAACAACATCAGTTTAATTAAAATCAATATAATCAACTTAATTCCAATTGTGATATTGAAATTAATTTCATATGTGTCATTGTGACCAATTTCAATATATTTAGTCTCATTATTTAAATTATAATGCATGTAAGTTTCAATATTTTCAATAATTTCTACATCATTATCTTATGCATTAGATTCATTAGTGTTATTGTTAATAGTTTCATCAATATTATTATTATTGGGGTGAGGGTCATTAATTTCTATTTCATTAATGTTAATGTATTCAATGTTGTTTCATTGATATCAATATCATCACTAATCGTTTCTTCCATCTAAATAGTATTACATTCATTATTACTTTATGTTTTATTTATTTCATCTAAATTACTATATTTAATTTCATTATGAAAATTATCATTATTGTAATAGATTTTGGTTTCATTATTTTCACAAGTATTCTATTTATGACATTAGTTTCGTTAGATTCATATATATCAACAATTTCATTGATATACATTATATTAATCTCATCAGTTTGAATTTAATATGTATTATTATTATTTGATTCACCATAATCATACCTATTATAAGAGACATTAGTATCATATCTTGTAGAGTCAACATTTTTTTGGCATCATCATTATAAGAGTATTATGTGACTTTGGTTTCTTCTTGGACATCAATGTCATTATTTTTACTAGCATAAATTTATTTTTTGTCCTTAATGTGTTTAATATTTAAATCGTAAATGTTTTTTTACTATCATAGATACTAATTTTGGAAGTATTTATTTCATAAGTATCTCTTTTATAAGTTTCAATAGTACCATTTTAATCAATTTATTATCTTAAACAATGATATATGAAGTAGGGAAGTATTATGTATCAATATCATAGATTTTAATGTTTTATCCTCATTTTGCCTATAAATACAATCATTATAGATAATATTATATGTGTCCATTTCATCATTATCATTAGTGTTATCGTCATCCATTTAATCAGTGTTTTTGGTATCATTGGAATAGTTTTATCAATAACATTAATTTAATCAAAGTAATTTGTTTTACCATATTAAGGGTCATTATAATTTGTATCATTGGTTTCTTGGGTGTCATTGATATGATTGTAATTAATGTTTTTTATATTTTTTATGTTATTTTCTTCATTGAAATTAATTTTCTTATATTATTGTCAACCTCATTTTTTTGTATTTCATTAATTTCCCACATTTCACTAATGTCCTATTTTTCATCGGTATGAATTTTGAAAATAACAACAATATCAATTTGATTAGTTTCATTGGATTATTATTTGGTTGTTATGTAATTTTTATCATCCATGTAATTCTTGATTTTTTTATCATTGAAATCTGTTTCCATGGTTTTGTTAGATTTTCCATTAAATTTAATTCTACTAATGTATTTTTCATTTGTTTTAGAGTTAGTTTCATTATCCATATTAGTTTTAATATCATATATTTCACAGTTATTGCCATTAACTATTTATGTTCTTTTAGTGTGTATAATTTTTCTTTGAATGTGGTGACATTAAAATTTGGGTATACAATGTCATCAATTCCATCAGAGTGAGTGTCATTATAATCCTATATTTTACCTACATAATTGTTGTGAGTATCATAATTATGGGAAGGTTAAGTATAATATGTGTAATCATAATAAATATTTCTAGTTTTTTCATTTTCGGTTGCATTTATAAACGTATTTTAGATATATGTTTCATAACTATCATTAATATATGTGTATTTTGAATCAGTGTGATCATTTTCACTATCATAATTGTTATTTTTTTATTGTTAATGTCATATTAATTATTGAAAATAGTGTTGGTGTGGATGGTGTTAATGTTTTCAATATAAATTATGTTAGTGTTATTTGTTTTTCTGTCATTTATGTCATTATAGTCAATGTTATTTACACCATGGTTAGTATTATAGATTTAATTGTCTATATTTATTAAAAAGTCAATGTCATTAATATCATCAACATCAATATCTACCATGTAATTAGTGATTTTATGTCATTATCATTGGTATTTTAATTTTATCAGTAGAATCATTGTCCATGATGTTAGTTGCATTGAATTATTTTTCATGGATTTATTCAATATCATTGAATGAAGTTTCTTCAATGTTATCAGTGCCTTTATTTATGTACCCAAATAGTTATAAAATCTGATGGTTGTATTTATTTCAATAAAAGTTCCAAAAATTTGAAATCCTATGTGAAAACAAATTTTGTAATTTAATAAGTATCCCCTCGATTAAGAGACTAATGATTCCCATGCCTGGTTAGAATAATGAAGAATGAGAGTACAACTTTTTTTGAATCCCATTACATAAAAATAATGATTTTGTGAATTATCATGTGAAATTCATGTTATATAATCCATTGTGTTTTATACAACATTTGTAAGAATATATAAATTTCTAGACGGATGAAGATCATGAGGACATAGTTATTATAATGTTTAAAATGTATATGATTTGATGAAAAATGTTATATTTTTATTGATAAATCATCCATTGATTTTCTATCATAAAATATGGAAGGAATAAAATATTACTCACTTGAATGATTTCAACAGAGCTGTTTCTAGTTGTTATAGATTTATAAGAAAAGGATATGAATTTATTTTTATATATTATGGAATTTGGTGTTTAATTTGGAAAAAAAATTAGGTCGTCGAATATATATTTGACTATTGAGTGCTTGTATAGTAGATATTTTAAAAGGAAACCCAATTAGAATATGAGTAATTTCAGAACAATTGGACCAATGTATGGGTAATTTAGAATGAAATGTTTCAGTTATTACATCTATGTATTACTTATGTTTACGATATATGATAATAGAAAATTTCTTAATCGATGCAATGGTCATTCAGAGCACTACCACATAGATGAGGACACATAAACATAAAAAGATACTTGACTATAATTTTCATGTATTGATGATTTAGGATCACTTAAGGATTATTTATCATAAATAACATGATGCTCAATATCTATATAATTATGTATAATGAGCCCATAATGTTGACCCTATAAGGTTGTGCCTATAAGGAAAATATATAGTTATTAGGATGAGATAGGACAATAAGGATGACCATATTACTTTATGACTGCATGGATGATCCATATGGATGATCTCATAAGAAAAATATTAGCCCTATTGAAATTATGTAGTATGTTTAGAAAGTGAGGATAATTTTACCCTTATGAGAATTCCATGGTATAGAGAATTTATGAATTAAAAAAAATGGATTTCAATAATGATTGGACTACTATTCATGTATTAAAACCCCAAATTATATGTGATAAATGATCTATTATTTACATGATGATATTTTTGTTATCATAAATATTTTCAATGAAAGGGGGTGCTTAAGGGATGTATTATGACAACCCTTCTTTTATTACAAACGTAAACATGATTTATTACATAAAACATCACTTGATACAACATAGAAGATAGAGACATTGAGTGTCTTTGGGGATTAGGATCATTACATAAAAAACATTAAATACAACATCTTTATTGAAAACTACCTTTACATGACCACTACATTCCCTCGTACTTAGCAATTCATGGGATAACCTGAGGAAATGCATAAAAAAGGGTGATCTATAAAGCCCAGTAAGGGACTACACATGGAATAACATGAGGAGTAAAATATATGTTATAAAATAGGCATATCAATAGATCATAAAAGAAACATGAACATAAAGGAATGATAAAGCATGATAAACATAACATGGAAATGTGGCAACAACACTTAACATGGAATTAGCATGAGCCAAGGCTCATTGCACATAGAGCATTAGAAAATCCTTATTTCACATAAAGAACGAGTAAACCCTCGTTTCACTTGAATTAGCATGATTCAACACTCATTGCACATGACGTATCATGATACTATACATTACCCAATGTATTGGAGAGCTATAAGGGTGCACCCTTCTTAAACATTTCATTTCATGCATAAGTGTGCCACATGGATCATAAAACATGGATTCATAAAACATAATCATATATTCCACGGTAAAGGAATGTGTAATTCATATATGAATATTTATATTCAATAATTAAATTTGCATAAAGGTGAATACCCTTGGTGGAGAAATGGGCATGGTATCCACTACACAATGGCATTGGCTTAGAAAATCGGTGCGATTTCGGCAGCATAACGACGTGACATAAGAATTCATAAAAATGGTTGATGAGAGAGAAAGGTGTTTCTCATAATATTTAAATGTAATGGACATGAAGGAGGTAATATATATACAAGCCCCTTCAATTGTAATGGAATTTATATTCGTGATACAAAATTATTTCTTGAATGTAAAAGAATAGAGAGAAGTTCCTTTCGGAATTTCGGCATAGTAACGGGTGTATATGGGAGGTATTTAATGATAGATAAAGGGGTATACAATCATTCAAACAATAATATGGAAGTAGGGGGGAGGTGAAAAACCATACCAAAACATTCATAATTGAAATTAAAAGGGAAGTACAACTTAAAGAAAATTGACAAAAATGAGAAAGGAAGAAAAAACCCTTACATGGAAGTGTGCTTTCAAAAGGCTATAGAGTGACTTGTGAGAGGGTTCTTGGGAGCTTGGGGCACCTTGGGAGGATTCTAGAGAGAGTAGGGAAGTGGTTGTACGAACTCCAAGGGCTTTTAGTGAGAAGGAAGTGGGAGCATGGGTGGGTTTATATAGGAAAGGTGAGGGAATTCTTTATTATTTAGGTTTGGGTCCCCTTACATTAAATTAATCCAAACCACAAACCATCCCATGGTTTTTGCCCATGGTTTTTGGAAAAGGGAAGAGGAACAAAATATTTTATATGTCCAAAGTCCTAACTTATTAAAATATTAGGGTTTCTTATGTGGAGATGAGTCACACTTTCATGGAAATTAATTTAAAAAGGCAAGGTGTTGAATAAGTCTTGAGGGGTCCATTAATGATTTGAAAAGTAAGTCAAACAAACCCAAAATCACATTGTGTTAATGGTAAAACATATATTGGCCGAACATAAAGATTATAGTATTTTATTACATCACTATTGGGTCATTATGATGTCATAAAACACATTATATATTTAAACAGTATTTAATTTTTACCGAAAAATTTGACTATCTCAGAAAATTATGAAAAATTCACTATTGGATAATTTTGATGTCCTGATTCATGAAATAACATTTATTTTATCTAAATACTTTTTTAAATATGTTAATTTTCACTTTTAAAATAAAAACCGATATTTATCGAAAATTCACGGGTATTGACAGAAATGGCTTTCAAACCATAATAAAAATTTTAATTGCATTCATAAAATTATAAGATCATTTATATTTAATAAAAATTAATTTAATAATAATATTTTATTTTATGAAAATATTATTTAATTCAAAAATACCGTAATTTAATAAAATATATTTCTTAATTAAATAATAACTAAAAACACCATTTTTACATTAAAAGCAATTTACAATGTATCAAAAATGACTAGAAATTATATTCATTATTATATAGAAAAATATTGTACATGAACATAGTACTACTTATTTGTAACATAACCCCTTAAAACAATTGCATACGACCTATGGTTAAGTTATGCGATGGTGATAGACTCTTGGGGTGGCTCGGATAACATCACACGAGTGGTAATTTCAATCAACATCCACTTTTCCCATAGACGGTCACGTTCGAGTTTGACATGATGAAGCTCAGCTTGGGCTTGGTCAAGGGCGAAGCCCAAATACGCCACCTCTTTTTCATGATCCAACAAATGGGCGTCGTATGGGGTAATTCTACTGGATGAGGCCATCACTTCCTTTGTCTGAGTAAATTGGATTTGTTAAAGTCCTATATTTATACTAAACATGTGATCACTGTTTAACGACTATATTATCAACGGTTAAAATTCTTAACATAAAACCAAAGAAGTTTAAATTTTATATAAACATAAATAGACATTTAATAAGATAAAGAGGGATTTCCATTAATGAAACTTTGGGTCATTAAAATATTCCCCTCTTAAGAAATTTCACCATCGAAAAGTTTCTTATCCCACACTAAAAAAAATGTGGGTAACCCAACTTCATCATATCCTCTGACTCCCAAGTCACTTCTTCATACTTGTGGGTTCTCAAAAACACCTTGAAGAGGGGCATTGTCTTATTTCGTAGAAATTTTTTTCTACGATCTAAGATGTTCACTGGTTGCTCCTCATAAAAAAGATCATCTTCCAATTGTACCACCTCAGAAAAGAGTACATGTGAAGGTTCCGGTATGTACTTCCTTTAGAGGGATACATGAAAGACATCATGTATTTTGCCCATGGCAGGTGGAAGTGGTAGTCGATAGCCCACATCCCCGACATGATCAAGAATTTCGATGGGGCCGATGTACCTT
Organism: Viscum album; assembly: GCA_963277665.1. Taxonomy (NCBI): domain Eukaryota; kingdom Viridiplantae; phylum Streptophyta; class Magnoliopsida; order Santalales; family Viscaceae; genus Viscum; species Viscum album. Next base: position 1,722,726,765 of record OY728152.1, on the reverse strand, counting down.
GGACTTAACTTCCCTTTATTTCCAAACCTCATGACCTTCTTCAACGGAGATATTCATAGAAACACCATGTCTCCAACTTTAAACTCAAGGTCACGTCGACGATTATTTGCATAACTCTTCTATTGACACTGGGCTGCCTTGATATGCTGCTGAATGGTTTTCACCTTCTACACTATTTCTTCAACCATTTCTGGTCCAACTAGCATATGTTCACCAACCTCATCCAAACATTCCGATGTTCTACACATTTTCCCATACAAGGCTTCATATGGTGCCATTTGGATGCACGAGTGGAAACTGTTATTATAAGAGAACTCAAACATAGGAATATGTTGATCTCATCCACCTTTAAAGTCCATTGATCACGCTCTCAACATGTCCTCAAGTGTTTGGATAGTCCGCTCGGATTGGCCATCAGTTTGAGGATGATAAGCCATACTGAAGTTTAGTTCAGTATTCAGAGCATGTTGAAGACTCTTCCAAAACATAGAGGTGAATATTGGATCACGATTAGACACAATATATAGTGGTACTCCGTGAAACCATACCACTTCCCAGATATTTATCCGTGCCAGTCGATCCAATGAGAAATCCTCCCAAATAGCAATGAAGTGTGCAGTCTTTTTAAGACGATCCACAACAACCCAGATTGCATTGTTGCCTTTGGATGTCCTTGGAAGTCCAGTGAAAAAGTCCATGGTGATGTTCTCCCATTTCCATTATGGTATGTGCAATGGTTGCATCATCCCCTTACAATTCTGCCTCTATTCCTTCACTTGCTGACACACCAGGCACTTTGATGTATATTCAGCCATCTCCTTCTTCATATTATCCGACCAAGATTTTTCTCGGAGATATCGATACGTCTTTGTGCTCCCTGGGTGAATAGAGAAATTTGAACTATGTGCATCATCCAAAAGTTCCTTCTTCATCTATGGACTTGATGGAACATATATTATTTTCCCAAACCGCACAATTCCTTCTTCAATACCATTAAACTCAGAGGGTTTCCCTATTTCGATAGCTTCCACTTTTACCTGAATTCCCACATCATCATTTTCAGCATCATTTAACCTTTCCAAAAGATATAGTTGAGAAATAATTTTTGAAAGGATTGATGATGTTCCCTTCCCTATGGTTCCCATGTCTATCTTCATCAGGTCTAAGAAGAATGGATCCTTCTCAATTCTCATCATTGATAGAATCACTGAATCCTTTATACTTAGGGCATCTTACACATTGTTCGCTTTCCCAGGGTGGTAATGTATTGAACAGTCATAATCCTTGACGAGCTCTATCCATCTTCTCTCGCGCATATTAAGCTCTTTTTGTGTGAATATATATTTAAGACTCTTGTGGTCCGTATATATCTCACATTTCTCTCCATAGATATAATTCCACCAGGTTTTCAAGGAAAAGATCATCGCCTCCATGTCCATATCATGTGTTGGATAGTTTCATTCAGGGATTTTCAACTGCCTTGAGGCATAGGATATGACTTTATCATTCTTCATCATCACCCAACCTAAGCCCTTTTTTGAAGCATCACTGAATACCAAAACAAGTTCCCCACTTATGGGTAACGTCAGCACGGGCGCAGTGATAGGCCTCCTTTTCAACTCCTTGAAGCTTTCGTCACATTCATCACTCCAAGAAAATTGTACTCCCTTTCGAGCTAGCTTGGTAAGAGGGTTGGGAAATCATGAGAAATCTCTCACAAATCATTGATAATACCCAGCTAACCCTAAAAAGATACAGATATCTATTACCGATGTTGGCCTCGGCCTTCCCTCAATTGCATCTGTTTTGGAGGGGTCCATAGATATCCCATTGCTTGTGATGATATGGCGCAAGAATGAGACTTCCTTCAACAAGAACTCACACTTGCTGTACTTTCCATAGAGATTCTCCTTGCGCAATGTCTCCAGTACAGTTCTTAAATGCTCCTCATGCTCCTCCTTGATTTTGGAGTATATTAGAATATCATCTATAAAGACTATCACAAAATTGTCTAGGTAATCTATAAATACTCTGTTCACTAAGTCCATGAGGATTGATGGAGCATTAGTGATTCCGAAAGGCATTACTATGAATTCATTGTGCCCGTATCTTGTGCGAAAAGCAGTCTTGGGGATATCTTCCTTCTTCACCCTTACTTGATAATTTCCCGACCGCATGTCCACCTTGGAGAAGTATTGTTCTCCACGCAGTTGATCAAACTAGTCATTGATTCTTGGGAGAGGATACTTGTTCTTTCTCTTGATTTTGTTAAGTTCACAATAATCGATGAAAAGTCACATTGACCCATCCTTCTTCCTGAAGAAGAGGACTGGTGCGCCCCATGGTGAAGCACTTGGGTGTATAAACCCTTTATCTAGATTCTCCTGTAGTTGTTTTTTCAGCTCTTCAAGCTCAACAATAGCCATTCTATATGGATTCTTGGATATTGGTAGCACCCCAGGTATATATTCAATTGATAACTCAATATCTCTTCTAGGAGGGAGGCGAGGCAGTTCCTTGGGAAACACTCCCACGAATTCCCTCACAATAGGAATTTCTTCAAGGATGGTTTTTTCCTTTGACTCAATCATCTATGACAGATACACGTGCTCACAAGTAATTAATATCCATGTTTGTGATGATGTATCTAAATGAGATTCATCTTCATCCTGACACTTGTAATGAATCAGGGGTCAATTCTCCATATGGAGTGTGATTTACCTCTCCCGACAATTTATATTTGCTCTATATAAGGAAAGCCAATACATGCCAACAATTGCATCAAATTCTACCAGAGGGAGCTTGACGTGGTTCGCCGAGAAATTAAATCCATATATTATAACAGTGGAGGACTTATATTCATGGGATGCATTGAATTCTCCATTTTTCGTACTCACCGACATCTCTACTTCCATGATTTATGGTGGTGCTGGGATTGTTCTACTAAACATTAGAGATATAAAATAATGCGTAGAACCCGAATCAAAAAGTACTTTCGCTATTCTTGAATGAATAACTAGCATACCTGTCACCACTTCATTGTTGGGGTTCACTTCGGCAGAAGTGATGGAAAAAGCTCTTCCTTTCTGCCTTGGAGGTTGTTGGTTGTCTCCAAAAACACTTGGATTTGGGCACTGATTTTCAAAATGACCCGATTCTTTTCATTTGTAGCATTGAACAACGCATTGAGGTTCGAACGGAGCATTCCTCTCATTTTTCGCAGCTGTAGGTCTTTCTTGTTGACAGTTAACATCTAGGTGCCCGTCTCTTCCACAACTGAAGCCTTTTCTCGTCCCCTTTAAGGCAATTTACAGGGTGCTTCTTTCCACACTTTTGTAAAGTGGGGTGCTGGATCTTCTTATCACCATTGGATTTATCCATCGGACCACCAGCAATGAAGTCCACATTATGTTTCTTGTCCCCATGATACCCCTATGATTCCCTGATCACCATTTTGACCTTGAGGGCACATCAGACAATTTCCTCATAGCTGTCGAAGTCACGGATCACTAATGCTTTCCGCAAGCTAGGGTTCATCCCACCAAAGAAGTGGTCAACCTTGTATTAGGGGGAAACGACGAAGCCGAAAGCTTATTGTGCATGACTTGTGTTGTTTTCCTCGTACGCTCCAACAGATTCTTCACCTTTTTTCTTGAGGTAAAGGAAGTCACTTTCTATCTTAAGCCGGAGGGTGCGCGGAAAATATTTATCGAAAAAATTCTTCCAGAAATCCATTCAATCCAATGCCTCGATCTCTTCCTCAGGCTTTGTATTTTTGATCAACATCCTCCATTGATATGCTTCACCCTCCATATGATAAGCCTATAGGAGAACCTTCTCTTGTTCAGAACATAGGAGGATGAAGAATATCTTTTCAATGGAGTTGATCCATTGCTCAGCGATTGTGTGATCGGATGATCCACTAAAAGTAGGAGGCCTTTAACTCATGAAGCTCTCGATAGTGACTTTTTCATTCTTAGGGGGGGTTTGGACGTTCCGCTTGACCCGTTTTTCTATTCAAAACTTGAGTTAGCTGAGAGAGAACCATGGAAAAGTTTGCGATTCCCACTCCTATTAGATTGAGCATCTCATTAGTACAATCATCACACTGATCTTCACAACGGTTGTTATCCCGAGTCCTCCTATTACCAGCCATTGGCTGGAATAAAAGGAAATTTAGGGGTAACACATAAAGGGTAATACAAAGACAGAAGTTTATGACTTATAAATAAACTTTTATTTCCTTACTCAAGAGTCTATAGGCTTCAATCTAGGCTTTTCATGATCTACTTTCTAAAATATATTTGTAGGGGAATTTTTTTCCCTTAATAAGGGTTCATACTAAGATTATCAATTTATCAAAACATATCCCCTGGGAGTGTCGTAAACCAGAGTTCAGAAAGGCCCATTGTCGGCACCAGTTCCCGTTCATGTCTAGCTCAAAGCGGTATTTTCGGGTTTTACCCCTAGGATACATCTATGTCAGAGCCGCCTCAACCTACTCATATCCGGACAAGGATTTATTTGTTTGATAAACCACTTACTCAGTACATAAAAAAACAAAGGGATGTTTTTATTATACTTAGTCTTGTCTCTAAGGCTTTACTAGGGTTTTCTTATCATAATCTCAAAAATGACTAAACCTATCCTGTGATACCAACTATAACAACCATGATTTTATTACAAACTTAAACATGATTTATTACATAAAACATCACTTGATACAACAAAGAAGATCGAGAGTTTTAGTGTCTTTGGGGATTAGGATCATTACATAAAAACTTAAAACATGAAATACAACATATTTTTTGAAAACTTCCTTTGCATGACCACTACATTCCCTTGTACTTAGCATTACATGAGATAACCTGAGGACATGAATAAGAAAAGGGTGAGCTATAAAGCCCAGTAAGGGAGTACACATGGAATAACATGAAGAGTACAATACATGTTAGACAATAGGCTTATCAATAGAGCATAATAGAAACATGAAAATAAAGGCATGGTAAAGTATGATAATCCAAACATGGAAATCTGGCAATTTCACTTAACATGGAATTAGCATGAGCCAAGGCTCATTGCACATGGAGCATGAGTACATCCTCATTGCACATAAAGAATGAGTAAAACCTCATTTCACTTGAATTAGAATTAGTCAAAACTCATTGCACATGATGTATCATGATACTATAATTTACCCAATGCATTGGAGCTCTATAAGGGTGCACCCTTCTTAAACATTTCATTTCATGCATATGTGTAACACATGGATCATAAAACATGGATTCATAAAACATAATCATTTATTCCACGATAATGTAATGTGGAATTAATAAATGAAACTTTATAATCAACATGTAAATGTGCATAAAGGTGAATACCCTTGATGTATAAATGGGCATGGTATCCACTACACAATGGCATTGGCTTAGAAAATCGATGCGATTTCGGCAGCATAACGGCGTGACATAAGAATTCATAAAAATGGTTGATGAGAGAGAAAGAGGTTCCTCATCATATTTACATGTAATGGACAGTAAGGAGTTCATATAGATACATTTCACAACAATTTTAATGGAATTTAGATTCATGATACAAAATTATTGCTTGAATGTAAAAGAAGAGAGAAAAGTTCCTTTCGGAATTTCGGCATAGTAACAGGTGTATATGGGAGGCATTTAATGAGATATAAAGGGGTATCCCATCATTAAAACAATAAGAGGGAAGTATGGGGTAGGTGAGAAACCATACCCCAATATTCATAATTGAATTTAAAAGGGCAATACAACTTAATGAAAATTGACAAAAATGAGAAAGGAAGAAAAACTCCTTACTTGGAAGTGTGCTTCCAATGGCTAGAGAGGGACCTATGAGAGGATTATTGGGATCTGGGGGCACCTCGGGAGGATTATAGAGAGAGTAGGGTAGAGGTTGGACAAACTCCAAGGGCTTTGAGTGAGGAGGAAGTGGGATATTGGATTGGTTTATATAGGAAAAGTGAGGGAATTCTTTATTATTTAGGTTTGGGTCCCCTTAAATTAAATTAATCCAAACCACAAACCATCCCGTGGTTTTTGACCATGGTTTTTGGAAAATGGAAGATGAAAAAAATATTTTAAATGGACAAAGTCCGAAATTCTTAAAATATTAGGGTTGCTTATGTGGAGGTGAGTAACACTCCCATGGAAATTAATTTAAAAAGGCAAGGTGTTGAATAAGTCTTGAGGGGTCCATTAATGATTTGAAAAGAAAGTAAAACAAACCCAAAATCATATAATTTTAATGGTAAAACATATATTTTACGAACATAAGGATTATAGTATTTTATTACATTACTATTGGGTCATTATGATGTCATAAAACACATTATATATTTAAACGGTATTTAATTTTTACCAAAAAATTTGACTGTCTCGGAAAATTATGAAAAATTCACCATTGGATAATTTCGACATCCTGATTCTAGAAATAAAATTTACTTTATCTAAATAATTTTCTAAATATGTTAATTTTAACTTTTAATATAAAAACCGACATTTATAAAAAATTCACGGGTTTTGACAGAAATGGCTTTCAAACCTTAATAATAATTTCAATTGCATTCATAAAATTAGAAGATCATTTATATTTAATAAATTTTAATTTAATAATAATATTATTATTTTATTAAAATATAATTTAATTCAAAAATACCTTAATTTAATAAAATAGATTTCTTAATTAAATAATAACTAAAAACACAATTTGTACTTTAAAAACTATTTACAATGTATCAAAAATGACTAGAAATTATATTCATTGTTATATACAAAAATAATGTACATGAACATAGTACTAATTATTTGTTACATAACCCCTTAAAACAGCCACATAAGACCTAAGGGTAAGGTGTGCGATGGTGACAGACTCTTGGGGTGGCTCGGATAACATCGCTCGAGTGGTAATTTCAATAAACTTCCACTTTCCCCATAGATGGTCACGTTCGAGCCTGACATGATGAAGATCAACTTAGGCTTGGTCAGTGGCGAAGCCCAAAGAAGCCACCTCTTTTTTGATCTCCGACATATGGGATTTATATGAGGCAATTCTACTGGATGAGGCCATCACTTCCTTTTTCTGAGTAAATTGTATTTGTTAAAGTCCTATATTTATACTAATCATGTGATCACTATTCAATGACTATATTAGCAATGATCAAAAATTTTAACATAAAACCAAATAAGTTAACATTTTATATAAAAATAAAGCGACATTTAATTAGATCACGAGGGATTTCCATTAATGAAACATTTGGTCGTTACATGTATTCATGTTTTAAAAATTTATTTTCCTAGATTTTATTTATTCTAAATAATTTCAATTGGGATTATGAAATGGTTTCAAATAATGTATTAAAAACATAGTAATGTTTTTTTATTCACACTGATTGTTTTAGAATTTGAAGATCCATGTTATATGATCTTATGAGAAATAAAAGAGGTCAATATTAGAATCATAATATTTATGAAATATATAAATGATGATAAATTAATGATGATGTTCAGTTTTAGCTGATGTATGATTAAAATATGATAACAATATAGTTTTGATTCTTAAAACCTATGAATATTATTCAGTTCAGATTATATTAACATTTATAGATTTTATGTTGGATCTCACATGATGCAATATGATTTGTTTTATATAATTTATATACATATGATTAATGTTTTAGGTGGTTACAGAAAAATTATTTTTATGAATAGGATGGGGATGAATTCATTCCTATTATATGTAAATATAATATACATACAATTGATATAATGAAGGGGGAAATAAAAATAAATGAAAAGGAAGGGAACATTAATCATCTAATAGGAGACAACTGTAAGAGAAAAAAAAACAATAAACAGATCCTCGGAGAAATTCACATTTAGGAAGTATTAGAAAAAGTGAAAATAGTATTACGGTCCAAAAATGTATATGAATTTTTTATATTTTACAATAAATAAAATATTTTATAGTGACCTGCATACAACTCGTAAATGATATAGGGGGATGGTGTGTTCTAAAAAATGAGATTGGTCTAAGTGTGAAGAATAGAGGACCATTAAGGAAAACATAAAAGGATAAAAGGATATTATTATTAGTATATTAATAATCTACATATCATATATAATATACTAATAGGATATTTTGACATCTATTATTACAAAAGCACGAGATGATGAAAAATAAACACATAAAGAAAGACCAACTGTATTGCCACAATTCATATCTTATGTGTAGATCCATTCAATTTTTAATGAGATGTTTTTTATTATAGGATATTGATTTTCTAAATATTAATTTATGTTAAAATGTATTATTGATGATCTATGATGTTTCACTGAAATAAGGACTAATTTTTTCGGATTTATCATATTGAACTATTTTCATTCAAAGAAACATTTATAGTTAGAGATTTACATCAAAAGAGTTGAATTATAATACTTTTATAGACAATATAGGAAGATATAGAACATGTTTAACTCTTTATATCGAAGGGTATCATTGTGTGAATATGTGAAGTATTTGGGAAGCTAATAAATTGGAATCATATAACAATTTACCTATATTTTCATATAGAATTAATTTTTAAGTATATTTATATTAATTCAATGAAGTATATATTTTTTAGGCCTAGACAAGTGATTAATATTAAAATGACTCATTCAATCCTTGAAAAAATGTAAATAGTGGTCTTATTATAGAACATAGTAATTATGAATAAAAAGGATTCCAAAAGAATTTAAAATATCACAAGTGAAAGAAGAAACCCACTATCTAAATGAAATAATTGTAGTATATATCATATTAAAACTATTTATTATTTCTTATTTAATTAATACTATTTATGACAAGATGAATAAATGTTTAGTGATATATCAATTTATTATTTATGAATTATGAATTCAATGTTTATATGAAGAAATTACATGATGATATTGTTTCATATATATAATATAATACTTTTGGGATATATATTGAGAAATATAAACTCTAAATGTAATCTATTTATATATATGATTAATTTTAAAATAAAGAAAGTCATTCTTAATGGTTTCACAACCGGAATTAGTGATAAGGGTGATACATTAACTCATTTAATGAAAATATTAATTACATTGATTAATAATATAAATGAGATATCTGTAATAATGTAGTTCCTGAAGAAATATTCAATTTATTTGAAATGTTAAAAAGGGATTTGTTGCGGTAAAATGTTAATAGTTAGTAGTTAAAAGTAATGTGATAAATGAAAAAGACCATTTTATAAAATAGACAAGTCAAATTCATTTGGATAGAATAAAAAAAAGAGAAAACTTATTAGAAATGTAGGATTAAATATGGAAAACAAAAAGTGTTTAAAAATAAAATAATGTTCCATAACATATATGACAAGCACCACTGAGTTTAAATGAACAATGAAGTTTTATTATTAAAATATTAACAATATAAAATAGACATTGAATTGGTAGGTATGAATAGGAGTAACTATATTGTGATATATATTTATATATAATGGACTATATAAATTTAAATTTCATTATTAATGACATTAAAATAGTTACTCAATTTTTAGTAGCCATTTTATTCATCAAAAATATGATTTCATCAAAAAAGACTTGACTGATTTCAATGATAGAAAATTATATATAATTTATAGAAACATTCAAAATTTTATTTTACAATCATTATATCATCATTAAAATCATCTTATTAAAATTATATTAGTTTGAAATATTTGTATCATTTTAAAATGATATATATTTTAATTAAATAATAAAAAATATTTTTTTAAAACATTCATTTCATGTTATTAAAATGTATCCTTGTGATATAAATATAATCTATGTAACAAAATATATATTTATATATTTTTATTTTTAGGTAAATTAAATTTCATCAACATCATCCAACCCTAATATTTTAAAATAATGTAATGCTTGATAGAATATACAACACAGAACACTGCGCATAAACAAACCATCACCCACTATTTAAATATTTTAATTTTGATATGATAGTAATAAACTAGGAATTAAATTTTATAGTTGGACTATAAATAACTATTTTATTATATATCTATAAATTTATGAAGCATTCAAATTATTATTAGCTATTATGAAATAAACACTCTGATTTTAATAGTCATTTTATACGTATTCTTCAAAAATGATATTTTTTAGAAATTAATATAATTATTTTTTTAATATTTTTAAAAATTTAACTGATAAATTATTCTTAATTAATCAAGTCATAGTAACATCAAATTTTTACAATGATTTTTTTAGAATTTTCTGAAATGATTGATTTTGCAGTTATTAGTGAATAATAATACTTTTTATTATAAATTTAATTTCTATTTCAATTTTTTTAAAATTGTGTTCTTATTGAAATAGAGTCAATGTAAAATGAGTTCTGTTATATTTATAATAATCCATTTCATATCACTGAAATAAATTTTTAAGGTTGAATTTTTTATAATTTAAAAGAAATTTATCTAAAAACAACATTTCATTGAACTGTACATTTTATTGTTAAATTACATTCAGCCACGTATTGATATTGAATAGTAAAATTAGATCCTAAATATTGATTTTTTGTGCTCCAACATTACAATATATATCCTTTTTATTTTTGGTCAATATAGATAATATCAATAGTTATTTTTATAATCACGGTAAAAGAAAAATCAGGTAATTAATGGTCAAACATAATATGATACATACTATAACATGACTGTAAGACACGCCTTGATTTTATTTTATGATTCCATATAATAAATAATATTCCCATATTATTTTATATGGAATTTGTTTTTCTATTTTAATAACGCGATGCAATTGATAATATTTTATGATAGGAAAATTTAAAAAATATTTAACTCTTATTTTAAATAACTATAGAATATTTTCATATATGGACTACGAGAGGATATTTTTTTTATAAATAAAAATTTTAAAATTAAATGATTTATATTAGTTATGATAATTTATAATTAATTTTTTGTGATGAAATTATTAACTTAAATACTTACAAAAGGCTAACACGGTAATTATTTAATTGGGGAAAAAGGTATATTAATAAATTTAAATTTGGTGTAATTATATATATTTAATGATTATAAATAAATTTATATATAAAAATGACAAATTACAGAGGGTTTGATTCATTTAAATATAATTCATTTTTTTCTTGATGTTATTAATGTAATTATATATTAATATTATAAAATTTACATTGTTGATATTTTATGAAAATAATATTAAATTAAATCAAAAAAAATCCTAAAACAATTAGATTAAAAAAAATTGATTAGTTTTTGTTAACTAAATATCCCAATGAACATTTTTAGGTATTTTCCTTTTAATAGTAACCTTATTTATCATTATAGAAGTGAATATATTAATACTATTATAATTGTAAAATTATTTAACAAGAGGTTAAATAATGATAAAGGTGACGAAATAAAAAAATTGATAATTTTTTTTAGATAATGTATTTATAATTTTATACAACAATTATTACAATTATAACAATTTGGTGAAATTTATCCAGGATAAAAAAATATTTTAATACTATTATAATTGTCATCCCATATTTTTTACACTACATTGCACCGTCTATCTCAACCAAACCCTACGCAAAAATATTCTACAAATACTTTTCCAATATTTTTAGGAACTATACATTCAAAAAATATCATCCCTATGTACCTTAATAAGTGATATAAAGGGAGTCCACCGAAGAAGAGGATATCATCATTTTCGACTATTTTTTTATTTATTCTTCTAAAAACTATTCATGTATTGTAATGATCATTAAATAATATGTAAAGATTAATAAATATAGATTTATGTTATTATGATTTTGGTAATACCCTATTACATCTCCTTTACATCTAACGAAATGTAGAAACAACAATCATGTGTATGCATGACTTGTTGTCTTCACATAGCAGTGTAATTCTTTTGTCATCACCAATATACATGAAAGGTAAATAAGATGTAAATTATGTGTATATATAATAATTATGAAAAATATTTACATCTATAATTATAATATCTTACATACCTTCTAATGTATCAATGTGTTGGGAAATTATAACGTCACTCATGTGTACGTGTGGATTACCATCAATATGAAGCGATATGGTTCACTTTTCCTTTATATTTTACTTGGATGTATATAGGAATATATTTAATTAGAATATATGATATATATGATATAATAAAGATTATTTATATGTGAAATATTTTTTGATATTCTTTTATTCCATCCATTGAAAATGTTATAAATTATTCATGTGTCTATATGACCTTCCTTCTCCATTAACATAATAATTCATTTTCTATAGTTATCTTTTATGGAATAATATAATTATTTATATAATGAATTTATATGATATTATAATAATTCTTAATATTATTGACATAATTTATCCAGCATCTTAGTATAATTTTTAAAACAACAGAACCATATCATATATGAAAAATAATGTAGTTGCCACATGAAAGTGGGATTTTAACAATCAGTTAGTAATAAATGAGTGTTAAATTATTATAAATAAATCATATATTGTGTTGTGTAGAATATTATGGTTATATAATATATTTATAACAAATCTATATTTATTATACATCATGTTTTTAAAAACAAAATGTAATTAAAACCCAAGGTAAGGGTTTCTCATCTCACTTTTACTTCTATGAGTCTTATGCCATATTCAACCCTTATATATTTTTTAGTGTATATAACAAATTTTTTTTATATTATATAAATAATATCTCTTTCATCATTGTATTTAATTTTTTATATTATGTTATTTTCTTCATTAAGGTTACGTTTCAAATGAAATCAATTTGGTGAGGGATTATTTTACAATTTCATCATTTTATTGGATTTATAATTATCAAATCTCTACTGAGGTATATTTCTATTAAAAATCATTTTTTCAAGAAAATTTCCTAGAATTATTTATTAATTACTATATAATTTGATACCATCATTTTAAGTCTTTTTTTACATTTTCAAAAATGTTATTTGAGTAATATTTCTTACATTTAATGAATGTGGTGGTTTTTTATTTTAATTAGAAATGATTGAAATGAAGGTTTATATATTATACCACATGAAAATAATATCCCACCATAGTGATTTCTCATTTATTTGGTGAATAATTTACATTTTAAAATTTTTCAATTAAATAATAATTATTTATTTAATACGTACATACTTTTATTATTATAAAATTTGATTTTATATTTGAATGGTTATTTTCCTCAATAAATATTCTTGTAAACATTTTTAAAAACATTCAACCCTGTAAACATACCTTGTTGAATCATATTTTGAGGGTCAAATATATTGATAGAATACAACATGTTTCTTGAGATGGCATGTGATCATTTTGACTGGGGGATAATATTGACATTTCATATGATTGATCATCTAATATGGAAAGTTATTTATTATTAAAGAATTTGGATGTATTTGTATTATTAATTCATTAGTGGAATTTTTTTGGACATTATGTTATGGAAGATGCATCATACATCCCCTCTATGAATTGGAAGGTGTCATCAGACAAGCTAGATTATGTTTTGGTAGTTGACTTACCCATTTGTGTAGATTTCATAGAATAAAGGAAATGATGATATCTATAGATGTCTTGGCTGAGGCATCAACATTATGTTTTAGATATATGATGTTATGAATTTAATCAATATGAAATTATTTATTAATTTCCATGTTATTAAAATATTATTTAAAATATCCACAGAAATGTTTTTTGATCCTGTTATTGAAACACCCATGTACAAATTTAAAATGAAAAGGATAACACATGCACCAACTTAAAAAGAACAAGATTATCATTCATGTGTACGGATAAGTTCCACTAGGTTCATTATTGTCATGGAATGAATGAAACTACAAATAATCAAAGATTCAAAAATAAGGATATGGGACTCTATGAAAATTACTTTCCCATGCATGAACATATTTTTCTTCCGAAAATCCCGATGGAAAAAGGCCATGCTTTTGAGATCACAATAGATGAGGTTGAAGTCCCTAATGATGTTATTATAGGTACAGTAAATGTATCCTAAAACATATATATTTATATATTTAATACATATCATCACAATCTTATATACATTTTAAATTTTCCTATAAAATTAGATATTTACCATGAACCCTAATAATGGATTTATCACTCAAAACTCATATTGGGTGTATCATTGACACTATTATATGTCATTAAATTAATATTATGACTCAAAAACATTCCCTATCTACTGAAATTATAATTTTACCAATGGTTTATTTTGATATAATCATTAGTATGAAATGAATTTCAAATTTTGACGTTAAAATGTTATGGAAGAGATTTGTAAATAATGATTCATGATGAAGATATGGAATTCATTATTAATAGTGGGGTAACGTCATTATCTGATTCATTTATAGATCCACCACGATCATCTTTTATTTTTAAAAACAAAAGGGAATATGAGAAGACACACCCTAAGGATAGAAAATTTTATATTGAAATTAAAGATGAACCTATTGTGAATGAATACATTTATTTATTTCAAAATGAATTACCCAGATATCAAACAGGGTTTGACGGTTAGTTCTTAATTGGTATAATACCTGATATAAGACCTATATTAAATTATACCTATAGAGTGACCAAAATTGAATTAGTATAATTGTTGAAAAAAATTGAGTTGGGTAATAATTGATTTATACTACCTATTATATTACCTTGGTTACATATATTATTTTATTTAATAATAAAGATAGATCTATGATGTTGCCCATTCATTATTGGGAAATCAGTGCTATTATGATAAAATAAAAACTATCCTCTACCTTACATTGAAGACTTATTCGATCAAATTCATGAAGATTATTATTTTAAAAAGATTGATCTCTTTTATGGGTATCATTATTTTTGACAAAATAAAGAGGATATTTTGTTGAATATATTTTAAATGATTAAAATATGTTATGAGTATATAGTATTGCAATTTAGTTTCATTAATACACTATATATTTTTTTTGAAAAAATGAATAGAGTAGTCATTGTGTAACTTGATGATTTTTTTGTGGAATTTATTAAAGATATCATGGTGTTATCTAAAAGAAATGTATACTATAAAAATCACTTGTGAAAAAATATTCAAACTCTTAGAAGAAAATTTTTATGTGGAAAATTTATCTAGTGTTAATTATGGTTTAATTTTTTTTTTATTTTTTTGGAAATATTTCCTCTAACGATGTAATATCATTAGATCTTATGAATATAATGTCAATCAAAGGGTGGCCTACACAAATGAACATAATCGAGCTAGGTAGTATCATTTTTATGGTAGGTTACTATCATCAATATTTTTAAATATTATTTCTATGGGATAACCCATTAACCAAGCATAAATATAAATGGTTTAACCTCATTTAGAAAAAGGAATGTGAATTAAATTTTAATGAATTTGAATATGATATTAGTGAATTCAATTATATTTATTCTACTAACAGAAAATGTTGTATTTTCGATATATAGTGATGAATCAAAGAAGGTAGATGTTTTCATCCTTATGAATAATGATTAAGACGTTTCTTTTGTATCCAAGCTGTTATGGAATAATGAACATAATATCACACTCATGATAATAATTCACAAGCTATAATATTTTCATTGATGATATGGAGACAATATACTTACAGTAAAAAATGTGAGATATACATAGATCATAAGAGACCAAAATATAAATTCACTTATAAAGATAGAAACATTGGACAAATTTGATGGCTTAAGATACAAAAGCATAATGATTTCACAATACACTACAACCTAGGGATGAAAAATAAGTTATTAGATTTGTTGATTGAATGTATCATGGATTTTTTGAAAAAATAATGATTGATAATGATCCAATGTTCATGGATTTAAAAAATATGGATATGGGAACTATTAAGGTAGGGTATACATGAGTTCTTTTTAAAATTATTTACCAAACATAATTATTGGATAATATAAATAGTTATCAATCAGATGATAAGAATTACCAATATATTATTAAATGCATAAATGATGAAGAATTGGTAGACTTCAATGTTACAAATTTTAAAAGACACACTATGTTCCGTCATACCAGAAATGAAGAGGGAAAGATAAATCTCGAAACAAAAATTTCACTATACACACTAACATAAACATGATGTGTATAGATTTGATGGAAATTTTTTTGTGGGATAATATGAACTGTGAAATTTATGATGACATGTCACGATTTATGGTTTTTATATAGGTGAATATTGAAAGACAACATCCTAGAAGAGTCATGCAACCATCCTTTTTTTATATTTGGAAAAGAGTTGAAATTAATATGAAATTTTTAAATAAATTACTAAATAATCCATGAAATAATTATGTGATGTGGTTTATTCTTGATATACATACCAGAAATAAAAATTTTCATGCTATATAAGAAGATTTACATCTGAAGCACCTTTTAGGAATATATATTAATGATTTAGTAAGACATCATGGTGAACCGTGTTCAAATGTGTGTAATTGTGATCCACCGATTACATCAAAATTAATTTATATTATTCATACGGAACTTGATCTAGAGCTCATATAAGAACTGTGTATCATCGTCATACTGATGGCATGTCTTGAAGAACAATCCAATCATTAGAATACATGTTAAGATCATTCTCACATAACATTCAATGTTGGTGGGATCAATTTTTAAATTTCATATAATTCACAAATAATAATATCTTCTTTTTATGTATTCAAAATCCACTATATGAATAATTATATGGAAATAGATATCATACTCAAACATGTTAAGAAGAAGTTGTTGAAAGGATTATTGTGGGCATATAAAATGTGGAGGAAATAATAGAAATGGTTAAGTCTACTGAAAAACATATAATAAAATCTCAATAATGGTAAAATATCTATTTTGATAACCAAATAAATGATTTTTAATTTGATGTGGGGGGGTCATATTTTATTAATGGAATCTCTATGGATGTGTGTTATATGATTTGGTATGAAAGAAATATTTATCCCTATGAAATTCATAAAATTTGAAATTCTAGAATGAATTGGAAATGTGTCGTATAATTTTAGAATTTCATGTAGAATATATAATGTACAGGATGCCTTCCATATATAATTGTAAATTATGTACATGCCAAACCAAATGCACGCTCTTACCTATGAGAAATTATAGTTTGAATCGGACCGATCTTATTATGAAGTGCCTATCAAGATACTGGACTCTAGAGAATACATTCTAACTAATAATATAACACATATGATAATGGTAATTTGGATAAATAATAATATAGAAGCGGCATCATGGGAACCTGAAAATTTATGAAAAATAACATACTAAATTAGTTCATGAGGTGACATTTTAGTAATATTAATAAACAAATATTTTAAAAGAGAGAAGATTTTAGCACCAAAATATTTTATAGTAAGCCCCATTTTAAATAAATTTAATTATTAATATATATTTTCGTTTATAGAACCCTGCTATTTTGAAATAATGTTATGTTCAATTTCATATATAATATATAACATAGAGCGTAACCTAACAGTGATACACTATTAAAATATAATTATTTAAATACAACCATTTTTAAACCAGATATTAAATTGGAAGGATTAAATTTTAATTCCCATATTATAATATATATATAGACGAATCAATACAACTTTATTGATTATTTTTTAAAAACTAAACACCAAAATTTAAGTTAATTCATTTTATACATTTTTTTTAAATATGATTTTTAGTGGAAAATAATATAATTATTTTTGTTACATTTTTATAAAATTTAATATATAAATTTAACTTAATATTTGAAATATTCATTTAAAAAAATAATTTTAATATTTACGAGTTTTTTTGGAAAATTTTGATTTTCTAGTGAATAGTGAAAATTGTTATTTTTTATTTAAAACTTTATTTTCATTTGATGAATTTTGAAAGTAACTTCATAACATAAAATAATTCTTAAATAAATAGTTTTAATATATTGATACTAATAATATTAAGTTTCTTCTAGTTACATTTATGTTTTACTTTTCTATAAAATCATTTTTATACCTAAAAAGTATTTTTTCCTGAAAAAACTCCATTTTGTTTCATTTTTAATTTTAATAAAATATTAAAAATATTTTAGTCATTTATATTCAATAATAAATAATAAATAAAATATTTGGAATCATGGGGTTAAAAATTCAGTAAATAAGGTTGTTTTTATTTTTTTCAAAATATTAATAGTAACTGTAGAAATTGTTTTTACTACGTTGAAGGGTCACTACAACAGAATCTTCATTTAGCAGCAGTTTTTTTTTCATTTCATAGTGGTTTAAACTGTCGCAGCTTGGTTTGGAGATGGTGTACAAAAACTTCCACCTAATACGGAGTCGCCAATCTATTCACAGCAATTTTTTCTGTTTCACGGCGGTGTAAGGAAAGCACCGTAGCTGCCTCATTTTGCGGCAGTTTTCTTGAATTTAGCTATAGTTCTTATGATCCCTGGATATCAATTTATTCGCTGTGGTTATAACTGCCGTTAATAAACTGAAATTCAGCAACCGTAAAACCACCGCCGAAGTCATGGGATCCACCGCGGAACAAGGAAGCAACGATTCAGCTATGTCGTGGTGGTTAAAACCACCGCTAAATGTAAGAAAAAATTTACGTTTACCAACGGTTTTCACAGTTTAGCGGCGATATAAACTACCGCCCAAATAAATGTCCCGGCAGTTAAAACCACCGCTAAAATCTTCCCCAAAAAAACAAAACTTTCTGCTTTTGCTGCACCACTACCCTGAAAAACAAATCAAACGAGAAATATAATCCAACTCAGATACATTATAGCCCTCCTACCATGAATAACCCACATCATGTATCATCATCACTAGCCCTCCTCCTTCACTACATCACATTCCCACAATCACTTCCTCAATACCAAAAATAACAACATGAAAATCCCACACCAAAACATCACATTCCACAAAAAATCATTTGGTAAGAAATTATATATTATTCATAATTTTTTAAAATGGGTTAATTAATTATAAATGATGATAAAATATTATAATTAATTATATATTATTCATTTCTATGTTATAGGACCTACAAAAATGGGTGGTGAAAGATTGGTTTGTGGAAAGCTTAGGGGTGAGGTCTGTCCATGAGATGTTAAGTGGTGTGTTATTGGAAAGGGGCTTTAAAATGAGTTAGGATCTCAAATGTTCTAGACCCAATGTTTCTATAATTATTTTGTGTGGTTTGAGGTGTATAATATTTCCATATGATTCCATTATCCTTCTATAAACCCAATTATTATTTTTAATTAAATGGTTAATTGAAATTAAAATGTTAATGTGATTGAAGACCATGAGAAAACTAAACTATGTGCTAGGGAACAAATTGATGATTTTGTACTTGCATGATTCCTCAGTCTCTAAAGGATGATGCATTGAACATAGATATCTCAAGTGACTTCCTGACCACTTCATTGGGGGGGGGTTGAGATGTCTTTTACCAAGAGCATGAGCCTTGTATACCATTTTATGGAGGTGTTTTGTGACATAAGATGATCATCCAATGTGGGCTAGCTAAGACCCTTTAGACACCTCCAACAATTAAGTACTGTTTGACTTAGAAACCATGGCCTATCTAGTCTGGAATGTGTCTTGGGTATACCATCAAGTTATGCAATCATAGTAATGTTTTGTATTGACCAAACACATTTTCAATAGTTGTGATTTGCTATAGGTGGACGAAAATAGGATGGACTAGGATTGGGTTTGCTTAGTGGACCATCTAAGTGGGACCTTCTAACTAAGATGGTCCATGATCCATATTCCTGGAAAACCCATTTTTTGGTTTCCTCATTGAGGCTGAGATGTTATTTCATATATTAACACAGCTAGAAATTGTTATTTTATCGAATGAAAAGTACTAGATTGAGATAGTGGTCCATGAACAAGGATCTCAAGAGATATTCCTCAACATACATATAAACCTATAGGACCCATGTAGGTTCCCAGTAGATAGACCAACACTAAACAAGTGCATGTGTTTCTTTATAGATGGATAAATGTGTCACTATAGAACCAGAACCAATGTGGATGCCTGCTGAAGATAAGATGATAATGATTGGAATGGGTGTTCAGTTGACCATGGTTTTATTTATATTTATATTTAGTCTTGATTCATGATATTTAACATGATACATTAGAATCTCTAATTGGGCATGACAAATTTTTCAATACATAGGACACCTGTGAATCACTTGTTGGGATGGATGAGACCCATTGATTATTATTCTGTTTCTAATATATTATCATGACATATTTGGGGTGGACACTTAGTACAACTAGCATCAATCATACATGATAAATGTATAACTAATGGTGGTACCTTTTTTCAAAAAAATCCATCATGTCCTATGTGCTAGATATATTATAGTAATTTATATATCTTCTCACTAGAGTGTTAGTTTGGGACAAATGACTAGTCAATTCAAATAAATTTTTTTATATAGAACATGATGATACACATATATTCATAATCTGGGGTTTATATTGATAACATACAAGTAGATGGTTCATTATTTCTTTGTAGGGATTATGATAGGTGTGGGTGGACAATTGTAGCATCCATCGGGTCGCTAACCCTCCTTGTAGCATAATGGATCCAAGGAATAAGTCCTATATTTATTTTTTGGATTACATAACCCTATCATAGTAATAGGACATGGGTCCTCCATTCATAATGTTGGTAACCCTCTCAGTTGAAGCACACAATGCACATTGAGGCATAGATCATTCATTGCAGCTAGTAACCCTCTTAAATGACAAAGTATTTAGTGTTTAATGTGTCCATTATTACTTATACTATTGAGGGAGGATGTAGAGGTGATTGATGTGTGATAGTATGGGTGAAATTTAGGACATGAAAATGTGTGTTGGAAACTACCAATTCAAACATAGGCCTTATTAGAATGATGTATACCACACTCGAGAAATCAATACATAAAAAGAAACATCAGAAATCATTAAAAAGCATAAAATGAAACATGAGAAACCAAGGAAATTTTATGACATGAAAATGTGTGGTGGAAACTATGTGCCACAAATGTAACATATACAAACCAAATGTTCCCATATTTGTTCAACACATCAACAATACTACTACTCAGGGTCCGATGATGCATCATCACCATCTCCACCTTCATCTCCACTTTCTACTGTCACCTATAAGAACATTATATTGAAAATAAAATATGGTTTCATATTTATATTAAAATATAAAACCAATGAAAGTTAGAAAACCAAATGAATTTTATTTTTGGTGATTTACCTGCATACCACCAGTCGATGCACTACCACTGGGGGCATATCTGCTCATCTGCTGACATATTTCAGTCAACTCTTTCTGCAAAGTAGATATACGATCCCCCTAATGGTAAACTGTGTTTCATAAAGAAATAATTTCATTCTTAGAATCTTCGGGTATGGGATTAGTAAATTCAAGATTATATGCAGCTGCCATCCCCGGTGGCCTGCTAAAAACATCACATGGTATGGGTCCCAAACCCATCTCACATACTCTCCAAGGATGCTCTTTCCCAAGGACATTAGCAACTGGGCCGTCCTGGGAGACTGAGTTGGACTGCACATGATTGACATCCAATAGTTCTTTGATATTTACCTATAAATCAACTATCAATATATATTAACACAATAAAAATTGATAATAAGTTATTATGATAAAAAATTGACTTCATTCCCCAACTTCTTTAGCAGGATCATTAACAAAGCTTCCATCTGATTTCATGTGAACATCCAACCATAGTTCAGTTCTGGATGATTCGTGCCCTAAAATCTATGATTGCATTAAGAAAAGATAAATCAACATTTCAATATATTAAACAGATAATATTTTCTTATAAATATTTTTACTAATTAAACGATAACCAATGTCATTCGGCTTCTTGAAAAACTTTTTTAGCCAGTAGTGTGTGGGATGACTTCATTAGCCCGGTTTAATGCATTCTATCTGGAGAGATACTAAAGTAAATAAAATGAAATTTAATAATAATGTATTGAATGTCATGTCTTTTTCATATACATGTATAAATGTAAAATGAGGATAATATAATTATATGTATTTCAATACCATCCGCTTCTGATTACGATGTCTGTCAACAAACACATTCCATTGTTCATTCGGTACCCCACTGGGTAGCTTATCATATATTTCCTGCGTGGTCAATGAAGTATCGTTGAAATCACACCACAATCTCCATTTGAAATATTTCTATTTCTTACCTATATTTTTCAACATCCACTTACGTGTTATCACATCAGCAATGGTAAATTGGAAGAACATCTGTATACAGAAATTAATTTTGAACTTATTAGTAACATGACATTCAATTAAACCATAATATAATAAATTTAGATTTATTTTTGAATCATAAACTTCGTTTTTCTAACTTGGAGGCAAATTTCTCCAATCGTCATATGAAATGGGAAGGGAAACAGGCTATGCTGCCAGCTGGCCAAAAATCTGGCCAAGTAACCCCGCGACATCAGCCGTAGGGACCCCATAAGAATCAAATTGCACGACTATCTTCTCCCCAGCCATATTAAAAACATCTTAACTTTTTTTGTTTTCTCTACAGTTTCATTTTTGTCATCTTTAATGAAAAATAAATTAGTAAAAACAAAATGAAATAAATTTATTTAATTAAAATTTGAACCTATGACAGTGACACTCCAGTATGCCCGGGATGAACTGGATGGGGCATGTTGCTACCCCACTACTGAGGCTCCTTATGATGGAGTTGACGACTCACCAACTAATGGGACATCCAAATATGGCGTGAGATATGGTGAAGGGGGAGATGGTACAGGGGTGTCGGCAGCTGATGCCTTAGATGTTGTGGGGAGGGAGCCAGATGGATCACTATCTCTAACGGAACTAGATGAAATAGTGTACCTCTTCCTCCTTGGAATTCCTGTAATTTAATCAAATAAAATTAAGTTCAGAATATATATTTCAAAAAAAATTATGCAGATTTTTTTTTACAAATGATAATAGATTCCCAGTACTAACATACAAAATATATATAATAATGACAATGAATGACTGCAGAAATGAAACACGTGGTTGCTTAATAAATAAATAATTTATCATACAATCATTTTCCCCTTCAATAATATCAGTTTCCTGCACCATTGCTTCATCCACTTCATTCATCCTTGCTAGAATAATATTTTCAATATCATGATGGACAAATAATCTTGCTTCCTGTTGCTGATTAACTTCAATTTCAGAGGTTAAATTTTCCACTTCATCACCAATATCATACAAATCTCTTTGTATTACATGAGAAACTAAATTCCACCCTTCATCGGAAATATCATTCATATAATATACCATTTTCTTGTGATTCTAAGATATATGAATCATGCAGTTCATGATCACCAACATCGATCAAGCGAGAGAAGTTCACAGTAGTAAATTTCAAGGTATCTCTTTTAAAACCTCTAATAAAATCGACCCTTTTTCATTTGAATAAAATAAACAAAAATTATTCTTGGTAATTTAATTCAATAATATCATTCATCATTCCATATTATTCCACTTCAGAAAATGTAAATATACCACTATTCTATGTTTTCAAACCCACTTCTCGATCGAATGTACAAAATCTAAAGCCATTCACATTATAAGAGTCGAACTTTCTAACTTGTTTTAGATGACCTATAGTAAGAAACTTAAAATCTTCTGACACATAGGCTCGAGTATCAGTATTTATGATCAGAAAAAAGAAATATAATTTATTAGATTTTCAAAATGTATGTGTCAAACAAATATTCGTATTTATTGCAATATTTATGAACTTACACGCCATGCAAACCATTCTACAAGCTCCTTATTAACAACAGTAGTTATATCTTACTCATTTCATGTTTGGCCTCTAATTCATCTCTTTGTTTGTATCCTCAACTCTTCAATAAATGGATTTGCAATTTCACTATTCATCTGCACATTTCTATGTGCCTGTAATAATTCCAATTCATTCAATGGCACATTTGAGGTCCTCCCAGCTGATCGGCCAATAGTAGGAAATATTTTGGATTTATGATGTATTTGAGATTGAGTCGATGTGTCATCAACACGTCCAGCTCGATTATAATCTTGTCTCAATATCATCCAAGTATCGAGAACAAAAGTTCAGACACTCCACAGCCAAATAGCCTTCAGTTAAAGAGCCTTCTAGTTGAGATTTATTTCTCATGTATGATTTCCAATGCCCAAGATATTTGTGAAATAAAATAAACATAATTATGCATTTAATTAGGTACAAAAAATTGTTTACTTAACTGGAAAACATATAAATAAAGTACCTCTAAATTGGATACATCCATCGATAATGAACAAATCCTCCTAATTTAGCTTACTAAACCAAATGCACAGTTAAATGCATCATTACAGTAAAAAACGACGGAGGAAAGATCATCTCCATTGCACAAAGGTTCATTACAAACCACTCCAGGAGGTTGTCAAGATGAAATGGATGTTGATAGTTCTCACATAGTTTCCTGAATAATGTGCAGAACTAGATTAAAAAAGTAGTAATTGTTTCAGGTAATAATGTACGCAATGCCAATGGTAGTAACTACTGTAACAAAATATGTGAATCTTTACTTTTAAATCCATGTAACATACAATTATTCAATTCAACAAACCTTAATATGTTATATGAATACCCATCAGATTCCATAACATTTTTAATATTTGAAGGAATGTATCTTTATCCCTATTTTTCATTGAAAAAATTGCCGGAGGATACTGTTCATTCTCATCTGGCCAGAGATCGCGTTTTATGTTCATTACTTGTAAGTCTTTGTGATCATTGAGATGATCCTTCAACATTTCATGCCCATTAAGAAATGTGAACATCAAATTGTCACATACATTCTTCTCATTATGCATCACATCAAGATTATGCCCCAAAAAATTAAATTCCCAATACAGAAGATTGAAGAATATACTTTTTTTCTTCCATTTTTTCATTCCAGTTTCTCTTGACGATGCACTTCGGACCTGTTTTCCACTCTCATTCAAATGATGAACCTTCCCAAATTCGGTTTCAACATTTTCAAGCTCTCTTAATATTTCATAACTAGTTAACAACTTTGTAAGTGGTCTGCGATCAATGGAACCATTAAATTTTGATCTATTCAGCTGAAATCTATGAGATGCATTGGGAAATCTTCGATGACACAAGAAGTGCCATTTTCCACTATGAGGTAGCCATGTGGGATCAAAATCAAAGTTACAAACGGGAAATGCCAAACCCTTGTAAGTGATCCAACTAGATAAATTCCCAAGATCATGGAAGTAACTAATGGTCCACATTAAAGCAGCATGAATTTTGAACATTGTTTTAGAAGAAGCATCAAATGTCTCAACACCGTTGCTCCATAACTCCTGCAATTCATCAATCAAAGGATTCAAGTATACATCAATATCATTTCCAAGAACTTTTTTTCTAGGAATAATCATCTAAAGGATAAAATATGTTTATTTCATACACATCCAAGGAGGTAGATTATAAGGGATCAAAACAACTGGCCAAATGCTATAACTGGTACTCAAAGTCCCAAATGGGTTGAATCCATCGGCAACCAATCTCAATCGAAAATTTCTAGGATTAGCTGAGTAATCGAGATGTAATGAATCAAATTCCTTACATGATTTAGAATCTCGTGGATGTCTCATTAACCCATCATTTATATTATCTACAGAATTCCACTTCATGTATTCGGCGGTTTTCGATTACATGAATAATATTTGCCATCGAGGCTTCAAAGGAAATTAACGCAAAACCTTTTCAGGTGTGTTTCTTTTATTCTTCTCCATGAAATTATGTTCATTAAGACATCCAACACCACCATTTTCATGCCATCTAGAAGAAGAACATTTCATGCAATTCTCTCTACTTGAATCCTCTCCCCAATAATGCATACAATCATTGGTACGCACATGTATTTTTGTATAATTCTAACAAAGCATGTTAACAAATTTTTCATATCAAACAAAGATTTAGGGATTTTTTATTCAGGAAATGCATCACGAATCAATTCCAATATCATGGAAATTGCCTTATTTGTAATTTCACATCGAAATTTGTTATGGTACAACTTCAGCAGAAATGAATGTTTTGAATATTTCAAACACCCACTATACAACTCTTGATTTCCCTCATCAGCTAAATCATGAAACACATTTTACTTAGTGAAGTTTTATCAAACATTTGGATCCACAAAATCATGAAAAGGATCCAATGATATGTTACAATCTTGATCTTCCCGTGTTACAGTCTCAAAAACATCACTTGTCACGTTGCAATTTGTAGAACCCTGATCTAGTTGTTCTAATATGTTTTGATGCTGATAGTGGTGTCTTGCAGTGCCGAATGAATCATTTATGAGGTTTTGCATTTCATTTTCCATTGTCGACAAACTTGGGACCCCATTATATGGATTAACATCAGTTCTCAATCATTCTGTAACATTCAATTCTCTATGCCAAATCCAACACAAATATTAAGCAGGGGATTGCTTCAATATTAAATGTTCATAATCCTCATCTCTCTTCAACCATGTTCTAAATTTACATTTAGGACATGGAAATTTTATTCTCCCCTCAATGGATCGATTATAAATTTCAAAATCTAAAAACTCATTCAAACCCTTAACATACTAAGGTGTGTTCCTCGGTAATGTGATCCAGCTTTTATGCTGGTATATCACAATGTGTCTACAAAATAATAAAAATAATTAAAACACATAGTTACTAATAAATAGAGAAAGAGATTCACATATACGATAGTGTAACATTAAAGAAACATAATATAATTAATATGATACCTTGAGATAGATATGAACCCTGTAGTGTTTGGGATATGGGAATTTTCTTTGGTAGATAGAAACAATGTGCTAACAACGTGGTAGCTACTTTACCATGAAAACCAAATCTTATTGTTAATTTGAAATAACCCCAACCTAAGTTCTCTATAGATTCTTCATATAAAACTCTAATATCGAATAAATCTATTTTAAATAATGTTTAGGGAAAACCTTATGATTCTTACAAAACAAAACACATTTGTTAATTTGGAGTGGCAAGAACCACGTGAGGGATAGTCTTGAGGTATGATAAGTGGTGGTGTTCATGGAAATGCATGATGAAATATTTAATCAACAAAGATCAATGTACATTATATAACATAAAAACTAGAAAATTATTAGAGGGGGTGACATGTATGAGAGGAATCACCTTCTTAATTTCTTAGGTATAAAAATAGAACCTCCAATCAACTTAAAATATATCTATTTATATATATATAATAAAATAAATATAAAATTTCATACAACTAAAAATCTATATTATAATGAATATAATGCATCATGAAAAATGAACAAAGGCCTCTTAAGATCTAATCTGGCTTCCCAAATAGTAGCATCTAAAATCTATATCGATTTGTCCAGAAAAACAACTCAAGAACACTATAGAGAGGGTGAACACTTGGGAGTACTCAGTTGGAATATATTTCTAAGTAGTTCTATATCCATGCTAGATATATGTGCCAAAACAGACATATATGAAACAACTAAGCAATACTATAATATGGGTTTTGCTAAAAATAAATGTTACACATTATAAATTTTATATCTTTAACCATATCACATGTAAAGGTATTATCAGATTAGAACAATGGATTATCCAAAGAATGTAAGAAATGGGGGTTTTCATTTCCATGTAATTATAACAATAATGTATAGATTCCATATTTATAACATCATCATCGAATAATTATGCCAATTCACAAAAATTTCCATAATATGGAAACCATCAATATTTTCGACAAAACAGAAATCCCAACTCTTAACATGTGTCAATCATCATTGTCACATCATCATATTGGCCAGAAAATAGGTAATCCCAACTCTCAACCTATGTCAATCATCTCATCATCATCACATTAGCATAACAAGAAACTCCAACTCTCAACCATTGTTATCCTTCCCGACTTCCACAAAATTTCCACATCATTACCTCAATGACACATGTTATAACCTCGAGCCATCACAACCGAAACCATGGCATAGCCTTAAAGCCATAACAACCTAGGTAAATGTGTACATGTTATACTTTAATCCATTATAACACATACTGTAATCATGTATTGTAACCATGATCCATCACAACCCATGAGTATAGTATCAAAAAACCACAAACAATCAAGAAGATAGAAAAACAATCAATTATGAATAAAAAATAACTAACACATATAAAAACTCACATGAAATAAGTAGAAAAACAAATTATATTAAACTAAAACATCTGCATAAAATATAATAAATACAACATTACAATTTATTATAAGAAACAATAATAATAAAGAAATAAAAAATATCAAAACAACAAAAAAATTAGAAATCAAACCTACGGTTCATATTGGTCGTCGGGGAAGCAGGGTCAATGAGGTCGTGGGGTTGCTGGGGTAACGGGGGGCTAGGGTCGCCGAGGTCGCGAGGTCCCTGGGGTCGCGGCGTCCCTGAGGTCTCGGGGTCTCCAGGGTCAAGGGGGGTCGGGGTCACGGGGGAAGAGAGGGGCCGGGGGAATCACAATCACTGGGTAAGAAAGAGGAGGGTCGGGGTTGGGGGGATGGGTCAGGGCTGTTAAAAAAATGTTTTGTGGTGGTTTATTATAAACAGCCATGAAAGCTATTTTAAAAAAGGTTTATTGGCGGTTCTAAGAACCACCGCTACAAAACTTCCACTAAACGACGATTTTGTTGTAGTGGGTAAATATTGTAATTAATTATTAAAATGAAATAGAGAAAGTATATAAAATGATCCTATCAATTGGACTAATTTTATTATAGGAGTCCATTTCACTAATAATAATCTAATATTCTATTATATTATCTTTTTGTTCTATTTGGTTGAATGTCTGACCATTATAGTATTTTATGTATTGAAAAGTAAAAATTGACACACATATTTTTAATAAATATAGAATTTATAATATAGTAATTAATGGAGGATATGTTTGGTTATAAATATTATTTTTAAAAATGAATAATTTATCTTCTTCTTTGTATTTATTTTTTAATTTTTTTGAAAAAACAATTACATTATTTTCATAGGCAATGCTGACAGTGTAATTATTTAATTAATTTAAAAATAAATTAAAAGATATTAAAGCCCTTAAATGTTGTATAATTTGAAATAATGAATGGTAAAACCGAATTTTATAGATAAAAATGAATATTTTTAGAGGTTTTTATGATTTTAATTCAATTTAATTTATTAACTTGATCTTATAATTGTCAAGATAAAAAAATATTTATAAAATTGAAAATCTTGATATTTTATTATAATAAAATAATATTACGTAATTAAAAATTAATAAAATTTTTAGAGTTTTAAAAATAGTAGAATATTTTTAATATAATCACCCATGGTACTTTTATTTTTCATTTTTTATAAAATTTTAATATTATTGACCTTAGTGTGTAAAAAATTATTATAATATGGTAGTTTTCAAAAAGGATAATTGGAGAGGGGGTCAAATCTATAAGATAATGGTGAAAAAATATCTATCACACATCCAAATTTTATTTAATGAAATTTTTTATAATTATGTATACTTTATTTAATAATCATAACAATTCTATTCCATTATTACATAATAAATAATTTATATTCATTTGATGTTTCTTGAAATTCCAAAAGTGAACCTCAATGTAATTATAAAAGGGAACCTCATCCATTACTTAATTACACAACCATTTTCCAAATATCACAAATAAAAACTAAAAATTACTCTTATAAACATCGATATTGAAGTTCGTAAGGATATTTACCTTCCAAAATTGAAATCTTGGGACCCTTAAATGTGGACTAAATGGAGTCCACATATGAAGGGGTAATAATTGTTACAGACTCATTTCGGTTTATTTCTTCTTCTTTTTTCTCTTAATATAGTAAAATAAACATAAAATAAAAAATAATGTATCATAAATATTATAATATTTTATTATTATTTAGGTAAAAAAATATTCATACTCTTTTACATCATACAAAAAGTGAAAACATTGTTAGTGTGTACACACAACTTACCATCTCCATGTAATAGTGTAATTCAATTTTTATCACCACTTTACATGGATTTTTATAAAGATGTAAATATTTATTATATATTATAATTTGAAATTATTATACCTTTTTAATTATTATTAAATATATACCATTTATTCTTCAAATATATTGGGAAACAATAATGTCTCCCCTGCATACGTGTGGACTTCATCATCCATGAAGTGATGTGATTAATTATTAATTTCTATTTCACATGGACTGTAATAAGGATAAGATAAATTTATATATATATTTATATGGTATATAATATATAATAATTATTTTTTAATGGTGAATCTTTTTTTATTCTTTCGTTCCATCCATTGAAATGTTAAAACAACTATTATGCATACAGACGAACTACCGTTTGCATAAAGGGTTTAATTCATTTTCTATCATTATATTTAATAGATTAAAATAAATATTTTTATAATTAATATATTTTATATTCACAATTTAAATAAAATTTTACAGATTATTTAACCATGATCTAATTGCAAGGACCGAAACTATTGAATGAAATCATACCTGATAAAATGAAGAAGTTACCACTAGATAAAACAATATTATTAATGAATCGATAATAAATGGCTGATAAATGATTATTGGTAAATAATATATGGTAGTAATTATATGATTATTTTTTTAAATAAACATATAATAAATATATATAAATTATATTGTATGTTCATACACATTCAACGGATGTCAGACCTGATGTAAGGCTTTATCATCCCAGATTTAATTTTTGGATACATATTGTATATTCAATACTTATTTATATTTATTTGGTGTATAATATTCCAATTTGATATATTATATCATTTATAAATTTGTATTAATGGTATACAACTGATATTATTTTCTTCATGGGGAATAATATTTAAATGGAACCTCTGTTGTAATGGTTTATTTCACATTGTCAAATTTATCCAATATTGTTTTTTTAATCTCAGATGAGGAATATTTCTCTTATATGTCCATGTTTCTTCAAAATATTTTGAAAAATATATTTACTTCAATAAAATTATTATTTAATTTCATATATTTACTTTTTTTAATTTTAATTTTTTTTTCAAAATAATCTTCAGATAATTTTTTTAATCAGGTTTTTTTCGACATGTTTTAAAAAATTGTGACAAAAAGTTTATTATGTTATACATAATGAAAAATATTTTTCACATTCATGTAGCCATAATTATTTAAGGTTTAATTTATATTATTAGAAGTATAATATAATGAAAAATATTTTTTTATAAATTGGATAATTTTTAGATTTTGGATTGTGAGTTTTAATATAGAAATAAGATTTTCATAAAGATATTTTCTTGAGATATTTTGAAAGTATTTTAATCTATGTCAACAACAATTGCTGAATATTATGTTCAAATATACTATAATGATACTATCCACAATATTTATGTAGATTTTTAATGATTATTTTGAATATGTTAAAGTGTTGACATTCTTTATAATAAATATTCCAATATGAATTATTATTGATTATTGAGGTATGCTAATTTAGTTTTATTATTTAATTATATGAGGAATTTATGGGAAATTAAACGTTATTTTTGGGTCCTATTTTATCATCTAGATGAATAATTAGGTATCATGAGGCAAGGTAACTTGGGTTTTGGCCATTGACTTATACATTTGTGAAGATGTAGTGGCACAATCCCTTGATGGTATTTTTTGATATCATAGTTGAGGTCTCATTGGTATGTTTTATGTATTTCTAAATTATGAATTCCATAATTATGAAAAAGGTTAATTATTTACATGTGATTATTTAATTAGTTAGAATATCAGTGGATATGTTTCAAGATTATGTATTTGTTTATATGAATTATTATCTCAGTCTTTATTCATCCCCATTATTGTCATGTTATTTTTAAAATGTAACAAGTTTTAGTTATTTTCGTTTTCATATCTTTTATACTATATTATTTTAGATATATTAAAATATATAAATTCCCTATATATGATTGTGATATCACCTCATACTTAAGATTCATTTTTACTGAGACACCCGGATGTGTTTTGGGATTGACATTTAAGGATATGCTAAAGGGAGTAATAGAGTTACAAATGAATACATTTTTTTTAATTTTATGATTTTTAAAATTTGATTTTAATATCTATATGTATCTAGTTTACATAGTTTACTAAACAATTAAGTCCGTTGGGATATGATTTCATGTATTTAGTGCCAATGTAATAAAGTAACCACCAAATCTGGGCTACTAATTCCAAATTCATTACTTTCTAAAAAATAAAATATTCCATATTAAATTATATATAGTTAAATGTTTACATTTGAATCAGTATTAAAAATGATTTTTGTATACTTACTTTTTTATGAATAAAAATAAATATTCATGGAGGCTGTTTTTCATTTAATTTTGTGTTTTAATCATTTATTTATTTTCCCTAATTCTAGATATTCAATCATGATAAATAGAAACCATATTTGGAATAAGGATGTTAAAATGTTGAAAAAAATTAATCTTTAGTGATTGAAATTTGGAAAATGTATTTATTATATAAAATTATAATAATTAAAAATTTAAAATATGTTAAAAATAATTTTTTGAAAAAAAAAATTTCAAGAGTGTAAAAATTAATTATCATGGTTATGTTTAAAACCTGTTTTCCCAGAGGTAAAAATAAAAAAAATTACTTGAAATTACACTGAAACATTTCTATAACCAGTTTTATGGGAATATTTTGAACATATATCCTCTATTTTCCATTAATGAACAATTTTTTATCTTTTTTTTAAATTAAAAATATATGTAATCCTTAATCTTTTAAAAAATTCTATATGTGTTCCCTTCCTTTCATATAAACTGCCTAACTGTGTCCTCTGTAATTAAAACATCAAAAACCATTTTTTTATAAATTAACTATCCAAATAAATGTCATAATTTCATATAAATTTACTAAATGACTTTTTTATATTATCAAACCCTCCAATGAAATGATTATGTATAAAACTAAAGTGTTTGTCTATAAAACTAATAAAATTATGAAACATGGGATTTTGTATTATTTTTCTTACAAATCCATAAAATATTAATAAAATATGGTGATATAACAAGTACTGGTTTCTCCCATATATTGAGATTTTATTATATTAATATAAAACCCTATATCTATCTCCATATCCACCAAATGGGAAACAAACATGCTTCTCGTGTCTATGGTAAACTACTACTTTATTAACTCATGTCATTCATCTTCATCCACTACCTCTCATAGATGGATATAACCAAAATTTTTAATTTTAGAAAACATATATAAGATATTATTATAATTTTTTAATTTTAATATCACAACTACCTTCTTTGATTCACTCACATTTGTAAAACAATAATGTTACTCAAGTGCATGGTGGACATCCGCCTATTAAACCGATGTGATGTATATTTCATTTCTATTTAACATGTATGATAGTAAAAATAGATTAAATGAATATATATGATATTTTTAAGGTAATTATATTTTTGGATTTATTATATCAGATATTCATTTTTAGTTTCTTTTATATGGTGGATTTGATAAAGTTGTATGTTTTATAGTAGATTCCACCTTATAATGTGAGGTTATTCATTTATATGTAATGCGTTCAATGGAAGGTAATTTGGGTATGTTTATTGAATATATATCATATATATGAAATTAAATTATTTTATTAATGATATTATGTCATTCTAATTTCGTTCATTTCAACCTTTGTGAAAATGAAAAGAATGTTCATACATAAAAACGACCGGAATGGTGTATTTAATTTTTATTCTCTGAATTTAATTGATTACTCTATATATAAATAATTAATATATATAGAAGTAATTTGAGGGTTAAAAATATTTTTATGTGGGAACTATGATCAATGTAATACAAAAAACTGACAAATCAAGACACAAGTAATAAATAAAGCAGTAATTAGTGGAAACAAGATTTTAACAACAAATTGTTTATTAAAGCATAATAAAATTTCATAAGAAAATCATATATGGTATGATGTATATATATTAATGTATATTTAAAATATTTATAATAATGATATAGTTATCATACATGAGGTTAAAATAAGTATGATGGACAATGAGATATAGGGTAAGAAACTTTAATCACAATTTTTCATCATTGGTAATAAATTATGTAATGATGATATCTTCTTTAATGAGGTGTATATATTTTAAATTTGATATTTTATATCAGGAATATACTTAAATTAAGGATATTTAATGTTTCTTTTGGTGTTATTCTTTAATTTTTCTTTTTACTAAAAATTTACCAATGTGGTAAGAGTTTGATGTTCTGATCTCATTATTCATCAGGATTGTTAATGATTATGCATTTGTTAAAGATATGTTATGATACATATATCAATAAAATCATAAATTTTATTCAAAAAAATTTTTCTTTGTAATTAATGTTTTCCCTTAATTTTCATCTCTTTAGGTACTCATGATTCCAAAAAAAATATTATTGAAATGAATTTATTTCTCTCATAACTCGAAAACACATTTTCATTCATATCCATGATTTCTATAAAAATATTCATAAATTTTTTCACATTCCATTGAGATTTTGAAGGCCATTTTTAACCATTTTTTATTTTTAATTAATGTTATAAAAAGAATCTTTAATTCTTTTCAAAACATTTCCCAACTGGCTTTTATCGAAAACATGGATGGAATTTTTGTTTTATTTTGTAGTAAATTTCTTAGTATCTTGACCCCTCAATGATTTAATGCATCCATTATAAATTTTAATGGTAACATTAAAATAAAAAAAATAAATTTTTTTTTCTATAAAATAAATGTTATTTTGAAGTGGAAATAATATTTCCATCAGTAAATTTTTTAATATTTTTTTAAAAATTCCATAATTGGATTTAAATTTTATTATTAAATAAAATAGTTTATGAATATATAATAAATTTATAGTTTTAAAATTGTGATTTTCAAATACATTTTATTTTCCTCATGAAATGAGTCATTTTATTTTTTTCCTTAAAATTCATTTTATGACTATGTTTTCCTCCATTGATGTTACTTAATATTTACTATTGATATATTATAATGATAGAAAATTTATTATTAATATTCATTTTTTATGTGTGTGATGAATCAATTTTTTGAATAACATTCATTTTTCACAAAGTTATCCAATGATGAAATTTTCCATGAAACCCATTTATTTTAATGATTTATGATATGATGAATGTATTATAAACATTAGGCACACATTTATATGCTTCTTATTATGTGATGGAGGGGCCTATATCCTCTTTCAATTCATTGGGTAGCGATTATAGTAATATGAGATCAGATAGTTCAAGATATGTTATCCCTTGTTCGAACAGATGGAACATCGGAGGATATCCCATGAAAAAAGTTCGAATATTACTGGTTAGACTAAGCCTAACATGTTTTGAATTTCCTGGTGGGTATCTTTATAATAATTTTCATTATTTTTTCCTTTCACAAATCAATATATTATTCAAATATTATTCTCTAATTTCCTACGTTCTTTTATTAAGTTTTTGTTCGTCCCTTATGAGCTTCCAATATTTCTTCCATGACTTAGTTTTATGACCTATGATTCAAACAGTTTAGGTTTATAATATTATTCTCATGTTTATATACTATTATTCTCATGATATCTTGATATCACCCTTATATTACCATAATTAGAATCTACGATCCTGATTTATTATGTTTTCGTTCCCCTGGTTATGATTATTTAATTTCGTACTGTATTTCTTTGATGGTTTTGTTTTATGATGAACTTGGTGGGAGTTGACGTAGGTCACCTAAAAACCAGTTGTTTTATTATCCATATTGGGAATGGAACTATACTAAATTGATTATCTAAAGGATCAGAATATTATGTAATGAATATTAATTTATTGATATATTAAATTAATATATATAATATTTGGATCTTTAATGAAACATTTTCATTTAGATACACAATTTATCTCATTTAGAGATTGTAGATCATGGGTGGCTGAGCCCCCTTATCGCCAG
Source organism: Viscum album (assembly GCA_963277665.1). NCBI lineage: Eukaryota > Viridiplantae > Streptophyta > Magnoliopsida > Santalales > Viscaceae > Viscum > Viscum album. The sequence goes on along the minus strand of OY728152.1, from coordinate 1,722,690,414 downwards.
TGGCTGGATTCTAACCTCATGATTTACATAGAAAACCATCACATTGCATTATCTCATTAATTCATTCTGATGCAAGAAGGGAAATCTTTTATATTGTCATAATCCATTATTATTAATATCATTGATAGATTACATAATCAAACTCAACCATGATTCCTTGTATGAATCTTTTTCACTAAAATAGTGTGTACAAAAAATTATTGTTTAGTTTTTGTCGTACCAATGGTAAAAAATCACATGTCATGAATAAATGAAAATTGTGAGAAGGAATTCACAATAAACTAACATAAAAAATGAGTGATGAACCTCAAAAAATATTTCTGTCAACATCAATTTATTTCTATTAGAATAATTAATGATGACTTATAATTAACCAATAACCCAAATTCCCAAAAACATTTAAAAATAACCATTCCCAAAACACAATAGATCTAAGAATCAATCTTTTGGTCCATTAATCCATGATGATCATGAGAAGATCAAACATGGATAAATATCATTAAATTAAATTTCTTACATGATGATTGGATCAATCATTAAGTAATATTGTTTGTAGTCTATTATCTTTGAAAAGATCTTAGGATTAGGTTGTGAACTTATCACCAATGAAAAATACATCGATGACGGTCCATGAATTCTCTTTCATTGGGTACTATCTTAGAATTTTCAATTACATGGCCAATCATGGAATTTTTTAATTAATGGTTTTATAAATTAATGGGTCAGGTCGCTGTATTAATATCTAAAATAATTATTTAAATATTTAATTAATATTAATAGTTTCACCCATTATGAATTTTAAAAAAATTCCTAATGTTGGCCATGATTATGTCATGCCATGGGAGAATACAATATTATATACTCAATGGAGGTATCATATTTTATATTTTACACTCCATTTGGGAGATCTTTTACTATTTACAGAAAATCATTCACATTGTGATATTAAAATATTTAATGTCTTTATATTAAAAATTTTAAAATCATCATGCCTTCGAATTTCATGCCTCTTAGTAGAAATCTCAATAAATATTACTAGATTTATTCTAAATCGTTATGTTAAAAAAATTAGACTTTACATTCTCCACACATTAGGTAATCATTTTATAGAAATTTGAGAATTAATACTCAAAAAGATGTGGATAATGAAATCGTATTCGGGTCCCCAGATCCATGGTATACCCCTGAAGATTAACATTCTACTATAAAACATAGACTATAAGAATCACTCTCCCATAAAGGACCAACTTTTACAATTCATATATCATTACCAAATACTCTAAAAATTTAGTTCCATCCATGTTTTCTTGCTCTACCCAGCTAATAAGATGAACTGGGCTATTCACATATATCCCCTTATATGACGTGTGGAAGACATCATGTAACTGGTATCGCTACAAACATAGATACTTGTGGAAAATAGCCTTAATGAATCTACAAATATTAGGAATGATCCAATGAATCTCTGATATTTCATTCCACGATGTCCAAATTTTCGCAATCCTTATCGAGGCAAGACAATCAAGAACACATGGCCTCTCTTGTTGAACACATAAGGCCTCCATCAGTAGAATGGTTAGGACTTTTTAGAGCATTGAGATGTTCTTATCTAATCTTGGATTATGTATTTTTTACATATTGGATATCTCATAGAATTCCTCAAATAGTGGTGGAATAGTAACAATTGTTGTATGAAAACTAAACCAAGTATTGGAGATTCTCATAACATCATCCAAACTCCATCAAGAAATCTCAAACATGTCCTATTAAACTATAATGGTAGGTATATTCTGCAGAAAAATGTAGTGATCAAACTAAAATTATTCCTTATTTCATAATGAAATACTCTCACTAACAATTTTAGGATATGAGCATCATGGAATGAAGTGAAACTAGAGAGAACGCTATTGAACTAGAATATATTCTACATCTAAAGGCATCCCATGTTTTCTACTAAACAGTACTATCCAGCATATTTGTTGTAGGATGATTTAGTGAGTTGGCCTATAGTCAGCATGATGGTATCATGTCATTTAGATTTAAATGAATGAACCATCATGATTTCCATATATATAATATCACACACCCACTATGGAACATTAAGTGTTTGAACTAATATTTATGTTTCCTTGAACATAGCCTCCACATTTTAACATGTGAGGCATCGAGAGTCACAGTATTCTATTGACCTCATCATGTCTAGCCACCAAAATCGATACTAGAGGGCCTGGTACAACTTTTCCACAACTGGATGTACAAAAAAGAGGATTCATTAAACACCCTATTCAGGTCCTCTAAAAATGTTATTAGTACCATCGTCTACCCTCTAAAAATGATAAAATGATCCCCACCTTGAGAAAATACATCAATATAAAATTTAGAGAATATATGAGTATGCATGGTCTCATAGTTAGTACCATCATGTTGGGATTCCCATACATGCTCTTGAAGTAGTGGGGTAACAACCATCATCAGGAGGTAATATTCATGATCCTTACCGCTAAGGTAAAATATATAAACGATAAATATGCTAATGACTCATCAAAAAACTTATAATAGTTTCCCTCCAAAGAGAATATGTCACAATATTCCCCTTCCCATGCGAATATATTCTATTGAAATCATAATTCTAAAGGTCCTCTAGCCACAACAATATTTCAAGTTAAAATTAGATTGAGGGAGATGTACTTGAGACATATATTATTAGAATAGATAATATACTGCTCCATCATAAGCTATTGTCACCAAATATTTAGTACATTGTATACGACCTCCAGCTAGAGAATAAGTGTCACATAATATTTCTCATGTGGGATCAAATGGAAAGAAATATATGTCAACATTTCATACATCTATATCATGAAAAAACATGTATGGTCCTTGAAGCATCATAGTTTACTGCATACTGAAGACCAATCTTATTAAATTACATAGTGTTAGTTCTCATAAACCTCTTCTAAAACTTATGAAAATATTTCTTATGAATTTTTCATTGGCAGGAAAGGATTCCTCTTTATAGTGAAAGTTGTCAATGAGCTTATATCCTATAGAAATCGGGTATGGATATCGCCATGTAGAATTCAAACCAAAAGAATATTGAAGCCTATATTGCACTCATGGGAAGAACCCAATATATCATTCCAACAAACATTTAGATTTCCCCTGCTACACCATCTAGATTGATAACATGTCCAAAAAAGTGGACCTCTATAATATTTTGATAACACATTAACATTATTTAATATTGTCATTGTTCATGAATAATGATGAAGAACATCCTCAATTGTCTCACATTATCCTTCATGGATTCCTATTACACGGGGATATCACTAATGAAAAAAACTAAAAAAAGGTTTATAGAAATATTATTGACCCAGATCATCGGTCCCATGAACAAAATTGTAGTGTTTTTTAGGCTTAAGGGAATCACCATGTTCTCATAGTGACCATAGTGACATCAGAATGTTTTATTCAGTATATCGTCATCTTATACATTCAACTAGTGAATCTAGATCATAGGATGGCCTTTGATAAAAATATTACACCTCTGTAATGGATTAAGAGTTCATATATTCTTGGATGTGTATAACTTTTCATTATAGTATCCTAAATTAGATAATGATTAACGAAACACAAACACATGATCAAATCCACCTTCCTTAAAAAAACACAGGCATCCCATGGTATGAAACTGGTCATAAAAAATCCATTATTATACAAGTCCTCTAATAAAATTTAATTCTCAAGAACCTCTGTAGGAGGCTTTTAATATAATGGGGAATATATTGGTATTTTTTCTAGTTGAAATTTAATTCATAAATCAATATATTTGTTGGAATTTAGGCCTAGAACATCTATAGGAAATACACCCCACACTCTATCACATTGGAAAGAAGCTCCACGATCCTAAAATACACTACTACACGGATTATATTACACAACTGTTGACTAATAATATACACTCTATTGTTTATAATCTCATCAATCTCTTTTTGGTTTTACTTTTCACCCTCAAATGAAAATTTTATCCCATCACCATAGACACTTACCATCCACATCATAATGCTCCAAATTTGGGCATGAATGGTGAATACATAGCTCATGATTATGATGAAATTGTAAGACCTTATCACCACTAAAAAATTATCATATAAAAATATTTTTTTTTCAAGAGTCTGTGAAATGAATTATTAGATATGCGTGATCATTGATTCACCTTTGGTTAATGTTTCCAACCCCAATAGTTGAGATACTGTCTCAACATGAATCACTATATCAGAAAAATAGATGTAGAATGAATACATTGAATAAAACATATTTCAATGATTACAACCACTAATATATAAAAAACATATATTGTACCTCATATCATCACTAGAGCTTTTACGGTCATAGATATCAACTAGCTGCAATTGTCCTCAACCCTAAACATCGGCTCCCTGAGCCTACACAGTTCACTAATGTGTGGTACTAGAAACAAGTCAAAATGTATTCCAAATCTTGATTCTATACCTTCACCTATACATCATAGAAAACACTTCATGATTGGATAATAATACCTCTCTATCTACATATGTATCCAATGAACTGTCTTTGTATCAGCTATACGACATGTTATAAAATCTTGCATGAGATGTCTCCGACCATCACATGAGTGGATCCATATATCCCTAGGATACCTAGAACCATACTGAGAACCTTCAACCACATAAATAAAATACAATGATCACCTCTGAAATGTATCTCACTATAAGATCTCTATTTATACCTTCATGTACATACTACCAAAATTTTATATCCAGTATGCCCACTACTGAAACCAATTGTCAACATGTTATCATCCAGGAAGCATTCAAATAACATAAAACTATCCAATACCACAATATAATTATGAATTCATATAGGTATCATAGTATCCATGATGTCTATATGTATACCTTGTTAATTGATACACAACTAGAAGAAAATATTGTGAACCGTATCTATTGAGTATCGTTAGAGGCACGTAAATGTAAAAAATATTCATCTATAGTTGAGCTACCCTACTAAATCCATTGAATATCATAAAATTAAATTAATTAGAACATATAAGGAAAAAAATCTTAAATAAAATGGAACTATAACTCTATCTATGAAATAGTCATTTCATCATAGCTCTAAGAGACCCAGCCTCATCATTTTATTATGGAGCTAGGGAGGAATCTCACCTCTAGAACCATCATATGATTGTTTCGTTTCCTATAAATTCAAAATAAATGTCTCACTAATTCTATTACATCCTCATCTACCAATGGGTCTAGGAAACAATAAAATATGTGGAGACACTATCACCGAAACACGTGGAGTGTGTTAATCTTCTGAAAGTCCTCAATAGACTCTATTAGTACAATCTATTAGATGGAATGAAGTGGTAATACTATCGCATCACCTAGATGTATCATCTAATAAATATGTCCCTATATAAAACACGCATCACTATGAAGATCACCGTCATTATCCTGCTTTGGAATCCTAACTAGAAATCATTTTTGAGGATATCTAAAATATAATTTATATATACCATTTGATGAGTATATTTGTGGAGATGAATCAGAAATGAAATGAAAAATTAAATTTCTATTTGATGTATGTAACAATTTTTTCCCCATAATCCATTTACCACATTCACTATGGGATCAATAATTTGGTAAGCTCTTTGATGAATGAATATGTCATTCGGTGCACCAAAATTGGAGTCACTAGATTGAATGCCTAACTAGAAATGAATAACATTTTTTTCATGAAACTCAAATCAATATTACAACTAGAAATAAGTACAATACCTAAATATAGAAAAAGAATCACTAATACCTCTCTTTCTTAACATGACACTGTATGGCCCATCTAGATGGTCGTAAGCCGTGTGGGACTACCCAAATACCACCTCGAATGGGCGAGGGGTTGGCGAACTGCATTTAGTGGGAATATCATACACAATGGAGGCCATTTAATAAGGCACATATACTCTCTCTCACACACACAAACATGGAATCACCCACATACACACATATCCATGTCCCTAAAATAATCAAATTTAAAACTATTATTGATTCAAATACTTGCATACATCTAAATCAAACAATTTTTACATAATTCACTATATATGAAATCATAAAGGGGATAAATAAAGTCCCACTATAATAATAAATATGCCAGTCTATATAATAATGGTGTTGTCAAATCAATTATGAATATTGTTAAAATACACAATATATTTTGCCTATACTGAGCAATGTCTTCTCCTAGTCCACTGAGATTCCATCGAAGGACATGTAATTTTCCAAGGACACAATATTTTTGGGAAGATCCCATATAGGGATTATTATAATAATACATAAAAGGACACCCTGTAATAACCAATATTTAATAATAAATATAGTATTTAACTCATCATTGGGATATAAGAACAAAAATATGAGAAAATTATTTAAACATTCATATATACTTTGGGTAGACACAAAGTTTCATGGTTATATCAAAACTATTTTTCCAGCATGGGATTCTTGCTCAGAGGATCAAAGTAACATATTCTTGTAGAACTCATTGTGTTACTCTAATAGCACTGATGGTATCTATAAGTTCAGTTGTGCCTAATGTGTATCAATATAATGAAGTTCATGAAATGAATTATAAGAGATAAATAAATATATGGGAATCACACTTAGGTACATTGGGTGAACCAATAAAAACATCAATGATAGCATGATTATTAGAAATTTCACCAATATAGTGTTTCTCATATAGATTCTGGGAGTCCAACTTAGTGTAGAAGACGATAAATGATTCCACCCCCGTCCTCATAGAAGGATCGTAAAAATCTATTGAAGACAATTTTACATAAAGGGATCACAATACTATGATCAATACATAATAAAATACACTTCCCTCATGGAATGGATTGAGATAAGACAACCTATAGAAACATGTCCATGATAATGAAAAAAAGAGCCTTCGACATCCCTATAGAAAATTCATGGTGTGTAATAGAAGATTAATTATTTTCATGTGTACCTAAAATTTACCTTTGTTCCCTAGACTATTCCCTTATAATGAAGGCTAGAACCATGTTCCATGATGTATTCAGGTTGCTTCATATATTTGAGTACATGGTAGTGCCCATTTATCCCAGCAAAGCCTATTTTCAACATATGCCCACGCCCATGTACCACCCATAGTATACAACAAACCAATATCTTAGGTACCATGGTTTGAGAAAACATTCACAAGGAGTTTGACAAGTGTCACATTGATTGTGATACTATCCTATCTGGATAAACAATAGAACTCTATTTATCGCCCAACATGGTGTTTACATCTATATTACACGCTATGTAGTGAAGGGTTTCCAAAATAAAATTCTCCTGTATATATAACCTTATACATCATATACTTCCTTTATATTTTCTAGTAATAATATAAAAATATTGAAGATCATGGGTTTCTATGCGTTTCCATCTATGGTGGTCATATTCTAGGCACCTGATTTGCACAGGAAACCATCACATTGTGTTATCATGTCACTACATTGCAAACCATGAATAAATATATATCATCTAGTCCAAATCCATCATCATCACCACTATAGCTTGATCTCATAAAAGACGTGATCCTAATCCAAATTATAAGTTTATTGTTCCAATTAACTATTGTGAAATGATTGATTACCATTTTTTTTTTGAACAACCAGTCAAATGAAACAATGATGATTTATATGTGATGAATTGGGAAATAAATGAAAAATTTGAAAACATGAGGAATAGACTTCATCCATTGTTCATGAGTACCGACATTAATTTTTGACAGATCTGTCAATGAAGAGATATAATTAACAAAAAAAAGAAAAATCCCTTAATCCAAGGAAATTATACTCATACTAGTAACATGATTGATCTTTGAATCAATCTGCTGGTTGATTTATTCACGTTCATCATGGGAGAATCAATACTAGATATATACTCGTTAATCAAACATTTTACCTCTTAATTGGATAAATTATTGTGGAAGAATGGTTCTAGGTTGTTTTCGTCAAAGCGGGCTAAACATTTCATTGGTTCATAGATAACCAATGCATGATCTGTCAATGATCGTCTATGAAATATCCTTCATTGGTTTAACTCAATCATTCATTGATTATTAGAACAACCATTGAAATTTTTTATTAATTGGGTTTATATGGAATGGTTTTAGGTTTCTATGATAGTAATAAAAAAATAATTAAGTTAAATTAATTAAAAAAATATTTTTATTATATACTCACACAATGACTTTTAAACAAACGCCAGATGACAACATATATTATGACATTCCTAGGGTAAACCTCAAAATCTAGACTCAACACTGGAATCATATTTTTGATCCAAGACTGAGTTTTGGATTTATTCATCTATAATAGGAAATGATAAATTTGGATGATATTAATATATTTAATATTTTTAAAATATCATTTTTCGTCTCAATGGGCCTTAGAATTTCCCTATGTATCTATGAAATCTTTTGAAAAAATTAATAGGTATTTGTAAAAAAAATTACATGAAAAAATGGGATGATACAAAAGAGATAATACTCAATAGGTATCCATATATCATAATACCCATGCAAGGTACAACTTATCCAACGACCATGCATCTACCTGGGTGTGTAATTTCATCTTCTAAGGTCCCACTGAGAACATTGGGACCCATATAACACCACACATATGTGATTATACACACTTATTCTCAATTATTTAAACAATAATGGCACTACTTATACCCGAATAACCTTTTACTAAGGCATAAATCATATATCATATTACTAGGACACACCAAATAGGTAACTATTCTCTACTGCTGAACCATTATGTTTATGAAAATAGAATAATGTATCCAACTGGGATCCAAAACAAATACAGACATCCCTTTTCAAGGTAACTCTGAAGGGAAACTAAAGCTAACCCTTCAATGAGGGTCCAAAATAAAACCACATATAAAATTATTCTTTTTGAGTCATTTATTCAATATTCATTTGATTAAATATTTAATGAATCTCATAAACATGAGGAACATAAAGTTCCACACATTATGAAAAATACACTATGTAGTTTATTTATCTAACACCTTGAAGTATAATGAAATATTATTTTATAAATAACTTTAAACCATTTATTATTACCGAAATTTAAAAAATTGGGATTTTATAAGGAAAATTAAAATTCTAATATATAGTGGGAATAATATTCATGTTGTAATTGGAATTTAAATTAACTAACAACACATATCAATAAAGCTAAAATTCATATAAAATGATCTTTATTAATTAGAATGGAATGGTTCATTAATGTTCCACCATAAATATATATTTAACAACATATAAGTGGATTCTGATATATTAATTAACCATCAATATATCTTAAACATTACCCCAAGGGTTTATGTACTAAATCATATAGATGTTATGGGGACCTACAAGCGTCCCATGAATCAATCCTGGGTCCATTTACATGTGTATTCATTCAAAATTTATGGGGAAAATTCACTATAAATTACAATGGAATTTTTTTTGTGAAAACCTCATAATAGTTAATTTAATGAAAATTTAGCACAAAATTAGTGGGTTTATATAATAAGAAATATCCCCTCCCTGAACTACTTAGTTCTAGTTGAACCATATGTTATTTAAACATATGGTCCTCTATGTCCAAATAATGGAAGTATAATTCTACATTAATGGATACATCAACGATTGGTTAGATGAATAAAAAATTCCATGATATAAATTTAATACCCATTGCTAGTTATAATTGGAATTAATTTAACTTCAAATAGTTGATAATAATTTATTTCAAAATATAACAATTCATATATGATGGTTTAATTTTATGGGTCCAAATTTCAAATTTATAAATTTAATTACTCTTTATAAATTGTATTTATACCCTTTTAACCATTAGCATTTATTATTCAACATTTGAAACCAATTTCACAAGTATCAAATATCTCATAAATGATTAGTTAAATAGAATGACACTATCAATCTATGTCAAAAAACACTATTTTGGTTGGTTTATAAACATTATTTAATAGTCTATATTCCTTATCATTACCATTGAAATATATTATAGAGTAGATAATAAAGGTAATCATTATAATAAACATGAAATATGGGTGCACACTTAAAACTAGAATATCATAACAAAGCATGTTATATTGGAATGAAAGCATTATAATAAGCTAAACATAAATATGAATCATCAGGCAGCAAGAAATCTATATTTCAGTTTGTATAACATTGAATTAGAATTAAATAAAATATTAATGTGCATAAAATGATGCCTGAACACACCTCATCTCTTTACATACAGGTTGAATAGGTAAATCTCATAAATTAGTATGTAGATGAAAAGTAGAAAAATCACACAATGTGAAATATAATTCAACCATAATATAAAATAGAAGCGACATATGTCCCATCCCATTAAACACAGTCTTTCACTAATGTGGGGTTGGTTGGACCCAAAAATATTCTATTTAATAAGTGCCACCAAATTTCATGTTTCTTGATTACAAATACAAATAGTATTTCAATGTAAAAAATACCCGGTACAACATTTTACCATCCAGAATCAAGATCCCATGTATGGTTCCCTACGCAAGTTTGTCACATAGTCATATGTGAAACTATTTATATGATAGAGTCTGTCAATGGGTAATAGAGGTCTAATATATGTACATTGAGGAGACTATACGAATACTATTTGAACACAATAATGTATAAAAAACCAATAATAGAAGAATATGATAAACAGTGGATTGAAAAGATAATGAAAACTGTAAATCTAATTTCAATGAATAAATAATCATTCATTAACAAGATATGAAAAAAAATATTGGAAGACATAAAATATAATATATATATATATACATTGTAAAATAACAACAATGGACATAAAAAGGCATAACATATAAATCAATATTAAACCCAATCCCTTGTCTTTTTTCCTTTTATCCTATACAAATAAAATAAGAACCTAGAAGGGGTATCCACTTTTCTAGGACCTAAAATCATAATTAATGTATGGGTTCTAAATGATGTACTTAATAGGGTGTGAGATAAACTCTGTAGGCCCCCACTAAAAGTGAATAATGTGTTCTGGTACATGAATATAAAATAATGTAGTGTGAATGTATATGAAATTAATGTTAGGTAGTAAATTGAAATTAATTCATATCGGGCTTAGGATTCTCAAGGACACATGACTACCATACTTGCTTTGGCCTACTTTAGAAATATCATTGAAAATGTGTGACCTTGTTTATATATATATACACACATTGGTATATATATATTCCATCTAAATTAAAACTCATCTATATATTTATATATATATTTATTTATTTATACATTGTAATATCTTGGATATGAGTCATAAATCAGCATCATTGTATAATTATCAGGGTCCCATATTATAAATATGGGTTTCCATGATCATTTGGATCACAGAATAATGTCTGATTCCATGAATGAGAATCATGAATAATATGGGATTCTATGTTCATGTTTCTATGTAATATAGGAAACTATTTTTGAATTTCATGTCTTGTAAGTAACTCTATTCTCAGGTATCACAAGTAATAAGGGACATTATTCCAGAGTATCTAGAATAGTATGGACAAGGTTCATGAATGACATCCTAATAGAGGGGGAATGGAAAGTCTTGTCCAATATCATATGTGATGTGCAACACAATGTATAAATTACTCAAAAATTTGGTTTTGATGTTCCATGTCAACAACCGTAACTTAGTTACCATTATATTGGTCCAGTATAAGGTATTCTCACTTTCCCTATGCACCTGCAACAATGGATTTATGAAAAGTGGAACATGACATCACTAAACGCATAATATACCTTACCTATCATTAATTATTTATTACTATCACAACATCAATTATGTTATCAATTCATAAATATTTGAAAAGGAGTACAATAAATACCATTATCAATTTTTCAATTAATTAATAATTTAATTTACAAGAAAAATGATTTCCATGAAAAATTAAATTCCCAAATCATAATAAATTAATCAATTTCATGAAATAAATTCCAATTCAATACAATTAACATAATTTTCCAATTCACAAATATCAACCATCAAGTGAGATCATAAGGACTAGAGGTTATTCGAAAATATTATAATTCATTAACAAATGTATAATGTATAATGTTCTTTCTAGAACACACAAAGGGTATGGTTTATTCACTATTAAAATTAACGAAAATAAAATTCCACCATACTCACCATAAAAGTTGGTTTTGTTTGTGGGTTTCAACCTATAATAAATTATATGGTGTTCAAGGGCATCGATGTTGTGTTATATGAATTTAGTTTAATAAATTTTATATTTTAATGAAATATGTGAAATTTCTATCATGCAGCTCATTAAAGTGTTTTATGAATCAACAAAAAATTAATTGAAAGCCATCTGGGCAACCTACCTAAGGCATAAGATGGTCCTCTGATCCATTATTGGTTTCTTATTTTATATTAATGAGAGAAATTAAAATAATCAAAAAAATTCAATAAAAATGTGGAAAACTAGATTTCATTGATTAAACATGTGATATAATAAGAGAAAATAAGATAACAAAAATGTGGATAGTTAGACCAAATGTGGGATAACCACTGTAAGTAATGGCTGAAGATTCCATAATCAGATAGATGAGTTCCACCTATGAAAGAGGGAGGAGGTGGTGGAGCATTTCGGTGGAACTTCTAGTGAAATAGAGATGTAAGAAAAGTGAAATCCTTTTATGGTATCTATGGGAAAAATTGTAGTTTTCCTCCGGTTAACTGATATATAGTTTGTTAGAATGGTTTTTCTAACATTATTCCTACCATGTTGTGATTCTATCCAAATTGAAACCCCCACACATGGATATGTGAATGGTTTGAAAATCCACAAAAATGATGTGCCATTTTACACTTCCACATTTTATAGACACATCACACGGTCCAGTGACTATTGTAGAATGGTTAGAAAAATCACTAGACAGCCCTGTAACTCATGCCCCAAGCCTTATGGTTTACCATTGATTTTTTCATGATTTCAACAAATCGGATCTATGGATTACATTACCCAAAATAGGGTTTTTGAGTCCACCGTTTTTGAAATATATATGAACACTCATGACACCTAACTAGAATGAATCATTTTCCAAAACAAATAATTATAATTATTTGAAATATCTGAAATACATTCCAAATATAATCTTACGATTTATCCCAACAACTAAAAATTATTCAAAATTTTATACGTATTTTCAATATGATCAAAAAAGATGTTTTTACTCACATATATGTAAGATGTAGGTCATTTAAGAGGTTGGTGAATATCATTCTGAGGAAAAATGATGCTTGATGAGATTCTTCTCTTAATGGTGGAAGGATTCATCCAATAATCATAGAAATATGAATTTCAATACTTTTTTATCACATCCGCACATGTGGATCTAGTGACTACTAGTAGAAAGCCATACCCTAAATGTTTTGTGATCAGGGAATTGCATAATGGTGGTGACTCACTAACTAGATAGATAATTGATGATTATGTATGATCTTGATACATGGTATAATAATTTTCCTAGATTACATCAATTTGTAAATAAATGGGATCTTATCATACATCATGATAGGAAATACGTCTTGGTGTCACCATGATGTATCAAAACAATGTAATTTATTTCTACTGGCTATGGATGAGAAGAGGCATTTTTGATTTCACCTTTTGATGCCTTACCTGTTATAGGGTGATGATTGAGAACCTACACCTTAGTAGGTGTCGTCAGCCACATCATGTACCCATTTTTAAAGGGAGGATATCCAGATGAGATTTGTGTAGGGTTCACCCCAGACACTGAAGATTCGTGTCATAGTATCGTGATTTTTTATCTTATAATGGAGAAAAATCACTTATTAGCAATTAGTGAGACACATTTAGTGGATAAGATCAGTATGATCTATTTTTGTGAGATTTTATTACAATATAGAGTTCCATTGTGATTTGTATCTAGCATAGATTCAAATTTTAAATTACTATTTAGGAAGGTATTATTAAAATCCCTCGAGACATGGCCATATTTGATTATAGTGTACCATTATATGATAGATGGAATAACTAAGGAGACTATATTCAAATTAAATTATATTCATCAATCATTCATTCATGAATTTGGTGTAGTGTGGGTTGATCATCAAATGTTTTTCAAATATACATGTATCAAAAGAATTTATTATTTAATTTTGATTGAACCTATCAAATATCATTATGGGAGGACACATCATTCACAGATTTTTTGGAATTTGGTTGGTGATGTATTGGATGTGGGAACAATTATTGTTCAAGTGACATTCATGGGAGTGAAGATAATTTAAAATATATGGATCATCAATCATAGATGATATATATATTTTTATATATCAAAGAGGAGACAATTGAAGTTCTCTATGGTCAATTAGGATTTCTTGAGCATGACTCCTCATTTTGGGAACAATGTTTTTATGATGAAGGTCAATTTATATCCATATTTTTTTGGGATCCTTTAAGATCATCGAGAATATCTAGGTAGTGTAAATTTATGTTTGAAAATTCCTTCTATATACCATTGTATGAATGATATGTCTCTGGTTCCATTGATCTAGAGATACACTAATGATCCAACATAAGTAATAGAATGTGTGGAATTGTACTTGGTTCCAGATGTGTCTTACACAGAGGTTCCAGTTAGGATTATAGAGAATTACTCTATTTTCTTTTGGGGGCATAAAATAACTCTTATCCAGAATACGTGGATGCATGTAAAGAAATAAGATGATTCACTAGAGAGATACACTGATGTAATATCTTAGGTTCATGAGTTGTTTGACTAGGAATCGTAGATACACTTATCAATGTTGAGATGTCATGATAAATGGGGAATTATAAAAGCATGAAATTTTAGTTTCTATATAAAATCACATGTTTAAATTATTATCCTCTTTTTTTCATAATGAAATGTTTTTGTAAATGTTAATTGGACATAGAATTGTTAAGAAATCCTTTGAGTTTATTTTCAAAATTTCTACTGGAACTACGGTTGGATCTCTCATAGTGAATTGGACCATGCCAATTCATAACAGACTATATTTAGTGGAAATGGATACACTATAGTGGAAATGTAGGATATAGGAAATTATGTAAGAGAATATTATATTCCATAGAAACACTTGATCGAAATGTTTATATAGAAACTATTCCACAAAGTCTTCTAGGCATGGGTAATAGAGGGTTGGATATTCTTCGGTCTCTATTAGTTTTGGGGTTTTAAGGGGTTTCATAATGATATTTGAAATTAAAATTTATAATTTTAGTGGATTATCATTAAAATTATTAATTATTATTAAAAAATGTTGTTTGATCCCTCTAAATGGCTAATCCCCATAGTTGCATCACATTGACTGAGAGATCTTATGGCATATTGAAAAAAATCCATGCCATAGTCCACTCCATTACACCATAATAGTTTATTCCATTTCTCGGTTGAATACTGAAACATAACCCTCTACACCAAGGTATCCATCCTCTTGTTTTTTCATGTTGTAACCACCACTCAAATTCCATGGTGGTTCATCTCAATTTATCTATACACCATATTGTCTCTCTTGCACCTGTAGAATATTTCTGAAAATGATCCCATCATAAAATTAATCATCCCTCATATTAGTGTCCATGTTCTAGGTCATTTATTCGTCCCTACACCATGGTGGTTCATACCATACACTAAATCTATTTGTCGTTAAAATTATGGTGGTTTCAACTTCCCCTCCATTCTATATCTACATTTTTACACTTCAGATCCTTTTAAATTTCTAGGATCATAATTATCCTATATTTTGAATAATGTATGCACATCTATTATTGATGGTAAAATCTGGTTAGGAATTGTTTCTACCCCATTGACATGTTTCTTCAATCAATACTCTAGAACCCATGGTATGATGGATTGATTCCTTTTTTTGGATTCCTTATAGTGTAATCACATTCTATTGAGTGTGAAAACGTTGTTCAATTAATGATATCTTCAATGAGACATTAAATTTACATTATAAATAATAAGGTTGGAGGTTCCTTACCTATTTGGTCCTCATTTACACTTGCTTCCATATTATAAATTAGGTGTTAGCTTATATGAAAAGCTACATGATTGTGACCATTTTGGGGTGTGTATGTTTCTCACCAGATGCATTGGGATATTTTATTCCATATGTTTTACATGATTATCTTGTTACCCAATTTTATTAAGATCACATGTTATTTAGTGTGATTCTACATATGAATGATGATATTCTATGACTAAATTATATGCTTTAAACTATATTGGAGTTACCACTCCGTGGTGGTTGTTATTAGTACGTGGGACATGTGGATTATCATGAAATTTATACTCGTTAGTGAGGGAGTGAACATAACATTTGATTAGTATTATTATGGAACATAGAATAGGGTGTATGTATGATGAATCCATGGAGACTATTTTTATAATTCACTAAACATAGCCTTTTATTTTCCTATTATCATTCAATTGAGGTTGATTAGTTCACAAGTAGATGATTTTGGGAAGCATTTATAAGATTTTTTATAGAAGATACCAATTAACCTGATCAAAAATATCAATGACGATGTAACAATATAGAGAGTTTAATTAATATTGAAATTTACAATGTTTATTTAGGCATTGATCTAATGTCACTTTGTGGCTATTTGGTTAGTTCATGGGTGCTAGTATTTTTGTTGAGTGATTTTATGATTTTTATCAATTTATTATTATTATATTTATTATTATTATTATGGAATAGAAATTATATACTTGATAACACTAGATTATTGACACATTGATGGTGTCCAACCGATTCCTTTAACTAAAATATTTTTATGAATTTTTACTTTTTTGTAGATTTAATGAGGAATCCAGTATAGGGAAATATCCCCATAATGGACGATTGAGCAGATGAAAACATATATATCAGAGGTATATGAGGAACAATAGAGGTCCCATTATTTTTATTTATTCATTTATTTAATTGATACTTATAAAAAAGGTAGGATTTCCACATTGGGATATTCCTTTACTTATATTACATGTATGAAATTAATTTGTATCTACATATTTAACCTGGTCAGTTATTCTATTTTTTATTTTTTATTAATTATCCAATGATATGATATTTTGGGTTTATGTTCCCCACTAATGGATTTAAAACATAACATCCATTCACTATCCTCATACATAAAATGTTGTCTGGATGATGTAACAGATCACTCTATCCAAAACACAGTGGTTTAAGTTTGGGTGTTACAAAAGTAATCAATGTATTTTACATTAGTGTCATCATCTTCAATTACATCTATTTAATTACTTTATATCATTATTTATCATATTTGTTGTTTTTTTGGTAATGTGATTAATTATTTTTTTCTATTAGATTCCTTGATATTATTGTCATTCACATAAGTTTCATTTTTTTTATTAGTCTATGTGTGATTGAAATTTGTGCCATCCCTAATAGTTCCATCAGTTTTATTGTTATCAATGTTATTTTCATCGGTTTCTTTAATCATTATGTCATTAATTTGAAAATTTGTTTTCAATATCATGCTTGTAATAAACACTATATATATCATTGAAGGAAATTTGTGTATTTTCATTTATCCATCCCATGTGGTATCATTTTCCTCAATATCCTCAAAACCAATGATTTAAGATGCATATTTTTTAATATAATCAATGTAATTGTTTATGTCGTCAATATTCAGTGTCATCAGTTTCATTTGCATTAGAGTCATATTTTTCATCTTTTTTGTTAGTATCACCTGTGAACCTTATATTATCTTTTTCCAATGTTATTTGGTTTAAATTTCATACATTCCATAATTATTATGGTTTCACAATTAATTACATAATATATCATAATTT
The DNA here is from genome assembly GCA_963277665.1 of Viscum album. NCBI lineage: Eukaryota > Viridiplantae > Streptophyta > Magnoliopsida > Santalales > Viscaceae > Viscum > Viscum album. The sequence continues at coordinate 1,722,672,387 of OY728152.1, read as the reverse complement.
TAATTAGGTTCATTTTATGAAATGTTATATATGTCTGTGATTGTCTTATTAAAATATGTTTCATCAGCAATTTTCGTATCAATATCCTCAACAATCATTTATTTTGAATCGATGTCTTTACTATCATATGTGTTAATTTCATATGTCTTTTCGATGAATATATCACATGTAATATCATTTATTTCATAATTTACATCCTCCTTATCATTTTAATGGTAAATTGAATAAATGTAATTAATTTTATCTAGGTTTGTATCATTATTATTTTGAGTGTGATAGTGATAATCATATTAGTGTAATCAATATTATCATTTCCTATCATTTAATCAATGATAATAGTTTTATTGAATTTAATTTTATGTGATGTTAGTAAATGTATCATCTTGGTTTGTGTTTTTGGTTTTAGAGACATAATTTTCATCAAAATCATTTATATCAATATTGTTAGCATTCATAAATGTGACAGAGATAATTAGTATAAGTTCAGTAAGTCTTCATGAATCAACATCACAAATTTCAAATTTATTATAAATATAATTGTTCAAAATTTTTTAAGTTTCATCTATTTTCATTTATTTCATTAGGTCAACATTCTAAATTTTTTCACTGTACATATTGTCATTAGTTTGAAATTCATATCCATCCTTTGTTTCATCTGCTTTTTTAGTGTTTTTAGACTTACAATTTTCATCATATTTAGTTCCACTAATATTATAAATTTCTTAGATGTCAATATATTAATTTTCCACATGGTAATCATTCAATTCCATTGATGTTAGTTTCAAAATTGTTTTCAGTTCCACAAATATTATTATAATCATTTATATCACAATAATCAATGCTCATGCATCCAATATCATAATTGTTTCATGTTTTATCAGTGTCATACATGTTGTATGTTTTTTTTCATTTCAATTCACATAGTAACAATAGTTTATTTCACTTCTTTAATTAGAATAATCAAAAAAAATAATTTATTCATTGACTCCAGTGTCATTTTATTCAATTTCATCAATATTATAAGTATTTAAATGTCATTTGTATCATTGGAGTCATCATAATTATTGTGAGTGTGATTATGGTCATCATTGAAAATGTTATTAGTTGTAGGGTCTTTGAATTTGGTTCATTTCTTTTATTGTTTTTTTCACAATAATGTATGTTTTATCATCATTACCTTTGGTGTTAATATCTTAAGTATTATTGTATCGAATATCATTATCATCTCCTATGTTAATGTGGTCAATATAATTTTTATTTTAATTAATTACATCTATTTAATAAATGTATTTTATTAATGATATGTATCATCATTATCAATATTCAATATTTGATTAGTGTCATCATTGGAATTAGTTTCATCAATGTTGACAACATTAATGGTATCAATATTATCCAATTTATTTAAATTATTTTTGATTCATTGTTTAAATAAATATAGTTAACTATGGTTTAAAAAATTTCATAAGTTTTATCATTTAATTAATAATGATATTGTTAGAGTCCTCAATGTCATTAATTTTATCAACATTAATGTTGTTATTTTCTTCTATTTTTTATGTATGACTATTAGAAATTTCGATACATCTATATCATTAGTATTTACAATGGCATCAATGTCAATAGTTATTTCAATGATAAAAATTCCATTAATAAATTTATTATTTGGGTGTCTAGTATTATATGTTACCTTTATATATGTTTCAAATTCCTAAATTCTAATAATGTTAGTTTCATTGTATTTTACAATTTCAGTGTTATTGATGTTTAATAATTTTTTCCAACTATTCTATCAGATGAATGTACTTATATTGATCTAGTACAATGCTATCTATTTAATAATGTCCTTCAGTGTCATTAAATTTTTATTAATTGTGATTTTATTTTCCATAGGGTGATCAATATCCTCATTTTAACTACCATTTCAGTTAGTATATTTTGTTTTTTTTAGAACGAGAGAGTCTACTTTAACTATTATCAGTATCACCAATGTTAACATTTTTTTCTATGTCACCACCTTCACAAGTGTATACATTTTTTGTTTAGTTAATGTATTCATAACCAATGATGTTTTATGATGTGTTTTTATATTTCTAGAATATTTTTTGTGTTATTTTAATCCATGCTATTTAAAATAGTTAATT